>OX454525.1:375331532-377782036 GCA_949715645.1 Portevinia maculata
AAATGTAGCCGTAAGGGCGAAAAAAGTATGCAGGACTAGAAACTCTTGTATCACACGAATTCGCCATCACCAGAACTTGATTGGCCTTAGTTGGCCTAAACTTGGAGCATTATCCGATTATATTCGCTTTGTTCATACAGAGCTTTTCAATGAGGACACAACAATTTTGTATTTTAGTTGAACACAGACGAATTGAGATATCGGGCTGAAATTTATTCCAGCTTTAGCAAACAACTAGTCAAATTTATTTAAAAATAATTGATAAATTGTACCACTCTTCCCCACATATTGGCCGGAACGTTGGCAGTTTCGTATTGGATATTGTTTCTAAGATCCTCTAACGTTGTTGGCATAAGCCAACGGCTTAACGTAACCCGATAAACAGATATCCACCGCAGTTAAATCGCATGACCGAGGGGGCGATTCGACCGGACAATTTCTAGAGATTACACGATTACCGAACTTCTCATTCAATAGATCAATTGTTTGACCAGCTGTGTGGCACATGATACCATCTTGTTGGAAAAACATATCACTGATGTCAAGTCCATCCAATTCTGGCAAAAAAATATGTAGCCTTCCAACATGGCACGGTAGCGAACTGCATTGACCGTAACATGCCGATCAAAAAACAATCCAATCACATCTCCAGTATAAATACACACGGTTACTTTTTGTGAATGCAACGGAGTCGTTTGAAGTCTGTTGCTGTGCAATTTGTTTTACATTGACAGATCATAAAGACAATTTATTAAATACAAATTTGTTTATATAAAAATACAAAATTTGTATACCCCTATTGAATAACCCGATACATAGTCATGTTGACCCGTCATTATTCGTGTTACGTAGGACAAAGCTGCTTATGAAGGTTACGTCGATAATTGGACTCACTCCTTTTATACATAGAGTTGAAGTGTTTGAAGCATTTGCGTTGCGTTGCGCATTTAATTCAATTATTTCCTCGCCGAGTCGTACACCTGGATACATTTTGCCCGCATGAAGTTCTCTATCTGTACATATCCGTCAATCGGCTATGCACTGTTCACTCATCGAAATTATGCTGGCCCTCCCTTCCTCAGTCGATTTAGTAAAAGCTCAAATATAATAGCCTTAAGTTAGAACTTTAAGCGAAAATAATAATTTCGTTATGGTGCACTTCGTAAATCTTCAAACACAGATTTCCAATTTTATTTTTATTATTATTAAATGAATTATTTTTTTAACAAATGAACTAAAGAAACATAAAGATGAACTGCCTTAACAAAGTGTCAAATCTCGGTAAGCTAAGCATGGACCCCGAACTACTCCCACACGCCGTAGCACTGAACATTCTACGCCCTCTGACACCTCTTGACATTTTTAGCAGGCAAACGACTAAGCTATCTTACAGTGGATCAAAAAAGATCAATAAAGATTTGGGCGCCATTAAATTGATCACTATCTTCTCTGTCATTCTAGAAGGATGATGAGTTCTTGGTTCATCAATCGATCCACTTTTACACCGACCGAAGACGGATTAGAACTAATGACGGGGTACGTGGTGGTGATAATCTTAGTTCTTCCTTCCATTTTTCCAATCCCAATCTTCTCCGTGTAATAGGCGGAAACTATTGCGATCAAAGAATTCTTACCCGGGCTAAAGGAAAATGTGATATTTTCATTTTCCCAAACAGGAAGGCTGGCATCAAATTCTTGTAGGCAGTCTCTATAAACTCCATAGTAGCCGTCGACTGCCGATCATCTCTTCTGGAGATAGCGGTGCGGCTCAGTATTCACCTCTCTTGGGTGCTGGGCCATATTTACATTCCAGGGAACTAATAATGGAAAACATGCAATTACAGGTAGCTGAATCATATGTAACCATGCACCTCATCCCGGCCAAGGTCCTCTTATGCCGGTCCCAAAACGCGTTTTAACATAGTTTTTGGCAATTTAATTGGACCTATTTTGAGTGTCGATAATTGATCGATAAACAACACTTATCGATCGTCAACCGTTGATTGCAGACGAAAACAACAGCTAAACAACGTCAAAGTATGATGTATGATAAATATTCCCATTTTTATTCACAATAATCTGTTTCTCTATCAATACCAAAATCAAAATTGATAGGCGCAATCGACATTTGTCGATTCGTTTCCTCACAATGAGGTCCACTATATCTGTCTATTCCGTATGCGCCGGTACACTACTCAACCAAACCAAACTTCATGCAATCAAAGATTTCTCAAAACCAGTTAATTACCATCACAAAAGTAGCGGATTTGGAATAAGATGCTGTCTTTGAAAAAAAAAATGTAATATTTACTTCTGAATACAAATTAGAAACCCACTGACTGAGGCGTTGAAACGCACGCCGGATACCTTTTCGTCCTATAAAACTAAATACACTTTTGTCTTCTAGAGTATTTTTCCACTGTCCCACTTCTTGCGAACGTTTGACAAACATCCGAGAGTATTTATTGTCATGAGAAGCTTCTCAAATTTGCCGGTTGGAGACACTAGGCTTAAAGCCCTGTTTTGGCCGTTGATGCTTTTTGTTTTCTTTAACACACATTGTGGTTTCCTATAAAACTTTTTACTCCAATTATCAAGACAATTTAGGTACATATAATATACGGAAAGACCTTTATTTGCTTTTTTCCATTGAGCTTTAAAAAAGTCTTGTTTCAAATGCCGTTCTACATTATACATAAGTACATATTATAAGACACAGTAGTAAAATAGTTTTCAGGTGTTATTACCATTCTTCACGTCAAAATTAATATTGTTTATTATTGTTCTTTTCCTCTGGAAATAAAAAAACAATTCTCGCGCTAAAATGTCGATATGGTCTTATGAAACATTTTTATTGAAAGTAAATAAGACTCGACATTATTCTATTATTGCATTCATGACACCTTACAAATCTAGTGTTTTTTTGGCGGAGGTTATTGTAAAAACAGCTTTTAGAGACAATTCTTTGCCATAGAGGACACTAGCGTATGTTTGTGCATTTTAAAAATGTTCAATTTGTGAACTGCATTTACTTTTTGTCGAATGTTATTATCCCTTTGTCTCTCCTGAGAGAAGAATTTGAAAATACAAATAAGAAAAAGTAAACAAAAATAACTTTATTGAAAAAAAATTGTTTGGCCCTGGGATAATTACCTAACTTAGCGCTTAAGCTTAAACAAATTATGTAGAATATTAAACGATTTATATTTTAGTCAGGAGTTCTCTCTTAATTGCTCTTAAACTTAATGACTTTGGATGATTCTTATAAAGATATAAAACCATGAGTTGCTCAGACGAAACAATTTATTTGTTTTCACATTCTATAAAATACAAGCGTTTCATATTTTGTAAAGAACATCGCAAGTAGAACACAACCATAAAATATTTATCATATGCTTAACAGCTTTTTTGCCGCCCATTTAAAAGTCATTGTTTTATATTAACACTCACCCACTGTTGCATTAAACCATCAAAAATCAAGCATATTTCATAGACATCTACTTCATAATTTTAATTAAATCATAAAGAATTATGTAAATTTGTAAATAGCTTCATGTAAAAAAAAAATTATAAAATCAGAAATGTCCTTGACTTGTCTTATGTTTATACCTACTTGTACATATATAAAGTAATACCCTTTTAAATTGTGTGACCCATATTTCCTTACATATTTATTTGTAGAGCTAATTTCTTTATATGTACATATATATAATTTTAAGTAGATTTATATTATTACTTATATAAAATGATGTACAAATTTGTGTGCGTAGTTGTACGTGTTCAAAAGTTGAAGCCAAAACTTCCGAAATTAATTTTACCTGAGAGTAATGTCGCATTGCACCCGAATGAGATTGACAGAACTTTTGTTAAGTCGTCGCCATCGCCGTCACCATCTCCATCGCCGCTACCACGACCGGATTATGATGTCGAAATTGATCCGGATAACGTTGTAATTCGAGGTGGTGACGTTATTATCGACGATGATGATGATGACGAAGGAAATGTTTTAGCTTCATCAGCACAAGAGCAATCACCATCGCTTGATGATTCCATCAAAGCCCATATGTGAGTTCATAAATGAGAAAGAGATGTAGAATTTTGTTTAAACAAACAGAAAACACATACACACAAACATTTAAAAAGAAATACAATATTGTGCACTGAATACACTTTTTCTAATACTGTACAGATTATGTCTATTGTTTTTCTAGATTCACCATGCAAAAGAAAAACACATAGTCAGAACTCATCTTCCTTCCCACCCAGAAACAGCTAATTGCCTTATGGCTATTATATCCGTATATGATATGATTTTGTGATTGCTATGTGTGTGTGTATAAGTACCTTCTTGTTATATTTTATATTATTGTAAATTTTGTTCAAACAGTTTTTAAAGACTTTCAGAGGCATAATTGTAGGGCGCTAATTTTGATTACATTTTAAAGCATTGCATTTCATTGCACTTCAAATAACGTGCTGAATTTTACGAAACCAATCGAATACATTGTTTAAAGAATTTGTTTTTTTTTTTGTTCACTTAAATAGTAACACTAACGAGCTTTAACAAAGCAAATCCAAGCATCGAATATAAGCCGCATATCTCATAATGACCCGATATCGACGTTTCTTATGACGTGGTTATGATCTGGACTAGAGGTACTCGTATCATAACAATCCATTGTTAAGGGTCTCCAGATCTTTAAAATCCTCTTTCGATTAAGCTTTGAGACTTCTGCTGTCATGCAAACTATCTTAACTCGAGCTGTGGTTAATCTGCTCGCATACTTGTAAGTTTGGGCTATCGTCACTTTGATACAGTCTGGAGACCTCAAGGCAACTCGAATACTATGATGTGATTTTTCAATAGGCTTCCATTCTGGTTTTATATATATACCGACCGCGAAAGCATCTCCACAATTCTTCGATATCCAGATAATCAAGATGCAACTTATTCTGATAAGGAATTGAACACTTTTTCTCTTCTGCCTGTAGACTGCGATAGCAGATCTACTTTTTATTTACCTGGAAGTTTTCATTTTCTCTAATTCATTTTTTGTTGGCTCTTGCAACTATTGTAGCCGTCCTATCTCAAACTTCTTCACATTGTTTTATTGAGTCTCCAACCTTTGGAATATTGACTTCTTGATTCAGACATCAATTATACTGATGAAGTATTATGCATCAACCTCGATTTAATTAATCTGGCAACTGAAGGAGAAAAAATGACAATACTGTTAGTAACACAATATAATTACTCTTAGGACGAATATTTGGAGAATTGTACTTCCTATATAGAAATAGAATGGTAGTAGTAGTAGATACCTAGCATCTTAAAACAATATATATATTTTACACCAGTAGAAAGAATGCAATGTCTTTTTCTTTGCTAAAGATTGGCAACGTGTGTTTTTTCTGTAATTATTCTTATATCTTGCAACGTGTAGTTTTTTTTTCATTATTAAATTTATTGTACGAGGGCGGTTTGATAAGTCGGTGACTAAGATGAAAGATTGCGCTCGGAAGTCATGGACGATTTTTTTCTGACATATTTGTTTCTTTCTAGGCATAGACAAGGACATTCGAACGGGTCTGTCAAAGATTGCATTTTTTTTACAGTGATCGAAAGAGCTTTTGTTTGTGTTATTTTCTCAAAATGGAAAAAAGTTAACTTCCTGTTTTTTGTTCGGTAAAACCATTAAGGAAGGCTTAGAAAAAAATTATAGAGGCTCAAGAGGTTCAGTGAATTTCGTTTTGATCCTACGAGCACAAAGAACGCTGCCCAGGACGTTACAATGGAAATGGTCAACAAAATCCATGATATTGTGTAGGTCTATCACCAAGTCTAGTTTCTTGAGATAGTTGGGTTTGTAGGCATTTTAAATGAACGCGTTGTTCGTATCCAGCATGACCATTTGGAAAAGAACAAATTTTGTTTCCCGATAGTGTATCAAAAACGCAATCGGGTTTAAATTTCGAAATGGTGTTTGAAGGGGTCCATTCAAGCGAAGTTTAAGAAAATTTGTATGGCGTTTCATAACGGTTGATGAATCAGTACGTGCCAGTTATGAAAGAGCAATGGAAACAGTGGACGTGTTAATATTAATGTGCTCCAAAAAGGTTTGTGTTGGCCGTAGAAGTCATTGCAACGCATTTCTGAGATTCCCACGGCGCGCGAGCGTAATTTTTGTTTAATTTTTGGGAAAGGAAAAACCGACAGAACTTTGCCAATCTATCAAATATAGCTGCAGAGCCCGTTCAAGGATGGATAATGAATATCACTGCAGCGCCACTCAAAAACAGCACTTGTCGTAAAAGGTGACTTAGGGGAGAAATCACATCTAGGCGATTTTTACATTTCATGTGAGCCTAGCGACACACTTCACATTTTAAAACTGCTGACACGACTGGAGATCGCCGGTGTCAAGATCGAACACTATTCAAAGGGGGCCAACAACTTCTCTATCACACAAATACAACAACAGCAGTATTTGATTGGCCTGACGATACTGAGGTCGAACCGGCGAACCCCACAGGGGGAACAGTAGAGACGCAGTAAAGTGGGAGGGCGATTATCCATTTAATCATGGTCAAAGCCTCGCCGTTATGAAAGAAGAAGATTAGATATAAATGCAGAATTGGTGGAAAAGCGACGCCATTTGCACCAGCCCATTCGTCAGCAGTAGCAACAGCAAAATTAGCTGAATTGCGGTATGAACTGCTCCCTCATCAACCCTACATTCCAGTTTTGGCCCCCTGTGATTTTTTTTTTTCTATTTCCCTAATATGAAGAAATTGCCCTACTGCGAGTCTGAGAAATCTTTTTTTTTGGGAGAAAAATAAACTCAATTTTCACATAACAAAAATTATGCAATTCGTTCGTATCAAGTCACGGACTATCGAACAGTCCTCGTAACTATCCACTACCCTTCCTTATACAAAAATTTAAGCTAATATCTGCACAAATATCCGAGTTCGTCCAATCTGCTGTCAAACTGAAAATGGTTTTAATTTCATTGCATTACCTGCCTTAAAAAAACTCCATTATTTTTAATAAAAGCCCAATTTTTCAAAGTTTATTTGAACAATTTTTGCAAAATAGCCTGTAAATAATATTGTTTTTTTTAATTAAACTCTGTTAAATAAATTATGTTTCAGGTGTCTGTTGTTGTACATATTACTCGTATTCGTTTAATTTCAATTTTAAAATAAATGATTTTTGTTCCATCCTCAACAAAAGTGTGATGACCACTCACACAGTCACACTGCATCATCATTGCACTCCTCGTGGATTTTGTGTTCAATTTTCTATTACCTGATACATTTTCCTTTCACAGATACTTTGTTTCTTACATAATATATATAGCATACAATTCCATATACCACCAAAATATATGTTCTTCATTTATTATTTTCTTTTTTTTCTGTTTCTTTGTATGCTTGCAGTAAGAAAAGATCTTGAGTTACGTCTGCAGTTCAGATTTTTCACTAATAATATACATAGGAAGTCTACAAGAATTCAATGAGTTATCGAACAAAATGAAAAAATAAAATAAAAATAAATACATAAACATTTAAAATAAGTGAAAATTATAAAAAAGAATAAACAAAAAAAATTTAAATTAATAACTTAATAAAAATCATTTTCATACTTTTTAACAAATAATATCACAAAAAAAAACTCATGTAATATAAAGAAATGAATTTCAAACAAAACAAAAAAATTAAAACACTTTAGGCATTAAATGAAGCAAAAGTCAATAAATAAAAATATGAAAATATCGCTTAGGAATTAAAGGTACATACATTTAATTTAAACAAGTCGTTTGGGTTTTTCCTTTAATTTTTTGTAACAATATTAAACAAAACAAATTGACAAACAATAATATTTTTTTCTTGCGCTGAGGCATTGCTCTGCGTATTTTAGTATTTTGTTTTCATTTAATAGTGAATAGTTTTGAAATAATATATCTATTAATATTTTTAGTTCTTTTTAGTGTTAAACCTATATAAACATTATTCAACCAAAAAAACAAATAGAAAAAAGTGGATAAGTCAGTCGCTTGACAAATTAATTTGTATTGATGGATGATTGAAATTAACAGGTCTACAGTAGACCTTTAGTTTTATTCAAATCCAATTGACCGAAGCTAGGCCAATGTAAATTGGCGGAAAAGCTTGGCACCGTAACTGCGCGTGTGTTTAAACACAAAAATCACTTGAACTGTAATTAATATTCATGACCCCTTTCAAATCGTTCACCCTCTCTCGATCCATTTTTCAAAATGTTGGGAAACCGATTTTTATAGTTCAGACTTAAAATTTTTGTTTGCATTAGCAAAATGTTTGTTTGATATTTAAATTAGAGAGCAAGTCATTTGCAATTTGCAGCAAGTCAAGACAATGTTATATTGAGTGATAACAAGCTCGTAAAATGTGTGGATGTTGAGCAAGATAGAAATAAACAAACAAACATAGGAAAATTATAGAGCTGGTATTAGAAAGAAAAAAATGGTGTACATTGACCAAATTGAATATCCATAACTTACATTACACGAAACGAAAGAGCATCCCAAAAATATGAGGACCCAAGGCCCAATATGCTAAATGAATCCGTTAAAGTTGGAACGGGAGAAAATTGGTTTCTTTATGAAAAAGCGATCATAGCAAAAAGGAAAAATCTGGCTTCCACTGAATAATCAGAAAATGAAGTTTGGCTGACATCAGTGGAACCATTTGTTTCATTTTTGTGAATAAACTGAGAAGTTGAACAGGAAAAGCTTTTCTGTATGTAAAAATAAATTAATTTGTTTTCTAGCCAATTTTTGTTCAATTTCTTAATTTCTTGTGACATATTAGTTCAATAATTCATAAGCAACATTTGAATACAAAGATTGTGGCGATCTATTCATTTTAAGTTGACCAAAAAAGCTAAACAATATTTTTCTGTTTTCATATTCCGTATGGCTATAAATGGGGCTCTACTCAATGTTGACCAAATTGGTCTATTGAAGACCAGGTGACGAAATATTGGTCTGATCGTCCAAATCGATAACAAGTCAAAACCCCAATTCAGGCTGAGTAGAGCTTGTGGCTTCAATAGCGGAGTGCTTAGTGTGCTTGTCTAAGCAGATGGTTCTAGTCCCATTCGAGGAAAAAGTTTTTCGAGCACAATTAATAAAGATAGGTCAGCACCACAAAGAAGGAGTCTGATGATCGGCTGTCGGCTGACTTCAGTCGGTAGTTATCACAAGTTGCGTTAGTTCATGCAACCATTCAAAGCGTTGAATACTGCAATGTTATACGGATCCATCTAATTGATGATTATTTTGTATTTGCATCGCTTTATTCATGATTCAGTTTTTTTTTATTTGTAAGAATTAAAATCGAAGCACCAGCATATTCAAAGCACCTAGCACGGTAGATTATCATATTCAGCATATTTACTGAGCCGAAAAGTGGTAGATTCATGCCTAGCACCAACACCATTTTACGATAAAAGTATTTTCAAGAACTTGAAGCAAATATCAGCTGCGGAGTCCTGTATTGCTTATGGTCACATTCACAACATCATCGCAACGGCCTTACCGCATATTTTTACAAAATGTTGTCTCTTATTTTTTGATCTCTATTTAACTTAGATTGTTCTTCACAATCAATCATTTCCCTTAAAATTGGTTTTACCTACAATATCTGCCGTTTGGTCCAATAGATAAATGGTTCACGATTGCCTTGCAATTAGAATCAATCCATTAGCCTTCACCTAAATTGAAAATGCATGTATTAAGAATACTGTATTTTTTTATGGAGCTCAAATTAAACTACACTCCCAATCCGTAAATTAAGCAAAGTCCTAAAAAATAAATTTTCGAAATGAGTTTTTTAATTTGATCAAGCGATTAACTGTCCAATAGTTTTTAATAAAATTTGCGAAACTTACAATAAAAAACATCTTTTTGATTTCTTTTGAAATATCATTAAATTCTTTGTATTAACCAGACTTAACGCTTAGCACTGCATTCCGAAACACTATCCTACTAACTCCAGTGTGATTTAAGCCGATGTTACTACCTTACACACACTAGGAACACGAAACCAATAGAATTTTTAAAATCATAAAATAAAAGTTCTAATAACAAACTTATTTTCTAGGACCTAAACTGCGATGTAAAATATTAAATATACTATCATATCCGATCCAAAAACCAAATATATCGTTTTTAATTTAAATTTAATTTCAAATTTAAGGAAGTAAAAAAAGTTCGTAAACTATTTTGTTTTTTGTCTGTACAAATGATTTAACATTTTCTTATATTCTTTTAAAAAAGTATCTTACTCGATTGAGGTTATTGCATTCGAATTTAATGTGAAACAAATGACAATCACATCTTACCACTGAAACCTTCTCTAACCTAATAATGTCTGTGTGAAATTACTAACTCTCGTCTGCGTTTATCTCTCCTTTTCTATTTTTCCCTTTTTTAGTCATATTGTTTGCCAAAAAAAATGGAAAATAATACAGCATCCAAATGTTTTCTGCTATCGCCAAAAAAGATGTAAAAACTAAAATCTAATTTTGCTGTTGTTTTTTTCATAATTAATCCTTTGTATATCCTTTTAGTATATAGTATAGTGAATTTGACTAATAATATTTTGTCTTTCCATATATTTTCTTCCAGTACGTGTTTCCCGCCTGAACCAGCGTAAATAAATGAGAGTTGTCTTCAAAAACAAACAAAAAGCACACAACAACATCAGCAAATAAAATAAACACACCTTGATACCTACATACATATTATTTTAAACACCTTGCAAATTGGTTCTTAATGAAAAGCTAGAGTTAAAGAAAAAAAAACAAAAAAAAATCCCCCGTATCTGATCGAACGAACAACAGTACGTATATCTACAAATGAAGTTTCGCTTTGTATCTATTTGCTTCTTGTTGTTAAAATATTTTGCACTTTCTTTTAACGCTTTATATATTTCTTTTCTTTAAATTGTGCTTGCAATATTTTTCTAAAGTCATTTCAAAAATATAACACAAATAATTAGGGTAAAATGAGAACTACGAATATTCCAAGGCCTTTTTTTTATTATTTTTTTTTTTTTTTTTTTTTTTTGTTGAAGGAAATCCAAATCCCAGTGCACTCAGACTTGGTCACGGTCCATTGTACTACCAGCCAGAAATCCTCCTTTTGGTGTAGAGGCATGTGAATGGGTGGCGTATCGTTAAATTATTTGAAAGCTCAAAACAAAGAAAAATTAAAAGCATTGTAGTAAAAAATCAATATGTGGCCTTAAACCCCTGATTCTGCTAAACAAAAATGAAAGAAGGAGCATAGCGTATGAAATATACAAAAAGCTCGATTGAGTGAAGTTTTTCGGTTTTTCATTTTGGTTTCAAAAGTGGTGGTGTTAATTTTGGTGTCCTTGGGGTTCCAGCATGACCGCACTTGGGTCATAGCCATCGTACCGGCTGTTTCCAAACAATTATTTTGAAAGAAGTTAAATATTCAATGCTCCGCGTCCAATTGTTTAGATGTTACCTACAAAATTTGTGAACAAATTTGAAAACGTACTACTTTTGACTACAAAAGCGTCCCCAAACTTTTTCGTATGCGTTTCTCTTCCTGTGAGAGAATTTATCTCCACCAGTACCATTTTGACAGTCGTTACAATTCTAACTAAAAAGGAAGGAAACCTAGTCTTACGTAGGTAGTTAGTTGATATGATATTCAAAGGTTCTTTCCACACGCCATTTTCACTTTTTTGAAAAATCAGAAGTGGTGGTTTATAGTTTAATTTAAAAAAAAAACAAGTCGCTGCGATTTTTTTACCAAACGTTATCTAGACTTCAAATCATAGTATCAGAAACGCATAGTTCATCTTAGTTTTTTAATTATTGAAAATTTTCACGTACTCGTATGTACGCTAAAAGAATACTGAATATTTTTAATTTTTTTTGTACTTTTGTTGAAGAACATGGACATACAGCAAAACCAATAGCTGTGTTTAATGAGCAAAAACTAGATCAGAACAGAATAGAAGAGCACAAGTTAGTGAAAACTGTCAGATAAAGTCAGAGCAGAAATGAATTGCTTCGGATCTTATGTTCTCCTCCCAACTGTGAAATTTTAAATAGAAAATCCTACTTTTTGTAGTGTTTTCTCGGGTTCTGAGTACCGTCTGATGTCGATTTGATGAAAATTGGACTTTTTTCCATGTAGGATTTTTTTTTATATAAAAATGCAAATATTTGTAACATTTAATTAGAAATGCGATAGGTGCCTACAATTTGAAATTTCAATATTGAATTTTTTCACTCACTTGCCCTAACTCAAAGCAAGGTGCAGAAAATCGTATACTTTTAACTCAGAATAAGAATACTTTGGGGCAAGACTTTTACTCATGAAACACCGCTCGTGCACTTTCCTGATCTGTCTGTACTTTTCTGTTCCCCTCATCAGATTTCATAAAACACATCTAATATGTACTTAACAAAAAATCAATGTTAATTGTATGGGATATTTGATGTGTATTCAAAAAAAAATGGCACTTACTTACTTATTAAGTCTTATTTCGTTTTCAAAATAGCAATAACGTCAAATTTTGAAGATTTGGTCATATTTCGTTCGGCGTTGTTTAACGTCACCGCTTTTACACATACCGATTTGACGCGATTGCTAAAAGCTTCTACTTCACTTAGACTTTTTACTCGAACCAATGCTAGGTTTTATTCATGTTACCCATGGTCTGATATAAAAATTGCTATTATCACCCAGAAAAAAGTTGCTCTCTTTGTAAGGTTCGAACAAAGGCACTTAGAATCTTATCGTAGTTTGGTTGATGACAGTGGGCGCTGTGGCTAGTGCGTAGGACTAGGAATCAGGTTCAAATCATTCGAGGACCCAGTAGCATCTAAGGTTTTCCATTGCCCCATCTCTTGCGAAAGTGTGATAAACACCCAAAAGTGTCAATAATTCTTCTTAAGAACCTTCTCAAATTTGTCAATTCCATTTGTGCCCAAAATATAATTGCGCGAGACAAGTGGTTGGAGAAATTAGGTTTTAGGCCGTGCAAGGGAAAGCATTGGGCAGAGGTTAGTGTGTTGAACCACTGATCAAAAGGTCTCAGGTTCAAATCCCGCTGGCGCCAAGTAACTTCTAAAAAAAATTTGTTTCCACTGCCCCACTTTTTGCGAACGTCTGACAAATACCAAGAGTATCACTTGCCATAAGAAGCTTTCTAAATTTGCCGTTCGGATTCGGCTTTAAATTGAAGTTCCCTTCCACTTCGCACAAGTAAAATTTTTCGAGAAGCTAGGCTTTGGGCTCTGTATGGGCCGTCAATAAATAAGCTTTATTTTCATTTATGGGAAACCATTGGCATCTTATTATTGTTTTGGTTATTCACATGCCTGTATCCATCGAAAAAGTTTTAACATATTGGCAATATTCAAGACAGCTCGGAGTCTACTCATGTTTACCACAAAAATTACGTCGGTGAATTGATCAAGAGACCAGGCTGTTGTCTGGTCATACCAAGACCGATAGTGCAGTATTTCATACTTAAAAAACATATTCGATGCAAAGCTTTCAAATGTTTGAATATGAAAAAATTCTAAAACTTAATCCTTAGAAAAGGCAGCATTACTTTAACGGGTTCTTCTTCTCAAATACGAGGAATAAAGGGATCATAACCCTCCCACTTTACTACACCTGTAATCGGTTAGCGATTTCGACCTCTGTAATCATCGGCAGGTATTCCAGTTTCGGATCACTTATTTACTGAGGTCAATCAAACGCTTGCATTTTTTTTTTGTGATCCAAACGTTTTTAAGGTTTCAACATGTTATTGCTTAATGGTTCTTTTACGACACCAGTGATCTCCAGTAGTGTATTCCTTCAGATTTGCAATTGCATGCACACTTTCGGAACAACTTGAAGATGTTTATTATGTCGCTAGGCTCACCTGAATGTTAAAACTGCCACGATGTGAATTCTCCCCTTAATCGCCTTTAGAGACAAACATTGTTTTTTGGGTGACTATAGAATATCACTTTCTTAGCCGAACCCTGCACGGGAAACAATTAATTATCCGATTGATTTACTTATATAATTAAATATAATAAATCCACATCAATTGGTTGGTAGCTATAATCAATGTCATTGTAAACATTTTTTTAACATATACATTGCAGTCTAATAAGGCTCTGCCAAGAATTTTGAGTTTCGTCTTATATCCGATATTTCACATAAACCGATAGCGTTATATATGGTTTTGCTTTGTACTTAATATGTATTGGAAAATATGGTAAGTAAGCATTCAAGCTGATAGAATGACTTTTTTTTTGCTGTTAGCCGCAATCGGTCGAAAGACAGTTCATTTTTGCAAATGCGGCGTTTTGTACTATCGTCCATGTTCTTGTAATATTATTCTGTCTCATGTTGTTCTTTGTCATGTCAATTATTGTCAGACGCTTTCTGCCACTTTATTCAATAATCTTTCCATAAACATAAGTCACTATCATTGTTCCATTTAATAAAAAAATATTTATATATTTAATTTAATTTTTTTTTTAATTTAGCAATTTTTCTGCAATTTTTTTTTAACAATGCAATAGAGGTGGTGGCTTCTGTTTTTTAATAATTTCCTTTTATTCTTATTATTTTGTTGGTGCTTTGTTTATTTCTATTTTTCTAATTGTGTAAAAAAATGCTTAAAGCTATACAAATCGTGCATTGAGCAAAATAATTAATATCTTTTTTCGAACCATTTCCAGCTGGCCGCCAAAGACGAATGGGACACTTTGGAAGAAATTATACCGTCGGTCTATGGCAATAGGATATTTCACAAACAATATTCGAACGCAACACAGTTTATTCATATTTATTTATATATTCATATAGACAAAACATTTATATGTAATTGCATATATTTAAAATCGTTTGTGGGACACCTTGCACATATTATTGCTAAAGAATGAATCACAAACATTTTATACATAGGTACCTACGTCCTACATACATAGATGTAATTAAAAAAAATTGGTTAAATTGTGAAATTTTTGTGTCGTTTTATTGGATTAAATAAATAAATATTAGAAATTAATAAAACCAAAATAAAATCTATATTTACGCTTTTCTTACATTTTTAAATTACAAACTAAATGTTCCCCATTATATGGAAAATATTTAAAAAATTAAGAAGCAAATTTTTAAATTTAAATATTTTATGAAATCAATCGCTGCCAGAAAGAGATCTAAATGTAAGAGACCATCAAAGCTGGGGGTAATTTTATGATTTTTCTTTATAATTATAAGAAATTTATGATAAATATTAGTAGTGTGAAAAATAAATAAAGTTATTTTGAAGAAAACTTATTTATTTAAAAGAAGTGCAAATGTTTGTTTAGTAATGGAAGAATATTATATGCAGTTTAATACGAATCAAATGTTTCACTTCTTTTACTTAAAAGAAAACAAACAATTTATTATTCGCTTAAATAGTTAACCGCTGCGTGTTTTCGCTTAAAAACAAACAAAATACAAATTTAAATTTAAATATTCCACATTTTTTAATATTTTCGAAATCAGAAATCAATTTTTACAATAGGTATATGTTAACAAACATTGTTAACGTTTAATTCTGTAAAATCTGTTGAATGACGGTAAAAGACAAAAGATAATGATGCTAACATGTAGTCTTAAGTTTCGCTGGGAAAGGCAACACAATGAAAACAACTAAATTATTTTATTTTAAAGTTTATTATATTTTCTTCTTTTTTGTTTTGTTTTAATTTCATAATATTTTCATCATACGAGTAATATAAATGTAAAAAAGTAGACAAAAAACATATATTTAAAATATTGTATTTTATTACTTTGATTTCTTTTCCTTTTTTGTAATAATTTTTTGTTCTTAATTTTTAAATGATTATAATAATAATATATCTAAAGAGAAAAAGAAATCATTATTATACATATAAACGAGATGAAAAGTTTAACTATCTTTTTTAATTTTAATTCTATTATTTTGGTTACTTTCTTTTGTTTTTTTAAATAAAAGAATGAGAGACTTTGGAAAAGCTTTTTACAATTAAAAAATAAAATTATATTACGATTGCAATTATTTAACGAACAATTATTGTGTAGAAAATTCGTGTTATTTTTATTTTTATTATTGTAAAAGAGCGAAATGTTTTTATTTGCATATATAGTTTTAAATAAACATTTCAAATGATTTTTAGCATAAATCTAACAAGAGAAAGAGTATAGCGTAACAATAAAGTAAAGAACAAAATAATAATATTTTAATGTAACGTAATTATGATGACATTATGTACGAGAAAAAGATAATCTAACTCACATATACACGACAGAACACACAGATTAATTTTAATAAAGAGAGAGAAAATGAATTAATGGTATTGTCAGTTACTATTGCTGGTGAAGATTCGACAACGGGAGCTTTGATGTTCGCTCAAATCTAACAGAGTGTTTCAAAATATCGATTTTTTTTTTTTTTTTTTTTTTTTTTTTTTTTTTTTTTTTTTTTTTTTTTTTTTTTTGAAATAGTAGATTGGTTCATTGCTGAATTTCAGAAGCATTGACTCCTTCATTGGTTTACTTATGGAAATAATAAACTTATAAGTGACTTATCTATTACTAATACACAATCTTTCAATTCACATTCACCTTCCGTGCCTGAATGAATCTTACGTTTGATACGTTTGCGCAGTTTTGATAGAAGAAAATTAATTCGGTAAAGACTTTTGATAAAAATCGTAAGTTCTTAAACTACAAAATAAAAAACGAAATAGAATTGTTCACAAATCTAAAATTTTTTGAAAATAACGAAAATAGCTAACAAGGCAAACAAGTTCAAACATTCCCCATCATCGACCCAATAACGATGTTTGTGTTACTCAAACAGAAAAGGCTAACTTACGGGCAGAAACTTTTAGCCTAAATCACACAATCTCATATCATCTCAGTGATACTGATACAGAAAACTCCGTCAAAGATAAATTAACGGATCTGAATACTTCCTCGTCGAACTTTATTGGAAACAATCATTATAAACAATTTAGTAGTAGAATTGATAAAACAACTGAAATCCAAAAAAATCAGCCGGCCAAATGGAGTGAGTAGTAGGGTGCTTTATGCATTACCAGCTATGGGTACCAAATTGTTTACTGCAATATTTCAATGTTGCTTGAAGCTGTTTTACTGTAAAGTGTTCGAAAAGATCAAAATATCGCCTTGGAGACTCCTTTGAGGCATTAATGCTAAGAACAATCGCTTATCCAACTATGCAGATGAGTCTTGGACGACATCTAGCGACGAATCGCTCAATCTGATACGTGGTAGGTACTCACTTCCCAGGTAGCTCTTATATTACCGGCTATAGTAACCGGAACAGTTCACATGTACAGGTAACTATTTTCCAAAGTGTGATTACTAGGGACAAAAAAAGGGTGGCGACGGTGTAGAGGTTAGTGTGTTGGCTTGTTACCCGTGCGGTGCAGGTACAATCCCCATGGGGAACAACAACATACGCCACCCAATCTCCTGCCTCTACACCAAAAAGAGGATTTCTGCCTGGTAGTACAATGGACCGTTACCGAGTCTGAGTGCTTTTCAAAAAAAAAAAAAAACTAGGGACAAGATATTTCGGGCGCTACAAAGCTTTAATCCTTTCAAGTCTGAAGGATTATACGAAAGCTAATAAGATGGGCAAACGGTTGTAGCCTATGTAAACCCCCACAAAACCGAACTTGTCCTCTTCTCCAGGAAATACAAAATTACACATAGTGACCCATACCCTTGGTAAAAGCTTAACTTTTTGAGACGAAGCTAAATTCTGGGGTCTAACCACCGATAATAACTTAAGCCAACATAGAAAAAAGAGTCTAAAAAGCTCCAGTAGCACTTTTCTCTTCTTACAAAGGGATTGGCTACAAGTGAGGCTTACATCGCCGCATTAATCATTCTCTATATGTATCGGTCGTAAGCCCAAATACGGGTGGCTGTCTAGTGGACTGCCTTGGATTAAGCGATAAATCGTGATAAGCAGGGCAAGGTCCAATGTACAATTTGTCTGTGTATAAGCGGAGCACTCCGAACAACTCCCCTCGCTGCACTAGATATTCTACTTTATCTGACACTCGTCGATATATTTAGCAGGCAAACAGTTGTCCATTTAAAAGCTTTTTCAATTAGAATGTTGGCCACTCCATCATTCTGGAAGCATTTGGGTCTCTACCAACAAACATAGGCCAAACCATACCCTAATTACAGTTCGAAAAGAACTTCCAGGTCAATCTGGGAGGATGATGGATTAACGGAAGATAAATCGATCCACTTAAACAACGATAGATCAAACTAGTGATAGGATGGGTGTACGAGTTTTCTGAGAAAGATTAAATCTTAGTCTCTCTTTAAGTCTTCCTAATCATTGTCGCGTGTTCCAGGTGGATATATGGCAATAAAAGAAGCCTTGACGTGGCTAAAGAGAAATGGTTAATCCAATAAGGACATCCGTATCTTCTCGGATAGCCAAGTCTCCTCAAACTCCATCGTTATCATAGACTCCCGATCATCTCTTAAGGAGATTCCATGGAACTGTAGGGCAGATGGCCCCGCCAAAAAAGAAACCATATTAACTCTTTTACCTGATAAAGGTTCTCTACGTATACCAATCGCAACATACATATATAAACTTCTGTTTAAGCTATTCGCAATCAACAGAACAATCCTTAGGTGGACAAGTAGTACTATGTCTAGTGACTAAGCATATCTTGCCAAAGCTGGACCTAATCTCACCATACCGACTGCACATTATCTCTACTATGCGTGTCATTACAGGGCACTGTCCAATAGGAAAGCACACATCAAGGCTTGACGTTTATTTGAAGAACTTCTGTAGAAACTGCATGGACGGAGAAGGAGAAGAATACACCTCACCTTCTCTGTACATGTCCTGCTCCCTCCCATAAAATAAATCTTTAACTAGGAGCCTTCTTGCTCAATGATATTAGAGACTTGGCTAACACAGACGTTAGAAGTCTATCGCACTTCATTAGAAGCTCTTAATGGTCCACTTTGGTCTAAGTGTTTCGGCGGTAGCTGACAGCCACCTCAACCCAACCTATGGAAGGAGAAAGGTCATCCGAATTTTTGTGTAAAACGAAGGAAGTATATATGGAAGGAAAAGTCAGAGTTAATGCAATAACGGAGTAACGTTTTCAACGACACTCCAGACGGCAAACTACTTTTGTGAATATAAATCTATATTATATAAAATTGTCGTGTCACAGTGTTTGTAACCAAACTCCTCCGAAACGACTTGACCGATTTTTATGAAAATTTTTGTGTATATTCGGTAGGTCTATACATTTTTTTTATGATTTGGCATTAAAAAATACATATATATAACCATCAATTTTCAAACTTCTTTTTTTAATAGCGATATTAGTACTGTAATACAATCTTCAACTCGCAGTGTCCGATAACTGATTTATCATTTATTAGTTTGTTTATTATTAAACGACAATTAATAATACTACATATACTCAGAATCATTTTAAACTAAAAAAAATATTTACGTGTTTTATGATTGTGAAAGGAAGGTAAAATAATAAAAGGCAAGGGGGCCAATTTAGGCCTTCGAACGAATAGACCCACAGATATGCAAAATAGAAGAGTCCAAAGAACAAACGAACAAATCCAACAAGATAATGCAGATGTGCGTGTGAGCATGGCGCAATTGCTTGAATCACAATCAGAAGAGGCACGAGATGAACGAAAGCAACAAAGACAAGCGCGCCGGTTCGTAGTTAACACACGCAGAGCAAATGACCAACAACGTCAAAAGGTACATCGAGTATTTCCATACGATTCATTTCTTCGTCTAGCATTCGAGTATTAGCCCGATATTTTACGCTCATTCGAAAGTGGGGGTTGTTGCTATGGGCAAGGAATGTCCGCATTGTAATTCAAAATGTTTTGCGCGTCAGGAAAAGTGCAACTACCGGAAATTGCAACAATTACTTAACGGTACGGATACAGATTGTAACCTGTTCCTGAAGTCAATTCGAACATTCAATTCATTTTTCCAAATGACATCGTTAGGAGCAACAGAAATAATTAAAATGTGCTGCAAACGGTTCCCAATTCCATTCAACATTCAAAATCAAATATCAAGTTTATCACAAAGTGGGCTCATTGCTGCCAATGCCAAATGAACCACATACATTTTTACAAATTTACTTTATGGGCGGTGAGGACTCCGAACGCGCACTCGCCAATCGCGTGGATGCACGTTGCGGCTATAATAGCCTCAATTCACCATATGCCAGACACATCATGGGCGAGCTGGGCGCTTTATTGAATGAGCACAATGAATTGTTGAAATTATTCAAATCACACATGCACAAATTACAAACTGACAATCACGCTATTGTCCTCAATCCTGATAAAACACCAACTGCGGAGAGCACATGCGTGGATTTCATACACCTGTTGTTGACGACGTTGCTGGAATCATGGATGGCGACCGTACAGCTACGTGACAAATCGGCGCAGGGACATAAGTCCCGAAATCAATTAGGGCCTTATGACCCACTTAAGTGGGACATTAGTCCCGAAAAATTAATTCGGGACTTATGTTCCACTATACATTTCCTAAATATACGCCTGAGAGAAACTAAGAAGACCACTCCAAATGCTACAGCAAATAGTCAAATCGGTTTCGTTATCGGTGACGTGAAATAAAGCCAAACGAAACAAGGCCAAATTCCAAATTTGGCATCATTTCGCTTTCGAACGCGAAATAGAGCCAATTTGGCTTTATTTCGTCATGCAAAACGAAATAATACCAAAAAACTAATGGAAATAAGACCAAACCACTTTGTTGTGCGCAAATGTGCAACTATTATCGATTTGTTTGCTTACAATTATGTTATGAGACTTAACGGTAAAACGGTGCCGTGACATAACCCCATGCGTCATAAGCCCAAATTTTGAAATTTGGCCTTATGTCGCATTGTGAAAGTGACATAAGGCCAAATTTTAGCATTTGGTATTATGACACATTTGAAAAGCGTCACAAGGCCAATTTGGCTTTATGACACTTTCGCTTGGTGCTGCTTTCAACAATTTGGCCTCGCACCTACCCCAAATCAAACAGCGACCCCAAGCAGGGGGGTTGCAGGGGGGCAGCATGCCCCCCATATACATTGCACTGTTTATGGGATTAGTTGCGAAATCGAAAGTAGATTGCATAAACAGTACAATGTCTATGGGGGGGCATGCTGCCCCCCTGCAACCCCCCTGCTTGGGGTCACTGTTTGATTTGGGGTAGATGCGAGGTACGGTTTCGAAAATTTGGCTTTATGTTACTTTCCGGATTTGGCCTTATGATGCTTTGTGAAAGTGACATAATACAGTGACAGTGAAAGTGACAAAATTATATTTTATCTATCAATTTATGAACGTTAATAAAATATAAAATATTTCCAACTGTTTGTTTCATTCGGGACTTGTGTCCCATTTTCAACGATTAAAATTCGGGACTTATGTCCCACTTAAGTGGGTAAGTCTCGAAATCAATTCCGTACTTATGTCTTCGGGACTTATGTCCCTGCGCCGACAAATCGTGATTCGAAGAAGAAATAATAATCTTGAGTTCATTGCTGATACACACCGTTCATACGGCGCTCTCCAATATCCGCTAATGTTCCGGAAGGGACAAAATGTCCACAGCGCTCAATTCCTCTTTCAGTCATAGACCACATCCCCACACATTTACAGAAAGCTTGTTATTTTTCATTTCGCTACCAAAATATTCACTTGAAATAATTTATATGGCAAAACAATGTTTGCCGGGTCAGCTAGAAAACAAATAAAATATAAAAAAAGTTAGCACGATGATGTGCTCCGCCCTCATCTGATCCATCATGAGTCAGCACATTTCCAGTCATAAGAATATACGAGCCGGATACAAGAGGCCCTGCCAGATGCAGAATAAAACGGATTATAACGATTTGAAGTTAGACTTTTATTTGAAGTAAAATATCCGTGGGATACGACTTGCTTTTCGTACCGATATTTTTTTTTTTTTGATACAAGGACCTACGGGATCCTTTTCGAATAGGTTGCAGCGACGCTAAACATGGCTAACCTCAAATAAATAAAACTTAAACTATCTTTTTTTAACTCTCTGTTGGCACTCTTTCATCGACATACCGAGGAAGCACGGAGTCCAAACGTTACATATGCACAAAAAAAAAAAATTTGCAGTCATGATAATATTAAATATACTCAAAGCACAGCTAAACGTATATAAAGTAAGCCGAAAAGAATGTTTTCTTATTTCACTTCTTCGTCAATTCCTCCTCTAGATCCGATTTGTTGTAACATAATACTAATTTAGTTTTAACTCCTTCAAATATATGCGAAACACTGGGTTTTAAATTATAAAACACAATCTTCTGATTCCTCGAATTAAAATCCTTAACCAACATCGCTACTGCCTTAGCGGCAGTAAAGTCAGCGCCATAAACATAACTACAGTTCACAACCACTGGTACGGTGGTCTTTAGTCCGCATTTGTTAATGACATTTCTAACAAATTCGACTGAAGGGAATATAAGGCATCTATCTGGCGTTAGCATTAGGAAAGTTTGACCATCGGAAGTCTACATAAAGAAAAAAATAAATATAACAATATTGCTGTCGATGGCAATTATAAAACTTCAGACTGACCTCCAAGGCATTGAGGGTAACTTTCGGCCGGGCAGAATAGTATAAAATGAATACCATATTGACAGCAATTCCCACAAGGATTCCCACCTGAAGTGGAAGCGTAAGGCAAGCAATAAAGGCGGTTAAGCCTGGAATCAAATCGATCTCTGAGAATGAAATAAGACTGTATTTAAGACTTTAAAAAAAAACCTGAAAAAAAACTCTTACTCTTGCTCCTCCACATTGGTATGATGACATTGTACTGAATTGTAAATATCACAGCTGACATAACAATAGCAGCTAAAGTCGAATTTGGAATAAAATAAAAATATGGCGTCAAGTATATTAAAGACAGCACAACAATAGTTGCAATATAGAAGTTTGACATTTGTGTGCGACAGCCACTTGCGTTGTTGACAGCTGACCTCGCCAAGCCTCCATTAGCCCGGTAACCTTGGAAGAAAGAGTTTCCAATGTTCGTCATTCCCATTGCAAACAGTTCTTGTGTTGCATCAATTTGTTTTCCCTTAGCTAAGAATGTTAAGTATATGCATATTAAATGATCGGGATCAGTATCGAATCACTTACCAAAAGCTTTGCAAACGGAAATATTCTCCAGCATGGCAATAAGTGGAACTACAATGAGCCCGGATCCCATGTTTGTGATCATCTCAATAAAACTCTCTCCATGTTGAATAATGATCTGCTCTCCATTAGTGTTGTTACCAAGAATCTCTGGTATTGAAAAGGGTGGAACAGCGAATTGTGGAACTCCCTGTGGTATATAGCCAACCAGAGTAAATAACTGATTTCCAGTTCGTTCCAAATGCCAGGCCATCAATGCAGATGCAATCACAACAACTCCATTTCTCGAGATACCCAAAATCCACAGACACTTGTTAATAATCTGTTGACAGTTGCTTCGTAAGTGTTCCTCCTTGCAACCAACCCTTAAGTTACCTATCCAACGTGTAAATAAGAGAAATGCAATACATCCCAGCCCAAGAATTGTATCCTCAAAATGGACGCTATTTATGTTCTCAATGATCGATGCCCACATTTGTATGAAAGACCTTCCACTTGTCTTCACATTTAGCATATTTTTCATTTGTGATGTGAAAATGATCAAAGCCACTGCACTAGTAAATCCTGAGTTCACAGGCCCCGATACAAAGTCCGCAAGGAATCCTAGTCGAAAGACTCCCATAGCAATTTCCATCAGACCTGTGAGGAAGGTGAGTAGAACTGCACGTTGCCACACCCCGCCAGCTGTTTGACCGACGAGAAGTGATGCCACTGCCGTTGATCCAATTGTACTGTCCTTGCATGATCCTAGAATAACGTACACAAAACAGCCCATAAACGAGCTATATAGGCCATACTGCAAAGAACGATCGTGATCAGATGCAACATCACCCAGACAAACAAATTAAACTCACCTCGGCGGGAAGTTCAGCGATGCTGGAATAGGCCAGACCCTGCGGGATAACAGTCATCCCCACAGATAAGCCAGCTATAAGATCACCAATCGCATCCGACGGCGAGTATTTTGTAATCCATGACAGAAAGGGCAGGCGCCTGAGGATCATCTTCTTTCGACACATGTGGCAGCAATTCGACTTGCTGTGCTCATTGTCTGACAATATAAAATCCTTCGATCCGTGAAATTGCGTATCCACGGAAACATCCATCGAGACGACATGCTTATCCTCTGGACGTTCTTCCACCATGTTGATGTGTGAACTAATCTGTCATGCGTCCAACGCCAGGTGATGAATAGTTCAAAAATAAATACGGAGATGTATTCGTGAGTCGCTTATATTTATACTTTATTATCTTTAGATAAGATCGGAGAAAGATTTCCATATCTACATTAAATCCAAAATCAACTTCTTGAAGCGTATTTTAAATCTGTTTGACTTTTTTCTCGCATATAACGGAGTAAATAATGATTTTGCTCCAATTATTTAATATTAGAATTCTGAGATTTTCGAGACGCAGACCGCATGTGAGGAGCCACCCGCACATGGGAGTGATGAAAAATGCAAATCGAGTTGGTTAAATGTGTTTCACTTAGAACTAAGACACCAGAATCACAAGTAACATACTTACCTAATTAACGGCTCCCGACCCCAGAGGCACTGTCCAGACCAAACGTACTGGCATCTGCAATGGTTTGGTTTTTAAAATGGAGGTTCGACCTTCCTTATCATCTCTAACCTGGGGGCTGGGAGTCGAAGATCCTCTTCCATGGAGGTTGACGTGTTTTAGCTATTAGGATTCGCGGTTTTATCTTCTCCTCCATTCGCCCTCCTCACATAAAGGACCAAATATCAGAAGGGTATTTTTCTTTCGAATCAACCCGTCCAGCCAGTCATTGTTGACTTCAAAACCATCCGAGTTCTCCTGTTGTTCAATTGCCATGTGCCTGTAACACGGCACGCTGCGGTCGGCTGATTATGTCGACATCGGCCGCGTATCCCAGTATTTGGATGGATATGTTGAATATAGTACCCTCCTTTGTGCAATGCGCACTATCTGCTGCCTCACAAGATTGAAGAAGTTATGTGATAGCGCATATCCTTGCCAAAATCCGTTGCGGGTTTGAATTAGTTCAGATTCAGAAGAGCAGTTCCAAACTGCACATTGCACCGTGAGTTCTCCAGCGTCACGCGACACAACTGGAACAGTTTTGTCGGGATCCCGAATTCAGCCAACATATCATATTCGGCTTAAAATCGATGAGAAGATGGTGGGTCTCGACCTGAAATTCATTGGTATTCTCCAAGTGTAAAGACGTGGTCTATTGTCGATTTGAGGCCCCGTGCTGTACGGCTTCAGTCGGCTCTCGACGGCACGTGCGTAAGTTGATGGCTGCCAGGCTGCTCGGAAAGCTATTGGGATTTTGACCTCTTGGTGCTTAAGGTAACGAGCGCTCAGAATCCTAAAAAAATATAGTTGGAAAACGTCACGTTAAGTAATTGATTGTTCCTTTTATTATTTAGCTTGAAGCAAGCAAAGCCCAAGAAACTTAAACATCTCTTTGGAATGCATTGGCTTGAAAATAGCAAAACGTAGACGTCTGGTTTTACGACCGTAGCAAAGTTTTTCTCCATAAGCATTTGTCGAACACACAATTTTGTCAACTATGTTCGATCCAAAGGGTGGCGACGGTGTAGAGGTTAGTGTGTTGGCTTGTGACCCGTGCTGTGCAGGTTCAATCCCCATGGGGAACAACAACATACGCCACCCATTCACATGTCTCTACACCAAAAATGAGGATTTCTGCCTGGTAGTACAATGGACCGTTACCGAGTTTGAGTGCTCTGGGATTTGGATTTCCTTTTTTTTTAAAAAAAAATAGAAAAAAATATGTTCGATCCAAATATTTGGTAGAAAACGTCAAGGGAAGTATATTTTTCGTCCAAGTTTATCTGCATTCCTCTAATCCCTGCATCGAAATTGAACGGAGGTATTTCCTTGGTATTTTCAAACCATTCGCCATCTAATTCGGTTTCTGAAGCACTTCCCGATCCCTCATCTTCCAAGTCTAAATAAAAAAATCTATCGCTATCTGATCCGTCAGGATAATCTTGAATGATTTCATCGTCCGCTTCTGCCTCGGTATAGTGCTGGTCATCTCCAATAACTTGGTAAACGGAAGTTACTTGCAGGATTGCCTCTGGTGAAATCTCTGGAAACTCTGCTAGTTGATCATCCTGTTCCGGTTGGTAATCAGGATTGTCTCCGAATATCGCATCAACGCTAAAATGATCATGTTCAGATTCCTCATTCATATCATCCGAAATTTCATTGAATAGCTTCAAAATGTTCTCATTTCCTTTACTGTAACGGTCCATATTCAAGCTACACTCCTCGCCACTTGAATAGTCTGTTTTCTATCCTTCATTGCTCCCAAACCAAGCATGCTAGAGACTTATTTTTTTTTTGTAAATTAAAATTAATTTAATTGCTGTTATTCGATCAAACTTAAGATTCAATGCTAAAGCTTTAAGTTTTAACAAAATATTATCAACCAAAAACCGGCAAAATGCGGGGTCGAAAATTTGCTCCACTTGAATAAGACACTTTAATAAAAAAAAACATTTTAGAGAATTCTGATTCTTTTTATTACAAAAATAACTTAAATTTAAGATAATTGGAGTATTTTACATTCGGAAAAAATTTTTTAATAGTGTGTTGAGCCACCTTTTTGTTTCAAAACTTCACACATCCGATTTGGAAGGGATGTATACATATTCGATGGCTTGGGTTAGTTCGGGTATACTCGAATATTTTTTTTTTCCGGGATTCGAACGCACGACCTTCCATTCCGTAAGCGAATACCCTACTACTGCACCATTGCCACCCGCATATTGTTGTCCTGATCCGTATACTTGACGTGTCAACTATCCCCAAACATTTTCAATGATATTTAAATCCGGAGAATAGGGCGGCCAGCTCAATAGCTCCACATCAGAGAAGACTATTCTATGCCACTTCGAAGTCCAGGTCACATGTGCGCTACAAAACTGATTCGTTGCTCTTTTCGAACCGGGTTGATAGTTGACTTCTTCTTGGTTTTCAGACTTTTTAGATTTTTAGCTTTCGAAATAACACGACGCATAGTTGTAAGACTTGCCTTGACACCGCATTTATCCCTGATTTTTGCCAAAGAGTCGTGAGAATTTGACGCTTTTCTAAAAATAAGTCGCATTTCCGCATTAGTAAGCACGCTGTGTGTCCGGCCTTTCATGTTTTTTTCCATATTCATACTCATTACTGAAAAATGTGGATATAACGTGTCGGCTCCTCTCGATTTTTATACCCTATTCTAAGGGTATATTAATTTTGACGCATAGTTTGTAACATACCTTAATATTGCCCGTTGACCCCTAAAAGTTACTATATTTATGATCAGCCTCGATAGTAATGTCGATCTAGCCATGTCCGTCCGTCCGTCGGCAAAAATTAGGCCTTTAAACTGTACCTAGAGAGCTGAAATTTTAACCATATACTCTCTAGGGTCCCGAAATAATCAAGTTTACGAATTTTTGAAATCCGCCCACAGACACGCCCACAAACACAAAAAAACAAAATTTTGGAAAAAATCGAATTTTGAGCTAGAAAGCTGAAATTTTTTATATATGATCTATGACTCCCAAAATCGGGATAAAAAATTTTCAAAATCCGCCCACTGACACGCCAACAAATAAATAAAACAATTTTTTTGAAAATCCAAAGTTTGAGCTAGGGAGCTGAAATTTATAATACAAGGTGGCGCAAAAGTCATCTTCCTATCGGAAGAAGCATAATTTTTGCAAATGGCGGCAAATGTAAATTCTACTTTGATATTTGTGAAGTTAACTGATACAGAAAAAACTTAAAACACCAATTAACATAATCCAAAAGCAGAACCAAAGTTTTTCATTCAAAAAAAAATTACAGCGAAAGAACATCGGGTGACAACTTTTGCGCCACCTGACAACTTTTGCGCCACCTTGTATATACTCTCTATGGGCCCTTTATGCTCATGTGTAAATATTTTCAAAATCCGCCCACAATTATTTTTTTTTTTGAAAATTCAAAATGAGCTAGGGAGCTGAAATTTATAATATATACTCTCTAGGAGCCCTTTATGCTCATGTGTTAATTTTTTTTTTTAAATCCGCCTACTGACACGCCCACAATTAAATAAAACAATTTTATTGAAACACCCAAGTTCGAGCTAGGGAGCGTTTTTTTTGATAAAATCCTTTAAATGTTATATAGCAAAATATGTAGAGAGTTCTTAACAATTCAACCATACTTAGACTTTTGTCACGCCTACTTATGAGGGATAGGAATAAGAATAGGGTATCCAACAGTTCGCCCAAGCGGACTGTAGCCCGTCCCTATGTTTTTTTTAGCTATTTTTGGCAATAGATAAGCCAGCGTCCTTGTAAGCTTTGATTTGTCCTTGTTCCGCCTCGGTTAATACTTTTCCTCGACCCATTTTATTTTTTTTTTTAAATTAATTAGTCGAGATTAACAACAAAAATCGATCAACGAAGAATATGAGTCCGCGTGCCAAAAATAGCGATCAAACTAAATGCATGTTCTATTCAAGTGGCGCAAAAATGTTGTTTTAATTCCAACGAATTTCTACATAAAGTGGGAAAAAAACATATAACGGCTCTTTTCCAGAACTTGCAATTTTGTCAGAGAGAAAGAAGACGAATTGGACAAAGATAACGGGCATAATATCATTATTTTATCATTCCGGTTTCGATTTATGAGCAATTGCAAATAGAGCGTACAGGATGTCCTATTCAAGTGGCGAAGAGTGTATATAAATATAATATGTGTAAAAGATAATTTGCGTATTAATTTTATTCGATGGGATGTGCTGTGCATCATTTACCTTATTTTGCACTATTTCTATAAGAGCGCTTAAATGTGACCGTTGTTTGGGGATACTCAAAACTAAATGCACTGAAAACTGACGGCATATGCCGGCTTGATCGTGCGAAATGCAAGAAGTTTTTTGTAAAACGAAAAAAATGATTCCGCAGGTCACACTGAAGTGAAAATTGAAATTAATACCTAATGCTGGAGTATGGACATATAATTTATTCCTAGTCGGGGTATCCCGTCTTGTCATAACAGACCTAAAATTCTATGATTGCATATGCCGTGATGACCCGTTACTTTCCTTAACTATTGACGGCACATGCCGTCTTGTCCGCAAACGTTAATAGAAATGCAAATAGCTGTACAATTCTAAGTAGACATGATATAAAAAAAATTGTTAGGTTTTATTACTGGTCACAGCGGCTAACGAAAACGATACCAATTCAGGGACGGGTAAAGCATAGTACTACAGCGCACGGTGCAGGGAAATAAGTCCACGGGACCTAAGTCCACTGAGGGACTTAGTTCCCACTTAGTGGGAAATAAAACCATTTTCGCGAAGTGGACTTAGTTACCATGTAAGGTGGGAAATAAATTCCCAAAACTCTGAGTGATTTTAGTTCCCTTTTAATGTGAAGTAAATTCTCACTGTCGACTAAGAACAAAATAAAATTAAAGAGTCAAGTAGGTACTTTGCAATTTTTATTAACAAAATAGAAATTAACTTCTAACTGAGATAGAGTAATATAGGTACCGTGACCTCGCACCTACTCCAAATCAAACAGTGACCCCCAAGCAGGGGGGTTGCATTACACTGTTTATGAGATTAGTTACGAAATCGCAAGTAGATTCCATAAATAGTGTAATGCATATGGGGGGGCATTTTGCCCCCCTGAAACCCCCCTGCTTGGGGTCACTGTTTGATTTGGAGTAGGTGCGAGGTACGGTTTTGAAACTTTGGCTTTATGTCACCATGATAAGCTTAAGACTTTGCTTAAAGAGTGTGATAACTAACTGCACTTTACACTTTTTTGTTTAATTCTAAATGTTGGATGTTAGTTCCCTCTTCTTATATTTGAATGTGGACTAAGTTCCCATAAAAAAATGGACTTAGTTCCCATGTTCGCGAAAGTGGTTTTATTTCCTACTTAATGGGAACTAAGTCCCTCAGTGGACTTAGTTCCCGTGGACTTATTTCCCTGCACCACAGCGCACCTCGATAAACAGAGATTGTCGTAAAAGGCAACTAAGCGAAAAATCGCATCTAGGTAATTTTGACATCCAGATGAGACTAGCGACACAGTTTACATCTTAAATCTGTCACGCAAGTGTGCAAAATAAGCTGATAAGGTAGTTTTATGAGGTTACTAAATAACGCTTAATCCCTTAATACATATACGATCTTCATAGTATGTTATTACATCAGAGAAATAAGAAAGCAAAAGCAAGTACCTTACATTGTCAAGTTCAGGTTTGCAGTTAGATTATTCATACTTTTATAGTCCATTGAATTATATAACTACTTTAATGGTGTAGTATACTCCTCTCCTATTAACTTCAACATAAAACTTAAGACATGAACTAATAAACCGTAAGCCATCTGTTCTTGTACATTGAGATGTGTTTATTTGATGAAGGCATCAAGTAATCTACTGCTTGTTATGCAAATCGTAGGAATTTTTTTATAGAATCGTTGATAAAGTTTTATTTATCCTAATTCCATTGATAAAAAACATGAACCAAGGGCAAAGTTTTTTATCCACGCGCACGTTTTAAAAGTATATAATGCCTGGGTCCACTAGATGCGTCCTGCAATTTTGCACTATTGCCCAATGACATAATTTTTAAGTTAAGGTACATTCTCAGGCGCTTGCAAAAGGTAACACAAAGAATATATATTTGAAATTGGTTATATTGGAATTTTCTCGAAACTACTGCTCAGTAGATCAACGCAAGTACAACTAAACCATAGAACGCAGTAAGCACAACTCTTAATGAAAAAAAATTATGCGGCACTAGACAAATGTTAGATAAAACCGTGGTGCTATCTCATCTCTCACGGATATAACATAACAAGTGCCTCGTGAAAGTTTACCTAGCTATGAAAACTTTAGATACCATAATATGAAAAGTGCCTCGTGAAAGTTTACCTAGCTATGAAAACTTTAGATACCAATATTCGTATACAATAGTTCGAGTGCGATTGTTCGCTGACTTATGACTAATCTTTCAGGCTACTCTGTTAAACAAACATCGCGTGAATAAAAACTGATTTTGGTTTATGTATACTCGTTACAGAAAAAATACTCCTAACGATGAAAAATATAAAATGTTATTTTAAAGGAGTCGAACAGCATTATTGTCCGAATATTTCTCATTTCGCTTTCAAAAGAACAATCAGATCTGCTCTAATCTCCTGGTTATATTCCAGCAATTAGCGCCATTAAGAAGAACTGTCTCCACAGATATCCACTTAGGTATCGTTTGTGGACTTGATGTTTACTACAAGGTTGGTGAACCCCCTTACTACCTCGAGCCTGCTACTATCAACAGTGACCTGTTGTCCTGTTCACTGGACGGATTTTTGTTTGTTTGTTAAAACAAGTATATGTACTCTTGGTTTTGTCCTATCACCATGAAAACCACGGCACGCTTAGATCGGCCGATGATGTCGATATCGTCCTTGTATCCAGTTTCGCTGGGATTCCGATCTCTAAGTCATGGTGTGAAAAGAGAGATGGAGGCGGATGAGAATTTATTGGTTCAACGGCATTGCTCGTATTCCTGAAGTAGATTATTGATATACCTCCAAAAAGAAATTTGGAACTGGCCGTCCAGGTTGGGGGTTGTCCCGTCGGGGTAACTTTTTATATAAAAAAATTAGTTATGAGAGAGAGATTAAAAATACAATAAAATTAAGTTAAATTGGTCAAAAAAATCAAACGGAATACAAAACTTATCGTTTTCCCTCGAGTAACACCCAATTTCCCTGCAGAATCTGTCCCGTCCCCTATAATTTATGTGTCCTATTTCCACTAACTGCTCAAAGAAGTACCTTCCCAGAGACCTTCCTCAGGAGACAGTGTCCTACTATGTCCTTCGCTGACCTCTGCTTAGTTTAAGGATTTCCCCAGATTTGTTGTGGTCAAAATGTGGCTATAAAGCCTTGGATACTCTGTGCCCATGTAGGCTCGCCCACCTCAGGTCGGCAGACTTTGTCATTCGCTCTTTACTATAAGCAGAGATGGTTTGATAACCACTGCCTGACTGCTATCTCAATCCCCTCCTGTTCTTGCCAGCTCATCGGCTAGCTTATTACCTTCTGTACCGCAGTGAACTGGCACCCAACACCGTCTCACTCGGTTCTGCCTGTATAATATATAAATACTATTTTCAAATTGATGTTAACTGATTTCAGAGTCTTGACTGCAGCCTAGCTGTCGATGTAGATGACAATGTCCCTACCGGATATTGGTTCCATCCGCATTAGTTATGCCTCCCTAAGAATGTCAAAGTTGACCAAAGGTGATGTTTCGTCAGTGGTTTGAACTGTAAATCAAGGTGTATTTGATGCAAAAAAATTTCTAGCGCTGCCGTAGAAGTTGTACGGAGAGCACCCTATGCTTGCCGTTCTTTGAATAACCTCAAATTTTCCGAGCATCGTTTTTTTCTTTGTCACCTTCCACCACACAAGTGAGCCATAAGTAAGTATGGGTCTTACCACAACCGTATTTGTCAATGGCACGATTGCGGGTTTCGGGTTTCCAATTATTCTTTTGCAGATACGCGTTTTCTTTATTTTCTTTCTTTTACATTAAGATTCCAATTCAATTTTCTGTCCAAAATTACGCCTTACATCGTGCTGTCCGCAAGGGACAGCTCTACTCCTCCCAGTTTCGGAAGGTTGAACTGGCTCCATCTCGGCTGTATTGGCAATAAGTCCGTTGCTCTTCACCAAGTTCCTGATTATCTTCAAAGCAATCTTCATAAAATCACTTTTCCTGTGCTATGATGATAACATTATCTGCACATGCGATAGCACTTATACCCTTTGAACTGAGTTTCTTCAGGAGGTTGTCAATAACCAGTACCCACTCGAGTGGTGAAATAACTCCCCTCTGTGGGGTGTCCCTGGCTGCTGACCTTTTGATAGGTCTATGCCCAAAGGCGCAGTTTATGATTCAGCTGGCAAGCATTTTGCAGACTTAGTTTATGATGCCTTTTCCAATATTTGCGTTGATCAAGGCGTCACTAATAGACCTATTTTCGACATCGTTAAAATTTGCTTCTATGTCTAGAAAAACCGAAATGGAGTTCTTCTATCTTCCCTATGCATCATGTAGAGCAGTTTCTACCTTCGTTGGGTCACATGAAACTTTCTCAGTTTTTTTTTTTAAATTGGTTTCGAATCACATTTTCCTCTTATCCATTTTGTATACTCGATAGACCAGATAATAAGTATAGTATCTAATCATAAAGATTATTATTTGTAGATTCATATCTATATTTAATTTGTCTAAAATGCAGTTTGAATGAAAAAGGATTTTTATTTTCACTTTCAAATGCACATGATGAATATCTTCCATTCTTTTAAGCAGAAAAAACGTAACAAAGTGATAAAATAAATTTACATCTTAACAGTTTGTCGCCTTATGCGTTCGTGCACTACACAATAGGAGTCTTAACATGAGTATGAGGATAATAGGAAAGATGCGTATTCATGCCGTAGAGGTAGTTGGGAATTTATTAGAATCAGACAATGTTGAAAACATTTTTATTGAATTTTTTGATAGCGCTTGTAAATTTCTGCTAGTAGGTAATAATCCGGGTAAATGTTTTCTTTAAGATTCGTTTTTTACTAGGTTCATTGGTTTCTCAGGTGATTATTCTGACCAAATAATGTGTGGTGATCTGAATAAGAATCTATAAGTAAATAATAGTCACTCCAGAAAAGTACCGATTGACCAACTCGGCTATATGCGATCTCCAAGTCGTAAACAAAACGTTTCCAAATCATTTTTACCCAAATTGTGAACCTAGTCTACTCGATGTCATGTTAGTATGTAGCTTAGAGAAAATGTTGTTGTTTGACCAATTAAGTTTACCAGGTGTTCCTTCCCACCACGTTCAATAATTATTTGAATCAATGGTCATTACGCTATTTATCAGCCACGTTCCCATACAAATTAATAATAATATAATTAATACTTTCATTCCATGGTTTATCAGCCTTCCTACCACGCCTATCAAAGAGAGGGAAAGGTGTTATTCACGCTGGAGACGATATAAGACCGTCACAAATTGGAACGCTTTTAAAGCAAGTCGAAATACTGTAGCTCGTGAAGTTAAAAAAGCGAAAGCATATTACCATTTGACGAAACTTAGTCCAACTCTATCTAGTTCGCAAGTTGTGGAGGAATATGAGAGGATGTGGTATCAAAGGGAAACTAAATCGAAATTCATGTGACATCGAACCAAATCTGTTCACTAGTTATTTTCTTGCACATTGTACCTCAACTCATGTTGATCCAAGATTAGCTTCTTTTGATTGTAATCCTCTGTGCTCGAAATTAGAGTTAGATTGTGTTTCAGAAGACGAAGTATTGAGCGCTGTTAAAAGTATTAAATCAAATGCAGTAGGGCTGGACACTGAGGTTTATCAAACTTATCATACCACTTATAATTTACGTTTTGACTAATATTGCCAATTGCTGCGTAAAAGCTTCTACATTTCCTAAGTCCTGGAAGAGGGCACTTAAAAACAAGCTTAAGCTTAATCCGGAAAGACAAAAAGTATACATTTTTGTAAACATGCAATTGACTCTGAGTTCCCTACTCACAAACGGTAAACAGCCTAGCAATGGTTCTTAATACAAATCTTACTTACATATCTACATTCATTTTGTGAGGTCGATTTTTAGTGGAGTAGAACAGCTAAAAGTTTCTGCAGTATTTACAAGAGAAACTAGGATGAGAACAGATACTGATTATTAAATGCAGTGAAGTTATTTATAGTTCTCTTGACTCATTGTCGATGAGGAAATTAGAAGTATCTCACCATACGATTTTCGTCTTTAGTCTGAGTCGGTTTGAGAATGTTTCTGAGTTTGTAAAACAAATTAATGGCCTATCCTTAAAGGAGTTCTTAAATAGCACGAATTGCCTTTTTCCTTTCTAGTTTAATCTGCAATAAAGAACCTTCATATCTTTTCGAAAAATTAACATTTGCCGCATCTCGCAGAACAAATCACACATATAACTTTGCCTTCGTCTAATTACTTTCAAAGTCGCACATTGTTTTTCTTCCATTGCATCAAACTGTTGAAGTCATTGCCCTTATCTATTCATAATAGTAGAACATCTCAAGGTTTCAAAAAGGCCTTATTTGAATTCATCACAAATAGGAGTAATAGCTTATTTTCATAAGAGTAATCACTACTGCCCCATCTACAATAAAGGCGATCCTATGTCTTGCAAGAACTATCGAGGCATATCCCTGCATAATGTCGCATATAAGATCCTATCCAACTATCCAACTGTGTGAACGTCTTAAACCGTTTTGCAAAACACTTATCGGCACGTACCAGTGTGGCTTCCGGCCAGGCAGATCGACTATAGACCAAATTTTCACACTGAGTCAAATCCTGGAATAGACCAACAAATTTCAAGTCGAGACACACCACCTATTCATCGACTTCAAAGCCGCGTATGATAGTATACATCGTTCTATATGGCGATTGCCGAATTCGGAATCCCGGTAAAAATGATTCAGATATGTCGCGTGACTCTGGAAAACACGCGGTGCAACGTGCAGTTTAAGTTCCTCTGAACTATTTCAATCATGCACCGGATTTCGGCAAGGGGACGCGCTATCATGCGATTTCTTCAATCTCGTACTGGAGCAGATAGTGCGCAGGGCATGTGTCAACACGGAAGGCACTATCTTCAACAGGTCCGTTCAGCTGCTGGGTTATGCGGACGATATTGACATCATCGGCCGATTACAGCGCTCCGTGTTAGAAGCTTTCACGGCGATTGAAGAACAGGCGAAATCTGTTGGCCTTGTAGTAAATGAGGGCAAGACTAAATACATGCTATCAACAAACAAACAAACATCTGTCTAGGACAAAACGTCACTATTGATAGAAACAATTTCGAGGTAGTTATCTTCCTCGGAGTAAACATGAACTCCACGAATGACACCTTAGTGGAGATCCGGCGAAGAATTACCTTAGGAAACCGCTGCTACTTCGGTTTGGCAAAACAACTGGGTTCAAAACTCCTAACTCGGAGGACGAAATGTATGCTTTACAAAACCCTTATCCTGCCAGTTCTGCTTTATGGCGCCGAGTTCTGGACGATAAGCTGGAAGGGAGAGCTGATACTTGGCTCCTTCGAAAGAAAAGTTCTTCGGCGGATTTGTGGTCCTGCGTGCGAGGAGGGCGAATGGAGGAGAAGATACAACCGCGAACTCTATGAGCTGTACCAATATGTGGATATAGTCCAAAAAGCCAAAATACGTCGACTACATTGGCTCGGCCATATCGAGCGAATGGACAATAATATGCTCCAGCTAAGAGGATCTTCGAATCCCAGCCCCCAGGTTCGAGAAGGCAAGGAAGGCCGAACCTCCGTTTCAAAGACCAAGCCATCGCGGATGCCAGAGCGCTTGGTCTGGACAACTGGAAGCAGCGTGCCCGGGATCGTAGAGGATGGAAGGCTGCTGTGTCTCAGGCAGACACTCTTCACGGGTCGGGGCCCGTTAAGTAAGTAAGTAAGTAATCACTACTGTCGGGCGCAATGGCTCAGTGGTTAGTGTGTTGAACTGCTAATCCGGTCCCGATTCAAATTCCGCAGGGGCAAGAAACATCCAGAGTTTTTCCACTGCCCCACCGCTCGCAAACTTGTGACAAATAACCAAGAGTAAATGACATTCGACGCGACCCCTGAGCGAGGGGTTCGAGGTTGGCATCCTATTCATTCTCTGCTCCACCTCGCGATGTTTTGAGAAAAATTCAACTCGAAAGCATCATTCTTGAATATCGATTTGTATTTTATTATTATGATATTAGTTTAATATCAAAGGGAAATCCAAATCCCAGAGATCTCAGAATCGTTAAGGCTCTATTGTACTACCAGGCAGAAATCCTCTTTTTTGGGTAGAGGTTGGAGAAAACAAAGTAACATTTGTTTCCCTCCGTTATTGGGTGGCGTATGTTGTTGTTCCCCATTTGGATTGAACCTGCACTAACACACTAACCTCTACACCGTCGACAATCCTCCTTCCAGCTATCATTATGTGGAACATATTCTTCATTTGAGAAGTAAATTGGATAACCGACATTGCACTTGTAAATCCAGAGTTCACAGGTCCCGATAAAAAGACTCCCAGGAATCCCAATCGAAAAATGGCCACGACAATCTCCATTAGGCCGCCCATTAGGCGGGTGGCAATGGTGCAGTAGTAGTGTATTCGCTTACGGAATGGAAGGTCGTGCGTTCGAATCCCGGCCAAGTCCATTACTTTATACCGAATACATGAAATCGTAATCTCCCTAAGTAACTTAGACACCACCCGTGGAGAAAAACCCTACAACTGCACCCAAACACTTCTTTCCTATCTCTCTATTCTTTCTAATACCAACTAGCTTACACTGTGTTCTTAGCATTATAAGCATTAAAAGTAACAACAGAAAAAAAAAATCCCTTTAGCGTAAGCAAATTATAAAAAAAAAAAAAAAAAAAAAGAAAGGTGAGTAGAAATTACGCAATTTCGGGCTAAGCTAGTGCTGTTGGGCCAATTATAAGGATATTTATAATAATTGGCCCAACAGCAGTGGTAACGTTATTTATTAGACTATAGCAACGTGCAATTCTACTCACCTCAATCCTTCTTACCCGCTCCAAGAAGCATATACACAAAGCAGCCCATAAAGAAACTATAATGAATAATGAAGATAATTTCCAAGATCATAATATAATCAAAACTATGTTACTCATTGCCACCTCTGGCGAAAGTTCAGAAATGCTCGCGTATGCCATCCCCGAATGGATCGCTATCATTCCCATAGATATCCACCGATCGCATCAGATGGCGAGTATTTCGTAATCCATGTCAAGAAGAAGAAGTTCGTCTCTTTGCGAAAATAAGATTTGTTTTGCTTATCGTCGGACAACATGAATTCTGTCCATTGAATTTGTTATCGGCTGAAAAATCGATGGAATTAGCCGATTTTAACTGGGAATTTGTGTCCGCCATGATGCGTTTGATGTGACATAGATACGTTCTATCCCAAGTGTTTATTTGTTCTGAAATAAATATCAAATATATGTCTCTGGTTAACGGAAATTAGAGATAGCTAATGATAATAGTGTTGCCAGGTATTTCGAAAAGAGTTTATTCGTACTGTTATTTAAAACGGAAGATAAACAAAAATGGTCGCGAGATATAGGCCTACACGCGCCAAACAGCAGAAGTAATCCGTCTGTCTACTCATTGTGACTGTAGCCTCGCTGGCGGACGGATAGGCGGACCGACGGATGGAAATTCGGACCACACTTTTTTGAATATTTGATAATTTTTAGCACGATTGCAATATTTTTCTCTTAAGTTTACGTAAGTATAATTTAATTTAAAAAAAAATAAACAGCAAGAACAAGAGGAGAACCGTTATTGTCATCGGCAAATCATCCAGCTCTAGAGTATCGGAAATATCTGCGGATCTGATTTCGATTCTGAATCTAATGATAACATCTTAGCTTTATATAGCATGCCCGCTATCTAGGCGGCTAATGGACATACTTTAGACCGAAACAGAAATAGTCAGAATGCCATACAAAAAAAAGGACGGGGAAGATTCCGAATAGATTGCGAGTATCTTTAGAATTCACTTGGCCCGAAATGGCGTAATTTCGATACCTCAATTTCAAAATTACGACAAGTTCCCACACTACAAATTGAGACAAAGGTCAAAAGTAACAGTAATATATAAGTAAAGCATTGCGTGAAAAATCTCTGCGACAAAATTCGACTAAAAATACGTGTACATATGCATCGTATCCGTTGGATTTAAAGATGTTTAAATTATGGGGAAACATTAGTAATCTATAATAAAGGATGTTTTTTTTTATAGAGGCAACAACTTTTTAAATAAAACACAACAAATTTAATGGAACGACTGAATTTTGGCTTTATTAGCTCACAAATTTCATGGCATTTAATGTTTAAAAATAATTTCTCTCATATGGCCTCCGCGACTACGCCTTATGAACACCATCCTGTCGGTCCAATTTTGCATCACTTTTTCCAGCATACCAAGTCTTATTTCGTCAATAGTACGTCGAATATTGGCTTCTAAGTGATCAATCGTTGCTGGTTTATCAGCATAGACCAGAGATTTGACATACCCCCACAAAGAGTAGTCCAAAGGTGTCAAATCACACAAACGAGGTGGAAAACTCACTGGTCCATTTCTGGAGATGATTCGGTTACCAAACGTTTGGCCCAACAAAGTCATGGTTGCACGCGCTGTTTGTTAGATTTGGCGAACAGAGCGCAAATTTTGGAAATAAATTTCCACGATTAGTAAACGTTGTTCTGGTGTAAGTCTTTCCATGGTGATTTGCAAAAGTATGCTGAAAAAAATTCAAACACACTTTATTAGTATGACAGCTAGTTTGACAGTTATCCCAATCAGAAGTTTTATACCTTTATAAAAAAACACCCTATGCGGCTCCCTGCAATTACGCCAAAAAATGTTTTGGAAAAAAGACCAAAATAATTAGGGCGTAATAATTTTGGCAAAAACGCCAAAAACTAAAAATGAAAATTCGCCAGAATGACAGGAAATTAGGCCATGTTTTTGGAAAAATCACCAAAAAATAAAATGGAAATTACGCCAGAAAAGGTTTATTCTTTTGGCATAATTTCCAAATTTGATTTGGAAATAAGACCAAAAAAGCTTCTTTTTTTTGGTTTAATATCTAGAATTTATTATGGAAATTAGGCCCAAAACTCGTTGTTTACTTATTTAGCCATAGTTCTTGTGAAATAAAACTAAAGATTCCCACGCGGGGTGGGGGTCGGCTGTGCGAGTTGCGGCAGGCTGCGTGCCATCACGCTCCGCCCCGCCTCGCGCCGTCCCGCTCCGCCCCGCCCCGCGTCGGCACGCGCCGTTCCGCGCGATCACTTTTTTTTGTTTTTTTATTTGTGAATTTAAAACAATTGAACTGTACAAAATATTATTTTATATAGTTATATAAACACCTGAAGGATATCTGCGACAACTTCACGACAACATGGGCATTTATAATGGTCTTCTCCATCATCCACTGATGTAATTTAATGTTGTAATTTAATGTTGCACTCGGAACATACCTTCATGTGTTTGCATGGCAACACTGCAATGTTAGGCTGAAGCGCTTGACAAACTACACATAAAATAACGTTTTCCCCTTATATACAGATTTTTTTTATATATTTGTGCAGTGTTACGTATAAAAGTTTACTATTTTTTTGTTTTCCACTTATTATTTCATAATTGAAATTTTCCATTTAATTTCTCTTTTAAGATTTCACTTAAACGCGAATAAGCGAAAACCCACTAACTTATATACTGATTACGCGTGATCGCACGTGCTACATCAGTGCTCTTGAAATTAGGTAAAAGCATTTAAAGTACTTACGGAACAACATAAAAAGTAAGCCAAAGAATGCAACTTTATGAAGCTCTTTCCTAAAACAAAAAAAAACATTTTTGGCGTATTTTCCAAAATATTTTTCTGGGGCTATTTTTCATTTTTTTCATTTTCCTTTAATAGAAAAAATACCCAAAACATTTATGGAAAAAAGCCAAATTTCGCGGCATTTGCAGCAAAATATTTGGGCTTTTTTTCCTAGGAAAAGAAGAATTTTGGGTTTTTTTCCATTTTCATTTTTTGGCCTAATTTCCTTTGGCGTAATTTCAGGGAGCCTATATATGCCTAAACACTGAAACAAACAAACCTTACTGTAAGAGTAACAAACAATTGCTAACTAATCAAATAACCTGAAAACTTTGTTTGCTCTTCTTCTTCTTCCATTATGGCGGTGATCAGGATTAAACGGATCATAGATATTCTAGATTTGCTCCTAGGAAGAAAAAGGCGATTTCAAATTTTCGGAGCATTTGCTCTCAAACTTATCAATGTATTGAAATAATACAAATTTATTTTGAGTAACCTTCAGAACTCGTTTTGATTTGTCGAACAATAGTATAGCTAAATTGCCATATTATTGAAAAGCAACATACAAACTGTTCTGCTGGATGAGGGGCGGTCAGAGACAACTGAATTTCTATGGAATCCCGCAAGTGAGGTAATGTTTGAGAATACCAGTATAATATAAGTCTAATGTTGACTGATTACTTATTATCAGCTGTTTCTCAACCAGTTCTGATAAGTGAGAGACTGATCTATATCAATTCACGGAGAATGTGACTGCTACAGTAGAACCTGAAACTAGAATGTACCGATAATAGTTTAGAAGTCATATCATTTAAAGTGGTTACACCTCCAAATTAGAGTTCACTTTGTTTGATGTGCTATAACTAGAGCGGGGTAAGAAGAGAAATTTGTTGGCTAAGCACGATATAAATAAACAAATAAATAAAGAAATCATAATGTATCAAAAGTAGTGCAAAGGAAACATTCTCATGTCGTGTACTCCGAAGCTGAGTGTAGTCAATCGCCCACATAATATCCATACAGGAGCCATGGGTGTGGAAAAATCGCATCTGTGGCCTTGGAGGTGTCCGTGGCACTACGATACTCTGTGACGAGCGGTCCGAGAGACCAAGGGCTTGTCTTGCTGTGTCGAACCTTTTCTCAGCGACTAAGCTTGGACAATTTTGTGGCCAAGATTTGGTTGCTGCAGCCATTAGCTACGAAACGAATGGAAATTGGAAGACCTTCATCGTGGCGTCAGCTTATCTCCCCTATGATTCGGTAGTGCCTCCACCACCGAGGGCAATTGCTGAACTCATTGACTATTGCGACACCAGGAAGATGGGCCTAGTTATATGCTGTGATGCCAATGCTCAAAACACTGTTTGGGGCAGCAGCAAATGCAACATGCGAGGAAACCATCTCCTGGATTTCATTCTATCATCTGATCTTACTATCAACAATGTTGGCTCGCAACCAACTTTTGTGACGTCAAGAAGACAGGAAGTGATCGACCTAACTTTATCAAATAGATACTTTAAGGCGGTTACTAACTGGAGGGTCTCTTCGGAGGTGTCCCTCTCAGACCATAGATATATCGAATTCCAAATCGAATGCGAAGCCATAACTTTGCAGGAGAGGAGGAATCCGAGAAAAACCAACTGGATACGCTTCAGGGAGGAATTAGGGAAAACTCTCAAAACTCCAACCAAACTCAGGACGAGACAAAAGGTAGAGGAAGCTGTTCAAGACCTGAATAGTGCCATTACTAGCTGTTTTGAACTGACGTGCCCAGTAAGCAAACCCCCTGGCAGAACACCGGTTCCCTGGTGGAGCTCGGAACTGCAAAGAATTCGTAGAGAAGCTAGAAAGCTTCTAAATAGGTCACTCAAGACTGATTTGGAGACAGACTGGAATCTCTACCGATCGAAGCAGAAGGAATATAAGAGGCTAATTCGGGTATCGAAAAGTGCTTCTTATAAGAATTTCTGCGAAAAGATTGAAAAGCTGGGTGAAACTAGTAGGTTGGTTAAAGTTCTGAAAAAGGGCAAACCAGCCAAACTGGACTCACTTAGAAAACTTGATGGCACCTTCACTGAGACGAAAGCGGAAACTCTTAGTTATCTGCTGGAGTCTCACTTTCCGGGTAACCAGATTACAATTGGTTCACAACCAGCCCCGATTACCGAGACTATGAGTGAGCCAAGACAAACAACTCGGCGTAGCTGGTATATTGCGAAGGCCGTGGTGACGGACGAGGCCATTAAATACGCATTTGCGTCTTTTGACGGCTTCAAGTCGCCTGGTACGGACGGAATATACCCAGCCATGCTGCAACAATGTACAAACCAGCTGCTACCGACTATGAAGAAAATCTTCACCGCTGTCCTAGCACTGGCATACATTCCAACACCCTGGCGTACAGTTAGAGTGGCATTCATACCAAAAATTGGCAGAAGTGACTACTCGCTCGCCAAGAGCTTCAGACCAATCAGTCTGACTTCTTTCTTGCTGAAAAGCTTGGAAAGGCTGGTCGAGCTTCACGTGCGCAAAGGTGCTTTGCGATTGCACCCACTATCTCCGATGCAACATGCCTATCAACGCGGAAAATCCTGCGAGACTGCGCTCCAAAATCTAGTTGGTAGAATTGAAGGCGCGCTTGACAGAAAAGAATACGCGATGGGCATTTTCATCGATATTGAGGGTGCTTTTGACAATGCGACTTTTGATAGCATGTGCAGCTCCGCCAGACAACACGGAGTAGACGAACCATTGGTGTTGTGGATTAAAGCAATGCTAATGAATAGAACGTTGGTTGCGGATGCGGATTGTGGCCGCTATGTTATGGCGGGGGTAAACAGAGGCTGCCCGCAAGGCGGCGTCATGTCTCCACTGCTGTGGTGTATGCTGGTCGACTCTCTGTTGAACGCACTCAACAGTTCTAATATTTACGCTCAGGCGTACGCGGATGATGTTGCCGTGCTTTCTGTTGGATCATGCCTAGCGACTGTATGCGCCAAGGCGCAGGCGGCCCTTGACGTGATCGACGAATGGTGCACTAGGAATGGGCTCTCGGTCAATCCTCTTAAAACTGAGGTTGTTCTCTTTACGAGAAGGAGGAAGCTGGTCGGGTTGACTCAGCCAGTGCTAAAAGGCGTCACAATCCAACTCTCCAATGAAGCAAAGTATCTGGGAGTCATCCTGGATAGCAAACTTCTTTGGTCCAAACATGTTGAGCTGAAGACTGCCAAGGCGCTGTCTATTTTCTGGCAGTGCAAAGGCATTTTCGGCAAGACATGGGGCTTATCACCGAAAAGAGTCCTATGGATTTATACGGCTATGATAAGACCATTTATAGCATACGCATCGGTTGTTTGGTGGAATAAGCTTTCACGTAAATACGTCACTGCTGCTTTTGCCAAACTCCAAAGGCAGGTATGTCTTGGCTGCACGGGGGCCTTCCCCAGCACGCCTGGCTCCGGCCTAGATGCACTATTGAACCTTCCGCCCCTTGATGTTTACATCATGGGCTGTGCAATCAAGGCTATCTCACGTCTTACAAGAGGTGGCTTTTGGTATAACTCGCACTGGAGTTTTGATGAACTTGCGCAACGGTTGTCCTTCGACTCCTGTCTTATGGATATGCCGTCTGATGCGATGACACCGGAACTTCGGCTAAAGCGCAAATACGAGGTCGACTTTCCTCGCGTCCAGGACTGGCTCTGGCCGGACTCTGAACCTGGAAGGGAATGCAGTCGAATCTTTACGGATGGCTCCAAAACCGATCAAGGATCTGGTGCTGGTGTCTTCGTGGAGAGCGATAGCGTTAGACTTTTCTTTCCGTTAGGCAAACATGCGTCAGTCTTCCAAACAGAGACTTATGCTATCCTAATGGCCATGGACTATGTTATGAGGAACAGGTGGAGGGGGCGAAGTATCTGCGTCTGTAGCGACAGTCAGGCTGCGCTTAAGGCCTTACTCAAACCCTTAACTACCTCCAAAATAGTACGTGAATGCAAGATATCTCTGAATTCGGTCGGAAGGCTGAATTCACTTAAACTTGTCTGGGTCCCGGGTCATAACGGGATCACGGGAAATGAGATCTCCGATGAACTTGCTAGACAAGGCTCAGAGGGGGACCTCTCAGGACCTGAACCAGCGATCTGTCTGCCATCGTCCTCGGTCAGGGCTTCCATTGACGGTTGGGTTTCCTATGAACACAATCGCCGTTGGCATGACTCTCCAGGGTGCAGACAGACTAAGCAAATGCTCCCCGACGTCTGTGGGAAATCCGCGGCATTCTTGTTGTCTCTCAACAGAAAAGACTGCAGACAGACTACTGGCGTTCTTACGGGACACTACGCTTTTGCCAAACACCTTAAGGTGCTAGGCCTAAGCGACACCACCAACTGCGAAGCCTGTGGAGAAAGCGACGACACTGCGGAACATTTCGTCTGTGATTGTCCTGCTTTTGCTCGTATCAGGTGGCAGGTATTTGGTGCGGATATGGTGAGTGCTGTAAACCTAAGCTCCTTATCATTGAAGCGCCTTCTCGTTTTTCTTAGAAAAACGAGTAAATTCCCACAGTAAAATGTGGTGTGTCTGCCTGGCAGTACAATGGACCAGTATTGAGTTTGAGTGCTCCAGTGCAGAAAGTTTCACACATCCCGACAAAAAAAAAAAAAAAAAAAAGTAGTCAATCGCAATTGTCAATGACTTCAAAACGCGATTATCATAGTGAAAACTATTTTTTTCAATAATGATGAATGAATTGCTACGGGCTACAGTCCGCTTGGGCGAACTGTTGGAACCCTATTCTTATTCCTATCCCTCATAAGTGGGCGTGACAAAAGTCTAAGTATGGTTGAATTGTTAAGAACGCTCTACATATTTTGTTATATAATATTTAAAGGATTTAATCGAAAAAAAGGCAAACTTTGGATTTTCAAAAAAAAAATTTTTAAATTGTGGGCGTGTCAGTAGGCGGATTTTGGAAATATTTACAGATGAGCATAGAGGGCCCCTAGAGAGTATATATTCTAAAATTGAGCTCCCTAGCTCAAAATTTGGATTTTCAATAAAATTGTTTTATTTAATTGTGGGCGTGTCAGTGGGCGGATTTTGAAAATATTATCTCCCGAGCAATTTTAGGAGTCATAGATCATATATAAAAAATTTCAGCTTTCTAGCTCAAAATTCGATGTTTTCCAAAATTTTGTTTTTCCGAGTTTGTGGGCGTGTCTGTGGGCGGAATTGAAAAATTCGTAAACTTGATTATTTCGGGACCCTATAGAGTATATGGTTAAAATTTCAGCTCTCTATGCCCAGCTTAAAGGCCTAATTTTTGCCGACAGACGGACGGACGGACATGGCTAGATCGACATTACTATCGATGCTGATCATAAATATAGTAACTTTTAGGGGTCTACGGGCAATATTAAGGTATGTTACAAACTATGCGTCAAAATTAATATACCCTTAGAATAGGGTATACAAATGTGATATCATCGCATTGATAACCCCAACAATTTTTAGTTGACAACCGCGCGCCGATTTTTAATATGATAACCAGTATTCTTTTCGTATACTTAGACGCTTGTTGCGAAGCTTTAACTCTCAAAGAATTGTTATCTCTTAACAAGCCTCTTATAAGCGTTCATGTGTTAAAATACTTTTAAAAACGTGGTTATTAGCTTTAAAATTTATAAAAATTTGTGATGATTACCACTCTTAAAGAAGTACCACTATGTCACTTAAAAACTTATAATGTGTTTGTGGTCGGCTTAAAAGTCCTGTAATTTTAAAAGGAGAACTAAGAAAGTTTTCTCAACACAATAGAAAATCTACTCAATGTTATAACAAAACGGTTCGTTCAGCGCCGTCCGAAACTAAGCTAATACAAAGAATTTGTGTTGTTTTTTGAATGGTAAAAGGCAGTCCGTCGCTTCCGTCGACATACCTTTGTTAGGCGCTAATTATCGCCCGTTCCCATAAGATATTAGCTTCAGCTATCTTTCGTTTACAATAGTTGGGCGTGGTGGAAATGGAAGTCTCAAAACAATTTTAATTGAGATAATTTAACTTTTACAATAAGAATAACACTCTTACAATACAGATATTGCTCTCATTACAATAGTTTTAGTTCCTAGATCTTAGCGGTCATATTGAAATTAAAGTCAATATTTTATATAGCACATCGTAGGTGCCTACTTTAGAAATTGATACTGTGGCAGATGGTGTAAGTACATTTTCCGTATAAATTTGCAGAAAATAATGTCGAAACCGTGATCGTTTTCGGTATTATTTGCAGAATACTGTTTATTATAAAGGGTGTTCAAATTTGAGGTATCATTTTAAATTTTAAATGAAATGTATAAATTGTGTGAAATCTGGATTTATTTTTATTGGAAATTAATGTACATTAATAATGAAAAAAAATGTCGTCCAAGTGACCTTCTCTGCTAGCTCGGCAGATTATCAACCTTTTACCAACATTTTGAATCACTTTTTGGTATAATGATGGTTCAATAAGTGATATTTCCTCGATGATGTTGTCTTTGAGGTATTGAACAGTTTGAGGATTATCGGCATAAACCTTACTCTTCAAGAAACCAAATAAGAAAAAATCCAGTAGTGTTAAATCGCATGATCTTGGTGGCCAATTCACTTCTGTTCTTCCTGAAATTATGCGATAGTTAAACTTCTCTTTCAAAAGTTCGATTGAGTTCGTTACTGTGTGGTATATTACACAATCTTGTTGAAACCACATATTCTGCACATCAATATCTTCCAATTGATTCCACAAAAAGTTTCTAATCATCGCTTGATATCGAGTTCCATCCACAGTAACTGCATTGCCATTTTCATCTTCGAAGAAAAATGGACCAATTACGCCACCACACCAAAATCCACACCATACAGTAATTTTGTTTGGTTTCATTGTTCAGCTAAAATGCGACGGTTTTGTTTAATGAGATAACCGCCAACTTCAAAATGAGCCTCATAGGGGAAGATAATTTGCTTGCAAAAATTGTCATTTTGTTGTTGCTTCTTTATGGCCTAATTAACGAATTGCCGATTTTAATTCTTGTGTTAACTGTATTTTGTAAGCCTTTACATGAAAATCTTTATGCAAAATGTTAAACAAAGTTCTTGGTTTGAAGTTTAATTGCTGTGAACGACGACGAATTGGCGGTCTTGGTTGTTCAGCAACACTTCTGCTAACAGCAGTAATATTTTCACTCGAACGACCGGTACGATGACAGGCTTTACTTCTCTGATCTTGAAATGAACCGGTTTCTTCAAATTTATGAACGATAAGTTTGACGGAGCAGTTTCACAAATTTTCTTCCAACTTCTGCAAAACTTTCGGCATATTTAAAATAAATCGGAATGTTTTTACTTCATACCTGAAAAAACTTCGGGGTAATCTTATAACTGTAAAAAAAAGTGGCAACCAATTTAAAATGATACTTCAAATGTGAACACCCTTTATAATTCAGATTGTTGGTACAGATGTGTTAATATATCAAATAAGATGATGATTCATAGCAAGGTTCCTTAAAATGCATGCATTTTTTTCAGAAAAAGCTTTATTAATTTTTGTTAATAGATACATATTTGGCTAGAGAAAACTAATTCACACATTTTTTCAGCTCATATTCAAGTTCCAATTTATTGTAACACAATATAAGCTGATTTGTCACACTTTCAAATACACGTGACACACTGGGTTTAAAATTGTAGAAAATTATCTTCTGATTCCGCGACTGGAAATCTTTAACCAGCATCGATATTGCCTTTGCGGCAGTAAAGTCAGCGGCATAAACATAAGTACAGTTTACAACTACTGGTAAGTAAGTCTTCAATCCGAATTGGTTTATGATATTTCTAACATATTCCACAGAAGGAAATATTAGACTCCTATCTGGCGTCAGCATGAGAAAACTATGACCATCGGAAGTCTATAGCTATTTATGAATTAAAAAACATTGAAAAATTTAAATATCTCACCTCCAAGGCATTAACAGTAATCTGGGGTCGAGCTGAATAGTACAAAATAAAAACCATATTAACAGCAACGCCCACAAAAACGCCAAATTGTATTGGTAGTACTAAGCAAGCGATGAATGCGGTTAAAGCAGGAATTAAATCTACTTCTAAAAGAAAACATTTAATAACTCCTTCAAAGGAAATACTAAAGAGTCCTACTTTTGCTTCTCCACATTGGTACGATGACATCATATGGAACTGTGAAGAGAACAGCTCCTATTATGACAGAAGCTAATGTCGCTTTTGGAATGAAAGCAAAATATGGCGTCAAATAAATCAAAGTCAGTACGACAATTGACGCAATGTAGAAGTTTGACATTTGTGTTCGGCAGCCACTTGCTTTGTTGATAGCTGAACGCCCCAAGCCGGCATTTGCTCGATAGCCCTGGACGAAAGAGGTACAAATGTTGGAAATGCCCATTGCAATTAGCTCTTGTGTTCCGTCGATCGGTTTTCCGTGAGCTAAACGTAATTAGCAAAACTATTAATTTTTTGATTTCATATAAATTTACTTACCAAAAGCTTTACAAACTGAAGCATTCTCCAACATGGCTATAAGTGGAATTATGATCAATCCAGGTGCCATGTAAATGATCATATCAATAAAGCTCTCTCCTTGTTGCATGATCGTTTCCTCTCCGTTGGTGTTATTGATTCGAATCTCTGGGACCGAGAAAGGTGGTAAAGCGAATTGCGGAACTCCCTGAGGTATATAGCCGATCAGAGCGAAGTACTGGTGTCCATTTTGCTCAAAATACCAAGCCATCAATACAGACACGATCACAACAACACCATTTCTTGAGATTCCCATTATCCATAGACATTTGCTAATGAAATTTTGAAAAGAACTACGTAAGTGTTTCTCTTTGGGACCAATCTGCAACCTTGCAAGACACCGCATTGTCACAAGAAATGTTATACATCCCAGGCCAAGAGCTGTATCTCCCAAGTGGACCTTAGATATGTTCTTGAAGATCGATGTCCACATTTCTATGAAGGTTCTACCTGTTGCCTTTATGTTGAGTATATTTTTCACTTGAGAAGTGAATGCAACAAATGACACTGCACTTAAAAATCCTGAATTCACAGGTCCCGATACAAAGTCCACCAGGAATCCCAATCCAAAGATACCCATTACAATCTCCGTTACGCCAGTAAGAAAGGTGAGTAGAACTGCACGTTGCCATACCCCCCCAGCTGTTTGTCCAACAAATAACACTGCCACTGCTGTAGGTGCAATTGAAATGTCCTTACAAGTTCCAAAAAGAACATACACAAAGCAGCCCATAAAAGAACTATATAGACCAAACTATATAAACGATACATTATTTGCCAGACTATAATATTATTAAAACTGTCTAACTCACCTCTGGCGTAAGATCGGCCATGCTTCCGTATGCCAGACCTGCAGGGACCGCTATCATTCCCACCGATATCCCAGCTATAAGATCACCGATCACGTCCTTTGGCGAGTATTTGGTAATCCATGTCAAGAAGGGCAGACGTTTATAGATCATCTTTTTGCGAAAATAAGATTTGACTTGTTTATCGTCAGACAAAATGAAGTCTTTCGATCCATTGAATTGAAAATCGGATGGAAAATCGATAGAAATAGACGATTTTAACAGGGAATTTGTGTCCGCCATTATGCGTTTGATGTGACATACGTTCTGTCGCAAATGCTTATTTGTTCTGAAATAATTGACTCGCAAGTCACTTGTATCTTTAGTATGGTTGGATAAAGGTCTTAAGATAACATCAGAGAAATATGCCTCTGGTTTTACGCAATTTTGAGGTCGCTGATGATAACAGTGTTATTCCGAAAACAATTTAAACCATAAATAATAACTTTATTGCTATTTGGAAAATTTTAAGAAGAAAAGAAAGATATTTTTTCCCTAGAAATATAAAAGCACAGTTTTCTGAATTTATTACAGCCATTGTTGGGTCAATTCGCATAAGCTTGTAGTGGAAACCTTTTTTTTAATAAAAAAAACTGCTAAATAGATAATTCGGCCTCGCTGAACCACATAAAAAAATTCTAGGATATTCGTGCATGCATTAAACGATGATATTTTAGATAATGACATGTCTGGGCAAGCAAAAAGGAGTTTTTCTTAAGTTTTGTTTCCTTCCAGGTCAATGGCCATAATGCGCGGGAACAATGAGGAGAGTTCGTTTGCAGTTGAGGCCTACTTTTCGAACAGATGTTTTGTGATCGCAACCCAGAACGTCTTCCAAAACCGCTTCAATGTAGCCCCTTGGGCCTTTCCCGGACCGGAAATCAATTGTGTGACAAAATGAAGAGCTGGAGTCCCTCGGCCCATCAGATCACCTGAGAACATTGAGGCAGTGAGAGCTTCATTTTCACTTGAGTGGATGCGTCAACAAACCGATAATGCTGTACTGGGCTGACATCAATCCTCGAGAACTGCAACAAAACACTTTGCATTCACCTTAGGTCAGAGTGTGGTGTGCAATTTACTCAGCTGGGTTTGTTTGTCCCTTGTTTTTTTTTTTTAAGAAAATGAGGTCTAAGTGACAGTGAATTCAGACCGGTATGAGACCATGTTGGAGGATTTTTTTTTCCCAAAGACTTGATGAATCTTAGGGGACATTTGCTTCCAACAGGACGGAGCAACTACTCACTTTCAAAGGCATCGGTGACTGTTTTATAAAATACTTCCTGGAGCGACTCATCTCAATAAGGGGCGATTGCCTCGTTTAGGGCAACCGTTTTCAACGACCCTAGAAAACCTTAAGGGCATAATCCAAGTAACATCTTAAAGTTGTTCCACTGCCCACCCATTGCGAACGTCTAACAAACATCCAAGAGTATCAATTGCCATTAGAAGCATCTCACATTTTCCGTTCGGATTCGGCTTTAATTTGCAGGTCCCTTCCATTTCGCGCAAGCAAAATGGTTGGCCCAAAATAAATAACAGGCATCAACATACAGGGCCTAAAACTAGAATTCAGAACTAATTTTTTGGATGAGTTCGAAAAATTGAACAAAGCTGCAGGTTTATTACAAAGAATCGAGGGGATATAGAGTCAAGAGCTTTTTAAAAGTCCAGCAACGTAACGATTTTTCATTTATTCTCATCGATAGCTTGTCGATCATCATCAGATACCTTCAAAAGCGCTGCAATACAGCTATGAGTTAATCGGAAACCTGGTTGAAGACGAAAAATTAGTTTGTTGGCCTCAATCTGTCCTTCCTCTTATCCCCAAGAATCGGGCTATTTTCCATCGTTCTGGGTAGTTAGATGCCGTTATAATGTGGTTAAAAATATGAATTATACAAGGAAAAAGCATTTTTACAAAGTCCGGGTGTATTTTATCTTGACCAGTGCATTAAGAATTAATATAAAAAATTCTCCTACCCAGTGAATATACATAGGATCTACCTCCGCCGGCAAAGAAAAGGCGCGTCATGAGAAGCTTCTCAATTTTGCCGTTCGGATTCGGCGTAAAATTGTAGGTCGCTTCCACTTCGCAAAGAAAGTGGTTGGAGAAGCTAGGTTTTAGGCCCTCCATGGGCCGTTAATGCCTAATATTTATTTATTTTTTTATACTTTGATTCAGTTTGGTTAGATTTTCATTTTCTGTTTCCGTGATGCCAAATATGACGACGTCGGAGTTAACCTTTTCTCTTTCAAATCGATCGACTAACGCGTACATTCTCTTCGAATTTCCATAACTTTTTGTGCAAGGTCTTGTTTTACAACACTGACCTGTGCGTTTAGTTTTAGTTCCAACGTTGACAGCTTCGTATCCATCATCTTGATAAAATCCTCTCCCCAATTCTTTAATTTGTTCTCAATTCTGCTCCATAGTTTGTCACACTGATAGAGTTGCTAATTCCAGATTCTCTGGTCGAACTGGTATTTTGTTGCTGTTCGCGTAGGCAAACTTAAATTACGAATAAAAAAAAATTAAATAACCATGAGACAACTGTTATAGAGCGGCAATTTAGATGCAAAAAACAAACAATAGTAGTATCAGAGAAAATTTCAATACGTTGATACTGATTTGGCGATAAATTCGCGACGACAACAAGGGAAGAGTAACTACTTCTTCGTGCTAAGTGCGCAAGGGAAAAGGGCTGGCAATGATGGTTAAATATATACATTCGCTTGGGGCTGAATAACTCAGCGCTGCAATCTGCAAATCATTTTTTTCGGGTGAGTCCATGTCATCACTGTTTTCATAGTTTTTCTCATGCTGCGTTATCTTTTCACTGAAGCTTTCCTATTTTTGTGACTGTTGTGTACACAATAACGATAAAATAACTAAAATAAAGCTAACAAATATTTTGTGGAATAATATTTTAGTGTCTTAATGTATTTGCACTTCATTGTCTGTTTTAAAATTTGAATACGTACATTATTAATATCGTTGTTTATTTGCCTATTAACTCCGTATCACTACTTACTAAAACCTGCACTAAATGAGAACCTGTTTGAGCAAATAATGTCCCGGCGAATTTCTGATAATGATAGTTGTTTGCTGCAAGACCTGATTGGGTAGGTGAAAAATACTCATTTATATATTTTGTCAGCTCAAATTCAAGCTCCAATTTATTGTAACACAATATAAGCTGATTTGTCACACTTTCAAATACACATGACACATTGGGTTTAAAATTGTAGAAAATAATCTTCTGGTTCCTCGAATGGAAATCTTTGACCAGCACCGCTATTGCCTTTGCGGCAGTAAAGTCAGCGGCATAAATATAACTACAGTTTACAACTACAGGTAAGTTAGTCTTCCTTCCGGACTTGTTTATGATATTTCTAACATATTCCACAGAAGGAAATATTAGACTCCTATCTGGTGTCAGCATGACAAACCTTTGACCATCGCAAGTCTGTATTTATGAATGAAGATTAATGAAATCAAAAGAAGCATGAGCGCAATTAATAAATTCAAATATCTCACCTCCAAGGCATCAACAGTTACTTTGGGTCGAGCTGAATAGTACAAAATAAACACCACATTGACAGCAATGCCCACGAAAATGCCCACTTGTATTGGTAGTACTAAGCAAGTGATGAATGTTGTAAAAGCAGGAATTAAATCGATCTCTAAAAAAAACATTCAATAATTCCATCAAAAGAAAAATATTTTGAAGTCTTACTTTTGCTTCTCCATATTGGAACGATGGCACTGTACTGAATTGTGAATATTACGGCTCCTATTATAGTAGCAGCTAGTGTGGCCTTTGGAATGAAAGCAAAATATGGCGTCAAATAAATCAAAGTCAACACGACAATTGATGCATTGTAGAAGTTTGACATTTGTGTTCGGCAGCCACTTGCTTTGTTGATAGCCGAACGCCCCAAACCAGCATTTGCTCGATAGCCTTGGAAGAAAGAGGTACAAATGTTGGAAATGCCCGTTGCAAACAGCTCTTGTGTTCCGTCGATTGGTTTTCCCTGAGCTTAACGATTAAGCAATGCTATTTTATTGTTTGATATCATATAAAACTGCTTACCAAAAGCTTTACAAACTGAAATATTCTCCAACATGGCTATAAGTGGAACTACGATCAATCCAGATCCCATGTAAGTGATCATGTCAATAAAGCTCTCTCCTTGTTGAATAATCATTTCCTCTCCGTTGGTGTTGATTCGAATCTCTGGAATCGAAAATGGTGGTAGAGCGAATTGCGGAACTCCCTGTGGTATAAAGCCAACCAGAGTAAAGGGCTTGTGTCCATTTTGCTCCAAATACCAAGCCATCAATGCACACATGATCACAAGAACAGCATTTCTTGAGATCCCCATTATCCATAAGCATTTGTTAATACAATTTTGAAAACCACTACGTAAGCGTTCCTCCTTGGGACCAATCCGTGACCTTCCAAGACACTGCATTGTCACAAGAAATGTTATACATCCCAGTCCAAGAACTGTATCTCCTATACGTGTCTTAGATATGTTCTTGAAAATCGATGACCACATTTCTATGAAGGTTCTTCCATTTGCCGTAATGCTGAATATATCTTTCAGTTGAGAAGTCATTGCAATAAGCGACACTGCACTTAAAAATCCTGAATTCACAGGTCCCGATACAAAGTCCACCAGGAATCCCAATCGAAAGATACCCATTACAATCTCCGTGACGCCTGTAAGGAAGGTGAGTAGAACTGCACGTTGCCATACCCCACCAGCCGTTTGTCCAACAAATAACACTGCCACTGCTGTTGGTCCAATTGTAATATCTTTACAAGTTCCGAGAAGCACATACACAAAACAGCCCATAAAGGAGCTATATAGACCATACTATATGAACAATTAAGGTTATTTGCATCTCGTAAGATTATAAATACTATTTAACTCACCTCTGGAGAAAGTTCAGCCATGGTTGCGTATGCCAGGCCCCCAGGAATCGATACCATGCCCGCAGATATCCCAGCTATAAGATCACCGATCGCATCCGATGGGGAGTATTTGGTAATCCATGTCAAAAAGGGCAGACGTTTAAGGATCATCTTTTTGCGGAAACAAGAATTGCCTTTCTTATCTTTGGACAAAATGCAGTCTGTCGATCCATTGAATTGGTTTTCGGCTGGAAAATTGATGGAAATAGCTGATTTTAACTGGGAATTTGTTTCCGCCATGATGCGTTTGTTGTGACATACGTTCTGTCCCAAGTGCTAATTTGTTCTGATATAAACACGATCGGCTTGCAGGTCACCTATATCTATAATATGGTGCGATATAAGTCTTGAGATAACATCAGAGAAGTTTATCTCTCTGGTTACGGAAATTAATACATAGTGTTGCCAGACAATTCGAAAAGAATTTACGCAATAGTTACACATTTACTTAAATGCTATTTAGCAAATTATAAGAAAAAAATGCAACGATTTTTTGTGCAAAACTAAATGTAGGTAGCTTAGCCGTCATAACAGGCGAAAGTAGGTGATATAAATGAAAATGTTATAATAGAGCTGCGTTTAGATCTTAATAAAAATAACAATTCAGCCTAAATAAAATATAAAATGATCTATGTATGTCGGTTTGCTGCTATGCCCACATAGCTCGTGCTTCTTTTTTTTATAGTATATTCTGTTTGGGAGTAAATGAAGAAACGTCTATTCTCAGTTTTTGCCAAAGTAATAGATTAGGATCCCTTTTTTCTTTTTCTTTTTGAATCTAATTTAAGTTTTAAGACATAACATTATAGCGTTAGTAGTTGTTAGTTGTACGTTAGTTAAATACGTGTACTCTTTTTGCCAAAACTTTCTAAAACCTCATCAAAGAAACTGTTCTTGCTTTTTATTTTATCAAGCAATTATTTGATCTTTTATGGAAATCAAAGTTTACTCAGATAATCTTTCATATTTCTAAAATTCGATTTTATTCGCTTAAATGCAGAAAACGATCTTTCAACTGGAGTGCTTGTTTCTGGTACTGTTAGGATTAAAGGGCTCAATTTAAAAAAAAAAAAACATCTGTCAAGTCATTTTAGGCTTTCCAAAGCTTGGGCTTGGAAACTTTAAACTTTTTTAAATTCAATAAAACAAATAAATGAATATTAGGCATTAACGGCCCATACGGGGCCTAAAACCTAGCTTCTGCAACTACTTTCTTTGTGAAGTGGATGGGTACCTACAATTTTAAGCCGAATCCGAACGGCAAATTTGAAAAGCTTCTCATGACGATTGATACTCTGGGATGGTTGCCAGATGTTCGCAAGAGGTGGAGCAGTGGAAAAAAAACTATAGATAGATATTACTTGGCCCCGGCGGGAATTGAACCGGGGAACTTTCGATTAGTAGCCCGACACACCTTTACTTTTACTTTTAAATTCATTTTTATTAATTATTAGCTTATATCAACTTAAATACTAGACAAGAGGATACTTATTCTAGATTATTGATCCTTATGCGGACGCCCTAAACTTAACTCTATCTTATAATTATTGCCTTTCGGCCTAAAAACTATTTTACGAACTAATCTTACATAATTATGTTTTCATCGAGAAAATTGTTAAGAAAACTCGAAAACTTTATCAAATTTTATATTTTTATATAAAAAAACAAATTACAAACTACGAGTACCTACTCTACTTACTTAAACTACTTAGCATATTCTAACTATAATTAGGATTCTGAGCACTCGTTGCCTTGCGCAACAAGTGGTCAAAATCCCAATTGCTTTCCGAGCGCCTGGCAGTCGTCAACGTGCACACGCGCCGCCGTGAGCCGACTGAAGCCTTACAGCGTCAGTCAACTCCCGGAAGCACCACCACACGTTGGCGAGCCCGGCCTCTCCCAAAAACGCCCTAGCTGACTTAATCTAACTTATAAGCTAAGAGGGTGTTACCTAGAGTAACGCACCGTCCTGGGAGGGCATGTTGACCCCTCCCCCCTCAACAAGCCACCAAAATTCGGCGAATTGCTTTTCCGTGTCGAATCTATCCCTCTCCGATATTGCGGTACTAAAACGGAGGAGCTCATGAGCATTGGCGACGTCCCCGTCATGGAGGAGCCGCTTATCTCTCGCGCTGCGGTAGCGATGGTATAAGACCGGGATACTATCCGTCGTCTGTACCAGCCCTTTTGAATCAATATGGATAAATGCCTCTGGCGGGATAAAGCCAGACCGGAGCGTACTCTCTATGTACATTTAATTGGGGTAGTAAGCCCCAAATATCAGACTATTGTCGCTGGCCATCGCCCTTGCAACGTGCCTTCGAGTGACCTTAATGAGGAAATTGTCAATCCTATTCAACTGAGCCCCATCGTATAGGACCTTGTTGGGATAGTATTTTATATAGTTGGATTCGGGCGTTCGGAACAACCGGAGACAGGTCCTAAGACATTGTCTCTCCAAAACCCGAATCTTTTCCATATAGCCCGACACACCAACCATTGAGCCACTGCGTCCGACAATAATTATTTGTGTTGACAGTTTCTTTAATTTTGAATCACTCGATGTGGGGTTCTACAAAATATAGAGCACATCGAACAAAATCCAAACAAACAAATGTTACCATTCTCCATTGAGTTACTTTTCCAGTAACTTTCAAACCTTTGGTCACAGGCAAGCGATACGATGAAACACTAAATATGAAATTAACTAGTGGGGTAAGTGCGACACAGGAGGTCCACAAGATCAACTTCCCAGCGCCATATGAAATAAAAATCAATAAAAAAAATGAAGAGTTAATGGATGAATATCTTTTTGTTTAAACAAAAAAACTGCTAGACCGAATTCAGTGCAATTCTGTTTTCCAGTCCAATTTAAAGTAAATTCGCGTCGATTAGGACGAGAATGAAATCGATATTAATTTTTATACGCGAGATAGATATGTACTATGAAGAAAACAAATGTTTAGTACGTAACGTACATATACATACACACATTCACACACATATCTCTCCTAAAAAAAAAAACATTTGAAAAATTATTACTAATTCGCATAATATAATGGCTTTATGCCATTGATGCTCTCGATGAAAATCGTTGCCTCTATCTCTCCTAAACGGTCAAGGCTCAAGGTATGCTATGAAATGCCCAGCAAACGAAATTTGCCAGTTGCTCTCCGTTACATATAGGTTTAGACAGCGTGTGGAGAAAAGTGTAGAAACAGGACCTGTTTTGCAGCTAACCGGGTGCGCATTTTTTTGGGACAACATGAATTGATGTTTTATCACAGGCGGTTGTTGGGACTTTAAATGTGGTAGACATTTTTTTAATAGGGGTATATATTTCCTATGGGTTTGTGCTCTAGTAATAGTAACTGGAGAACAATCGCTCGAGTCGACGTTACATTGAATTGAATAACAAGTTGGTTTGGATAGATTAGATAGATAGATTTTACTACGCACTATCTCTACATAAGTAGGATACTTTTCACCTGCCCTAGAAGGGACTAGGCTCTGGTGTTCAATTTGCAGTAGTAGTAGTTTATTTATGAAAGTTAATACCAGGGGTATATGTGTAGTCACAACTCACGAGTGAGTGTGAACTATTTTTTCCATTTCAAATGTTACCTTCAATTTGAAGAATAAACAAATGAAATAATTATTCAGCCTAGTGTATGGTTATGACTGATAGTCAAAAATTAATATATATAGTCAACTATTTCTAGTATGACTATTATATTTGTGGAGTTTCACCCAGATGTGGTGGTTTGGGATCATCAGTGGATTACCAGTAGTTTATTTAGTACATTTGCACCATTTACATACAATACTAATATATAGTACATCGAATTCCGAAGTTAATAAACAAGTTATATTTCAGCTTTCGTTTTTCACAAAATTTATAACACCTCTTTTAAATAAACGTATATTTAAATCGTCTTTAATTATTCCTCGGAGGGAGTTAAAAAGCTGGAATCCTTTATAGAATAAACAGTTATGTGCTGCACTCGTTCGCAAAGTGGGGAGACGAAAATCTTGCCTGTTTCTCAAAGCGTAGGGCTGAACATCACTTACAAATTTTACATGTCGTGCTAAAAAAATGGGTAAACGATTAGATTTTATTTAAAAAACAAACATCAAAACATTCATTTTAATTCTTTGAATGACACTTAACCGCATTAACGTATTGAGGAGATAGGCGTATTAATGTTGCACATTAGAATTGTTATCATACTCCTGTTTTGCAACAATTGAAGCCTGTTTAACACAGTTTGATTACACAAAAACAAAATCGACCAACAGTACTCAAAGTGGTTCTTTATTACTGCACTGTAAATTTTTATTGCACTATCTATTGAAATATGTTTTCTTATTCTTTTCAAGAACCATATTCTCCTTGCAATTTTCTTTGCTATGTAATTAGCGTGATTATTAAACTTTAATTTATTGTCTATCAAAACTCCTAAATATTTTATTTCTGACACTGTTTCTACTGATTCGTAATAGAGATGTGTACTTGCATTCCATCACTATTACCGCACAATACCATTTTTTTTTTTTTTTTTTTTTGTCGGGATGTGTGAAACTTTCTGCACTGGAGCACTCAGACTCAATACTGGTCCATTGTACTGCCAGGCAGACACACCACATTTTACTGTGGGAATTTACTCGTTTTTCTAAGAAAAACGAGAAGGCGCTTCAATGATAAGGAGCTTAGGTTTACAGCACTCACCATATCCGCACCAAATACCTGCCACCTGATTCGAGCAAAAGCAGCACAATCACAGAGGAAATGTTCCGCAGTGTCGTCGCTTTCTCCACAGGCTTCGCAGTTGGTGGTGTCGCTTAGGCCTAGCACCTTAAGCTGTTTGGCAAAAGCGTAGTGTCCCGTTAGAACACCAGTAGTCTGTCTGCAGTCTTTTCTGTTGAGAGACAACAAGAATGCCGCGGATTTTCCACAGACGTCGGGGAGCATTTGCTTAGTCTGTCTGCCCCTGGAGAGTCATGCCAACGGCGATTGTGTTCATAGGAAACCCAACCGTCAATGAAAGCCCTGACCGAGGACGCAGGCAGACAGATCGCTGGTTCAGGTCCTGAGAGGTCCCCCTCTGAGCCTTGTCTAGCAAGTTCATCGGAGATCTCGTTTCCCGTGATCCCGTTATGACCCGGGACCCAGACAAGTTTAAGTGAATTCAGCCTACCGACCGAATTCAGAGATATCTTGCATTCACGTACTATTTTGGAGGTAGTTAAGGGTTTGAGTAAGGCCTTAAGCGCAGCCTGACTGTCGCTACAGACGCAGATACTTCGCCCCCTCCACCTGTTCCTCGTAACATAGTCCATGGCCATTAGGATAGCATAAGTCTCTGTTTGGAAGACTGACGCATGTTTGCCTAACGGAAAGAAAAGTCTAACGCTATCGCTCTCCACGAAGACACCAGCACCAGATCCTTGATCGGTTTTGGAGCCATTCGTAAAGATTCGACTGCATTCCCTTCCAGGTTCAGAGTCCGGCCAGAGCCAGTCCTGGACGCGAGGAAAGTCGACCTCGTATTTGCGCTTTAGCCGAAGTTCCGGTGTCATCGCATCAGACGGTATATCCATAAGACAGGAGTCGAAGGACAACCGTTGCGCAAGTTCATCAAAACTCCAGTGCGAGTTATACCAAAAGCCACCTCTTGTAAGACGTGAGATAGCCTTGATTGTACATCCCATGATGTAAACATCAAGGGGCGGAAGGTTCAATAGTGCATCTAGGCCGGAGCCAGGCGTGCTGGGGAAGGCCCCCGTGCAGCCGAGACATACCTGCCTTTGGAGTTTGGCAAAAGCAGCAGTGACGTATGTACGTGAAAGCTTATTCCACCAAACAACCGATGCGTATGCTATAAATGGTCTTATCATAGCCGTATAAATCCATAGGACTCTTTTCGGTGATAAGCCCCATGTCTTGCCGAAAATGCCTTTGCACTGCCAGAAAATAGACAGCGCCTTGGCAGTCTTCAGCTCAACATGTTTGGACCAAAAAAGTTTGCTATCCAGGATGACTCCCAGATACTTTGCTTCATTGGAGAGTTGGATTGTGACGCCTTTTAGCACTGGCTGAGTCAACCCGACCAGCTTCCTCCTTCTCGTAAAGAGAACAACCTCAGTCTTAAGAGGATTGACCGAGAGCCCATTCCTAGTGCACCATTCGTCGATCACGTCAAGGGCCGCCTGCGCCTTGGCGCATACAGTCGCTAGGCATGATCCAACAGAAAGCACGGCAACATCATCCGCGTACGCCTGAGCGTAAATATTAGAACTGTTGAGTGCGTTCAACAGAGAGTCGACCAGCATACACCACAGCAGTGGAGACATGACGCCGCCTTGCGGGCAGCCTCTGTTTACCCCCGCCATAACATAGCGGCCACAATCCGCATCCGCAACCAACGTTCTATTCATTAGCATTGCTTTAATCCACAACACCAATGGTTCGTCTACTCCGTGTTGTCTGGCGGAGCTGCACATGCTATCAAAAGTCGCATTGTCTAAAGCACCCTCAATATCGATGAAAATGCCCATCGCGTATTCGTTTCTGTCAAGCGCGCCTTCAATTCTACCAACTAGATTTTGGAGCGCAGCCTCGCAGGATTTTCCGCGTTGATAGGCATGTTGCATCGGAGATAGTGGGTGCAATCGCAAAGCACCTTTGCGCACGTGAAGCTCGACCAGCCTTTCCAAGCTTTTCAGCAAAAAAGAAGTCAGACTGATTGGTCTGAAGCTCTTGGCGAGCGAGTAGTCACTTCTGCCAATTTTTGGTATGAATGCCACTCTAACTGTATGCCAGTGCTAGGACAGCGGTGAAGATTTTCTTCATAGTCGGTAGCAGCTGGTTTGTACATTGTTGCAGCATGGCTGGGTATATTCCGTCCGTACCAGGCGACTTGAAGCCGTCAAAAGACGCAAATGCGTATTTAATGGCCTCGTCCGTCACCACGGCCTTCGCAATATACCAGCTACGCCGAGTTGTTTGTCTTGGCTCACTCATAGTCTCGGTAAACGGGGCTGGTTGTGAACCAATTGTAATCTGGTTACCTGGAAAGTGAGACTCCAGCAGATAACTAAGAGTTTCCGCTTTCGTCTCAGTGAAGGTGCCATCAAGTTTTCTAAGTGAGTCCAGTTTGGCTGGTTTGCCCTTTTTCAGAACTTTAACCAACCTACTAGTTTCACCCAGCTTTTCAATCTTTTCGCAGAAATTCTTATAAGAAGCACTTTTCGATACCCGAATTAGCCTCTTATATTCCTTCTACTTCGATTGGTAGAGATTCCAGTCTGTCTCCAAATCAGTCTTGAGTGACCTATTTAACAGCTTTCTAGCTTCTCTACGAATTCTTTGCAGTTCCGAGCTCCACCAGGGAACCGGTGTTCTGCCAGGGGGTTTGCTTACTGGGCACGTCAGTTCAAAACAGCTAGTAATGGCACTATTCAGGTCTTGAACAGCTTCCTCTACCTTTTGTCTCGTCCTGAGTTTGGTTGGAGTTTTGAGAGTTTTCCCTAATTCCTCCCTGAAGCGTATCCAGTTGGTTTTTCTCGGATTCCTCATCTCCTGCAGAGTGATGGCTTCGCATCCGATTTGGAATTCGATATATCTATGGTCTGAGAGGGACACCTCCGAAGAGACCCTCCAGTTAGTAACCGCCTTAAAGTATCTATTTGATAAAGTTAGGTCGATCACTTCCTGTCTTCTTGACGTCACAAAAGTTGGTTGCGAGCCAACATTGTTGATAGTAAGATCAGATGATAGAATGAAATCCAGGAGATGGTTTCCTCGCATGTTGCATTTGCTGCTGCCCCAAACAGTGTTTTGAGCATTGGCATCACAGCATATAACTAGGCCCATCTTCCTGGTGTCGCAATAGTCAATGAGTTCAGCAATTGCCCTCGGTGGTGGAGGCACTACCGAATCATAGGGGAGATAAGCTGACGCCACGATGAAGGTCTTCCAACTTCCATTCGTTTCGTAGCTAATGGCTGCAGCAACCAAATCTTGGCCACAAAATTGTCCAAGCTTAGTCGCTGAGAAAAGGTTCGACACAGCAAGACAAGCCCTTGGTCTCTCGGACCGCTCGTCACAGAGTATCGTAGTGCCACGAACACCTCCAAGGCCACAGATGCGATTTTTCCACACCCATGGCTCCTGTATGGATGTTATGTGGGCTTTTGTATTCAACACAGAAAGCTTCTTACTGATGAGTGCAGTAGCAGCCTTGGAGTGTTGAAGGTTAATCTGAGTAAATCCAATCATTGGAAATACATCAGCTGGAAGTGTTCTAGTGGAAGGGCACGCAGAAGGTGCGCGCGCAGTTCCACCGACAGGAGTGCTTGAGGTCTTCTTCCTCCGTTTTTTCCTGTTCGAGCTATTGGAAGGGGAGGCAGCGTTGGTTTCAGTCAGCTGGCTGGTTTCGGTTGGGGTAACCTCTGCCGACCTGCATCTCTTTGCACAATACCATTAGTTTCGTTTTTGCAACGTTTAGTTTTAGTTTATTTGCCTTCAGCCAGACACTCAAGTTCAGTAAATCTTCTGGCATTCTTGTGACAATTTCATGTAGGTCTTGGCCTGTAATAAATAAAATTGCATTATCGGCAAATAAGGCAATTTGACTATGTTTGACCACTTTAACAATATCATTTATGTAGACCATAAATAACAACGTTCCCAGAACCGAACACTGGTGGACACCTAAATATATAAACACTTATTTTTTCCGAAACAATTCGATTCACGTTTGTTCTTTGCATTCGATTTTCCAATTTAGAGATTTATTGCGTACACCATATTTTTCTAACTTGTGAATCAGGATCGCCCTATCAACTGTTTCAAAAGCTCTCTTAAAGTCAAGAAACACGCAAACAACATTGTTCTTTCGACATCAATTTATCCTCGACTATTCATATATAGTTTTGGGGTTGGGAGCCATTGTGATGCGAGGTTTGGTCCATTTGGCTATGATGGTACGACACACAAACAACAGAGTGAATTCGAACTGATGTTAAAGTTGTATTTTTAAATGAGCATTACATTTTTGCAACTCAAGTAGGATATTGTAACCCCATGTGTACAAATAATAGCGTTTCTTATTGACAATCGAAGGCATTGCTCTTCCTTCCTAAATTATAGAGCTGATCTCTCTAAAATTTTAGATTGCATCTTTCGTGTTAGGGGAAAATCTAAAATTGCTCCTTCTCTTCAATGAAAAATTCAAACTGAAAAAAAACAATTTGGTGTTACTTGGCCCCGGCGGGATTGGAATCTGAGACCTTTAGATAAGGAGTCCAACACACTACATAACCTCTGCGCCACTGCACCCACCAGTATCACTCATACCATTAATTCAACTTCGTCTGACCACAGACTCTTCTACAAAAAAGACCATTTAGAACTCGATAAGCTTGACGACGTCATAAAATGTAAGCTATTCTGCTATATATTCTAGCAACTTTTATATATCAAAGTTCAGGAATGCCGATAAGCACCTCAATAATCTTGAGATCTATTTAAAACGCCCTCTAAATATGAACGCAAAAATTATATTGACGAACTTTCAAGTGCCCGTAAAACCACGCCCGTTACTTTAATTTAATTTTGATAGGGGCATAAGCCCCATTTATTCGACTTAATACCAGCTAGTTATAAGGCTTAAGGCTAATTAAAAAAAAGTAAAGAACGAAGAAGATCGATTTTAAGGCAGGAAATGCTGCGGTTAAAGTCGAGTGCGGTAAGGTTCGGGTCAACCATTCGCAGCATGCGGGAGATAGGTTCATTAGAACCATAGGGCATGCTTTGGTGAGAAAATAAAAGAGACGAGGGCATCGTACGTTACGAGGTTTAGTATTTAAGAAAATAGAGTTATAGAGAGAGGCAGAGATGAATCGATTAATGGAAAGGATGTCTGCAGCGTCTCTGTGTTCCTCAAGGCTATTTCAGGGTGAACCACGAAGATTAAGCTCCCTATCGAACAGTATATTTAGATCGCGAAGAGATTGAACGAGGGATATAGGTAACTGTGGTGAAGGTAAATACGGGGTGGGGATTTGTTTAACTTGCCTGAGAAGGTAATAGACAGGCATTTGGCAATATTGAGCTCAAAGCCGTTTTTGATACACTAAGTGAAAAAAGTATAGGTCTTGTTGATGAAGGCAAGCATCTTGCAATGAAGAAATGGCCCTTAACAATAATTTGGTATCGTCAGCGGGAAAAGGGGGAAATTTAAGGTCGTATATTGTTAGGATGGAGAGAAGGGGACCAAGATGATTACCTGTGGCATCCCAGAGGTGACCAAAAAAGGCGCCGATAAGGCTAGCCTAAAGCCACAATATAAAAATGGCTTTACAGGTAGGAAGATATCCATTTTAATAAAAAGGATTGATTTATTAGATATCTTATAAATAAAGTCGAAACGAATTCAACGAAATTTTTGATAGTTGATCTACCTTTAAGAAAGCCATGTTGGCAATAGGAAAAACAGATTTGCATTGAAAGCTAAAGGCTTCGTGCAAGATACTTTCGAGGATCTTGAGAATATGTGAAAGTTTAGCTTTAGGGCGGGGAAATGAAAAGGATGTCATTTGGCGAGAAAAGCGGGCATAAAGATAAATAGAATTAAAAAATTCACTGTAAAAAATGAACAGGGCATCATTTAGAGATAGATAAAGAGGCCTTGCTAAGATAGGCGTTAATTTTGTGGAAATTGCCTTTATGAAAACCGTTAGAGCCGAGAATTGTGGCGGAAGTCGACTGTTGCTCCCCACCGTGGAAAAAAGAAAGAAGAGGTGTGGGGTAAAAATGTTCAACAGTCTATAGAGATAGAGGAGAAAGCGAAGCAGAGAAGATACATCCTAGTTGTATGAGAGACGCCACTAGATGGAATAGACTTGAGTCAGTTAGACAATCTAAGAAAAGTCATACTAAGTTGGGATTATAAGCTAGGAAAAACAATCCATCATCTGATGTAATCCAGTCCAGATGAGGCAGCTTAAATTCGCCAAAAATGAGAATGTCTTCATGGGAGTCAGATAAGTCGGTTATATGGTCAATCGCATCGACGGCAAGTTGGTACGATTCGAAAAGTTGAACCGGTGGGACTGAAATGGCACATAACGATGAAAGACCTTCTGGGGAGAATAATTTTTATTATCTTATCACGATAATGTGTGGTTAACGGACACAAACAAATAATCATATACCTTGGATGTCGAAAAATAAAGCTCGAAACAGTGTCGTGTCGTTGAACTAATGCCACAAAAGGAAGATGGACTTATAGACTTATACCTTCAATAAAAGATTGGATTAGTAGTCCAAAGCATGATGTGTGTAACTACTATCTTAAGCAGTTTCTGCCCGGGCACGGTTTAAACTTCAAGTATCTACCAATTTGTACACGATAGCTCACCATCTACGCAGAATGCCCAGAAAAAAACGAAGATACGGAGCATGCAGTTTTTTACTGCATACGCCTAACGCCATGGAAAACTACCCCTCCCAGCCCGCGTTACTCCTCAATCACATGCTGCAGTTGGCGGACAATTGGATAGAAGTATTTAAGGTTATTACAACTCTTCAAAATTAGCTACGGACATTAGAAAAGCTTAGAAAAGCAACAGAAGAAGCAGCAACGTTCAAAATACCTGACACAAGACGCATAGCTTGAACCGCTTACCAGCCCCGCGAAGTAAAACTTGACGGCAGTGCCACTTTGAGAGTGGTTGAAGTGCTTAGTGTTCGAAGCATTCCTGGCCTCGATTATTTGAGGCTGCGAATCGTGCAATACCCCGGGCTACCAACATTGGCGCATCCAAGAAAAAAAAAAAGGTGTGAGCCACGCTGCACTAACGGCATAGTTGATGTGTAAAAATGTAGGCTCGTCAGCGTTGCATTAATTTAAATTGTGGGCGTGTCAGTGGGCGAATATAATACATATATATATTTTGAAAATATTAACACATGAGCATCATGGGCCCCTGGAGAGTCTATAATATAAATTTCAACTCCCTAGCTCAAACTTTGGTTTTTTTCCGTCCGACCTGAAAATCTGACGATGACGGTGACGCTCGATATTTCCATCTAGCCCCTACCGAGAGCAAAGATGTTTACACATCAAAAATCAAAACATACATCTTATTAAAAATATTTGTAAAACATTATGGTGAACTTCAAAGTTAAAAACACTTGTCGTTAAATGCGACTTAGGTTCCAGTAATAGAAATATGTTAACAGTGGAACAGCAAACACATCATACGAACGGTTTGTATCATAACTGCGAATTGACCGAGAAGTTGAACAGAAAAAGTTTTCCGTGCGGCAAAATAAACAAATTTGCTTACAGCCAATTTTATGTACAATTTCTCAATTTTTTTGTGACATATTAGTTTAATAATTCACAAAACAGCATTTTAAGACAGAAATGGGTCGAACTATTCATTTTAGCTGGACCAAAAAAGCAAATCGACATTTTTACGTTTTCAGTTTACGTACATATGGCTTTTACTGGGGCGAAGGGAAGAAATTACATCATTGCAATTTTACCATTAATGTGAACCTAGCGCCACATTTACTATGTTCAAACTGTCCCGCAAGTGTGTATGCAAATCCTTGGATTGACACGACTGGAGTGGACATCACCGGTGTCGGTAAAGTAAAATCGTAATAATCAATAATAGAAGCAGATGCAGGCAACACCATCAGCATTTGATTCGACTCCGTTATGAAGTGATCCGAAACTTTAAGGCCTCCAAATATTCATTGAGGTCAATTCTGATCATAGCTTCGTCTTTAAGGAGGATGAAAACGAAAGCTGTAAGGCAACGCTCTCTACTAATATGTTTTCACAGTTCAAACAAACCAATTTATAGAGCACACCGCAAATAAACTAAATCATACAGAACCTAACGATCATAGTAGATACAATCTTAGCAAATGAAGCAAAAGAACGAATGCCAGATAAGTTCTGTCAAGCTTAGATTAGGGGAGAGTGGGGCACATTTGAACAATTTTTGCTTTCAAAATTGATAAAAACTTATATATTTGATTTATTGGTCTGTAAATTTTTCTCACATTGAACAGTGGTATTGAACTTTGATTTCAATTAATATTTGGTTAATTTAACGAAATATTTATATTAAATTTTTATTTTCAACCAATATTGGTTCTAATGTTCAAAAGTGCCCTTTTGACTTTTGAACAGCAATCTTAATTTATTTTTGGTGAATAAAACACACTTAATTTTATTTTTTAATTTTTATTTTTTATAAAAACATGAAAAAAGCTTATCAATCACAAACCTAAAATTCATAGTGGATACAAAAACAGCCAAGATTAAAAAAAAAAAAAAACTTAAAATTCATTTTTTGGTTATACCTATTACATTCATTTGTTAAAAGAAAACAAAAAAGAAACAAAGATTCATAAGAAACATAACAGAAAAATAGAATTTATACCATTTTATCTTCTTAGAGTAAAGTAAGAAACTTTTTTTTGTATTCAACCCAATCGGTATTTCGAAAAATCAAACGCAAAAGTTATCAAAGCGGATGTTATTGATGTACCTGGAGCGTTAATTGGTGTATTCAGCTTGGCTTTGATTTCTAAGGCGCTTATAAATGAGTTGTCTTCTAGATCAGGAAAGTAAAACTTGAAGGATTCAGGCATCTTTTTTAAAAAGCTTATGTTGTACATATTTCCACTTTTTTCTTTTATTTTGCCCACAAAAGTCAGCTTTTTATTGCTCTTTTTGTTAGAACATTCGGCCAAAATGAAGTCGCCTTGATTTAAATTGTCATAACTAAAGTCATATGATTCCTCGTTTTCTACTGGTTCCGTTACATGTCCTTCTTCAAAGGAAGAATCGCCAGCAAAATCAAAATCGATATCGGTGTCGTCATTAACCGAGAAGCTTTGATCTGAACCGGAGCTGGATTCCATTAAGTTTTTAGCTTTGGTTTGCGGTTTGGAGTCTTTATCTTTATAGCGTTCATTTAAAGCCAGTATCGGTGTTTGTTTCAGACGCTGTTGACGTTTTAAATATGCGTCTTCAATCTCATTTTTTTCAGGGGTTTTGGTGAGTATCCGCGACTTTCCTTTCTTTCGCCCTCCAGTGTTGGGTTTCCTTGGCGCAGCTTTCGGATAAGGTCGTGCTATTTCAGGTGCAACGATGTCAGTTGGCGTTATAACAAATTCATCAGTTGGCAGATCAGCTTCATCAGCTCTTTTATACTTATATACTATATAATACATTCCTTGAATATGGAAAAATGCTTGGCTTGGCAAACCCAGAAGTTATATTTTTTGGAGTGAACGCATTGATATACGCAGTATTTGCAATAGACGGAAGGTTGTGTATTCTTATTGTTTTGCCAGGGTTGTTAAGTATCCAGTCATTTTGTGCTACCGATAGTTTTTGCTTAAAGGGTCCTAGGACAGCAACATCAAGTGGCTGAAGGCGATGAGTGCAATGGGGAGGAAAAGTAACAAGGACGATACCATGATCACGGCAAAAGTTTATGGCTTCAATTGAGCAATGGCTTTCGTGATTGTCCAATAAAAGTAATATCATGTCTGTTTTAGTGCACCTCGTGGATCTCTAAATGTGAATGTGCACCATTATTCACTTAAAAAAAAATAAAATAATGAGCAACAGATTTATTGAATGAAAAACATAACAGTTTCTTTAAAATGTAAAAACATATGTAAAAAAAAACTGATCGGGGCAGTTTTGAACATGTTCAAATGTGCCCCAACACACTAGTTCAAATCTGCCCCAACTGTTAAAGCGACATAAAATTTTGCATATATATTAAACTTTAATATATTCATTCAAAAACTTAAAGTGATTTAATTCCGAATTTATTTTCACTTTACGATAATTTTCTTCCGTTTTAAAATAGCGCACCAAATTTTGTTTGCACTCTTACAATTAAAAAACGAAAATAATGCACTACACTGTAAAAACCACCTTTCACATCTAAATCTGAGAGACAACTGAGGAAATCAAGGAAAGTCAATGACGTTTACGGATATGGTATTGTCAGGTTAAAATATTGAATTACTTTAAAAAAGAGTAAAAAAGTAAAATTTTATAAGCGGTTTTCAAATGTGCCCCGTGTTCAAATGTGCCCCACTCTCCCCTATAGTGCCTTTCTCATTTGTGTGCAGATTATATGTACTGTTTTATTGTGTCGTATTAATAAATACAAGCAGTTACCCCGGACTTTCGAGTTAGATTTTCAAATAAAGTAAAAGTAACTACAACTTACTCAAATTTGGTATGAACAAAACTTAACTTAATTGAGTAACTTTGATGTTTCGAAGTGAGAGGTTTGACAGCATATAGCCTTACAACAGTTTCTTTATCTTTTGTTTTTTTTTTTTTGAAAATTAATTCTTTGGTATCATGATCACTTTCAAAGAGATTGGAACACGAAGAAATTCATACATTTCCTTAAGAAGAGTCACCGTAATTGCATCTATATTTGTATGTAAACTTGTTTGAGCTACTATGTAAAATCAGATTTGTAACTGACATTTTTTAAATCGAAACTGTTCAAGAATTAGTCAATTTAAGTTGTCCAAGTACCTGAATCAAAAGACCGAAACACAAAAAAATCGAGACAGCGAAAAAAACAGAATAATATAATTTATCAAGCGTAGGTACTACCCTTTTACATATCCTCGATCCAAGTGACCGAGCTAGTTTTTACTTCTCATAGAAAAGCATTGCAAATCAAATAAGAAAGAAGAATAAAGAATATAATTAGAAATATGAGAGTAATAGATTAGAATAAATATAAGAGTTTTATAACTGGTAATCTAACAAGTTAATATCTGCAAATGAAGAAGATGACAACATAGAGAAACAATACTGTTAGAGAGCAAAACATAACTGAGAATATATAGCATTTTTAGCAAGAAAAATTATAAGGCAAATCATTTAAATTATTTACAAAAAACACTAAGAACAAGAGTGAGTTTATCACCAATGGTCAGTATCCAAACTGAGATATGCTGTCGTTCTCAAACATTCCGCCTCCTCTGGAACAACGTTTCAGGATACGGGTAGCACTGCTAGTTTGTGGATTGGGCGCATAATCTGGCCGTTAGATGTCTTTAAAGTCACAACTCGAACATGACCGTCCATTCCAGGGTGAACTTCGACGACTCGTCCCATGGCCCATTTTCCTGGTGGAAGGTTGGAGTCTTTTATAACGACCAGATCGTTGTGTTTAATGTCGGACTGGATCTGTTGCCAACGAGGTCGATGTTGCAGTGATGTTACATATTCTAGCTGCCAACGTTTCCAGTATCCCTGAATCTTTGACTGTAATAATTGCCAGCAGGACATTCGATTGGTTGATACGTCTAGTGTTGGCTCTGGTATGGTAGCGTAGGATTCACCTAGAAAGAAATGAGCTGGTGTTAATGGGTCTAGGTCCGTATCCGATATCTGGCACTCGGTCGCGAATTTAGAACAGCCTCTATTTGAGTTAGAAGTCTATAAAATTGTTCGAATGTTAGGATATCATTACTAATAACTCGACGGAGATGCTGTTTGACCGACTTTATCCCAGCTTCCCACAAACCGCCGAAATGTGGTGCTGAAGGGGGATTGAAATGCCACGAAATACTATCACGAGCTAAAGATTCTGCTACAAGTGAATTATGATGTTCAGATAAAACGAGTTCATGCATTTCGGATAATAATCGAGCACATCCACGGAAATTTGTCCCGTTATCAGAATAAACGTGTGCACAAAACGACGCGCAACAAAACGACGGACAGCACTAAGGAATGCGTCGGTGGTTAAATCGCTCACTAGTTCGAGATGAATTGCTTTACTCAGTAGGCACACGAAGAGCGATATGTAACCTTTAGAGAATGTCGATTTTCGACCTGATTTTACTTTCAGAGTTATGGGACCGGCGTAATCACAGCCGCAATGTGCGAACGGTCTACTTGTTTGAATCCGCTGTGGTGTAAGGTCACCCATTATCTGGGTTATTGTAGCCTTTCGTTGACGGAAGCATCTGATGCAATCATGCGTAATTTTGCGCAGTAGGTTACGACAGCCGACTATCCAATACTCCTGTCGCACAAGAGCGAATAGGGTCGAAATTTCGGGATGTAGAAACCGAATGTGTGCGTCACGAGCGATGAGCTTTGTTATGGAATGTCCCTTGGGTATAATGATCGGGTGCTTTGCGTTGAACGATATATTGGCGTGTTGAATTTTTCCCCCAACTCGTAGAATGTTGTCGCTATCTAGGAAAGGGAAAAGGCTTAGAATTTTACAATTTTTAGGAAAAAACCACCGAAGTACCGATCCTGTAACCACTTTATGATCATAATTTTTGCACCGTAGATCTCCTGATTTCCTAGATGATGTGTCGTCGACTGCGTCCTTTTTCTGCACCTCTCGATAAAACGATTAAGCCTGGCGACTGTTCTGATTAAAGTATTCCAGGATGAGATTGATGTCGAGAGCTTCTCGTACGGATGTTCGTCGTTGACAGCAAGTTGTGACTGATGGACATTCCTTTTTTCTTCCATAGAACAATTGGGGTCTTCTTCAAAGGTGTGTATTGTTGGCCAATCATCAGTGACGTGTCGGAGCCAAGGAGGACCAGTCCACCCAATAGGGTGCTCGAGAAGTTGTGATGGTGGAATACCGCGAGAGGCACAGTCAGCAGGGTTGTTCTGAGACCTAATATGAAACCAGCGGTTTCTCGGGATGGCGCTAAGAACTTCAGCAGTACGATTTCCGATAAAAACATTCCAGCGACGTGGGGGAGACGATAGCCATGATAGGACGACCGTTGAGTCAGACCAGGCATAGACATTAGAAACGGTAATGTTTAGGGAATTTTGAACTGCGACCAGTAACCGAGCCAGCAAATGTGCGGCACACAGCTCAAGTCACACATTGGGAAGTTGGTAATGCGAATAAATAACTGCGGCATATACGGAAGACGATGCATCGGAAAATCCGTGCAATTGCAAGGACGTACTTGACAGGCCTATGGTTCGACGGATTTCGACTTTTGTGAGGAGCGAGAGTTCACTGCGCAGCAATAGCATGTGGAACCTTTTCATCCCATGCCAATTGCAAGTGCCACAACTCTTGAAAAAGTATTTTAAGTTGCACGACCGACGGGGATAGGAAACCGAGGGGATCAAATATGCGAGCCACATCTATAAGAATTTGACGTTTGGTAATCGGTTCATTAGGGGTGTAATTTAAGCGGAAACTGAATATGCCACTTTTCGAATTCCAATTTAGCCCGAGCACTTTAACCCATGAGTCCGCATCAGTGTTTAGCGAGATGTTTTCGTCAACAAAAGAATCCGCACAATTACTATGCCATTTGCTCAACTCCATACCGCACTTGGAAAGAAGTTCGATTAATGAATTTCGTTCTAAAATGGCTTCAGGTAACGTATCTGCTCCAGAGGCCGCATCATCAACATAAAAATCATTGATTATCTTTCGCGTGTTGTTCTAAAGTACGCACCGACAAATATGGTGCGCAAGACGTGCCGTATGTAACGGTGTGCAGCCGAAAATGTTGTATTGGATCCAAGGGTGATCTTCGCCAGACGATTCGCTGAAAATCAGAATCCCTTTCCGACACCCAGATTTGCCGAAACATCTTTACTATATCCGCGGTGAATACGAATCGAAAGCGGCGAAATCTTATGCAGACCGAAAAGAGACTGCGTTGGATGGGCGGGCCAATCATAAGCGAGTCGTTGAGGCGATTCCCATTTGTGTCCTTTTGGGAACCGTCGAAGACAACGCGAAGCTTGGTCGTTGTACTCTCAGGCTTCAGGACAGCATGGTGTGGAAGATAAAACACGTTTGATTTCGCGATTTCCGAGCTAGGAACTTCTGACATGTGTCCCAAAGCTAAGTATTGGTCAAGAAACTGAGACTAGCTAGTTTTCAGCTCGGGATTTGTAAGAAATTTTCTCTCCATTGATTTAAGACGGGAGATGGCCCCAGTTATGCTATCAGTAAACTGTGGAGGGTACCTGAACGATTGTATGATGAGAAACAATACTACCGTCAGTTGAGGATGGTAACTGTCCCGCCAAAACCCACCCAAAGATCGTTTGTTGGGCTATTGGATGACCTTGTTCACTGTGAGCCACCTTCCCTAACAAGATCTCCCACACTTTATCGGCTCCTAACAGAATATCTACCGAATTAGATGTATTAAACGACGGATCCGCTAGTTCCAATCGATTAAGGTGATTCCAGTCATCAATGTTAAAAGAGGTAGTTGGTAAATTGGTGGTAACGCTGGATAAAATATAAGTATCAACTGAAATACTGAATATATCACAACGTGACGAGATTACCAAAGAAATAAGGCCTCTGGATGTACCAGCGTTGGTAGATCCAATACCGTTTATCGATATACGCGCGTTTCTTCGTTTGTGTCCTAGGCGCTGAACGCAAGACTCGGTCACGAAAGAAACTTGTGAGCCCGAATCTATGAGAATACGAACCAACTGGAATTTACCGTTTACATCTAATACCTTTCCAATAGCGGTGGGGAGTAAAGTTTGTCGAATCTGATGTGCAGTGTTCATGGTATGGTGATTCGCTACCGATGAAGTGGAGGGCAGATTTTGTGTAGCCGAAGTTGCGTCAATCGTTGGGACCAGACTGGGCGAATTCCGAATGGATGGCTGAGACGAGTTATTAATCACGGCCGATTGTTGGTTTGGTCGATTTACCGAATCGTCATGCACCAAACTATGGTGACGAGTGTTGCAAGCTCGGCACCGAAATTTAGATGTGCAACGAGCGGCCGAATGTCCACTCCGCAGACAATTAAAGCCTACTGGATTTAACGAAATCCTTCCGAGATTGTACGGCCATGGCAAGAAACTGGGTACTTCATGTGTGGCATTACATTTTGCGCAACTTGCGGCTGATGCAACATGCATTGTTTTAACACCTGTAATTTTAACTTTACTCGTTTCGCGTGTAGTTACCTTCGCACTTTCTAATGCTTCACAACGACGGTCCAAGAATGTTATAAACTGTTCGAAAGTGGGGTAATCTTCAGTAACGCTATATTCTGACCACGCCTGACGAGTAGCGGAATCTAATTTGGTTATTAAAATATGAATAAGCCACGGATCCCTGTTTAAGGAATTGAGCGAATTCAGTCCGCGCACAATTTCATCAGCACCGTCTGATATTTTTCGAAGAAGGCTTGCATTGGAGTTGTGGATGGATGGTAGTTCCATAAAAGCTTTGACAAAGATATAAATAACGTGTCGCGGTCTATCGTAGCGTTTTTCTAATTTAGACCATGCCTCTTCATAAGTTGCGTCGCAGACCGGCAAATGATTAAGCAGACTTAGTGCATCTTCACGCAAGTAAGGTTTTAGGAAATGAAATTTTTGAGTAGAAGTTAAATGCGATTTGTTGTGAACGGCGCCTTCAAACCGCCTCGGAATGTTGGCCATTCATGATAATTTCCCGAAAACGGTGCGATATGGAATGTTGGAAGGAAAAAGTCCAAATTTCGTGACGACGACGAATTGGATCTGTCTAACGTCTCAATTAATAGCCTTTCTTGCTCTGTGAAGACAGTAAGGGGATCTTGAACTTTCTCAGCGCGTTCCCTAATTGCTGACAATAGAATCGACTTAACTATCAGGAATTTAGCCTCGAACTCCTCATAATCTGGCAGTGGATCCATATACCCTTCTTGGCCGACGAATTCATACATAAGTTTCTGTGTAGAATTAAATTCATTCCACAAATCATCTGCCTTAGCAATTTTAACCTCAAGTTCCCCTAGAGAGACCTGCTCTCTGATGTTTTCTTTATAGGTACACAATTTTGTCATGGAACCTTTTATATGGCCACGGATAGGACGAAGCGTGGGAAATGAAACTGACGCGGCCATTTTGGTAGAGACAACGATCAATCTATTTAACTATTGTAATTGTCTATCACGATGGAGATGCTTAACATAAACCGATAGACACGTGCAAAATGATTAATGAAGCAATTGTTTTTCGTGCAATATTAAGATTTGGTATAATGCCCGGAAACTAACTTTTACACGTGGCAAGAACATCCACCGCTTGCGAAACCGATCGAATAATTATTACAATAATAATTGATGAATCACATATAATTTTTTTATAAATTTCGATGTCTTTACACGATGCGACGAACAATAATGAACATGATTAATCGATGAGGTTTTAATCAAAATGTTGATAACCAAAGTCACTGCACAATTGGTAAGGTTACGAAATTATAATTAATTAAAACCGGAGTAATCATAATTGCACTGTAAACAACGAATCGAGAGTTTTTATTTTCTAAATACACGAATATCCGGCTCGAATTTGGACCAAAAAATGTGTTCAAGAATTAGTCAATTTAAGTTGTCCAAGCACCTGAATCAAAAGACCGTAACACAAAAAAATCGAGACAGCGAAAAAAACCGAATAATATAATTTATTTGCCTATCAAGCGTAGGTACTACCCTTTTACATATCCTCGATCCAAGTGACCGAGCTAGTTTTTACTTCTCATAGAAAAGCATTGCAAATCAAATAAGAAAGAAGAATAAAGAATATAATTAGAAATATGAGAGTTATAGATTAGAATAAATATAAGAGTTTTATAACTGGTAATCTAACAAGTTAATATCTGCAAATGAAGAAGATGACAACATAGAGAAACAATACTGTTAGAGAGCAAAACATAACTGAGAATCTATAGCATTTTTAGCAAGAAAAGTTATAAGGCAAATCATTTAAATTGTTTACAAAAAACACTAAGGACAAGAGTGAGTTTATCACCAATGGTCAGTAACCAAACTGATATATGCTGTCGTTCTCAAAGAGAAACAATTAAATATAAAGTCATTTTGAAACTAACTTAAACTATTTAAAATTTTACTTTAGCTAAGGTTTTAAAATATCCCATTTGTATGGGTTCGTTATTCAGTTCAATTTGTCGTAATACTGGAGGATAGTGTATCTTGGACCAAGTTTTCCTCGGATCGGTAATAGCTAACACGGGTACATTTACCATTCAAAATTAGTGCCTGCTCCGACCCACACTGCACTTCACATTGATGTCTGCATCCCGACGAAAGGGTCTGTTTTACATTTCGGTCTCGCACTAGTTAGGAACACAACAGAATATTAAACCAAATTCAAATCCGGCGTAAGCTACAATTCAGGGAGCTACTCATTTATTATTGATCAGCAGATCAGCATTTCAACAATATGGCAACATCAATATCGCAAACAATAATTTTAAGAAGCACTTTTATTGTTCAGTATTAATCAGCAAACAAAAAATTGCAATATATAATTCCAAGAAATATTCATCAGCAAGTAAAACCATCCATATGAAATTAGAATAAGAAATTAATTCAAAAATGTGTGTTACCACAAAAATTGTTTTTTTTTTAATTTCCACCGTTTCAAACGACGAAATTCGCTGGCTTCCGCTAGCCAAAGCTTTTTGTTTTTTTTTTTCTTTTTTTTTTTTTGTTATAAAACGAAAAATTAGATGCGACATCGTAGGCTATGTAATTTCCGATAGAGGGAAGAAAAAAAGGCCGGATATTCCCTGTTATTTCATCAACCTTCGTTGCTGTGCTCAAACGAAATAGCCAATTGTATTGCTCCCTTAAAACGTTTGAACCGCAATAATCGCTTTGCTACGAGCGCACATCAGTTCACCATGAAACCTGTATTCGGGCGTAAAGTGAAATACAAAGAATCATTTCTTCACCGTACCACACGAATGTGGAATGCTCTACCATGCTCTATGTTTCCTTCGCATTACAATTTACAAACATTTAAAACCAACGTGCATCGGCAGCATGTCCCTCTCTCTCCCGAATCCAAATTTTCCTTCCACCCGCGCTTTGTATCTATGTACATTCTAAGGGTACACAAAATCCCTTCCGCACGTGTAATTTTATAAAAAAAAATATTAGCTATCCTTACACTTTCGACGCTTTAATTTGGTTTACGATATAAATTCTAAAAAAAAAATATAAAGTTTTAAGGCAGAAATAGGGTTGCCAATACATCCGACTATTTTAAGTGTGGCAACCCTATATTTTCATTGAGAGCACCACCGGATCTTTAATTTGGCATTTGTTTTAGCCATGAAATCGCTGAGCTAAGTTATTTCCTGTGTTTTTTTGAGAAATGTACCCACGGTTGCTCATTAGAACGATTACAATAATTATGGCCAGTAGCCATCCTTTTTTGTTCGCAACACAAATTATTGGACGTGTTTGCAGCATGTATCCCAACCAACCATGCTGTGGATGTTATCGACAGCTATCACCAGTATTGCTGGCGATACAATGTTTTTGTTGTTGTTGGTGGTGGTGTTGTTGTTGTTGTCGGTGGTGGTGGTGTTGTTGTTGTTGTTGTTGTTGGTGTTGTTGTTGTTGTTGTTGTTGTTGTTGTTGTTGTTGTTGTTGTTGTTGTTGTTGTTGTTGTTGTTGTTGTTGTTGTTGTTTTTGTTGTTCAACGTGTAAGTTCGAGCACTCCTCTTAATACATTTCTCAAAGAAACGCACCTATTGGCCAAAGTTGCGCTGCTTAAAACAGGGTTTCCAGCCCCATCCGATCATTTCAAATGAGGCCGGCTCCAGCCAAACAAGCACCCTGTACAATATTTACAGAAAGCACCCTATTTTGAGTTAGATTCTCCTTGAAGTTGCAATATTGCAGGTGATGTGAGTTAATGTGCAAAAATTCAGCACAGGTGTGATGGATGTTGCTATTTTGGGCTTATTTGAACAAGTTTTTTTTTTGTTTTAAATGCAAATGGCGGTATCCGCGCAAGGTAAAATTAATTTTTCTTACTCCTAGCAATGCGACCGGAATTTGGCACCCTGTGCATTTGCACATCTTGCACATATGGTTGGGCCGGCCCTGAATAAGGCAACCTTACTTATCTTGTTTTGTTTCATCGGGCTGTATAGTTTGTGGGTGGTCTTAACCATGGCCTTGATGAATTAAATCCTAGTCGAAAAATGGCACCTCTTTTAAACGTCATCCGGAAAAAATATTTCAAGCAACCCTATTGTGTTTTCTTTCTCTCGCTTAGCTCCATCAATTAAGTGGCATAAGAATCTTGAACTCGATTCGATAGGTCACTACGGTCGCCGCTTGGACTATTACTTTTTTCAAAAATTTGAGCCCAAATCAAAAATGCGCCCTCTTATCCGAAACGACTACTGTTTTATTTAAATTTAAGTAGCCAAATAACAAATAGAGAGCATTGAAATCAGCAATGAAATCAAACTCAGGCTCAAAAACAACGTCAAAAGGCAATCAGAAGATCACAGTGAAAAGATAAGAAAAATAGACTCAATCGCCTGGGACCATCAATGGAGGACGTACCTGACTGGACAAAAGTTTACGCTTCATTTGACAGTTCCAGTCAACATTTTTGGACTTTCTGGTATTTTTTTTTTTTTTGATTTTCTCTATTGGACGATTTTTGAAGTAAAAAAACATGTCAGACATTCATTTTGCTTTTATTTACAACTTCATACGATTTTCACATTTAATGAACACCTTAATGTTAAAATTTCCAAAAGTGATTTCTCCGCTTAGTCGCAGACAAGCGCTGTATTATGGAGGCGCTGTAATAATATTCTTAGCATCTACCTGCACGGAAAGAATTCTATTAATAGACGGACCTAGAAAATACTAATTTACATATTTTGTCAGCTCATTTTCAAGCTCCAATTTATTGTAACACAATATAAGCTGATTTGTCACACTTTCAAATACACGTGACACACTGGGTTTAAAATTGTAGAAAATAATCTTCTGATTTCTCGAATGGAAATCTTTGACCAGCATCGCTATTGCCTTTGCGGCAGTAAAGTCAGCGGCATAAATATAACTACAGTTTACTACCACTGGTAAGTTAGTCTTCACTCCGGACTTGTTTATGATATTTCTTACATATTCCACAGAAGGAAATATTAGACTCCTATCCGGTGTCAGCATGACAAAGCTATGACCATTGGAAGTCTGTATTTATGAATGAAGATAAATGAAATCAAAAGAAGCATGAGCGCAATTAATAATTTCAAATATCTCACCTGCAAGGCATTAACAGTAATTTTGGGTCGAGCTGAATAGTACAAAACAAACACCATATTGACAGCAATGCCCACGAAAATGCCCACTTGAAGTGGTAGTACTAAACAAGCGATGAATGTGGTAAAAGCAGGAATCAAATCTATCCCTAAAGAAAAAAAAATCAATAACTCCTTTAATCGAAATGTTAGGGAATCTTACTGTTGCTTCTCCACATTGGTACGATGACACTATACTGAATTGTGAATATTACGGATCCTATTGCAGTAGCAGCTAATGTCGCATTTGGAATAAATGCAAAATACGGTGTCAAATAAATCAAAGACAGCACGACAATTGATGCGATGTAGAGGTTTGCCATTTGTGTTCGACAGCCACTTGCATTGTTGACAGATGAACGCCCCAATCCAGCGTTTGCTCGATAGCCTTGGAAGAAAGAGTTACAAATGTTGGAAACGCCCATTGCAAATAGCTCTTGTGTTGCATCGATCGGTTTTCCCTGAGCTATATCATATAAGCAAATCTATTTAATTGTTTGATATCATATTAAACTGCTTACCAAAAGCTTTACAAACTGAACTATTCTCCACCATGGCTATAAGTGGAACTACGATCAATCCAGATCCCATGCTAGTGATCATGTCAATAAAGCTCTCTCCTTGTTGAATGATCGTTTCCTCTCCGTTGGTGTTATTGATTCGAATGTCTGGAATCGAAAATGGTGGTAGAGCGAATCGTGGAAATCCCTGTGGTATATATCCGACCAGAGCGAAGTATTGGTGTCCATTTTGCTCCAAATACCAAGCCATAAATGCACACACGACCACAAGAACACAATTTCTTGCGATCCCCATTACCCATAGGCATTTGTTAAAAACATTTTGAAAACTACTGCGTAAGTGTTTCTCTTTGGGACCAATCTGCAACCTTCCAAGCCACCGTACTGTCACAAGAAATGTTATACACCCCAATCCTAGAACGGTATCTCCTATATGGGCCTTAGATATGTTCTGGAAAATCGATGTCCACATTTCTATGAAAGTTATTCCAGTTGTCTTTATATTGAACACATTCTTCACTTGAGAGGTCAATACAATAAGCGACACTGCAGTTGTAAATCCTGAATTTACAGGTCCCGATATAAAGTCCACCAGGAATCCCAAACGAAAGATGCCCATTACAATCTCCGTTAGGCCTGTAAGAAAGGTGAGTAGAACTGCACGTTGCCATACCCCGCCAGCTGTTTGTGCAATAAACAATGTTGCCACTGCTGTTGGTCCAATTGTAATATCTTTACAAGTTCCAAGAAGCACATACACAAAGCAGCCCATAAAGGAGCTATATAGACCATACTATATGAACGATCAAGATTATTTGCAAGACCACAATATTGTCAAAACTATCTAACTCACCTGTGGTGAAAGTTCAGCAATGCTTGCGTATGCCAGGCCCGCAGGGATCGCTATCATTCCACAAGTTATTCCAGCAATAAGATCACCGATCGCATCCGATGGCGAATATTTGGTAATCCATGTCAAGAAGGGCAGACGCCTATAGATCATCTTTTTGCGAAAACAAGATTTGCCTTTCTTATCTTCGGACAAAATGCAGTCTGTCGATCCATTGAATTGGGTTTCGGCTGGAAAATCGATTAAAATAGCTGATTTTAACTGGGAATTTGTTTCCGCCATGATCCGTTTTATGTTACATAAGTTCTGTCCCAGGTGCTAATTAGTTTTAAACTAAACACGATAGGCTCGCAAATCGCTTATACTTATCAGTGGGATAAATGTATTAAGATAACATCAAATTTTACGAAATTCAGATGTCTCTGATGAACTTAGTGTTGCCAGACAAAACAAAATAAATACTATTTAGCAAATTCTAAGAAAAAAGTTAAATCGATTTCTTATTCAAAACTCTAGGCACCTACCTGGAGACTGGAGATGCCCAGCTATAATAGGCGAAAGCAAACTAAACATATTTCAATGAAACTTTCCGTTCCGACCTATCAACTGGTGAGGTAGCTCAAAGTAGGAGTATGTGCAGGGAAGCGGCTCTTTGTGTATAGCCAAACAAAAAATGCTTAAAAAAAAGTACGGAGGAATGGCATTGCTGGTTTTGAACGAAACCTAAGTGAATGAAACCAAAAGTGAACAGAAGTGGCTTTGCAATTTCTGGTATTCACTTTGTTTCATATGGCGCCGTACGAATAGTACCCACTTTAAGTTAGCTGTTTGCGGAAACTTATTTGTGTATGTTGGTCGTAGATACATTCGGTCAGCTAAGATGGCTGTCTTCGTATAAAAACAAATGCACCACTTAGAACGGCTCTTGGTTTGGTTTTTCGTTATTGTACAGGAGGAGGACGATGATAATAAACTTGCTAGGGAATCCTGCAAGTGAGGACATGTTTGGGAATACCAGTAGGTACTCTGCTGACCAGTAGATACTCTGGTCCCTAGTGAAAGCAGGATAACATGATTTGAACAACCGAACTCTGACGTGGACTTATTAGATAATTGCTATCATTAAATGAGAGCAGATTGAGGTGAGTGCAACAACGTAAAGCGACTGATACAATGGAACCTTTGGACTTAACCTAGAGGGGTGCACCACCTAGGGCTAGTTGAATCAATTGGACTTGCTGATGCAGCATATATAGGTTTGCTTAGATTAGAAGAGGAAATCTTCCGACAGGCAAAGATAACTCCAGTCCTTAAACCCCGTCGCAACGAGACACATATCATAGCTAAGCATATGCTATTTTCATAGAAAGAAAGAAAGATAGAATGCCATACAATTTATTGTGTACATTTCTTAACTTATTCATTTCAGCTGTGCACATGTTGCAGAGTAAAGTATACTATGGAAATGACAGGCCATAGAATTCTATCCATAGAAAGCTAAGCTTTGTAGTCTCCACGAGAATTTTTGATAGAATGTTGTATTGCATTCTATGTAATATTACACGTGGAAACGCGGTTTTAAGCGCCATAGGAACATTTTTTTAATTTCAGAGTGTTACCAAAGCTGTTAGGCAACTGTATTATATCTGTTGCCTTAGCACAGTTCAAATCGAACATGCCGTAAATGTACCACACCATAAAAAATCTTACGATCATAATACGTCAATGTACTTAGCTATCTTTGGAAAAGAGGGAACATTTCGAATGTCATCTGGGTACCTACAGTCAAATTTAGATTAGACTGCCTTACTCATTTGTGTGCAGCTTATATAACAGTTACACGTTTTTACCTGTGTTTTTTTCATTTGTATTTACATTTTGTACTTTTATTTAAGAAAGAGAAATTGCAAGGCCTTCGATAATATTTTGATATTTCGTATTGTAGGGAACCATCTTTTGATCAACATATACATATGTAGATATAATGTTGATTTTGTTTCTTTATCCAATTTTCTTTTAATTGGATGTCTGCTTTAGACAAAACTGAGCTGACTTAATGCGTATTCTATTTTTACTGATAAGCTTAACGAGGCAATTAAGTTATTCATTCGAAAAATTCGCAGTAAAAATTTAAACAAACCACAGTGGTTTTATAAAAAACTGATTAAGTTAAATAATCGGAAAACAAAACGCTCAAATTGTTCCGTAATTCTAAGAATTATACTACACTTTATGAAAGACACTGCTGCTTTCAAAAAATCTTTGATTTTCTTAATAAGTTTTTGTTTAATGTTATCCAACAAAAGCTGGCATTTTAAATTAATTGAAAAACGCAACTTTTAATTAAAAAAGATTTTTTTTTTTTATCTTAAGTACAAACTCCGAGTTTGGAATAACGAACAATATCTGCCAAATGTTATTCCTACAAACGGTCTTTTTTTAATGAATTTTTTCGCGAATAACAGCTCCTCTTATATTTTTCTTAGTGCACGAATCGTTGATGGAGCATTGTCGTAGATTTTATCTTTAACATATCTACCCAAATAATCGGCCCTATCGAGGTATCCCTCGGGACGGAAAATTCTCCGATCTGATTAGTATCGGAGGATTGATTCTGTTCGGAAGAAGCAAAAATCCTCCGATTTTTATCAGATCGGAGAATTTTCCGTTCCGGCGGATACTTCGCCGAATGTCTCCATTTCGAGAAATCACAGGTCCATGAAATTTGTCACGCATTAGAGTATTAGACCCATTTTTCACCAGCTATATAGCATGTGGCGTCCACCTGCTAAAAATAAATTCATCCAAATTAAGAAAAAAAAATCAGTCAACATTGTTCAGTAGCGCAGTCCTTTCACTGAAACGGTCGCATCAGTATAGTTTTTAAAAAAAGGGCCGCTGATACGGCCAGCCTAAAAATAATACCAAACTCTCACTCGTTTGAATAAAGAGGTTGTTACACTATTTCTCTTGGGGTTTCTGAGCCCCAGGTGCGACAGTTTTGTTTCTTTACGTACCCAGAATAAAAAACATAGGGACGGGCTAAAGTCCGCTTGGGCGAACTGTTGGATACCCTATTCTTATTCCTATCCCTCATAAGTGGGCGTGACAAAAGTCTAAGTATGGTTAAATTGTTAAGAACGCTCTACATATTTTGTTATATAACATTTAAAGGATTTTATCAAAAAAAACGCTCCCTAGCTCAAACTTGGGTGTTTCAATAAAATTGTTTTATTTAATTGTGGGCGTGTCAGTAGGCGGATTTAAAAAAAAATTAACACATGAGCATAAAGGGCCCCTAGAGAGTATATATTATAAATTTCAGCTCCCTAGCTCAAACTTTGGATTTTCAAAAAAATTGTTTTATTTATTTGTGGGCGTGTCAGTGGGCGGATTTTGAAAATATTTATACATGAGCTTAAAGGGCCCCTAGAGAGTATATATTATAAATTTCAGCTCCCTAGCTCAAACTTTGGATTTTCAAAAAAAAATGTTTTATTTATTTGTGGGCGTGTCAGTGGGCAGATTTTGCAAATATTTATACATGAGCTTAAAGGGCCCCTAGAGAGTATATATTAAAAATTTCAGCTCCCTAGCTCAAATTTTGGTTTTTCAATAAAATTGTTTTATTTTTTTGTGGGCGTGGCAGTGGGCGGATTTTGAAAATTTTATATCCCGAGCAGTTTTAGGAGTCATAGATCATATATAAAAAATTTCAGCTTCCTAGCTCAAAATTCGATTTTTTCCAAAATTTTGTTTTTTTGAGTTTGTGGGCGTGTCTGTGGGCGGATTTCAAAAATTCGTAAACTTGATTATTTCGGGACCCTAGAGAGTATATGGTTAAAATTTTAGCTCTCTAGGTCCAGTTTAAATGCCTAATTTTTGCCGACGGACGGACGGACGGACGGACGGACATGGCTAGATCGACATTACTATCGATGCTGATCATAAATATAGTAACTTTTAGGGGTCTACGGGCAATATTAAGGTATGTTACAAACTATGCGTCAAAATTAATATACCCCTAGAATAGGGTATAATGAGCCTCTTCACTCAGATAATTTTGTGTAAAAAATTAAATAAAACATTTTCGCGATATTTTCACTGTTTTTGTAGTGAATTTTGACTATTTCAAAACGTTGTGCGAGAGTAAATGTTTCTGGAATTAAACAAATAACAAAAAAATCGGTAGGCATTCCAACGACTATGCATTATTATTATATGACTTCATCTGATCTTCCAACAATTTGCAATCTTTTTATCAGTTCTTTCGTTCGATGTTAGTACGTTCCTCTAACAAATAATACTCTGTAACAAAAATCGTTGACAGCAGTGATTCCAAGAATTAAAAAAATATCGACGGCCTGTCCCTCCTGTAGTCCCTTAAAATTGTATGCAGGTAATGCAGGTAATATTCTTGCCACACAGTATCAAATTCAATCGTGCCCTTGAGTCAGGTATATTTCTTATTGACCGGAGAAGATCTTTAATAATTCCTATTCTTAAAGCAGGTTCTAAGATTGAAGATTTTAACTATTGGCAAATTATCAACACTTCCAAAGCTCTTTGGGAAATTGATTTATAAAAATGTTTTCCTTCTATTGAAAGGGATAATTTCACCTCAGCAACATGCTGCTATAAGTGTAGAATAGATCTACTAACGCAAATCTTGCCATTTGTCCGCACTTTGTGCTGAGTAATCTTGAAAATAGTTTACAGAGTTTCGCACTACATTAATGTTTTGATTGCTTTCGAAACAGTTGATTACCTTTACCTTCTTCGTAAGCAACGGGTAAATTTGACCAAGAGCGAATTTTGGGTGTGAGATATAACGAAAAATGTTGAGTAATAAACTGTTAAAAACGCATTCATTTCAACATTGAGACAATTGGTAGGTATAGCCAATTAATTCAAGTTTCATTTCAAAAATGCAGGTCCAAGACTAGTTAAGTGTGGCAAGACGTGTTCCAGTTTAAAAAAATTCCCAAAAATCTCTCCTAAATTTCCTGTAAAAGCAAATATCCAATGGATAATATACAGAACATTGCTTATAAAAAATATGAAGCTCTAAGACTTTTTTAGTGTAGCCACCTCCGTACAAGATGAATTCGAAATTCCAATAAGATTAGGACGCGGCATATCGAAATTCTGAAAAAATCGATTTTTGTAGTAATTGTTATAATCGAAAACGATTTAGACCTCTACATGGGTATTTCTGTATTTGTATTTATTTATCTTAAGAATTTAGTGCTCAATAAGAACTGCATTCTTTAAAGAGTGCACAGTTAGCATGAGGTCATTTGGCGCGTTCAATTTGCAAGGCAACTGCGAGCTCTCTACTAATTAAATTTCTATCACTTGCCAAACGATGGTCACGTGAGTTATTTGATCAATGAGGAAAGGTTAAATAGTAGGGACTAGTAGTTGCTTGCAAATTGAATTTATATTGGGAAATATTTAAGCCACACATGATTAGCGGTACGATCAAAGCATTTACCAATTTGAGTTTGACAATAGTAGATAAGTTGTCTCCACAAACTGATAGACCCCGCAAAGCGCAATACATTTTGGATATCACAGGGTTAATGTGGTCACTCCAAGATAATGCCAAGGGTTTTCAATTTTAGATATCATTTCTACCTTTCATAAAATTTGAGGTAGGCAAGTCTATGAGAAGACCACCTGACCAAACAAGCGAGGTCCTCATTCCTTTTTTACACAGCGTAATCCATCAAACCAATATACCACAATTTTGTATCACAAGTGGTAGGTCGGTAATATACAAGGAGAATAAAAAGGACGGATTATTAAGCCTTTGGGCCACACCACAATGAACATGTAAGGCGGACGATAAGGACGGATTGTGAACGACGGCCTAAACTCAAGTTAAGTAATGCAATAGTTTTGCACATGGGAAACATGAAAGTAAGACACAAGTTTATAACAAAGTACAACAGGACGAATGGAATCGAATGCTTTTGAAAAATCCACTAAAAATACCAGAGTTATTTCATCTTGGTCAATTACACAGCTGTGACCTAAAAGGAAACCAGGCTAAATAGGCGTTAACAAGTTATAAGACTCCAGCTAAAGTTTAATTTGAGCGCCAATATAATTGGTTCAAACGCTTTAGATAGAAAAGGTAGGATGGCAATGCGTCGATATTCTGTTCCATGTCTATTATTGGGGATGGAAAATATTTCAGCTTGTTTCCAAAGCTGTGAGGTGGAAGACATAAGAGCAGTGTTGAAAATATACAATTAAATTATATATGGTGAGATAATTTTTAAAAAATTTGAGTGGATGTTGTCCACACTGTCAGATTTTATTGACATGATCGCTTTTTCAAAGGTAATTGAATTAACTAGCTGTATCAAACAGAAAAGTATTGTGATTTTCGGATAGAGGTAAGGGTACATCAGAAAAGAGAGGCAAAACGCAATATTCAGTTCTTCAATATCGACAACATTATTAGATTGCATGTTAGTATTATTGCACCCCCCGATTTTTGTATCAGCTTCCACAGGAAAGGCGAAGAACGGTTTGAATTGAATTTATTATTATAATGGAAGCACTAAGTTGTTTTAATTATTTCTTAATTTTTTAATTATTTCTCATACTTTCAAATTTGGTTTACATTTAAGGTAATTGAAATCGTCTCCACCGGCGATAGAGGTTATCTCTAGCACTTATCGCGACTTAAATTTCCATAGAAAGTCCGGGACATGAACATTGCAGGTATCCACGATGACTTGGTCTTAAGAACGGAGGATCGGTCAACCTTTATGTCTCGAATCTGGGGCTAGGAGTCGCATATCCTCTTCGGTGGAGCATTATTGTCCATTCGCTTGGTGTAGCCGAGCCAATAAGCTTTTTGGACTACATCCCAATTATACAGCTCAGTTCATAGAGTTCGCGGTTATATCTTCTCCTCCAATCGCCCTCCTTGAATACAGGACAAAATATCCAACAGAGTATTTTTCTTTCGAAATAACCCAAAATTAGCTCCCCTTTCCTGCTTATCGTCCAGCACTCAGTGGCGTAAAGCAGAACTAGCAGTACCAGTGTTTTGTAGAGCTTACAGTTGGTCTCCCGAGTTAGGAGTTTTGAACCCATTTGTTTCGCCAACCGAAGTTGCAAAGGTTTCCTAGCGTAAGTCTTCGTCGGATCTCCACCAAGGTGTCATTTGTGGAGTTGATGTTTGCTCAGAGGTAGGTGAACTATCTTACTACCTCAAAGTGGTGGACAGATGTTTGTTAGTTTGTTGAAAGCAAGAACTTCGTTTTGTCCTCGTTGACTTCAAGGTCAACCAAATTTTCCTGTTCTACAATCGCTATGAAAGCCTCTAACACGGCATGCTGAGATTGGCCGATGATCTCGATATCTTTAACGTATCCCAGTACTTGCACGGATCTGTTGAAGATAGTGCCTTTCGCATTGCTGCATTGCTGCTCTGCTCTGCGCAATTTCTGCTTCAGAACAAGATTGAAGAAGTCACATGACAGCGCATATACTTTCCGCAATCTGGTACTTGTTTGGAATAGTTCGGAAGAAGTTTTTCCATACGACATACAACTGCATCACTTTTGCAGGTATCCCGAATTCGGCCATCGAAACATAGAGCTCCTTAAGATGAATGCTATCATATGCGGCTTTAAAGTCGATGAAAAGATGTTGGTTCTCGACTTGAAATTCATTGGTCTTTTCCAGGATTCGCTTTGTGTAAAGATTTGGTCTATTTCGATCTGCCAGTCCGGAGGCCGCATTGGTACGTGCCGATTAGCGTGTTGCAGAACGGCTTCAGACGTTCACAAGTTACATTGGATAGGATCTTATATGCGATGTATAACAGGGATATGCCTCGATAGTTCTTGCAAGACATTGGATTTCCTGTAGATGGGGCATATGGAGCTGATACTCCAGTCGTGGGTCATGCTTTCTTTCACCCATACTTTGTTGACGATTTGGTGCATGCGCCCTACCAAAACATTACCTCCGTATTTGAAAAGATCAGCTGGTAAACCATCAGAGCCGGCAGCCTTGTTGTTTTTTAGTTATTTTACAGCTTTGCTAACCTCTTCAATACTGGGTGGTGGAACCGGTTCTTCGTTGACTATACGTGGGTTATCTTCTTGCCCTATCACCCTCAAATAATTAACCAATTAAAAAATCATTAAATTCTCTCTAATTATCCTCAGTAAATTTCGAATGTTTATGTTGGGCAAGTCCAAGTTCCACACTGATATCTCTTCACATCTCACTCTTATTTGCATAATGAAATTTACCTGTTTTCAGCAACTGGTTTTTTTACTTTTCTCCACCTTTGGTTTCGGTTGTATTATTATATTCAGTCACTCTCAGCTCTTTACAACTTGCTCTCACTCGCTTGAGAAAAGTTGTTAAGTATATTTGTTTTCTGCAAGCAGAACTAACATCTAACATGCTCTAGAGCCGCGGTGTGTATATTTTAATTTTTCCATTTTCCATAGCAAATTTCAAACACACCTGTGAGACGTGTTTATTCGACCCTAACATTTCTATACCTAACAAGATTTTAAGTTGGATAAATTGATAGCTTTAAAATGTTGTTAAACATTTCTCGCTTAGGTAGCATGGTTTGGCTGGGCTAAGTTAAAAGCGTGTGACATACAGGCCGTATGAACACAACTTTCGCTACCTAACCAGAACGCTCGCTTACCTACATCGTTCTCCTCCTCATAAGTGATACGAAATGGCAGTGTGACGGTGTGGAAATTTTAACTTTGATTTCTAATAATTCTTTTAGTTTTCAAGTCTCCTGAGAATAAGTTTCTTTTTAATAATTCGGGCGTCAGTGAATAAATAAATACTGCGTGTATAATAGCGATAATTAGTTAATAAAATGCAAATAATGTATTTGTAAACTTTTCTGATGGAGAGGCATGCGAATTAAACAAATTAGTTACGTAAACAATTTGTATCCAATAAATGCATCAAAAATTCCGTGAAACAAATGTACGATCAGATATCGCCTGTGAATTAAATATCCGAGCAATTTTTTTTTAGTTTTTACAAGTGGAATCTTTTTTTTGCTGATCTCGTTCTTGAATTGCTTTTACAAATTACAAATCCAACACCTCCTATATGGTGACCCAGATAGTATAATAAAATCTGATAAAATAAAATTGTCCGCTTTGCTTTGACTCTCTTTCAACAACTGTGTCAAGTTTTCTTTTCAAATGAATATGAAAGATGTGGAACTTTTTAATGCTATCTTAATTCTTGATGTGGTGAAATATATATAATTCCTCTATTATTAGTATTCAACTTAATTGTTTTTACCGAGTGCAACTTACCTTATCAGATGTTCAATTGGTTGAGTAGATTCCATAGATTTTTAATTTTACAAATATTCGTGGCCGAAAAATATATAGCATACTGGAATATAAACAAACTAGTATATAAGGCAACATACTAAGTCTATATAATTTTGCATGGAGATTAGTTAAGATCTGACAATGCTAATTATACCAATTAACTCAACAGCTTTTATGGGAAGGTAGGTTAATGAATGCCCTTGTGACTGGCCGCCATACCAGCAGATCGGGTCCATTGTTTCTATTTCTGGGAACATTTCCGGCACTTAAAAAGAGAGACAGAAAGAAACAGCTAGTTGTCGTTTAAATGCCGCCCAGAATCTTTTTGCTACTATTCATTAAGGCTGGGCATTCGCTTAGTAGGTGGCGTATAGACTCTATTTCTTCGACGTCCCGACAGCTTCTGGAGTAATCATTGTGCAGTATACCTAGCCGTTCAGCATGCAGTCCCACTAAACAGTGCAGTGTGACGAACCCCCGTCAATACGCGAATGTCGTAACGTTAAGGCCGATCATGGATTTTGATATCTTTACGTTAACCGCTGGCCAGATCTCTCTTGCATTTGTGCGCATATCGAAATTGGCCCAACGTTGATTTGTTCATTTGAATTAGGGCTGGAGCGTCTTATCTTCCAAAAAAATGGAAGTAGCTAGTTCCTACGGGATTTATTTTTTCTTTGAAGTTGCTATAAGGACCACCACAAAAAAGCATTGACACCCATTGTTATAATTGAACTAGAAAATGATTCATACTTAACTTTTATTTAACTTTCAATTAATTTCTCATTAAGATTAGCAAATGTCGCGGTAACTCAATTGAGCACAAGGCCGCGTAGCACCGCACCGAGCACATATTTAACAGATTTTAGAGATTTCATATTCTTTGAAAACATCTTCGACTTATGTACCTGCGGCCTCACATACATGTACTCAGGGCGCCAATACGCGGCATTGTGTTCAATTCCAAAACAGTAAATCTTCTTTCGCCTTCGAGGAGCATCGAATTCATCAAATTCGTCGATATCGTCGAAGTCATTTATGATATCTATATCGTTGAAAAATTCTTGCGAATACGATGCCATTTTTGACTTTGATTTTACTTTATTTAAAAAAATTTGCAAAGTGACAATAGCAATAGACACTTGACAGGTGACGACTTATTCATAATCTAAACTGCCTCCGGAGGTAGTTTAGTTATTCGCTCGTTTCTTAAACGTCAAATAGCTTTTGAAAATGTTTATTAATAGCATTTCTGCGTATTCAATCGATAAAACAGTATTATAACCTAGTTGGCCGCTATTTTTTGTTTATTAATAGCGCTGTGACATCATTGTTTAAAAAATGGAACAGGTGTTGTGCTAAATTTTTTTCTCTTTCGTGGGTGCTTGTAGAAATGAGCGCACATATTCAGGCAAATAAAATAGGAATTCATAGTGTGCTTGTTTTAATTGCGAGTGCTATGAAAATCATGTTATTATTTTTGTTTCACAGGAGTATTGATTGACATAGGAGGCAAGTTATTTATGGATATTTAATATACTTATTATGTGCTAAGAAAAAAGTAATTGAAACCCGAAAAAAAGTATATTTTTTCCAAATTGTCCGCGCGGAATTTCTCTGTTGAGGGTTATTTTACCAAGAGATCCTTAAAACCCGAAAAAATAATATTTTTCACGTTTGTAAGCCATAAGTCTATAGGGTATATTGAATGTCTCAAAGCTAGTTTCAAACCATTCATGCAGACCTCTTATACTAAGTCTAAGGTTCTAACTAATGCAATATTTTCTCATGTTTTTGATTACAAACTGTTTTTTTTATATGACTATATATATTATTTGGAGCACTGTTTTGGATAGACTATCGCAAGTAAAGGATCTCGGGGTAGTATTTCATGTAGAGTTGAATTTTTGTTTACCTATTGATATTATTGTAGCAAAGGCATAGGTTAGGTTAGGTTATAGTGGCAGACGGCAGAAGCCGACACACTTAGACCAATAAAAAGATCCATTGTGGTACCAAACGGATCTATCTTCTTCCTACTCGTTGAATAAGTTGGAGCTTTTGATAAAGCTTGAAAGAATTTTAATGCCGATGTTTATGAGATCGTTGAGATCATTATAAAAGAAAGATCCTAAATGGAGTTTTCGTCTTTGCGAGAGAGCAGGGCATGTGCAAAGAAGGTGAAGAATAGTCTCCTCCTCCTAATCGTGCAAGCAGCTTCTGCAGAAGTCATTTGCATAGACTCCAAGCCTAGGAAAGGCATACGTAAAATAACGTTTCCTTTAAAGAAATAGCTCAGAATTTTCTAACACTTACGCGATTAAAGCGGGACATCACAAAATGTCAAAAATTAAGATCATCAACCTAATAAACCCCCAATGATCAATCGAAAAATGCACAAGTGCAAAATCCCAAACACTAAATTTGCGTTTTATTTTGCAAACCCGTTTTAATCTCGGAAATATCATTATGAAAAGTTTCATCATAGACGCTTGTCTGACGAAAAGCACCTACCCGAGAAGAGCAACAAACTTTACTGAAAGGTCAATGCGACCTGCTGAAAGAGAATAGAAACTCATTAATCCCGCGAAGCGGTTCACCAAGGTTCTAGGCATTGTTCGACCCCTTAAAGTTGGGATTTCGTGCACGACCTAGTTTGGAGGCCAAAGATACCTAAATTCTTTGATAGGCTCGAACTATAGACGACCATTTTATACTTGTCCGTCCCCATTTCAAATACACTTCATTCGTATTGCATCCGAAAAAGTTCAAAAATCTTTTACGAGATTTTAAGTTAAACAATTAAAATGATTTTTTTTTTTATAATTTGCACATGAAAAAGGGATTTTTAGCATCCTTAAAATTTACATAGTTACGCAGCACGAGCACCAATGCACGTTGGTTTTGAATGTTTGTAAATCATAATGTGTAGAAAAACAGAGCGTAATAGAGCATTGCACATTCGTGTTGTACGGCTAAGGTACGATTCTTTGTATTTCACTGTATGTTGTACATACATACATATTAGGCATTAACGGCCCATACAGGGCCTAGAACCGAGCTTCTCCAACCACTTTCCTGCGAAGTGGAAGGGACCTACAGTTTAACGCCAAATCCGAACGGCAAATTTGAGAAGCTTCTCATGACAATTTGATACTCTTTGATGTTTGGCAGACGTTCGCAAGAGTATGTACGAAAGCAGGTTAAAGAGCGAACTGATGCGCATTCCTGGCATTGCGGATATTGCTCATGAAATGTTCAAAGGGTGGAATGCACTGTGCTGGAAATATCAATAACAATAAGCAGGATTAACTACGATGATGGCTCAAAGAGTCAAGCGATTTGGGGTTTTTTTGTTTTCTGTCAAGCAGCTCCAAATATGTGATTGGAGCACAAGCCCAGATAGGAGCGTTGTACGAGAATGGAAAGCCTTTCGGTTTCAGCGATGCAAATGTCATTCATGGATAATGGCAGACTGTTAAAGTTTCCCTTTAATGACAGAGGACAGCACTGTGTTTTGAAAGCAGTAAATTCAAACCTATTGGTTGTATTCCATTAAACTATGCTGTCAAGATCTTAATTTAATGAGCTAAACATTACATTGCCGTTCCAGTTCTACATGTTAGTGGAAGTATGAAGAATATTCGCCGTATTTTGGAGCAGGCTGAACAAATCCTATTTTCCCTCTTCTCGGAAAGAGCCCTGACAGATATAAAAACGTACGCAGTGGTTTTGCCAGCGTAGAGCGATAGAGGAATAACCATCTGGACCAGCGGATTTGTGTATGCGAAAGTGGATTGGTCTCATGGAGTTTTCTATGCGCTCGACTACAGGCGGAGATAAAGCACAGTCTGGGAGCGTTGAGCTAGCTGCAAATTGAACAGCAAGGAGATTTGCTTTATCAAAAGAGCTGACAGTTGGAATTTCCTTGTAAATGAGTGTCGGGATAGATGACGTGACGAGGCAAAATTCTTGATGTTTTTAACAAACGACTAAAAGTTTTTGCTACTAGTATGACTTTGTAGAGTTGCCTCGAAGTTTGATCGTAGGAGATTTTGGCACGATAAATGTGGGCATCGCAGTCATTTCTCGCTCGTTTAAACTTTTTTCAGTTTTCCTCAGCTGGGTTGGCCTTATATGACCGAAAGCTACCCCTCTTAACCTTATAACCTCTTTGCAGCTCGATTCACACCACGCGTTTGCCTTTGGTTTGATACTTTTGCCAGAAATGCGAAATTACTACACCAATTGTGACTTGATTGGCCTGGCTCCACTAAGAAATCGTCGTTTTAAAAAGTGTGTTGTGTTTGTTTATGATATATTGTCAAACCATATAAAATGTCCCGTTTTACTAATTTTTTAAAATATCTATGATCCCGGGGGGAATTTTTTTAATAACAAGTAAGAGAAACTGTAAATAAAAAAACATTTCAAAGCGGCAGCTTCGTAATCTATATCATTTTCATTATCAATAGGTGGACGTAATTTTAAGTTATAATAGGATTTGTTTACAGTTTATAATAGGAATTAAAACCCACAAGAAAAAGGCATTAAAAGTCGCAGCTTTTAAAGCCAATTCAAAGAAGAAATAAAGCTCGTGAGTATTATTATATCTTTTTGAGAAATAATAGAACCCACGGGCCAATGGTGGCACGAATGTTTTTTTTTTTTTTTTGAGGTGTCAACGCCGACCGAGACTCGTTAAGTCGTCCCTTTACTGCTCCGCTCCTGCACGTTCCGATGAAATCAGGAGGGGCATTGAAAAAATATCGGCACCGAATGGGAACCGAGGAAACTGAGTGAAACTATACCGTACGGACAAATGAGGGAGCGTCCTAAATAATCGACGATACCAATAACATATTAAGTGTGAAGCTTAAATTTGCGGTCCCTCTTAATCCTTTGCCAAAGTCACAACTACTTTTAACTTCAAAGTAAATTTGTAATTAGTAAGTATCCAGTATGTTACTACATAGTGATAACAATAACTTTAACAATTTTATTTAAAATTTTCTATCTAAATGTATCGCACCAGTGTGGGCATTGGTGAACGCCCCTCAATGTCTGTGAATTAAGTAAGCTTAGCTCCTCGTTCTATGATGTTTACCTGACAATTTTATTTCGGCTCACGCACGACTTATATATTTTTTCTCAGTATAGAATAACACTTTGGTTTCCGGGGGGAAAGCAAATCGGGCGCGTTTTTGGACGTTAGGACATCCTAGCGGCAGAGCTACGTGGCAGCGTGTTGACCTTTGCAAAGTCCAGTGATCGTTTGATATCTCTCAAACTGGTTATGCAAGGTGAGGTGTGGAATATTATCAGTGTATATGCTCTCCAAGATGGAAGCGAGTAGAGAGAAAAAGATGCATTCTGGCTAGATTTTCACAACCTCATCAAGAACAATCCCAAAAGAAGAACTTTTGTTTGTTGGCGGATATTTGAACGGACATGTCGGGAAGTCAACCGAAGACTATGAAGACTGCCATGGAGCCCTGGGGTACGGCACAAGGAAGTATCCGAGTGAAGATATCTTAAGCATGTGTAAGTCATATTGTCTTATCGTTCTAAATATCATGTTCGTCGAACAAAGTCGGCACCTGGTCACTTACAGCTGCGGCCGAAATGAAACCCAGATTGATTTGGTAACACGTTTCATGAAGCCTAGGGTTAAAGATTGCAAAGTGATTCTAGGAGAGGCAGTCCATAAGTCCATATAATTAACATTTCAGCTTTCTAGCTCGAGTTTTAAGGTCTAATTTCTGCCGACCGACGGACGGACGAACAGATATGGCTAGATCGAAATTAATATCAATGAAGATCACGAATATTTTTTTTTACTTTTAAATTAACTTTTTTATTCACTATGAGATATCAACTTACATACTAGAAAAAAATGATTAAATCTAACTTAAAATTAACAACATACTTATTCTAAATTAAAAGTCTTTATTCAGACGTTGTATACTTAAATATAACCTTATAATTAATGCCTTTCGGTCTAAAAACTAAAATACGAACTTATCTTACATATATGTACGTCGCTTGGAAAGCAAACTGACATTATGCCAAAATTCATACATTTTAAGAAAAGCCAAGTTTTTCATAACTTAAAAAAATAATTTTAGTTTTGAATTTCAATGAATACCAAAAAGTTGTAAAGTAAAAAAGTATTTTTTCTTCTTTCAAGTGGTGTATCAAAGTTACTACAAAAAGCCGTTTTTCAAAAAAAAAATTGACAAAGTGTCGTTTTGTTTTGAAATAAAACCAGCAATGTTTATCGTCAAAAAATATATTGTTTTATTAATAAGTTAAAATAAGTTAAATTTTACTTAAGAAATAACAAGGACAAACATAAGGGCTATGTAAAATTTCTTCTTTATTTTAAATATATTAAGTGTTTTACAAACAATATAAAATTGTATTTATTAAAACGTATTCCCCACTTTTAATAGTATTAAGTTATAATAAAAATGGGAACTTTAATGAAAAAATCGACTATAATAATATTTTATAAAATAATATAGCGCCTAGTAATATGGAAACGATTCGGGCTTTAGAGAGACAATGCCTTATCCGGTTGTTCCGAACGCCTGAATCTAACCATATAAAATACTATCCCACCAAGGTCCTACACGATGGGTCTCGGTTGAATAGGATTGATAATTTCCTCATTAAGGTGACTCGGAGGCACGTTGCAAGGGCGATGGCCAGTGGCAATAGTCTGATCTTTAGGGTTTACTACCCATAGAGAGTACGCTCCGGTCTGGCTTTGTCCCCCCAGACCCAGAGGCATCTATCCATATTAATGCAAAAGGGCTGGTACAGACGAGGGCATATTGACGACTGCCAGGCGCTCGGAAAGCAATTGGAATTTCGACCACTTGTTCCGAAATGTAACGAATGCTCAGAATCCCAATTATAGTTAGAATACGTTAAGTAGTTTAAGTAAGTAGAATAGGTAGTTTTTAATTTTAGATTTTTTTAATATGTTTTATATAAAATATATAATCTAAATAATAATGCCGAATGTTTTTTTTTTAATTTTCTCGGTGAATATTTATACTCGTATATGGTCGCTTGAAAAGCAAACTGACATAAGTCAAAAATGAATAATTAATAATTAATTGACGTCGTCAATGTGCCCGCCTCTGTACCAGCCCTTTTGCATTAATATGGATAGATGCCTCTGGTCATCGATGAGATTGATTTGAATTAAGGCTTTATTAAACTGGAATGGTGGGCGACAGTGGTTATTGAGTAAGCGAGGGGATCAAAGTTCGAATCTCACCCAGGAACACCTTAAAATGTTTTCCATTTCGACACCTCTTGCGAAAGTCTCACTTCTCAAATTTGCTGTTCAGATTCACCGCAAAACTTTAGGCCTCTTTTATTAGCCCAACAAATATAGCTCTATACACACAATATGGTTGGACAATCTAAGCTTAAGGTCCTATATGCGCCATTAAAGGTCAACGGAAATGAATCTATAAATTGAAACATTAAAAAGAACTGATGTTAAGCGAAAGTAAAAATGAAGCAATTCAGAACAAATGATTGGAAAATGCAGATAAATTTATTAATACTTGTGGCGTGTGGCGACCCGCGAGCGACTAGCTCTAGGCTGTGTGCACTCTCGCTCTTTCGCGATTTCATCTATAGCTTGCACAGGCACATTCGTCGTCGCAGGGCATTCATTAGTAGGTGGTACAAATGTAAGGTTCTCTGGTCTAATAAAGAGTGATAGACAAATACTAAACTTGTTGTGCTATTATTTCTATTGCCAGTTTAGGCTATTACAATACTGATAGAGAATAGCATATATTTTGACTCTGATAATTAAAAGTTGGATTTGATGCTAAGTCTTTCATATAAATCACATTTTATAAGACGTCGCACTTGTTTTTGTAGGAATTTGATGGGAGAATACCAAATCAATTATTTAGAAAAGCGAGGAATATCTTGTGTTTATTTAAATACAATGTGGCTTAAGGGTTCCCCTGTCCAGTAAAATTGGGATTATTGGTTGAAGTTGAAGACCAATTAAAAAAAAATAGAGTAAACTAAGCTAAAACGTGTTTAAAATAATCATTTTCAACTTGTATTCATCAACATCTTATTTGCGCTTAAATAGAGGACGTCGATTTTAAATTAATAACAAAGTTGTTACTTTGACAAATTGTAAATAAAACATAGGGACGGGCTACAGTCCGCTTGGGCGAATTGTTGGATACCCTATTCTTATTCCTATCCCTCATAAGTGGGCGTGACAAAAGTCTAAGTATGGCTGCATTGTTAAGAACGCTCTACATATTTTGTTATAAATATAACATTTAAAGGATTTTATCGAAAAACAAAGCTTTTGTAAAAAAACGCTCCCTAGCTCAAACTTTGGTTTTCCAATAAAATTGTTTTATTTAATTGTGGGCGTGTCAGTAGGCGGATTTTAAAAAAAAAATACGCATGAGTATAAAGGGCCCCTAGAAAGTATATATTATACGAGTATATTTCAGCTCCCTAGCTCAAACTTTGGATTTTCAAAACAAATTTTTTTTTTAAATTGTGAGCGTGTCAGTAGGCGGATTTTGAAAATATTTACAAATTAGCATAAATTTCAGCTCCCTAGCTCAAACTTTGGATTTTCAAAAAAAGTTTTTTTTAAATTGTGGGCGTGTCAGTAGGCGGATTTTGAAAATACTTACACATGAGCATAAAGGGCCTATAGAGTATATATTATAAATTTCAGATCCCTCGCTCAAATTTTGGTTTTTCAATAAAATTATTTTATTTAATTGTGGGCGTGTCAGTGGGTGGATTTTGAAAGATTTATCTCCCGAGCAGTTCTAGGTGTCATAGATCATATAAAAAAATGTCAGCTTTCTAGCTCAAAATTAGATTTTTTCGAAAATTTTGTTTTTTTGACTGGGCGGATTTCAAAAATTCGTAAACTTGATTATTTCGGGACCCTAGAGAGTAAATGGTTAACATTTCAGCTCTCTAGGCCCAGTTTAAAGGCTAAATTTTTCCCTACGGACGGACGGACGGACATGGCCAGATCGACATTTCTATCGATGCTGATCATAAATATAGTAACTTTTAGGGGTCTACGGGCAATATTTAGGTATGTTACAAACCATGCGTCAAAATTAATATACCCTTACATAAGGGTATAAACAATTGAGATTGGGATTATTAGATTTCCCAGACATTCACTCTCTAGCTACTTCATGTGCTGTTTCATTCCATAATTAACATTTACATCATCGTGTATTTAGGAGATTTATATTTGCGGCAATCCCTTAATGTGGCTGGACAATGTCGAAAAGCGAGACTATTCGTGGCAATTATACTTCGCTTCTGGAAAACCAATTCAATGAATTGGCCGATTTTGATGTTCCTGGCAATGACAAATCGGGTTGCTGTCGCGTATGTCGTAAGAAAATGATCCACAGGCGACTGCCGATACTATCATGGATTACGAAATACTCGACATCCGATGCAATTGGTGATCTCAAGGCAGCTCTCATTGTAGGTTTGACTGTGGTTCCGCAGAGCTTGGCCTTTTCTTGTATTGTTGGACTTCCACCCGAGGTAAGTTATTGCTGCTGAGACCTAGCAAACACTAATATCGCTTTTTCGTTGCAGTATGGATTCTATGGTACATTTGTTAGCTGCTTTGTATATACGTTTCTCGGGTCATATAAGGACAGCGCTTCTGGGCCAAATCCAGTCGCAGCATTGCTCGTTGGTCAACTGGGAGGGGGAAAATGGCAGCAAGCGGTTCTTATGACTTTCTTAACTGGTCTCGTAGAAGTGGTAATGGGGATTCTTCAACTAGGATTCCTCGTGGAATTGGTATCGGAACCTGTGAACTCGGGCTTTACCAGCGCAGTTGCTTTACTCATATCCACAGGCCAATTGAAGAGAAATGTATTTGACATCCAAACGCCTGGGCGGACTTTAATAGAAATGTGGACTAGGATCTTTGAGGATAAAAATAAAATCCAAATGGCTGATACAGTACTAGGGCTGCTATGCATTGCGTTTCTTGCGGTAACACGATGGCTCGGTAGCCTAAGCGTTGGTCCCAAAGATGAACACCTGCAGAGCAATTACCAAAAATTAGTCAACAAAAGTCTCTGGTTTGTAGGAGTTACAAGAAATGGAGTTGTGGTGATCATGACTGCATCACTTGCCTGGTATTTGGAACAAACTGGAAAGCAGTGCTTCAGCTTGATAGGTTACATACCTCCGGGGGTGCCAAGCTTTGCGTTTCCTGCTTTCTCAATACCCGAGATTAGTGGAAATGGCACAAATGGAGAGGAGATTATTGTTCAACAAGAAGAAACGTTTGTTGACATGGTTAGTTACATAGGATCTGGACTGTTCGTGGTTCCATTGATTGCGTTACTAGACAACACGTCTGTAAGCAAGACCATTGGTAAGTTTTTCTCTACACACGTAGGTATGTACATAAGACTGATGCATTTTTTTTTTCAAAAATTGTTCAGCTGAGGGAAAACCAGTCGATACAAATCAAGAACTAATGGTATCAGGAATAGCCAACATATGCAACTCTTTCTTCCAAGGATATCGATCGAATGGAGGATTAGCTCGATCGGCTCTAATCAAAGCCTGTGGAGCAAGAACACAAATGGTGAATTTCATCGTTGGATGTATGGTAATTTTGTCTTTGATCTACATTACGCCGTGCTTATCTTACATACCAAAACCTACGTTGGCTGCGCTCATCATTGGATTTATAATGTTTACCATTCAGTACGAAGTCATTGTACCCATGTGGAGGAGCAAAAGTAATTATGCATGTAAGCTTCTTACTGGCTTCAACGATTTTTTTTTTATTTTTCCAGGGATGGATTTAATTCCCGGACTTGCAGCATTTTTCGCTACTTTATTTATGCCAATTGAATTAGGTTTGCTAGTCGGCGTTGTAATCAACATGATTTTTTTTGTTTATCATTCTGCTCGACCGAATGTTGATCTCAGTGCTTTAGAAGTATGTACTAGATTTGATCATAATTAATTTAAATTTAAAATGTCTCTTCTTTTTTAGACGTCAAGTGGCCAACCTTTTCTTAGGCTCACACCGGACCGAAGTCTAATGTTCCCTTCAGTCGAGTTTATTAGAAATATTATCAACAAATCTGGAAAGAAGACAAATTTGCCCGTGGTTATTGACTGCACTTATATATTTGGCGGTGACTTTACTGCAGCAAAGGCAGTCTCCGTTTTGGTCAAGGACTTCAAAGCGAGACATCAAAAGATCGTGTTCTATAATCTCAAACCCAGTGTGGCTCAAGTATTTGAAGGCGCTCGATCAAACTTAATAGTGTGCTATGATAAATCGCAACTTGAATTTGAATTGTCAAACGTTTGAGATTCTATAGCGTAAAATTCCCATTGAATATTAAGGAGTAAGGACATTCTAAAGAAACCAAAAACATAGACAAAAATACAATTAATAAACATTTATTTGTATAACGTTGTAAATAATAAATAAGCTTAAAGTAAATTTGAGTTAAAAGAAAATGATATGTAAATAAATTAGAAAAGATTCTAATTAGGCATTTTTTCGGCCGCAGTGGCGCAGTGGGGCAGAGGTTATTGTGTTGGACTACTAATCCCGCTGGAGCCAAGTAACACCTCTTGCGTATGTCTGACAAACATCCAAGTATTAATTGTCATGAGAAGATTCTCAAATTTGCCGCTCGTATTTGGCTTCAAATTGTAGGTCAATTCCATTTCGCACAAGCAAATTGTTGGATAAGCTAGGTTTTAGGCTCTTTATGTGCCGTGAATACCATAACATTTTTATTTTTATTTTCTAATAAGGCTTTTTGTATAATGTGAGAGCAAGTATGTACATTTTACATATGAACTTAAATTCGTACAAGATATATCGTATTAAGGCTATCTATTTTTTTAAGTTAAAAGTGTCAAAAAGCAAATGCGTTCATCAAACGTTCGTTCAACCCACAGGATTCAATACTAGGACCTTTTTTGTTTTCTATGTACAAAAATGATTTACCTAATTGCCTGATAAACAGTGAAGTACATATGTACGCTGATGATGTTCACATACGGAAAAGCTTCCCTCTAGGTTTGGTCGAAAATGCAGCAGTTGAGGTTAATGAAGATCTACACAGGATACACAATTGGTCACGGAAAAATGGACTATGCATAAGCCCACTTAAGTCAAAGTGCTTGATTATTTCAAGAAATTCCATTGATACGTGTGACTTTAACAAAATATACCTTGAACAAAATAAAATTGCGTTTGTCGATTCTGCTAAAAACCCAGGTAATAACTTTAACAACAACGCTTTCTTGCAATAAGCAACAATAGTATAGCCAGGTATGTATATCTTCGAATTTAGAAAGTATGATCACATCTCTCAATTTTAAAAATCAATATGTGGCATTACTCTTGAAAATATGTTAAAGCTAAGAACGTTAAGACTTTTTCACAGTATATTGCAAACACGTCAACCACCTTACCTTTACAATAAGATCTGTCAGTCGCAATCTCTAAGATCGTTAAACTTTGTGCCACTACATTACATCTTCTTAATATCCGGGCGCTAATTTGTTTTTAAATGCGATACGTCAGTTCAACTCTCTTCCCCGTTCTATAAGGATGATAGGTGGCTGTACATGCAACTCAAGACGTTCTTGGAGACATTAATGTAATTTATGTAATGTAATGATGATTGTTCTTTTTCTATGACTTATTTTCTTATGCAAACTTGTTCTTCCCTTTCGTTCTATTTCTTCTCTTTCATTGCTTTTTAAGTATTTCTATTACATCAGTTTATGATTTCTCTGAATTGAATTTCATTTCTGCAAAACTGTTAGCTTTTTTTCTTGTTGTAATTTTATAACACATTATGAAAATGAATCAATTAAGCTTATACTGTTTAAGAAGATATTGAATCTTATTGTATAAGTCTATACGAATAAAATATGAGGTATGAAAATAAATATAAAATATGAAACCCACCGAGATTTTGTTCTATCAGTTCTATCTTGTTTTATATACAAAAGCACAAATCTAATTTTCAGGAAAGCAATTTCAAAGGTTTTGATATCGTTTTATAACTTATTCTAAGTGTATTATAATTTGGACTTATAGTTTGTAAAATATATTTATATTGCTGTGAGTGTCTGAATGTTTCTATATTTGTTATCAGCGATGATTGTAATGTCGATCTAGCCATGTTCGTCAGTCCGCCCTAACTCGAGCTGCAAAACTGAAATTTGGGACATACATAACGTGATCATATTTTTTATTATGTCAAAGCGGGACGCTTGTGAAACTAAGTAAAAATGTTGTTTTTGTTTCCATTGCAGTAAAATAGAGATCACATTTACCTACTCATTTAATCCTCTCTCTGAGCAGGTGACCGTTGTTTTGAAATCGGCTATACACTACACATGCACAATAGGTTTTCCACCCCATACACATACAACTTCAATCGCAAGATACAAAGTTTTTTTTCATAATGTTTTTATAAAGGAGTCCGGACTTGAACAGAAGGTTGTATAATTTTGTTGTAGTGCTGATTAACCTTTTGGGAACAGCTTTTATTTTTCGTGATTATGGCTTACTTTGTTACGTTTGATTCCATTTCATTTTTAATGAAGTTATCGTATTCCGACTTTGATGGAATATGTAGGTAAGTCGAGGTTCGTCTCTAATAACATATTTGGCATTCATCACTATTTTCTTATTAATTAATTTGTAAAATACAGAATGTCTCATTTTTCTAATCTAGCATCTTTGTACCTTGTTAGTTTTAAAATTGTATGTACATATTTATAATAGATTTCAAAAAATAAATTATTTTACAAACTAAACTATTTTGGTCTATTTGCTAAAGCGGGACATTTTGGTACGCGCTGGGGACAGCGGGACAGACTGCTTAAAAGCGGGACGTATGGTCGCCTTAGACATACACTATCTAGGGGCCGAAATAATCAAGTGTACACATTTTTAAAATCCGTCCACAATTTAAAAAAAAAAACCGATTTATAGAAAAATTCAAAAGCTCAGCTAAAAAGCTGACAATAGAAATACGAGTATATACTCTCTAAGAGCCCTAAATGTTCAAATGTAAGGAATTTTAAAATCCGCTCAATGGCACAACCACTATTTTTTTAAAAAAAAGTTTTTGTTATAGGATGAAAATAAAAGTCCTATTCTCAAAGTATGCAGATAAAGAAGTCGTTCTTAATAATTCCACCATACAAAGTTTTTCGGCATGCTCACATTTAAGAGACATTTTTCGTTAGTTATGTATAACAATATTTGTACGCAATATCATTCTTAAAAATATGCTCATACTTAGTTATTTGACACTCCCACTTTTTGGAGGATAGGAATAGGTTCCAGAAGTTCACGAAAGCGGGCTGTAGCCTTCGTTATGTTTTGCTTTTCAAGTGGAACAGTAACGATCTAAGCTCACTTAAATAGATAGATAGATATTATGTACATATTTCGTTTATAATGTGTTATTCGTTATCGCACAATTTATAGATATTACACTGAGATTTAATATCGACATTGAATATTTTTCTACTGAATCATTATTAAGTTTTTTATTAAAAGATTTTATATAGGTAAGAATTCAATTTATTTTTGAGGAAAATAAAGAAAAAAACCGCAATGTTGAAGTGGACGACAAAAATTTATTAAATTATATTAAAAATAAAAGTTAATAAATTAATAATACGTAATTAGTTTTATTTTATATAACTTATTGTTTTTGAAGATGATGGACCCTAAATGCTCTCCATGCTCACCCACGCATATGCGACACCTGATCGGAAAATTATTCATTGCGGCCTGAAGGGTTGAAGTCGGGATCGCCTCAATTATTGTTATAATGAACTGCTTCAATTCAGTCAAATTCCTCGGTTTCATTTTGTACATCCAAAAAAAAGTCAGTTGCAGTCAGGTCAGGTGAAGTTCGGGGCCAGTGTAAAGTGGATTTTCTGAATATTAATTTTTTTGCGAATTTTCGTTGGAGCTCCGCCCTAGCCGGTCTGGCTATATGTGCAGTTGCTCCATCTTGCTGAAACCAAATGCTGTTGAAACAGATACTTCTTCGGTGCAGTTCTGGGTAAAAAAAACTTCTTCACCATCTTTAAATAATGGTCCCCATTGACAGTTATTGTTATACCGTTTTCTTCAAAGAGGTATGGCCCCACAATTGATGAAACTGCACACCACACAGTGACTAGTTCTTGGTGGAGTACCGTCTCATGGAGTATTTCTGGAGTAGATTCACTCCATATTCCGCAATTTTGCTAATTTACAATGGGCCTAATCAGACAGAAGCAAGCAATTTATCAAGCTGTTGTCTTCTTCGGTCATTTCAATATTTTTTTTGGAAAAAAATTCCTGTCGAAATCCAGAGGGTCTTACTTCCTTGCTATTCGGACCTTATACCGAAACAAGTTAAAGTCATTATGAATTATATGTTGTAATGACCGTCTGCTAACTCCAACTTGCGCCGGTAAGTTTCGAGTCGAAACGCTTGGATTTGCCTGAATTGACTGTGCTACAGCAGCGATTGTGTCTTGAACCCGAACATAGGGATCTCGATGGTACGGTATTCGCGGGATACTTTCAGATTCAACAAACATGTTTACCAGCCTCATAATCGTCCACCTACTCGGCGGAGTGCCGCCAAACTCCCGCCTACATTCCCTTTGGACGCAAATGAAGGACTGCACTATCCAAATTCTCTTTTCGGTATACTAAGCATTCATTTTAATGAATCTCAAAAGCTACCTGCCAAATAAAAAAAATACGCAGAAAAAAAGTTATTATATTTTATTTTTGTAGCACGATTCATGCTCCCCCCTGTATATAGATAAGTGTACATTAAGTACATAAGTGAATAATAAAACAAATTAACGGGTTAACGGACTATATGGGTTGGGCGCTTTATAGTCTATCCAAGCTCAGTTGACAAAGCCTTTCATGTAAAAGATTGGTTTTCTTATGATGCTTCGTGTTCATTAGGTTTGGACGGACTATACTAATATCAAGTCAAAGGACATAAATCAAATTAAATTACAAAAATACGAAATAAAATAAATAAATAAAAAATACATAAAATACATAAATAAATAAGTTACATAAATTACAATTACGAACGACGCTACTTATATTTTTAGTAACAGCTTTTTCTGTGGTTTTCGTCAAAGAGCTTCGATGTTTTGTGGCACATAATGGTAAAAACAGATCGACACTTCAAATCCGCATATTCGCACCACAACCTCAACATTAGACCTTAATCCTAAATTCGAAGTTTAAGCATCATGCAGAACCAACAACTCTTAAAAAGGACCTATCCGATCTTTTCGGTCATGTAAAAGACATAATATGAATGATACCGCTATTGTTCTAAAACTTGGCTCATCTCAGGAGAGAAACTATGTTTCAAAATGAAAGCTGATCACCGGGTTGGACTCAGGCCAATACATTTATCTAAACGAAAAACTAAACACCAAAAAATCGTTCTCTTCATCAAATAGCTCGTATGAAGCATCGCAGACGTCTTTTCTCCGCTTTCAAAAGAAATGGTTCCGTTGTAGTTAAAGAGAATAGATCTGGAAGAAATATTCAATAGTGGTCTCGTTTTGTCTCCTTTCATACCGATACGTCTAATAAAATCCAGTTCTCCTTTTTTCGTTTCTGCTCATATTATTTTTTTTTTTTAAAGATGTAGTATGCATTCTTGAAGATACTCGATATTTGGTTCCACTTCGTAAATATTATACAGCACTATGTTTTTTTCTTCTTAATCTCTTTTCCAAGTATTTTATTTTATTTTCTAGGTACGAGTAGTTTTGCTTTTCTTTTAAGTTTTGATTTTTATGGCCGCTAATCTGTTCCGAAATTCGGATCAACCCTTCGAGCAAAAACGCATACTCAACTTTTAACGTCATTTTGGCTGTAGGTATCATTTTCCTTCAATTTACAATTCAATTTATTATTTCACAAAATTCATTGCTTCATTAAATTTTTTCCGAATTTAGATTCAATCACAAAAATATGGAATTCTGGCAGGCGCGAGCATTTTTGGAAGAAATGGTAGTAGCTATGTTTACCTAACACGCGGTCTTTAGTTGCGATAAATTGTTAGCATACACTAATACATACGGCCATTATCTCAAGTGGAGACCATTCTCGCAGTCGCAACTATATTTCGATAGATTGTTAGACAAACCACGCTGTGCTCGCATTCTCTTTATCGCATGCTAAAAAAAAGAGAGCGGGTGTTCCAATGTTCCATGCTGCTTGTGCAGTGCTGCGCTCTATGAAAATCGTTGCCACTCTCTCTCTCTCTCAAACGAACCAAGTATGCGATGAAATGTCCAGGAAATAAAATTTGATAGCTGCGGTGCTTTTCCTTTTTATACCCTATTCTAATTATACCCTATTCTAAGGGTATATTCATTTTGACGCCTAGTTTGTAACATACCTTAATATTGCCGGTAGACCCCTAAAAGTTACTATATTCATGATCAGCATCGATAGTAATGTCGATCTAGCCATGTCCGTCCGTCCGTCCGTCCGTCTGTTAGCAAAAATTAGGCCTTTAAACTGGGCCTAGAGAGCTGAAATTTTAACCATATACTCTCTAGGGTCCCGAAATAATCAAGTTTACGAATTTTTTAAATCCGCCCACAGACACGCCCACAAACTGCAATATATACTCTCTAGGGGCCCTTTAAGCTCATGTGTAAATATTTTCATAATCCGCCTACTAACACGCCCAGAATTTAAAAAAAAAAACTTTTTTTGAAAATCCAAAGTTAGAGCTAGGGAGCTGAAATTTATAATATATACTCTCAAGGGGCCCTTTATGCTCATGTGTTATTTTTGTTTTAAATCCGCTTACTGACACACCCACAATTAAATAAAAAAAAAAAATTAAAAACCAAAGTTTGAGCTAGGGAGCGTTTTTTTTTACAAAACCTTCGTTTGTTTTTGATAAAATCCTTTAAATGTCATATAACAAAATATGTAGAGCGTTCTTAATAATTCAACCATACTTAGACTTTCGTCACGCCGACTTATGAGGGATAGGAATAAGAATAGGGTATCCAACAGTTCGCCCAAGCGGACTGTAGCCCGTCCCTATGTTTTCTTCTGCTTCGGCTATCTGCTGGAAGTTTAGAGTAAGTGGAGACTGCGTTTTATGTAAATATATATTGTTTCGAGAAATAAAACAAACATGAAAAAAATTGTTGACTTTCATTTCCCTTCGAAGCGATACTCGATTCTCCATACTAATTGGAGCCGAAAAACGTCGTTTCGCGTACCACAATGCGGAGCCGTGTGCGGAGTGGTGCATATGTCATTTGGCGCATTCAATTTGCAAGTCAACTGCACGTTCACTACTAATTAAATGTCTATCACTTGCCAAACGATGGTCACGTGAGTTATTTGATCAATGAGAAAAGGTAAAGTAGTAGTCACTAGTAGTTGACTTGTACATTGAACGCGCCCATTGACTCGATTTACGAGCGTAAAACGGAGTCTTTTGCTTAAAGGGAACCGTAGGTGCCAAAATGGGAGCTGTCAAAGTTTGTTTACACCGTTGGATATTTTTTTTTTGCGTTCCCACGAGTAATTTTGTCTTATTTATTTCTTAGTATCTATGACTTACTCTTGTTAAAAAGATAATTTGCCGAATGTTAAAATGCGAATCTTCACATAACACCCGTTCGTAATGGAATTACCGACCGACATTCAACCAAAAGACCACTCACAGTGGCGTGCTGAGTTAAGCAAATCGTTTTTACTCAAACGAGGAAGATCCTTTAATGAGACGGGGTTTCTCTCATTTCTCTTCTCTCTCCACTCCAATCGCTATGATTGAACAGTAGCGTAGAGTTGAGTTATGGTTTTATGAACCAATATCGAATGCGTTCAACACTCTGAGGAGTTATTTTGACTTTTAAGACAGACAAAAGCTTCTTGTGCACTTAGAAATTATTCACTTTCAATGTAGGTACTTTTGGGAATATACAAAATATTTAGAATTCGAGAGCTTATTTCTACACCTTGTTGAACTTCGGCTGAAGCGCAACTACGAAGTCGACTTTCCTCGTGTTCAGGACTGGCTCTGAGTAGACTCTGAGTCTAGAAAGGAATGCAGTCGAATCTTCACGGATGGCTCCAAAACCGATCAAAGATTTGGTGCTGGTGTTTTTATGGAGAGCGACAACATTAGGCTTTTCTTCTCGCTAGGCAAACGTGCGCCAGTCTTCCGAACACAGACTTATCTACGCGAAGTAAATACGTCTGTAGCGATAGTCAGGCTGCGCTTAAGGCCTTTAACCACCTCCAAAATAGTTCTTGAATACAAGATCTCTCTGAATTCGGTCGGAAATCTGAATTCACTTAGACTTGTCTTGGTCCCGGGTCATAACGGGATCACGGGAAATGGATGTCCGTCGAACTTGCTGGACACGGCTCAGAGGAAGACTTCGCAGGACCTGAACCGGCGATATGTCTGCCTGCGTCGTCGGTCAGGGCTTCCTTAGACGACTGGGTTTCATATGAACACGATCGCAGATGGCACGACTCTCCAAGGTGTAGACAGACTAAACGAGTTCTCCCCGACGTCTGTAAAAAATCTACGGTATTCTTGTTGTCTCTCAACAGAAAATACTGCAGACAGACTACTGGCGTTCTTACGGGTCATTACGCTTTTGCCAACCATTTTAAGGTGCTAGGCCTAAGCGCTGCCACCAACTAACTGCGAAGCCTAAGAGGAAAGCGATGGCACTGCGCAACATTTCCTCTGTGATTGTCAGGTGGCAGGTATTTGGTGCTGATGTGGTGAGTGCTGTAAACCTAAGCTCCTTATCATTGAAGTGCCTACTCGTCTTTCTTAGGAAAACGAGTAAACTTACACAGTAAAAGTAGTGTGTCTTCCTGGTATTTCATGGAACCAGTATTGAGTCTGAGTGCTCCAGTGTAGAAAGTCTCGCACCCCAAAAAAAAAAACTTCAACTTTAACACTACCAATTACAACACGATTTCTATTCTTCCCCAAAATGTTGTCAACCACTCTCCATTCTTCGCGAATATTGCCGTCGGCTCTAGCGAGTAGATCAGTGTAGTAGTAGTTGTTACGAGCGTTTTCTACATTTGTATGAATTTGTTTGCACATAGACTCATACTGTTTTTTTAGTTTTAAATTATTGGGATGTTTTTTACATTTTAGACTTATCTTTTTTTTATTATTACGCATTCAAGGTTTTAAATGTTTCTTGTTACTCGATTTTTGTTTTGTCAAGAAGGTACAAACTTAATGTGGCTTTATAAGATGCTATTAAATATATTTAAAGCAGCAGAAGGATTATTTTCCACATAAGCCGACTTCCAGAATTCATACGTTAAGCATTCTTTCAATAGTTTGAAATTCACGCACTTTTTCAACGTTGTGGATAAGGGTATGGCGCATTGAGTAAAGTAATTAAGGACAGTCATACTATGATCTGTAATCTTCTTATCATAGACTTTACCACTAAAAATGTTTTTGTTATTTTTATAACATCTAATAAAGATTTGATCAATGCTCTTGTTAGAATCGGTCACACGGGTTGGTTCGTTAATAAGACTCTTAAGTCCATTTGCAGCAATAGTAAATAAGTAGTTCGGCGTATCTTTATCTAATTCATTAAGTATGTTAATATTGACATATCTCACAAATAATCAATTTTTTTGGTATTAACTGCATTTAGAATGTTGTTTAATTCATCAGTGGAAATACTTCTACTAAATTCTTTTAGTTAATTATTTATGCACATATTAGTTTAATTGTTATTCTCATATTCAACCGATAATTTTAATACATCAGCGCTGGTCAATTTTAGGCTACAGCTTTTTAACTCGTACACATTGTCATTTTTAATATAAACAGCTACACCACCAGCAGAATATAAATTATTACAATTGCCAAAAGGAGTATAACCCGGTATAAAAGTTATATTTAAAAGAAATATAATGAATTTTATATATTAATGTATTACTTAAATTAAACATTGAAAATAGTTCTTTTAAAATGCAGCCTTAAAATTTCTTTTCCTTGCCCTCATATAAATGTAAACAAAAAACATATTGCGAATGCAAAATGTAATTGTTCACCCCACTTCAAACTTATTTTTCATTGAAGTGCCGTGTCCCATTTGAAATGTCATTTAACTCTGTTTTTCTTTTAAGAGTATTTTAATGTCACTAATATATTCTTAAATTCAAATTACAATGAGTATTTGAAATAATAAACACTAATTGTAATCACATTAAAGATACAATAATGAAGAAAAGATTACAATGCAATGCATTGTTGAAAAAAAATAATTAAAAAGAAAGAACTAGCTATGTAAGGGTCTTTCATTAATGACTTTAACTCTTACGTTAAATAAAATGCAAACTACTTGAGATATCTCAAATAAATGTATTTGCTTGAATTACTATCAAAACATTTATGAATGAAATTCGACTTCGTTCATAAGTTCAACTTATGCAGCGGTCGATACGTTGAACCCAATTTTCGATTACTTGGCCGCACATTTCGGCCGATACGGCCACTATTTCTCGTTCAATATTGGCTCCGAGCTCCTCTAACTTCGCCGGCTTGTTGGCATAGACCAATGATTTAATTCAGCCCCATAAAAATAAGTCTAGAGGCGTTATATCACACGATCTCGGCGGCCAATAGACGGGCCCGCTTCTTGAGATAACACGTTCACCGAATTGAGACTTCAATAATTCGATTGTTGCACCCGCTGTGTGACTTGTGGAACCACATATCACTCACTGATGTCCAATTCATGCAATTGCTCAAAGAAATTACGTTCCAACCTGTCTCTGTAGCGAATACCATTATACTGTAACGTGACGGAAATTTTCATCAACGAAAAAAAACTGCCAAATGACGCCAGCGGCATGAAAACCGCACCAAATAGTGACTTTTTGAGGATAGGGTGCTGTTTCATGAAGCACATACTACTTTCTACTTTCTTTCATATTATCAGAATTCATCTCTTTCTTTGATTCTTTCTTATTTTCCATTATACTTATTTATTTCTATTGTAAAAGTATTTGCTTTGACACTTTATATAACTTGAGTATGTTGTTTGTTCTGTTTACTCACCGCATAATTAGTCGATACAGAGTTGAGTGAACGCAATGTGGATTCCAGAGAGGGCAACAGCGATGTTATAGCAAGAACAATGTTAAATGTTTTATGCAATTATAGGGAGGGTTTTAAAGTAGCTCACATAAATTCTCAAAGCTTATTGCCTAAAATCGAAGAGTTTAAATTCTTATTTGAACATTCTAAGTTGGATGCAATCTGTGTGTCAGAAACTTGGTTTCAGACAGACATTGCGGATGCATTATATTTAATACACGGTTATAGACTTTTTAGGTCAGATAGATGTGGTCGTGGTGGAGGTGTTGCGGTTTATTTAAGAGATGGTTTGTCATGTAAAATAAGGTGCTCCTCATCAGGTGGTTCATCGTTCGAATATTTGTTTCTAGATATTATTGGTAGCGAGAATAATCTTCTGTTAGGAATCGTCTACAGACCGAATAAAAATGTCGATCTAGAGCCCTTTTACACTCTTATGGAAGAATTGACTGTCAGCTCACCAAATATACTATTGTGTGGTGACTTTAACAGTAATATTCTAATTGACAGGAGCTTAAGCGATTACATGATTTCACTTGATTTGTATCCAGTGAACTCAACCATACCTACTCATTTCACGAATTCATCAAGTACGCTTTTGGATGTTTTCTTTGTCAATAGAAAGGATCGGGTATTGTGTTATGATCAACTCTCTGCTCCAGTTTTCTCATATCACGACCTTATTTTTTTAACTCTTGATTTCAGCACTGAAAACTGTTTAGATGATCATCCAATCAAATTCAGAGATTTCAAAAACATTAATAGGTCGATTCTTGAGCAGCATATTCGCATAATACCCTGGGAAAATATTTACCTTATGAATTTACCCGATGAACAAGTAAAGTTTTTGAATGAAAACATATTAAACCTCTATAACACACACGTCCCACTAAAAACAAAAAAAATCGTTTGCGTATCCAAACCCTGGCTTACAACAGAAATAAAAGATCTAATGAATCAACGCGATCAGGCCTACCGAAGGTGGATACGTTTTCGAGTGCAAGAGCTGCATGCAGCTTATAAAACTTTGCGAAACAAGGTTGTGCAAGAAGTTAGAGCTGCAAAAATATCTTTCTACTCCAACCGCTTAAATGTCCGTTCTGATACTGGAGTAGCCTTCGGGAACTTGGAATCGGCAAGCAACGTACTCAATTGCTAAACAACATTGACGGTAATGAATTGAATCGTAAGTTTTTGTCTGCTCCCAGTACTGCTCCCTCGATTGATGTTGAATATGTTAATGACCCAACAACAACCCTCTCAGATTCCTCTTTTAGTTTTTCGTGTGTAAATGATTTAGATGTTTTAGAAAGTCTTCTTTCAATAAAATCTAACGCATCCGGAGTAGATGAAATTAACCCAACTTTTCTAAAAGCCATATTACCCTTGCTGCTACCTTTTTTTACTCATGTGTTTAATACTGTAATTACTACTGGCATTTTTCCATACCAGTGGAAACTCGCTAAAATTATTCCAATCCCAAAGAATTCATTACGAGATGAATTCCGACCAATCTCAATCTTACCTTTTTTATCAAAAGTATGTGAACGAATCATACAAAAGCAACTAAATGACTATATTTCACGAAACAACTTTTTAGTAAGCATTCAATCCGGTTTCCGTCCTAAGCACAGCTGTACTACAGCACTCATGAAAGTCATTGAAGATATTAGGGATAAATTAGATGATGGTTGCGTTACCTTTTTGGTTCTATTAGACTTTTCCAAAGCGTTTGATATGGTCAACCACTCTGTTCTCTTAAAAAAGTTGCACCTTGAGTTTAACATTTCTCCAGAAGCCATCAAATTGATTTCCTCGTACCTTATGGAAAGGAAACAAGCCGTATGCATTGATAATCAGCTCTCTGAGTTCCTCCCGATAAAACGAGGTGTTCCTCAGGGATCGATTTTGGCTCCTCTGTTATTCTCTTTGTATATAAATGAAATAGCTTCCATAATACCAAATGTATCTAAGCATTTTTATGCCGATGATATACAAATCTATAAAAGTTGCCACTTAGGTCTTTTAGAAAACTGCGTATGTACTATAAACGAGGAACTAGATCATATTTCTACTTGGGCAGTTAGCAATGGTTTGACCCTTAACCCAACAAAATGTAAATGTATAGTTATCTCCAAAAAGATATTAGATCTATCATGTTTTCCATCGGTGCTTCTGAACAGTATCCCCTTAGAATTTACAACCACTTCAAAAAACCTTGGTATGGTTTTCAACAGAACACTTACATGGACCGATCACATTAATTCAACAGTCGGAAAAACATATGGAGTTCTTAGATCTTTGTGGGCTTCAGCCGACAGCCACATAAACCTAACCTAACCTAACCTAGATCTTTGTGGGCCGTTCAGCAGTTTACCCCATTGAATATTAGAATGGTTCTTGCCCGGACCTTGGTAATCCCAGTTCTTACTTATGGTTGCGAAATATACTACAATTGGGATTCTGCAAGCAGGAGAAAGTTGCAAGTAGCATTTAATAGCACGATTCGTTACATTTTCGGTCTCAAAAAATACGACCATGTCTCACATCTATCTATGAACCTCCTCAATATGTCGTTCGAAAACTTTATAAAGTTTCGTACGATGAACATACTTTTTACTATTATAATGACAAAACAGCCAACTTACTTATATGAAATTCTTCGATTTCCAGCATCAAGCAGATCAAACCATTTAATACTCCCTCGTTTCTCTTGTCTTACATCAGAAAGACAATTTTTTATTGCTGCAATCCGTCTCTGGAATTCACTACCACAATACTTGCGGGAGTCAAGCAGAACTCAACAGTTTCAAAATAGACTAAAATGTTTCTTTATTAGTCAAAGCAACTAACTTCTTTTTTTTTTTCTCTTTCTTTTTTTTCTTTTTTTTTTCTTTTTTTTCCTTTCTACCTTTATGAATCTTTCTACCTTTTTTCTACCCTTTTTCTTCTTTCTTAAATCACATAAATTGTTATATTATAAGCCAAATCCTTGAATATTGAATTTTGTAAATCCATAAACTATCACTAGATTATAAGATTTATCTTACTGTGTTAGTATTTACTCGAAAATAAACTAAACTAAACTAAACATAAGGGTTCTCACATACCCAGTAACGCATATTTTGCTTATTGACGAAGCCATTTACCCAAAAATTTTGCGATGAAATTCTTCATTTTCTTCCATCATGTCCAGATCCCAATTCGAGAACGTATGTCGCTTCATATGATCGAGAGGCTTTAGATCTTGAGTCACCCTGATCTGGTAAGGGTGTAGCCCAAGATCCTTATGCGAAATTCGCCATAATGTGGCTCAATTCTTGAGAACGCGGTGAAATAGACTGATTTGGCTGGTTAACGACGGATGCCTCTACGGCAGCAAATATTCTCCACACTTCGGGCAAAACGTAGTCTCACTGGCACGGCAACATCCAGCAGCGAATATTCTAACTCAAATTTTTTCACTAGACTAGGTCTTAGTATGCCCAACATTTATTTTTTTATGAATTGCTTATCTACTGGGACAAGAATTACTGCCGAAAATTGACGTTAACGCTCTTAAAGTTGCTACCTTCGACTCGGAATCTCGGTAGTAAATTGTAATTATTTGCAAACGTTGTTCCTTCGTGTATTTCACCATGATGTGAATGTTGATTTTACTGAATATTTTGACTTCACAGTTTGGTAATTGGCTTAAGGGTGCGTTCACACTGAAAGTTTGAAGTTGTTAAGTCGCTAATGAAAGACCCTTTAATTTAATTTTTCTTTTCAAAAAAATAAATAATATTAACTAGCTAGTGACTCATAAAATAATATTAGCGCCTGAAGATAAAACTATTGTTTTGAAACGCGTCGCTTACAAAAATGAAAAACATTTAATAAAATTTATTTTATTAAATAGTGAAAAGAGGATAACATAAACTACATATTTCTTTCTTTTTCATTATTTCTTTTTCACATATATGCACGCAACTGGAGACAAGAACACCAATGAATAAAACAATGTTTATTGTTCCCAAAATGGACAAGGACTCTCCGCACAATACGACGCCTACTTTAGGGCAAAGGAATATGAATAAGACATTCAACAGTTCGTGCAAGCGAATTGTAGCCTTTCCTTGTGTTTCTTTTGTTTACTAACTGGTTTGACGAGCTACTTACTTTTATCCAACTTTGATTGGTCTCACGCTCTCAGTATGTATATTACCTAACACAAGTCCTTTCAGGCTTCAGTTCTTCTAAATCCCACGTCAATAGACTTCAAGTAGAGGCTGGTATCACTCGTTGATGTTGTGTAGTGTAATTGGACTAATGCAATTGTTTAAATTTGGTATCGGTAAGTTAAAGTCTATGATATTGCCAATGTTAACCATAAACTACCTATCCTAAAGTCTATAAATTTATAACCTAGTTCTATCAATTTGAAAAGTCGGTAGTGTTTTTTTTTGTTTTGTTTATCGTTCTATTTTTGAGCTTGTCATCACGCATACGAAGGTGATTCGTCACAAAGATTTAAAAGGATCTTCGTATATATTGTTCGGTTTGGCAAAAAAACAATTTAAAACGTGGTGTACTTATTATTTTTCCATCTGTTTTAATAGCCGTATGACTGTTTTTTTTATTGTATCTGTTTAGCATCTTCTTAATTACCAAAACTTAACTTTAAATTATAATCATGCAAATTAGGACCCGTTTTGTTAGGTTTTACGCTGTGAAGAGTATGACGCAAAGTAACTGGTTTTTGGTTAAATTATTTCAGTTGTTCAATTGTTGGTTCTTGAGCCCAGTGTCTTGAAATTGACCCGCAAGTGCGATTGCCTATAATAGGAAGTTGAAACAATAATCAGTAACAGGAGCATGTACGTATGAAGTAGAAAAGAAAAAAGGCAGGTTCTAAGACTACTGGATCACACAATGGTACCAACAACAACAAGAAATTTGGCCTCAGTGATGAAGTGATCCGAAACCTGCCGATCTTGAGGAAGAACCGGAGCGGGCCATTAGGAATGTGCAGCTGGGAGTTTTATGAAATCTTTTATCATGAATATTTCTCGCCGTTAGGGGAGAAGAATATGAACAGTGTTTTATAAATTATAACCAACCTAGGCAGGTTTCTTATAGTCATAAGTATGATGGAGAATCTTGTATATTGGGAGACTTTTGCTCTTGTTACAAACAATAATTTCTCGAGCGTCAAATTTGTACTTTATATATAGTCGGGGGTGCTTGGTAAGCTTTCGCTTTATGTCGCGCAGTAAAAACACTTCAAATGTTGCTGGAGGGATTTGAACCTGGGTCTACTCAGTCAGTTCTCAAATGTACTTACTATGAAGCCACTGCATCCACAAAGGTCCCCTTATTCCGTACTGCAAATAATATAGTTTTGTTCAAACAAATACATACCAGGAGAAGCTGGGCCCGGCATGATAAATCTCTTACACATAAATCTTCTTTTCTAAGATACCGAATGCGTGCTACATAACCTAAGAAGTACATATGTATTTGCATTTTCAAATATACGAGTAGGTACCTACGTATAGATTCTGGCGAACTAAAAGGCACAAAGAACTTGTTATATTCACCTCGTGGTTTGAAATAATAAAATAAATACCAAATTGTATCGAGATTTGAAATTTCATATTTGAAAATTTTAGTATTCTAGTGCACCAAGAATATTGAAATCAAATTCGTGAATTGTTTTCGGTCACCTCGAAGTGTTCAATTTTATGAATTTCAGTTTAATAAATGTCTGAAACATATGTTCATATTGCGCACAAGGTTATCCGGCAATGAAATTAGATTTGAATTGTATTTTTTCAGTTGCGAGTATCTTATAAGAAATCCATCCGAAGTCAATGCTTTGGGAACTGCTTCAGAACACTATTTTAATTATTTTCGCTTGAACTGCTTTAATTTGTTTGTTTTGTTTTTTTTTCTAGACACTGAAAGGGTTTTAGACAGATCGTCTATGGATGACTAAAATCTCAAATTCAGCTTATTCATCTGAAAAATCTCCGCAGTCACTAACTACAGCCTAGCCATGCAGAAAACAGAACCTGAAGCCACTCGTGCCAACTATACTTCACAATTGGATACACAATTCAATAAAGTGACGGACATTGTTGTATCCCACGATGATAAACTCAAGCCGGGCTGCTTTTACATGTGTCGCAAAAAAATGATAAAGAGACGATTACCTTTTCTGTCATGGATAACAAATTATTCAGCATCGGATGCAATCGGTGATACAATTGCTGGACTTACTGTGGGTATGACAGTGATTCCACAGGGCCTGGCATATGCCAGTATCGTTGGACTTCCCGCTGAGGTAAACTATGAATATTCTTTCTTGAAATCTTTGTTAAACTGTTTATTGCAGTACGGCCTTTATGGTACATTTATGAGCTGTTTTGTGTATGTGCTTTTCGGATCATGCAAGGATAGTACAGCTGGATCAACGGCAGTAGCATCATTGTTGGTCGGGCAAATAGCGAAGGGCAAGTGGCAACGAGCGGTTTTGCTCACTTTTCTTACTGGACTCATTGAGGTGGCAATGGGGGTTTTTGGATTAGGATTCCTGGTGGACTTTGTCTCTGAACCCGTGACTTCGGGGTTCACTAGTGCTGTTGCATTAATCATATTCACTTCGCAAATGAAAAACATGATGAATGTGGAGACAACTGGGAGTTCTCTATTACAAATGTGGAAATCAATCCTGGAAAACATTAATAACATCAACTTAGCGGATACAACTCTCGGGTTGGTATGCATAACATTCATTTTAGTAATGCGATGGGTTGCGAATCTACGCGTTGGTCCCAACGATGTACGCTTCCAGAGCAGTTTGCAGATAATACTCAACAAGTGTCTTTGGGTTATGGGAATCTCAAGAAATGGAATCGTTGTGATTGTATGCACATTAATTGGCTGGTATTTGGAACGAACTGGAAGTCAATATTTTACTCTGGTCGGCTACATTCCGCAGGGTATCCCAAAATTTGCCTTACCTCCCTTTTCAATCCCAGAGATTCTTAGAAACGAAACTAACGGAGAGCAGATCATAGTTCAAGAAGGAGAAACTTTCCTTGAGATGGTTAGCCACATGGGATCTGGACTGATCGTGGTTCCATTGATCGCATTGCTTGAGAATATCTCTGTTTGTAAGACATATGGTGAGTATATTCGCTACGTGTGAAGGCAAAACTATAATCTATTTTCCAGCTCATGGTGAATCAATCGATGCAAGTCAGGAATTGTTTACCGTTGGTATTGCCAATATTGCGAACTCATTCTTCCAGGGCTATCGATCGAATGCAGGATTGGCAAGATCTGCTCTAAACAATGCCAGTGGAGCACGAACACAAATGTCAAACTTTGTCATTGGATCCATTGTAGTTCTGGCTTTGATGTATCTTACGCCATATTTATATTTCATTCCCAGAGCAACACTTGCATCACTTATAATTGGAGCTGTCATTTTTGCTATTCAATATAATGTTGTCATACCAATGTGGAAAAGCAAGAGTAAGACTTTTGCAATCTAGGTGTGTGAACATCAGATATTTTCTTTTGCAGAAATCGACTTGATTCCAGGATTTGCAGCATTCATTGCCTGCTTATTGTTACCGCTGCAAATAGGAATTCTTGTGGGAATTATAATCAATGTGATAATTCTGTTGTACCAGTCCGCTCGCCCAAAAGTAACACTCAATACTTTGCAAGTAAGCTATAGCATATAATATTCTGGTCAAATATCTTTTGTTATATTTGTTTGGGCTTTCCTTAGACTTCCAGTGGCCAAGGATTTCTTAGTCTGACACCAGATCGAAGCCTTATGTTTCCTTCAGTTGAATTTGTCAAAAATATAATAAACAAATCGGGAATGAAGATCACAATGCCCGTGGTAATCGACTGTAGTTATATATATGGTGCTGACTTTACTGCAGCAAATGCTGTTAAGTCATTGGTTGCGGATTTTAAATCAAGAAATCAAAAGATTTTGTTCTATAATCTCAAACCTAGTGTATCAGAAGTACTTGAAGGGGTGGATACAAATTTGGTAACTTGTTATGATAAGTCGGAGCTTGAACGCGAATTGGCGGTAGCTTAAAATCAAGTATAGGTAGGTATACGATATTGTGTAAACAAAACTAAATATGTATGTATTTATATTAAATTCATACTATGAAAAGTAGATTCTTTTTTATATTCCTTGATGACGGCGAAGTAATGATCCGAATTAAAGGGACCATAAATTGACGCAATTTTCTGCAACCGTATCCACAGTTGGAGGCCAACAAATTTCGGCAGTCCTCTCGGTTTCGGAACACTTTTTTACTGAGGCCAATGAAATGCTGGTGTGTTACTGTGATGATTTAATTTGTGATGCTTTTATGATGCCATATAATGGTTGACGTTTTGGAGCGACATGCACTTAAAAAAAAAATTTCGATGTGATTCAACACAAAGCTTAAAACACAGGATGCCCTATTCTTATTTTTATCCTCCGAAAAGAGGTCGTGACAATAATCATAAAATGGGTTAATTGCATAGGCGGCCGCAGGGGGTATGGAGAGCTAAGGACGTAAGTCATGAGAAAGAAATTCCATCAATAGCTATATAGTTCTTTATTCTGTGACTGGACATTAATCTTATGTATTCAATTTTCTATAACATAATAATGAAGATGAACATCAACAATTATATGCCTAAATAAAACCTATCGATTTGCAGCATACGCATCATGCTGGAAATGATCTTATCATAGCAATATAAATCCATAGGACTATTTTCGGTGATAAGCCCCATGTCTTGCCGAGAATGCCCTTGCACTGCCAGAAAACCGACAGCGCCTTGGCAGTCTTCAGTTCAACATGCTTGGACCAAAGAAGTTTGTAATCCAGGATGACTCCCAGATATTTTGCAGATTTGATTGTGACGCCGTTTTGCACTGGCTGAGTCAACCCGATCAGCTTCCTCCTTCTCGTAAAGAGAACAGTCTCAGTTTTGAGAGGATTGTCCGTTAACGCAGCTTTCGCAATATTCCAGCTACGCCGAGTTGATTGTCTCGGCTCACTCGCAGTCTCGGTAGTCGGGGATGGTTGTGAGCCAATTATTATTTGGTTACGGAAAGTGAGACTCCAGCAGATGACTTAGAGTTTCCGTTTTCGTATCAGTGAAGGTCTCATCGAGTTTTCTAAGTGATTCCAATTTGGCTGGTTTGCCCTTTTTCAGAACTTTAACCAAAATACTAGTTTCACCCAATGTTTCAATCTTCAGAAATTCTTTGAGAAGCACTTTTCGATACCCGAATTAACGTCTTGTCTTCCTTCTGCTTCGATCGGTAGAGGTTCCAGTCTTCCTCCAAATCAGTCTTGAGTGGCCTGCTTAAGTTTTCTCGCTTCTCTTCAGATTCTTTGCAGTTCCGAGTTCCACTTTGGAACTGGCGTTCTGTCAAGGGTTTTGTTTTCTGGGTACGTCAACTCAAAACAGCTGGTAATGTCAATGTTCAGGTCTTGAAAAAGGTGTTCCCCCGAAAACCCATTTCTGTTCACTGGTGCTGCAAGCATTGCTGGTTCCTCCATCAGTTATAGGTGTTTCAGTGGAAGGGGACCCAGAAGGTACATACGCAGTTTCACCTTCATCCTCCATTTATTCTTGTTCGAGCTATTGGAAGAGGAGGCAGCGTTGGTTTCAATCCGCTATTGCGTTTCGGTTGGGGTAACCTCTGCCGAGCTGCATCTGTCAGCCGTTGCCGCCGAGATAGTGCAGCTATCAGCGCTCGCGCCTTCAACTGGTTCGATTTCTTTGCGTCCCGCGATTGCCGCTTTCCTCTGTTTCCTCTTCCGCTGGATCTTAGACTGGATCGGACACCGGAACTTCGGCTGAAGCGCAACTACGAAGTTGACTTTCCTCGTGATCAGGACTGGCTGTGGCCAGACTCGGAGACTGGAAATGCAGTCGAATCTTTACGGATGGCTCCAAAACCGATCAATGATCTGGTGCTGGTGTTTTCATGGAAGGCGAAAGTATTAGACTTTTATTCTCGTTAGGCAAACATGCGTCGGTCTTCCAAACAGAGACTTTTGCTATCCAAATGGCTATGGACTATGCTATGAAGAACAGGTTAAGGGGCGATCTGCGTCTGTAGCGAAATTCATGCTGCGGTATAATTCTCTGAGTTCCGGGAGCACGGGAAATGAGATCTCCGATGAACTTGCTAGACAGGGCTCAGATGAGGACTTCTCAGGATCTGAACCAGCGATATGTCTACCTTCGTCCTCGGTCAGGGCTTCCATTGACGGTTGGGTTTCACATGAACACAGTCGAAGATGTCATGACCCTCCAGGGTGCAGAGAGACTAAGCGAATTTGGCTGACGTTTATAAAAAATCTCCCTCATTCTTGCTGTCTCTCAACAGAAAAGATCGCAGACAAATTACTGGTGTTCTTATGGGTCATTATGCCTTTGAAAAACATCTTCAGGCGCTAGGCTTAAGCGATAGCACCAACTGCAAAGCCTGTCGACAAAGCGATGACACTGCCGAACATTTCCTCTGTGGTTGTCCTGCGTGTATGTGGCAGGTGTTTGGTGCTGATGTATTGAGTGCTGTTAACTCAACACCCACAAAAAAAAATCGTATAACTCTAGTCTGTCTAATATTAAGTAGCACCTGAAAGCATGCAATGAAATACGCCATTACCAGGTTCTACTTGCTGTTAAAACAAATGCTTGATCTGTGTATTCACTCATGTACGCGCGTTAGAAGTTATACGTCTTTGATGTGATGTTTATATCAATACGTGTTCAATCCCGGATACCAAGTAGCGAGATAAAAAATATAATTCATAAAACTTCAATTTAGTGAAATTAAGCTTGAAGACAGAAAAACAGCGCGCTTTCTAATAAGATTACGGAGCTCCTGGTAAAAGAACCTAATGTCAAATCAAAGCGGAATTCTTAAATTGGACATCAGTTTTCACGGTACAAATTTAAATTATTCCTCCATAGGAACAAGGAAGCTAGGTATGCTAATGTTTCCTACGAGTTTGCTCTTTTATTCTAGAATTCAAAAAAAAAAGGTGTAGGACACGCTGCACTCACGGTATAGTATATGTGTAAACATGTAGGCTAGTCAGCGTTGGATTCATTTAAATTGTGGGCGTGTTAGTGGGCGAATTTTGAAAATATTTACACATGAGCATCAAGGGCCCCTGGAGAGTCTATATTATAAATTTCAGCTTATTAGCTCAAACTTTGATTTTTTGCCGTCCGACCTGAATGAAAATCTGACGGTGACGCTCGATATTTCCAACTAGCCCCTACCGAGAGCAAAGATGTTTACACATCAAAACAAAAAAACAGAGAATCTTTCGAAAAACCATGTTAAATAAAGGTCGCTGAAATAGAGGGGTATGAGATTAATAAATTGGCCTTGGTACAGCAACTCTAGACTTTCTGTCTATACAATAGGTCCGTTCGCGTACTTTATGTGTAGAAAAATGAAAACTGCCAACTCTCCAAAATCGAGAGAGAATCCTATAATTTTCAAAGAAAAGTACGCGAACGCTTTTGTGTAAAAAAATGAAAAACGTCTAAGTTTGGCTTGAAAAGAAGAAACTGCTGTTTTTTTTGCTGGCGAACTCATAGGATTTCACCATTTGACAGTTTTCATTTTCTTACCAGCCGAAATTCTGTGTGAAGAAAAATGAACGAAAGTACATTTTTCTTTCGTTCATCTTGTTACCAAATTTACGTTTGCATATTAGTTCGCGAACGGACCTAATGCCTTAGCAAAACACTTTTATTAGGCAGTCATCGATTCTGTTAAAATCTGCGCTAAACATGTGTATTTAAAATTGCACCAAACTGGATGTCGTTCTTGTGGATTTTGTGAAGAGTACAGTGTATTCACTATCATCATAGATAATAACAATACAGAATTCCAGCCCAAAATATACTGTGAACGAAAAAGCTCTGATGAAAAATGTAAAGTTATAATATCAAATTCATCAACCACTGGCAGGATTTCATATACGAACCATACAACCAGTGTACTCATTGGAGAAACCAGAGCTTTTTGCCAGCCAAGAACTTTGTATATATTATTATCTGTGCTTTTAAGAATTAACTATAATTGCCTTCAAACTGTGATACGAACGAAACATTTAAATTGGGTTTGTGAAGAAGATATTAATTCACCATTGAAGATATGAAAAAAAGTTGTGTCTCTTATATGATATAAAACTTTATAAACAATAATAACTATATTTGGCTGTAAATCTTACTACCAAATTTATTTGATAAACAAAATACTAATAATCATTCTAATATTTGCCAAAAATATGCTACTTTATGCTAAAAATGCATCAGAAATTCAACTTTCCTCGATACAATAACAAAAAACTAAAAATTTAAAATGGTGAGTGAAGAGTTGGTAGTGTTTACAAGAATGTAATTTAATTTAATGCAATTTAGTGAATGTGATAATTTGAACAATTATTACATTGAGAAAACTGAAGTAAGTTAATGGGTGATAGTTGTTGCCACACACTTACGAATAGCTTGAACATAAGAACACAATGTACATCGTTATGAAACAGAAATTAGTTTAAAATTGAGAAATGTTCCGATGAATTTACAATATGATTCCAGCAGACAAGACGTGGACTCTGTTTTAAATGTCGTTTGTACTCACATGTTAACGTTATTAAGAAGTCTGTTACAAAAGTTCCAAGAAGATTTTTTTCTTTAAAACTTCTCCTCTATGTCTTGAAACTTATTAACCTAAGGAACAAGTGTAAATGAGATTGGCAGAAGAATCGACAGCGCTTTTTCAGATATCGGTTACTACATCTAAATACTTTAAATTGAAACATATTTCAAATAACGCAAAGCTTTTTTGGAATAAAGTAAAAGTTATTAGAAATAAAAATAGGCAATTACCTTTCGTCATAAATTTTTCCAAAAGCTTTGCCAAGTGACCTTAGTGATCAGGTTTTAAACAATATAGTGAACAACACTATTCAGAACTTTTTTTGCGGACAGTTCTAACCAAATATCTTCTGTTGTCAATGTAGCTAGCAAGTTCTCCTACTGACATACATTTTTCGGGCGGCGGGATCGAATGTTACTAAACAAACAAAAGTATCTTCGAGAATCAAATGGTGCTATCTGGACAAATAGAAAATCGATTTTTTTGCAAATATGCAAAAACATCTCCATCACATCATCAACTAAGTTGAGTATGAAGAGCACAAGATATGTGAGATTCCCTAGCCCTACAACGACCTTGCTTGGATAGAGCCAAATCACTGCTAGGGGCTTCAACACTATCAACACGGCAAAGAAACATGGTAATGGACAGATGAAGCTAAAGTAGTGCTTAGTGAAAAGAAAGTGGCATTCGAAGCTTGATCAAAGTGCTCTAATAATAGTGGAGATAAAAAATCTCTCCTCGAATTGGTACACAGACTATGCAAGAGGCTCGACAAGAGAAAGTGCTCACAAAATTCAAGCAAAGTGTGTGGAGGGCCTGCATCGGGAATTAGAAGAAATTTCTTCTTCAGCTACTGATAGAAACCAGGCTGTCCACGAACTCTGACAAACCAGCTTGATCAGGGGCACAACCGTTTTCAAAATTGCAGCTCAGAGAAGGATTAATGCCCACGAAATCCGTTCACCAAAAATCATTAACAATGCTTAAGGACTGCCTCTTCGGATGACCAAAAAATACCACATAGGTGGAAACATTATTGTGAAGGACTTCTAAATGACCAATTTCCTTGGATATATTTTCTGAAAGCCGTTCCTTACAATGAAAAAGTACGAGACATTACGTCGAAGAAGTTATGAAGTCGGTCATAGACTCCAAAAAAAATGAAAAGCTGTTTTACAGGACGAGATACCCTCTGAGTTCTGGAAAAAGATGGGAGACATCGGGTCCAAATGTCTCATGATTTTTATCTGCAAACTGATAAGAGGCAATCCAATGCCTTACCAGTGGAGGAAAAGTTTTCTTCGTCCTTTGTACAAAGGATAGGGCGATACGCGAGACTGTGGCTATTACCGTTCAATTAAGCTTATGTCACACGCCATGAAGATCGTTGAGTGGGTATTAGACAGTCGAATGCGGTAAATAATACGGCTATCTGAAGACCAGTGCGGGTTTGTCGCAATGAAATCAACCACCGACGCAATTCATTATCCATGATGGAAAAACATCGTGATTCCTTAAAGGATTTGCATATGATGTTGGTTGATTTTGATAAGGCCTTTGATTACAACCGAGGGGTCTGTTATGGGTGAAGGTAAGACAACGAGAAGCTCCAGAAACCTACTTTCTGATGATTATGGACATGTATGGGGGAGTATAAGGACACGAGTAAGATGCCCCGTTGACGTCACCGAGGAGTTCGCAATCAAAGTCGTGGTACACCAGGGAAGCGTCTTTAGTCTCTTGATATTTATTACAGTCCTTCATTATCTGCTGAAAAGTAACGGACCCAATGCATTAGTTATTATTTGCTGATGATGGAGCCATCATTAGCGAGAATCAACGTCCCTGTAACGAGGACTTGATGTATGGGGGGAATGTAAAAAAAAACAGAATAAAATTAAAGTTGAACTTATAAGTTCGAAATACAATAGGCCTCAATTTGATAACAAATATCTATATCAAGAAGCTTCCAACGACCGGAATAAAGCTTATAACATTTCTTATGTATGCATGTCTTAAAACTGACGCAATGATATTAGCTTAGGTAGTCCCTATTATTAAAACTGGCAAACCCCCCAATCCCTGCCACACCTCCTACGAACATCTGAGGTTCGGCTTCAAATTGTAGACCCCTTCCACTTTGCACAAGCAAATGGTTTGGGAGGCTGGGTTTTAGGCCCGTATGTGTTAATTTTTTATATTTTTTTAGTTTTAACCCCCGATCCAATCGTTTATCGATAAAATAGGACAGGAATGAAACGATTTAAACGAAAGGTTGTTTGCAGTTTTTGGGAATGACTGTGTGGATTGTAATTCTGTAAAAAACGTAAAACGTTCGTGACTTGTGTTCTATTGAGAAAAAAAATGTCACAGCGCTATATCGGTGCGGAGCACTTTAGAAATATCGGTGCAATCAAGCATTTATCGGCATATATCGTCGGGTCGTTTGGACAACAAGGCGGAGATCTCAAAGAAATCGAACGTAAGTAAACAGAAATCTTCTTTTTGGTGTAGAGGTTGGAGAAAACATGGTGCCATTAGTTTCTCTCCATTTATGGGTGGCGTATGTTGTTGTTCCCCATGGGGATTGAACCTGCACATCACGGGTCACAAGCAGACACACAAACCTCTACACCGCGCGCCGCCACCCCCTGAAAAATTTCGCACGAAGTAAGTACCGACATATTGAGTCATGTCGTTTATATTCACCCTAACAACTTACCTCCTTTAGCCTCCTTTAATACAACTGTAAAAGTAGTTTGCAACCTAGCACTTATACAGGTTGGACCTTAATGTATGACTCTTTTTTCCTATGCTATATCTTTGAAAAAGAATGTTTATTTATTGCACATTCCAGTTTTTTTTTTCATATGTTTTCAAAATGATATCGCCTAAGTAGCCGCCGCTATTGTTGATTAGGTACCATTCAATTCCCGTATTCTTTATTTGATGGCGAACGATCGCCGCCACTAGCCATGCTAAATATTTTTTTTTTGTTCGCGCTGTGTTGGTGTGTAGGACTGTAGGTACACCAAATAAACATAAATGCCGACCGAAGCATATTTCGCTCTTTTTTTTAAATTGCGGGCGTTGCAGTGGGCGGATTTTAAGAATTTTATTTTCTAAAAAATGTCGATGGAATACTCCAGAAAAGTTTCGATTACGGATTATTAGGCGGGAAGAACTTGTTGATGTAGAACGAATCTTGTACGAGTCATGATGAGCCGCTCCGTGTGAACTACAACTGTGAACTTTGACAGCAATAACAGATGCTGGGCAACGCGTTCGCGTTCACATAACAAGTACCTAGTAAGTTAACTTGCAGGCGACTTGTGTTGCCTTGGAACTTTAACTTGCCCAATTTGATCTGCTTCCACTAATGAATCAGATGAATCGGTGGTTTTTGCTGACGAATTTAAGTTGATTATGGAGCACTTGTAAAGAGACACATAACATATCTACGTTTTGTGGATCTGGCTGGTGTTTGTGTATGTACTTGAGCTGTATTCAGATCATGTGTTTGACTGTCGATAAGCGGTGGTTTTTTTAAGCATGTCTGGTGAAATTGTTGCTGGCACACTAAAATAAGTTGAGATTTCCCCTTGATAACTAAATGTGCTCTCTAGTTGACTAAAAAAAGAAACATTCCTCAAGTCCTGCACCTGATCTTTACTATAGCAATAGGTATTCATTTATTTATGTAATATTCACGTTCGTAGTTCAGGTAAACTTTCGATTTGTGACTGAAGCAAAGAAACTTCAAAGTTAACAAAAAATACGGGTTTGCAATTTAAAGCAATTAGCATATTGTGAGAGTTTGTAAGAGAAAAGTGCTTTAAAGCGTGCGATGTCTAATGCTATGCCTGATATGGATATTTATCGCAAAAACTACAAAACCCCAAAAATTGCTCAAAACTATATCGGATATCTAAAGAACTAAATCTGCATTGCATTTCAACCTAGGCACTCGTATACTGCTTGTTTTCCTTCTATGCATTTCTTTTTGATTTTATACCCTGATACAAGATGTCTCCTAAATAGGGATCAGCTTAAAAAAAACACAACGAACTCGCGAGCAGAGCACAACAATGACTAAGACCATATTGAGTTCTTCAATTTGGTTGCCTATTCTGGTTTATGTTTGATTAATTTGTGCGTTTGGCTACTGACCGAAGGGTCCCAAATTCAAATCATGCCAGTAGGCCCAAACGATTTTTGACTCCCCCACCTCTTGCGAAAGTCTGACCAACATTCAAGAGTATTATTTGTCATGAGAAGCTTCTTAAAAATTAGACATTTGCAATTGACTTAAAATTGTATATCCTCCCATTGGAGCCCTTGATTCCACGAGGAGGGTGTATCAAATAACAAGGACAATCCAGAAGGTGGATAATTTTTTTTTATATAATTTGCTTATGCTAAAGGGATTTTCCGTAATTGTTACAGTACCCTTATTGTGCTATGAACACAGCACAAGCATTTGTGAGCAGCAAGCAATACCTAGCAATGGCATATTTCATTGCATGCTTTTCGGTGCTACTTACCTTAGAAATAATAGAGAGAGAGGAACGTAGTGTTTTGGTACAGTTGTATGGTTTTTCTCCACGGGTGTTGTCTAAATTGCTTAGGGAGATCAAGTTTTACATATATTCGAAATAAAATATAATCACTACTACTGCTGCACCGTTGCCACTAGTTAACCTTAATCCTTAAAACAACATCAGCCTTCTTATCTTTATCTAATTCTCTTTGTGTGTTTCATTTTGCTTTAATGATCATAAGAGGGGATCGATAAATGCAAAAAAAATCTATATCGGTAAGGGGAACATAAGGAATTTTTTGAAGTGTTTTTTTGTTAGATAACAAACCTGCAGCTTACCACGCTGCATTGACAGAAAGCTTGGCAGCAAAACTTCATACAAATGTGTTATCACACTAAAAAAACACTAAGTAATATTCACGACCTGCATCAATTCGTTCACTCTCTCTCCTTTCTCACTCAGCCCAAAGAATCGCTGGCTAATGAAGCATAAAATGGGGTATAACAAAAGCCTCAATAAAATTACTTAGAAAAATGTTATTCTGTTCATTAAATCAGTAAGCACTTAAACCCCATTTTAGGCTGAGGTAACTTGTGGCTACAATGGCGAAGTGCGTACCAGAAAAAGGAGTCTGATGATCGGTTGTGGGGAGCCGTAAAACAGCGCTTTAACTTCAGTCCCCACTTCAGGTGGTAGCAATCACAATTTAGGGTTGTTCGTTCAAACATTCAAAGTAAATGTTGTAAGCGCAGAGGACGTATGCAGGTTTTCAGGTCAAAGCCGTTCTTTGGCTTTTCTATTGCATTTGGGCGAAGCCAAATACCCCACTTTTGGTAAGACTACGAACAAAACAATTAGCACTTAATCCAAGAAGTTCTTCAATAACTATTGCTTCCAAACGTTGCAAGTTCACTAACTTAAATACACAATAGAAGAAATGACTTTTCGAATTTTGAATCATATCTTTCCATCAAAGATTCCCGTAGGTCAGAGTAATGCAAATGATGGTTAAACTCCTTTTTTTCAAACAAAATTTTGTGTCGAAGGTTAGAGAACTTTCTTCATCATAGATTTATTTTTCCAGAAAACAAAATGCATAGTAGGTTGCAAATTCCCTTCTACAAAAAAACAACAAAATATTGCAAATGCTGTTTGGGTAAAGGCAGCATCGGGCGAATAGCGGGTCGTGAGTTGTTGATTCTGTTAGTGGACCAAACAAATTACCGTAAGGGCATAACACCTGCGGTAGATTGTTTTGGAAATCTAACGTATATTTTCAATTCACGGCCTATGCTTAGTTAGCGTCGGAGTTGTGTTTTTTTTATGTTTGTTTTTTATAATGTGTAGGAATTTCGTTGTGGATGTCAGCAACATTCGTGGGTTGAGAAAGAATTTTTTTTCATTATACGCCCATGTTTTTCACAACAATCCAGCTGTTTTGGCACTTAGTGAAACCCAGGTTAGCGTTGGCTCTGATTTAACAGAGTTTAGTCTACCTGGGTACAACTTAGTGCCTTTATTCTTTGCCCATCGCGGTATCGCCGTTTATATACGTAGTGACGTAGCCTACCAACTTCAGCCTCAATATGGCCAATGTGCCAACCCAGAATTTAATTTCATTTGGCTAAAACTCCATGTCCGTAGGCAATTAATACACTACTGTTTTATTTACAGAAGCCCCAACTTGGACAGACATTTAACTTATAATGAGTTTGATGCCCTGTCTGATTCTATTACAAGAATTGTGACCCTTCATCCTCGTTCTGCCCGACGGATTTCTTATGGCTAGGTTTACAAACGTTTTACAGAACTATGTTTATGACGACTACTATTAATCTATTTATGATATTTTTTTAAATTAATTAATAGCTAATTGTTCCTGTTGGGAAGAAAAAGAACATATAGCATTAGCGTTGATTACAGGGAGTAAGAGTAGTCACCCCCTGTAATGTCTCACCGATTTGTCGTAGAACGGAGTATCTTCGTTGTGGATGATGTCGTCAAATCTCGTATCCGTGATGGCACGAGGATTTAGATACCGATGGCTTAGTTCTATTTGTTGCCGGCTTAAATCCTGGACTTCTGTGTTTGGGTGGTCTGCAAGGTTTGGAATGAGTCCTCCTGAGAGTTCCATCAGAAATTCGTTAATCGGTTGTGCGAATCCTGCTTCCTCGTAGAGTCTTCTTGTTAAGTAGTACTTCAGAGTTGTCGGGTTTCACCAAAGTCCTGTGCAGGTCCGAGGTATTCTCCTTTCGAAAAGCTGGATCTTCTTCATTGTTGATGGTGATATTGTGAACCAGATGGGACAACTTAGAGAGCAAGCCTCACTAATCTTACTAATTTAATAACCGGACTCTGTGCTGTAGAAAGACATACTCAGAGTTTAAGCAATCCTTAAACCTGTCCCGCACTCGCCAATAATAAATCAACCTACCAACCAGGTAGCAACCACCCCAGAAAAAAGACCGTGCCGTTGTATGATGATGAGAGTGTTTACCGGAAAACGCTGCAGTGAAAATCTTGGCGTAGTAATGCGACTGGAAAAGGGGGGGGGGGCAGAAGATCCTTCGAAGAGAGAAGAGAGCTCAAGGAAATCAAAAAGGATCGGAACAGAAACATCATCCGGACGCAAACCATGAACTTATATGTTTCTACTTGTATGTGTCTTCAATATCACTAATATACAAACACTCGCATATATTCATTTAATTTAATTAAATCTTAGTAAAGAATATTGGCACCTGAAATGTTCCATAATTACCCTCTCTGGGCTGTAAAGACAAATAGCACTATTCAAAATTATAATCTGCTAATAAAATATAAAAGAACAATATTACAATTAAAGTGTATGCCTAGAGAGAGAACAAAATCGCGTATGGATTGGATGTGTTTGTCGTAATCCAATGACGATCCCACAACACCTTATCTGGGTGAAGCGCCAATAATATTAGTCATGCTAGAAATAGTTCATTATATGTACAAGTACATACTACATATATTAAATGTTTGCATTGATTGTCAATGATAGCCATATCCTAGGCTAACAAATCATTTCTTGTGTTTATTCTTCAAATTGAAGTGGAAAAACCAATTCACACTTGCTCACTCGCTACATATACTCGTTGTATAACGAGAACAAAATCGCATATTCTTTATAAAGGGGTTTTCAATAAGAGCGTTTTTTTTTTAAATAAAACAAAAACGGTTTAGGATATCAATGAAATTCTTTATTCCTGTGAAAGTACGTTCGATGCCATTATGTATGGAACTCGATTTATTTGCATGGCCGCCACGGGCACGCTTGCATAAGTCCAGACGCTGAACCCAATTTTCGACGGTTTTCAAGCATAAATCGGCCTATACTGCTGCAATTTCACGTTCGATATTCGTACGAAGGTCATCAATCGTCGCTGGCTTGTTGGCATAGACCATAGACTTGACGTAGCCCCACAGGAAATAGTCTAACGGCGTCACATCGCACGACCGAGGCGGCCAAGCGACTGGACCATTTCGTGAGATAACACGGTTTCCAAACTTGGTTTCCAATAAATTGATTGTGGCATTCGCTGTGTGACTTGTGGCGCCGTCCTGTTGGAACCACATGTCCTCCAAGTCCATGTCATCCAATTGGGGCCAAAAATATTCGGTAATCATTGAACGGTAGCGATTCCCATTCACAGTAACGTGCCGGTCTTGATCATCACGGAAGAAGTACGGCCCAATGACGCCGCCGGCCCATAAACCACACCAAACCGGAATTTTGTCGGGATGCAATGATGACTCATGGAGTACGTGTGGATTGCTGCCTGACCAATACCGCATATTGTGATTATTGACGAAGCCATTCAGGCAGAAATGAGCCTCATCGCTGAAGATGATTTTTCGATGAAAATCGCTCGTAACGTTGAGGCCACTGACTCCGAATTTCGGTAGTAAATTTTAATAATTTCGACTCGTTGTTGGCTCGTATATCTTTCCATCATGAAATGGCAAACCTTACTGAAAAGATATGTCAAAAGAGCGGCAAGAAATTCGGCGTCGTTTGCTGTCCCTATCGCTCTACTTTTGTAGCGTACCTGTTGAAAAACCCTTTATGTAGATACATGAAGGACATGCTTCGTCAAATCAAAAACTGTATATTCAGATGACCTGTATTGTGTTCTTCGGCCGTTTGGTCATTTAGTTTTTTCTAAAATGAAAGATTATTCCATTTACTTTCCCAACGTTTCGCCGCCCTTAAGGACAAAACTTCAACAAGTCGAAGTGCTAATATAGCTGACGGTTTTTTTTTTAAACTTAATTTATTCCCCTGAGGAAGGTGGCAACCCCCGCCGAAACTTTGGGAAAGTAAATGGAATAATCTTTCATTTTACAAAAAACTAAATAACCAAACACCGAAGAACACAATAAAGGATTAACATCTAATTTGGTCAACAAATCACACATCGGAATTCCGATGACCTACATAAGCACCTACAACTTTAAAAGTTGATTGCTTTAATTAAAAAAAAAACAATGGAAAGGAATTTTTTTTAAATTAATATATCCGGGCTTTAGAGAATTCCCACTGGTGTAAGTTTAGTAACATAACGACATTCTTCGATAATGCTTATTGGTATTGCTTATTTCAGCATCTTCGCACTACTTTAGGATTCTCCTTCTCATTTTGAGTTTGTTTCGATTCACAAAGTTCTAAACACAAAGACGTCTTTTTCAAGTTTAATGATTTGTTTTTATTTACAAAAAAGATTACATTTAACAACAGCATGGCGTATATAAAACTATACAATAAATATTTATCTTACCTCAACTAGATGCGCTTAAATATGTATAAATAAATTCTCTTATCTAGATACTCTATGTAAACGAATATAGCTACTTCCTTAAAATCTAGATTTTATCATTTAAGTTCTTTTGGCACATTTTACAAAACAACTAATAAATCGATCTTACATGACTATTTTTACCTTTTATTTTTGTGTTAATTTTTAAAAAATAAACACAACTATCAAAGTTGGGCTCCTGTTCATGGTAAAAAGAAAAGAATCTATTACAAATGCTTGATGCTTGAGTATCTTTCGAGTTGATCTCGTCTCATAGAAGGATACACTTTGAATGTAAATTAAATTACACACAGTCATTAAAGCTCATTAACTAGTCACAACAGGTCTTATGATAATGGTTGAGCTCATACTGTTTCTTGGACATCGTCGTATTAATAGATACATTAAAAGAAATAAATAAAAATACATACTGCAGGAACAACATAACGCAGAAAATATTATTCTGCTGGCACTGATTTCTTTCCAGACAATTCCAATTCTAATGCTGCCATATCATAGAATGACACTAAGTTCGTGTTAAGTCCTTCGAAGACTGCCGCGACCCTTGGTCTAAGGTTAAAGAAGCAAAGCTTTTGATCTCTAGCTTGGAATTCCGCAATCATTGTCGAAACAACCTTAGCAGCTGTATAATCGGCACCATAGATGTGTGTGCAATCGATAACAACTGGGAGTGTAGACTTTTTACCTTGCTTGTTGACAACATTACGCACAAATTCCACTGACGGGAAAATCAGACAGCGATCCGGAGTGAGCATAATATAGTTTGTTCCGCCAGAAGCCTGTGTTAAATTGAGGAATACATTACATGATAGACTGGCTTGGTGTTGGTAAACTTACGACAAGATTTTCAACTCTAAGCTTAGGACGAGCGGCATGATACAAGATGAAGACTACGTTGATGCCTATGCCAACTAGGATTCCAACCTGCAACTGGAGCACCAAACAGGCGATGAATGTTGCGATCCCGGGAATAAGGTCGGTTTCTGTTTTGAAGAATTTATAAGTAATTGATTTTGGTTTTAAAAGGCAAAGCTTACTTTTACTCCTCCACATAGGCTTGATAACTCTGTATTGTACCATGAATAAAACTGCAGCAACAATGATGGCGGCCAGCGCCGCTTTTGGAATGTAAAAGAAGTATGGAGTGAGATACAATAATGCGATGATGACGAGTGTGCCGGTGTACAAATTGGACAGAGGAGTTCTTACTCCACTAGCATTACAGACCGCTCCTCGAGCCAATCCTCCATTTGCTCGGAAACCCTGAACAAATGAATTGGCCACGTTACAAACACCAACTGCAATCAACTCCTGAGTGGCATCAACTGGCTTTCCTTCAGCTAAATGATAAAATGAAATTAAATAAATCAAAGCTAAACAAAAAAGCCATTTGTTTTTATTTACCAAAAGCCTGAACCACGGCCATATTTTCGAGCAACGAAATTAATGGAACGACAATCAATCCGGAGCCCATATGGGAAACCATGTCAACAAAAGACTCATGAATTTCAGTAACCTCGCCAGTAACAGTTGAATTCTCCAGTCTAGTAAATGAGAATGGAGGTGCCTGGAAAGTTGGCAGACCTGGAGGAACGTATCCAACTATCCTGAAAACATTAATTCCAGAAGTATACAGGCAAGCGCCAATGCCTCCGACAGCGACGACCAAGACAGCATTTCGAGATGTTCCAACCAACCAACAAGTGCTGTTAATGATTTTTTGCCAGGGTTTCTTCTTTTCATCGTCCTCCGGTCCAATCTTGAAGCTAGCCATCGCTCTCATAAGAAGAAGTATTACAATGCATCCAATTCCGAGGGCAGTATCATTCCAGCTTATATTTCGTATATCCTTTACGATTGAAATCCACATATCAAGGAAAGTTGCTCCGCTGGTGTTGACGCCAAAAATATCCTTAAGCTGTGATGTAAATATGATCAGAGCCACGGCGCTGGTAAATCCCGCACTAACTGGTCCCGATACAAAGTCAATGAGGAACCCAAGTTGAAAAACAACCATAACTATTTCGACGAGTCCCGTAAGGAATGCTAGTAAAACAGCACGTTGCCAGATACCACCTGCGGTTTGGAAAGTGAGCAAGGCGGAAATGGCTGTTGGTCCGACGGGCACATCTTTGCTCGAACCGAGGAAAATGTATATAAAGCAACCAAGGAAGCATCCATAAAGACCGTACTAATGAGAAAAAAAACATTTGATAATCCCTTTTAAATATATTGGGTTCGAATGTACTTACAGCTAAAGGTAATCCAGCTATTCCAGCATAAGCTAATCCTTGCGGAATCACAGTCAATCCAACGGTAATACCAGCTACCAAATCTCCAATAAAATCATCTTTGTTGTACTTTGGCAACCATGTTAGTATTGGCAGCCGTTTGTATAAAGTCTTCTTGCGAAACACTTTGGTCGATGCCTCGCGACACCAGTCGCCGACAGTTTGACAGCACCCACTTTCTTTCTCATTCGGCATAATGCAATCACTCGATCCGGAATATAGTCCATTTGGCGGTATATCAAGCGATACTTCAGATCCTGATCCGTTTTGACCAGCGTGTATGTGTCGCATTTTTATATAATTTTTTTAATCCAATTGTTATTTATTTGTTTATGTTGACCAAGTATGTATCTATGGTTGAAATGAAGAAAAAAAAAAGAAAGACGACTAAATATAAGGTAACTATTGCACTTAAAGTTCGACACACAACTCAGTCGGAGTATCTAATGGTTCTCTTGGTCAACTCTACTCCACTACTGTCGTGTGTCTGCGCTGCGGTATGACTGCGGTATGCATGCACATTTATTTTATATGTGTTCACTGAACTTGGCGGAACGCGCACGTGCTATTCTCATGTATTGTTGAATAAAAATACCTCGTACTAGAAGTCCCCACTGAAGAAAACAAATGTCCCCCACCACAAATTTGGGTCTTATCAGAGTCACGGTGGTTTAATTAAAATTCAGTTAAATGGAAGTGGAAGGGAATGTATCTGATCTGATCGTGAATCTTTGATATTTTGTTGGGAATTTTCTTGTTGCAGATACATCCTATACGCCACGCGACGCCACGCGCAAGACAGATCAAACGTATAACCAGTTTATGGCGACGTATTTTAACGTAGTAACGAAGGCGTAGCTGTCGCTTGATTGAGTTTGAATACGCTTGTATAAAAAAAAAACCTCATACCTCATACTGTCAATAGTTTTCATTCTCTCTCGTCGATCTCCAATGGGGAGAAACTTTGGTTTTGTAAAATCTTCTAGGAAGTATAAACTAGAAATGGTGTCGTGTTGTGATTGCGGAATGCTGAGCAGGCAAAATAAAATATGAGACTCGAATAACTCCAAAATCTATGAATATTCCTTCTTCCTTCTTGTCACTATAATTGACACTAGCTATTGCTTTATGTTATGAACTATTACAGATTATAGTGCAGATTTCCTGATATGAGAGAAACTCAACTACGAACGAAAAAGCTTTTGTAAAAATTTTAAACTATACGAAACCAACCTAGGGCCCCAAAAAAACACAGCTGGATAAGATGCTGTTCAGAAAGCCAGGGGTGCAAACCACATACCACCACGCATATGTATCAGCAACGTATGTCCAAAACGGCGTAGAAGATGTGCAACTGATTAGCGAGGAATCTAGCAACATTATATTTACAATAAGAGTTTAGATCGGCGGTCAATTTGGTGTCGGTATATAGAAGCCTCCAGCTACGCCATGGCCACCTAATTCAGGGTGTTCAGGGTTTCTCAAAATCAACCAATTGCTTTTTCCGGTGACTTGAACAGCCATCATCATTTATGCTTTTTTCGGTGACTTGAACAGCAACGACAGCAATGTGGAGTGGGCGCAATCCATACACATGCACCCAGTTTTCGATGCAAAAGGTAGAGCAACATTCCTTCCCCGAGGATGGCGAAGAGGCTACAGACCGGTGTTTTGTCACTTACAACATGGCACATCGGCCACTCTCTTCTTCAAAAACTGCCATGCCAGATTTGCCACGTAGTCAAATAATCCAAATCCCTCTAGTCACCTCCACACAACAGCCACGATGGAACTTCGTGAAGGAAAACTGGAATAGAACTCGACTTATTCTTGAAGTTCATTTTGCCAACTCCCCAAAAGCTAGAAGAAGTTTAGATACTGTTAAAAAGCATATTCCTCGTGGGTTTTTACAAGGAGCATATCCCTGGGTTGAGCGATAAAAGCGAACAGCTTATGATGTCTTCGCGGCATCTGCCGGGTTTTCACTTACGTATTGCGTAGTCCATCTTCTTTAAAGGAAGAATTTAAAGGATCATAACGCTCTCACTTAAGTTTGATCGTCAGACCTCAATATTGCATTTGATTTTGTATGCTTGCTTTGTTTTTTTTTTTTCCAAATTCGAAAGGTACACGCTCCTGTTATTGAGTAATGTTTGATCGACCTTTTATGATGCGCCGGAAATCTTTAGTTGTATCAACCCACGGATTTGTATTTACACTAGCAGGAGGATTTCAAGATTTGAAATTTCCCACTACCCTCTTCTATTGAGGGTTATGATATGCTCAGCACGGGATACGTCCTCCGTAGTCCCATTCTCTAATATTGAATATTAGTAAATTGAACAAATCGTGTGTAAAATGTAAATACAAACATAATGAATTTTTGTTTGACTTGAACGAAATTGATTCACCGAATAAATCAGTTAAATATTATACGAGTATGTTAATTACATGGGAATTAAAAAGAGGACATTCCGTATGTTTAAATGAAAAACATCTTCTCCTCGAATGTCATGTAATTAGTGAACCATTACAATCTACATTTGTTCTTGATCACACGGTGTGAATTATAAAACGTATACAAACAATTAAAGCTGTTCAAACTGAACATTATTTAACACAAATTATCTAATGCAAATATTTGAGATTACAGAAAATCTTTCTAAAAGATGTAAGACTCTAGTCAAATTAAAAGCGATAAAATAATATCTTAATTAATCTCTATTAGCTTAATCATCGTAGTGTAGTTCACTGTCAAATCATTCATTACAAACTGTTGCATATTAATTTTCTGTGTCCCCAGAGACTATCACGTGGAAAGGGAATTGTAAAATATACACTTCTCATCGTCTTCATTGTAACACTGTGTGTTTTAATTACTCTGACAATTTGTTTATCATTTTTCCGCTGAGATAAAAATCAGAATAACAATTTTATATGAACGTTCATCATATCCAGATAACATCAACAAATTATCAAATATCTGTTTGTGACATAAGAAACAACATTCACCATGTTCCGCTAATAGATTTTATTCTAGTCATAATCTGATACTCTTTATTTAATTAACAACCTGTCATTGTTTTAACAATATAATAATATGAAATTAAATCAAACAAAAACCAATCAACAAACCGGTTGATATGGAATTCAAAGTATCTGAAATGTGTCAGATTGAGATCAGCTGAATACACGCCACATGTCACCGAAAATGAACGTGCTTTGATGAATTTATAGGTAAAGTTGATGTGCTAATATTATACTTAATTGTCATTATCAATAACAATTTGACACGATGTCAGCACTTCAATTGTTTGCTTTTAAGATATTGGCCTAATGATAAAAGCAAATTAATATTGTGGTTTCGATATTAAATATTCATTATAACATTAAAAAGGTTGCAAATTGATTTGATTTCCATCTTGTATTTGCCTTTTGTTGAATATTTAAGCTGGGCTTTTAGGTACCTACTATAACTGGGTTAAATGATTGACTTGGATTGAGTAGGAAGAACAGCTTCTATTTAAATATTGTAATCATTGCAATTCTAAGATATTCAAGGGGGTTTACGCTGACTAATACGGTTTTCATGAACGCCCCACATGCCAGTTGCTGTTTTTTGTTTAACCTCATGACTCCGAGATGTTGAAAATGCCATCAATTTCTCTCAAAATGTTTGCGATGTGCAAAAATGAGGTAAACTAGTGTTGAGAAATTATACAAAAATTCTATTATTATTGAAATGGTTTTTCTTGATTTATTTTATTTTTATCATGAGACATTCGTCTTCACTTTAATTTTTTTCATGATTTCCCATACTAAAGATGTCCTTCGTTAAAGATATTCGATGAGTAAGGATTTTTTAAATTTCTTAAAATAAAAATCAAAACTCGATTGGCATTGGCAGAAAAGGTTTTTCGAAAATAATGAGTAAAATAGACCACCGGCACAAGAAGTACAGGGTGGCGCACGAATCGTGCTACAAAAACAAAACGTAATAACTTTTTTTCTGTGTGAGTAATCGGCTTATTTTTTTTATTTTTTATTTATTTGGCATCTCACGACCAGCGTTCCATCGAGATCCCGATGTTCGGGTTCATGACACAATCGCGGCTGTAGCATCGTCAGTTCAGGCAAATCCAAGCGCTTAGACTCTAAACTTATTGGCGCAAATTGAAGTGAGCAGACATTACAACGGATAACTCATGATGACTTAAACTTATTTCCGTACAAAGTCCAAATTGCAAGCAAGTTTTAACCCTCTGGATTTGCCTATTCGGCTAGAATTTTACCAAAAAATGATTGAAATCACCGAAGAAGACAACAGCTTGATAAATTGCTTGTTTATATTTGATGAGGCGCATTTTGATCTAAGCGGCAATGTAAATAAGCAAAATTGACGTATATGAAGTGAATCTAATCCAGAAATACTAAATCAGACGGTACTGGACCCAGAATGAGTCACTGTGTATGGGGACCGTTATTTAAATATGTTGAAGGCATTTTTTTTTTACACAGAACTGCATCGAAGAAGTATCCGTTTCTACAGTATTTGGTTCCAGCAAGGTGGAGCAACTGAACATATAGCCGGGCCGGTTATGGCGGAGCTCCAATGAAAATTCCCAAACAAATTAATATCCAGAAACTATACTTTCCGCTGGCCCCCAAGGTCACCTGACCTGACTGCACCAGACTTATTTTTATGTGGTTATATCAAGCAAGAGGTGTACAAATCGAAACCAAGGAATTTGACTGAAATGAAGCAGTACATTAAAACAATAATTGAGGCTATTCGCTTACGGAATGGAAGGTCGTGCGTTCGAATCCCGGCCAAGTCCATTACTTTATACCGAATACATGAAATCGTAATCTCCCTAAGTAACTTAGACACCACCCGTGGAGAAAAACCCTACAACTGCACCCAAACACTTCTTTCCTATCTCTCTATTCTTTCTAATACCAAGTAGCTTACACTGTGTTCTTAGCATTATAAGGGTACTGTAACAACAGAAAAAATCCCTTTAGCGTAAGCAAATCATACAAAAAAAAAAAAAAAATCCCGACTTCAACCCTTCAGACCGCAATGAATAATTTTCCGATCAGGTGTCGCATATGCGTGGATGAGCATGGAGGTCATTAATGGCCTTATCATCTTCAAATTAGTTATATAAAATAAAATTGAATTTTCTACACAATAAAAAAAATGAAATACATACATTGATTGAAAAAAAGTTATTTGGTGGCGCAATTGGTGAGCCACCCTGTAGTATGATGATTGGCTGTTGCCAACCGCTGTAACTAAAGCCCCCACCTCACATAGTAGCAATCGCCACTGCTATGATGTATGCTTCTTGACTCAGTGCTGATCACACCCAAGAGTTATTCTAGCGTCTAAGCTCAGGCGTTCGCGGTTGATGTTGACGTCCTTTCTGTTGGGTAATGCCTAGAGACTGTCTGCTCCAAGGCGCAGGCCAACCTAAACAAGATCCACTAGGAAAAGGCTCTCAGTCAATCCCACAAAACTTAGGTTTTTCTCTTTACGAGAAGAAGGAAGCTGATCGGGTCGACTCAACCAGTACTAAAAGGCGTCACAATCCGGCTCTCAAATGAAGCTATATATTTTGGAGTCATCCTGGATAGCAAATTTCATTGATCATAGCATGTTGGGTTGAAGACTGTCAAGGCTCAAGACATGGGTTATCACCGAAAAGAGTCCTATGAAGTTACACTGAATAATATGTCGTTTAAAAAAAGGCGGCTTTTGATACAACTCGTACATCCTTTCCTTCGACTCCTGTCTTCTGGATATCCCGACTGATGTAGTGGCACCGGCAATAAAGAAGTGGATCTCCTAGTATTCAGGACTCGCTCTGGTAAGCCTTTGAGCCTGGAAAGAATCTTCATAGATGACTACAAAACTAATCAAGTTTTCGTGGAGAACGGCAACATTTGACTTTACTTCTCATTATGCAATCATGTGTCAGTCTTCTAATCGGAGACCTATGCTTTCCTATTGGCTAATAACTATGAGGAACAGGTGGACAAACCGGAGTATTTGCATCTGTAGCGAGAGTGAAGCTACGCTTAGACCTTGTTTTTTTACAGACAATATGCTAGCAGGAAAGGTTCTCTTAAGTTTATTATTATTATAAAACTACATTAACTGATATTTGTTCATTTCAGAATAGATGTATGTTTTCAATGTTTATTGAAATATTTATAATTATGCTGAATTCTGACAGGTGAAACGGCACGCCGGGAACCCGCTATAGGCAGTAATTATGTAGTCAATTCGAGCATGAAGTCGGGCGGGTTCAGCTCGTTTTATATATAGTTCCAAGGAAGCAAATTAATCATATTTCATGCACTTGTGCACTAATTGGTGCCTTCCGGCATTCCGATAACACTATTTGACGGTCGAAGGAACAAATCACAGAGATAAGATTATATTTTGTAGCAGAAATCGAGTTTCGTACGCATTTTAGGCACTTCAAAGGTAATCTTTTGTTATTAATATTTGTCAACAAGTTAATAGCATTCAGAAATTACATACGTTGTTCCAATAGACTTTATCATGATTATTCGATTTTGATCGAAAGTTTGTCGAATACGAACAGTCTGTATTTTGAGCTTCGATCGAATCGAAACTTTATTTGACGTGAATATCACTTTATTCGAAGGAATAGATACTACTAACGATTCTCACAATTTATTCCGAATCTTTAAGTTTCAGCAATTTTAAACAGTTTTCCAAATTTAAAGAGTTTTTTGCCAAGCATACATAAGCATTTAACACTTATTTTTATCCAATTGCATTTGGTTTCCGTAATAATCAGCGCGGCTATAAATAGAAAACCTTTTTCTCCCTTAATGACGGTGAGGCTATGATCAGGATTAACGCTATCATAACCCTTCCGCTTAGCTGCATCCCTACTGGTCCAACGGTGGAGTTCACCGGTTCGACTTCAGAAAATAACGGCAGGCCTCCCTTTGAATCACTTCGTTGCTGAGTCCAATCAAATGCTGGTGTTGTTGCATTTGTTTGATCCAGGAGTTTTATGACTGCCTCTCTTTTGCGTTTGAATTGGAACGTTGATTGATATTGCCTTTTTGACAGGGTTCATACGTTCTCTCAGTTGAACATGACAGTACTGAGTCAGTACAACTGAGTCATTACGCGATGCTTAATGTCGTCATCAGAGCTTGCTTCGCTATTGATCATAGATCTCGGATATTTTAACTTTTCGCACTTGGGAATCACTTTTCCTTTCATATAAATGTCTGGAATAGGTCGGAGTGAATCAGAGAACGGGCAGTAAAATGATTCTGTTTTGTCGGCCTAATACGATACCCATTCCCATCCTAAACTTCCACACATACATCAAGTGCTCGTTGCAGGGACGTTTGATCCCCGATAGAAATGGCTCCATTTTCAACAAACAATAACTAATGCACTTTGGAGTTCGTCACTTTTCCTATGGCTATGTAATGCCTTTTCAAAATCAACCAACACCATCTGCAAATCATTTAAGGAATAATGATGTTTTCCATCATGATCCTTATACTTTGGATTGCATCTTTGGTTGATTTTCCTGCGAAAAATCAGCACTGGTCTTCAGATAGCTGTATTAATTACCGCATTCTGTTATCTAATACCCGCTCAACGATCTTCATGGTGTGTGATCAGCTTGATTGAACGGTAATCGTCACAGTCTCGCGTTTCCTTTGTTCAAAGGAAGAAAAAGACTTTCCCTCCGGATCGTCTCTAATCAGAATCAAGGACCTGATGTCTCCCATCTTTTTCCAGAACTCCAGAACCAACTGCTTTTCGTTGTTTGGAGTATTTGTTCATTTAGAAGTCCGTCACAATTCTGCTGCCACCTGTCTAGTATTTTTTCGTCATCCACCATAAGCAACCTTTGAGCGTTTTTGATGAACTTTGGTGAACGGATTTCCTAGGCATTCCTGTTTCTTTGAGCTTCAATTTTGAAAATGCTTGCGCCCCTGTTAAAGCTTGTTTTTTGAAGTTTGAAACAGCCTGGACGCGAAATTTCATCTAACTCCCAATACAGGCCCTCCACACACTTTGCTTGAATTTGAGCGCACTTTCTCTTTGCGAGCCTCTTGCATTGTCTGTACTCCGATTCGAGGCGAGCTTTCATTAATAGTGGAGCGCTTTGAATGCCGCTTTCTTATCACTTAGCAATGCTTAAGCTTCATCTGTCCACCATCATGTTGTTTTAATAGTGTCATTTTGAGCCCCCGAGAAGTGATTTATCTCTTTCAAAGGAAGGTCGTTGTCTTGAATTCAACACATTCTGTGCTCTGCACTCTGCATCCTCAACTTCGTTTACGATAATAATTACTGTAAATAATTTCACGTTTGCAATAAATTTGTACCATTTTATTCTCGCAGACACTTTTGTTTGTTTAGTTCTGTTCGTCCCCGCCGATAGCAAATTTTCGTCAGGAGGAGGCGATGTTATTGGGCGATTGCCTGTTCTAGGATCACTTTGTAATCTTTAGCCCGAGGCTTCATGAAACGTGTTACCGAATGGTAATCCATCTGGGCTTCATTTCCGCCCCTGCTGTAAGTGACCAGGTGCCGGCTTTGTCTTACGAACATGGTACTATAAACAGAAAACCTATACCAAATAAAGATTAAAATACGTGTATTTATGAGCACAAATTAAATAAGATAAGATAAAAGTCGATTTTAAAAATGTACACCGGTTTCTGTTTTCAATTTTATTAAATAATTTTATTGTTCAGAAATGTTTATGTGCGTTAAAAGCAACGCGGTGCGTCATTTTAACTGGCTGACCACTGAACCCGTTTCTTCGAACGATCACATCGTTCTTTACTTAAGTTTATTTCAATTACGTTTTAACTTTTTTCTCCCTGATTTGTTGGTAAGTTGGAAGGAGCACAATTAAGAAAACAATCTTTATTATAATTAAGTAAAATGGCATCAGAATTATTGAATTTATGAATTATGTATAGGTGATAAATTATTAACTTCCCACTTCCCAAAAATGAAAATCCTAATTTAAAACATATTTTATATTCAATATTTCGCAATTAATTTTACTAACGTAAATACGTTGGTTAACAATTTCGTCGATCATGGTACCTATCTCGATTATAAAAAAACATATCAATTTTGTTCTGGTTGCAATCGAATCGTATTTACCTATACATGACCAGAGCATTACATTGAATTCGGTCCAGCGGTTTTTATGTTAACAAAAAAAGGCTCACAAGATATGGATTTAAGAATTTCTCAAAAAAGATTTATCCAACCTAATATTGTATTCGCTTACTGAATGGAAGGTCGTGCGTGAGAGTCCCGGCCAAGTCCATTACTTTATATCGAATACCCGAAATCGTAATTTCCCTAAGCAACTTAGACACCACCCTACAACCCTACAACTGCACCCAAACACTTCTTTCCCATCTCCCTATTCTTTCTAATAGCAAGTAGCACCGAAAAGCATGCAATGAAATACGATAATGATAGGTGCTGCTTGCTGTTAAAACACAAATGCTTACGCTGTGTTCTTAGCACTATAAGGGTACTGTAACATCACAAAGAAAATCCCTTTAGCGTAAGCAAATTATAAAAAAAAAACTAACAGTAATAGTGATAGCAATGTAAATAAAGCAATAAATAATCAATATTAAAATTGAATGAGGAGAAGAATCAAATAATATTGATTTTATTGAAATTTCACGTACTCTCCTTTATTATTGTCTTTATTATTACTAGCAGACCCGCTGTAAAAATGCTTGCGTGTTTTCTATTTCAAACCTATTAATCAATTTACTCTTAATTTTCGTATGCATATCATGCTTCATATCAAGTCTGGACCTCCTGGGTCGCACTCACCCCACTGTCGCCCGAGAGCGAGGCCCCTATTTTCTATGGTTATGGTTCGCCAAATTAAAGAATGGTAAGCTTTCTATAATTGGGGGGTATTGCATACAATCTCAAAATTTATTTATATTTTCGTGGATAAAGAAATAACGGTACAAAACCGAATCAATTCAAGAAAAAAATTCTAAGCTTAATTAATAATATAATTCTAATTAATAGAATAACTTAATTCAATTCAATTTATTGGCAAAGTACAAGTAAGAACAAGTGAATATTAAATGAATATACAATTTAAGAAAATTAAATATTATTTTTGTAAAGCTTCTGGCTCCCGGATGCGATGAAAACGGAACTTCGACCCATAAGATCTTATGTGCCATAGGGGCCAAAAAATATTAAGGCTTGTAGAATTTCTACTGTCCTTATAAAGCAGACAAGTTTAGAAGCAGATAACTTCTTTATATCTTCGAAAGTCAGTTGTTGCCTGAAGAAGATCTTCTTTCTAGTTCCATTAAGGGCTAGACATTCACATAATATGTGTTAAGCTGTTTCGCCTTCTTCAAGACATAGCCGGAACTCTAGATAGTGGACTATTTTCGTTTTGTGGTATAGTAAACCGTGATGACCAGGAAGGTAACATACTAGGTCTTAAATATCATGCCTACTTTGACTTAGACATATGTTGGCATTGTTGTTGAGGGGCCGAATGGCTCGTTTGGCCTGTCTTAGACCTGCGATGTTCTCCCAATAAAAGCGTCTTATTACTTTTTTCTTTAGAGTAAAAAGACAGAGACGACAGAGTAATCTAAATCACGTATGTACCAGAATCCGAAGCAGATGTAATAAATGCATTTTTGTTCCCCAAAAAATAGGATTTGTAACCATCTCTGGACAACACCTTGCAAATAAAAGTCAAGTAATGCTATTTTATATTTCACATATATTCACCGATAGGGAATTTCGGGAGAGGATTAGGAACAGACCATTTGCGGAGCTTAGGGAACGGGGTGTGTTGAAGTCGACTATCTCTTAAAGATCATTTGTGTTGTTTGATCTTGCTCTTACGACACCGGCTATCTCCGATCAACCCACTTCTCATCTTGTGAACCCACGGATTTGCATGCACGCTTGCGGGACAGTTTTAAGATGTTCAATCTTTCGCTGGTTCACATGAAGATTACAATAATGTGATTTCTCTCCTTAGTCGCCTTTTGCCACCCGCACTAAATAGCTGTCGCGCATGAAATCAATTGCAAAAGCGATGATTTTGATTGGCAACTATCCAACACTTTAGCGGATTCCACTTCTTGCCATTCTATAGAATTATTGGAGTAAATCACAAACGATAAAAAAGTGAATTCATATAAATTCTGTTTAAATTTAAGTAAATATCGAAAATGTTAGTACTATACAAGCTGTATACAGGGTGTCCCTTAATTCGTAGACAATATTTTAGGGCATGATTTATGGGTATATTCTAAGGAAAAAATTGTTCTAGAGGCCTATCTCCAATTTTTTATCATTTATTGAGGATTTAAGAAAAGGCTTACTTGGGTGTACCCTGACCCATGTTAACGGTAATTGAGCTGTTAGTACTAATGATAGAAATTTCGTTTAGGCCCCTATTTGAAGAAGAAATATTGAATAATTGCATTTAAATAATTTTTATATCTTAACTCAGTCTTAAGATATCCAATTTTTAACCTATTCCATTTTTCCTGCACATGCTAATTTTTTGACTTTCGGTTCAATTTTCTCCAGAAAATGCGTAATAAACATAACGTTTTAATATTTTTTTTGAATGAAAGTAACAATAGTAATGGTTCTTAAGTATCCAATTAATTGAAAGTACGAGTATTACAAAGAATTATGTTCTACTTGCAAATCAGATTAATATATGTATGATGTACTCGTATTGTTACTAACTTAAAGAAAGGCTACCACGTGGGTGAACTGTTGGATGCCCTATACATAATCGTGTAATACAAAGTTGATGCGGCATTGTGTTGAGAGTCGTTGTCCATTTTCGAAAGTTTGTTGCTTCGAACAAAATAAAAAAAGGAATACATAAAAAAAACGCCCCCGCGGTCGTGACAATACAAATTTTATGGGCGATTTATTTAGAAAGACTTTTGTCGACATACTTTGCAAAATAACACGACCTTCATTTCCATCGACTTCTTCGATAATTTTTCTTTACTAGTCTGTGCGCGAATTTTAAATGTCCTTAAAATTCATCTTTTCAGGCACCCAGAGAGTATATCGATGATCCGGAAGAAAAACATCACAAGTCACATTTTTCAATAGAGATAACAAAAGATTCCTAAATCGTTCAAAGACTCGTTAGCTCGCCACCTTGAGGTTTTTGGATTATCTGTCATTAATTAAATAAGTATTTTTCATTCAATTATCTAAGAATAATATATCAATCAACGTATCTTCAAACCCTTAAATTAAAAAAATAATTTGTCAGTAGAGTTTAACTTGTGAAATTTTTTAGATGACATAACTCAAATTGTTTCAAAACATTAAACCGGGAAATTTGTTAGCACGGAAAACGTCGTATTTTTAAATCTGTCACTTTTCTTGGTAAATAAATTTTGAGAACGTATGCAACAAAAACACATTTCTTACTTGTGACGTTTTTTCCGACATTTCATACCTGCTTTCTGTACCTAAGATGAGAAACAGATAAGTTGTGTCAGTTTTCTTGACGTAGTGTTGAAAATTTGCCAGAAAAGACTTGTGTCGTTTTTCAAGCGAGTATAGTTTTGTTTTTTTTATAAATACTGGTATCAAATCAATATTCGAAAATTGATTTTTCAACTTGTAACGTTTCTGATCATCGATATGTTGCTAATTTTAGCTTTAAAACTGGAAATTAGGGCCCCTAAAGCCGGTGAAATCGCTAGATCGACAATAACTTCGATTCTGATCACATATACAGTAATTTTTAGGGGTATACGACCAATATTAAGGGATGTTTCACACCATGAGTCACTAATACCAACACAAATTCCCTATAATTATTTCTCTACCATAAAAAAGAAGAAAGGTATAGGTATATGCATATCATACATTTTATCAAATTGGATTTTCATAATAGCTAAGTCACATTAATTTATCTTGCCTTATTTGCAAGAGTATGTTGAGTTATTTGCTTCTCGATGCAAAGACAAGACACTTACTATTATTATATCTTAGATCAAGTTTAAAAAAGTTCGTGATTCACATTGCTGCGATGGCATTCGAATACTCAACATAGAAGTTAACTCGAGAGTATAGGGATTGATAAAACTGGGATTGCTCATGGACATACTGAGAAAGAAACACTTTAATATTATCAGCGATAGAACAATACAGTACAATGATATTTATTCTACAAGAGAAATTCTATATTGTTATCTATTTAGAAAATGTCAAGTTGAGCCCAACGACATCGTGGAAAACTACGCAGTATGAGGAATAATTTAATAACAAGATACTGCATTAGTACTGGAGACGGTGTCTAACATACCGCATTAATAATATTATATTTAAATCTCTTTGATTGTTTAAAGTACCTGCGTTATTTACTTTATTCTTGTTTTATGGGAAGGAGAATAGTTGAGTCATGATTTGTTTGAAAGAATTCGTCTGACTCATCTGATTTCCAGAATGTGTCAGAAGTGTTGCATCTATAACCATAAGAACAATACTTGCAATACCTGTATTTGAGTGCAATTAGGTATAACTCTTATACTACGAAAATGTGGGCTCAGTGTTAATGCGTTTGGCTACTAAAACGAAGAAAGAATACCACATCAACTTTCAACGGAGAAAATTCACCTGGGTGCAAGAGCTGAACGACAACGGAGCTGGATTTGGACTGCGTTGAGATGAGCGTATTGTTTTGGAAGAATAATGGGCCATCAAAAGATTGTAAAAAATAGTTCGCCTTGAGTTCTGCTGACATCAGATTAATATTTTGAGCGCAGCACACGCATCTATAGGCTCTTGCATTATTCAAGATGACAAAACAATATTATGGCCAAAATACATGTGCAGCTTTATTTTGCGTGTACTGCATTTTTTGCTGTTATACTTTTTGTGCCAGTACACAAGCGTGGACAATAGAAAAAAAACAATTTTCAATTGAACGAAAATAAAAAAAAAAGGAATTAAGATGCGATTACACTGTCATTTTTTCGAGTCATTTAAATGCAGCTCTGACGTCAGGAAAAAATGTCGCATTAGAGAGACATTTAAGCTACGATTCGTCATTATTCATTTGCGAAAAAATGGCGATCACACGGTAATGACTAGTATCGTCATTTTTGTCCCAAAATCAAATAACACACACTGCGAGTGATTTAAAATTTTCCGATGGGATGTCATTAAATAAAGAGCGAAAAAATGATGATCACATGACTTGACTTGCGTCATTAAAAAAATGACACCTTTCCTATTATTTCGAATTCGTAATGAGAAAATTATAGCTTCTGTCATTTAGTGTTTTTCTCTCATCTAAATAAAAAATGTGGAAAAGAACTTTTGCGATGATGGTGGAAATTGCGGAGACGGCGTATTTGGCAGCGTGTGTGCTGGAAAGCAGTGAAGACGACCTTGATTACGAGCCAACGCGACAAAAGCGGAGTATTTGGCAAAAGACGTGGTTGAGCCGTCTCGAGAAGAGTGGATTTTGTGCTGGATTACTGCTCGAATTGCGCGAAGAAGAACCTGAACTATATCGCAATGTCCTTCGTATGTCAGCCAATAAATTCGATTATTTGTTGAGGTTGGAATCACGCGGAATCACGAATGGGAATAACGTTCAACACAATAATACCGTGCGGTTTCTAATAACATTTTGGAAAAATATCCTTTTTCCGGGATTAAAGGACCTTTTTTGTTGTTGTAAGGACCTCTCAGTAAAATAACATATACATATACATACATATATATAAAATAGGGACTTGCAAGAATCCAATATTATAGAAGACTTAAAGTAGTCGAACGACTTAAAATCAGTCAAAAGACTTGAAGCATTCAAGACTTAAAAGCAGTCTTCGCGTTTTCGTGTCCTTCGACAGCCAATCAACCTGGATGCCGAAAAAACAAAGAAAGTGGTGCTGGCGTGCACGTCGCTCCATAATATTCTAATCACCACTAATAAAGTAATATAAATGTGGATATTTTACATCATCTGCATCGATTACACCTTGACCGGACTTTGTCCTGCGCAGTTTCGTCACAAACGCCTTGAAGTTGCTGCGCGTTTCCCATTTACATCCGTATCTTCTGGGACAGTCAAGCCGCGATAAGGCCCTGAACTCATTCTCATCAAACTCCATCGTAGCAGTAGACTTCCGTTCATCTCTTGAGGAGATGGCAGATCAGTTCAATATTCACCTCTTCTGGGTGCCGGGGCATAAAGACATCTCAGGGAATTGTAGGTCAGATGAACTCGCGAAAAAAAAGGCATTACCTCTTCTACCTGATAAAGGTTTTCTAGGTACATGTACCTATCGCTACTTGTAAACTTATGTTAAACTATCTGCAGTCGAGAGTACAAACCTTAGGTGAGCAGATAGTAATAAATGTCTAACGACAAAGCATATCTGGCCAAAGCTGAATCTGTGACTGCACATTGGCTCTGCTATATGTGTTATTACAGGACACTCTCTAGTATGCAAGCACGCATCAAGGCTTGGCGTCTATTCAAATGACTTCTGTAGAAGCTGTAGGGACGAGGAGGAGGAGGAGACTACACCTCATCTCCTCTGTACATGTCCTGCACTCTACCATAAAAGAAATCTCTATCTAGTGTGTTGGCTATCAGCTAACAGCCACCTTAACCTAACCTAACCTAACCTATCCCTATTTACTCCTGTTTTCTGCGTTTTGCCTAATTTGCTCGAATTTGTTGTACTTTGGGTATTCAAACTCACGCGATAGTTAACAGAAAGTCCTTATTGTCGGCACTTGACGGCAACGGGTCGCATTCCATTTCACTCATAGTAATTTCAACCGAAATAGCAGCCAGACACATGCAACAAACACCAAATGAAAGCACAGATATCATATGTCAATGCCGTGTCATTTTTTTGAGGGTGTCATTTAAATGACGCAACAGATAAAAAGTGTAGTCATTTCTTCCAGGCGTCATTAAAGAGCGATCACACGGTTATTCTTTCGAGTCATTATAATGACACAAATTCATGTCATTTTCTTAGTCATTTACCTAGTCATTTAAATGACGCCTTAAATGTCGTCCCAATAATGACGATCACACGGAACGACATTAAAATGACGGCTTGTGACGCGATTTTTACGTCAGAGCGCCATTTAAATAACTCGAAAAAATGACCGTGTAATCGGGCCTTTAGTAAAAAGGCAAATGAAAAAAAGGAAAGGTTACAGTCGGCTTGAGCAAACTTTTGGATACCCTTATCCTATCCACCAAAAGTATGGGTGAATTGTTCAAAAGGATATTGTCTATATATTTGGTTATAAAATGTTCGGACCACTCTTATGTGCATAAAGTAATTCTTTATGCATATGAGTGGGTCGAACATTTTTTTTTCTAGTCTAAAAAGGCCAAACAAAATAAATAAAATTGGCATATAGAAATACGATAATTTTTAACATTTTGAAATTAGCCTTTTACCGAATGTATACAATATTTCAAATTCTAATGTAATATAACCAACGAAAACAATGTTTAAATAATATTTAAATCCATCAGCATCTTCCGGTGCCGCAGTGCTTTTAAGGTTAATGAATTTTGTGAAAAAAACTAATTTATTGAGGTCAGAGGTAGCCCTCATTTATTTGGCTTACTACAAGCTAAAACTAACATCTAATGAATAACTTAAAAACTAAAACTTAAAAAATAAGAAGTCTTAAAACTAAAGCTTAAGGATTAGGAGAATGGTGAAGGAGATCGATTTTAAGGCGGGCAGGGTTATGGTTGAAATTAAAGACGGAAAGATTTGAGTTAACCTTCTGCAGCATACGGGAGATTGGTTCATTGGAGCCATATGTGGTTCGATGGGTTAGAAGGTAAAAGAGAGGAGGGCAGCGTAAATTATGAGGATTAGTGTTAAAAAAAATAGAGTTGTTAAGAGAGGCGCAGTCGACGGAGCCTGAGAGAAGGCGATAAATGAAAAGAAAGTCCGCAGCAGGTAAAAGAGAGGAGGGCAGCGTAAATTATGAAGATTAGTGTTAAAGAAAATAGAGTTTGGCATACTCAAGGAGGGGGCGAACAAAAGTAGTGTAGAGGGATTTAGTCACGTAGGGCTAGGGGTTGCAGAATTCTTTAGACCAGCGTTTAACAAAGCCAAGTGATGCGTTGGCTTTACGAATTCTTTGGTCAATATGTAAACGAAAATTAAGCTCACTGTCGTTCAATATTCCAAGGTCGCGGAGAGATTGAACGAAAGAGATTGGTTGACCATGGAGAAGGTAGTGACGGGGAGGGGATTTTTTGCGCTTGCGCGATAGGCTAATAGATTGGCATTTGGGAATGTTAAGCTCTAAGCAATTTTTGAGGCACCAGGTTGAAAACTGATCAAGGTCTTGTTGAAGTAGAGATGAGTCATGACTCATGAGATGAAGAAAGGAGTTTGAAGAATTTGGTATCGTCGGCCTCCTCCCTACAGAAAGGGAGGAGTGACTAATGACCTTTTCAAGGTTATATATATTAAGGATGAAGAGAAGGGGACCCAAATGACTGCCTTGCGGAACACCAGAGGTTGCCAAGAAAGGGGCATAAGGACGGACCTGAAGCGAACACTATAAAACCGGTTTTCCAGGTAAGAAGATATCCATTTTAACAAAATGGGTTAAAACCCAAGAGCGGACAATTTAAAGTGAATTAATTGATGAGGTATCTTATCAAAGGCCTTGCTAAAGTCAGTTGCAATAACGTCAACTTCGTTGCCGTTCTCTAATGCTGACAGGGCAAATGACACGAATTCGACAAGATTTGTAGTGGTTGATCTACCTTTCAGAAAGCCATGTTGGTAAGGGGAAATAAGAGACTTGCATCGAAAGCTTAAGGCTTCATATATGAGTTCCATTGAGTTCTTTAATTAAGTTTAAATATTGCGCGTGTCAGTGTTCAGCTTCTCAAAATATTGAAACAAATATTAAATAAGTAGTATATATGTATTTCCAATTTCAGCTTTCCAGCTCGAATTTCGATTTCTTCGAAAAAAAACACTGTTTTCGAAGAGTTCGTATACGGATTTAAAAAATCCTTTCACTTGATTATTGTGTGGTCTAAGAGAGTATAGTTTCAAGTTTCAGCTTCGCAGCTTGAATTTTGATTTTCCGATAAAATGTTGTTGCTTTTTAAATTGTGAACGGATGTTAATAATTCTCCTTGAGAGTATGCTTTCCAAATTCCTTTTTTAAAACGCCTTAAAATTGACAACTTACGGACGGATATGGCTAGATCGACATAAATGTCGATGCTGATCAAAAATATAATATATTTTAGGGGTCTACAAGCAATATTAGGGTATATTAAAAACTATGAGTCAAAATTATAATACCCATAGTAATAGTGTATAAACAGACAAACAATACTTTAACAAGTAGCTAAACGCTATTTTCTATTTTCTCTGCATTCACATTTCTGCGCATGTGTTTTGGGTATCACTGGTGGTTTTTATGCAAATAAAATCACTTGGATTTTCAAGGCAAGATCTTAGTTGCCTAAACGGACGTAGATTTGGAGGAAACGAATCGCCCGTATGCAGTCTCTGTAAGATGAGGGAAGAAAAAACCAAACCTCACTTCTAAGGCAAATGCCCTTTCTTCGTTTCTTCAATTACGGTTCATCAGCATGCTTAAAGACAAAAATGCCAGCGGTTGGGAGAGAATGGTTCATAATTCGGTGCAGTACAAAACAGACAATTAAAGAATTAAATTCGTTTAAAGATTGCTCCTATAACTCTTTTGTTCATTGCTTAACTTCTGAATGTTTATTTTGTTTGAAAAGATTAGTACACTTACACTTACACTTTTGTTTCCATATATTATTTTCTCATTTAAAAAAAAAAAAAACTTTTTATATCAATAAACAAAAACTTAAATAGCTATTTACTTCAAAAAGGATCAGGCATTATAATTGTAATACATACACTCCTAGAAGGCTTTTATCATTTAACTATTAGTCCTGGATTCAACGTTATCTGTTTATAACTATATTTCAAGTAAATATCCATTTCAATGGCACCTACAGAAAATTTGGCGCAGTTGTTTTTATTTAAACAAATAATAATTTAAAACAAGATCCAGGAAATAAGGCACATTATTTTATTTGATGAGTGGCAACGATTTTTATAAACTTTTTCTCAATTTTTATCACGACTTTGACTTACGTATTTACTGATAATTTGTAAATTTAAACAGAGATTCCAGTGTGCAAAAATAGATATAAAAAATTACTTATTTAACAATTCAATTGACAACTAAATCACAAACTCAAACAAAAAACTAAAAAAGATTAACTATTTTGAGTAATTCCTCTAACAATGACAACCAACCTTAATGATTGAAAAGTAAATCGATATTTAACTGAACCTACCTATGTAAGTTCATTTTGAGTAAGGTCCGACTCTGTTTCCCCTCTTCTAGTAAAGAAAACTTACCAAGACCTAAAAACTGAATGATAGTTAATGGAAAATAAATCACCATATATGCATAATGTATACCTACTTAATTTATTTTGTTACTACCATTAGTATCTGAAAGTATAAGTCCATCCAGAAAAAAACGATTTTGTTTCTACAGTTCGCCGCACTGTTAATAATATTGACATTCGTACGTTGATATAGGTACTTTTTTCCAAGAGAATTGGAGCTATATAGTTTAGAAAATTGCGTTGATACTTAACTATTCATATCCAAATCCATGTGATTAAGTATTCCGTTGCAGTATCTTATTACCACTCACGTGATAGATGACGAGTGGGGCACTACTCAATTTTGTCATAAAAATTAATTAGATGTTGTATGTATTTAAAACGCAATTTAAAGTTTAACACACACAAATTGTGTAAAAACTCTAGAATATGGACATTCCATGGTTCATGGAAATGGAGACCAACTCAGGGGTTTTTTCGTGCAAGAACCACAGCATCGGAAATTAAAATTACTAGAATTTGAACATGTTTTGACTTGATTTGTATGGTTAACGAAAAAATTGTAATTTTATTTAAAAAGGGAATTTAATCAAACGATATCAATAACATAGGTGGTTGGCATGGGAGTGGGTCGCAGTGGTTTTGTTTGGAGAAACTAGTAGCAGAGAAAGCAAGCAAAAAACTAAATTTCAAGTATCAAGCTGCATTTCTAGAATGTGACTCAAAGTAAGGGGTTTTTATAACTAGTTTATGCATGTTATAAAATATGTTAAAAAAAAAAAACATTTTTGTTAAGTGCGTCTGACAAAGAGAACAACTTGTTACTTGGTTTTTATTGAATGACGTGATGGGAGACTTTTCCGAAAACAAATAAATTTGTGTGTGTGGAAGATGGGGATTTTTTGTTTAATTTTATAGGTTGGGCGGTTATTATTGGTTAACGTATAATTAGAATTGAATCATTTAAGCTGAGTATTCAAATCTCTGAATCGAAATAAGTGTCACAGTTACAAGGGAAAAGGTGAGTCACTGATTGGTATGTGTTCCCTAACATTTCTGTTGACAATGGAGGTTAAGTCTACTACTATTAAAAGAGGACCATCGATTAAATATAAATTAATATAACAGTGGCCTATACAATATGTACCCAAAAATGCTTATTGTTGTTCCTCACCTGATCCGATTTAAGCGGCATGTTAAAGTAGACGGTTCAGGGAACTTACTCCACGTAAAATTTACTCCTAATGGGGTTTCAGTCCACCTCAAGTGGGCAATAACTCAGTCCACTTTTCGAAATAGGAGTCATTTCCATAGAAGAGGAAAATTGCTTAACGTCAAAAATGAATAATTTCCCAATTAATATTTTTTTTTCAACTTCTGTTGCATTTCATGAGTTTCTGGAAACTGACAGGTGTTGCTCCTTAACGGAGCGACGAAGTTGCGTGAGCGGCTAAACTCTGCGGGAAAATGGTGAAAACCGGTTAGCAAGTGAAGCAAGCAATACACCCCAAAACTTAAAATACACCTGACTAGCTTATAGGCGCATACCTGTCAGTTGTTGACATTGATTTGTTTGACATTGACAGTTGTTGACCCTTAGAGGAGCAACGAAGTTTTTAAAAACTAGACAATATATATACTTTTTTATTTATTTGACATTATATTCGGCTTAAAACAAAGACATGATAACATAAAGTTATTAAGCAATTTTTTCCATTTTTATATTTTCAAGGAAATTTGAATTAAGCCTTATCACGACCAAATTAAATTCTATCCGAATTTTATTTTTCCAGGATCTTCCAAATAATTAAGGGAGAGAAAAAGATGATTTTAGTTTGCTCCTGGAACACGAGTTGTATCCAAAATGATTGGAAAAAAAAGTATTTTTAAGTTCGCAAGCGATATTTGACGCACCCTAGTTCAAAGCAGAATGTCAAGAGCCTTTCAAGAATGAACAAAGATTTTCGTTTCACTGTCAATTCCTGTCATAACAATTTAAGAAAAAGTTCCAGAGATAATAAGACCACCCGCTTGATATAGAGTGATGTTATTACCTATAACCTGACCAAAAAACAATCAAACTAATTTATCGGCAAAGGACCATACTACCACGCAATTTAATGGTTGAACCCATGAACCAAATAAAGAAAATAACGCATTCCAGAACTTCTCAAATTTGCTTTTGCTAACTATTGCCCCGCGAACAATCTGTCAAATTCCCTACGTCATAAGAGTCACGAAAGCGTGAACTAAATAAGAAAGTTTTCTCATGTAAGTTTGATTCATTGTAGTAATAAATTATAAGAACATACGTAACAGTGGGTGCGCAGTATTTAGTTGTAGAAGTGTGACAAAATAAATAAATATATTTCTAAATATGAGCAGATATTTCCCAAGGTGAAGACTTTTGACACAGTGAATTGGTACATTTCTGTAGGCGAAAAGACAATTTCAATACCAAAACTTCCAGGATTTGCATTCATCATTTTGTTGACCTCATGTAAGAACTCTTCGTAGGTATTTGGGGATATTAAAATATTCCGAGTCACATCGGCTGAACCCAATGAAGAACCATCCGCAGGTGCAACCATTCGGGCTATCAAAAGCGAGAGGAAATATAATTCAAATATTTTTTATAAGGTTAACTGGTTGTAGTTAACACGCGAATAGTTTAAGTGTCGTCTACGGATTACTTTTATGAAAATTCAAATACCAAAGTTAGTTGCGGCTGTGCAAGCATGATCAGCCAGTTACTAGTAAATCCAGTTAGTTCCAAACTCATTTAAATTAAATGGATACAAGTATTTTGTCAATAATTCAAAGAAGTCCTAACAAATGTATAATATTCGTTGGAATTCCAGCCAAATCTAGTTTAAAACCACTTATTGAAAGTTGGACTTATAACAATTAACATTTACATCCATAAAGTAAACTTACTACAAGAAACGGAGAATAATTGAAGCTCTTTTCCAAAACCAGATCAAACCAATTTAATATGAATGCGGTGCCATACAATGAATTTCAAATCGTGTTTGGACTTTACAGCACTGTCAAAAGTGCCCAAAAAGAAATACTATGGACGTCTCTGTGACACATATAAAGTACGGCCTTTGGGCATACATGTCGATGCTCACTCAGGGACATTTGATAATATTCAAAAAGTTAATTGTGATTTTGAAATTCCAACTCGTGTTTGGATTTTACTGTAGGTACTTTCAAAAACTTATTTTTGCAATTTATTTTATTGTACCTACCGCGAGTTCAACAGCCAATGGTGAATGAGAAACATTATAGTCGCTTTCCAATTACGTAAACAACATGTTTACGAGTAAATACCTATAGTAAATTATTCGTTAGTGATTTAAAGAGTAAACAAAGAATGAATTAAACTCTTTTCTGTATCTTCACTGAAAACTGTTTATCTTTGAATACCTGCAGGGGAAGAACCACCGGTAGCTGAAATAACCTTTTAATACCTTTCGAAACGTATATGTCCACCATAATTTACATATATTTTCAAAAAAGCAAAAACAAATGCCTTATGTCTAAAGAACTGCGAATCAAATTGCCAGCAATAAAATTAAAATGTCTCGTGGAACAGGTTAACAAAAGTTAAGGTGGGAGTAAAAAAAATAAATCGTTGGTGACGTAGAATTTAGAAATCAGGTATCAAAGGTTAAACTTTTCTTTACCGTACCTTACCAAAAAATCGAACCGGTTTAAGAAAAATAATACCTTAGAAATAGCATAAATATTCCTGCCTTTCTGGTTTGGAATGTATGCCCATTCTAACAATGTGAATGTTCGCAATAAATAAAAACAAATTTACTAAGACGAGTATACCTGTTTAGCAAAAATTTAGAAGAATGTCCCAATTTCTTAACTTATTCATTTCTGAATTTTGTTAGTCATTTAGGCATCTTTGCATATTTTTTTATGAATTTCGCCGCGTACGGCTCGCGTCATTATTTAAAACACACTGTGTAAATTTGTGTGCTTAGTGCTATGCATAGATAATATCAAGAAGTTAATTTAAAGATACGGCGATTATTTATTTGCAAAAACAAACTTACAAGATATAGGTAATTAATTTAAAATGTTCTAGTCTTATTATCATTAACCTGTTGTAATGACCTGGGTTCTCAGGTTCTCAGAGGTTATTTCTTGGATTGTTTCATTGATTTGTTAAAAATAGTTTTATATATAATTTGTTTTTAAAGCGGTTTAGATGAAATCAAAAAACAATAATTGAAAAACGAACATAATCTAAAAGATTTTTGACGAGTCACGAAGATATTGATCACTTGGATAATTCAATCATTTACATAAGAAACAGAATATTCTATAGATCTTGTAGATATCATGCAACTTTATATTTTTGAAAGGTTTACACATCTGTCAAGAGACTATCAATAATTCCACCTTCCTCATGATCATGGTATGTTTTGTAATGACAATAGATTCTTAAAAAAATAATAAAAATAAACATTCATTATGGGGTGGCGACGGTGTATAGATATTAGTGCGTTGGCTTGTGACCCGTATGATACAAATTCAATCCCCTTGGAGAGAAACGAATGACACCTCGTTTTCTCCAACCTCGACACTAAAAAGAGGTTTTCTTCCTGGAAGTTCAATGGAACGTTATTCGAAAGAAAACAATTTTTATGCTAGTATTGTAGAGATAAGAAAAAGGCATTCATCTTGAAACGTTACCTTAATAGAACAAAGAAGAGAACGCAATAATCATATAATGAAACGATGACAAAACCAAAAATCGTCCTTCAAAGTAGTCTTTTTGGGGATTGGTAAAGTTCTTCTGCGATACCTGTTGGCGATCATAATAGAAGTATAGAGGACGTTCTAAGCTGTCAATCTGCATTGATAATTCTTCTGCGATATCTGTTCGCGAAAACAATAAAATCATAGATGACGTTCCAAGCTTTTCTTTACAAGACTGTAGGACCAGACGGTTTAAGCCATGCACTCATTGAAATCACATCACTTAGTAAGGGGCAGAACGCAACTTGTCTGTCAAAGATATTTCAATGTAAAGGCATATAGGTACCAACTAGCGTCGTTCGTGAATAAGATACACAAAAATACATAAAATATAATTAAAAAATATCAGAATGCAATCTTCCTAAAACGTCTATTGACTATAAAAGAAAATTAAAGGAGATTTTGCAATAGGTTATCGATAAATAGGAGATTTCAATATATGTATATAGGGAATTGAACATATATATCATTGTCCATACAAGAATTATCTTAAAAGAAGTGCAACGAAAGTGAAATAATAAAGATTAGATTACGCGATGCTTAATGTCGTCTTCACAGCTTATATTGACCACAGATCCCAGAGATTTGAACTTTTTGCACTTGGCAATCATTGATCCATCCATATAAATATCTGGAATAGGTCAGAGTGGATCAGAAAACGGGCAGCACAAGTATTCTGTTTTTTTCGGACTAATACGATACCCATTCCCCTCTTCCACTTCTACCAATACATCAAGTGGTCATTGCAGGGACGTTTGTTGCTCGCTATTGATGGCGCCATCGTCAGCAAAAAATAACTGATGCACTGGAGTCCGTCACTTTTCCTTGAAGCAGATAACCAAGGACTGCAATAAATATCAAGGACGTAGATCAACCAACACCATATGCAAATCCGTTGAGGTAACACGATGATGAACTTTGGCGAACGGATTTTTTCGGAGTTCGTCTTTTGGAAGACCCTGGCAGTGGTTTTGCTCATTATGTTTCAAGCAATAAAGTGTGTCCCTTGCACCGTGTGTTACAGATGTATAATGCCTGATACCTGGAATCCTTTTGGAGGAACATCAAATTAAATAGAAGGCTTAGCGCGATATTTTTTTGCTCTTTTTGATCCGAAATGTATCTTAAAACAATGTTTACAAACATGGCCACTTGTTGTAAGATGTAAAAAAAATTTAAATGATAATAAAAATGTTATATTTTTATATCCTATCTTAATAGACTATTTGCATCGAATCAAAATGCGATCTTCCGACAAAAACATTTCGAAATCTCATCAAAGTGTTTGCGCCGCGCCGGCAGAAATTGGGGATCATACCTCTCAAAGAAAATATACCTAGTTCCATTGGTTTTGGGTAACAAAAAGTTCTACACTGGGGTATCCAACTAACTTAATAATATTAATTAAAAGATCATAAACTGCAAAAAAAATGTTAATGACAATTTCGAAAGATTTCGCAAACTCCGTCTCTGGACCTATTCAAACGCATGCTATTAGCTCAATGCCTCTCTATCTTTACTTAATATTATAGTTTACAAACCTTAGACCTTATACCCACTCTTCCTTTGATTCTTTGCTATTTTAATAGCACTTTATTTGATTGTGGGCCCAGATGCCCGATGGTTAATGAGCTGAATTTTTGGCCCAGGGGTTTCAGTTTCAAACCTTCCAGTAGTCCCTAAAGGTTTTAAGATTGTCTACCTCTTGTAAAGGCTGGCAACCATCCAAGATGAGCAGCTTCGTTCGGAATCCGGATTGCCGTAGTTTTTAGGCTAAAGATCCAGTTTCTCAAAAACAACGACAAAACACAGGGACGGGCTACAGTCCGCTTGGGCGAACTGTTGGATACCCTATTCTTATTCCTATCCCTCATAAGTGGGCGTGACAAAAGTCTAAGTATGGTTGAATTGTTAAGAACGCTCTACATATTTTGAACATTTAAAGGATTTTATCGAAAAAAACGCTCCTTAGCTCAAACTAGGGTGTTTCAATAAAATTGTTTTATTTAATTGTGGGCGTGTCAGTAGGCGGATTTAAAAAAAAATTAACACATGAGCATAAAGGGCCCCTAGAGAGTATATATTATAAATTTCAGCTTCAGACAAAAAAAATTGTGGGCGTGTCAGTAGGCGGATTTTAAAAATATTTACCCATGAGCTTAAAGGGCCCATAGAGAGTATATATTATAAATTTCAGCTCCCTAGCTCAAATTTTGGTTTTTCAATAAAGTTGTTTTATTTATTTGTGGGCGTGTCAGAGGGCGGATTTTGAAAATTTTATATGCCGAGCAGTTTTAGGAGTCATAGATCATATGTAAATAATTTCAGCTTTCTAGCTAAAAATTCGATTTTTTCCAAAATTTTGTTTTTTTTAGTTTGTGTGCGTGTCTGTGGGCGGATTTCAAAAATTCGTAAATTTGATTATTCCGGTACCCTAGAGAGTATATGGTTAAAATTTCAGCTCTCTACGCCCAGTTTAAAGGCCTAATTTTTGCCGACGGACGGACATAGCTAGATCGACATTACTATCGATGCTGATCATAAATATAGTAACTTTTAGGGGTCTACGGGCAATATTAAGGTATGTATGTTACAAACTATGCGTCAAAATTAATATACCCTTAGAATAGGGTATAAAAAGAGATTTCTTGGATATTTGACTTGTATAAAATCGATATAAACAAACTCCATCATCGTACTCATAAATTTCAGGTTGCTCTTGGATTTGAATGGAAAAGATTCGTTCACAATATTGGCGAATATTTGAAAATATCTTTATGGTCACAATATCCCATGGAAAATTCCAGATAATAAAAAGAAAAAAAAAAATCGCCATTGAAAGTAGCAAGAGCTAAATGTTGTTGATAACAAGCCCGACCTTGCAAGCATTATCGGAATCGGTATAAAACTACAGTCCCTTCCATTTGGAATAAAAGGATCTAAAGCTTTGCACAAACAAATTATTGAGACAGCTAAGTTAGCATGTATTGCTAATTTTTATTTACTCATTTTTGTTTTATTTAATATCAAATGTATCGAACAAGGATATTCCACATTTAATTGAATAATAAATTTGAATTTTTTTAAAAGTCAACGAAAAATATTATTTCAATGAATGTGAATCAAGAAGAAAGTTAAAGTAAGATGCTAAGGTTTTTTCCATTATTTTTGTAAATTTAATATTTCCAGAAAAATGCAGTGGTTTTCTAAGCTGGCTAGAGAAAATCAATCCGCTTTTATTGACGTCTTTCTCTAATTTAAGATTTTATTTAAAATAAAATACCTGTTTAGGCAAACAAAATTAACGATGTGGATCTAAGCACTATTTTTACTATAATTTAAGATTTCACTGGGTAAGGGCAAAGTATACAAAAGAAGAGAAATAATTGTTTAATAAGTTAAGGGACAAGAAGATAGGAAATCTCGCATTATTCAAGCACTTAATTTGTCATTTGCAAAGCCGTTAGCATTTGAGAAATTGGTTTAAAAAACAACATTTTATAAATAAAAAGCTAAGTTGAAATGTTTCTCATGGCATTGTTGCTCTTGGACTTAAAGCTTCTACGTTGCGTGGACTTTATCTACACAATAATGTGATTTTTTAAATAAAATTACATGCAGTATAACTATATTACTGCAATAAAATTGTTTTTTTTGAAAACAAGTCATTTACTTATGAAGCACACACTGGAAGCCTTTACCAAATGTTATAAAGCTTGGGAGCGCCATTATACCTATATTAATACCATACCTTTTCAGCATTCCTCTTATTCCTCAAGAAAAAGATATAAACAAATTAAACAAAACAAGTTGCATGGTAAACCAATAAGAAACCGTCTTATCTTCAAAAATCTGGCATCAGCAATAAATTATTCAAGGGAAAAACAGAGGAAACTATAGAAGAGAGATAAAAAAAATTGCAAAATATGTAAATTTCGAACTGAATTTTGTTTTCTCTTCCAGCGAGTGTATAGTAAAGAGAAATTTATGTTCACTTTAATTTAAACAATCAATAGGTGTCTTCTGATAAATAATACCTCATTCCAGTTATTATACATCCAAGTATATAAACCATTAATCGTCAATAATGATCTTCATCTGAGTTCAAAGACCCAGACACAGACAATGATACAGAAATGGCACAAAACAAAGCGTAAAATAACAAATTACTATATTTTTTTTAAACTGAAAGTGGAACTCACATTTTTATGGGTATTGAAATTCCAAAATTATACCACCAAAATAAACCAACTAAATTACAACTTCACTAAACGACACTTGAAACTAAGTATGATTTTTTTTGTTCTTTCAAAAACTTCGATCACATTTACGAAGATAGCTAATCCACAACGCGATAATTAGAGATCCTTACGCGGCGACGGTTTAGTGCAAAAAACAACAAGCGAACCGGGAACAAGTCTCATTTATAATCAGCATCAATGAACGTAGGAGAATCTTTAATAAACACCCGATCGACGCGACGACATCGCGTCGCGTGTACAACTCGCATACCACCTTATGAAAGCGAAGCGAATCCAAACACTAACAATATGACACTTGATCAGAAAAATAAAAGATATAATCGTACCCCCACCATCTTTCTTTGAAATGTTTTTTTGCTTGGTTTGTTTTTTTTTTTTTAATTTAGGCTTGAATAAGAAATTTTTGACGCACCACAACGCTTGATATATTTACAATGCGACATGATAAAAAGATTGATAGCATAGTCAAAGAGAGAGGGAGAGGACGTTTCTTTTCAATTGTTTACACAAATGATGACTATGTGCTTGCAGGGTTCTGGACGGAGAGGTCGTAAAAGCCGTCATATGTGGTTAAATAAAACGTTGGCTTCATTATTCATCAGCTTATCTTACTCGTAAGGGTACAAATAAAAACAATCCTTTTTCTATATACAATTTGTTTTTATAAATATTTCTTTATTTTTTTTAAGCACTTAATGAGTTTTTTTACATATTATATTATGTTACGCAATCCGAAGGTATGAAGTGTTTGCAAACGGAAACGGAGTTTGTTTTGTTTTTATGACGTATTTTGTTAAAATATGCAAAAATCAAGGAAACCAAAAATCGAGGAGAACTGCCATCGCTGCTTTCAAAAACAAAAAAAAATTATAACAATTATGTAGATACATTGGCAATTGCGGGCGTTAGCTTCCAAAAATGGTAGGCTTGTCAGATCCTGATTAATATGGGTTATTCGAGGTCAAGCGAGGAATAGATGGAGAAGTATTGTGAAGTGGATTGTGGGTGAGTTGAATGTCGTGTTTCACATTTCGAGTAATACCTAAAACTCGTTCAGCCTTATTCATTGAATTCGCTAAAAAAAACAAAAAAAAGGTTGCATAGTTAAGTGTTATGCAGCCTTTCCTCATTCATACAACATTGTCCCATTCATATCTATTAAAATTACTTTCAGCTGCCCAAACTGATAGACACAACTCACCTGTTTCTGCAAAAACAAATGCCGATTTTGTAACAAATGCAATCGAAATAATATGTAGAATTTTTAATGCGAATTATGAATGAATGTCCCCTTAGCTTGCAGACACTGATAACAAAACAAACTCCAATTGGTCCCAAACACCTTACAGCAGCTATTATTAGAAGCTCACCCTCTCTAACTTGTCACTGCCACTTTCTCCTATCTCTGCATGAATTAATTATATTTTTCAGAAGCGTATTTGATTTTTACTTTTCCTGGAAACTTTCATTGCTGAAATGCTGAACGTCATCGAATCAAAATAATTTTTATTTCTCAGAGCAAAAGATAGAAGAAGAAACCCAAACACACTTATTTATGCACTAATCAAACCCCAAAGGCGTTTAACATATCCAGCCCCTATATACGAAATTGTCTTTATTTTTCAATATAATTTCCCCTAACATCAATGCATTTGTTACATCTTGAGATAAGCTTTTTTAAACCCTCAACAAAATAAATTTCCTCTTTCTCTGCAAAATACCCATTTATTACCGATTTGAGTTCTTCATCATCCGAAAATCTTTTTCCACGAAAACATTTTTTCAAATCCGGAAACAGGAAATAATCACTAGGGGCAAGGTCTGGACTATAGGGTGGGTGTTGGATTTCTTCGAAACCACAATCTCGCGCAGCAGCTTTGGAAACTCGCACCGTGTGAACAGGAGCGTTGTTATGAAGAAGCAACACACCCGCTGCGAGTTTACCCCATCTTTTCTTTTTAATTTCCTCCCGCAAATTATGCAAAGTGGAAGCGTAGGATGTGGCGTTGATGGTTTCACCTTTTTTTTTGTACTCAATGAGGAAGATTCCCTTTGAGTCCCAAAAAACTGTGGCCATGAGCTTCCCGGCAGACGGAGTGACTTTGAACTTCTTCGGGTGGTCTGTTCCTTTTTTATGCCACTGCATGGACTCTTGTTTGCTTTCAGGGTCATAGTGGTGGACCCATGTTTCGTTCCCAGTAACAATTCGATCGATCACTTTTTTCTGAGGCGCTGTGAGCATTCACCTTGCACTGACCTTTGAAAGGTTAAGATGGTCATGAAGAATGGTGTGAATGGTACCAATTGAAAGCTTGGTGATCTCTGCCATCATTTTCACCTTTATTCGGGCATCCTCAAGAACAAGTTTTTCGACTTCTTTGATGCTTTCTCCCGTACAAGCAGTAGCCGGGGCGCCGGAGCGGGGGTCGTCTTCAATGCTCTCTCTGCCTCTCTTGAACTCACTTGACCACTTTTGCACAGTTGATAATGAAGGTGCGGAACCCTGGTAAACAGCCACCATCTCTCCATGAATAGTTTTTTGACTTTTTCCTTGCCTTGTGAGAAATTTAATTACAGCGCGATGCTCAATTTTCACCATTATCGTCTCAGTTGCCATTATTATTCTGTTTAACTAGAGATAAAACGCGAATTAATAATCACATTTATATGAAATTTTACATGAATGCACTAAAATAATAGTATTACTTGATAAATAAAATTTATACATACAACCACAGCTACACCCCGATACCGAGAATATATTGAACGCCCCTCGTATAATCACATACATTTTCTGAATTAGGTTTTTGCGTTAATAGACATTTTAGAGCCTGCATAACTTTAGAAACTCCTAATAATACGTTTAAGAATAAGGGCTTTTTATGTTAATAGAAAACACTTTTATGGATATAAAGAACCCAAGATTTTTATGTTTGGCAAGAATCCAAAGCAGCTTTTTGATTTGCTTGTGGCAAGACAAGAAGAATATGAAAATATTGGAAGGTACAAGTGACGACTAAATGGTCTGCGTGGTATGTAACATGAAATAACGCCAAACGAAATATGACCAACTTTTCCAAATTCGGTATTATTGCTTTTCAAAAACAAAGTGAGACAAAGTCAGACATAATACACAAAGTTCACATTTGTATAATAAATCGTTTGCATTTTCTTCTCGGGAAGTGCATTTTTTTTTAATGAAACAATTAAATGTATTTTACTCTTTTTTACACATAGGCGCTTGCCAGAAAACAAGCACCATCCATTATCGGAGCATCGATGTTGGGTGAGCGGTCCACACAAACACTATTTTATTCGAAAAAGTATGCTGACATAGGCGCCTACTAGACAGCTAGCACCTGTCCATTTTGTGATGAAGTCAGAGTAAAACCATACAGTGGCAGCAAATCTTGTACGTTGGAAAAATCAATTTATCGCCCTCGATAATATGGATGCAAAAAAAATATATATACTGTAAGGAAACCATTTTTAAATCAATCATTGAATCGTTGATTGGAATTTGAAAACCAAAATGGATTGCTATGAAAAATAGATATGTATTTATTTCGTATAATTTTTAACATTGGTGTTGTTAACGCACATTTTACACTACAGGGATTTGATAATTTTATCTTGCCACTCAAAAAAAAAATAATCATAATAATAATAATAATAATAAATAAATAAACAAATTAGTAAATAATAAATAAATTAGTAAATAAACTAAATGTTAAATAATATGTGCTAAATATATATCACCCCTATCGTGGAATCCGTCGGATCTGAGATTCACTTCACTTATTCGATTCACGTGAACAGAAAATTGCTATCGTGGGATCCGTCGGATACTCTTCCTTACCGACCACTATTGGTGATTAGGAAATTCAAATGTGACAGCTCATTTCAAACACATTTGTTTTGTATAAATTAAATTCAGTGAAAAGAAAATAAAAACTGCGGATGTCAAATACATGGATAGATTCGATCCGTTCGTTTTCCACGATACAGTGAATTTCATACACGTTACCGACATGTGGATGGTTCACGTCTGCGGATTACACGATGCAAATTGTTCACTATTAGCGGATCGTTCCCCCCGACGGATTCCACGATAGGGGTGTATGTATTGTATATAATATGTATATATTTTTATAGACTTCAGTAGACTTGATTATGAAAGAGACAATGTTTGTCAGTATTATATAGGTTATGTAAGAAACAAAATGTTTGTTAGTTATAACATATAGGTATGCATGAATTATAGTAATAATATTGCCAAGTTACATCTAGAGTTTTTTCCACTGCCGACCTCTTGCGAACGTCTGAGAAATAACCAAGAGTATCAATTATTGTCATGAGAATTTTCTCAAAATTGTAGGTCCCTTCCACTTCGCACAAGAAAGTGGTTGGAGAAGCTAGGTTTGAGGCCATATATAAGCACTTAATGCCTAATATTTATTTATTTATTTTAATAAAAAGTAAATAAATAAATAAATATACAAACAAAGAAATAAACAGTGTTATATATAAATTAGTAAATAAATACTGAGAATAAATAAATAAATAAATGAAAGAATAAAAAAGATTAAAAAAAGTATAAATATGAGAATTAATAAATAAAAAAGTAAATACATAAATATATAAATAAATAAATAATTAAACGAAAATAACAAAATAATTAATCGAGCTAAGCTCCAAGAGACATTATAACATGTGATAGCAAAAGTGGCTGCAGCACAATTGGCTAATTTGGGATAATCAGATGTATAAATATTATACAAAATGGGACCGAGAACAGAGCCTTGGGGGACACCTGAATAAAATGTTCATCAAGTTTGAGACGCCACTATTGACATGAACTTTGAAACAAAATTGTCCCAAACAGTATCGAATGGCTTTTCGATGTCTAACAGAACCATTACAGTAGATTTTCCTACGGAGCTATTTATTTTAACGTGGTTACAGGTTCTCAGTACTTGTTGGAAAGTATTGTGATACTGTCTGAAATCAAATTGCTCGATAGGATATATTTTGTTGTCACAGATATGTTTGAGGATTTATTCCTTAAGAACTTTTTCATATATTTTGCTGAGACTACTTAGCAAACTTATCGGCCTGTGAATTCCGGGGCTTTCGTGTTGTTTGCCAGCCTTTATTACAGGGAAAATTTGTTGCTGTTTTCCAGGCGTCAGGAAAATACTCAGAATACAATCGATACCGTTCTTTATTTTTAAGCTATTGACTATATATTCTATAATATCTTCTTCAGAAAAACAATTCTTGTTGCAGCTGTTAGGCTGGCATTATTTACGTAACTCTGGTGTTTACTCAGGATTCTGTTTCCGGATCACCTAGATTTTTCGAAATGCTGTGGTGTGTTGCAAAATTTAAAGCTAGTGCATTTGCCTTGTCTACATCAGAAAAATATGTGTTTAACAAATCTTTAAGAAAAGGCAACTGTCTTTTTTTTATTACCTTAAAAAATTTCCAATGCTATGAAAAAAACCGAATTTACTGAATAGTTTTTTTTGTTTTGTTTTTATAATTTGCTTACGCTAAAGGGGCTTTATTACCCTTTAGTGTTGGAACACGGCGCGAGCATTTTTTGTTGTACAGTAAGCAGCACCTAGCAAAAAAAATGCAATGCATGAAGGAAAGAAGTTTGGTGCTTTTGTAGGGGTTTTCTCCACGGGTGGCCGCTTAAATTATTAGGGATATCTGTATTCGTGTCGGGACTCGAACGCACGACATATCAGTAAGTGAATACTGACTGCACCATTGTCACCCGTACAAAATTTAAGGGATTAAACTTGGAAGAAATCTGACGGCTTGTCGAAAGATCGCATAATTTTATGTCAATGATATTGACGAAAAAGGAATTGATATTTGAGTGCAACATCGAACATTACTATTTCATGGATGTTTAATATTCATAAAAGATGCTTTGCGGAACAGAACGAATGACGAGAAACTAAATGCCGTTGCCTTAATGTCGAATGAATACGACAACCTGAATATTTTAACTTGTGAATTGTGATGATAAAATAAATAGCTTTGTTTGTTTAAAAAACCGGAAAGAACATTTGCTTAAATAAGATTTAATGTCCGATAGATATTAAGATTGCGACACACAACTTAAACAATGGATGAAACATATATTTTCTAATATTTCGTACTCTGAAATATTGTGCTTTGTTTATACCCTATTCTAAGGGTACCTATATTAATTTTGACGCTAGTTTGTAACATACCTTAATATTGCCCGTAGACCCCTAAAAGTTACTATATTTATGTTCAGCATCGATAGTAATGTCGATCTAGCCATGTCCGTCCGTCCGTCGGCAAAAGTTAGGCCTTTAAACTGGGCCTAAAGAGCTGAAATTTTAACCATATACTCTCTAGGGTCCCGAAATAAACACACTCAAAAAAACAAAATTTTGGAAAAAATCGAATTTTGAGCTAGAAAGCTGAAATTTTGTATATATGATCTATGACTCCTAAAACTGCTCGGTAGATAAAATTTTCAAAATCTGCAAACTGACACGGCCACAATTAAATAAAACAATTTTTTGAAAAACCAAAATTTGAGCTAGGGAGCTGAAATTTATAATATATACTCTCTAGGCGCCTTTCAAGCTCATGAGTAAATATTTTCAAAATCCGCCTACTGCCACGCCAACAATGTAAAAAAAAACCAATTTTTGAAAATCCAAAGTTTGAGCTACGGAGCTAAAATTTATAATATAAATACTCTCAAGGGCCCTTTATGCTCATGTGTTCATTTTTTAAATCCGCAGGTGGCAATGGTGCGATGGTAGTGTATTCACTAAGTGATTGGCAGGTCGTGCGTTCGAATCCCGACCAGGGCCATGATTTTTATAAATTGAATACACACAACAAAAACTGATCTCCCTAAAGCAATTTAGGCGCCACCTGTTGAGAAAAAAAAATTCCATCGCACCAAACTTCTTTCCTATCCTTCTATTCTTTCAGTAAGTAGCACCCAAAAATAGGCAATGAATTGCTGGGAGCTACTTGCGCAACAAACTAAAAATGCCTTCGCTGTGGTTTTACCATTATAAGGGTACTGTGTCACTACAAAAAAAAAAAATCCCTTTAGCGCACGCAAATTATAAAAAAAAAACTGACACGCCCACAATTAAATAAAACAATTTTATTGAAAAACCAAAGTTTGAGCTAGGGAGCGTTTTTTTTACAAAAGCTTTGTTTTTTTCGACAAAATCCTTTAAATGTTATATAACAAAATATGTAGAGCGTTCTTAACAATTCAACCATACTTTGACTTTTGTCACGCCTACTTATGAGGGATAGGAATAAGAATAGGGTTTTTCTGTTGTTACAGTACCCTTATAGTGCTAAGAACACAGCGTAAGCATTTGTATTTAACAGCAAGCAGCACCTGGCAATATCGTAATACTTACTATTAGAAAGAATAGAGAGATAGGATAGAAGTGTTTGGCTACAGGGTGTTTCTCCACGGATGGTGTCTAAGTTGGTTAGGAAGAGTACGATTTCACGTATTCGATATAAAGTAATGGACTTGGCCGGGATTCGAACGCACGACCTTCTATTCAGTAAGCGAATACACTACTACTGCACCATTGACACCCATTTTAATTCGAACAAGAAAGAAATTTGGAACATAAAGTCACTATAGCCTCGAAATGATCAAGTGTTTACAGATTTAAAAAAAAAACTGATGGAAAAGAAGATTGTTTTCTTACAAGCAATGTTCTTCATAACAATTTACCCATACAACGTTTATTGTCCCTGGATGTTTTTATTATTTTGCACATTAGAAAGCAGAGAATCTTCATTGATGATGAGCATAGATATTCAGCATTCACCACATCAGTATGCAGGGTCACTAGCCTGATGCGAGGCATAGGCAGGACACTCACAGAGGAAGTGCTCCGCCATCTCATCACCTTCCCCATAAGCGTAACAAATGGTGATTTCACTTTAACACATTAAGATGCTTTTCGAAAGCGCGGTGGCCCGTGAGAACGCCCAATAGCCGTTTACAGCCTTTCATTGCTATTGACAGAAAAAATTACGCGAACTTCGTACTGACTTTCGGTGGGAATAGGTTGGACTGTCTACAGCCCAAACAACCATGCCATCGAATATTGTGTTTTTAAAAGACCCAGTCATCTTAGGGGTGGCAAGTGGATTGAGTACGGCTATAAGTGCAGTCAATGCAGACGCCGATACTTCGCCCCCTCCGCCATTTCCTTACATATAACAAAAAACCCTTAGTATAGCTCCATTTGGAAGAACGACGCATATTTGCCTAACGAGGAGTAATGCCTAACGGTATCATTTGCCTTACATTTATCGCGAAGTATTGTAATGTATTCAGGTGAGGAGTCTAGAGCTTTTAGTGCTTCTTGACTGCCTGAACATATATTAATATTTGATCATCGGAGATTTCTTCTTAAGGATTCTCGGCACATAGTACTCGTACTGTGTGGCCCAGGGGCTAATATTTTGGAGATAAGCCGGCTGATACATGCCCATACGCCTTGTTTTTGAGCCATCTGAACCGTGCATTATTCTGAATGAGAGCTATTAAGCCTATGGCTATAGAATATCAAAAATAATTATCATATTATAGTGTCGATGGTATTTGACTTTTGTAGGCATTTGAAGCCATTGACTCAAATTGAAGGGCTAGACATAAGTTCATGGAGCTTTGAATTTTCATGTGACATTCAAAGTCCTTTGTCTTGCGTTTTTGAACGAGGTGAATCTTTGTAGCGGTAGCTGCCGCAGTTTTTTTTAAGTCGTACCCACTGGCGAAGAGTACCTCTTAAACTGTATTTTAGAAAGAATTGCAAATTTGTTTATAATCTAATATTACGCCCTTCGGACGTTTTTATAAATTGAGAGTAAGAATATTTTGAGCGGCTTGTACTTAGCCCTTCATTTTGGCAAACAAAATCCGTACCATTGATATGGCATTTTACATTTACATGAGAAAGATTTTTAGATCTACGGCCTCGAATGTGTCCACGGTTTTCCAGGCGGAGGTCCATGCCAATGAAATCTGCTCTGACATAAATTCAAAAAAGTGAATTAAAGGCGTCAAAATACATGTCCTTTCTTGTAATGAAGCAGCATTACAAGCACTGTCGTCCAATACAATGGACTTAATAACTGAAAATCATTGCTACGCTGCCTAACCAAACACAACAAGGTCAAATTTAGATGGGTACCTGGCCACCAAGCTACTGCAGGAAATGAATCTGTAGGCGAACTAGCAAGAGCTGGATCGGAATCTGCGTTTTTAGGACCAGAACCCTATTGCAGAGTCATTTAGGCTGCTGCTTTAAGGATATATAAAAATTCTGAACAACAGCCTCGTCTTAAGCACTACGAAAGTGTCCCTACTTTAAGACAATCCAAATGATTTATTAAGCCCTTCTCCTACAAGGAAATCTTTATGCTAAATAATGAAAATATAAGGAAGCTGGTGGGCTTTGTCACAGGTCACTGCGGCTTAAGATATCATTTCAATAAAATAAATTTGTGTCGTAAACAGAATGAAGGTTATGTATGGAGAAAGAAGAAACCTTTGCACACATTCTCTGTGAATGTCCGGCACTTCCTTCATTGAGTCGACCTTTTTTCACAAAGAGATACGTTCACAGGTGGATCTAAGAAACTATGCCACTAAAGACGTAGTGACCATCACTAGGGAGATCAATCGTCTATTACGTTAAAGCATCAATTGTTGATACAAAATATCTTTAAGGCCGCAGTGTCAGCCAAAAGAGCAAGAGTATACAAAAAAAATGTGTCAATGAAATTCCCATTGATAAAACAAATCTGTTGTAAACGAGAAAAAATTGGGTGCTTGTTAAAAAAAAATGTAAAATGTTGTTTATTTGTATTATTATCAATTTGTAAGCCTGTTATCTTATTCTTTCATGATAACAACAACGTGTTTTGTGGGTTAACAATGTATAAATTATTTAGCTATAAATATTCCCTTGTAGACGGCAAACGATGATCACCCACTATAGCCCATATTTTAACATGTGCTTGTTATAAAATCAAAACCTTTTCATAAAAAATTGTTTTTGTCTATTATCGACCCAAGGTAGCGTTTTGAAGCCTAATCTGACAAATCTAGGCATTTCCCAGCTTACTCCTTCCTTTGGCTACCCAAATTATATCAACATCATCGGCAACTTTGGGACCCCCAGTAACAGCTTACAAAGCGACTGAAGAACCGGCGAAGACAATGAAGTACATTCTTTCAAAAACAAACAAACATCTATCCAGCGAGTGTGAAAACACCTCAGTGTTAATTGCAGCAGCTTTGAGGTTGTTAGAGAGCCACGATAATAATAATAAAACTCTTATACTTTAAATACGGACAGTTCTGTTTTACCCCGCCGAGTGCTAGACAATAAGCAGGGAAGGTAAGCTTGTATTGAGTTTTAAAAAAAAAAAAAAATACTGCGTTAGGTATTTGTTCCTGTGTGCGAGGAAGGCGAATGGAGGAGAAGACACAACCGTGAACTCTAAGAGCTGTACCAAGATATGGATATTGGCCGAAAAGCCAAAAGAGATCAACAACATTGGCTCGGCCACATTGAGCGAATAATAATGCCCCATCAGCCAAAAGGTTCTTCGCCTCCTGTACAGACATTTAACTTCCAAGAACCCTTCTTTGCGCAGCTCCTGGTAGTAAATCTTGTACACATCAGCGAATAGCCGGCTACATCGTGTTCTACGATTTGGGTATTTTAAGAGTAAATCAGTAGGTACACTTTGTTGATCTTTTTTTGTCTGGCAAAAAATGACTTTTTCTACAACTTGTGTTGATTGTGCGTTAAATAGTTGTTTAACACAATTTTTAGGAATTTTGTCAAGGATGAAAAATTAATAAAAAAAATCTTTAGAACACATTTTTAGTAAAATGCATTTTAAGTAAAAAAATGCAACAAATTTTCATAATTTTTAGTTTAAGGAGCCATAACTTTTTTCTAGCTGCACAGATGTATCCAAAGTGTTTATGACGTGTATCTCCTACTAAATTGTTTTTCCAAAATGTATAAGCTACCTATTGTACCTATCATATTTTAGAAGTTATAGCGTTTCAAGTGGTTACAACTCCAAATTAGAGGTTACCCCTTTTAATGGGATATAACATGCAATGGGGTGAGAATAGACCCCCACAATTTTTTGTTCGGCGAAACTTCAGGAATCTTTCCTTAAAGGACTGGGACACTCTGTATATGATCTGACCATCGTCGAAAGTTATATCCACTTAGCCCTGTCCGTTCTGCCTACTGACACGCCCGCTATTTCAAAAAAAAAACCTTTCATCGAAGAAGACGATGGAAATTAAGTTCGTGTTCAACGCGAAGTATGTTTGTCACCAAAGTCTTTCTTAGAAATTCGCCCATACAACACCCACTTTTTAAAAGTTTTTTTTTATACAAACATTAATTATTTAGTAAAGAATACCACTGCAACGCCCCACAAAAAACAGCGCTTGTCGTAAAAGGTGACTAACGGGGATCATATCATAAAGGCAATTTTACCATTCAGTTCAGCCTAGCTACACATTTAACATCATGAAACTGTCCCGCAAGTGTGCATGCAAATTAGTGGGTTGACACGACTAGAGATCAACGTTGCCGTAAAAGAAAGATAAAATAATAATAATAATGTCTAATGGCAGCATGAACGTTTCGAAGTGGTAAACAAAAATAGACAGGCCTACAAATTCCTGCATCACACAAATGCAACAAAACCAGCATTTGAATGACCTAAGTTTTAAAGTGCTCCGAAATCGCGAGGCCTGCCAAGATTCATTAAGGTCATACCGGCGAACCCTGTGCTGTAAGTTGGCTTCGATAGCTGCGCTGTTCAGGATTAAATAAAGAAGAAGTAAGCTACACATTCTTTTAAAAGTTCACTTTTAACTAGTTTCTTCTGATTAGTTGTATATTTGATATTAGGATATTGCACAATATCCTTCTCTGATATACTGACAGTTTGTTAAGATTGAATTTTTATTTTTACTATCTTCTTCTTTCAGGCCTTCCGATTTGGAATCACGTCGTGGGTCGCTGAGGCCGATCAAATGCGGTGTTTTTGCAGTTGTGTGATGCAGGAGATTTTAGCCATGTCGCTTTTCGCGATTATAGAGGAACGTTGATTGCTATTATTGCTATCTACTCGTATTTTGGAGCTTTCTAACATCGGAAGAGTGTCTGTGGTAATTGAATAGAGGTGGCGGTTGGAAGTTGCTCATTCGTTTCGTCTCACATGCCATAAACTATCGCAATATGTTCATCGATTGACATGAATTTATCAAAAGGTCTGATAACTAAAAGGCTATCCTTTTCTCTTTTGTTTTAGCTACACTAAAAGTCCTTAACAACTAATATTGCATCTCAACTAAATGCAGTTTTTTTCAATTCAATTATTCCTTTTCATTAAGTCAATTCTATTAGCTATTATTATTTTCAATTTAACAAAACTAAAAGCCCAAGTTAATAAATAAAGTTAAACATTAACTGTCAAATAGGCAGACGGATTTTTGTTTTCTCCATGCCATGTAATCTCTATTGAAAACCATTGTATTTTTTTAGATAAATAAAAATAAACAATAATAAATAAATAAATAAAAATAAATATTGCGTTTTTGACGGGGTTCGTAGGATCTATCCATTGAATATGAAAGCACCAACTAAGTCGGTTGACCTCCATTTTTTTTTTTGGGATAAGTTCTTTACATGAGGGCTTCCCCGGGTTTCGCAACTTCTATCTTTTGTATTTAATATATAGCAAATAAGGGATTTTTTTACTACCCTTATTATGTATTGGCTACACAGCGCGGGCGTTAGATAATAAGAAATTTCAGAGACTAAATCAAAGAAAATAAATGAGGATGAATTTGCATTATGATTTATGAAAACAAATAGGAATATTTTCTCAAAACTTGTTATGGAAAAAAAATTAGCGACTGTAGGTCAAGAGTGAAATAAATTATTTTTGTCAATGCGGATCAAATTTTTGGTAAAATGATGTATCGTTATATCATGGTGGCATATGTAAATGGAAATCTTTTGTGGGTGAATTGGATAACGTATTGTTATGACAAATTAATTATATGAAGTTATTTTTTAAAAGGAGGCTTTTATTTAGTGTGGTCTATTGATTTTCAAGGTGTGAGATGAAATCCGAAATAACATAACTCAATAAGATGCATTTTAACCCAGATGACTGAAGAAAGGCCGAATCATATGACAATACCATAGAAATTTGAAAGAAACAAAACTGATTCTTAACATTTTGAAATTAATTTCTATTTTTGGGGTATCATGGACTCAATTGGTTTCGAATTATAAAACTTTGTTTCTATACTAACGAATATTGTTTTTCTTTCTAACAAATATATAAGTTGATATTATTATTATTAGAACCTAATTCAAAGTAATTCGATTATTTGATTTGAACCAATCCTATAGTTAGACAAATAAAATAAAGTACAAGACTTACCAAAAATCCCTACCTTAGCTTAGGGCTGATTAAGTGGAAAGTGGGGAAATTCAGCCATCTTCAGTGACCCAAAAATGCATCCTAAACGGAAGGAAAGGCTCTTAACCGCATTGCGGTTGGCAATGGTGCGATGGTAGTGTATTAACAAAGTGATTGGCAGGTCGTGTGTTCGAATCCCGACCGGGGCCATGCTTTGTAAAATTGAATATACACAACAATTCAAAATCTTCCTTAAGCAATTAAGGCGCCACCTGTTGAGAAAAAAAACCTATCGCACCAAAATTCGCTTTCCTATCCTCCTATTCCTTCAAGTAGTAAGCAGCTCCTAAAAGCAGGTAATGAATCATTTGCTGGGTGCTGCTTGCAGCAACAAAAAATACCTGTGCTGTGGTAATATTATTAAGGTACTGTATCAATTACAAAAAAATAAAAAATCCCTTTAGCGCACGCTAATTATAAAAAAAAAATGTGCGCTCGGCGCTAACATACGGTAGGACAGCGTACAAGAAGTATGAGGGCTTTTAGTCAGCGGCAGCTGAGATAAAGAAGCTTCGCATGAGAGACGTTCCTATACAATCGCGAAAATGAGGCAGCTGTAAAAACTACTGGATCACAGAAATGCAACAACACCAGCATTTGATTGGCCTCAGTGGAAAAGTGGATCGAAATCGGGAGACCTGCCGATATTTTTAATATCAAACCCGAGAACCCAACAGGTGGACCAGTGGGGAGGGAGTAATGTGGGAACGTTATTATCCCTTATCCAGATCATAACGTCGTCGTTAAAGAAAGAAGAAAATAGTTAAAGAAGAAATCCGCTTCTATTCAATCTTAGTAGTCTCTGAGTATATCAGAGAAGGGTATTGTGCAATATTATAATATAAAATAAAACGAACCAGAAGAACATATTTAATAGTGAACTTACACTCAGTATATTCAATCCTTTATTTGACAGGATGTCTTGGGAAAAAAAATATAAGGATACATTTTTAATACATTATCCATATTCCTTTCCCATAAAGTGGGCGTGGCTTTGGGTGGAGAGTCCTTGTTCATTTGGAACTTTAATTTTTTTTCAAAATGCCCTAAAAAAGTAGATGTAGCAAATAAGAGAATTGTTAAGTATGCTATTAGGTGTGTTTCTTTGGGAAATGTATCCGCGGTTGCCCAAAAGATCGATCCCCAGCAACATAGGCAGCAGCATGTTTGTTTTCAAATGCTGGCACTAATATGTCAACCATGCTGAACCAGTGATGGAATAAATAGTACTGACACAGATAAAAAGTACGTAAATATTTTATTAGAACCAAAAAAATAATAATAAAAACTTATTAATAAGATAAAAAGCAAACCAAGTATTATGGTGAAAAAGAACTTTAGAACACAAGTTCACCTAAATATTTTTCGTTTTCCTTAGGCGAGAATGATTGGACTTCAGTATGTACTGAGTAGTTCAGTTCTTACGGATTGTTTTTAAGAACCTATGAACCTATGAGGTTCAGAACATGTGTATAGTATAGAATTTGTTTGGCATCACTTTCAACTGACTAAAATTAATATTTTTGAATTTAAGGATTTTCAATATAAATTTCTTAATAAACTCTCTGACAAATGTCAGAAAAGTCAAATTTGCACTTAAATTCTTAGAACCGTAAAACAGTTCGCATTGGGCTCCGTACTTTTTGCCATAAAAAATAACGTATTGTAAAAACTCCACTGTTAATTATATATGTTGCCTTATTTAAAAGTAAAAATAAAATTCAACTTTTAAAACGTTGAGAAAATAGCACTGAATATTGAGAAGTGGTACTTTCGTACCTGGAAATTTAGAACAACAACTGTACAGCTTTTTCCAACCTTGATGCTGACATAAGCTGTCAAAAAAAAAACATTGAACAGATTGTGATCAGGGTTGTGACTTTACTGCAATTACAGTGAATCTACTGCTTTTTTCGAAAAATAAATCTACTGCCTTTAAATACAATCTACTACACTGTTGGTCTTACGAAAAAAATTCATGCAATATGTAAATGTAATTCACAAAATATTTTTTTATTTCTATCACTGAATGCAGTCAGTCCCATTCTTCCTGATGAAATCCAACTATTACCTAATTATAATGTTCATACTTCTTTCGGCAATTGGCTATATTTTGATGGCAAGCGACCAGAGTATATCCATATACTCTCTCTACATATGCATTTCCTACTACTACAAATCAAAATGCTGAAAAAAACCTACAATATGTGGAAGCAGGTCAAAAGGATGTGTTTTAACGCTTATGGTACACAGTATATTTTGCCTGTTGCACTACATGCGGCATGCTTCGTAAGACGAATGATTGTGGGTTTTTTCATAATGCTTTTTTAAAGGCGTATCGACTTGATCCTCGTTGTGTGTATCTTTTCACTTCGTGCAGTGCTACCTGCTTTGCTTTTTTTAAAATGGTTTATGGCTGATTTTTCTGATTATTTTTTTACTGTTTACACCTAATTATGAACCTCTACAATTATACTTGTCAAAAATATGAAAATAAATGCTTCTTCTTTGCTTTGATTTCGCTAAAAATAATGCAATCCGGTGTTCAGCCTAGTAACAATAAAAATTATTTGAATTATTATTTGCTAGTTTTTATGGTTGTTGGTCACACTGGTTTCGCAATTGGTTGGGAAGGGCGGTGCGTTTTTTCATAACGTATTTTTAAAGGCGTATTGACTTAGATTGTTGTCAGTGAAGAAAACGCAATACTGTTAGTTCTCAGAGCAAACAAATAAGAGTGTACGTGTTTTTTTAAAAATAAAGTTCAACTGTTTTTTTAATTTAAAAAAATTGTAAGAACAAATGGGAAACATACTTCAAAGTATTTGGCCTGCGGTCGAGAGGAAAAACAAGTTGTCTGGAAAATACCTTCGAGATTTACGCAACTGAGGAGGAAATAACAAGTAACTGACTCCATTTCAATTCATTTGTTCGTTTTAAAGATCCTTTTCAGCAAAGTGCACGGAGGAAACTCATGGAAACTGCGAGCCAACTCTGAATTTAGAGCTTGCCGACATTAAAATGCAGTAACAATCACTCAAAAAGAAGGACAATGTGAAAAACATTTTCAAACCCGAATCTGACTATAAAATTGTTGATTTCGGTAGCGAAAATGCGTTTATTTATTTTGCAGGCTACATTTAAAAAAAGGGTTGGGGACACAATCCCGAAAACCAAAATCCCGAAAATCCAAAATCCAGAAAATCCAAAATCCCGAAAAGCCAAAATCCCGAAAAGTCAAAATCCCGAAAAAAGAATCCCGAAAACGAAATCCCGAAAAATTATATAAAATGAAAAATTTGCGTAAATTCTTTGTTTTATTTTGAATGTAAAATAGACAAGTGTTTGTCCATTCCATTTACCGTAATAATGTTTTGCAGTTTTTTTGCTTTGTAATGTTGCAATTCGCAATATGCATTCAGTTGTGCTGATCTCAAATAGTGTGATAGCTGACCGACTAGATTTTTGTTAGAAAGCGAACATCATAATACAAAGTGAGTATCGTGCATGCCTTTATAATTAAAAACTTTATGTTATGTGTGACGTGAAAACCAACAAACAGCGTGAGAAACTCAACAAAAAATACAAGGATACATTTTACTGGGAGTGTGAGCAGCGAAAACATTGTGCAAATCACGCCTGACCACAATATTTTTTTTTTGTATAATTCTTTATTCTCACAATTCAAAGTTATAACTAATTCATATAATTTATTTATTTATTTATTTATTTATTTATTTATTTATTTATTCATCAAATGAGTAAACATTCACTGTTCTCTTTAGATTACATAATACAAAAATAAATACCTATTAACTACCACCAGAGTTGCTTAATGCTAATATTAAACAGCTTTTAAATGAATACCTACTAAGATGAAATTCTAATAAATCACAGTAATTATTAGCCTCTCGTAGACATCTAGATATAGGTTCATTATAACCATAGTTAGCCCTATGAAAGGGTACATAAAATACATGACGATATCTGAGTGCTCTTGACGGAGCATAAAAACCAATTTGAGATAACAGAAAGGGGCAATCGATATGACAGGTAATTAAATCCCTCACAAACATTATAGATAAGTATTTCCTACGAGTCGATAGAGGTAAAATTCCCAGTAGTTTACATCTAGTATCATAGGAAGGCATTTCAATATTCCAACGAAGCCGTCTTACTGCAACTCTAGTCAAACACTTTTGGATCCTCTCAATTCTGATGGAATGAACTTCATAAAATGGATTCCAGACAATGCTGCAGTACTCGAGGTGAATCTAACAAATGCAAAAAAGAGGCATTTGAGACTATAAGGATCCTGAAATTCCTTTGAATTTCTCAATATAAATCCTAGCATTGAGTTGGCTTTAGCAGCTAGAAACTCAATATGTTCAATAAAATTCAGTTTTTGATCAAACATAATCCCAAGATCTTTTTTTGATCGTATAATGGATAACGGAACATCACCAATCGTATACGAGACAGGAATTGGGGACAGATTACGACAAAAAGTAAGGCTCTGACATTTAGATACATTTAAGTGCAGGTCATTGTTATGGCACCAATTCGAGAGTCTATCAAGATCATCTTGTAAAAGTCTGCAATCTAACACCGATGTTATTTGACGAAAAATTTTCAAATCATCGGCAAACATCAAACATTGAGAATTCTGAAACATTTCCGGAATATCGTTAATAAATAACAGGAAGAGTAAGGGGCCAAGATGACTACCTTGAGGTACACCTGAAGTAACTTGAACCGGTGTTGACCGAATGTCGTTTAAGCATACAAACTGAATACGCTCCGTAAGATATGAGCTAACCCACTTCAACAGATTGGAATGAAATCCGAATCTTGCCAGTTTCTGCAGTAAGATGGCGTGATTTACACGATCAAAGGCCTTGGAAAAGTCAGTATATATGACATCAAACTGAAAACCTTTCTCCAAACCGTTTAAAACGTGATTACAGAATATTGAGAGAGAGAATGTTGAAGTTGATCTACCAGCCACAAAACCATGCTGGAATGGAGAGATGTAATTCTTGAGGATAGGTGCAAGTTTATCAGACACTAATTTTTCGAAGAGCTTGGGTATACTTGGAATTTTGCAGATTGGGCGATAATTTGAGATATCATATCTGGAGCCAGATTTAAAAATTGGTGTAATTAAAGAATTTTTCCAGACCTTGAGAAAGTCCCCATTTTCAATGGATTGATTAAATACTAAACAGAGGGGTACAGCAAACGCGTAAGAACAGTTGCGAAGAATAATTGGCGGAATTCCATCAACACCAGGATTTGTATCAGTCTTTAAAAAAGAAAGTGCTAATTCCACTTCAGAAGACGAAAATTCGAATTTGCCAAGATTTAATGAATTACTTGACAGTGAACTATCGTTAAAAGAAGAAGATCCAGAGGAAGTGTAGACCGATTGGAAGTGCTTAGCAAACATATTGCAAATTGTTAATAGGTCTGAAGAAGTTTCGTTATCTTGGCGCATAATTCTTGGAATACCAATTGATTGTTTTTTATTTTTGATGTACTTCCAAAAACATTTGCTATTATTCCTTAACTTTGACTCGACTGATAGAACATACTGTCTATACAGGAACTTATTTAAAACATTAAATTGCTCCTGGAGTCGGCGGTATTGGATATAAAGCTCAGGATCATTATTGTTTTTCCGAAACTGTTTGTAGATCTTATTTTTCCTATTATTAAGATTTATAACCCTTTTATTAAACCAAACAGGTTTGGTGCCAGTTTTGGCTTTTACTTTCGGCGTAAACATATCGATTGCTACTTTCACGATTTCTATAAAAAGGTTGTAGGAATCATTTAAATTATGGTTACTAAAAACATTTAACCATTCAATGCTATTTAGATAATTTGAAATGCTATTAAAATTAGCTTTGGAGTAGTTATACTTAAAATTACATCCAGATGAAGACGGTTTAATAAATTCACAAAATTGTAATCTTATAGAAAGTGCTACATGAAAAATTGTATTGCGACAAAGAGGAACTATGGAGTTGCTAACACTAATGTCAAGCTCTGAGTCAGCGAAAACTAAATCAAGTAAATTATTAAACTCATTATGAAAATTAGTTATCTGCTTAAGATCAAGCCGGGCAAGCGTGTCAACAACTTCATATTCATAATCTAAGTTAACATTTGATGGAATAAGCCTAGATTCATTGTAATCAAAAGTCCATATTAGATTAGGTAAGTTGAAATCACCAATTAGAATTACATGTTGTTTGTCGTTTAGGTTGTTTAAAATGAAGCAACAATTTTCAATATGAGCTTTATATAATAAAGAGGGGCTTCCTGGTGGAATATAACTAACAACAAGAATGATTTCTGAGACAGGAATACATTTAATACTAACAGCTATTTGGTCCACATCAATAGCAGCAGTTTGTGCAGGCAATACAATTTCTTGGCTATGCCATGAGGCTCGGATTGCAGCCAATACTCCACCTCCCCTCACGTTTTGGGTTATATCAGAGCAACGATTTTTCCGAAATACGGAATATTGGTGGCTGTTGAACATTTCCGCATTGTGATGTTTATCGGTGAGCCAAGTTTCAGTGAATGTGATGATGTCATACTGACCAGAAGAGGAAAACAGCAATACATCTTTAAGTTTTGTGCGAAGACCACCTGTGTTCTGGTAGTATAAGTGGTATGATGTAGATTTTATGTCATCGAGTTTTTTGAATTCACTGCCAAGTTTTTTGATTTGGAGTTTTTAGAGCTGGGAAGGTTAACGAACTCCTTTACAAGCATGCCGTTGGGCCAAAATCTTGGATTGACCAGTATCTTACCAGTAGATGATGGAGCTAAAAGCTTAAATGAAGAGGAGCGACGGCCAGGTAAATTTTCGGGTGTAAGACCGTAGCATTTTATGTTTTTTATGTCGACAGCTTTTGAGGCAATATAGTTTACTATATCACTAGACTTGGTGCCGTATTCCAAGCGTGATAGGAACACCGTAAGAGGTGTCTATCTTATGAAAATAGTTAGTAAGATTGGTATTCAGATGAATAGAGATAAATGTCACTTCAGATAAGAAATCAATGTGGGGCGAACAAGTTTATGTATTTTTTTTTTTTTTTTTTATAATTTGCGTGCGCTAAAGGGATTTCTTTTTTCTGTGGTACACAGTACCCTTATAGTCAAACCACAGCGTAGGCATTTTGTTTATTTCTGTAAGTAGCTCCCGGCAAATGATCCATTGCCTATTTCTGGGTGCTACTTATTGTATGAAGAATAGAAGGATAGGAAAGAAGTTTGGTGCGATGGGATTTTTTTTTCTCAACAGGCGGCGCTTAAATTACTTTAGGGAGATCTGTTTTTGTTGGTGCAGGGAATTAAGTCCACGGGAACTAAGTCCACTGAGGGACTTAGTTCCCACTTAGTGGGAAATAAAACCACTTTCGCGAAGTGGACTTAGTTCCCATGTAATGTGGGAAATAAATTCCCAAAACTCTGAGTGGTTTTAGTTCCCTTTTAATGTGAAGTAAATTCTCACTGTCGACTAAGAACAAAATAAAATTAAAGAGTCAAGTAGGTACTTTGCAATTTTTATTAACAAAATAGAAATTAACTTCTAACTGAGACAGAGTAATATAGGTACCGCGTGACCTCGTACCTACTCCAAATCAAACAGTGACCCGAAGCAGGGGGGTTGCAGGGGGGCAGCATGCCGCCCATATGCATTGCACTGTTTATGAGATTAGTTACGAAATCGCAAGTAGATTCCATAAATAGCGTAATGCATATGGGGGGGGGGGAGCATGCTGACCCCCTGCAACCACCCTGCTTGGGGTCACTGTTTGATTTGGAGTAGGTGCGAGGTACGGTTTTGAAACTTTGGCTTTATGTCACCATGATAAGCTTAAGACTTTGCTTAAAGAGTGTGATAACTAACTGCACTTTACAGTTTTTTGTTTAATTCTAAATGTTGGATGTTAATTCCCTCCTCTTATATTTGAATGTGGACTAAGTTCCCATAAAAAATGGACTTAGTTCCCACTTAACATGGGAACTAAGTCCACTTCGCCCTCTTGCGGGGTCAGTCACCTTGACGTGTGCACCATCACCGCAAACAAACTCGATGGTGCCGGTGCGGGGGCTTACGACGCAAAGAGTCATCGGGCTTGTTAAGGGCCAGGCCGTCTGATGAGCGTCAACCAAGAACTGACAAGGACTTCACGTCCGCTCCCACCCCACCCTTACATACCCCCCTCTGTCGCCCCGTCCGCTTACCCCCCCCCCCCCCCCTACCTTCCATACTCCTTACTTAAAACTTTTCGGCAATGCCCGGGGAGACAACCCCGACAACAAATCCCCTAATCTAAGGTGGAACAGCTAGCGCCGAGAGATGAATGGCTAACTACTTAGTCGTTAGCAGCGAACTTCGGATACCAGGCGACCTCCGATTTCAAGATAGCCTTCCTGTGGTTATACGGGTAGACCACGGGCGACCTTTCTATCCCGTTTACTCGTGGGATTCAAAATATATCCAAAAAATAAAAACCAAATAGAGAATGATGCCTCTACAACTGCATCATCAACTAGGGATGTTTCATTATGCATTACCAACTGGGGATGTTTTAGAACACCCTGTCGTAAATGACGTGACACCTGCCAATCGGGAAGGGTCACAAACCACGGATTCGGAGATGATGAGCTTAGAAGAGAACTCGTCTCTTCTTAGTGACGATATCTCTGAAGCCAGCACGCTATGCAATGTAAGCATACTCTCGGATGAAGTGCATCCCATGAATACTGACGCGCCGGAGACCTCTGGCATAACTGCACAGACTGAGTCTAAGCGCGTCAAATTCACACCATCCGAACAGCGCCGTTTTAGGCGTGCGCAGAAAAAGGGGAAAAACGTAGAGCAGGCCAGAGCACTTGCTCTGTCGACAGAGGTCGACACAGGCTCCGAGGTGAAGCGTACAAGGTCCGAGCACAATACGCCGCCCCAATCCGAAGCGAAACGAGCTCGCACAGGAAATACAGCCGTCGACAAAGTCTCCTATAGAGATATAGCGAGCTTTGTAAGACTGGGTGTAGTACCTGTCGATCTGGATCGCAATCCTCTCAGTAATGAGCAAATGGCTCAGATTCAGGAGAGGATTATGGACATCACCATCGAACAACGTGATGAGGGGACCAAACCAGCCTTCCGCGGTACAACCTTCAAAGCCGGATGGCTAATGATCGTATGTGCGGACGCTACCACTGCAGAGTGGATGAAAACAAACTTCGCGAAGCTCAAAGAGAAATGCGGGATGGAAGTGACGCTTGTGGGGGAAGAACTTTTCCCGAAACCACATATCGTCAGAGCCTTCTTTCCTCATAGTACCGGAGTAGCGAATGAGATAATACTGGCAATTCTAGATGGCCAGAATAAAGAACTCAACACCAGAACGTGGAGAGTTCTGCAGAGATCTGACGACAGAGATGTCGCGCACATGGTCCTTGCTGTCAACGAAAGCACGATGAAGCGACTTGTTGAGCTAAAGGGGATGGTCTCGTTCAGGTTTGGACAGATCAAAATAATCCTCAAGAGCGCGGACAAATCGACAAATCTGGCATCAAGAGACAACCAAAGGAAGGCTACAACGTCAGGGGCTAGTATTAGTACTGCCACTGATGCTACAGAAAATAATAAGCCATCCACAAGCGCCAACAATAGCGCCACACCACCAGTGGCTGGCATTAGTGCTGCCACGGGTAACTCAGTTGCTAAAACAACTGTGGTGCTGGATGCTACTTCAAAGGCGAAAAGAACGGACAGCACAAACGCGCACCGTAACCGCTTTAGGCCAAAACTGGCGGCCGAACAGGCACATACAAGCGGGAAAGATGGACAGAACACCAGAAGTCCAAGGGGGAGACAAAGTGGTCAAAGTGGACAAAGTGGGTGGAGGATAACAAATCTCATAGAGTGCGTAATCCAGAGTACGTGAAGAAGAAATGACGTCTCTAACTGTGCTGCAGGCAAACCTGCACCGCGCTATGGGTGCATCGGACACCTATAGCCAAAGATGTGCCGAAAGGAACGTCGCTCTTGGTTTAATCCAGGAACCATGGGCAACTATAGGTAAGATATTTGGTCTTAACAGCAGAAATAGAGAGCTAATTTTTGCCAAAGGTAATTTCAGACCTAGGGCAGCTCTTTCCATTGCGAAAGATATAAAATTTTCTCTCATTCCAGGTTTCAATACTAGGGACCTGGTGGCCGTTTTAATTGAACGCCACAATGGCCAGTGATACACAAGTTCGTATGCGCATCGGCGTATTTTGCTGGGGACATAGAGGAGGTACCACCTGCACCAGTACAGGAACTTGTCCAGTACTGCCAAACTCAGCAAGTACATCTCGTTATCGGCTGCGACGCGAATGCACATCACCAGATTTGGGGCAGCCGAGACACAAACAAAATAGGTGAGTTACTTTTAGATTACCTATATAGTAAAGACCTAGTTATTCTAAATAAGGGAGATAAGCCCTCTTTTAGGAACAGTATACGAGAAGAAGTTTTAGACCTTACTCTCTCGTCTCCTTTTATACAAAACATTGTAGAGGACTGGCACGTGTCTGATGAAGCCTCTCTGTCTGATCATATGCATATTATGTTCAGGCTGCGATGCAACACCGAGTGCGCGCCGGTCAAATACAATAATAAATTAACTAACTGGAGAACCTATATTTATTTTATTATTAACTCCTAGAATATCTTTTACATTAGACTTGAAGTCCATTTAAGCAAAAGTAATATAATTTAAATTAAATAAGCTAAACAATTTTAAATTACAATAACCAATCAATGACAAACAAAAAGCAAAAAGTGAAAAAGTTAAAGCAAAACAAAGAAAATTAATATAGTGTATGTACAAAATTAACAATTTTATAAAACAAAGAAAAAACTGAATAAATAAATAAGCAAATTGTAGTATTTACGAATTATTAACTAGATATCTGAATAAAACGCTTTCGAAAAGTTTGGTACCGCGATGTCTTCTTATGTCTAGGGGTAAGGTATTCCACTGTCTGATAACATAAACAAAAAATTGCCGTTCTGAATTTGTGCAGGTAAACCTTGGCTGTAGAAATATAAACGATCTTGACGAAGTAGAAAAATGTATTTTTTCATATAAGTACGAAGGTTCTTTGTTTATTAAAATGTTGTTTAATCTTTTAAGTGCGCAGTATTTAAAATATGTATACAAACTACATCCAAATATACTTTTAGAGTAGCTTGATATATGATCAAAGCGTTTGAGACCATATATGTATCGGATAACATTATTAAATGCAACAGTTAAACTTCTTTTTGTTTCAGAATTATGACCACAGAAAATTTCACACCCATATGTTATAACCGGCATAATTATTAATTTGGCTAATTGCATTTTAATGTGTTGAGGGGTAAAATGCTTCGATAGAGATAAGTTTCGCAGACAACCATAGATCTTACCGATTGACAACCGTATATGATAATCCCAACTAAGCGTAGAATCGATCCAAATACCCAAGTTATTCGCCTTTTCAGTATATTCAAGCGCTTTTGTACCTAAGTATATTCTTGGAAAATAGCTAGAATCAAGTTTATTTTTGTATATTATTTGGCACTTAGACTTTTTTGGGTTTAGTTGGAGACAGTTCTTTTTTGACCAAGTAGTAATACTTTTCAGATCTCTATTCAATTTGTCAGCACCATCTTCTATCATTCCAAGCTTGCAGCTTAAATATATTTGTACATCATCAGCGTACATGTGCAGGGAGGAGTTCTCCACCACAAGTGGTAGGTCATTGATGAACATAGTGAACAATAATGGGCCAAGTATTGATCCCTGTGGTACACCAGAGGAAAGCTCTAAGAAATTAGATACGTTCCCATTTACAACGACTGCCTGGGTTCTATTTATGAGATAAGAATACATCAAACTAGCGGCCGAGTTTGAAAACCGAAAATATGTCCTCATTTTAGATACAAGTATATTATGGTTTACTGTATCAAACGCTTTTGAAAAGTCCAGCAGTCCGAGAAAAGAAACAAGTTCTTTGTCCATAGAAGTCCTTAGGTCGTCGGTTACTTTTAGTACGGCTGAAACACAACTGTGCTTTTCCCTAAAACCAGACTGAAATTTATTTAAAAGTTTGTTGTTGCTAACAAAAATTGATATTTGTTTATGCAAGATCTTTTCCATAACTTTTGACAGAAATGGAAGTATTGAAATAGGCCTGTATTCGGGATTCGCAAGTCGAGTAGCAGCTCTTTTCAGAATTGGTACTACTTTCGCTACCTTCCACAACTTCGGAATAGAACTTGTTAAAATAATTGTATTAAAAATGTGTTTTATAGCGGGAAGTATGTGTGGCAGAATTATTTTTACAAAAAGTGGGTGTATTTCGTCAAGACCCATAGCCTTTGATTTAATATCAATGACAGCCCTTACAACATCTTGTTCTTCTATTCTTTTAAAATAAAAACATCCCTCGATATCCTCATCAGATGAAGAAACATCAGATTGGTGAGAATTTTGTGAGCACGATTGAATTTTTGCGAACTGAATGTTGAGTAAGTCTGGATTTACATCAATAGGACATTTCTCTTTTTGTCGACCAACACCAAGTTCTCGAATATGCTTCCAAAGAGTTCTTGAAGGTAAATTTAGATTTAATTGGTTTAAGTAATAACGCCTTTTAGCTTCCCTTATTTTGATTGTTACTTTATTTCTTAGGCTCCGGAAAATGCTGTAATATTCAGGAAGCTTAAATCGTTTCCATCGCCTATATGCACAATCTCTTACTTTTATTATTTCATGTATTTCTGGTGTAAACCACGAACTGTTTTCAGACAAACGAATAGTTTGTCGTAATGGAACATGCCTATTAAAAATCTATAGTGAAAATCTGGCAATCAGAACTGATCTGCTACCAGATTCACCACTAACACCGAGTGATGCGGACGCTGCACAATGTCAGCTTAACGACATCATTATCTCATCCTTTAGGAGTAGTTGTAAGGTAAAGCGCACCGTGGTAAAAAGAAGCGTACCATGGTGGAACGAAAACCTGGAAACTATCCGCAAGAAGGTGAGAAAACAATTCAATAAATCGAAACGCACCGGCGTATGGGATCAATATCGATCCCTGTTAACCAAATACAACCAAGAGTTGCGAAGATCTAAAAGGGCCTCATGGCGCGCAAACTGCGAAAAGCTGGAAAAACTCCCAGCAGTGGCGCGGCTCCAGAGAGCACTTTCAATAGATCCTTCAAACTGCATGGGATTGCTCATCAAACCTGATGGAACAATCACAATCGACCGGGAAGAAACTCTCACAACCTTGCTGCAAGTTCACTTCCCTGGTTCCCTAATTGTCGATCACACAACTGATCAAACTACTGAGGTTTCATATCCAACTAACCTCAGCAGAAATAATAGTTTATCTGGTAAACTATTTAGTCCAGATAAGGTAAAATGGGCCATAAACTCATTTAAACCATTCAAGGCACCTGGAAATGACGGAATTTTTCCAGCCCTCATTCAAAAGGGTATGGAATTCTTCCTACCTAACATGATTGCCTGATTTAGGTTCAGTTTCAACTGGGGCTACATACCACGCACTTGGCGGGAGGTCAATGTAGTATTTATCCCCAAACCAGGTAACAAACCTAGTGAACTACCTAAATCCTATCGTCCCATAAGCTTGACATCGTTTTTCCTGAAAACAATGGAAAGAATAATTGCCGTTCATATCAGAGAATGCGTAACTTTTAGCATGCCTCTACACCCCTGTCAATATGCGTATCAAAAAGGCAAATCAACGCAAGGCGCCCTGTTAAAACTAACAAATCACATAAACAACGCCTACCGTTGCAAAGAAATTGCACTATGCGCTTTTCTTGACATAGAGTGTGCTTTTGATAACACTGGTTATGATTCAATATCAAATGCTTTAATTCACCGGAAGGTAGACCTTCCCACCATAAACTGGGTAAAAGCGATGCTCGAAAGTCGGAAAATTACTGCTTCGTCAGGACAGACTTCAGTATCAGTATCAGCTATAAAAGGCTGTTCACAAGGAGGAGTTCTATCACCCCTCCTGTGGTCTTTGGTCATAGATGACCTACTTCAATAACTAAGTAATTTAGGCTACGACATAAAAGGGTACGCCGATGACTTGGTCATCATTATTAGGGGCAAAGAATCAAACGTAGTTACTTCACGTATGCAAAACGCCCTTAAGATAGCTATAGACTGGTGCGTCAAGGAACATCTCTCCATAAACCCCAGTAAAGCTTTCATAGTTCCTTTCACAAAAAGAAGAAATCTCAACTTAGCCCAGATTTCACTAAATGGCACGACCATTGAGTATTCCGATGACGTCAAATATCTTGGAGTAATCCTGGACAAAAGACTAAACTGGAATTCTCACATCACCAACAAAATCACTAAAGCTAACAGAGCTTTATGGGCCTGTCGGCGCACATATGGCAGAACCTGGGGAATCTCTCCAAAGATTGTCCAGTGGATCTACACAGTGATGATAAGACCCATTATAACATACGCCTCCATTGTATGGTGGACGAAATCCACACAAAAGGTCGCAATAGAGAAGCTCAAAAAGGTACAACGGCTTGCGTGCCTTGGTATCTCCGGAGCCATGCGAACCTGTCCAACGGCTGCCATAGAGGCAATAACAGGTATTACACCTCTCCACATATACATTCAAAAAGTGGCGATCCGCAGTTCAATAAGTCAAATACAGTTAAACGAGATAAGTCTTAACGATCATCCGGAACTTGAGACCCTTCTCGATTAACTGCCAGAACTCAACATGAACTGCGCGGTCACAGACCGCATCCATAAAACACTATGCTTCAATAAGCGGTTCTCCACGGAGATTCCCAAGAGAGAAGCATGGGTTAGTAATAACCCACCTAACAGCCACAACGGCATAAAGTGGTATACGGATGGTTCTAAAATGGAAGCGGGGGTAGGAGCGGGAATATACGGACCAAACAAACGCTTTACGATACCCATGGGAAAAAATCCCTGCGTATTTCAAGCAGAGCTCCACGCCATTCAAGAATGCGCTAGCCACATAAATGTATCTGGTATAAAAGGTGCAACCATCCATATATTCACGGATAGTCAAGCAGCTATAAACGCCCTTAGCTCGCATACGATTGACTCCAAATCAGTCATGTACTGCTTCAACACCCTACAGGTACTCGGAACAAGTAACAAGACCAAGCTATGGTGGGTTCCGGGTCATGTCGGGGTGGAAGGTAACGAAAAGGCCGACGAACTGGCCAGAAAAGGTTCGGAAACACCCTTCATAGGTCCCGAACCCTTCTGCTGCACTCCTAAATCAGCAGCAACGGCAGCAATAAAAAGCTGGGAATACAGAAAATGTATCCATCTTTGGGAAAGCATCCCAGGTTTAAGACAGACCAAACAAGCCATTCGGCCTTTCAATAAAAATGCCAGCAAATGCCTAAACCTAAGCAGGCATGATATCAAAAACTTAGTAGGTTACCTTACTGGTCACCATGGTTTAAGATATCATCTACACAAAATGAAAATAGTAGACTCTCCTGAGTGCCGACTCTGTCTTGAAGAGGACGAGTGAGCTGAACACATTTTATGTGAATGTCCGGCCCTAAACGGAATTAGAAAGAAGATCTTTTTCATGGAACAAATGTGCCCCGAGGACATAAAGAATTCTTCGACTAGTAGAATTGTCCGCTTTACACGGAAAGTGGAAACTCTACTAGTCTAAAGCTTTCTGGCTCCCCACTAAGTGGGAACTAAGTCCCTCAGTGGACTTAGTTCCAGTGGACTTATTTCCCTGCACCGTTTCTGTTGTATGTATTCAATTTATAAAAATCTTGGCCCTGGTCGGGATTCGAACGCACGACCTGCCAATCACTTAGTGAATACACTTACTTTACTTTTTTACTTTTAAATTCATTTTTATTAATTATTAGCATATATCAACTTAAATACTAGACAAAAATGATTAAATCTAGCTTAAAATTAACAGGATACTTATTCTAGATTATTGATCCTTATGCGGACGCCCTAAACTTAACTATATCTTATAATTATTGCCTTTCGGCCTAAAAACTATTTTACGAACTAATCTTACATATGTGCTCCTCGAGAAAATTAAATAAAACTCGGCATCATTATTTAAATTTTATATTTTTATATAAAACAAATTACAAACTACCTATTCTACTTACTTAAACTACCTAACATATTCTAACTATAATTAGGATTCTGAACACTCGTTGCCTTGCGCAACAAGTGGTCAAAATCCTAATTGCTTTCCGGGTGCCTGGCAGTCGTCAACGTGCACACGCGCCGCCGTGAGCCGACTGAGGCCTTACAGCGTCAGTCAACTCCCGGAAGCACCACCACACGCCGGCGAGCCCGGCCTCTCCCACAAACGCCCTAGCTAACTTAATCTAACTTATAAGCTAAAAGGATGTTACCTAGAGTAACGCACCGTCCTGGGAGGGCATGTTGACCCCTCCCCCCTCAACAAGCCACCAAAACTCGGCGAATTGCTTTTCCGTGTCGAATTGATCCCTTTCCGATATTGCGGTACTAAAACGGAGGAGCTCATGAGCATTGACGATGCCCTCGCCGCGGATGAGCCGCTTATCTCTCGCGCTGCGGTAGCGGTGGTATAATACCGGGATACCATCCCTCGTCTGTACCAGCCCTTTTGCATCAATATAGATAAATGCCTCCGGCGGGATAAAGCCAGACCGGAGCGTACTCTCTATGTACATTTCATTGGGGTAGTAAGCCCCAAAGATCAGGCTATTGTCGCTGGCCATCGCCCTTGCAACGTGCCTTCGAGTCACCTTAATAAGGAAATTGTCAATCCTATTCAACTGAGTCCCATCGTATAGGACCTTGTTGGGATAGTATTTTATATAGTTGGATTCAGGCGTTCGGAACAACCGGAGACAGGTCCTAAGACATTGTCTCTCCAAAACCTGAATCTTTTCCATATAGCTAGGCGCTATATTGAACCACAATGGACAACCATAAGCGATAATCGGCCTTATAAGGGCCACGTAGCAAATGACCTTCACTCTGGAGTCAAGTTGACTGCTATGAAACAGTCTCCTTGTCAGAGCATAAGCCTTCTTGGCCCCAGCAAGACAAGCAGCTATATGTCTATCGAAATACAGATACTGGTCAAGCCAGATACCTAGATATCTAACTACGCTTCTCACCGCCAACGGCTGCCCATTTTGTCCAATAATGGCAAATTTCTTCCAGTTTTTTCTGGTATCCCTAGAGGCCCCAGCCAATGGAGTTCTGAACAAGATTGTTTCCGTCTTCTGAAAGTTAATTTTCAACTTCCAGTCGTCGCAATATCGCTTAACTTAGTGAATACACTACCATCGCACCATTGCCACCTGCAGAATTAGTTGCACAATCGGCCCTATCGAGGTATCCGTCGGAACGGAAAATTCTCCGATCTGATTAGAATCGGAGGGTTTAGGCTTCGAATACCTGTTCGGGAAAATACCCCGAAGCAAAAATCCTCCGATTCTTATCAGATCGGAGAATTTTCCGTTCCGACGGATACCTCGCTAGGGCGGAATATTAAAAAATTCACTCAGACCATTGCCACGAGGCGTTATCGTACTCGAAAGCGATATATGTAACAAATGAGTACGTGAAGGAGAAAGCAAAAACAACATTTCAGCTACAATAAAATTTTTAGTTTCATTTTCGGGATTTTGATCTTTCGGAATTTTGGATTTTCGGGATTGTGGCTTTTTGGGATTTTAGATTTTAGGGATTGTGGCTATTCGGTATTTTGGATTTTCGGGATTTTGGGCTTTCGGGATTACGTTTTTCGGGATTCTGTCCGACTCCCAAAAACAACGTCAAAAACACAAGTGTGAGCTGAAATTAAGTCAGAAACCTAGCGTTTCCTCCATATTCACAGATTTCAAAGAAACTCTTCTCAAGAGTTTTTAGACGCGATAGAGAGCCTGGACCAACAATTTATTTCTCGTTTTCATAATTTGTACTTTTGTAATAATTTTGAAATGAAAATGTATAATTATATATTAAAGAATGAATTTGATTACTTTTGTTGTAAAATCAAAACAAAGAATTATTAGAAATTAGAAGAAAAATTATGACATCAATATTTTTTGTTTTGTTCTGTTTATACCCTATTCTAGGGGTATATTAATTTTGACGCATAGTTTGTGACATACCTTAATATTGATCGTAGACCCCTAAAAGTTACTATATTTATGATCAGCATCGATAGTAATGTCGATCTAGCCATGTCCGTCCGTCCGTCCGTCCGTCCGTCTGTCCGTCGGCAAAAATTAGGCCTTTAAACTGGACCTAGAGAGCTGAAATTTTAACCATATAATCTCTAGGGTCCCGAAATAATCAAGTTTACGAATTTTTGAAATCCGCCCACAGACACGCCCACAATCTCAAAAAAACAAAATTTTGGAAAAAATCGAATTTTGAGCTAGAAAGCTGAAATTTTTTATATATGATCTATGACTCCTAAAACTGCTGGGGATACAATTTTTCAAAATCCGCCTACTGACACGCCCACAATTAAATAAAACAATTTTATTGAAACACCCAAGTTTGAGCTAGGGAGCGTTTTTTTTTGATAAAATCCTTTAAATGTTATATAACAAAATATGTAGAGCGTTCTTAACAATTCAACCATACTTAGACTTTTGTCACGCCCACTTATGAGGGATAGGAATAAGAATAGGGTATCCAACAGTTCGCCCAAGCGGACTGTAGCCCGTCCCTATGTTTACTTTGCTTTTTAATTCAGGCGTTGCAGCCCATGCAGTGAAGGACTATACTTCACTTTCTAATTGCTCTATTGTATTAATTGTTGTGGGCAGTTCGATGCGCTCATCTATTAAATATCTGAAATATGTCCAGTCAGTTAGTTTGTTTACTAGACGTGGGTTGTGTTCCTTCATTATAATTTTATTACCAAGTGTTAGCAGCACAGATGAGTGATCTGAGTCAAGATCTGGCCCTTCCTTAACTTGGGTAGTATTTGAGGAAATATTCTTAGTTAAGAAGAAGTCGACAACATCCGGGATTTTGTTCCTATCTGTGGGCCAGTAAGTAGGATTTCCCGTTGATGGTAGTTAAAATTTTTTTTTTAATTTATTCAAGGAGTTCTCTTCCTCTTGTATTTGTTAATCTTGATCCCCAAGATATGTTCTTAGCGTTGAAATCTCCTCCTATTATGAATTTAGTTCCGAATTTACGGAAGAGGCTTTCAAAAATTTGTTGTTTCAGCCTGTAGCTAGGAGAACAATATGCCGCTGCTACCGTTATCTGGCCGCTGCTTGTTTTTATGTTACTCATATTCTTCATCTTCTTTGTGGCTAACACCTTCCTTAATTATAACTGCGGCCCCTCCTCTTGCTGTATTTTGAGGATGTGGGGTTTGGTATGTCTTGTATCCGCGAAGTTCGTATTTTGTTCCAATTTTAAAATGTGTCTCGGAGACTAGACATATGTCAATTTTGTTTACGTCGAGAGTCGCTTGCAATTCGTCTTTACCATTCTCGAGGCCATTGGCATTCCATAATAAGATTTGTATGTTTTTAGCCATTATATTCTTTTAGGTACAGTTCTTTTATTACTGTTTTGTTTTTCAAGGAGAGATATTCTTTCCAGAATTTTCTTATTATTCTTTTCCATATCTCCCATTCTGTTAAGGATTCTTTACATGATATCCTCCATAGCATTAATGGGAGGCTTGGGATTTCCGACTGGTTTTACAACGTTTTTCGAAGCAACCTGTACATATGTTTTCTGTGGACCGGTTATGAGGCTTAAGTTTTCATTTTCGCTTGAGGGTAGATTTCCTTTAGCTCCTTTAAATTTCAGTCTCAAGTCTTTTTTGTTTCTTTTTTCTCCGTTTTTTGCTGCGTCTTTTTGAGCAGGCTTTTGCATTTTCTTTTGCTTGTTGTCTTTTACCTGCTGTATCTCTTTTGCTACTACACTACACACCCTCTGTAGTTAGCTGGGTGTCTTTCGCTACAATTGGCGCATTTAGGGGCAGCATTTTGTTCCCTTATGCAGTCTTTTGTATGGTGGTCTCCTGCACATTTAACGCATTTCGGGTTTGAGTTGCAGTATTTGTGAGTGTGACCATGCTTTTGGCAGTTCTTACATTGAGGACCTAGCTTTGATTTCCGCAAAGGATGAATTTGAACTTTCATTCCTAAGATATCTTTAATCAGTTGCCAAGTCACGTTGCCAAATTTTACAACGAACTTCTTTCCCATACCCTTTGTGCACATACAGCCGGGATAACTTAAAGAAAAGTCCTTCTAACCATACGGTGTCAAAGGCGTTCTGAAAATCAACCAAGCAAGCACTGCATCTTTTGCAATGTATGTCGGATACTGATTTCAACGTGGCATGCGTAGTGTCATGCCCCGCCTTAAAACCAAGCTGGTTTTCCAGAGAGTCGGTCGAATGTTAGCAAGGATTTTCAGAAGTAAACTAATTGCCCGAAGATTAGAGGAGTTATATAAATACTGATTGAACTATTGTCAACATGTCGTGTCGTCAATTTAAACCAAAGACACGTACTTGACGAAGCGTCGAAAATAGTATAGTCTACGCACCACAAAACTGAACTGGAAGTTCTTATCAAAGTCATACCGTGGTCTTTCGTAATCATTGAGTGGGATGAGTCCTCTCTAATAATTAAAGAAGTCAAACATGCTCGACTGTTCGAATGGACAAGGCGTCCAACCTTTTAAGGGCACCTTAACCTGTCACGTTCTTTGAAAAGAGTCTGTTTTAAAAGACATATGTTTTGCTTGATAATGGCTTATGACGCAAATAGCCGATATTGAACAGACACCCCTCATTATGTAGTTTAAACATTCTAACCACATTAATATATTGTTTGGATATTTCCTAATCCAGTGACAATGTCGATCTGCCGACAGTACGCAAACAAATATGTTCTTTTGGAAATACTTATTTGCGCTTGACTAATAAGAATCCGTTGTCAAATTCAGCATACACATGGAAGGTATCTTTATACAAATATGATACGGAATACCACTGTTTTTACCTACGTATAAGCTTTATAATTTTATAACTCTCTGCGTAGCAAAGGTGGTTTGCCATTTTTAATTAGTGTCTATCTGAGTCAAATATTTACAAACAAATTTAATCCAAACTTGGGAGAAAAAAGGCAATTTCTATTTTTTTGGGTTTCTTTTAATTAACGAACGAATCTCTATTTGGAAACTAGAAGGCGGATCAATATGCTACTCCGGATAAAAAATTACTGGACGGAAGACAAATATTTCTAAAAATATGCTTCCTAGATTCAATAAAGACCACATTCAAAAGACTGTGGGCGCAGTGGCGCAGAGGTTTTTGTGATGGAATACCAAACGAAAGGTCTACGGTTCAAATCACGCCGGAGCCAAGTGACATCTAACAGTTTTTTCCCCTGCCCACCTTTTGCGAACGTCTGACAAACATCCGAGTGTATCAATTGTTATGAGAAGCTTCTCAATTTTGCCGTTCGGATTCGGCTTTAAATTGTAGGTCCCTTTCACTTTGTACAAGGAAATGGTTAGAGAAGCTATGTTTTGGGCCCTGTATGGGCCGTTAATGCCTAATATTTATTTTATTCTACATACATAAAAAAGGTTGACTCGAAATTATAGTTATCGGTTTTTACATATTTTGTAACATCATCTTTACTTTAATACCAGGGCCCTGTTTTATAAAAATTGACAATTACGACAAGAGACAGGTGACAATTGTCAAATTTTTGTTTCATTTCTTTTGTGTTGTTATTGTAAAACATGTATTTTGTATTGTTAATCCAATGGGGATCAATCATATGGCATACTAAAATATAGCTAATGAAGGAAAAAGACAGCCCAGCACCACAAAAGGAGTCTGATGATCGGTTGTGGCGAACCGTGAAACAGCGCTGTAACTCCAGCCATCCACTTCACGTGGTAACGAATGTAAGGTTATTCATTCAAAAACAACATCAAGATGTTACTTGGCCCCGGCGGGAATTGAACCTTTCGATTAATTTACTGAAATGAAAATTTATCAGGAAGTGCATCAAATTACGAGGATTGTCACCTGTCAATGATAATGAAATAGCGCCATGGTCACAACTTTGTATTTAATTACCAGCACCTTCTAAACCACAACCTTAAAGAAAGCTTTTTTCTGACACTTTTCTATCCGTTTGGTGTTGCAGTTTAAGTTTCGTCAACGAAAATAATGAATGGCTGCACATGTGCAATCGACTCAACCTCTTGCGAAAGTCTGAAAAAACATGCAAGAGAATAATATCTGTCTGAAAGTGCTTCTAAGAAAATTCGTTCGCCCAAGCGGACTGTAGCCTTCCCTTATACGAGTATTCTTAAAATATAATTTACGCTTTCTAAATATGTACCTCAAGAAGTTAAGAATAGAAGTGTTTCTGCTACTAAGTAGTAACTCACTCTTTGAGATCTGAAAAAAGATTAATACTCACTTCAAACTCACTCTATTTTCATTGGAAAAAAAAAAAACAAAAAAAGTTTAACGTTACCCCCAGGGTTATCCATATTGTGCCGCCTTTTTGCAACTGTCATCCCCTTTTTTACGACTTTCATTGCTGAAATTGAAGTTTAGTTTAGATTGATCATAATAAAATATCAGAAATGAGCAGGCTGATTTTGACAGATGAGCATTTGGTCAGCCTAGCACCTTAAGATGCTTGGCAAAAGCGTAATGGCCCGTAAGAACGCCAGTAATTTGACTGCAGTGTTTTCATTTGAGAGACTACAACAACGACGCAGATTGTTTACAGATGTTGGGGAGAATTCGCTTAGTCTGTCTGCGCCCTGATAAGTCATGCCATCTGCAATTGCGTTCATATGAAGCCCAACCGTCAATGGAAGCCCTGACCTAGGGCGCAGGCAGATATAACGCCGGTTCAGGTCCTGAGAAGTCTTCCTCTGCCTGGCAAGGACTTGGCGACAAGTGAAAAGTCTGGGACTTATATATTTGTTATCAAGGAATTTTTCTCTAAATTCTAAAACAAAAATTAAGTGGTTGCATCAATTATTCCAAATTGGCTTTTTGTCAATATTTTGACTTCGTTTGGCAAGCCTTTGGTGACATCCAAAAAGTCTTGGACCTTCATATTTGTATTCGTATTGTAATATCCTACGTTTTAGGAGAAATTGGAAATTTTTAACGCACTACCGCCGCGTCTGGCAGGGTTTTGGCGACACCTAAAACGTCTTGGATACATATGTTTGTACTGAAGTATTCATACTCCATTATTTGCCACAATATTCAAGTGGTTGCACCAATTATTCCTATTTTGCATTTTAACGAATTTTTAATATGCCGTTACACCCCTCAGCTGCCATTACGTGCTGCCAGACGGTCCAATTTGCAATCATGGGCATCAGAGCAATATATTTACGCAAAATTCATCCGGTTGCCTCTCACGTCCAAAATTTACAGCGGGCTCTTAGACTAATAGGGCTTTCGGTGATAAGCCCCATATTTTGCCGAAAATACCCTTCCACAGCCTGTAAACCGACAGCGCCTTGGCAGTCTTGAGCTCAACATTCATGGACCAAAGAACTTGCTATCCAGGATGACTCCCAGATATTTTGCGTCATTGGAGAGTTGGATTGTGAGGCCTTTTAGCACTGGTTGAGTCAACCCGATCATGTTCCTCCATCTCGTCAAAAGACCAACCTCAGTATTGAGAGAATTGACCGATAGCCCATTCCCAGTAGCATATGGTCATATATAATGTAATCAAAAGATACGTTCGTATTTCACAAAAAGACCAAATATGCTGCATTTTTGAGGTGAGATAGTGAAGCTTATGCTGTCCAAATGCGAAAAGAACAAGTTCTTACTTTGGTAAGGTATTCTGGTTAAAATTTTGAATAAGGGGTTTTAGCCTTCACTTCTACATTTGCGTCTCTGAGGAACCGTGCTTAACTTTATTTTAAAAGTGTTTGCCTTGGAAACAAATATGTCCCTTCAACACTTTAAGGATTGACCGTTTGCGCACTAGAAGCGAATAACAACAACCCCATATTTTGGTAAGGGGTTCTGATTACGATTTTGAAAACTGGGTTTCCTCTAAAAACATTAAATTAAATTGGTTAAAAGTTCATAAAATAAAATCGACTTTGTGGTCTTTGAAGTTAAGCGTGAGGTGATAAAGATATAATAATAAAGGTTTTTATTTCGACTATTACCTATAAAAACGCTTTTGTTGACTTTATTAAGTAGTAAAATAATTTTGAAATGTTTTTTGTCTTTTTTTATATTCTGCGCCCCTCATTTTGCACCGATGGGTGAAGAAAAGAAGCATTTTTTTATAATACTCGTATACGATAAAGGCCATTTGTACTTGTAGAGTGGTAAATAATATTTTTAACGCGAAGATACAATTTGCTTTCATATTGTTGCATTGCAAAATTGCAGACTGTTTAAAAAAGAAAATATTCCAGTAGTAACTAAATCAAAAGCTACTGATACGCCACGATACGGTAAATGTTATTCGGTTTTTTCACTGTAGATATAGCTATGGTTGCAAGCTGGCAAACAAAAATTACATGAACGGTAAGTTAACGAGAGACATCTGATCCAACACTCCAAGATTAGAGCAGCCAGTCACCTGGGAATGGCTGCGTCATCACTTTCATGAATGAACATGTTCCCACAGTACCAGGGCGATGGAATCATATTGCATGCACGCGCAGTGCAACTGACGGATATGACACCGAGGGATACTTGATGAATCAGCGATCCACATCGTGGGACCAGCGGTTTCCCAACTGAAGACGAATACTTTGGAAGTTAGTTCTATTCTGGATCTGGAGTGTGCGGGTTGAATTGTCCCTGTTATATATTAATTGATAATAAAAGTTTATACAATAAAACGGTGGTGTTTCTAAGTGAGCTGTAAGTAGAACAAGTGGATGTGCCTTCGGGCACGTGTTTGCGTTTTTTTTTGGTATCCTCCTCAAGGATAACCATAACTGGCGCCCGAGCAGGGACAGGCATTAAAACTGTGTCTTTTTGCCTGTGGATCTGTGCAAACTCCAATACGCTCTACTCGAGTGCACGTCACTGTACCCATGGAAAAACAGTTGACCATTTTGGCGTAGAACACAAACCTTTCACATACCCATGGGAATATGAGGATATCCAAAAAGGCTAAGGGATGCAGTGGTGATGGTTGTTCGTGCCATTAGTAGGTTGCTTGCAACTAAACGGGACCAAGACGACACCTCCCGCATATGCCGGTCTCCAAACCGATAATGTGACTAACAAAAAAATCTCTCTTTCCCAGTGAAACGATTCTAATATACCAGAAAAAAAACAGCATGATAAAAAATGCAGTGTTGTGCATGTGAGTCAACAAAGCAAGTAAAACCAGTGTTAAGATTGTCAGAAAAGAAAATCACAAGAGCAAGTTCAGGGGAAAAACTCTCCATTAAATCAGTGCTAACACGTTGAAATCGAAACAACCAATTCCCATAAGCTTTGTGTTTCCAATTAGAATAGTGAGATACATAAAAAAAAACATAGGGACGGGCTACAGTCCGCTTGGGCGAACTGTTGGATACCCTATTCTTATTCCTATCCCTCATAAGTGGGCGTGACAAAAGTCCAAGTATGGTTGAATTGCTAAGAACGCTCTACATATTTTGTTATATAACATTTAAAGGATTTTATCAAAAAAAAAAACGCTCCCTAGCTCAAACTTGGGTGTTTCAATAAAATTGTTTGATTTAATTGTGGGCGTGTCAGTAGGCGAATTTAAACAAAATTAACACATGAGAATAAAGGGCCCCTACCCCTAGAGAGTATATATTATAAATTTCAGCTCCCTAGCTCAAACTTTGAATTTTCAAAAAAAATAAAAAATTAATTGTCAGTTTGCGGATTTTAAAAATATTTACACATGAGCATAAAGGGCCCATAGAGAGTATATATTATATATATACTCTCTATGTTCGTTCGCGTTGGGGAATCGCAACTACAACACCAAATTAAAGCGTTGGAATGCGCGTATAGAGGAGTATAACTCGGAACTGATCTACAAACCAGGCAAATGCAACGTGGTGGCAGACGCCTTATCTCGACTGAAAACTGAGGTTAACCACTTTTCCAACTCAGAACACACTGAGATGGAACAAGTTTCACAAATGACCGAAGATAGCTCTACAGACACCGCAAGCGAAGGTCGCGGGGTCGATCTAAACGAATCAACCGACTCGGCTCCAGAAGCTAGCGGAGTCAACCCGAATGAGTCTACCGAGTCAGCAAGTGAAGAACGATCTTCAGTAGAAATAGCGCACAGTGCCGACCAAGACAGTTCCGATTTGATCCCCCATGTCGAAGCTCCCCTGAATGTTTTCCGGAATCAAATTGTGATTAAAATAAGAAAAGGGCTTGAGGTTCACGTACTTCCGCCATTATGTAGCTTTAGCAGATCCAACTGCAATAAACCTAACCGATGTACTGAAGAAGAAACTGAATCCCAATGTAGTAAAGGGAATCAAAATTCCAGAACCCTATCTACATTTACTGCAGGAGGCATACCTTGAGCATTTCTCAAAATATAAACTGCGAATCACACAGCGAGTTGTTGAAGATGTCCGAAATGAAGATCGGATCTGCGAGTTGATCATGAGTGAACACAGAAGAGCTCACAGGAATGCTCGCGAGAATAAGGGACAATTGTTGGAGAACTGCTACTTCCCACGAATTAATTCCTTGGTGAAGAAATTCACCTAAACGTGCGACATCTGCAACTCCAACAAATATGAGAGACACCCTATTAACCCAGAATTCCAACCCACCCCTACTCCTTCATACCCCTGCGAGATCCTTCATTTGGACATTTTGGAACTGCAGAATGAGAAATTTATTAGCTACATCGATAAATTCTCCAAATTCGGCAAACTATTTCACATTAAGAACAGATCGGTCCTTCACTTAAGGAACAAGATAATCAAGATTTTGCATTATTTTACGGTTCCAAAAATTTTAGTCACAGATAACGAGCGAAGTTTCTTAAGCCCAATAATCCTCAACTTTATCAAGATGTTAAACATCAAAATATACCACACACCCGTACATCGGTCCGAGGTGAACGGCCAAGTTGAGAGGCTTCACTCAACAATTTTAGAAATCTATCGGTGTTTAAAGGCCGAATACAAGAAGCTGCGGGTAAAAGAACTCGTAAATATCGCGGTTGATAGATACAACAACTCAATTCACTCGGTCACTAAAAGGAAGCCGAGTGACATATTTTTTGATAGATCCCAAAGGATCAACTATCAGGGCTTAATGGACTTTCGCAGTAAAGTTAATGAGGAACTCAAGGGCGAAATTGAAAGGAAGCAAAGAGAAAGAAACATATACAGAAATATAAAAAGAACAAGGCCGAGAAATTATAAGAAAGGCGATGTCATTTACACGGCATCGAAAGGCATCCAGGGGAAAAATAAACCCTTATTCCGAAAGGAAACGGTGCTTAAGAACAATAAAGTGACAGTTGTCACGTCCAATGGTCGAAAGATCCACAAAACCCATATCAAAAACCTATAAAAGAGAAAAAAGGGATATTGTAACAAATGTATGAACGCATTAATTTACAGGTTACACGATTAACATGCTCTAAAACCACAATACCAAGTAGGAATGTAAAAATTCAAACATGTTACCATGTACATATATGCATGTCAAAATGTGTCACATGCATTTAAATAACCTTGAAAAAAAAAATATATTAAAAAGGGCACAAAATTACAAAAATTGTATCGTTTAAGAATATTCTCTATCTGTTTCTGTACCCATATTACGGAACAACTAATAGTAAACTTGCTTGCACCTTAACAATAAATTATAATTTCATTTCGTTCCTTCGTAACATAGCTAGTAAGAAACACACTATATACCTGTTACACTAACCGCCCAAACTGTAGAATAAGAACATAATTTAGTAGCTTAGTAACGAATTAATAAAACAAATTTGCTTAACTGATAAACTAATTACTTCATTTTTGACATTCTCTAACGCTGTATGTGGTATTGTATCAAAGCACACAGAAACCCCTGCACTCGCTTTTCAGACTACCCTTCTTGGCTATTGCGTGGGGCATCCAAATCTACGAGTACAAGTCCCCCTTGGTGACAATTAAGGAGGGTAACGGATGGATCATCGACGGGTCATTTAAACTAGTACACGTCATCGACCTTGACAGATTCGACCGTCTTCTGAAGGAAATGACAAAGTCCATTGTCAACAACATCAAAGAACCAGACAGAACATTGATTCTAGACTTCCATCTGCGACAAATCAATGATCGCATTGGGCTACTGAGGGGAAAACCACTCAGGAAAACAAGATCCATTGACTGGATAGGAACTGCCTGGAAGTGGTTAGCGGGAAATCCAGATGCTGCCGACTGGAACAAGGTGCTCCAAAACGAACATTATATAGCAGAAAATAGCAATCACCAGTACCAGATAAACGACAAACTTTTTGGAATTACCCAGGACATCACGCAAAAAATTAACCTGGTGATAGAAAGGTTAAATAGTGGCATTAAAGACACGATTTCAGGCAGATTAGAACAAGATATCCTTAACGAAATATTGGTCATTAAGGAGGAAATCAATGAGATTGTCCGAGCCTGTCAGATGGCAAAAAATGGGTTAATAAATACAAATCTCCTAGACATCGAGGAGATAAATAAAATCGTAAACGAAGTTGAGACCTTACCATACGCCAAAAGATTGAAGCAATTGAATATGGCACCCCATCAGTAAATACCAACAATTCGACCCACTTAAGTGGGACATAAGTCCCGAATTTTAATCGTTGAAAATGGGACACAAGTCCCGAATGAAACAAACAGTTGGAAATATTTTATATTTTATTAACGTTCATAAATTGATAGGTAAATTATAATGTTGTCACTTTCACTGTCACTGTATTATGTCACTTTCACAAAGCGTCATAAGGCCAAATCCGGAAAGTGACATAAAGCCAAATTTTCGAAACCGTACCTCGCACCTACTCCGAATCAAACAATGACCCCAAGCAGGGGGGTTGCAGGGGGGCAGCATGCCACCCCATAGAGATTGTACTGTTTATGCAATCTACTTTCGATTTCGCAACTAATCCCATAAACAGTGCAATGTATATTGGGGGGCATGCTGCCCCCCTGCAACCCCCCTGCTTGGGTTCACTGTTTGATTTGGGGTAGGTGCGAGGGCAAATTGTTGAAAGCAGCACCAAGCGAAAGTGTCATAAAGCCAAATTGGCCTTGTGACGCCTTTCCAATGTGTCATAATACCAAATGCTAAAATTTGGCCTTACGTCACTTTCACAATGCGACATAAGGCCAAATTTCAAAATTTGGGCTTATGACGCTTGGGGTTATGTCACGGCACCGTTTTACCGTTATTGTATTGTATTGTATGTGCAGTGGGGTCATCAGTAGATGACAAGCACTTAGACCTATTGGTCCATTGTACTTCAGCATAACTGCCCGCTCGCTGGTTATTGGCGATTAGTAAGATTCAGTGAGGGAGAACCTGCCAGTAGCCTTGGCAAAGCGAAGAATATTTGCAAGTTCAATTTCCCCCAACTCATCTTCGTTAACGAATGGTTTGCCTATAGTGGTGAGCCTAGTTCTTGCGAAAGCCGGACATTCACAGATGAAGTGAGATGCCGTTTCATCCGCCTCCATGCAGCACTCACATAGGCCCAAGCTTCTAATGTTTTACCGTTAAGTCTCATAACATAATTGTAAGCAAACAAATCGATAATAGTTGCACATTTGCGCACAACAAAGTGGTTTGGTCTTATTTCCATTAGTTTTTTGGTATTATTTCGTTTTGCATGACGAAATAAAGCCAAATTGGCTCTATTTCGCTTTCGAAAGCGAAATGATGCCAAGTTTGGCCTTATTTCGTTTGGCTTTATTTCACGTCACCGATAACGAAACCGATTTGACTATTTGCTGTAGCATTTGGAGTGGTCTTCTTAGTTTCTCTCAGGCGCATATTTAGGAAATGTATAGTGGGACATAAGTCCCGAATTAATTTTTCGGGACTAATGTCCCACTTAAGTGGGTCATAAGGCCCTAATTGATTTCGGGGACTTATGTCCCTGCGCCGTCGAACTCAGGTACGACAGAGTGCTAGTCAACCAAAAAAGCGCGTATGGTCTAAAAGGAAAATGCCTCTCCATAAGTAATGCAACAGTATGCTCCGAGGCAGCTTTGGAAAAAATGGCCGAGGATACCTGCATTAGCAGGCTCATAAAGGGTGGACCAACTTCCTGCCCTTTCCGTACGAACACCGAAGAGGTGATAGAATTCATCAAAGAGGACACAATCTTCTTGACGAACTTTAAGGGCGAACTGACATCCGATAGCACCTCAAGGTCTCTTATGGGAACTTACGTGATTCACATCAACAACGAAACAATCCACATTAAAAATAGGACATTTTCAAGTCGGAGTTCTACAACCCTACAAGCACTTCCCACGGTGCTAGCGAATATCACAGGTGAAGATCGGAAAATCGACATCGGATTTGTCCACGGCATGAGCACACAAAACATAAGGAGGCTTAGTGACCTCAACTGGAGGCTAAAGACTTCTACAGCAGTGACTGCTTCAACGTTGCTATTTCTGATCATCGTAATCTGGACTATTTGGTAGAAAATCTACGGAAAAATTAGAATACCGGCTCCTTCTGGAACGGAATCATGGAGCACCGGACCAAAACTTGGAATCCCTCAACCAAGCTTACGTGAAGTAAAGGTGCCTGGGTCTGACGTCGCATGTGATCCACGGGACGCGGATCTTTGAAGGGGGAGGAGTTAACGAGAGACATCTGATCCAACACTCCAAGATTATAGCAGTCAGTCACCTGGGAATGGCTGTGTCATCACTTTCATGAATGAACATGTTCCCACAGTACCACGGCGATGGAATCATATTGCATGCACGCGCAGTGCAACTGACAGATATGACACCGAGGGATACTTGATGAATCAGCGATTCACATCGTGGGACCAGCGGTTTCCCAACTGAAGACGAATACTTTGGAAGTTTCTAAGTGAGCTGTAAGTAGAACAAGTGGATGTGCCTTCGGGCACGTGTTCGCGTTTTTTTTGGTATCCTCCTCAAGGATAACCTTAACTGGTATTTTTAATGTTTTTACGACAGTATTTTCATGGTTTGTTGTTGTTGTGAAACGTTTCCTACTTGATAGCAATGCTACCAGTACATGACATGCGAAAATAAAATTGCCGCATATTTGTCACATGCGTTAATGGTGGCATGCGTTAAATGTGCCGAGTGCACGATATGTGAACTCGTTCTTAAAAATGCATGCGGCATACGTATGACAAGAGCGGCAACATGTGGTATTGCCACATGTATATGCCAGCAGAAAATATGCCGAGTACACGGCATGCGGCAAACTCTACATGTGCCTAATGCGCATTGAAATATTTTCACATGTGTATACGGAAAATATCGCATTTCTTTTGACTTGCTTCAGAACGACTTTATCTTCAAACTTTGAGAATTCATTTGAAATTGATTACTTCATTAAAGAGTGTTTTTTTCGTTAATAGTTTGCGGTTTTATAAAATCTTAACACTTTCCACTTGCCTAAGAGTTGTATTTTCCAATATGTTTAACAAGAATACATAACTAATGTCCATTGCGGGTACCCGGCGTGCTGACTTAGAGTAGCATGGTGGGATTTCTGTGTTTTACAGGAATGATCATGATAATTTTCAGTGAGTCCGTTTTTAATGTATGTTGCTGCGCCTAACAAAAAGAACTACATATATGTTTTTAAGAAACAAACAAAACTGCAAAGCAAATTTGTTGCGAAGGGTTTTGACCAATTTATATCGCAACGCCACCTAAATCATTGCTATATCATTCTAATCATTCTCTATACAAAATCTGTCTATGTATGAGTGGCGCACTGCGAACTACTCCCTCTGTTTCCTCTGGCACCCCTTGACATTTTTAGTAAGCAAGCGGCTGCTAGTGCGGCTTTCCGCCTTAAGACAACTTTCCAGTGGTCCAAGAATGAAATCGGCCACGCCTCTCTATTCTAAAAAAAATATAATCCTCCCTAGCAACATAGACTACACCACCCCTCGGCCGTTTTGACAAAAACTTCAAAGTCAACATCCCTCCCAGAACATTGTGGGATCAAGGCCCCTGTCGAAAATGAATCGATCCACTCTTACACCAATGGATGCGAAACCGACGAGGGGGTAGGTGGAGGTGTGTTCTCTAACAGGCTGAACCTTAGCGTCTCCTTTCGTCTCCCTAATAACTGCAGCGTGTTCCAGGCGGAAATCATGCTGATTAAAGAATTCCATCGTGCTGTGAAAAGTAACGTGATATCCGCTGTCTCCACAAACTCCATCGTAGTCCTAGACTGCCGATCATCTCTCGTGGAGATGCCGGAGCAATTCGCACAGAGACACAGAGAAGTTCCAGGGAATTGTACGGCTGATTAACTCGCCAGAAAATGAACCATACTGGCTCTTCTACCTGATAATGGTCCCTTAGGCATTACAATTGCTACATGCAAACTCATGTTTATGTGGGAGGGCATTGAGAGAACTAACCTTAGGTGGACAAGTAGTTGACAACCACGCCACATGTTTTAGAACTAATACTTTTCAATGGGATGGAACAAATTAGCACTTCAACCTCAACTACGACTTCAATGTTGGACCTTAATACTAAATTCAAAGTTGAGGTGCAAATCCCACCAACCTCGAGGCGATGTTTTCAGTTTTCGCAACATGAAAATGCTTATATTTTGCAAAACAGATTTGGCCAAAGCTGGATCTGAAGCGCTCTAAGTGTTTGATATCTCTGAAAAGACTGCACATTGGTGCTACAATTGGTGTTATCACCGGACATTTTTAGGAAATCTCTTTTACAATGATCTCAACGATCTCTTAACCATCGACATTAAAAGTCTTTCAGGCTTTATCAAAAGCTATAACTGGATCAACAAGTAGGAAACAGATAGATCCGTGTGGTATCACAATGGACCTTCTTTTATTGGTCTAAGTGCGTCGGCTTCTGCCGACTGCCTCTATAACCTAACCTAACCTATACAAAATCCCATACAAAATACTATATCGGTTTTCCCCCAAATTTTCCGGGCAACTTTTAAAATGTTTCTTTTCGTAAAAACCTTATTCGAACTCGTATTAGTTCCAGCCGTTCTCATGCCATGCGCTTACCAACGGACAGCATTTCCTTTTTATTATAAATAGACTAGTGGTGGTGTGAAACAGTTAATCACCTAATTTTGAAACGTTTCGCTTACACAATTACTTTCAAGAAGCCGGCACGAGGATTAGCTTAGGTATTTGATTTTAGTATAACCTTTATTTCAGTGTAGGAAGAAAAGTATTTATGCAAATTAAAATACTTAATAAATCACACATATTTACGTAAGTAATGGAACATTGCCGGTTAACACTGGCTATATTGTTGTTTTTTTTTTTTTTGTATAAAAGTAAATCCAAATCCCAGACTACTTAGACTCGAAAGCTGTGCATGGAACTACCAGGCAGAAATCCTCATTTTGGTGTAGAGGTTGGAGAAACAAGGTGTTAATCGTTTCTCTCCATTAATGGGTGGCGAATGTTGCTATTCCCCACGTCGATTACACCTGCACCACAAGGGTCACAAGCCAACACACTACCATCTACACCATCGGCACTACTGCCTATATCGAATGGACAAGCCATTCTAGCCTCACTGGATCAACGTGTAAACTTAGAGTGTCGGATTAACATTATCAGTTAAAGTATTTTTAGCTTTTTTACATTTATATGATGGAGGATCATGTTGAATGAAAAATTTGAAAATAAGCTAGATACCATATCATGTTAAGTTGTAATATTTTTGAGCGAAAGATTTTAAAATGTTGATTTAATCAGGTTAATGAATAGAAGATCGCCAAAAACAGTTCTTTAAACTTTTGTTTCATCGAAAATTCTACACCATCCGTGAATTTCCGTTAAGGTTACAAGATTATTTTGTGATAGGTTCAACAAATTGTGGGTGTTTTCTTTTTTAGGTCAGGGCAGAGCACTGAACAGAGGGTGAGTATAGAGCATGATCTTAACCGAGCATTTCTACTACAGAAAACCAACCCGCAACCGTCTTTTTAACTGTTTTAGACATTGTTTTTACTTTATTTCAGTTTTTTACTCAGACTTTCACACTAGAGCTGGAGCTCCGAACAAGGCCCGAACGAAAAACGAAATACAGTTTGAACGCTCTGATGTGTCTGAGCTAAAAAAAAACTGGATTTTTTTTTTTTAAACTCAGGCTCTACCCTGAGTCGGCAAGACCCAGATACAACAATTGAATTATATACTTGTAGTTAATGACTCGTAAGCAATACGATTTTTACTTTTAAATCTGTAATTTAATTTTAAACAAAAATCTGAGTACACAATTATGTTTGAAACGCCCAAGCCCGTCAACATATGGGCCTGTGCATTGTGCAATATAAGTCATGTCAGCTCACAGCCGTGGCGAAAAACTTTTATTCATTAACCCAATATTTTGACATTATGTCCAATAATAAGTTAATAAAACAAGCAACAAAGATCTATTAACGTTTAATCAACAATAATATTTGCCTCTTTTGTTGAAAGGGTTTCAAACTATGTGACACCTCACATGCAGGTGCATGTATACATGCATATGCGGCATGTATAAATGATAAAAAGGTATAATAGTTCAATTGCTGTGCTTGGTAATAATGTTTATGGATATTATGTTCCTATATGATAGAATGGAGTTGTTTTTTGGGGGTTAGTAAAAAAATACCAATTATGTAGTTAAATTATCCCATGAGCAACTTCTTCGGTGGCGGCAAGCTGTACTACTTGGTCCAGACAGACCAAACGGGATGTGGCCAATAAAATCAGTTTATTGGCTAGACAGGTATACCCAATATGCTTGGTTATTGGTTGTATTTGTTGTAAATATCTCACGAAAGCATGCGTCTGTTCGTGAATACGCCATTCACGAATTGTGAAAAAAATTTAAAATAAAAAGGATTTGAATGGACATCTAACAATTTTTTATTTTGAATGTTTATTTGGTTAGATCTAGAAAATGGAGTTTTTGGAACTCAAGAAGTTGCACGCTTTTATTTTGGGAGGCAAACAAAGTTATCGTACGAAAAAGTCGAATTCAGCCTATTTAGACCAAGTTGTCCTTGGGTTAAATGCGTTCTCAGCTCTTTTTTCCCTCACGAAATTGAATCAAAAAAACAGGTGCTTTCGATCAGTCTCCAAAAACTCCTTCGTAACCCTCAAATGCCGATCACCTCTTTAGTAGATGGCTGAGCAGTTCAATGTGCCAAAGAAGGAACTCCCTACATACCTCTTTTACCTGAAAAGGTTACCTAGTTATGCTAATAGATACGGCAAACTCATGTTCAAGCAATATGCAATCGAGTGGCATAATATGTCTAGCGACAAGGCAGATCAGGCCAAAGCCGTACTTGCTGTACAAACTCGCCAACCCGGTAGCATATTAGCTCCATAGTGTTATACAACAACACACAGTGTCATAACTGGATACTACGAGTATCTCATGGGCAAGCATACATATGACATCAAGGTTTGGCGTCTATTCAAGCGACTTTTGCAGAAGCTGCATGGACGAAGAGAAGGAGGATACAGCACTACACCCTTTCTGTGTGTGCATGCACTTTTCTCTTCCATTAAAGAAAACTCCATCACGGAACCTTTCTACTTATCTAATGATCTAAGGTCCGATTTATTCCCTCACCATTAAATTTAAAAGCGCCATAGAGAATCTATACATTTTTCATTTTTATGGCGCTGTTTAATTTAATGCAGAGTGAATAAATCAGAAGCTTCAAATGGTTTAACGAGTAGCGTGACAATTTCCTCTAGATCCACATAAAATCAAAATCTACTTCATATTGGTCTGAGTGTGTTGGCTTTAAATGCTGACAGCTACTTCAACCTAACTTATCTATAATGCCTTCGATTATCGACCTAGTCCTACGCTGTCAGTAGATATATTATCTCGCGAACCGCGGGAAAACTTTCTAATAGCTCAGAGGTGCCTTTCAATAAATAAAAGCTTGCAACTTTTCACAATAATATCATTGCATGAGTCGCGTACATTTACACTTTTTTTTACTCAATTAAACAAATTATACGGTCATGGCTTGAAACAAAACTTAATCAAACTCAATCGTTAAAACCACAACACCGACTTGTTTTTCATAAAACTTCTGCATCGTTGTAATACAGAAGAATATGTAATTATCATTGATTCTACAATACGAGCAAATAATCTATAAAACATTCATCGTTCACGAGAAGCCATCTCACGTTTTACGGAGCCCATCTCTCTGTGACATTCTAATTGCTTCACTATATAAGAATAAGTATCACTTAGTTCGATGCCGTTTTTAAATTGAGAAACATTGTAAATAAACATTACCTTGATTTAAAATGTTTTAAATTTGACGATGCAGATACAGGTATGTTAGCGATTTTGTTAACACAATGACTTAGCTTTGATAATAATTATTCTCTAAGAGCGGAAATATTTAAAAAAAATAGTAACGAGCAGTATCAATACTATTAAATGGATTAAATAAAATTTCACGTCTTATCAAAGTCGAACTCAAATAATCGACTACAGCCAAACATGATTTGGCAAGTTCAAACATTCTAACAACTACTTACCCACAAACCCAATGTTGAATCAATGTTTAGACCTAATTAGGATAGTCTGCTGCGGGTGGAGAAACCCATGAGACTCGACGAAATTGACTGAGGGTAACATCAACTAGGTCATAAAAATATTGCATCAATCAACTCACTAAGTTTGGGATTTCCTTGGCTACTTGTTGTCATAATAATAATTTTATTTAATTATCGAGTTCATGCAATGGGAATTTAGACAATTTACGTTCTTCTCATATTCCCTGGAATTAGTGGAACGCGTGTCAAATGTTCTTATAGACTCTGAGATTAAGAAGAGTGAAAATTAAATTTAAATTAAAATGTAATCAAATTCGAGCCAACATGTACTCATCAAACCGCTGACATTAATTTAACACATTAATTGGCACTTAAGTTTGACTTTTTGCTAAGTGGTATAATTTCCCGCTTGCGACGATTGAAATGGCGACAGATATACATAATCATATTTACAGCAATTACATGGAACATAGCGGAAAAACATCTTCTAGAAAAATAAAGAAAAAATCAATAAATTCTTTAGTGGTTACTAAACTTGAAGACATCATTTGATAAATGTATCAAAATAAGAATGATTCAAAAATTTAGCAATCAGATTTCACGATCAATTAGCAAAACAATATCGTACATGGTATTCAATGTAATCAGTTGCCTGTAGATAATGACTGATTAATACATACATATGTACATGTATTGCGCATGCAATTACATGGTCACCAAAAGACTTCGTTCTTTTAAAGACATGGAACTTAAAAATTACTCAAACCGTAGTTTTCAGTTTCAATTGATTACAGTTTAAGGTTCATACGTTTAATAGGGCTGTAAATTCCGGGAACGAAACATGAATCTTAGCTTGAGCAACGATGAACAAGTTATTATATTGGCCAACCCGAAGATCGATTTATTTAAAATGTGGGCAACTTTTATTTTCATGTTAACTACTAACCAAATAATGCGATTCAATTTTTAAAAAGGCCAAAATTGCCTTCTGTTGGCACCCCTGCACCCCTGCAATGATTAACACTTGTACCTACTTTGAAACAATGTCAAACCGCATTTCAAAGATTCGGCCATATGTTTACGGTGGGGTGGCATAATGTCCATAGATATGCTTTCCTAAAGTTGGCATTGTGCCAATCATTGGTAGAAGTACCAATTACCCGTATATTTAATATACACATAAGCAAAAATGAGGACAAAGAAAGGTTAGAAACAGAGGAAAACGAAAAGAAAAGGAAACGAGAAGCCATTAAAGAGTACCCTCCAGAACTCGCGTCGAAATGTGTGACTTCGAAACACGCGCGTGAGCATATTAGTAACACTAGGGGAAGGTCGTGTACCTCGGAACAATTTGTACATACTGAATTCTACCGCCTTTAGTCTTAGACTTGACTAGACGTCAAAAAACAAAAATTATGCGGAATTATTGGCATTTCTTATGGTAAACAAAATCTATTACCCATCGACTTGTAGCATATTTTACGATATATGCCTGATTTAAAAATTTCTTTCTAAATGTTCCAAGGAACAAGTAGGTGTTGTACCTTGGAATATGAACAAAAATAACATAAATATGGGATTGTACATTGGAACATGAATATAATGTAGCAAAAATGAAGTGTTGTAAGGAACACAAATTAAGCTTTATTCTTCAAAATAAATATAATTTAAAAGATAAAACATTTAATCAAAAATTCATCAAACAATTTTACATTTTGTACATTAAGGTCAATCAAAATTTGGCCTCCTTTGCTAGCTTGAAAATTTCGTCAACTGTTAAATCGTTGTCTCCACTGAAATCGTCTGCATCACTCTCCTCATTTTGAAGGGATACTTTATTGGCTTTAACCTGTCTATGTATATCGCACCACCGCTCAAATAGTGTCATAACTCAAACAAATTAGAAAATGCATTTATTGCACCATTACGTCCCCCATACTTCAAACTATTATCTCAAAAAGTGTCATATTCATTGTTCGAATATTTGTCCCTAGATGACACAAATATTTAATTGTAATGTAATGCAAAAGTAATGGCGGCCCAAACATTTGAATGTTTTTTTCTCGAAAAAAGATTTATTGACTTATGACACTATTTGAACGAGGGTGCGATATGTTGGAGCTCTAGGATTTATTGGCAGATCCAATGTTTCGTCATCAGAAGACTGGTTTAAAACTGTTTTCTTCGCATGATTTCGTTTTTTGGTGATGTACTGGCTGCAACTTCATCTTTTTCAAGGGTGTCTGTGAGAATTCTGGTTCTCCCCTTCTTTTTTTCCGCGTGCAACATTTGGCTTTCGTGGTGCCTCCTTTGGAAACGGACGAATTTGTTCCGGTGATAAGAAACCTTGAAAATAAGCTACGAGTACTGTCTGATGACTAGTTGATGGACTTGTTAATTGGTTTTCACCACTACGCGAATCAATTGTGTTATCACAAAATTTAGCAGTTGATGTTTTAGGACTCAGTGTCGTCAAAAATTTCTTCATTAAAAGGACATATCCCGCAGTAACCTCAAAACTCCCTCGTATCATATTTCGATAGACCGTAATGCAATTTAGCTGATGTAGTTGGATATTCGACAAATGAAAGTTCTTCTACATTAGTTAGTATTCGTTTGTAAGCAATTTTAAAATTATAGCTAAAAGTTGCATGTCAGACTTTCGGTGAAGTTGAAGATAACGAAACGAAGTTGTTTTTTTAATACTGTGGTTTTTGACAGCTTATGTGTGTTATAAAAATGTGGCAACGCAAATGGTTTACTAATGTTCGATCAGATCGAATCAAATTCAATTTGCATATGAACTCGGTACTAGGTAACAAAGAGTTAGAAAAGGACCAAATACGAGTAGTGTAGTAAAAATGCTATTTAGGCTTAATGCTTTATTACATCCTTCTTATACAAAGGTTCTCAACACGATGGTCATTTAAATTGCATATACCTAATATATTACCTTCCAAAATAATAAAAACATTAAAAAAAAATATTTGTAATGACATGTGTTGGTAAAAGTTCAAATATTTTGGTTGTGTTTGCCGGTAACACAGATATAAGATATTATCGAAAATTATAGAGATAGCATTTATCTCGTTCTAACTTGCTTTTAAATTATTTTACGCGTGAAAATAAACTATTTGAGTTGTTTCAATTGTTGTTGGATGATAATGTGATTGAAATACTTGCGCAGGAGACCATTCTGCCAAACTGTTTATTTGCGGAAAGTCAGTTCGATTTGGGTAGAAGCTGTGGGTCCTTTCTTCGGATAGGAGCTATATGTTTGTGTTTCTGCCATATTCCTGTGCATCCGACAAATACGATAAGCTCTTTGGACTCTGGGCATACGTCATTATGAAATTATTGAGCCATTGTGAGCATTCAATGCAATATGTGCGTTTCTTTGAGAAATGTATTTGCAGGAGTGCTCGTTGAACAACAACATTGTATCGCCACCAATAGTGGGAATAGCTGCCGATAACATCAACATCTGGGATGCGTTGGATACATTCTGCAGATACATACAATAATTTGTACTGCAAACAAAAATATATGGCTGTGGGTAATAATTCTTGGAATCGTTTTTATGAGAAACCGTGGATACATTTCTCTAAGTAACGCGGCTTACGCAACCTCGTTATTTGTTGTGCTTGTTGAAAGAAAGTCGTTTCTATGCTTTCAGCATTGTTCGCTCTAACCGTATTGCTGGTGCCGCATTGAAAACAGGCAAGATAGTAGCAGGGAGGCTCATTAGAAAAAATAACTTGAAAACATAGCAGATCTTAATAATAAACGCCATCTCAACATTTGTCCACTCAACCTTTCTATATACACTTTACACACCAATTGTAATAAATACAAAAAAAAACAAGTTACAGGTGACTGTGATGGTCTATTTGCAAAATGCCATAACCTACCTCAAACATTCATCAAAGCCAACAAACAATATACCATCAACTACTCGACGACAATTCTCCCACCTTTCTTTATCCACCATCGCTCCTACCTTTAAACGTGAATATCCATTTTTCACTTGCAAATATGAATAATTATAAAGAAAATCATTTGACAATCCTCACCGATGAAATGCGACTCTCCTTCAACGATCATACACATACATACCAATTGTATTAAATACCAGAAAACGTAACCTACCCCAAACTTCCATCAAAGCAAACAAATAATATGGCATAAGTCTACCCGATAATAATTCCTTCACCTTTCCGCCCTACCGTCAACCACCAACGCTACCTGTCATCTTCCTTCTCATATACCTTGTCACGAGCATGAAGGAGAACAAAACCAAATAAAAACATAGGGACGGGCTAGAGTCCGCTTGGGCGAACTGTTGGATACCCTATTCTTATTCCTATCCCTCATAAGTGGGCGTGACAAAAGTCTAAGTATGGTTGAATTGTTAAGAACGCTCTACATATTTTGTTATATAACATTTAAAGGATTTTATCAAAAAAACAACGCTCCCTAGCTCAAACTTGGGTGTTTCAATAAAATTGTTTTATTTAATTGTGGGCGTGTCAGTAGGCGGATTTAAAAAAAATTAACACATGAGAATAAAAGGCCCCTAGAGAGTATATATTATAAATTTCAGCTCCCTAGCTCAAACTTTGAATTTTCAAAAAAAAAAAAAATAATTGTGGGCGTGTCAGTGGGCGGATTTTGAAAATATTTACACATGAGCATAAAGGGCCCATAGAGAGTATATACTATAAATTTCAGCTCCCTAGCTGAAACTTTGGATTTTCAAAAATTAATATACCCTTAGAATAGGGTATAAAAAAATTATTTTATTTATTTGTGGGCGTGTCAGTGGGCGGATTTTGAAAATTTTTTATCCCGAGCAGTTTTAGGAGTCATAGATCATATATAAAAAATTTCAGCTTTCTAGCTCAAAATTCGATTTTTTCCATTGGTTTTTTTGAGTTTGTGGGCGTGTCTGTGGGCGGACATACCTAGATCGACATTACTATCGATGCTGATCATAAATATAGTAACTTTTAGGGGTCTACGGGCAATATTAAGGTATGTTACAAACTATGCGTCAAAATTAATATACCCTTAGAATAGGGTATAAATATTCTGCTGATACTTCCATCAAAGCCAACAAATAAAATATCGATAAACGATAAATCTATCCGATGAGGATGTTCGCTACGTCAAACATCAGCCACCATCGGCATCGGTAGTCGCTACCTGAATGATCTTCATTCTCATATGCCCATTCAGGAGATTGGACGAAAACAAAAATAAACCCACATAATGTGCATAAACTATCACCATTTGTTTTGGCCCGGAGCGTATAGGTGGCGTATTGTCGTATACACCAAGTGAGAATACTATAGAGTCTGTATACAATGACTCAACACACACCATCTCAACACATACAAACGCGGGGTCAGAATCCCAAAATCCAAAAACCACATAACCCAACATTTTTTATTTTGAATTTACATTGGGGTTTTTTCCGTGTGTGCCTGCTTACATACATGCACACCTACACAGATACACACACGCCCGCATACAAAATATGAAATATCTTGGAGTCATGCTAGACAACAGACTGCAGTTCAAGACGCACGTAGAGTATATAACAAAGGAAGCATCGCAAATACAGGGAACTCTCTCACGCATACTACCTAACATCGGTCCACCTGGATACGCTAGGAGGACCGTTTTATCGAGAGTAGTCAGCTCAGTTCTCCTTTACGCGGCCCCGGTTTGGGCGGGGCACTAACGACGAAAGAAACAAGCAGGCAACTATCATCCGCATACAGGCTTAGCGCATTAAAGACGATCTGCGCTTTTGAACCATCTCGGACGAAGCGGCCTTCGTCATAGCTGGAATGATACCTATAGACATTCTATCGGGCGAGATGTTGAGGATCTACAATAGAAAAAGGCCGGGCGGACGAGATGCAAGGAAAATGGCAATAATGAAAGTAGAAGAAAGAGCAGCTTCAATTGCTATATGGCAAACCAGGTGGGATCCCGTCAATCGACTCCTGGACAAAGCGAGTAAATAGAAACAGCAACTACCACCTAACGTAGTTCCTGGCTCGTTACGTTGTCTATCGGAAATACATACTTATATTGATTTGGACACGATACCTGGCTCGTTTGCCCAGAATGTTTAGACCAGGAGGAAGATACGGAGCACGCCGCTTTTCATTGCAGGCTATTTGTGGGATCGAGAACGAATCTTGCTCAATCCGCCTTTTCTTATAGACGTAAATAACAGTTCTCACTTTTGGACCAATTACAAAACTTTACCCTTTACTGAGATGTTTAAAAGACGTTCCAAAAAATTTCATTACGAAATTCAAACGTAAAAACTTTTTTTGGCATGAATGAGTAAAAATGTGAATCTCCGCAGAGAGAAGTACCCATATCTAGTCACGGTTTTTTCTTATCAATTTGCTTGATTCAGTGCCCGATCGGTTATCAACAAAACAACAATAAACATATATGTATATGTATTTAGGAAAAAACCTTCACTCTTTCGGAACTCAAACATATCACATCACGTGCGACTTAAGTACTACTCATAGTCACCATACCTTTTGCTCTAAATGGCGATTAGATATTTTCTGTAGCTTTATCTGTAATTAAATTCCTGATCAAACAATAAAATCTAAATAGAAGATTTAAGTGTGCAAGCCAAAATTATGTTGAATTAAAAAATAAATTTAAGTATCGCTGTCAACAAGTGAAGTGACCCAGGTCCTTGGCAATAATTTAGTTATTGTTTTTTTTAATTTAACATTTTGACTTAAATAAGTATGTCATTAAACATCTGAATGCCGCTAAAATTAAACAATTAAAATACAAGAGCATCAATCAGATAAATAATTTAAAACAATTTTACTAGTTCATTGACCTTACTACTGTAGACTGGGTACATTTAGTATTAATTTTTATTTGTCTATTTGGGTCTGAGGAAAGATATTGTCTGAAATGCAGCTCTGATTGATAAATGTAAACACTGACTAATACCACGTAGTATTGTAGTGAAAGCTTTTTAAATAATAAGTTGAAATCGCTTTTATTCACTTGATGATTCAAGGTACGCGAATATTAAATGACGAACAGGAAGTCTGGAGTAGGGTATTAATTTGCATATTGGGACATTTTGTTCAAGTTTTACACTGATACCTCCGCTCTCAAGGGTAGACATTTTATGGTTTTGGAGTAGGCGCGATTTGGGATACATGGAAAATTGGAGAGCGCCAAATTCTTTTTTTTTTTTAAATTTGGGGTTTATTTATGGTCCTTAACAATGCGCCAATTAAGCATTATGTCAAGACATTTTTCATTGTTGTGCGATTTGGCACAATGTTACAAACAAAGGGCAACCACAAACAATTTTTTTTATAAAGTTTTGTGCATTGGGGTGCTATATCAAATGTTGGAGCCTTATTTATTTATGCCCGCCATCCATATTACTGGTTATGGGACGTACTTATGATTCTCTACTATATTCCCACTTTTTAAGTATAAAAAAACAATTATTGCATCAATCCAGCAATTTTATCGATGTAAATTGGGGTTTTCAAAGGCGTATAAACTCTTTAACGGGGGGAGATAGACCGCCCTTTCATAGTTATCAATGCTTGTATTTAACCCCTCTACAAAAATTTGTTTTCATTTTTGCCGCCCAAGCTACCGAACTCGTGCCAGGTGGAGAAATCCCACATGAACACTTTTAGTAACGCTCATTTGATCCTAGACTGTCCCGAAAGTGTGCAGGCAAAAGTGTGGGCCAATTTATCCTCGACGAGATTATAAGCTGGACTAAAGAGATCATAGCCTTCCCTCTTACTGCATCTCTACCCGGTAGATATTAATAATAATATACATCTACATATTATCCAAGGTTCAATTGTAAAAGAAAGAAATCTAGTTCTTATTAATCCTATCATCCGTTTGTAAAGGCAAATAGGTACATGAGTACAGTCACTTTGATTTTATCTTTTCAGATCTTTGCTAACAAGTCAATCATTCGAGCATGAACAAAATAACTTCACGCACCGCCAAGAAAATGTTTTTGTTATTCTTTACGAACTTATCTGATAAAAATGTAACAAATGTCATGTTCCATGAACGTGATGCAAAAATGCAAATATTTGCCTTAAAACAGTAAAAACTAACCTAAAAAAAGATTCCAACTGATAAAAAAGTCTGCAGATCTGATTTGAAGTCTGCAGATAAAGATTAAGGAAAACAGTGAATGGCGCTTAATTGTGACACATTTTACATGGTAGTTTTTTTTTTTTTTTTGTAATTCATTTTTATTTTTGGTAAGCTTATAACTAACTTATAGCTAGACGAAAATTTAGAAAACTAGTACATAACTATGGAACAATCATTGAACTATCTTAATGTCACTATGCGGGTGCTCTACGGTAAGAAATAAAAACAGGTGATATCTAATGCCTTTCGGCCTAAAAGTAAAGTTATTTTTTTTAATATAAAGGTATTGGTCACCAAGAAAGTACCTACACAAGGAAAAAAAACTTGGTTTGTGTATCTTTTTTTTTTCTTACAAATTACGTTAACTACTTACAGCCTTCTTTACCCTACTTACACTAAAAACAAGAACCGCCACCGTTTTTTTTTTAACAAACTAAAACTACTTTAATGAATATGCATACATAAAGCCCTAAAAGGGGAGAACTTTTTTTTTCTTGTCACTATCAACGTACATAATGTATTAACTTGATTCGTCGGTACTCATATAATACATTCATTACAACCTACAAATTATAACTACTTATAGATAACTTACAAAAGTAGACTAGCCACATGTTTTTTTTTCACTAGTTTTGTCCAATTAAACGCAACTAAGTAAAAGAACAATGCAGCTAAAGAACCACCAATTCCAATTCCTTATTTTGTTAATAAGAACATATTATTATATTGGTCTTTATTGGTCAATTGAAAGTTATGTAAATAAAAAAAACTTTTTTTTATATTTTTCCCCCTTGTTTTGCTTGTGTCCGAGCAGTGCTGCCAATTATCCGGCATCTAAACTACGCGGAATTCACTGTATTAGATGTATCATTTCCCATGCAACAATAGCTTATAGATAAAAAGAACGTCAAGTTATTTATGTCTCCCGCAGGGGACAAGCAAAAGCAAATAAACACTCATTCAGATTTGACTTCCCTGGCGCTTATAAAATTTGATATTGTGTGGGTGGCTGTGAGGTTAAAGTTTAATGACATAACGTCGGCACGACATTAAGAAATGTTAAAAATAGTAAAAGAGTTCAAGGTGATTAAGTTAATATTAAAAAATTTGTATTCTTAGATGAAGCAGTGACACAACAAAATACAAAAGTTTCACATTTTATTGCAAGGGCTCGATTAACTTGGTTTTGACCTCCATAACTTTATCGGTCATTCCCTTAATTATTGCAATCACCACGCAGGTAAAGGTATTGAATACATACCTTGGTAACAAAAAAAAGTCAATAAATCCGTTACAACCATGCACGTTTCGTGACATGCATTAAAATGAGTACACTAGTATGAAATTGATATGCATAGATTGTTTTCAGATCTACATGCTCCTTCCTCATTTAATAAATCTTATCATGTGTTCTTTTTTCTTAAGCTTAGTATAACTATGCCTTAAAATAGTAATGATGATGAGCTTAACACGTTCACAGTCCAATGTATCATATATGATACAAAGAGCGTGAGAATGTTTGGACTTTTGTTATGAGAATAATTCGACACAAAATAAAAACACTATAAAATGAGCAAAAAACAAAAATGCAAAACATACAATCAAAAAGCCACGCGTGGTTTTGGTTCTTGTCCTTGAAAAACAAGCCATTGAAACATGTAACGGGCCACTTGGTGTAGTTAGAAAGATGCAATATTATGTATCATATTTGATACACAAGACACGCGATTGTTCTTTCTTGTTCACACGCCCAATGATGCATGGTGAGGTGATCTTTTATAGTCTTAGAGCCCACAGCATTTTTTGGGAGTGAAGATATAACCAAAATTAGGATATATCAAAGTTAAGTGCCTAAATAGCTTAAGTCTATTTCGCTAGTCTGCAACGTCTGGCACCCACAGATTCAACCTCTTTCATTTAATACTATTCATAAGTGGTTATATCTTCAATCCAGGATTTGGAAAAAAAACGTATTTTTACTTTACTATTACTAACCTTTGCCCCAAACAAATGCTGCCAGACTAGCGAAATAGACTTAAGCTATTTAAGCACTTAACTTTGATATATCCTAATTTTGGTTATATCTTCACTCCCAAAAAATGCTGTGTTCTCTTGGTCTATTATGATTGTCACGCCTATGTATCATAAATGAACGAAAAGAAAAATTCAAAAGAATATAGCAGAAATGTATTTAAAAATTTTGTTGTGGCATTTGCAGATTTTTGTAAAAACAAAAAAACGGTTAATTTTTGCAGATGTCCCTGTAGAACAAGAAATGCGACCTAATGAGTCGGAGGAATAGCAAACTGTGAATTTAAAATGGGAATTACTTGTCCAAGAGAAATTTCGCTTACGAAAATTTAAAGAGAGAACAAGGTACTAAGTTTACGACATGCCAATAAGTTAAAAATAAAAAGCATCAATTCAAAACGTCCATATCTTTAAATTGGATGATTAAAAAGATTACGAAAACCTCTGCAGGAAGTCTTAGGGCCTTACCAATAACGAATTTAATATCGAGTTTTTTTTTGAATAAAAGATTTACTTTAATTGTTCTTAAAATTTTATTTGCTTTATAAATGTCACAACTTTTTAATTTTGTTTTTCGTTCGCGACGCGTTTCAAAGCTCCTGCTTCATCTTCGGGCGAGTACTATGTGCGTGGGGCCACTTGTTGTTCTGGTGTGGGGCTATTAATGTTATTTATGTTTGTCTCTTTTTGTCTTGCATTGTTAATGGCTGTGTCAGAAGTGTAGAGATTTAGTTTTTTTCTACAATTTGAGATTGTAATTACACAATTTTCTACTTGTTGTTATGGCCCATTGCACTTGTAGAAGTGCACTCGACTAGTAGTTTCATATTACAGAAATCTGAACTTGTATACATTTACTTGTATTACAAATACTTGTGTTACAAGCCCCAGATCGGCTCTTTAGCCAATATATTAGCCTTGGATAGTCGGATAAATTAATCCCAATAGCTGTTTTAGGGAGGTAGACAATTATATTTAATTACACAAGCACCAGCAGTAATACAATTAAACTTTTTTTTTGATTAAGCGTCTGAAATCAGAGATAATATAGCGATTTTAAGTGTGACTCTTTCGAGCCTTAAGATGTTACTTAGGCCCTATTATAGATAGGGAATCGAACTTTGTAATCGCTAAGAATGAACACCGAAAAGTAGGCAACATTTTTAACAATTACAACTAAAATAGTTGTATCTCATACATCTCAACTTTGATACAACTGAATACTTTTTTCATATTATATAATACAACCAAGTGTTGCCTACTTAAAGATGTTAATTTGTAGCTAGTCGAACGTTTGATTCACTGAACCACATCTAAAGTATATTCAGCTTCTAAAAAAAACATTAATTCAACATTTTTGTACGGTTTTGGAGGCTAGTGGATTGCGTGAGACGAACGATTAACCGGGATAAAATAAGAAAAGTCACACGATCAGCTTGAGCGGGGAGCACTTTGTATCAAGTTCAGCAGCACTTGATGTTCTGTGTCGCCTGAATTCCCTCGAATATGCAAATGGCTGCTAGGATCCTTCCAAGAAACATATGCAAGCAGTATACAATACTCAACTCACCATCCCATCCATATCATTCGTTGAGAAAGGCAATTTTTATAGGATGAACCGATTTACTTCTAAAGCGACCGGGAAGGTAAAGGTATTTTCTGAGACTAGCTGAACGTTAATCACTCATTGCGTCTTTCCAATCACTGCAGTTTGTTCCAGGCAATCGCATCTTGCGGTTAGTCGACCCTCTTCTAAGGGTATTATAATATTGACTGAATGGTTTGTAACATAGCTTAATATTGGTCGTAGAATATTTATGTCGATCTAGAAATGTCCGTCCGTTCGTCCGTCTGTCTGTCGGCGATATTTAGGCCCTTCCCACTTAATTGCCGGGTTGACCTCAGAAAAAAAACGGCAGGCCTCCCGATTTTGAATCATTTCGTTCCTGAGGCCAATCAAATGCTGGTGTTACTGCATTTGTGCAATCCAGGAGTTTTAAGACCTACCGGTCTTTCGCGTTTGTATGGGAACGTTTTCGACAGGGTTCGTAGGATCTCTCCTTTTATCATGACAGTACTATCTGAGCCGGTCGCGCTCCATTTTTTCCAAATAGGTTATTTAACGCGACGGCTTTTTACGGATCTTAAAACTTCTTATTCGATAAGATGTTAAGCCTTATATGTATATAGCAAAGAACCATATCGATATTATTCAATATAAAATACAAATAATACCTCAAATTGCATCTACTAACTATTTTTGAATTCAAATATTGGCTCGCTTCCGCTAAGTTTAACAGCGCTTTGTATACATATTTGTCTAACACAGATCATTTGACTTTTACAGCTTATTTCGTTCTTTCCTTTGAACAAGACATGTATCCGTTGTGTATTTAATTGTTATCATTGTTTGGGACAGGTATTAATAACAACTTTAATGATTTTACGATTTACAAACTCATATAAGGTTAATTTTATTTACTGGGAGGTACCTTAATGTTGGGATTTTCTATACGCATGTATGTACGTCTTCCAGTTTTGTATAACACAATCTTGTTTATCACAATAGAAACAAACATAAAGTATCATAACTTTACATCGTCCGTACGTAATCTCACTTTTTATACCCTATTCTAGGGGTATATTAATTTTGACGCATAGTTTGTAACATACCTTAATATTGCCCGTAGACCCCTAAAAGTTACTATATTTATGATCAGCATCGATAGTAATGTCGATCTAGCCATGTCCGTCCGTCCGTCTGTCGGCAAAAATTAGGCCTTTAAACTGGACCTAGAGAGCTGAAATTTTAACCATATACTCTCTAGGGTCCCGAAATAATCAAGTTTACGAATTTTTGACCCACAAACTCAAAAAAACAAAATTTTTGACGCCAAAATCGGGACGTCTGGCAACGCTGGTACCTACGTTCTTTTCTAGAAACCAATGCGAAATGCCTAGAAAAAAACCAATATTTTTAGAATCTACAAAAGTAGTAGAGGATTTCATTTACTTTATATTGAAAATGAAGGCTTGATAATGGAAATGAAAGCTGTGTTCTTTACAAGGAATGTATAGGCAATGTGTCTCTTTACAATTCACCCACACACAATTTTTGCAGCTACCTGTTTTTTAGAGGGTTTTTGAAAAACAATTTCTTTTTGAATAAATAAATTAAAACATTATAAACGAAAACAGCAATAATAAAATATATAGACGATATCCTTCTCAACTCCCCATAGAAGGTTTTTCTTTTTGCCAAGCCCACTCTAGTACAAAGCACCAACAAGACCATTTTTGTACAAACCTGTTAGTATTCTATGCAATGAGTATTCTTTATCTGAAACTAATTGGAGAACGCTTTAAGTATTATATAAGGTCAGTTCTTTTAACATGTTGATGATCATTTTGAATAACACTACCTACTTACAGCCAATAACACTACCTACTTACAGCCAAATGAGAATAATTATGGAATGTTTTGGATATACTTACTCGTATGTGTGGCGGTGTAACGGAGGGCTAAGGAACCGTGTCTACCGCAAAGCTGGCAACCACGAAAAGCCATCTGACAAATGATTGACATACGAGTAGAATCCTTCTGACTGCATCCATTCGGGCAAATGGGTGCAGAGATCCCGACTTTGTCTTCTTTAATCTAGTTTGCGTTTTTGCAAAGACACACGCTTTAGCCAAACTGCAGCGAATTTGACATTTTGTTATTGTTGGAGTAAATAATTTATTTGATACTAATACGCTGTTCGCGCAGCATCAAATTGAGTGATTTTGACAAAAGAGTTTTCGAATCTCATCGAAGCATTCGCACTGCAAACTAACTATGTTAATGTTTTCCATTTTTTATTTTTTATTCGTCTCCGGTTGTGTTTTTGATATTGAGTAAAAGATGTTTAATGTTACTTTATTAATCTTTGTTTTTTATTTTTTTAAATATTTTCTTTATAATTTTCACAACTTGGTCTTTTTTATAATTATGGTTCGCGACGCGTTTCGAAGCTACTGCTTCATCTTCGGGCGATTTGAGTTTGTTACTGATGGGGCTGTTTATTGTTCTGGTGTGGGGCTATTGGTGTTATTTATGTTTGTCTCTTTTTATACCCTATTCTAGGGGTATATTAATTTTGACGCATAGTTTGTAACATACCTTAATATTGCCCGTAGACCCCTAAAAGTTACTATATTTATGATCAGCATCGATAGTAATGTCGATCTAGCCATGTCCGTCCGTCCGTCCGTCCGTCCGTCGGCAAAAATTAGGCCTTTAAACTGGACCTAGAGAGCTGAAATTTTAACCATATACTCTCTAGGGTCCCGAAATAATCAAGTTTACGAATTTTTGAAATCCGCCCACAGACACGCCCACAAACTTAAAAAAACAAAATTTAGGAAAAAATCGAATTTTGAGCTAGAAAGCTGAAATTTTTTATATATAATCTATGACTCCTAAAACTGCTCGGGATTATTAATATATTTTTTTTTATTTTATTTTATAATGTACATATACTCTCTAGGGGCCCTTTATTCTTGTGTGTTAATTTTTTTTTAAATCCGCCTACTGACACGCCCACAATTAAATAAAACAATTTTATTGAAACACCCAAGTTTAATTTATTACAATTTCGGAGGAGTTTTAAACGGCTATATCCCCCTCTTAGTACGCCACTGTGTTCACATGTAGCTACACACTTGATTGAAAATGGGTCAAAACTAACTTGTTCATGATTTTGTTATTTTGTTTTGATTTTTTATACTTTTAGCAATAAAATAATGATTGAAAGAATACTAAATTCGGGCAATGTGTTTTATGCAAATAAAAGTCATAACTCCACAAACAAATTTCAGAGCAAGTGTAGAAGGGATTGAAAAGTCAAACAAAACATAGCACAAGACAAACATAGGGACGGGCTACAGTCCGCTTGGGCGAACTGTTGGATACCCTATTCTTATTCCTATCCCTCATAAGTGGGCGTGACAAAAGTCTAAGTATGGTTGAATTGTTAAGAACGCTCTACATATTTTGTTATATAACATTTAAAGGATTTTATCAAAAAAAACGCTCCCTAGCTCAAACTTAGGTGTTTCAATAAAATTGTTTTATTTAATTGTGGGCGTGTCAGTAGGCGGATTTAAAAAAAAAATAACACATGAGAATAAAGGGCCCCTAGAGAGTATATATTATAAATTTCAGCACCCTAGCTCAAACTTTGAATTTTCAAAAAAAAAAAAAAAAATTGTGGGCGTGTCAGTGGGCGGATTTTAAAAATATTTACACATGAGCATAAAGGGCCCATAGAGAGTATATATTATAAATTTCAGCTCCCTAGCTCAAACTTTGGATTTTCAAAAATTAATATACCCTTAAAATAGGGTATAAAAAAATTGTTTTATTTATTTGTGGGCGTGTCAGTGGGCGGATTTTGAAAAGTCATAGTCATAGATCATATATAAAAAAATTTCAGCTTTCTAGCTCAAAATTCGATTTTTTCCAAAAAAAAATTTTTTTTGAGTTTGTGGGCGTGTCTGTGGGCGGATTTCAAAAATTCGTAAACTAGATTATTTCGGGACCCTAGAGAGTATATGGTTAAAATTTCAGCTCTCTAGGTCCAGTTTAAAGGCCTAATTTTTGGCGACAGACGGACGGACGGACGGACATGGAAAGATCGACTATCGATGCTGATCATAAATATAGTAACTTTTAGGGGCCTACGAGCAATATTAAGGTATGTTACAAACTATGCGTCAAAATTAATATACCCTTAGAATAGGGTATAACCAGGCTCTCGATACGGCGTCTTGTGTAGAGAGTTGATTGTATCGAAAGATGTGTTTGCTTTCATTTAAACAAGAAATTGCCTGCCCGTACTCAAGTGGTAAAGGGCGTATATTTGAATGACGATTATATAATAATATATAAACATGTAGGATACCAGACCCTACCAAACCATCATTGCCTCACTGCACTACTATTACGTCATCATGTCACCATCACAACAACAGACTGAACTAAAGGTACGATCAGACGGTCATCCAATCTTGTCGTCCGGATGACATCCTGACGTCACTATGACGTAGAATTTGTCCTAAAGTGGTCATCCCGTGTTATCGCTTGTCATCCGACATGTCATTGAACGTGTCAACCGGATGACATACGAGATGACACGATTTTTATGTCATCCAGATGACTTATTTCATTGACCGTGTGATCGCTTGTCATCGCTATTGGGACTTGATTTTCCACATTGTCATCTAACATCGGATGACACGTTTGTATCGCTGAAAAAGTAAAAAGTCAATTTTGTTTCTGTGTTATAAAATGAATAACAACGACGGTGAAGCCGATATTGAGGTCAAAAATAAAACACCCACGGTCTCAGAAATAAAAGGAGCAGAAAAATATTATTTTCCTGTGACCGTCAAACAGAGTCTGCTTTAATTGCAGCTGTTCAGGATAATCCTGTCCTTTGGGATAGTGGGCGGAAGGATTATAAAATTCCGAACTCCAAAATTGATTCCTGGAAACAGGTGGCGGTCAATATAAATATGGAGGGTGTTGACGATGTCCGGACGGAGCCATTTTAAAGCCCATTTGGGCAAATTGCGAGTCAGAAAATCAGGGCAAGGGACAGGCGAAATTGCGAAAGCATCGTGGCCTCATTTAAGCAAAATAATGTTTTTGGAGTCTTCCGAAGTGACACAATCGTGTCCATCGACGTCCACATTAGAATTGGTAGGTACTTTGTTTTGAATAATTGAGGTTGTATAGCTTGAAGTTTGTTGTACATCAGTGGAAGGTAAGAGGAAAAATATCGATTTGTACTTCGGTAACCGATGGCCGATTTAAAAATGTCACTTTTAGTTGTAATAAGGTTATTTACCAAGTGGTCCTTGGAGAACCAAATAAGGTCCTTAGGACCAAAAAAACATTTTTTTCAAAAACGGAAAAAAGGATATTTTTCCAAAATGCCATTAGACTCCACACGGTATATCTGTGTTCAATGTTATTTGACTAAGAGGTCCTTGCAACAACAAAAAAGGTCCTTAAAAGTCGAAGAAAGGATATTTTTCCAAAATGTCGTTAGAATCCATGCGGTATATCTGTGTTCAATGTTATTTGACTAAGAGGTCCTTGCAACAACAAAAAAGGTAATTTATAGTCGAAAACAGGATATTTTACCAAAATGTTTGTTGTTCCCCTTATTCAAATAACATTGAACTCATATATACCGTGCCGCTTCTAAAGACATTTTGGGAAAATATCCTTTTTCGGGTTTAAAGGGCCTTTATTGTGACTCCAAGGACCTCTTTGTAAAATAACCTGATGTAAAATAGAAGGGACATTCAATCAATTTTTATTTTAAACGCAATATGCATAATAAATCCCAATAAATTATCAACATTATAGCAAAATAAAAAATGTTGATTTAATTATTTTGTTTAACGACCTCGAATTGTAATAAATAATGTTTGTTTAGTGGGCTGTAGGTCTTAATTTAAAAATACTCTTTTTTTTGTATTTTAAATTATATATTTTGTCCAATATTTCGACTTTCTTCGAAAGTCATCTTCAGGGACTGTCAAGAAAAAGTGTTATGACAATAAAATGAACAATTTACATTTACATTGTGAAACTTATTGTACAATATAAATAATTACATTTCACAAAAAATTCGGTATGAAAACATAAAGTTATGATGTCGGCTGAGTTATAACTATTTTCGTCTTCCGTTGTTTGTTTATAAGATGTCTGTAGATGTGTGCGAATTTTTCGGTGTCCGTTTTATAGTAACATTTCCGTAGTATGCCTCCTCATATAATTTGATTCTTCTTGTAGTATGTCAACGTTTTCGAAGTCAGGATAATGTCCGAATTTAATGCAGTGGGCAGCTAATCCAGTTTTTTGTTCTATAGGTGTCGAGAGAGCTTTTTGGTCCGATTTATGTGAGGCTATTCTTGTCATTAGTTTATTTTTTGTTGTCCCAACATATGTTTTATTGCATACCTACGTTGGACCCGTCTCCATTACAAGATATTTTGTAAATCAGATTCGATTTGTCAAGTTTGTCTATTTTTGTTTTTGTATTGCTGTATAGTTGTCGTAGAGTATTATTTATCTTAAGTGTGATTTGATATTTATCTTTGTCATAATATATCCGATTTAGTCAATCTCTCCGAGAAGTCAGTGATATACGTCATTGATTTAAATATTATGTTTGGCTTTTCTTTCAGCTCAATGTTGTCCATTTTATAATAATTATTGATTAAGTCCATCGTTGTCTTATTTGGAAATTCATTTTTAGCTAGTATTGTCCTTAACTTCTTGATATTGTCGTGGTGAAATTGTTTGTCACTTATATTTAGTACTCTTCTAATAAAATTATTCGCTGTATTTATTATTACTCTTTTCGGATGTTTGGAGTAGAAGTTGATGAGTCGTCCTGTGGCCATAGGTTTCTGATACCAGTCGATTTTCAATTTGTTTCCTTTGTGTATGATTAATGTGTCCAAGTACGGTAATCTTCCATTTTGTTCCTCCTCTTTTGTGAATTTAATGTTTCTATGGAACGCGTTCAATGTATTTAATGTCTCATTTATTTTGTCAATTTTTATAATCGCGAATAGGTCGTCTACGTATTTAGTTACTAATCTCGGTTTTGTTTCTAATAAGTCCATTGATTTGTCTCATCACCATCATCAAAACAGTTCGGCAGACGAAAACTGGAGATGTTCTTCTAGAACTCGGAGCTAAAACAAAAAAACAAGACAGCTTTCGGAGAATCTCTAAGAGCAATTCTAGGGGATAAGGCAACGGTCCGCAGTCTTGAACCGAAAATTGCCCTAGAGATCAGGGACTTGGATGAACTGACTACAGCCGAAGAAGTCCAAGAAGCAGTCAGAAAAAAAGTTGCTGGTCTCATCTCTGATATTCAGGTGTCGGTCACAGCTAAAAACAGAAGCTCCCTCAAGATGGCCATAGTGCATATGAACGCCCGAGCAGCCTACGATATGCTGAAGAACCCGAGAATTAAAATAGGATGGGTCCAGTGCCGAATCCGACGCAGAACAGAGGTCTCACGGTGCTATAAATGCTTCGGCTATGGCCACCAACAAGCAAAATGTAGCGGCGTAGACAGAAAGGGGCAAGGGCTGTGCTTCAACTGCGGAGAAAAGGGCCACAAGAAGATTGACTGCAAGAATTCACCAAAGTGCTGTCTATGCGCAAACCTCGAAGTTCCACCACCCGCTCTGGACCATGCCCCAGGGTCAGGTAAGTGCCAAGTCTTCCGAGAGGCACTCGAAAATGAGGAGAAGAAAAGGGCCCCACAATGACCAGAATTCTACAGGGAAATATCCACAATAACCTGCTAATTAAACTACTGGAGGAAATGAAAGTAGATGTTGCCATCATCAGCGAGCAGTATAGAAATAAAGAGAAAAACTGGATATCGGACTCGCTTGGAACCGCTGCAATCTGGGTCTTGGATGCAAGAAAATTCCCCATGAAAAGTTGGGGCACACAAAGAGTCTTCACGTGGGTAAACTCACAATTGTAAGCGTCTATCTGAGCCCAAACGACAGTATTGCCGCGTTTCGGCAAAAATTGGGCGATCTGGAGGATTTCCTGGTCGACACCACAGGAGAAATCCTGGTTGCAGGTGATCTCAACGCCAGAGCACAGGAGTGGGGAATGCCAACTACCGACTCTCGAGGAAGGTAAATACTCGAGATGGCCGCGAGGCGTGGACTTCACGTAGTCAACACAGGAGACACCCCCACTTTCAGGAGACATGGACACAGAGGAACTATCCCAGACGTAACCTTCGCGACCAACACCACATTCGCAAAAATCAAAAACTGGAGAGTAATCGAGGATTAAACAGGTAGTGACCACCAGTACATCGTCTTCGATCTGGAAAGTAACCAACGAGTTCCGAATCATCGTCACCAACCACGGGCTCCGAGGTGGAACTTGAACAGGTTTAACGTAGACCTTTTTAAGGGCGTGATCGAGGAAGGTGCAGACGCCGTGATCCAAATACAAGGACCTGCTGAAAGGAAAGCGGACGCCACGATGAAACTAATTCGGCTCGCTTGCGACTCCTCAATGCCCCGAACGAGCGGTGCCAACAGAAACAGAGACCCAGTGTACTGGTGGACCGAGGAGATAGCTGCGCTACGCCGGAGATGCCTACAACTCCGACGCATAGTCACTAGGGGGAGAAGAAGAACAAATGCTGAACCCATGGAAGATGCTCTAGCAGAGTTCAGAGCACAAAGATCAGAGCTCAAGAGGGCCATCAATTCGAGCAGGAAACAGAAATGGGAGGATCTCCGCCGTGACGTCAACAGCGACCCCTGGGGACTAGGCTATAAGATCGTAACGCGGAAACTCGGAGCACATATGACACCCCCTGTCCTCAGTGAAGGAAAGATGGAGCGCATCGTGGACACACTCTTCCCAACGCATCCGGTCAGCCCACCCGACACCACATTGGCCCAACGACAGGAAATTCCAGCTTTTAGCGAAGAAGAGTTGAGCATAGTGGTGCAGTCCCTGCAAAATAGAAGAGCCCCCGGCCCCGACGGAATTCCCACAGAAGCCCTCAAAGTGACCGCCCAAACACGTCCGCTTTTACTGCTGAACATGTTTAACAGTCTGCTCGAGGAAGGCATCTTCCCCAAGAGCTGGAAGAAACAACGGTTGGTGCTTATCAGCAAAGGCAATGAGATCCGGATTCCCCATCGGCATACATGCCTCTGTGCATGCTAGACACCGCGGGGAAACTCCTGGAAAAGCTACTTTAGCCACGACTAGTAGCGGCAGTGCAAGCGTCAGGCGATCTGTCAGAGAGGCAGTACGGCTTCCGGAGAGGCCGCTCTACGATTGGAGCAGTAAAAGAAGTAGTGAACGCCGCACCAATCGCCCAACAGGGAAGTCACTACTCTAGGAAGATCGTCTTGCTGGCAACCCTGGACGTACGTAACGCCTTCAACTCAGCCAGGTGGACCGATATATTGAACGCGCTCGAACGGAGGTTCCACGCCCCGGCATATATCCTGCGGATGGTGAAGGACTATCTCAGGGATCGAGAGCTGCTCTACGAGACTACAGAAGGCCCGCGAAGAAAGCAAGTGACAGCAGGCGCAGCGCAGGGATCAATCTTAGGTCTAGATCTCTGGAACATCTCCTACGATAGCATCCTTTGCATGGAGATGCCGGAGGATGCCAGACTGGTCGGGTACGCAGATGACATCGCCGCGGTGATCACTGCACGAGACACCGTTAACGCGCAACAAAAGCTCAACCAGGTCATGCGACGAGTCAATTCGTGAATGGAAGAGCACGGACTCAGCCTAGCAACGGAGAAAACTGAGATAGTCCTTCTCACGAAAAAGAGAATCCCCACACAAATCGACTTCCGAATTGGGGCAGAAGAAATAAGAAGCAGCGCCGCGGTGAAGTACACAAAGCTAACCTAATGGCAACAAATAAAGGCAGCAGCGGAAAGAGCCTCAAAAACATCTGCATCACTGAGCAGACTGATGTCAAACGTAGGTGGTCCAACGGCCAGTAAGCGAATGTTGCTGATGGCGACAACGCACTCCATCCTTCTGTACGGCAGCGAAATCTGGGCAGACGCACTCAAACAAGAGAAGTACCGGAAACAGATGGCGGCATTACAAAGATGCGGAGCTCTACGTATAGCTAGCTCTTACCGAACGGTTTCGGAACCAGCCGTCTTTGTAGTCGCAGGAGTGACTCCCATAGATCTCCTAGCGGCAGAAAGGAAGAACATCTACGACAAAAAGGCGGAAATGGGAATGCAAGCGGCATCCGAGGAGGCTAAGGAGCTCACGAACCAGAAGTGGCAAAAGCGTTGGAGCTCGGAAAGCAGAGGACGATGGACAGCGAGGCTGATTAGGAACGTGGCTGAGTGGAATGACCGGAAACACGGTGAGGTCAACTACTACGTCACCCAGTTACTCACCGGACACGGATATTTCAACGCCTTCCTCCACAAAATCGGCAAAACAAATAGTCCAGCCTGCCAGTACGGAGACTCGCTAGAAGATGACGCAGAACATACCTTCTTCGCTTGCAGCAGATGGGAAAGCCTTCGCCAAGACCTGCAAATAAGGCGCCATCACACCGGAGAACGTAATAGAGAAGATGCTACAGAGTTACGACAACTGGCAAAAAGTCTGTAGCTACGCAGAACATGTTCTCAAAAGAAAAAAAAGAGAAGAAGACCACCAAGGGTCACAGCAGGCACAGACGTCTTAGGCCACAGAAGACTAATCAAGACGGCGTCCTTTTACGGACTTAAAAACGGCGCCACCCCGATGTAATGCCAAGAGCGGTTCCAGGGTGGCTTGTAGGCCGTAAGCGGGGAGAGTTTAGTCCGTGCGAGTCGGACATACCAAGTGGTGATGGCCTACCACTTGAAGGTACATCACGTATTCTCTCCTCAAAAAAAAAAAAAAAAAAAAAAAAATTGATTTGTCTAAAAGTTCTTCCATAATTATGTCCGCTATAACTGGTGATGCTGGAGATCCCATAGGCATTCCTCTTTGTTGTGAATAAATCACGTCCTTGTATTTGAAATACCTGTTATCCTTTATACAGAAGCTTAGAATTCTCATGAACAGATTTGCATCCATTTTAGTGTAATTCTTAATTGTTGACCATCTATTTTGAATGACACTTAACGCTAAATTTACGGGAATGCTGGGAAATAATGAGACTACGTCAAATGAGATAATCATTTCATCGTCATATATATAGGTGTCATTAATGCGGGTCTTAAACTCTAATCCATTCTTAATATTGTACTTGGAATCTTTTGTCAAATTATTTAAGATGTTTATGACATATTGGCATAATCCGTATGACGGGGAATTGATTGATAAGCAAATAGGTCTCAACGACATGTATTCTTTATGGATCTTGGATAGTTCATAAATACGAGGTGCTGTCGCTATCTTCGTGGTCAATCTTCTCTTTTCTTGTATTGTTATAACATCACGTTTAAATAATGTGTCTACAAGTTCATTGTTCTTTTGTTGTAATGTTGATGTTGGATCTCGTTTTATTTGTTTATATGTCATAATGTATCGTAGAATTGTTCGCATTCTTTTTTCATAGTCCATTTTGTTCATTGCGACTGTAGCGTTTCCTTTGTCAGCGTTTAATATCAAAATGTTTTCATTCTGTTTGAGGAACTTTTTTGTTGTCTCTACTGTATCCAATATGTTTTTGTCCATGTCATTTATTTTCATCTTTTTCATGTGTGCGTCAATCAGTGTTGTAAATTTGTTTCTTGCTATTTCACTATCTTCGTTTGTTGTTATTAGGCGTTTTTCTTTTTTAGCCCCGAGCGGGGCACTGAGCTGTCAAAAAAAGAACTGTGTTACTTTTTTTAGCTCGGAGCGCTCTGAGCACAAAATTTGTATTTCTTTTTTATCTCTGAGCTAGCTCAGGGCTCGCTCGATGAGCTCGATTAAAAATGACCGAGCACATAGAGCGAAAAGCTGAGCGCGGCTGACTTCATTCATTATTTGTGCTTTTTCCATAGTTTATTTACTAGAAATTATAATTTAAATGGAATAATCCTTGACAAACACCAATTTCAGAAGCAATCCTGACTATTTTAAAAATTAATAGAAAAAAAATTATCTAATGACAGTTCAGTGCCCAATTCTGTTTCTTAATTAGCTCGGAGCGCTCAGGTTATGTTCAGCTCGGAGCGAGCTCTGATCGCTCGGGCCCCGCTCTGTTCCCCGCTCGGGGCTAAAAAAGAAAAACGCCTATTCTATGTAGCAGGTCTTCTCCCTCAGCTATGCACTTGAACATTGGAAATTGTTTTCGTGTTGTCGGCACTGCATGCTTAGGTCCGAGAGAAAATAACCACTGTATGTCATTTGGTATTGGTATGTCAGTTGTATTAATGAACCATTCTGTGTTTTGAATACGATTATTTCTAAGCTCCGCTCTATGTGTTTCTTTTAGTTTGTTATATTTATTAAATTGTTTGTTTTTAATGCGTGTAATAAGTTTGTCATATATAATTGTTTCGCTTGCGAAAAGAAGAGTGGAGTTTTCTTTGGTTAATTAGTTTTCAATCATTGTTGTTATTGTTTTTAATTCCTTTTCATTTTGTTTTAATTTTGATTAAATTATTAGTTATTACCCAGACAGCTAAAAGGCTACAGCTAAAAACTAACCAACTTTTAGGTGTCATCCGCAACTAACTTTGGCAACCTAACGAGCTTAGTTACACAACCTGCAACTAATAGCAAATAGCAAAAATTAGTTGTCATTATGATGCTAACCACCAAATCGATTGCATTTTTAGCGCAGCTAATTTTACTACGTTAGTTACTTAGCGTTAGCTAGATAACAAATTAGGTAGCTAACGCGCAACTGTGCCTACATGTTTACACATCAACTATACCGTGAGTGCAGCGTGGCTCACACATTTTTTTCTATAATTTTGTTATTAATTAATTGTCTTGTTGAATTATATTTAGTAGTATAAATGAATGTTAAGAAAATTGTTAAACTTAATTTGTTTCGAAACAAAAGTATTTTTTTGCCACAACGCGATTTTCACAGTTTCACTTTTATTTTTTGCACACAATCTCATCTTTTTAGTATTCCAAAACATGGTTTGGATACACCTTCTTAGGCCAGACTCTTTTTTTTTTGTTAAAATTGGCTTAATTATAAACTTTTTATGAAATATTCGCGCGAAACGTACGAGTATTTCCCGCCACAGAAATTCGAGAATGTAATCCTTCATTGATTCGCTGTCAGTTTTTTTTTCATTTGACACTGACGTTTATCACAAATTGTCATCGGTGCCATTAGTGTCATCTCGTGTGATCGGCTGTCATCCGGCTATGTCATCCAGTCATGTCAACCGGATGACAAAGCAAGCGTGTCATCCATTTTGGGACAAAATGACACTCGGATGACCGAACGGATGACACTGTATGATCGGGTGCCATCTAGCGGATGACACGCTCGCAGATGACATGCAGATGACAACCGAATTACAAAAGTTCTCTGACGTCAGCATGTCATCCGGATGACAAGTTTGGATGACCGTCTGATCGTACCTTAACTCTCATCATCATCTAAAAATACCGAAACATCAGACCACACAGAGCCAAGGTGATGATTTATAAAAAAGCCGAAAATAAGTCAAAAGGGTGATTGCTGTTGTTATACCTAAAGCTGTACGGTAGTATTTAGCAGTTTAACAATCTTACCTGCACACAGTTATTAACTATATTAAATAAATGAATTATTGTTACCATTAATATCGAATATAAAGTCTTTGCATTCCAACATACATAATATGTATGTATGTTTGATTTCCATTAGAATTTGCAAACTTTCAAAACCAACATTAATCACTATCTCCACCTTTTTCTTATCTCATTTTTTTTTAATTCTGACGTCGAAAATGTGGTTGCTAATTTAACGGTGTATTTACTCGTACGTATATACGAGTAGGTGCAGCATATGTACCCTAGTTACTCGTATACAATTAATACAATATTCGTAGCGTTCCGTTTTTGTTTTATTGCCTTCATGGCAATTACCCTAGTTTCGGATATTTACTACGAATATTTTAATCTAGTTTTTTTCATTACCAACAAATAACTGAGTCTTTGTATTCCGAGCAAAATTTTTCCACAATAAAATGACTTCTTAGCCAGAACAGTAGGTAAAAAGCCAATCCAGTAATAAAGAATTATCATTTCTAAACTGTACGATGGAGAGACGTCTGGTGTTGTTGGTTCAGGCCTTAGTGCTTGATGCCCTACAAATGATTGCTTTCAAGGCTAACTTTTGACAAAATTCTATGCAAAAGTTACATAGTTATTTTTAACTTTTGTATAGTATAGTATTATAGCATAGGTATCTATTGAAATGATTACATTCAAAACTCTGGCCAAATTCCTAAACTCAAATCTTGCACAATATATGCAAAGCAAACAGTTCCAAAATGCAGGAATAAAAATCCCTGCTAAGCAGATTGTCCCTAAACGTAGTTGAGCAAATGTTGGCGGATCTGTGCAAAAGTTATTTAATTTATAATAAAATAAATAAATAAATAACAACGTGACTTATTTTAGATGTTGAAAAAACTGGACACATGAAGAGGTGAAGTTGTTATTAACAACTAGATTGGCCCATGAAAGGGATTTTACATCAGGAAAAAAGCAAAAAACAAGCTTATGTGATGTAGTTCGTAACGAAATACTAGAAAACTCTCCTCAATTTCGTTTTTCAAAAGAAGAAATGCTCCGCTAATGGAATAACCTTCCACTTACATATTTCAATTCCGGGGCCAAATAACATCTTGAGTTTTTTTCCACTGCCCCACCTCTTGCGAACGTCTGACAAACATCCAAGAGTATCAATTGTCATGAGAAGCTTCTCAAAGTTGCCGTTCGGATTCGGCTTAAAATTGAAGGTCCCTTCCACTTCGCAAAGAAAGTGGTTGGAGAAGCTAGGTTTTTAGGCCCTCTATGGGCCGTTAATGCCTAATATTTATTTTTTTATTTTTTACATATAAAAGAAGCAAATATGTAAGCAAAGAAACGGAGAAACAGGGCTAGTGGCCACAAGATGGGAGTATCTTGACGCGTTTCACGAAGTATATGGGACAAATCATTTTATTGATCCTCCAAAATCTAATTTGAAGTCCAGCCTAAATGAATCGACATCAGAGACATCAGAGGACTGTGGAACGGATGATGAAGGGTCTTCAACAATTGCATCTTGCTCAACACAACCACCGCCCAAAAAGCAAAGACGCAAGACAGTGCAACAAGAAATGTTAGAGTTCTTGAAGAAGGAAGCTGAGGAAGAACAAACACGTCACCAGCAGGAGATGGAGCTGGAAAAACAAAGACTTGAATTAATGAAAAGCAACAAAGAAGTGCTCGATGAAGAAAAATAAAAGTCGAAGCATTGCATCTATCAAAAAATAATTATAATTTTTTTTCGGTTTTTTTTTAACAAATATTTTTGTAAGAAGTATTTTTATTATTTTGTTTTAAGCAAGTTGAATTGTTATTTTGTTTTAAGAAGTAGTAGAAAAAATATCATAAACAATTTGGTTTTCAATGTTTGTATTCTTTTTTTGGAAAAAATGGATGTAGATTTAGCAGAGTTTTAATTAAGAGCAAATTATTTGGGAAATATCCTTAACGACTTATCCATTCGTCATAATTATACAATTGTGTACCCATCTAGTCCGACCTACATACCAGCCTCTAGAAGGTTTTCACCGTCTACTTTGGACTTCTTTTTGACAAATACGCCAAATTTGTTAACTAACCCTATCGTGAATAATGCATTAAGTTCAGACAATCTTCCTGTCAGTCGTTGTATCCTATTAAGTCATTTGATAAATAATGACAAATACCTAGACTACAATATGGCTAATTGGGATGTGTTTCGATACCATCTTACCCATAATATAAGTTCTTGTCCTACAAATTTAGAATGTGTAAGTATGTAACCGCATACAGATTGATAATTGCATAGAGACCTTCGAAAATAAAATATCTGAAAACGTTCAAGTATCAATCCCATTAAAAGCACCTATTAAAAGAGCAATCGTACTGCCCCGTCATATATTGAACTTGATCAAAATTAGAAACTCCTACAGAAGACGTTGGCAGATAGATAGACTAGATCATGATTTCAAAGAAATGAATATTTTAACCCGTCTAATTAAAGGGAATATTTTAGAATATAGAAACTCCTTAAGATCGCTAGATCCGAATTCTAGGCCTTTTTGGAACGTTGCCAAAATATTAAAAAAGAAAAATTCTCACACTCATAGTTTTGAAGTGAATGGGCCGTTTATAACGTCCAACGAAAATAAAGCTGAAATACTGGCGGATACCTTACAAAATCATAATGGGCCCTAGCGAGGTAACCGTCGGAACGGAAAATTCTCCGAAATCGTCCGAATTAAATTAATCTCCGTTCCGACGGAATGGAAAATTTTTCCGCCAAAATCTAACGCACACTGGCGGTATGTATTGTAAAGGGTGATTTTTTTAAGGTTAGGATTTTCATGCATTAGTATTTGACAGATCACGCGGGATTTCAGACATGGTGTCAAAGAGAAAGATGCTCAGTATGCTTTGACATTTCATCATGAATAGACTTACTAACGAGCAACGCTTGAATTTTCAGTGAATGGGCCCTAGAAAAGTTGGCAGAAAATCCGCTTTTTTATCGACAAATTTTGTTCAGCGATGAGGCTCATTTCTGGTTGAATGGCTACGTAAATAAGCACAATTGCCGCATTTGGAGTGAAGAGCAACCAGAAGCCGTTCAAGAACTGCCCATGCATCCCAAAAAATGCACTGTTTGGTGTGGTTTGTACGCTGGTGGAATCATTGGACCGTATTTTTTCAAAGATGCTGTTGGACGCAACGTTACGGTGAATGGCGATCGCTATCGTTCAATGCTAACAAACTTTTTGTTGCCAAAAATGGAAGAACTGAACTTGGTTGACATGTGGTTTCAACAAGATGGCGCTACATGCCACACAGCTCGCGATTCTATGGCCATTTTGAGGGAAAACTTCGGAGAACAATTCATCTCAAGGAATGGACCGGTAAGTTGGCCACCAAGATCATGCGATTTGACGCCTTTAGACTATTTTTTGTGGGGCTACGTCAAGTCTAAAGTCTACACAAATAAGCCAGCAACTATTCCAGCTTTGGAAGACAACATTTCCGAAGAAATTCGGGCTATTCCGGCCGAAATGCTCGAAAAAGTTACCCAAAATTGGACTTTCCGAATAGACCACCTAAGACGCAGCCGCGGTCAACATTTAAATGAAATTATCTTCAAAAAGTAAATGTCATGGACCAATCTAACGTTTCAAATAAAGAATCGATGAGATTTTGCAAATTTTATGCGTTTTTTTTTTTTTAAAAAGTTCTCAAGCTCTTAAAAAATCACCCTTTAGTACGATGAAGTGCATTTTGTCTTGTTTTTGACATTTTGACACACAAGTTTTTTTCTGAAATCGTCGGCCAACATTTTGTTGCGGAATTTGTTGTTTTTTTATGTAAACACTTTGTTTTTCGATGAACGAATTTTTTGAATAAAAATTTATTATTTTGCTATAATGGTGATAATTTATTGGGATTTATTATGCATGCGTTTAAAATAAAAATTGATTGAATGCCCCTTTTATTTTACATCAGGTTATTTTACAAAGAGGTCCTTGGAGCCACAATAAAGGTTCTTTAAATCCGAAAAAAGATTATTTTCCAAAAATTTCTCTAGAAACGGCACGGTTAAATGAGTTCAATGGTTTTTGAATAAAGGGTCCTAGGAACAACAAACATTTTGGAAAAATGTCCTGTTTTCGACTATTAAGGACCTTTTTTGTTGCTCCAAGGATCTGTTAGTAAAATAACATTGAACACAATATACTGCGCGATTTTCTAGGAGATTTTTTTTAAATGTTTTCTTTCTGGCTTAAGGACGTTATTCAGTGCTCCAATGACCTTATTATTGTTAGTTACACTCTGGCAACTAATTTTTCACAACTAAACAGGCTTAGTTGCACTTCCCAACTAATAACCAATTTAGTTCCAAAATTTGTGGCAACTACAACTAAAATTATGGTTTAGCTATGTACGTTCAAAGAAACTATACAGCTAATTTAGTTGTAGCATTTTAGTATAGTTAAACTCACTTTTATGGAACTCTGCTATTGACTTACCAAGTTAAGCGGTTCCAATTCACTAACTTCAATGATATTTAGGTACATGATCATTTTGATGAATATATTATATTTTATTTCCCGTTAGAAAGTAAAACATGAATTAAAAGAATTCAAATGCAACTAACAAAGCTTAAGTATCTATTTCTGCCACCTCCACCGCAGCCAAAATCACGACTACCGTCACCGCGGCCGCCCAACCGTTCCATTTCATTTGCACGCTCGTCTTTCATGACCTGGAAACGGTGAGCCATATCCATCAGCTCGTCAGATACCTCTTGGTCAGCTTCTTCTAAGATCTCAATCAACTCTTTCGACGATCCCACGACGCACACGACGACCAATACGATGCACGTACTCCACGATTTGCAGGGGAAATCACAGTTGACAACATATCTATGGAATGATGAATTTATTGATCTGCAAGTCAACATTATGAATTACTTACGTTATATACTCGATATCAAGTCATCTTGAAGCAACATCGGTGGCAATGAGAATCCTTATCAGGAAACTTCCCACACTGTCCACGATTCGTTGCGGTCGAGATGAACACTTCAAAGTGTGCCTCCAGACCGTCACACATGCGATTTTCTTTGTTGAATTTTGCTTCTTTGACTGGAAGTGAATGAGTGTTTTAAATTGAATGAAATAATGACATTTATTACTTACTCATTTCCAAGTACTCGTCAAACAATGCCAAACGTCCCGGATCCTGCATAATGTTAGTCGTGTTCCATTTATCGTCTTTGTTGAGTGGATATATTTAACAAAAATTCAGAAACATTTCTATTTTATTTATGCTGTGTCGCCTGGCCACTTCTAAGTCGGCGATAATATTAATATTAACTAGAATAAGAATCACTTCTCTGTAATATCTCAATGTGTAAAAAAGAAAAACAAATCTCAATAAAAATTGCTTGCTTTTATTTACTTTTAGTCCTGTTCCAAACACACTGCTTTTTTGACTTTTAAATGGGATTGTTTTCATCTTTTGACAACTCGGTAAATACATATGTTTGAATTATAGAGATGGTACTTTTAAAAATATATCGATATTTGTCTGAATCGATATATTTTCAATTAAAATTGATTTGTGTTCTAGTTAACGCTAGCGTACAATTTATTGGCAAAGTGGCATCATTCCCTGTTGAAAACTATGAAATCAAACTCCATTTATTGATATATGATAATTTAAAGCTCGTTAAGTCTTCATTATATATAAGTATCGAAAGACATATTGACTTATCGATATTTAAATGTACTTTGCACGTCTCTTTTAGAACTTTAAGTCTGTCGCATGTCAAATCAATGCGACGCGGTGCGCCATCGCAAATATATATAATTTTTCTCCGATGACAGGCACCTCGAAGGCAATTTGAGTCTCCGAAGGAGTATGCGTTGCGGAGAATTTTCCGTTCCGACGGTTACCTCGCTAGGGCCGAATGTCTCGCAGAATAATGCGCTATCCACTCTGGATACGACAATAGACAACGAGATCTCTCTTTTTGACCAAACCAATAATCCAATTTCAACAAATGAACTCGTGTCCACAGAGGATATTGAGTTCATAATTCTGGAACTTAAAAATCGAAAAACACCAGGATTAGACAATATTAACAATCAAGTTATCAAAAATATCCCTGCTAGTGCTCTCATTTTGCTCACGTTCATAATTAATGTCTGTCTGAAACTGCAATACTTTCCCGTTAAATGGAAAATTGCCGAAGTTATACCGATTTTAAAACGCCGGAAGCCCCCTTCTAATCCAACCAGCTACAGACCCATAATAAGAGGCTTATGGGTCTGTAGCTGGTTGGATTAGAAGGGAGCTTCCCGGGGGCTTAATGGTTGTAGCAAAATTCTTGAGAAAGTTATTAAAATAAAACTAGATGCATTCATGAGGATAAGAACTGTATTACCACCGGAACAATTTAGTTTTAGAAAACACCACTGCACGTCTCACCAAGTTTTAAGGATTTTTAAGGAAATTAAAAAACAATTAAATAAAAAAAAATCTATCGGATTAGTTCTGCTTGATATAGAAAAAGCTTTTGATTCCGTCTGGCACAACGGGCTTATTTACAAGCTTATTAAATTCAATTTTCCCAAACATGTCATTAAAATTGTCCAAAGTTTTTTATACGATCGAACATTTGTAGTCGCATTGAAGGGTAGTTTTTCTTCTGCAAGAACTGTACCAGCTGGTGTCCCTCAGGGATCGGTTCTAGCCCTAATATTATTCAACATTTTTACAGCTGAATTACCTAGCATATACCACTTTATGCGGACGATTCCGCTATATCATCGCACGAGTTTGGTTCAGTAGTAGAAAACAATTTACAAATCGCTATAAATACAATTTTTGAATATTACTAGCACTGGAGGATTAAGATAAACGCTGAAAAAAGTCAAGCTATCTTTTTCACTAGAAAAAGACTGAATTGATTTTTCCCTAACAGCACACTTAACCTGGACAATTGTGATATACCGTGGGTTGATTCTGTCAAGTACCTTGGGGTGTACTTAGACCAGAAATTAACGTTCGCTATTCACATAAAACACGTTTTAGACAAGATGAACATTGCTATTAAAATGTTGTATCGCTTGATAAATCGCAGGTCACTACTAAGGCTGCAAAAACACCGCATAAAGCAAAACATTTTTGATTCGATAGTCAAAAAAACATTTTTTATTTCAACACACACCAAGCGAAACAGAATGTAACAAAACAAAACGTTTTGTTTTCTTGCTTCATTTGGTGTGTGTTGAAATAAAACAAAATTGAATTCGCGACTTGCTTTTAGTTTTGTTCAACATGTGGCCGGACTCAGACTATTAGCATGTGTTCCTTATCTTTATAATTATAGATAGGGCTTCTTGCCTCAATTAAAAAAAATCAATTTTTCTCCATCTACTTCCATATTTGTTTAAATTTGCGCACAGAGTAAACCAGAGTAGGTATATCCATAATGAGTAGGGACACTCTCCTATTTTTGACTAAAGGGTTATTGTAGAGGTTAATACTCGTAATTAGGTGTAATCATTAACAAAAATAAACAGAATAACCAGCCTTAAACTATTTTAAAAAGTAAATCAGGTACCACTGCACAGTGCACGTAGTGAAAAGTTACACACAACGAGGATCAAGTCGAAAATTGTAGAGGTTCATAATTAGGTGTAATCAAAAATAATCAGAAAAACCAGCCATAAATCATTTTAAAAATAAATAAGGTAGGTACCACTGCACGTAGTAAAAAGGATCAAGTCATGCGTCTTTAAAAAAGTATTAAGAAAAACCCGACAATGTTTTGCAGAAAATAACAGGTCAGCTATAGGCAACGAAGCACGTTTTCTTGTTTTGCTTTTGTTTTTATGTTTCGTTTCATTTGGTGTGTGTTGCCCCATAAGAAAGTAGGCAATTATCGTCAACGACGCTGGGTCGAAACAGTTTTGTTGCATTCGGTGTATGTTGCTCGTATACAATTGCATGTATTTTCGACAACCACCACCGAAACACTTCGAAACAAAAACCTGGTTTTTGTTTCGTTTTCTTTGGCGTTTGTGCTCTCATAAGAAACAATGTTCTCTTGTTTCACGAAACAAAAAAAAAAACGTTTTACTTTATCCGGTGTGTGTTTCAAAGTAAGCAAAATAAAATCATCATCTTTAAAGTGGTTTTTCAAGCATTGATGACGTATGGCTCTCCTGTTTGGGGAAACTGTGCTATAACACACATTAAAAAACTTCAAATTGCTCAAAATAAGATTTTAAAAATGACGTTGTGGGACTTTTCAACTGAATGAGCAGGAGCTCTCCAGATTGCAAGAAGGATTGACATTCTCAACGAAAATTTTATGTCTGAATGTTGAAACGTAGATAATCATCTAGTCAGCGAACTCGAATTATTATAACCTTTTTGTTTTTCTAATTTGTATTTTTTTTCCACCTATGTTTATAATTTACTCATTCATTTAATATACCTATTTCTTTACGTGTTAACTTATTCATTAGTCATATCTACTTGTTTATTTATTTATTTACTTGTTAATTTATTTTTTTGTTTTAACTTGTTAATTTATTTACTTACATGTTTATTTATTTATTTATTTATTTTGCAGTTAATATATTTGTTTATTTATTTCTTTTTGATTAAATTGTTTATTTAGATGTTAATTTATTATATATACATATATATATATATTTACATATATGAAGATTAAGAAAATTCTTTATTTGAATAGACTAATAAAGAATTTTCTTAATTCTTATTAATATACGAGTATATAACTATTTATTACATTTATTTATTTATAACTTTTATCATGCTTTTTTCCCAACTAGTTTTTAATTTCTTCGAGAACGTTCGAGAGAAGTGGCTTTAGTTCTTGAGTCAGCTTGATTTTGTAAGGGTGTAGGCCTAGATCCTTACACAATATTCGCCATAATGTGGTCTGGGAGAGGACCAATTCTTGAGAACGCCGTGAAAATGACTGATTTGGCTGGTTTGCGACGGACGCAATACTCTCCACACCTCGGGAAAAACGTTGTCTCACTGGCCCTCAACACGGCAACATCAAGCAGCGAATATTCTGACTCATTAAATTTTTTCACTAGACTATGAATTGCTTGTCTACAGTTAACGCTCTTAAAGTTGCGACCACCGACTCGGAATTTCGGTAGTAGATTTTAATTATTTGTAATCCTTGTTCCTTCGTGTACATCACCACAATAAAAATGTTAATTTTACTGAATATTTTGATATAGACAGTTCCGTAATCAGTTTAAGGATACGTTCACACTCAAAGTTTGAAGTTGTCAAATCGCTAACGAAAGACCCTTTATATTAAAATAAAATGCATGTGGGCATATGTTGTGTCAATTTTCGATTTTTATCACAATAACCATCCACAATACATTTTCATTATCTAAAACTCGAAATCGATGTCGAAAATTTTCAAATAATAATTTCGCTTTCTGCTTTTGAAAATGATTGCAACGCTGATTGGACGCCACATTTAAAATATTTTAATTGATAGCCTAAAAGTAAACCCTGTTTTTATTACAGTTTCCCGTTGCGCCTAATTTTAGACTGATGAATGGAAGAAACCATGATTATAAATTTGTTGAATTTAGCGGCTTTATGTTAGTTTTTTTAAACTTTCTCATATAGGTACTTAAGTATGTATACTTAAGGCAGAAGTAGCTTAAAGCAACTTCTCTTAAAACGACCAGTCGGATATAGCCACCAATTGCCCTTCATTTGGTTGGTTCCTTTCTATAATGAGCTCTTTTATCGTCGCTTAAAATGTCGTGGTATAAAACAAAAAGTCGTTGTGAAAGTTAACGTTAAATTAGGTATACGGGTTGATAAAGACATTCTGCTACACCACACTTAGGTCCTTGTGGTCCCATTGTGATAACGTTCGGTGGAACCGTTGACCTCGTTAATGCTAGTTCACACAAGTAGAGTTGACTGTATTTGCATTGTGAAGAGTTAAAGCTTTCATTAACTTGAGTAAATCAAGTTAAATACACGCCGAAGAAACAAATTGAAACTTTAATCTACCTACATGCTAGGAAATTAAATCAGTGGTGGGTTGATGCGTGATCCTTTCTCCCTTGTTCTTACATAAAACCGAGAAATCTATAACAGCATTGCACTGAAATGTGACAGGAGTTCTATGTTGTTGACAAAAATCCCCAATCGGTAGTACAGTTTTTACGGCGTTTTCTACGATACTTATGTAAGGTGAAAGGAACACGCGTAAGTGAAGTGAATCTCAGATACGTCGTTTTCTGCAATAGCGGTGTTATATTCAGAGCTAAGATCGTTCTTTAAATACTTTTACAAAATCTACATATCCTAAAATACCTGGGTACCAGCTTTTTGTTTGGCGGAACCTCATCGCGCTGTTGGCAGGTGATTCTTGCATGAATAGATCCACGGGTACGAAATGAAGAATCTCCTCAGTGTCAGGATGACAAATACCTTACATCGACATATTTGGAACTGAGGTCAGTAAGGATTTTTCAAGACTAGTCAGGGTGTTGAAAAGCAGATGGTGGTGGATGAACACTCTATTGTCAAAGGCAGCTATCACATCCCTGAAGTGGGTTACTGGCACTGAAATATCCGGGCCGCAGTCCTACGATCAACCAAGGGTTTGACTCTCCAGGTTGGTGGCTCTGTCGTTTGGTGTTACTTCCCGACCACGTACTAATTTCTGTTATAAGAGAGACACGAGGACTACGATTTAAGAGAATCCACCGCAATCCACGATATACGATGGATAGGATTAGATATGATGGAAATTAAAAATCCCTATATTTATTGCAACTGCCATAAAGGTTGCACATTGCACATATAAGGTGGCAGATTCGTCCTGAAAAATCGACTTGGGAAAAAATAATAGACCTCAAGCCGATAATTGATGATCTGGCTGTGATCCTCATACCACAACAAAGCTTCACTTTAACATATTAGGCATAAATAATCTTTAACGTGCACTCTTCCGAGGGGCAAACGTCGACTCTTCTCATTTTCTTCATGCAGCTTAGCTTAATTGTCTAACGAGAAAAAGCTGCGAATTGCCCAAAAGGAGGAATTCGACGTTTGACGCTCTAGAACACCTTTAGCAGACAGATTCTGCAGTAAGCGGCTCAGCCAGAGACTCTCCTCTGTGCGCTCACAAGAGCCAACAATATGTGAAACGATCCTGGGGTGGAATCGGCTAAGGTGATAGTCGATAGTTGACAATCAAAATCATACCTTTACATCCACGTAAGGTGATTATCAAATTGACAATCACCTTTTTGCCATCAATTTCATGTGACAGCTATTTAGGTGTCGCTTTCATACATTTTTGTTATTTTCATAGGTATGCACCTCGGCTTCAACTCCAAATAAATTAAATGCTTTAGTGAAAAAGAATATACGAGGGCGGGTCAATAAGTCCGTGACTTTTTGAATGTCTGACCTCTTTACTGAAACAGCAACACTGCTCCTGTCAACAGGCATCTGTCAGCTGACTCCTGTCAAAATTTAAAATTGCTGCGTCAGTTAGTTTGTGTTTGACAGCTATTTTTATCAGACTACTCACTAATTTGAGGAGAAAATGGAAAAAAGTGAATTTCGTGTGCTTATTAAGCATTATTTCTTGCGAAAAAAAACCATTAGCGAGACCAAGGCTAAGCTTGAAAAATACTATGGGGACTCTGCACCATAGATTTCAATGGTAAAAAAGTGGTTTACTGAATTTCGTTGTGGCCGTACAAGCACTGAAGATGCCGAACGTCCTGGACGCCCAGTTGAGGTCTCTACACCCGAAACAATCGAAAAAATTCACGATATGGTGTTGGCCGACCGAAGATTGAAAGTGCGAGAGATTGTGGAAGCCGTAGGGATCTCGCATGGCTCAGTGGTTTCAATTTTGAATGATCACTTGGGCATGAGAAAGCTTTCCGCAAGATGGGTGCCGCGTTTGCTCACAGTCGACCACAAACGCAATCGTGTAACAACTTCACAGGAAGGTTTGGCGTTGTTTAATCGCAATATGGAGGAGTTTTTGCCCCGTTTTGTAACCGTGGACGAAACATGGATCCATCACAACACACCAAAGACCAAACAACAGTCAAAACACTAAACAGTGGGTTTCTAAGGGTGAATCGGCGCCAGAGAAGGCCAAGGTGGGTTTGTCAGCCAATAAAGTTATGGCGACTGTTTTTTGGGATGCACGCGGGATAATCCACATTGACTACCTTCAAAAGGGAAGAACAATCAATGGGGAATATTATGCCAACTTATTGGACCGTTTCAATGACGATTTGAAAAAAAAACCGACCTCATTTGGCCAAGAAAAACGTTCTTTTCCACCAAGACAATGCAAGGGTGCACACATGTGCAGTTGCCATGGCAAAAAACCATGAATTGGGCTATGAATTGCTCCCTCATCCACCCTATTCTCTAGATTTGGCTCCGAGCGACTACTTCTTGTTCCCAAACCTGAAGAAATGGCTTGGTGGAAAAAGATTTACCTCCAATGATGAAGTCATCTCGCAAACAAAGGCCTATTTTGAGGACCTTGACAAATCATTTTTTTTGGAAGGGATAAAAAAATTGGAGAAGCGTTGGACAAAGTGTATAGAGCTCAAGGGAGACTACGTTAAAAATAAATTATTTTTTTTATCAAAAAATCTGTGTTTTATTCCAAAAGTCACGGACTTATTGACCCGCCCTCGTATATTAAATAAATTCAAATAAAAAAGTGAAATTGGAAAATTCGTGAAGTGTTTACTTCATTGGAACTTTTCTACACAAATGAAGAAAATAATTACACAAATGTCCAACTATTAAGAAGAAAAATGAGAAATAAAGCAAGTATCTTGGAACTTTCAAACCCGATGAAAGAATTCATAGAATTATAAATATTCATTGTTGATTGCTATCATTTATTATTGTGTATTTTAGATTTTTGAAAAACTTTCGCTTATCAAAAGAAGCGTTTGTGTTTGTTTTGGGACTGCTTGATTTACCAACTGGAGAAAGGTCAACGCATGTTCCACCCATCCTTTAATTGGCTGCAACTTAAAATCTTCTTGGGGGTGGTGGCTATCAAAGACAAGTTGGGGGTGACTGGGCTGCACCAATGGATCAAAGTACGGTGGCTGAAATTACTGCTGCAGTCATTAAAAAAATGCAGTCAATACTTTGTCCATTTATGATAAAGTTTTTGCCTAAGGACTCAACAAAATCATATTTGAAATATAAATCATGAAAAATAAACACATCAGCTGCTCGGAATGACAGCGTCGGCAAGGAAGTGACGTTTAAAACTCTAAGTGCTGCCAATAATCAATCATTTTTTAGTGATCGCTTTACGCAGAGCAAAGAGGAGTTGACGATCAAAAACGACAATCAAATCAACTATCACCTTAGTCGATTCCACCCCTGCATAGAAAGAAGAGGGAGTACGCAGCCTCCCAGCTAAAGGAAAGCGAATTCTCGCTAGCGAAACAACATCCGGAGTGGAAGAAAGCATGCCCGATGATTGGACTATGCGCTATGCCCATCTACCAGCACGGCTGTCTTATGTCTTGCAAAAACTATCGAGAGATATCTCTGCTAAATGTAGCATTTAAAATCTTATCCAACGTACTGTGTGAACGATGAAGCCGATCTGCAACACAATAGACCAAAGTTTCACCCTGAGGCAAACCATGAAAAGGCCAACGAATTTCAAGTCGAGACGCGTTATCCTTTCATCGGCTTGAAACCCGAATATGAAAGCATTCATCATCAGGAACTATACATGGCGATAGCTGAATACGGGGTCGCGGCAATACTGAGCAGTTTTTGTTATTGTTCTGCTTTTGCTCGTATCAGGAAGCAAGTATTTGGTGCTGACGTGGTGAGTGCTGAAAATCTAAGGTACTCATTATTGAAGTGTCTACTCGTCTTTTTCATTAAATGAGGTGTTTCTTTGGCAGTACAGTGGACTCAATGAAATGTCTTTTGGACTTTGTCATCATGCCTCCAAATAAATGTTTATTTGTTTTCTAAGTCTAATATTTGTAAAATTTACAACTTTATTAGAAAGTTTAAATGGATAGTCTTATCTATCAGCATACTTTCGTCGCTTTACATTGAAAGTGTAAATACGTGTAAGGAGCTAGCAAATCTTATTGGCGTGCATTAAAGGATTATGTTGGACACAGATTTGTAACATTATGAAAGAGACGGTGAACTAGCATAAATGGTTCTTCACTTGAATTAAGACAGGCGGACACAACAGTAAAAATCCCACCCTGTAACATTAGACAGGTGATTGGGAACAAAATACTGGTGTGAGCAAATGAAAGATGGACTGCCCTCGACTCCTGTGTTATGACCACTATAATCTGCAATAATAAACAAAAGACCGAAATAATCCTTCAAATTAACAAAAAGTCGGTGTCCTCTCTTGTGGGTGTTATTACCGGACACATGCTGGGTTATCATACAAAGCAAAGAATCTGTCACTGCAACGCATTCGGACACATTAGAAATAACACCCCTGTAAGACATTTCTTTCAGGATTTAGGATAAGTTTGTGGCAAGTCTGTAAGCGACTTGCACTTGAAGTTCATAATTGCATCAGGATGGATTGTACAAAGGCTGCAAAATTGAAAATTCATTGCGGAATGAGAAATATCTTAATTTTTGTTTTTTTTTTTAATTGCTACGAAACCTAGAAGTATTAATGGAATATATGCAACAACCACTCTAGGAGTATGGTTATTAATTTTCAGTAGTAAGGCAGCAATATTAATTTTTGTAGATTGTGCAATTGAAGCTTTATCTAAATTAGAAAACCATTTTTCAACTTTTTCTTGCATTATGCAATTATATTTCATTTTTTTCTGTTTATACATTTCTACAAATTACCTTTTTTGTTTTTTTCTCAAGTACTATGTATTGATTCAATAATATATTAATAAATGATTTTTTGCTTAAAAAATTAATGAATGGTTCGGTACAATGGGTAGATCCACTTCTTTTTACTTATAACTTTAACGCAAACTTTTACAATTTGTTCCTCCTATTTGAATTCGTTTGCTTTATTTTTTTTGTATAACAAAATTTTTTACATAACAATATTGTAGAATTTCTTAAAAAGTACAAAATTTTGTGTTGTAGAAAAAAAGTATTCAACTGTATTAGTTTAAAGAGATATAATTTTGTTTGAAAATCTTCAATGCGAATCTTTGCCGTGAAAATGATTGAAATTGAAAATCACCACACTAGTATGAGCACTGGGCAGTGTGCAATTATAAACTAAATAATGCATACAGCAAACCATTCATATTGGTGTTGAAAAAACAGTACATAACATGTAATATCAAACCCGTTCTTAACGCACAAAATAAAAGAAGACTAAAGGAAAGTGAAATCATTTCAACGGAATCATCTGGTTTAATCCTCGAGCGTAACGTTTCGGAATAGATATGACATTGACTCTTTGTTGTGGATCCTTCGAATCGCTTCGGCTATGAGAACCGAGATGTCAATTGTTTTAATTTTGTGACATTGCAATTTCTGGATCTCATGTGGAATGGTATTAGTTACCACAACCTGTTAACTCAACAATAAACAAATTTCGAAAGTAAAATACAAATTAAAGAGCATACCTCATCAATAGGCGATTCATCGATTAATCGGGGGGCATCGGAGCTTAGTAAACCGTGTGTTGCCAGGACATATATCTTGCAGGCTCCATTTTCCTTCAGGACTTCAGCTGCAGCGACAAACGACTGGACATCATCGATTAGATCATCCTACAGGAAGGGGAAATTCAACAAAAATTAGATTTTTTTTATGGACATATGGCCCTTGACTTTCTCTCATTGTGAACATCCTTGGTACCTATCTCAATTTAAAAAATATATAATATATACAGGGTGTTTCCGACTTAATCTTTAAAACTTTGGGAAATGATTTTTGAACATGTTGTACGGAAAATATACCATTAAGGTTCTACATATTTCCAATGTGCAGATTATTAACCAAGGGTTAAAGAAAAGCCTTACTTTCGTAACCCATGTTAATACACATAATTATGAAGCTCCGTTAAAAGTAGTTGCAGGAACTTTATTTACAACTTTATTTTTAGAAGAAATAATATTTTCTGTAAATGTGTGGAGACATATCTTATTTAAGTCTTGAAATTTTTTTTTTAACCAGGTCCGATTTTCTTGCCCATGAAAATTGTTGATTCTTATAAAAAATCGCCCCTACAAAGTGGTATTGGTTAAAAGCTTTCTTCTTCTTATTTTTCTTTATGGCGGAGTTACGATCAAAATTAAGGCGATCGTATACCTCCCACTTTATGGCATACACACTGGTCCGCCTGTGGGGTTCGCCGGTTCGACCTCAATAACATCGGCAGGCTTCCCGGTTTCGGATCATTTCTTTACTGAGGCCAATTAAATGCAGGTGTTAATGCATTTATATGATCCCAGCCTGCTTCTTTTTCACGATTTCGACGAGTGAACGCTTTGCATGCACACTTGCGAGAGAGTTTCAAGATGTTAAATGCGTCGCTAAGCTCGCCTGTATGTTAGAACTGCCTAGATGTGATTTTTCCTCTTATTCGCCTTTTACGACAAGCGCTGGTTTTTAAGGGGGTCCTTCAGAGAAGTTCTTAGCCCGTCCCTGCACGATACGTATTGGCAAATATTGGCAAAAAGCTTTGTGTAAAGAAATTGTAAAGAATCACTTTGTCTACATGCTTTACGAAGGATAGGACTTTCGTTTCCATTGACTTCTTCAATGAAATGTTTTTTTTTTTTAAATAGTTGGGCGTTCTGCGGACGGATTTTGAAAATATGACTTAGTATTTGCGGCCCAAAGAGAGTATATATATATTCTAAATGTAAGTTTTCCAGCTCGAATGTTGATTTCTGCGATAAGACGGTTTTGTTTTTAAATAGTGGGGTATCACTGGGCGGATTTTATAATTTCTTATACCTGATCGTTTCGGGCATCTGCAAAGTATTTTTTTCTAAATCTCAGCTTTCTAGCTCGAATTTTAAAGCCTACAAATTGACAACGGATGGACGGACAGACATGACTAGATCGACATAACTTCCGATGGTGATCAGCGATCACTAAAGAACGGATTTTATGCATTTGCATATTTTGTCCATTCTCACCGGCTATCGCATATTATGTAGTACTACTTTAAATATAGTGATGATGCATACAAATTGCTACAAATCTTCCATATGCTAAAAACATGGATTTATGTGAAGAATTTTAAGTATTATTCCTCTTCACAAGCTAACAAATGCTATCTTCAAAGTTTTTCTGCGGAAATATTGCTTGAATCAAAATACACCAGACGAATCATAATTGCGTAAAAATAACATACCAACAATTTGCCGACATGTTCTGGAAAAAATACGCAATGAACTCAATGATAGCATTATTTGGATTTCAGCTGATTTCAGCTTCACTACCGACTTATGGCCGTTACATTGATAATTGTCGGTGCGTTTAAACTAAAGCCTTTTTTCGTCGTATGTGATGGCCTGCAAAGAACTGGAAAAGACAAATCATTCTACGATTGCTAGATTTGTGAATGAGGATATTCAAACAAAGATGAAAGAGCGTCTATATTTCTCTCAGATGCTGCTGCCTATATAATCGAGGCAGCCAAAGCCCTCCAAGTATTCTATCCCAATTTGCTCACGGAATAAATCGACTCGCTGAAGAAGTACGATTCACGTTTGGCAATGTAAAGAAACTCATTTCATCAACAAAGAAAGCGTTTCTTCAGGCAGCTAGACGCATTAAAAGATATAGAATATAAAGAAAACCTACCAAATTTGCCTTTACCACCTGATGCTATTGGGAACGTGGTTTGAAGCTGTACTGTTTTACAATGAACATTTCGAGGTCATCTAAGGTGTATTGAATGACTTTGCTAGAACGGAGGCTGTTGCTGTTTGTCAGTCCAATAAAGCATTTAACGACTCTTGCATTAAAAAAACATGGCTGTGATTAGCACTCATTTTCGAAACTTAGGGTTTAGCGTTAATTGAATCTATTCAGTTAATAAATAAAATGCGCCGAATGAACTTAGCTATTCAAAAATGTTCCCACGGTGGACCTGGGCCTCAACCAATACGGCTCCCGTTGCGCACTCCAAGTTGGTCGAGGTCTTTTTCTACTTGTGCGCTCCACCTAAGGCGAGGTCTTCCTCTACTGCGTTGTCCCTCCGGGTTGGAATCGAAGACTCTTCGGGCCGGAGCGTTGGTGTTCATTCGCTCTACATGTCCTAGCCATCTTAGTCGATTGATTCGTACTTTTCTGACCAGGTCAAAGTCGCTGAACAGCTCGTAGATTTCGCTGTTATATCTCCTCCCACAAAGTCCGTCAAAGCAAACGGGACCGAAAAACACTCGAAGAATTTTGCGTTCATAACAAGCAAGAAGATCTTCATCCGCCTTTGTTAATGTTCACGCTTCTGCGCCATATAGCAAGACTGGGATGATGAAGGTCTTGTACAAAGTCCCCTTAGTGTTTCTTGACAAGGCCTTACTAGTCAATTGCCTTCTTAGGCCAAAGAAACAGCGGTTGGCAAGGGTAATTCTTCGTTTGATTTCTGATGTGATGTCGTTACCTCAAAGTTGTAGCTATCTATCGTGACGTTCTGTCCGATTCGTCGATGTTGTGTGATCCTCTTCGCTGGAACATTATTGTGCATTCGCTCTATGTGGCCGAGTTAATGTAGTCAAAGTGATTAAGCTATTTGGACTACATCATCAAGTACAGTTGATAGAGTTCACGGTTGTATCTTCTCTATTTTTTTTTTTTTTCGAAAGAACCCAAAATTAGCTCCCAAGCCACACTGGTATGTGCTGATTAGTGTGTTGAAGAAGGGTTTCGGACGTTCACACAGTACGTTAGATAGCACCTAATATGCGACATTAAGCAGTGATATGCCTCGATACTTCTTGCAAGACATAGGATCGATTTTCTTGTATGCAAATTATTTCTCAAAAACTACTGGTCGATTGTAGATTTCAGCCTAGATGGTAGTTTAAGGGGCCGATTAAATGCTTTCCAATTACACCTGCCCACATATTAACGTTGGACTGTGAAAATGTGTGATCCCATCTTTTGCAAATTGAGATTCGTCAGAAACGTAGGTAAAATATAATACTCGTATTTCCCATTTTTATCTGTTCCAGGTTCTTCCAAGTGTTTTAAAATCAAAGAAGTTTCTCCGCAAATTTATTATTATAATTTGTTTTAAATTTGTTACGCACTTCTTTTTTAGGAAAGTGACATGAAAGTCAAAAATTTGCATCGGCAAAAATATGGAACTGGGTGGAAAATTGAATATCTCAAGGCGCAAACAAGGCATTGATTTTATTAAGACGTAATTACAAAGACTATTATATAAATTTTACGTTAAAATGGTTAAATGAACAACACCAAGTTCTGATTGGTACCAAGTGAAGTGGGGGCTGGAGTTACAGCGCCGTTTCACGGTTTCAAACAACCGATCATCAGACTCCCATTTAAGTAGTTCAGCTTTATTTTCATTATGTATTCTTGAAAAACCATTTGCCCCAATGGAACTCAAACGTAGACCAGTATCTTATCAGGCAAGCACACTACGCACTCCGTATTTGATGCCACAAGTTGTGGTTCATTCAACCATTTCAATGTAAATTGACGGAAGATTGGCAGCCTTACTACATGTGTGTTTTCATACAAAAACCATTTGAATTGAGGAAATTTTAAGTTTTTACAACTCGAACACTCAGGGGAGAGGAACAGGGGTCGAATCGTGTCCCGCGTGAACGAGTAAATTCCGTGAGCATTTTGATTACCGAATGGATAACACTGTGTATTCAATGTGCTTACCCAATCACGGAATTAACTCGTCGATGGAGGTCGCGATTTGAGCCCAGATAAGTCACGTTTCTCTGTAACCTGGAGTAAGAAGTTGGAAAACGTTCAAATAAATTAGCTGATTCGAAAAGTTCATGACAAGCTCTTATAAGGTTAGTATTCGTTTTTTTTTTTTTATAATTGAAGGGTTGTAAGTCTAAAGGGTCTAAGTGCCAATTATATTATTTCGAGATATACCTAACACAAAACGCAATAAAATTAGCAATTCAATTACAAAAATCTTTATTTTTATTGAAATACATTAAATACATTATCGTTTACTATAGGAACTCGAAAATAAAACTAAAACAATAGGAATCCAAGAAAATAATACTAGGTACTAATAATTCAATAGTTATGAATGTTTTAAGTGCGTTATAAAGCGATATTGAAAATGCCGAAAGTTGGTTGGCACATAGACCCCGTTACAACTTTATTTGTATGTGGGCAAACTTTTAAAAGAAACAGGCACTTGGATCCATTTGGATATTATTAGGCTTGGCACTTAGATCGTATTTTCGTAAAAATATGAATTTTTTATTTTTTGACACTTTTAGATTTACAACCCTTCAATTAGCGTGCGCTAAAGGGATTTTTTATTTTTCTGTAATTGATACAGTACCCTTATAGTGTTGCCACAGCGCAGGCATTTTTTCGTTGCTGCAAGCAGCACCCAGATTCATTGCCTGTTTTTGGGTGCTGCTTACTACTGAAAGAATAGGATAGGAAAGAAGTTTTTGGTGCGATAGGGTTGTTTTTGCTCGTTAAGTAGTCTCGACCACTTAAAAAAAAATAAAAAAAATAAGTTGATACCAGATCAGAAAAGAACTGTTTTTAGGACTCAGGAATCAACCATGCTACTTAGTTTCACCTAATTGTGTGAAAAGAATTAGACAAGAATGGCTAAATATAGTTTTAATTTGACTTACCACCATAATCGCAATCCTTCCAGCAACATCTCCAACAACATTAATAGGTGGTTTCTCCTTAGGTGGATGTCCAGGTACCCCAACCGATACGCTAACCGTACGCGTTCGGCTACTTTAATTTAATTTTTAACAAAGGTCGAGAACAAAATATACAACATAGAAGAAAAGAAACGTTTAATACAATATTCAAATGTTATAGAGCAAATTTAAATTAATCGTTGGATTCATACAAACCTAGGGGTCGACGGAAAGCACATTTCAACTGAATTTCCTATTGTAGTGCTATATGTACTGTGTGACAGAAAATATATTTTTTTTTTGTTTTCTTTCGATTCTTTTTGGGAATTTAATCAACCAAAATACAAAATAAATCAAATTTACAATAAAACAAAAAAACCTGCAGGAATTATACCAAATCAAAAACAATCAAAGTTTGTTAGCCGTAAATTTGCAAATGCTGGGATATGCCAAAGGAAATGGATGTAAACACAATTGAATATGAAGGGATACAATGAAGGTGTTTTAGTTTTGTGCAAGATGGTCACATACATCTGATTGCTCGAATACAATAACAAAGAAGTACAAAATAGTATAGTTTTGCTGAGTAATATTTAATGATTGTGTTGTTGCAATATCAAGTTGACAAGTTATTAAATAATAAAGTTGCTCTTTGACATTATGAATACGCAAGTAGGTATTCTACAAGTAATGTGGTATGAATTTGTACAGCGTTTTGCGATTCCAAATATAGATATCCCTTATTGAAAGCATTTAATTACATTTCATTTATACCTTACTAACGATGAGCTATGACATGAATTAAATACCAAAGCGGGTTGAACTACTCGTGCATTAACCTTGGAGGTTATCCAAATTACATACTACAGCATATTTTCCAGCCATGTCAGTATAACAAACAAAGTCACAAGTTCATTGACAAATATTATGTGAGGTGTCCTTAGACTAAGTATAAGTATATCGATGACGAACATAATATATAACCTGCTTCTAGGTAAAATTTTATACTTCATGGATACGTTGTATAGATAGAAGTGTCGAATGACTTACCTATTACAAGTAGAGCGTTTTGAAGCAAGCAAAGAGCGGACCTTCTTTCATCCTATTCTAATGTCGAGAATTTTGTCATTTACGCATTGTGCTTACTGAGACATCGATTAAATAGAAAAGTGCTTGTTAATGCCCATTGGAACTTTTAACGTGTTCTCAGTCATATGTAGCATGCCCTGCATTCCATACAATGCGTTCGTAAATTCTAATCTCATTGTCACATTAAATTCAAGAATTTTTTTTTTTTTTTTTTTTTGATGTTTCATTTCATTTATTGAACATCATGTACAAGTAAGACTTAGTCTTTTATAGTACTTAACAATAGAGGATAACATTTCATGGTTAGACCTACACTATACCTAACAATAAGAAAATAATACTAAGAATACTATTTTTATTACAGAATTGGCGCAACAGATCGGTACACGACTTCCTAAACTGATATGATTTGTTGCAGCATTTACGGCTAACTGCAGAACCAACTCAACCTTTTATGAATGAGACAGGAAGAGCTGAGTGCTGGGGCCCCACTAATTCGATTCTATTCGAAATCTGTTTTCGATTCTACTTTCAAGCAGTACTATGTATGAAATTAGATTCAAATGGTAGCAATGACAACTCTTTCGCCCAAACTTCCGAATTTAAAACGAGTCTCGCATTTGGATTGACAGATACAGTAATAATATTTATAATCATGGACAGACATGTAGACATTTATTTGGATAAATCGAGATGCTTGGTCATATATTGGACACGAATTTCAATTGAGACTTAATTTTATTTGAATTTTTAGATGATTCATAAAATATATTTTAGTTTTATGCAATATTTAATAGATATGATCAATTTTATTGCTTACATTTTTACAAGTTTCTTATTAGACACAGTCAGCAAATACATTTGCATTAGAGCAATAATTTGCCAAGTCGAAGGCTTTTGACATGGCTTTAGAATTAGATAGTACCAACTTTTCGACAAAGATTCGAGATTCATTCGATTTTTAGTGCTTCCTATAGCCTTCCTATAACCTTTTCATTGTAGAATCGAATTACATAGTAAAGCCCCTGTGATAGAAGGGCGAATTCGAGAACGGCATTGAAATGCGGCATCATTGCGCAAATCACGATGCCGCTGAACACAGCGGATGATGGTGCATTGGAAGCTTCAACAATTTTCTTAATACTTTTTTCGTTAACATCAATTTACGTAACTTTACAAAAAATGAACAATGCTATTTACAAAATGTTTGCGTACGCAGTAATGCGCTTCCGAATTTACCAAGAAGTATATGTTGAAAAATCCAACGACAGCAACTACCAACATCAAATTGACCGTCTAAAATTCGTCAAATTCGTTGCCATTATAGGATGCATAGTCCCAATAAAATGCCTCTCTTGTGAAATCTTAAATTAATGATATTGGTATTTTGAGTCTCCATGGACTACTCAACAATGCTGATGCCCATTAAGAACATCACATGGTGTAGTTGATCCATTAGAGTACCATTAGATTACACATCATAGCAACAAGCAGGTAATAATGCAGATTGCTTCTGATCGATTTTTTATGAAAGCAAGTTCTGCCATCGTATTGAGACGGAGGCGATCAATGAAGGCAAGACAAAGTATATGCTGTCATCAAGAAAGGATACCCAACACCGACGTCTCGGACAGAATGCCACTATAGACAGATATAACTTTGAGGTGGTTCAGGACTTTGTCTACCTAGGCTTTACAATGAACTCAGGCAATGACACCAGCAGCGCTGAGATTAAACGAAGAATAACTCTTGCTAATCGCTGTTTCTTTGGGCTACGAAAGCAATTGAGTAGCAAAGCCCTTTCTCGAACAACTAAAGTGACCCTTCATAAGACCCTAATAATCCCAGTCCTTATCTATGGTGCAGAGGCATGGACTCTAGCGAAAGCGGATGAGGTCACTCTTGGTTGTTTTGAGAGGAAAATTCTTCCATTAATTGTTGGTCCCGTCTGCATAGACGGTGAATGAAGGAGGAGATACAACGACGAACTGTACAGCAACATCGAGTTAGCCATAAGAGTGAAGGTCCAACGACTGAGGTGGCTGGGTCATGTAGAACGAATGGAAGTAAATGCTCCGGCCCGGAAGATCTTCGAATCCACACCCAATGGATAGCGCAGAAGAGGAAGACCGCGACTCAGGTGGCGCACGCAAGTGGAAGGGGACCTTAACCAACTTAGCGTGCGAAACTGGAGACAGCTGGCCAAAGATCGTGCTGGCTGGAGACGCAAGTAAGTTGTGCCATCATAACAATGTCGTATTTCACTTATTCAGCTGTTCAGCCTTTTATGGCACTATTAGTAAATTAATGTGAATTTTCTTTGCAGCTATTGCGGCATGCAGGGGTGATATAAACAAATTACGAGCACACTTTGAAATCGTTAGGTATTACTCAGTTTAATCAAAATTTTCTTTAAGCATTTAGCTGGTTTTCAGGGGCATGGAGGCATCGAAAGGAGGTCCAAGTGAAGTAAATTAGATACTTTGGTTCCACAATCTTCTTCCTCTCTCTTTAGTAACAACGAGGTTATATGATCTGTATCTGGACTAAAAGTTTCATAGCCTTACACTGCATGCTTGTATGTCCGCCTGCGGAATTCACCGGTTTGCCATTTTAAAAATTATCGGCAGGTCTATCGTAACTGAGGCCAATCAAATTCAGCGATTGTGCCATTTGTGTGATCGAGGGATTTTTAAGCCTACCTCTCTTTCACGCTTGTAAAAGTGTATTGATTGGCAATGCCTTATTGACGGGGTTCGTAGGATCTCTCCCTTAAACATGACACTACCAACTGTTTCTACATTCGTCTTTGAAAATTTGTGTTAGCGAATAATCACTTAAGAAGAGAATATAGTGACTTTCTCCCACCTCTTGAATTTGTATTGGTATGCAAAACGATATACAATCCGAATTAATCACAGTCTAGATTAAAACATGCAGATGCATTTCCAAGGCATAGATGATTTTTTACTTTTAGTGGCGTTATAATTTTTTTAAACATTCGCTTTTTGCAAATGAAAACAACGAAATAATCTCTCAAATATTCCGCCCTGCAACGTAAGCAAATCCTAAATTGCAGCCTGACGGACAAACAAACTGAATTCCAAAACAAATCTTATTTAAGAGTTTTTTTCGGGGGAAAAAATAAAGAAAAAAAATCTAGTTTTTGCACACATCAACACAAAAGAAGTACATTTTCGAATTTATAGTTGAAATGTACTTAAGAAAAAAAAGAAATCGCTTGCTAGTTTTGTTTGTTGCTAACCACCCAAATCAAATGCGAATAGACGCGCAATTTCTATTTCTATAGCTTTTGATGAATGAAGTTCCAAATCCTACAGAAAGCCGGGTAAACCATTATGTAAGTACCTTACAGCACTTCTGTAGAATGATGGAACTTCAGTTACCGCATAACTAGCATACTGAACTAACATAAATGTTAAACAGCAGGTTAGGGCGCGGAAAAAAATGTACTAACCTTGCCGGTGGTGGAGAATATCGTCCATCTACTTCATCACTCTCGGCTTCCTTTTGTTCTCCGTGAATGACAGCGATCCCAAGACGTAGCCTCTCCGCATATGAGGTGGCTTTTTTCGCTGAGCCAGGATCGCGAGCGACAATAACTGAGTTTCTGTAATCAGGAATCTGAAACGGCAAAAAATTAGATAAATTGATACAGACTTCATTGACAACATACACTTTCTTGAATGTACTGCAACAAGAACGGTGATGCGCGCAGATTATCAACGGGAATATCGAAGAATCCTTGGATTTCCTTTTGATGCAAGTCCATCGTGATAATGTGTGTGAGACCAGATTTACACATCATCTAGAAGGAGACCATTGAAGTCAGCTTATATAGATAAGTTATACACTATCCCCAAACCTTAGCCAACAACTTAGTAACAATGCAACCACGTTTCCTCATTTTGCACTGTTTTGAGTATGGTAAGTACGGGATGACTCCCACAATTGAGCGAGCTGATGAAGTCTTACAAGCGTATGCCATAATGAGCAGCTCCATGATGTTGTTATTCGCATCCCTAAGAAATGTTTCGATTTAAATCAAACTTAATTTAGATTTGGTTTTTTTTCCAACTGACTTGGTTCCAGTTTGAATGATGTATATATCTTTACCGCGAACAGAGTCACCAATCTCGACCATCGTTTCACGATTTGTTTTGTGGAAAACTGAGCAGCCCCCACTCTTTAGGCCCATTCTATCTGCGACCAGATTCGCCAAATCAGGATGTGAATTGCCATGAATAATGACAATATCGGATGCTGAAGATGCCTCCATTTCGCCTCTGTAGCGTTTGGGTGGCCGGACACTGCCTAATCTGAAAGTGGACAAATTGGTAAGATGATTGAAATAAATTAATTAAAAGCGAAAGGCTTAGAGACAATGAAACTAGCATTCAAAGCAGAACAAGTCAAATTTCACCGGGACAAGAACTGGGGGATAAGTGACAGATAAGTGCTCTAAAATAAGCTATTTTCGGTTAGTTGCTAGGGTAAGGCAGTTGGAAACGAAAGCGATGTTGATTACTTTTTTGGTTTAATGTTTGAGTTTAAGAGCTTAAATCTCTTATGTATATATCTGGCCAGAGCATTTTACTTTAAACGTTTAGGTAAATGGACTATGAATTAGTTTTTTTTTTATATAATGTGCTCGCAATTAAGGATTTGACCCTTATAATGTAATAGCTACACAGCGGGGGCGTTAAGGAAACTAGGATTAGAAGATACGGAGAGATGCCGATGCACGTTGATTTTCAATGTTTGTAGATTATAATGTGCGGAAAATTAGAGCGGGGAAGGGCATTCCACATTCGTGTTGTACGGCTAATGAAAGATTCTTTGTATTTCACTGTACGACCGAATACATGAGGGCCATTGCGGTTGAAATGTTCTAAGGGTGGAATGAGTTTGAGCACATTGCACTTTGTCGGGCGCAGTGGCTCAGTGGTTAGTGTATCAGACTAATAATCGACAGGTCTCCGGTTCAAACCCCTGCCGGGCCCAATTAACATCTAGAGATTTTACACTGCCCAACTCTTCGGAACGTCTGACAAACATCAAAGAGTATTAAATGTCATGAGAAGCTTCTCAAATTTTTCAAATTTCTAACGACCAATTTTCAATCGTTGTCACTTAGAACAACGTATAATGAGCAGAAATGAAAGAAAACACAAATCAGTAAATACTAATCTTTGTACACGTTCTTATAAGTTTCACGTTGGATAAATACGAAGGAAATATTTTAAGGTATAGTACAACTGATTGTTGCGACGTGTCGCTGTCAGTCGTTTTATATTTCAATTGTTGTTATAATTTATATATTACTTTTCCGACGAGTCATTAAAGGTGTTACCAGCGGTTTTATATTTCAATTGATGTTATAATTTATATATTACTTTTCCGACGAGTCATTAAAGGTGTTACAAGTGTTTAAAAAATAAATATATTTTCACACACACGTTCTTCTACTTCTTCCTTTACTTCGAGGTTATGACCACGATTAGGGGACCATAACCCTCCCACTTTACTGCATCCCAACTGTTCCGCTTGTGGGGTCCACCGTTTCGACTTCAATCTACATCGGCAGCTTTCCTGGTTTCACATCACTTCATCGCTGAGGCCGATCAAATGCTAGTGTTGTTGCATTTGGAGTTATAAGGCCTGCCTGTTTTCTACGATTTCGACATGTGCAATGCATGCTCCCTTGATCGGTGATCTACAGTCGTGTCAACCCACGGATTTGCATGCTCACTTGCGCGACAGCTTGAATGTTGTTAAATGTATCAATAGGCTCACCTGGATGTTTAATTTCCTAGATGTTATTTTCACCTTAGTCGCCTTTTAGGACAAGAAGCGTGCCATCGGGTAGTGACCCGTCGTTAATATCGCGTAGTTTGTACGTGCTCCGAACATAAGGCTCTGTGTTCTGTTTCTTCAGGAAAAGAATATCACTGGCGACTAAGGGCAAAATCATAGAACAACAAAAAGCGACGCATTTGAAATTTTGAAACTCTCCCACAAGCATCCATGCAAGTCCATAGGCCGACACGACTAGATATACCGGTGTCGTAAAAGAACGATCAAACAAAAATCAATAACAGGAGCGTACACTCTTTGAAATAGTTAAAAGAGGCAGGCCGTGATCATACAGATGCATTTAAACCAGCATTTGATTGGAACGGAAAAGAAGTTAAACGAAACCGGGAAGTTTGCCTATGTTTATTGAGGTCGCGCCGGCGAACCTCACTGGCGAACAAATGGGGTGTCATAAAGTAAGAGGCTCTTTAATTCTGATCATAACCTCGCCGTATAGTAAAAGAAAAGAACCTTAAAATCCATATTCATCCTTTTCAACTATATGAAAACACCTTATCTTCTCCTTAAAGACGGCGAGTCTATATTGAAGATTGAATACATCACAACCCTCCCAATTTACTGGATCCCTACTGTTCAGCCTGTACGGTTCGCCGTTTTAATTTCAACGATTATTGGAAGGCCTCCCGATTTCGGAATTGTCTCTTTTTAGATATTGATTTCAAAAACTCCATTATTTCCTTTTTTGTATCTTTTTATATATAAAAGTACTTTTGGAAAGCCGTTGGATTTCACCTTCGCTTCGCTGGTTGTAGCTACTGCATTTGATCGGGTCCTTAACCGTGCTTGTAAGCGACGTCGACAAGTTTCACAAATTTTTGAAAGCTCAAGTTTAACACTAAAATGTAGACAAATGCATTTTTATTGACATCTTGAAAATATATCTCTTAATTTGTCGTTGTCCTTTATTCAATCATTGAAAAACTTAAGTCCTGATAATGATTTAAAATGTTATTTAATTCCAACAATAAAAAAAGAAAGTTAACGCACGTCAGCCGGTACACTTCCTTGAAATGGTAATTAAGTACTTTCTAAATACTCACTGTCAACCTCCGCAAATGCTGCGATTACTTTCGCGTCTGCTCTTATATGACAAGGCAACGCATGAACTGCATAAAATTCGCAATTAATTGATTCTCATGTCAGCAATCTGCATTTTCACTTCCATTTGCTCTAGTGAACTATAAAACTTAACTACATGGCAACCATACAGGATGTGGAATTATCGATCAAACACCTAGCGAGCGCAAGGAATTTCATTTTAAATGTTATTTGCTGAAGTTTGTTGTCCTACTCAGCGTGTGTATAGATCAATCGCTTTGAATGCAAATTAGAAAAACAAAAACAAAGGCAAAAAAAAAAACAGGACCAACTTAAGAAGCAATAAAAGATTTCAATTTACGATATCCCAAAGAATGTGCCCGGACTAAGATTTTATGTGTGTGTCGTCTATGTTCTATTTGTGCCACTTTAAAATCGTAAATTTCAAAGCCAACCTGAGCTAACACAGCACACAAAACTAGGTGGCAAGGCAGGCGACAAGGCAAATACCAGCAGAAACTAGTGGAATGGTTGTGAATGAAATTCTTTTCTAATACTATACTGCGTCAGGCAGATGGAGTGAAGCAATTTGCAAGTACTTTTACTATAGAAGGTACTTAACAAGGAGGTGGTGCATTACAAAAGTGAGAAAAGCTTGGTGCTGCTACAGAGTGAATGGTTGAAGGAGCATGGGTGATTCAGGTGAGTTGCCGGCATATAATAAAAAAAAGATACACATTTTGTAAGAATCTCAGCTTTACACAATAAATTGACCTACATTCCGATAAATATTGCTACCATGTATCACGCCATGTGCGATTGACTGTGAATCTCTTATCAGATACAACAGTTATTAAAAGAATGATAGGAAGTTGGATGACTCAAAAAAGTGTCAGTTCTTTTAAAGAGCTTAAATTTAAGATTTTAGGTTTATCGGATTTCGACACCTTATAGATGTGGTAACGGTAAGTGCATATTTAGTTATGGAGCGTTGGCGTTAGTTGACAAGAGAATACACTTAGCACTATGACCTGTAAAGATATTTTCTGCTCCTCTGAGGATTCATTATTACTAGTTTTATTTTTCGTTGACGATAAGTTATGATCAGAATTAAAGAGGCCATAACCAACCCTCACTTTTTACGGCATCACTACTGGTGCGCCTGTGGGGTTCCCCATTTTGACCTCAATAAACAGCGGTGTACCTCTCGCTTTCGGACCACTTTTTTACTTAGGCCAATCAAATGCTGGTGTTATTGAATCAAATACATATAAATATTAGGTATTAACGACCCATATAGGGCCTAACCTAGCTTCTGTAACCATTGTCGTGTGCAAACTGGAAGTGGTGTTATTGCATTTGTGTGATCGTCCATTTACTACATTAATGATGGCCAGTCGTGTTAACAAACGGATTTGCATGCACACTGTGGGAAAGTTTGAAGATATTAAATGTGTCGCTAGGCTCACCTGAATGTTAAAATTACCTAGACGTGATTTTTTTCGGGTGAACATGCAGTGATACTCTTGGCCTATCCCTATACGTGTCAGTTCATTATTACTACCCAAAGCAATCATAAGATTGTTTTTGCTGATGAATTTATAATCGGGCATATTATGGCATCCGTTCCGAAATTTACCCTTTTAATTTGTTTGATCTGGGACTTGGGTTTGGAAGCCCCCGCGGATACCTTCGTTTTGCTCTAGTATTACACTATACTTTCATCACACCGCACGCAGAACACTCGGAGTGTATGCTCTCGGTATCGCTGTATACAACTGTTGTTTGATGTTCGATTTAGGATCGTCTACTGATTTTCAATCTTACTAAGTTTACTTCAAATAATTATATTAATCAAAATTCAATGCAAGATGCAGTTTCTGAACTCTACTTGAGATAACCAAAAATCAAAAAGTTTGCAAAGTTCATCGAAAGTGCTTATCCACCTCTTGATTTGTGCATTTCTTCGAATGAAACCTTGCAGCTCAAAAATATATTATAGAACAACCGATTCTAGTGAATTAATATGAATAATAATATCGAGTATTAGGTTCCATGGCATAAGTTGCATCTAACCTGAAACTTCGGGCTATCAAGGCAGTCAATTTACACCTTCGGTCATAATTTGGAAGCTCATGAAACATTATTTCATTTACGAATCACGTTTCTCGTGAAGTTTTTGTTAAACATTTTTGATTCTAAGTAATTGATTCTAATATCACGTATGGTGAAAAAAGGCAGGCCTAAAAACTCCTAGATTACATGATTGCAACAACAAGCTTTAATTGGCCTCAGAGATAAAGTGATCGACAGCAGGAAGCCTGCCGATGTTTATTGAGGTCGAACCGGCGCGAACCCCACAGGCAGTCCGGTAGGGATGCAGTAAGAGAGTATTATGATCCCATTAATACTGATCATAGCCTCGCAGTAAAGGAAATAAATGAATGGATCTTTTAAATATGGTCTGATAAACGAGCAGTGTATACATCTCAGTCACGGACGTTTTGGCCTGTCAATTTGCATAGCAAATTCTTCTGCGATGCCTGGTGGTGAGCATAATAAAGCATAGAGGACGTCCGGCTAGAATCGTCAATGGGGAATCATTTTATTCCGGCAATCGTTCGGATTGTTGTGCGGATCAAATAAAGGATTGGATTCGCTCGAAACTAACGATCAGTTCAAGTAAAGTGTATCGGTTTGTGGTGATGTACAATTCATATTTAATGGAGGAAAACCTTTAAAACTTCTCCCTATGCGATTAAGCCAAGGAGCGTGTCCATGTCAACCAACCTTTTATCGTAAAGTATGACACTCTGGGCAGTGTCGCATCAAAGAAGCGTGCCATATTCGTAGTGCAGCAATGATGCATATACGCCCAAAATTCCGCAAATGAATCCGATCATTATTTAGTTGTTGTCTTTGCCATACCAGAAGCAAAAGAAGGAAATTTCGGGAATCATATCTCAGCAATTTCAACATTCATGTGAGCTAGTGACTTATTCAACATCTTGAAACTGCAAGTTTGCATGTAAATCCATGGGTTGACACGACTGGAGAGCATCGGTTTAATCGTTACCAATTTAATTACTTAACGGGCTGGGAGTGGAATATCCTCTTGGCTGGAGCATTATTTTCCATTCGCTCAAAGTGGTCGAGCCCAGAGATGATTAAATAAAATTATTTAATTTTCTCTAATTATTCAATAATCTCGGGCCGAGCCAATATAGTCGACGTGATTTAGCTTTTTGGACTACATCCACATCTTCCATTCGCCCTCCTCGCACACAGGACCAAATATCCGACGAAGTATTTTTCTTTCAAAAGAACAGAATATTAGCTTCTACTTACCTTCCAGCACTCGGCAGGATTAAGGTTGGATAGAGCATGCATTTTGTCCCTCGAGTGACGAGTTTTGAACCCATTTGTTTCGCTAAACCGAAGTAGCAGCGGTTTCCTAAGGCAATTCTCCACCGGATCTCCACTAAGGCGTCATTCGTCGATTTGATGTTTGCTCCTAGCTAGATAAACTCCTTAACTACCTCGAAGTTAATGCTATCAACAGTGAAGTTTTTTTCTAGGCGGTGGGCAGATGTTTGTTTGGTTGTTGATGCTTGTCCTCATTTTAAATCGTTATAGACCTTAAAACTCCTGGAGCACACAAATACAACAACACAAACATTTTAACTGTTCTGAGTTTAGAAGCGTTCCGAAACCGGTCTGCCATTATTCGTTGAGTATAACTCCACAGGCGGCCAACAAGAAATGCAGTAAAGTCAGAGGGTTATAATCTTTATAATCCTGATCATAGCCTCGCCGTTATGGAAGAAGAAGATGAAGTGATCCGAAACCGGAAGGTTTGTTAAAATAAAAGCGAGGAGCAAATCAGGGGTGGAATCGGCTAAGGTGAGAGTGATTGTCGCTTTTTTGATTACCAACTCCTCTTTGCTCTGCGTAAAGCGATCACTAAAAAGTGATTGATTATTGGCAGCACTTAGAGTTTTAAACGTCACTTCCTTGCCGACGCTGTCATTCCGAGCAGCTGATGTGTGTTCATTTTTCATAATTTATATTTCAAATATGATTTTGTTGAATCCTTAGGCAAAAACGGCAAAAACTTTATCATAAATGGGCAAAGTATTGACTGCATTTTTTTTTTAATGACTGCAGCAGTAATTTCAGCCACCGTACTTTGACCCATTGGTGCAGCCCAGTCAGCCCCAACTTGTCTTTGATAGCCACCACCCCCAAGAAGATTTAAAGTTGCAGCCAATTGAATGATGATATTCCAGTTGGTAAATCAAGCAGTCCCAAAACAAACACAAACGCTTCTTTTGATAAGCGAAAGTTTTTCAAAAATCTAAAATACAGAATAATAAATGATAGCAATCAACAATGAATATTTATAACTATATGAATTCTTATATCGGGTTTGGAAGTTCCAAGATATTTGCTTTATTTCTCAGGCTTCTTCTTAATAGTTGGACATTTTTGTAAGCCGAGGTGCATACCTATGAAAATAACAAAAATGTATGAAAGCGACACCTAAATAGCTGTCACATGAAATTGATCGCAAAAAAGTGATTGTCAATTTGATAATCACCTTACGTGGACGTAAAGGTATGAATTTGATTGTCAACTATCAAATTAGCCGTTTCCACCCCAGCGTGTACCTTTCATACGCTGCGTCTAATACTCGTCTATTACGAGACGCTGCATGTGCAGAAGGCCTTAGTCACTCTATACATCTCTATCTATTTAATGTTGCCCTTATTTTTACGCTCTTGAACTGAGAAGTACTAACCTATGCAACATGTTGATTTATCTTAAATTTTTATAAAAAAGGAAACAGGGGCATTGGTAGACCTATGTTGAGGTGACGCCGCATATTATAATCGCACAACCCATCTGTGGATGAAAATCAATTTACATGAGCTCTCCCTTTAGCAAAACCTATGAAGTTACCTTGTTACACTTCCTGTGGCAATCAAATACTTCAAGTGTTAAGCCAAAAGAACGACGGATAGAAACACCTCCTCTGTTTCCATAAAGAAAATCCAAAAGTGTAATCACGCATGCAATTCTGACACGAATTTGACTCCTATTTTCAACTCCTTAAACGAAGATAATGTGTATGTGTGTGTGTAGTTCCTATGCACCATGAAGAAGCCAATTGGCTTAGTCATTAAAATTCGAGAATTCGGCTTGATAGGTTCATTGTTTAAAATCTATTAAATCTATTCCTAAACAAAATGATAGGAATGGCCTGCGATCCCCTCCAGCATACGAGCATGTATCAAAGGCTCGAAGAGGGTACTGCTTTTTGTTCTGATATATGCTTTTTTTTGACTTTGCCGTTATTTTATATTAATTTTCAGATAGCGAAGACAGCGATGGAGAAGGAGGCCTGGGCAATGTAAGTCGAGTGATAATTCGCCCGCCTGGACAAAGTGGCAAAGCTAAACGCGGTCATATCTGTTTTGATGCAGCGTTTGAAACTGGAAACTTGGGAAGAGCAGATTTGGTGGGTGAATTTGAGTATGACCTGTTTCTGCGGCCAGATACATGCAATCCACGATATCGATTTTGGTTCAACTTTACGACGGACAACGTAAAACAGGATCAGCGAGTGATTTTCAATATTGTGAACATGAGTAAAACGAGGAACCTCTTCAACTCTGGCCTGACTCCTTTGGTGAAGTCATCTAGTCGGCCAAAGTGGCAAAGGATTCCCAAAAAACATGTCTTCTACTACCGATCTGGGTTGCATCAAAATCATTACGTGCTGAGCTTCGCATTTTCGTTCGACAAAGAAGACGATGTTTACCAGTTCGCTCTAGCGCCTCCCTACAGTTATTCGAGACTCCAATCCTATTTGAACGTGATAGAAGCGAGATCCGTTGAAAAACGATTTACCAAGACGACAATGATTAAGACTTTGGTAAGTACTGTAATTTAGTCACGAAGGCATCACAATCGACTGCGTTACCTCCCTTTTACAGCAAAATCGAAACTTAGACCTCATAACTGTGGATCATGTACCTCGACAGCGTGGGGCTAGAAGAGATAAGAATTTTATACGTGTTATTGTTATCTTAGCTAGGTCACACGCCGGAGAAGCTCCAGCGTCATATGTGTGCCAAGGGTTTATTGAATTTCTTATCGGAAGCCATCCAATCGCAGTGATCCTGAGGGAAAGCTTTGTCTTCAAAATAATTCCAATGGTTAATCCTGATGGAGTTTTCTTGGGAAACAATCGATGCAATTTAATTGGACAAGATTTGAATAGAACATGGCATGTTGCGACAGAATTTTCGCACCCTACACTGTTTGCCATCAAGAATATGCTGAAGGAATTGGATGGTTCAGATGTAAGTAGACATTGCAATTTCATTAATAAGTATTACAATGTCCCGTCGATAGCTATACCAAGTCGACTTTGTGATTGACCTACATGCACATTCCAGTCTACATGGATCGTTTATTTATGGCAATACCTATGAGGACGTGTATCGGTACGAGAGGCATCTTGTTTTTCCACGATTATTTGCTACGAACGCACATGATTACGTTCCGGGGAATATGATGTTTAATGCGGATGAAAAGAAAGCTGGCTGTGCAAGGAGATTCTGCTGTGAACGGCTGAGTGATACAGTTAATTCGTACACACTAGAGGTATCAATGGGCGGCTATATTTTGAGGGATGGAAAGACAATGACTCTGTACACGGAGGATGGGTGTAAGTATGACTTATGTCGGGTTTTAATATTCATACAACCTGTTAGGATGAATTAACCACTGATCCACATTATTCAATTTCAAATCTGGCATTGAAATGAAATGAAACAATAATTTAAATCAATTTTTTCTTCAGATTTTCGCCTTGGACGCAACCTTGCACGCACATTTCTGCAATACTACCGCTTCATCAATGTTCTCCCTGTGCCTCTAGTGTCTGAAGTCCATATAAAGCGACGCAATCGCCCGCGAACCCATCATTCTCGCAGTCGATCCAAATCTAACTTCGATGTACAACCACGTCCCCGCACAACACGTTGCCACGCTCCAATTAGCTACACAAATCTCTCTATTTGCTATGATAGTGCAACTTCAGACGAAGGATCACCTATGCGTCAACCTAGCAGCCAATTCGGATATCGAAATTATCGTCGTTTAGCCACAACAGCAGGATCCACATCGGCCCATCACGATCAGTTCTCATTGCTTACAATTAAATCTTGTAAATTCGATAATTTGGATTTTTCAAATGATTCTCGTGCTGGATATCGTAAACTTCCAGCCCTCCACAGTTCATCAAGAGCCATGCAAGCAGAGACACTGAACATACCTCCCAAACCATATTTGTCTATAATTGATTTGAATCAATTGACGCGCAGTACCATGAAAGACGCTAACCAAGGAAATCGATAGACAAAAACCTTTCTTTTTTCTTTGCCAATCTTAGATAATCTTTGTATAGCTTTTTAAAATTTTAGCAAAAATCTACTCTCTTTTATTAAAAAAATAAATATCCATGTCATTTTTTTTTTGATTCAATTTATCTAGCTATGAAACTTTTTTAATAAAATATTTTCAATATACAAATTAATAAAAAAAACTATTTTAGCTTCTATTTTAGTTCGTTGGTTGTAAGCATGCTCGACGACCAACACGCAGCTGCTGGGAAGCGCAAACTATATATTTATGCGTTGCCGACAGAGGATAAATGCTTTCTGAGCACAAGGTGCTGGCTATTTAATAGGAATTTCTTTTAATTTTAAGTTAATTGATAGAGAAATAAACATTTCGCGATTTCGCGCAGGAAATGAGTGGCGAATATCTATCGCTTAGAACCGCCTACCAGACAACTTATGGGTCAATAATAAACATAAAGCTGTAGTCAAATGCAATCAGCTTATAGGCCAACTGAAAAGAAACAGCTACAAGAGGGGGGTCATCTGAGGTGTAACTCGTCTTATGTTATGATAAAAGGAAAGCATGGAGTAACTTAATTATAAATGATCGTGTGTATCTTTTCTGTATAGAAAGACTCAGCTGTTCCCTTACTAGTATTTGAATGTCCAAACTAAGCAAATCGATAATCGTTACATCAGACAGTGCATTTGTCAACTGCCAGGACATCTGCATGCAAAGGAATTAGCTCTGATAAAAATCTAGAGTAGAAGCACCACCTATCTAAAATCTCGGGGCGCTGGCTTAGAGTTATAGGTTCGCCTTTCATTAGAGTAGAATAAAAATATGCCTATGAAATGACAACGAGGTTTCAATGTCTAACCGCTTTCGAATTCGACTTCCGGAAATTCTCTTGAGCTATTTTAATACCCTTTTAGGAACCACTACATCATGAGAAAATGGGTCTTACTGTACAGCGTGTTCCGATCGAATAAGACTTGCGTTTTGAAATAATCGCGTATAAAATCACTGGTCAGGAACGGGCTAAAAACATCGCTGCAGCAACCTTCAAAAAACAGCACTTGTCCTTAATTGCGATGAAGCGGCAACATTAACATTTATGTTAAAATAGCGGCACATTTTTTTTGAAACTGTTTCGTAAGTGTGCGTGCAAATCCGTAGGCTGACACTACTCGACGTCACTGGTATACAAAAAGGGAATTTCAAACAAGAATCAATAACAGAAGCATACACGTTTAGAAGTCGTTAAAAAGAGGCACGCCTTAAAACTTTTGTTACCACACCAACATTTGATTGGCTTCAGTAATGAGAACACCGTAAGTTAAAAACCACCTCAGAAAAAAAGCCAGTGGTGTGATGATTAGAAGGAAACTATAGCAGCATAGGAAGAGTATCGAGCCAGGAGAAGGGAAGAGAAGAAGATCCTGCATAGAAAGAAGAGGGCATACACAGTCTCCCATCTCAAAGAGATCGAAACAACATCCGAAGGTTTTTAAAAAAGGGTCACCGATACACAGGGAATAGAAGATGTGTTTCGATAGCTTTTAAAAAGGCACCATGTAGAGAGAGTGATAGGGCAAGAAGAAAACCCACGTCCATTCAATGAAGAACCGGATCAATATTTTTCTGATGCGGATAGTGCGCAATTCATGTGTCAACATGGAAGGCACTATTTTCAACGTATCGCTCCAATCACTGGTGTTTGCGGACGATATCGATATCATCGGCTGATCTATGCGTGCCGAAGCAGAACAAGATTAATAAAGCACACATTCATTTGACAGAGATTCGGCTATTTTAAAGGCATTACGGTCTGAAAAGTTTTGTAATGAATTTAATACAATTTCAGAGTAATGGATATAGCGGCTCCTGTTGACCTCTTGTCAATCAGCCTTATTGCGAAGATCAATCGACAGTTGATAATTGACTACGAACGATTCTAAAGGATTTTATCAATCGCAGTCAATTAAAAAAATGCGATTGACAAAAATACCAAATGAATCGTTCGTTCACAATAGCACACATTGAAAATAGTCAATTATCAACTGTCGATTGATCTTCGCAATAAGGCTCAATATTTTCTTTGTCAATAACCAAAGAACTGAACCAATTAACAATATTTTTTTTTTATTTAATTACTTTCATATTGAAACACTTTTCCATTTTACTTAAAATAATCCGCAGCAGTTTCTTGTCTAAGAGCTTCGGAAGAAATTTGCCGGTGTATCTGCCAAAAATTGTTTTGTTGTGTTTAAGGCGTTAGTCATGTCGCGGATATGTGTGTTGCACTCGATCGGTAAAATAGTGCGATAAATGAATCAGAACGTATACGTCGATAGGGCAAATTAAACAAGTTTTGTATAATCCTAATATAACAAGTCCATTGTGTGCGCAATACCAACAAGCAACTTCAATATTGAACCCTTATCATGAATTAATTTATTACTAAAATAACAAGCAACCGTGGGCTTTTGTTTGATCTGTGTCCACAACAATTAGAAGATATGGTTTCCGAAATATTTTATGAAGACTACTCCAGATAGCTGAGGTCAAGGTTGGGTTAAGCAATTAACGTGTACGAGGTTTATGATTATCATCTTGCTCTCTGGGTACATACACACTTGCCAATAGACATTCAAATATAATAAGTAGGCTAATGTTCAAAGCTCTAAAGCTGGGATTACAAAGTAAAATATATTTTTGGTGAGGATCCGCGATAAAATATTTAAATATATTTTTTGGAGAAACTACTCATACGTCGTACATCATACGAGTTGAAAAACAAAATGCAGTCATCTATTTGATTTTACGATTTTCTTATTTTGACGGGAGCATAACAAACAAAACAAAAAAAGTAACCAAATATGTCGTTCATATAGTCAGTTATTATCGAGTGCATTCAAAAATTATGATTGACTTTCTTTCTCAAGGCCATAGCAAAAGAATTGCGCAAATCCGATAAAATTATGGCCGCGAGTTCATACCAGTTGACAGGTGACAGTTGACTGATCCCATGGAAAAAAGATTCAGTTTTTCCCGGATTTCCCAATTTGTCTTTCAATAAAAACCTTGTTCGGGCTATTGAGATTTACGAACATTAAAAAAATGAGCCAAATCGTTCCAGTCGTTCTTAAGTGATGCACTTACCAACGAACAGCATTTAATTTTTATTTTTATAGATATTTTATGAATCTTTGACAAATATATAGCGGCCGAGCAAATTTGAAGAACAAAATTTTTAAGTAAAATAAAACTAGACAACAAATCTCATTTGAATATGAATTCAGCTACGTATTTGCGAGGTTAATGACTTAATATAGCAATAACAGGACTGAAAGCAGCTCATGGTCATGACATTTTAGAGGAAATAATGCTTGCTTCCGTTGTACGAGTATGATTGGAATAGTAGCTCAAAAACAAAAATCAGTAGGTACTTACGATGACATGTTATCTTCACCTCCAATAACGTTTTCAATACAATTAATTAAACTCGAATTTTATTTATTTCCTTGAATTCCACTTGGGTATATTTCAGAACGGGACTAACAAAATAAATAAATAATATTGTAATACCAAGCGAAACTAGATCACCCGAATGAGGTTTTTATAAAGACGGTGTTTTTATTGGTAGTGCTGAGTCGCGAGATCAGATGTGTTTGTATGCGATCAATAAAATAAAAACGGAGGTGAGCTGTTCTACAAATTGCCTCCTAATGAGTTGGAAAGTAAGCCATCATGAACGTTGAACAAGAGAACAATTTAAACAAGTGTTTCGAGAATCCGACAGTTTGGGTTGAGAAATTCGCATATGTACACTTAAGTAGTTTTGATATTCAAACGAGCACCACCAATAGAGACACGATCTAAAGCGTGAACAGAATTTAACTATCATAGATACTTGAACTTTGCGAATCGCAATCACACACACGGACCACTACCTGGTTGTAACCCAAGAACGAATACGATCTACATAAAAAAAACGTCAAACTTGTATAGCCCAGTGCTACGCAGAGACGAGAGCTGAGAGAGAGAAGACGAAAGATATTTAAACAAAGTTTCAGTGCGTAATCGGACAAACAAACAAACAAACCGAAGAACACAGTAAACAAATATCCACAGTAGATATTGAGGTTACTGAACAACTACCTCGACTGCTAAGTGCTAAGTGGCGACTTGCCAGCCGTGCAGTGGCAGAAACCCTACAATTGTTGTCGTCATCAACCTGTTTGACTCATATAAGTCATGTTATGTAACCCATAGCCAACAAGCGAGCAGAGATTTGGTGGAGAAAACCACGTGCGAAATCAAATCAATTGTCGCCATCGTTTTATCGATTTTAAAGCCGAGTATATATTTGTTTCTGTATTTGGGTACCTTGATGATGAAGTAGCACATCGCCAGCATTAAAGAATGTACGTTGCTTTTAAACGTTTGTAAATTATAAAAATAGAACAATGACTAGCAAGAGAAATGCCTGACTGACTGCTAAGTCTGTGCTGATTTTTGATAAGATTAATTAGTTAGCTAATATATTTTATTTTTATTCTTTATCTCACTTCTATATACGTATCTATTCAATTTGTGAAATACTGAAGACCAACTCATATCAACCGCATTTGTTCTATATGAAGGCAAACCCTACCGGCGGACCACTAGGGATACAGTGGAGTTAAGATCCTGGAGGAAAGGTTATGATACCGCCAATAAAAAAGAATATACAATGTTCAACGTTAACAGACGGAAACCTTTCGCAAAAATCACAAATTTAAATGGATAACCAGGAGCCTGATTATTGACTTCGACGGCGCATCGTTTTTCGTGGCGGATTAGAAGTTTTGTGTAATTGTTTTCGCTTTCGCCTAATTATCGAAAATCAAAGCAAATTTGAAATGATATTTCGTTTTTGGCATATTCGAGACTTTTGTTGGCGGATTTGGTGAAATATATATTTTTTTTTGTTTATAAAAAAAGGAAATTCAAATCCTAGAGTACTCAGACTCGGTAATCATTTGTCATCAATTTGTCTGACAAACCACCAAGAGTATCAATTGTCAGAAGAAGCTTCTCAATTGACATCTTGACGACGATTATCGAAATACGGGAAGCAAAAAGTGAATGGTCGAAATAACATCGTCCAGACGATAGATGATTATTGATGTTAAGGAATGCAAGAGTATCGTTAAATCGATCTCGTCAGGCGATAATCGACTTACGGATTGATCCCCTGATTGTTGTCTGACAGGCGACTTCGTCAGCACAAAAAAAGAGCCAAATCGGTCTTGCTGTTCTCATGTAATTCGGTGACCAACGGACAGCATTTCATTTTTATAATATAAATAGCATTTCAATATACATATTATGAATTAATACCAAACTCAAAACACTCATTCCTTGTGTGGAAGATGCAGGAACCCGCAAAGATGCTTCTTCTTATTCTCCACTGTCAGCAATTAAAAACACAATAATGATTCCATTTATTTTTTTGAAAGCTAAATATGCACTTTAGAGTTTCACAAATCAGTTTTCTGAAAAACAATTTTTCTGGAAACAAATGTCAATTGACTGGAAATATTGGAAGGATAGTATTCGACTTGCGAACGTCTTACAAACATCCAAGAGTATCAAATTGTCATCAGAAGCTTCTCAAATTTGCCGTTCGGATTCGGCGTAAAACTATAGGTCCCCTCTATTCGCATGAAAGTGGTTGGAGAAGCTAGGTTCTAGGCCCTGTAGGGGCCCGTTAAGGCCAAATATAAAGATATATGTAGTATTCGACTCACTTTGAATTCCATAATTAGACAAATCGAGGCGAATCGTAAAGGAAATATCGAATTTAAAACGATTCGCTTCGAATTCCATAATCAGGCCGAAGACTATTAAGTCTAATGTGAACGCGCATCTTCTGCGTCCCACAGTTAATTGGGGCGTAGTTTGGCATAAGTATTAATAAAACATTACATGAGGATAAATAACGGCAGCTGAGACGAAACGCCTTCCACGACAGCAGAAGAAACAAAGGGTGATCGAATAAGAAGTTCAAAGACACAATAGAGCGTCACCGGCTCATTTTATATCGCCATGTTCAGTCGAGAAATCGTACGAACCCCGTTAATATTTAGAAGTCGGCAGTCATAATAGCGTCGCTTGCATGAAACAACATGGGTTCATGGTTCACACCAGAGATGAAGGAACAGTCAAAACAGTGGATTGAAAGAGGATAATTGGCCCACAAAGAAGGCGAAGACAGTTCCATCTGCAAGGTATATCACGGCATCAGTTTTTTTGGATAGTTTTTATTGATTATCCTTAGAAAGGGAAACATTGCGGCGTTTGAGTGATAAAATCAAGAAAAAACGGCCGTATTTTGTGAAAAAAAAGTTTCTTTTTCATTAAGACAATGCAACGTTTACACATCCGGCATAGCGGCTGCCAAAATCAATGATGTAAAGTTCCAATTGCTTCCTCATGCACCTAATTCGCCAGATTTAGGCCCTTCGGATTATTTTCTGTTTTCAAACCTGAAAAAATGGTTCCTTGGTAAAAGATTTATCAACATTGAAGAGGTTAAATCTGTGGTTGACGGCTATTTTGAGGAGCTTAGGGTTTCTCACTTAATACTTTTTTGTGTTTCCTTACTTTTTTGGTTGGTTAAGTACTTCTGAAACTACCCTTGTAAATCAAACTGTTGAATGTGAACAGTTCCCTGGGAAAATTTATTCGTGACAGGCCTGAATATTTATCTCATCTATATATATATAAAAATGGATCTTTGTTTGTTCGGATGCTTAAAACTCGAAAACGACTGGACCAAATTGGATACTTCCTTCTGCGGATTTGTTCGTAATTGCTCCGCGAAGGTTTAGGAAAAAATAAAAATTGAAAAATTCTCAACAGGTGGCGCTGTAGGCGGTCATTCCATTTGATAGCACAGTATATGTTCTTTGTGATTTGATAATTTGGGGTGTGTGGTCACGGAGGAGGGGGGGGGGGGGGGGGGGCAATGAATTAACTAATGTACTGATAAAGAAGTTGTACCCTTTTGTAAATCAAGAAAGAAAAATAAAACAACATTTGAAAGAAAGTCAAATTAATTTTAAATAACATTTTTAGTTGTATTCAAAATTTCAATTGCACCCTTTTCGTTCGTTTGCTTTCTGTATTTTGGCTATTTCAAAGGTAAGTTTGTGATTTGTGAAAACTGCGTGCGATTTATAAAAAGTTATGATCATTTACAGTTCGATATTTGTTACGATGCCAAAAAGAGGTCATGGTAACATTGGTCGGCGTTCACAGAATGCATCACGACACCGAAATGTCATAGCACGTCAAACGGAAGAGGAACGTGCTATTGAAAGGGAATCAGCACGAATCAGAATGATTCAAAATCGTGCGCGACAGTCAGAAGAGATCAACGAAGCTTACAATGAGCAACAACGATTGAGAAGAAGAGAAGTTCGTGCTCGGCAAAGTGATGAAGCAAGGTCACAACGTGTGACTATTGAACGACAACGTTGGCAACAACAATTTATTCCGGGGAGCATTGAACGTGCAGCCTTTCGATATGACCCAAACATTCAATACAGTGCGCACGCATCACTTCAATTTGGTCAAATGTCTGTCGTTTGTCAGCATTGTAATGCAGTTAAATTTGAGAAAGAACCGCCTGGATTGTGTTGCGCGGGCGGAAAGGTGAAATTGCCAGAGTTGCTTCACCCACCAGAGCCATTGCGCACGCTGCTTTATGGTGAATCTCCTAATTCGAACCATTTCTTGCAACACATCAAGATGTACAACGATTGTTTTTAAATGACGTCTTTTGGTGGTGAAATTGTAAATGAACGAAATTACAATCCAACATTCAAGGTAATTTAACCAACATCAGCAATGAATGCGGATACACCAACATTAATACCACAAAATACACTAACACACCACACCCAAACCACGATACATCATGACATAACACAAACTAACACTTATCGTGCCAACAAAAGACAAAAACTAAATTATTTGCCTCCAACTATACAGATTCATGGGCAAATTTTTCATCTTGCTGGATCACTGTTGCCGCATCCAGATCAAGAACACAAATATCTCCAAATATACTTTCTTGGAGATTCACATGATGAAGTAAATCGGCGTTGTGCTATCTTTAATACAACGAAAAGAGAAATAGTCCAGCAATTGCAGGAAATGTCACACGAACACAATGAGCTCATCAAACTGTTTACGACTTCGTTGGAACAGATGCCATCTGATGATCACAGCATTGTCATAAAAGCGGACAAACGCCCAGCAGGAACTCATGAACGACAATACAATGCACCTACAGTTAGTGAAATATCAATTGTTGTTATTGGTGAAAATTTGGAATCGCGTGATATAGTCATCAAACGCCGAACTGGAAACGCACTACAGCGAATAAGTGAGACACATCGATCGTATGATGCACTGCAATATCCGCTTATGTTCTGCCATGGTGAAGACGGATATCACTTCAGATACAACATGATAAATCCGGCCAATGGTTAGTACAAAAAACAACACTTTTGTTAGTCACTTCATAAATTGTAAATTTTTAGGGGTCGAGACAAATAAAAAAGTCAGCGCAATGAACTTTTACGCATATAGAATGATGATTCGCCAAAACACTGACAATCACCTACTGAGATATCGACGATTGTTTCAACAATATGCTGTTGATATGTACGTTAAGGTTGAGACAGAACGACTCAATTACATTCGATTTAATCAGGCTAAGCTGCGATCAGAAGAATATATACACTTGCGAGATGCGGTCAATAGCGACGCAGATATTACAGATGTTGGTCGACTCACAATTTTGCCAGCGACATACATTGGCAGTCCAAGACACATGCACGAGTACTCCCAGGACGCGATGACTTACGTGCGCAATTATGGACGGCCGGATTGTACGCTTTTGTAGTAGTTGTCGGAAGGTGCATTCCTCTTTTTAGTACAAATAAGTCGCAGGCGTTAACTGGTACGATTGGGCCACTCCAACTTCCCTGACCTCGCGAGTTAGATACCCGGGCGTGGCACCATTTTTTTTAAAAAAAAAAAAGCAAAAAGTGTATTGACCTTTGTTTAATATTGACATGAAAGTGTATATCATAAACCTGATCCGACTTTGAAGTTTTTGAAGGCTTTCGATTTGACCCTGATTGCAGCATTAGTTTAGTATACTAGAACAAAACTCGGAGTGGGATTTGACCATCGTGTTATAGGCAGACAGCTGTGATATAATGCTATCTCTTCCGAATCTTCTTTAAAAAAAGCTTCTAATCGATAATAATTCCTACGCATTTTATGATCCTAACGTTGTCAATTAATATGCCATTTATTTCAATGACTGGTTCAACCTCAAGGTTAATCTCCATTAGTTAGTTTTTCTTCACGTTTAAGCCTGTGCACCTTAGCCTGTTCATCATCATTAACTACGAAGTTAATTGATCTATGTTTAACATTAACTTATTTTTGCATCCACATCCTTTCCTTCTGCATAGATCAATGTATCATCCGCATATAGGAGTCTTGTAAAACGTTAAAAAACTGGCATATCGGTGATGTATATTATAAACAGCAGTGGACCTAGTATTGATCCTTGCGGCATTCCTTGTTCCACTTCAATGAAATCAGACACTGTTCTTTTTATATTTGTTCGTTGTACTTGTATTCTAGTTGTTAGATATGATCTAAATCAATAAGGCTCTTTACCTTAAATGCTATAAGTTTTTCGTATGGATAATTCCCTCGTTTGAAATTAAAAGAAAAGCCATTTTACTTTTTCCGCCAACGCTTAATTCGTTCACTAACAACCTGACTTCCGCTTTTCATGAATAATTTTTTTCTAAAACCCGCCTTATACTTCGACGAAATATTGTTGAATTTAACGTCCTCCATCAGCTGCTATTTAATCCCCATCTCAAAGATTTTCACTGTCGCTCTTAAGGTAATAATATGACGCAACTCATCGCTTTTAATAGTATTTAAACCTTGCTCCACAAGTGTTATCATTGAATCTTTCCACGAAGCTGGGAACATTCTAGTTGAAAACGAAAGCGTTTATTAACTGAAGAACAGTCGCCCGCAACATGTTCCAGTTATCTTGGATAATTTATGAACTTGTGTTTTTGAAGTCTGCTTTATTCTCAAGTGTTTTACACTTTTTTTAAGGTTCATGTGACCTTTTTTCCGCCTTTTCAGCGAGGCTATTACCAGGATTAAGGGGATCATAACCCCTTCCACATCCCTCCTGGTCCATCTGTGGGGTTCGCCGATTTGACCTCAACGAACATCGGCAGGCCTCTCCATTTCAAATCACTTCATCACGGAGGTCATTGTGTTATCCCACGGATTTGAATGTACACTTGCGGGACAGCTTTAAGATGTTAAGTGTGTCGCCAGGCCCACCTGGATGTTCAAATTGCCTAGATTTCCCCTCTTAGTCGCCTTTTACGCCTAGCGCTGATTGGGGCGCTGCATTGATATTCTAAGCCCATCCCTACACGGGTTATTAATAAAGCAATAATAATAATAATAGATCCTTTCTGTATTTAAAACCCTCAATATTGCACTCATCTTGTTATATTATTTTTGGCATTTATTTTAATTTCAATATTGTCTAATTTCTTAGTAGTACTAATTTAGTACTTGCGTCCGTCGGCATGTTCTGTATATCTTTCATCACGTAGTCAATTATTGCTTTCAATGTTGCTGTAACCCTCGTATACTCTTTCATACTTTGAGTTAACATATAAAATTCTTCCATCTCCAGCTTATATGGATAATTGTTTTTCTTTCAAATCAATATTGAAGTCTCCAGCTATTAACATTTTTATTGGCGTTTCGGTGATGATCCAGAAAAGAGCAGAACGTTTCTCGCTATACATGTTTCACTAAGCTTTCCCCGAGACTGCTGTTAATGGATCTGCTACTGAGCACAGTCCGAACCCTTTTTGTCAGAAAGTGTTACGAACTATGCTATTCAAGGTAATGGTTTCTAAGTTCAGGTTGTTCTTCCATCTCTAGAAAAGCAGCCAGCGTGAATTCACTATGGTCAACGGAAGACCTACGATGTGGTCGTTTGCGTTAAAATGTTTATTTTTAAGGGATTTCTCAATCATTCTAGTTCTGTTTCCAAAGATCTGCCATTGACATCTGCGTGTTATGTGCTGCATAAAGAACAAGTTGCACAGAGATTGCTCCTTATATAGAGTGAATAGATTTCCCAACATTAAGAATGAAGACAACCCGCAGTTTATTACAGCTATCTGCAATAATTTCATACTTCCTGGCAGCCTCTGAACATTGCATGAAGCCACGAGATACTTGTTTCGCTTGTACTTTGTAACATTATAACAAACAACATCAAGTCCCGCTGACTTGTACGGTTGGAAGGATTCTAGTACCTATGCTATTTTGTCCTTTCTAGTAAAATATCCAATGATTATGAGTTGCCGGGACGTGGGTTTCAAGAAGTAAGTCCATAATCTCCAGGTTGCTATCCAACAATTGCATTCCTTAAACAGGTTACCGACAGGAAAAGGTTTTGTATCTAGAATTTGTTTGGAGTCTATCAGCCTCTGGGGTAGATTCACTGCCGAAACGGAAACCGTAGTGTGCCCAAGTTAATTTTCAGCTGTTCTTGTTTCTTTTTTAATTCGCTCCAGTTTTTGCAGTTCTTCAGTTTAGCTCTGTTAAAAATTTGCTGGTTGTCATCTCAAGAAGTCGTAGTTTCCATTTCAGCAAGCTGCACAAGTTCATTTGGAGATTTATTAAAAGACCTCACCGTTAAAGAAGACATCTACAGCTTTCTAAACAACGATAAAGATCGTAATCGATATGTTAGTTAGGTTAGGTTTTTTTTTTTTTAGGTTAGGTTGAGGTGGTTATCAGCTAAAGCCCACACTTAGAAAAATGTGTAAGATTCATTGCTATACCACGTAGATGTAGGGATTTCTCCCTCTACCCGTAAAACAATTCGGAGCTTCTTATGAAGGGTAATAGACTTCTAACATCAGTGTTAGCAAAGTCACTTAGATAATTAAGTAGGAAAGCTCCTGAAGGGAAGTCTTCGGAGGCGGCCATAGAATAGGTAGTCAAAGATGCAGTCACAAAGTGGGACACAAGATATGCAAGCCCTGTGGCCCAACTTGAACAAAAAGAAAACTGGCGCGATTCTGTAAATATCTAGATTTCAGCTAAGAATGACACAGCTAAAGATTAAGGCTCTCAGCAACGGACACGTACAGATACTGCATTGATATCTGCGTCACGGAAAACATTACGCACATACTTTGTGAGTGCGAGGGTATCGGTCGAGACGCCTGGGCAACTATTTCTTTGATAGTCTAGAGGAGGTAACGTCGATTGACTGCAACAAATTAGTGAGTTTATCAAGAATGTGAAGTGTATTCTCCTCATCTTCTTTGTTAATGCAGCTTTTACAAGTCGTTTGAATATACGCCAAAACTTGATGCGTGCTTACATATGCGACAGTGCCCTGTAATGACAAGCTCAGTATAGCTGTCGGTTTAGTACTATTTAACACTTAGAGTTAGTTACACAATTATGTTTCATTAAAATTAATGTTAGCAACTACAATTTACAATATTTATTGAGTGGAAAAGATGTACAACTTAATGTATAAAACTGGAGGCAGCTCCGCATTAAACCAGAGATTCAGTGAGCAATATTGGCAAACCGATATAAAGCTAGTGCATTCGCCTGAGAACTCAGCTTTGCCTGCAATGCTGCAATGTGCATTTGACTATCAAAAGGAATTCTACAAACACAGTCAATGGCTTAAGTTGAAATAAGATTTTTGACACAACCACGACTATTTACAACATTTCTTGCAAGTTATTAACATTAAAATTTTAAAAACTACCAGATACACGGTTTCTTCTTGTATTCTTTCCTTTTTTTTTAACAACAAGGTTATGATTTGGACTAAAGGCATCATAACCCTCCCGCTACGTCACAAGTCTAGACGGTATTAAATCACATTCACATCCTATCCCATAATACCTTAAGCTTTCATTCAACAACCACCTTAATGCTACATTTCACCCCAGACAAAATAGACGCGCGCAAAGTCAACATTTGCACAATCGACACACACACAAAACAAAGTGATAGTTGCGACACACACAGAAACTGTGGGTTCTAATTTTCCTTATCATTTCGGAAGCGGAGCGAGTCCAAACTTATTTTTTAAACAAATCCCATGAAATGAAGTCCGTGAATATTAACATTCTCGACTGGCACTATCAGAAGAGTTCATGGGGTGAATGCAAAATTCTGCCACGCACTTAATACCCCAATAAACATCCAAAACGCTCTTAAAATACAAAAAAAAAAAATAATTCAAATCGGTTCAGTGAGCTTTATAAATGTGTCGTCGGCTTTGAAGCAGGCGTTGGAACCAAGCCAAAATATTGGACAATGCCAAAAACAACATGACAAAACGACTTGTGACCAAGACGCCACAAGCGAATCGATATCTGGAACACAACTTTCAGCTATTTATCGTTATCTTCTTTGCCTCTATAGTGGTATAGGTTGATACCTAGTTGGTGGCCAATAACAAAAATTTTGTTCTATACAGGCACTCCAACACTGCGACGACACTCACCCGCAAAAGCCGTAATGACAGAGGGCTATTAATCAAGGGTAGTAACTAAAATTCAGAGATAGGGAGCTTATAGTTCTAATTATAATAGGCAGAGGAATAGGCTCCTTTGTATGATTTGTACCAAGCATTAAATGCTCATGACCACATAGAATTGAAAAAAATGACAACGAAATGGTAATTTACTCTAATTGAATGAATTTACGTCTTTCCCACTGAAATTTGTGTATTCGATATTTTTTATACACTTCAAGACCTGGTGTTGCGAATCAAATGCATAATATTATGTACATATTTACAGAATATATATAGACGGGTGTCTTTGGATAAAAAAAACAAACAAAACAAAAACCTCCAAATCCAATTCCATCCAATGGCCAACCTTGAAACTCGTAAAAAATATAGCAACTTGTTCTTTTAAAAATCACCACTAAGCCAAATAAGTAAAATTTATAAAAAGAAGAGCTGTGAAAATATTGAAGAAAAAAACTTGTTAATTAAGAAAAAAGAAAAAGCAAAAACTCTGTATGTTTGTTTAAACTACACGAAAATTAATTCTTTACTTGTTTCCGCTGAGTAGCATTTTAATTTATTTTTTTCTTATATTTAACTGAAAATATTACTCTTTGTGAGAAAATTCAATTTGATTCTTTTGTATTTTTGGATTTTTTTTTCTTTTTTAACGAAACACGAACTTCTCCTCGGAAGACTTACATCGAATTAACCCAATTTTTTTTTTTTTATTTTGGATACAAAATTATTATGTATTTTTAACTTGAATTGCGTTTTTTTTAGGACTAGTGTCACCATCTACTGGTGCGATTATTTTTGTTTTCTTTTTTAGAATATAATGAAATTGTAGATCACATGAGAACGCAAAAAGAAAAACACCAAATAACTTAAAAAAAATTGGAGTGAAATTAATTTTTCGCGCACACACACGGGTGGCATCAAGAACAGTCGAAAATGGTCGGTTTGGTGGGTATTTTTTTTTATGACATTTGACAGCAGCTGTTAATAGGCTGCGGTAAGGGAGTTTTCATAGTGACACTGCATTAGCGGTGGTACTGGTGGTTTGTGTATTTGATATGGATGTGCGATACGTAGCGTTAGTGAAGAACTCTACAAATGCGTTGTGACACTAACATAATATATGGCAGTTAGAATGGCAGTTATTACAAGGGCGGGACTAAATAGTGAATTATTTTGTTTTACAAAATACTTCTTATATTCTAGTTATTCCTTATTGATTTATTTCTTTGATGAATCGTTAACAAATACATTATTTGATTTAGCCTGGAATTCGAACAGATACAACTAATTGTGTAAATAATATTTTACATTTCTCTTTCACCATCTTCGTTCTCGATAATTCACTTATTCCATAACACAATTCACTTTCCATATCTTTATTAATACAAATAATTTATAATATGTACTTATATCTTTTATTCATTTTCACCACTGATTCGGATTTTCTTTTTGCTACCGATGCTGTCAGCCCTGAACCCCACGGACGGATCGACTCTAAAAAATCAATTTGGTGAAGATACATGTATAAACGAAACAAATACTAATTATAAAAGTGGCCAATATTAAGTTCCTTTTAAAAAGCAAAAAAACCGGAAATAAAAAAAATATTCTTAAAGACTAGGAAAAAGACTTGCTGGTTTTAAAGGTTACCTAGGTTGGGCTAGGTTATAGTGGCAGTCGGCAGAAGCCGACACACTTAGACCAATAAAAAGGTCACAATAGACCTTTTTACCACACGGATCTATCTTCTTCCTACTTGTTGAACCAGTTGGAGCTTTTGATAAAGCTTGAAAGAGTTTTAATGTCGATGTTTATGAGATCGTTCATCGTTGAGATCATTGTAAAAGGAATATCACAAATGGAGTTTTCGTTTTTGAGAGAGAGCAGGGCATGTGCGGTTAAGGTGGAGAATAGTCTCCTGCTCCTCTTCTTTAGAAGTCATTTATATAGAAGACAAGCACGTGTTTCCCGGCACATCTCCACGAGAGATGATCTGCAGCCTATGATGGAGTTTGTGGAGACAGAATCCCGATTTTTAAGCGCAACTTGGCTATCTGAGAAGATTCGGATGCCCATAGCGGATATCACGTTTTTCTTCAGCCACGAAAGGACTTCTTTAATAGCGATAATTTCCGCCTAAAACACGCTGCAGTAATTAGGGAGACGAAAAGAGAGGCTGCGGTTCAGCCTGTCAGAGAACACACCTTCACCTACCCCTCGTCGGTTTTGGATCCATCGGTGTAAAAGTGGATCGATTTATCTTCGACAGAATATTCTGGGGTGATGTTGACTTTGAAGTTTTTACCAAAACCGATCTGAGGGGTGGTTTGGTGTATGTTGCTAGGGAGGATTCTAAATTTTTTTAGAATAGAGGAGTGGCCGATTTCATTCTCGGATCACTGGAAAGTTGTTTTAAGGCGCACAGCCGCACTAGAAGCCGCTTGCTTACTAAAGATATCAAAGGGTGTCAGGTGAAACTGAATGTCCATTTGCAGCAGAGGGAGTAGTGCGCAGTGCACCACACACACAGATCGTTGGACTTTGCTTAGCTTATCGCGACTTATCGCTTTGTCTAAGGCAGTCCACTATACAACCACCCCGTACATAAGTATCGGTCTTATTACCGAGATGTATAGCCAGTTGGTAATGCGGGGTTCAAGACCCCATTTACCGATGGCTTTTTTGCAAGAGAATGTGACCCAAGCATTTAGTTTCATCAGAGAAGACTAAGCTTGTGCCCCTGATTAAGTGAGGATCAATGTGTGGATTTTTATATTTCCTAGTGAATAGAACAAGTTCGGTTTTGTGGGGGTTAATACCTAACCCACAACAATCTGCCCATGTCGTTAGCTTGTTGAGAGCGTTTTGCAGAAGTTCTTTCAGGGTAGCTCCCTGAGGTCGGAATTGCAACGTCGTTCGCATAGGCAATCACCCTGCAGCCTTTCCTTTCCAGGCACATCAGCAGCTCGTTCACCACGAAGTTCCAGAGAAGGGGGGAAATGACTCCGCCTTATGGGGTTCGTCTACTGACAGATCTTCTGGCAGATGTCACACCCAGTTTTGAGTTTATAATCCGGCTTGTAAGTAGTAAAATAATTTGGTTTTAAAGGACTCCGAAAGTAATTCAACGCTAACTACAATACCAAGTACCTAATTTCTCGCATTTTATTTATTCATAGAAGTTTGATTACAGGTTTATATGTTTTAGGTTTTTAATTTTTGGTTTTTGAATGAAAAATAAAAAGTATGGGTAGGTACTCAAAAACCAACCAGTTATAAAACAGAAAGTGTATATTTTCATTGGCTTTTTATTTAAAAAAAACCCCAATGAGTACAGGATACTCCGTTATAATTTGAATTAACATTTATACATATGCATAGCTATGTATAGACAAAAACACTGTTATATACACTACGTTCCACGTGTTTACGAACAGGTAATTTCTTGATTTAATTTTACGAAATTTTTTGAATCCTTTGATAATATGTGAAAAACCAAATACAATATGAAAAAAATATGCTGTAAATAATTGGGAGGCAGATGAATTAATTTTTTATGATGCTTTTACCAATAAGGTCAAAAAATTGGTCCTTTTTTCGTTCCACCTGTTTACGAACAGCAAATAAATCTACCTGATAGATGCTTAAAAGCTAATAAAACAACACTTTTTTTTTATTGGAATAAATTGATTTGGGTTTTATTAAGATTATAACAATAGTTTTTAATAATGTGTATTACCTCCCGATCGCTGTATGACTTCAAAAAGCCTGCTATGAAGATATTTTAAAGTTCTTAAAAGTAATTTATTGAAATTTCGAACCAGGCTTGTTTTATGGCTTCAATTATTTCTTCCGAGTCAGAGCATTGCTTTCCTCCTTCGTAGACCTTTTTTGAAAAGCCGTGCCCACACGTTTTCCATGATGCTCAGGCCCGGTGAATATGGCGTGCCAGTAGGTCTACACTTTGACTCTGAATCCAAGTTTTGACTATTCTTACAGTATGTTTTAGTGCATTGTCCTATTGGAAAACCCATCGCTGTCCCCCAAACAATTCGGAAATATGAGGTAAAGCTTTTTCCAGTATAGATTTGTATGTGAGCGGTCATTGTTGAGATTTGGTAGGTTTGCAGTTCCGTAAAAGCTTACCGCTCCCCATACCATTACTCCGAGTCCCGTGCTGTGTCTTTTATCCAAGTGTATGCAAATAATAATTATACCCATCAGGTCCATCCAAATTAAACTTTTTTTCATCTGAAAAGACAACGGTATGAGTCGACTCCACCTGGTTGTGACTTATTGCAAAATCAAGTCGCTGACTCTTGCGTCCTGCGTTCAATGGTGGTTTATTTTTATTTTATTTTGTGTCTAATATGGTTGGACTGCTCTAACACGCAATAAACAGTTGATCTACTATCTTCAACTCCAGTTCCTGGCTTGATTTTACTTATGGAAAGTCTTGAATTTGTTTTTGCTCTGATTATTCCTCCTTACCAGTGTTTTTTTTTTTAATAGTTCTCAGTGTCCTTAAGATAATTGAGAACAACAGTTGGTCCTTTCCAATCTTACCGGCTATCAAACGGATAGATTTACCTTGCTAATTGTAAGCTCGAATTTGGCATATTTCCTTCTTGGTTAATGAGTTTCTTTTACCAATATTTGTTGTTTCTATGAAAATATGGTAAGAGTTAGATTTACTGACTGTTCGTAAACAGGTGGAAAAGCGTCATGAAAATTGAATTTATCCGCTTAATCCCAATTCTTTTTACATCATAAACATAATTTAGCTTACTTTTAAAATGGAATTTGCTTTTTCCCATACAATCGAAGGGTTTAAAAAAATTAGTAAGATTAAATCAAGAAACTAATTATATGCGGTCTGTGGAAAGTAACCTTAAAACTAGTCCAGTATATTTTTGGAAATTTATCAACACAAAAAGAAAAAGTACTGGTTTTCCAACGTTGATGCGTCTTGGTAACAGAAATTCTAGTGATCCTAAGAATATTGCTGATATGTTTGGTGAATATTTTCAAAGTATTTATAATTCGACATCCTCATCCTCAATCGATTTCAACTACGTAAAATCTCTTCCATCTATGGTTGATTGTTCCTGTTTTTCATTTTCTGTTAGTGATGTTGAAGTTGCCCTATCTAGCTTGAAACCCAAAAGAAAACCAGATATCCTGGGATTTTTCCCTTTTGTTCTACGTCATTGTGCCAGTTCACTCTGTTTTCCGTTATTAGAATTGTTTAATCAACCGCTCTCCGACGGAATTTTTTTAGAAGAATGGAAAATATCTACCATTGAACCAATTTTTAAATCTGGCTCTAGGCATCTAATATTTAATTATAGACCAATTACTAAACTTTCGGTTATTCCCAAACTGCTAGATAGTCTTATTAAAGATAAATTAAATTTTTCAATTAAACAGTTTGTCAGTAAATATCAACATGGTTTTTGGAAGGGTAGATCAACCTCCTCAAATTTAGTAGAATTCACAAGCTTCTGTATTGATTGCTTAAAAAACCGTAAACAAGTACATGTGATTTATACTGATTTCGTGAAAGCATTTAGTAGAGTAAACTTGACGATTCTCCTTGAAAAACTGAAGGCATACGGTTTTTATGGTCCATTGCTGCAATGGTTTAAAACATTTTTATATGGTAGGAAGCAATATGTTGCTATAGGAGACTTTTTCTCTAAAGAAATCCAAGTTACCTCTGGTGTTCCGGAAGGAAGTCATCTTGGCCCATCTTTATTCCTACTTTTTGTAAATGACCTTCCGAATATATTAAAGCATTGCTATTGCTTTATGTATGCCGATGATATAAAATTTTGTGCAAAAATTTCAACAATAAATGACTGTATGCTGCTACAAAATGACATAAATTCTTTCAGTGAGTGGTGCAGGTCAAACGACTTACTCTTAAATGTAGACAAGCGTGCTTACATGAATTTTAACAGAACACTTCAAAATATTCTTCCACGTTATTCAATAAATAATATTCAAATAAGAATAGCCGAAGATTTTAGGGATCTTGGTGTTATTTGTGATGTCAAATTAACATTTCACTTACACATCAATTACATTGTTTCTAAAGCGAATTCACTATTAGGATTTTTAAAAAGGAACTCCTCAGATTTCAAGGATCCTTACACTCTTAAAGCTTTATTTTGCAGCATTGTGTGTCCCATTTTGGAGTATGCCTGTGTCGTCTGGGGATCTACAACTGTTCTGAATGTTCAAAGGATTGAAAGAGTTCAAAAGAAATTCTTAAAATTTGCTCTCAGATAATTCTTTCCTAATAACGAAATTGAGGTGCATCATTCCTATCATTCGAGGTGTCTTTTACTTGGAATGCAAACTCTTGAATCTAGGAGAAAAGTGTATCAAGTAATGTTAGCTCGTGATATTCTATGCGCAACGGTCGATAGTGAGAATCTACTTAATCGTTTGTATTTGTATGCTCCATCTGAGTCTTTAAGACCGAGACCACTGTTATTTCTATCTCGTCATAACACATTGTATGGTCAGCGTGAGCCTATCTCTTTGTGCAGCAAAATGTTTAATACGTACTGTTCAGAATTAGATGTATTTTTGTCCAGAAATACTTTAAAAAATATGTTAATTTCTGTCATTAGGCAATGCATTTTTTTTTAATTTATTATATCTTAAAATATTTGTAAATTAACTTCAAAATCTGTTGATTGTAAAATCGTAGGTTAAATAAATACAAATACAAAATACAAAATACAAAAATACCTGTTCGTAAACGCGTGGAACGGAGTGTAGAAATCGAGCAGTTCAACAAAACGAGCGTTTGATTCTCTTCAGACTATATCGGCAGAGATTCTATTAAAAAAATTGCGTTTGGTAACCTGTAAGCTTCTAAGGGTACTCAAAGAGAAGGCGATTTAGTATTCAGCTATAGAGATTAGTGTTCCTTAAACAGCATATCATTTACATAAAACAAATTGAAGAATGAATAAGGAAGACGGAAGAGAACGACAACAAAAAAATTTAAATTGGAAGACAGTCAAAGTCAAGAAAAAATAATAACCCTGGACGAATAATATTAACTTAACGCATGCATATATTGTGTTAATAACACCATTTTATTTATTTGAATTTGTATATTTTTACATTATGAAAAACCAATTTTCTTACTTTCTTTTGTTTCCCTTGAATGGATATTGTAATAAATGATTATTATTGTGCTATCAATAATTGTGCAATTTATGCACGGCGATGTTCAGGGTGGCGCACCAATTAGGCATTAACGGCCAATAGAGGGCCTAGAACCCTAGTGGATGGGACCTACAATTTTACCCCGAATCCGAACGGCAAATTTGAGAAGCTTCTCATGACAATTGATACTCTTGAATGTTTGTCAGACGTTCGCAAGAGGTGGGGCAGTGGAAAAAAAAACTCAAGATGTTACTTGGTCCGGCGGGAATTGAACCGGCGACACACTAACCATTGAGCCACTGCGCCCGACAATACTAAATAAAGCTAACTTTTTTTTAATCAATGTATTTCATTTATTTATTTTTAGTATAGACAATTTAATTTTATTTTATATAACTAATTGTTTTCGAAGATGATAGATGATCCACGCATATGCGACAACTGATCAGAAAATTATTCATTGCGGCCTGAAGGGTTTAAGTCGGGATCGCCTCAATTATTGTTTTAATGGGACTGCTTCAATTCAGTCAAATTCCTTGGATTCGTTTTGTACACCTTGCTTGACATAACCCCATAAAAAAAGTCTGGTACAGTCAGGTCAGGTGATCTTAGAAGCTAGCGGAAAGTGTAGTTTCTGGGTATTAACTTGTTTGTGAATTTTCGTTGAAGATCGGCCATATCCGTTCTGGCTATGTTTGCAGTTGCTCCATCTTGCTGGAACAAAAAGCTGTTGAAACGGATGCTTCATCGGCGCAGTTCTAGGTAAAAAAACTCCTTCAACACCTTTAAATAACGGTCCCCATTGACAGTTACTGTTACACCGTTTACTTCAAAGAAGTATGGCCCACAATGCACCTTCATGAAACTGCAAACCACACAGTGACTCGTTCTTGGTGCAGTACCGTCTCATGGAGTATTTCTGGATTATATTCACTCCATATACGGCAATTTTGCTTATTTACATTGCCGTTTAGATCCAAACTGGCCTCATCAGACATAAACAAGCAATTTATCAAGCAATTGTCTCCTTCGGTCATTTCAATAATTTTTTTTAAAATTCAAGGCGAATAGGAAAATCCATAGGGTTTAACTTGTTTGCAATTTGGACTTTGTACGGAAACAAGTCTAAGTCATCATGAATTATCCGTTGTAATGAGCGTCTGCTAGCTCCAATTTGCGCCGATAAGTTTCGAGTCGAAACGCTTGGATTTTCCTGAATTGACGATGCTACAGCCGCGATTGTGTCTTGACCCCGAACATAGGGATCTCGATGGTACGGTCTTCGTGCGTTGCTTCCGGATTCGGCAAACATGTTTACCAAAACTCCCGCCTAAATTCTTATTGGACGGAAATGAAGGACTTAACAGCATGGTACCACTGCACTATCCAAATCTTCTTTTCGGTGTCCCAAGTATTCATTTTAATAAATCTAAATAGTAGCGTGCCAAATAAAAAAAAAATAAGCCGATTATCATGCAGATAAAAAGTTATTACGTTTTATTTTTGTAGCACGATTCGTGCGCCACTCTAAATACTTTGCGAAGTTATGCAAAACCAAACAAGCGGCTATTAAACTGGGATTATTTTCCTGCTTCAATCGAATTTTATACTGCAAAATGAGAAAACGTTGCTTTATTTGTCCGAAAAATGTCTCTATGATTACTCTATCTTTTATTAAAACAGCATTGAATTTACGTTCAGCATGTTTGTTTTGTTTTTTTTAAATGGTGTCATTAACCAAGAAGTAATGCTATATCCTTCATCGCCCAGTAGAATAGCGGATGAATTATTACCCATATGAGTAAATAACAAGAGTTTTTTTTTTTAAATGCGGGAGTCGTGAACGGATCCTGGCCAACAAACTTCAACAATGGTGAATTTATCTTCTGCATTACATGAAGCGTAGATATTTATTGGATAGAATCCTTTGCGATTAACGTATCTACTCATAGGGATTTATTTTTTTTTATACAAATTGGAGTGCAATCAAGAGCACCGATTGCGTAAGGAAATTCATACTTACTGCTCCATATTATTTGCTCTTCTTGTATTTCTTCCAAAGTATGTGGAAATGCAATCCAATCATTCGCATCGCTTCTGCAACAACTTTCTGTATCACTTTAGATATGGTTGATTGATGTACACCAATGTCTTCAGCAACTACCCTTTAAAATCCAGGGTCTGCTATATAACGTAGGCAAATTCTCATTTTTTCTTCATTTGTCAAAGCACCACCGCGTGTTTCCAGATCGGCAGTGCCGGATTTAGGGGAGGGCAGCCGGGGCTACAGCCCGGGTCCTCCACAAAACAGGGGACCAACAGGTTTTAATATATAGCTCGCAGCTTCTATATTCCTTTCATTTTTCAATGTAAACTGCTCTTAACCCCCCAAAAAGCTTGTTAGGCGCATTTTTTCTTAAATCTTAACTTTTTTTTATAGTGGAATTATGAGTGATCGTCACAAAACTCCTCGAGTTTTTGCTAGTGGCTCCCAGAAGAGGAATTTGCAAGCGAAACGTGAACACGAATCCGAAGAAACTTTAGCTAAAACACCCAAATTGACCAATTATTTTACGTCGTCAAATAAAGAAGAAATCCCTCAAAATACTAAAAAAACAACAGGAGATTCTACAGTAGATGAAGATGTTTTCGATACTATCCAAGACCATCCTGTAGTTTCATCAGCCGACAACACACAATTTTCTAAAACTGATTATGAGAATCAAGAGCAAGCAGAATTTGGTGGTCTCAAAAATGACATTGGTCTTTGGCCTGACCGCATAACAAATGAAATTATTGAATATTGGGCTGAAAAAGGTTCCACAGAACTTCAAAATTGTGAAGTATCTCTGCAGGATTCAGTTCTTCAAGATCAGTCGCGAGATAGTTCCAACTTTGTTCGGAAATGTTCAAAGAATATGTTTACACGCCACAATAAAAATCAAAAGACCGTCAATCGATTCTGGCTTTGCTTTTCTCCAACTACGGGGAAAATATATTGTTATGTGTGTAAGTTAATGCCCACTCAAAACACAAAACTCAGTTGAGAAGGCTTCAGTGACTGGAAGCATGCATCTGATCGTCTATATGAACATGAGATTTCAAAGACTCATTTGGAATCAGTAATGAGTTTAGTGCAACGGGGAAAAGCCACAGGACGCATCGATCAAGAGCTAGCGTTACAAGAGGAACAAAAAATCCAATATTGGGAAAAAATCTTCAGAATTATCGTTAGTACTATTACATTTATTGCTGAGCGTGGATTAGCCTTTCGAGGTGACAATGAAATTATTGGCTCACCGAGAAATGGAAATTTTCTGGGAATTTTGGAATTGCTAGCCGAGTATGACCCAATCCTGGCAACCTATTTGAAAGAGCATGCAAATAAAGAAAGTGGTCATGTCAATTACCTTTCGTCCACGATTTGCGAAGAACTGATCAGTTCTATGGGTGACAAATGCTAACTGAAATAGTATCCAGAATAAAAAAATCCAAATATTATTCGGTGTCAGTGGCGTTTGTACCATATTGTGCTCATTCTCTCAATTTAGTTGGATAGGCAGCTGCTAACTCTTGTCCATATCGGCTGTTCAATTCTTCGATTTCGTTCAGAATTTATATACCTTTTTCACAGCAAGTACAGAGCGATACCATAATCTGACTCAAAAATTATCGCAGAAGAAAAGCGGACAATTTTTCGATTTAAAAAGGCTCAGCGATACTCGTTGGTCTAGCTACGAAAGCTATTATCGATGGTTATTCTGAAATCGAATTAGCTCTGACCAGCTTATCTTCTGATAAGGAGCAAAAAGACATCCTGAGGAATGAAGCATCGAACCTTTTACGAAAGATGAGTTGTCTCGAAACCGCCCTATTTGCTATCTTTTGGAACGATATCTTAGAGCGATTCGAAGCTAGAAACAAGATGTTGCAGGACCCGAAAATGATTCTTGAATCTGCAATGCGTGTATTAGAATAATTGAAATCATTCATTGAATCCAAAAGAGACGATTTTGATCAATACGAGGAAGCAGTTAAAGAAATATGTAGTACTGACCAATATGTACAATTACGCACCAGAACAAGAAATGTGAGGTTGAATCCACTCGATTATATGAAAGCAGAAGACGCAAATCTGTCACCAAAAGAGAAATTCAAAGTATGTATCTGGTTTTATCCCAGTTATCGATCAGCTATGTGTTTCTCTTACTGAAAGATTGCATGCATACGAAGCTGTAGGGTGACATGGTCATAGATGCACCACCCCTTTTTCAAACGATCATAAGTCTTTTAAAATAAACTCTTGGTGCTCGGTTTTTTTTTATATTCATTCGATGGGTTATTTAAGAAGAAACGTACAAACTTAAATTTTTGATAGCGTCTGTCTTCTGAAAGTTAGCATACATTTTTTGGAAAATGTAAAATGGTGCATAGTGCACTATGGTATGTACTGAATGCACCAACCGAGTGTGCAGAATGCACCAGGAGGGTGCTTATTGCACCACGGATTGATTTTAATAATTAAAAACACATAATTTCAATTAATATATGGAGTTTTATTGGAACAAAAATAAGATATAGGATAACTAAAACACAATAAATAGAAAAATTGAAGTTTAATTAACATTAAGAAAATGAACAGAAAATTAACAAAAATAAATTATTACCTTAAAAAAATACATATCATATAGAAAAAAATAACAAAAACAAGTTGTTCGAACATAAAAATGCTTTAAAATAAATAGAATTAACGAATATTTAAATTGCCGAAATATTAGGCAAATTTGTACGATGATTGCTGCCGTTTAGTTAGCACCAACACATCAGGATCTTTCAAGACACATCCTCTTTAACCATTTCTTTTTGATTTGAGCCGCAAAAATGAAATGAACCATTCATTACAGCTGTTGTTGAAGGATTTTAAATAGGTTGTCAAAAAACATTTCAACTGAATATTTGTTGAATGATGTCGCTCGTGCTAAGCATGCTTCAGGTTTTTTTTAACGACAATTCTGGGTGCTTTCCCCGGAAGCCTCGAAGCCAATCTAGTCCAGCAATTGAATTAGTTTTCCAGCTGGCTGGGCTCGTACCTATATTTTGCATTTGATTAATGGATGCTAGTTGAAAAGCTAACTTGCGGCATTCGGTTGCTGTGATTCCATAAAAAAATTTGGCGCAATAAGTAATATAGGATTTTAGAGATTTCTCCTGCCGGTCAGAAAAAAACTTTCGTATATTTTGTAGTCAATGATATTGTTGAAGCTGGACAACTCTTACATTTTTTGTAATATCGTCGAACAGTATGGTACGACAGACCAACTTCTTTTGCAGCTCCTCGGAGAGACATTCCGCCATCGATTTTTGTGAGTGCTGCTCTCATCTGGTCTTTCGTATGAAAGCCTTTTTTGCGTAGTAACACTGGTTTTCGCGGCATCCTAAAAAAAAGTTTGCTTTTAAAAAATGTTATTCTTCGCAAAATCGCTAAGGTGCACCATGCACCATGGTGCATTTAGCACTATGCTTATGTGGAGCATTGTGCACCAACATGTATTTTTTGATAAAAATTTGAATATTGAGAAAAAAACACAACAAAACTATTAACTTCTTATTCAAAATATAAACAAAATGTCCCAATTAAGCGATTTAATAATTTTAAGTGAAGAAAAATTCGATTTACAAGCAAATATTAAAAAATTAAACTCACCTCGATTTTTTTGGTTTTCACTTGAATTTCACAAACCACTTTGCACACTTGCGCCAACAAGCGCGGACACGACCAGACTGAATCCTAACGCAGTTGCTTAATGTAACGGGCACATATAAATGAGGTAGACACCAATACAGCTACCAGTTTGCTGGATATAGCTGTGGTGAATTTTGCACCACTGGTGCATTTATAACCACCTCACCCTACGTTCGCGATTTGGATTTTTCAATCACATAGAGAAGATGGATGCTGCAAATTTGCATGCTGCAGCAGAGGCATTGGTGAAAGTATACAAAGATGATTTAGAGCCTAGTCTTAGCAATGAGTTGGTTCAATTTCTATCTTTGATCAACTTATACAAAAAGGATTATAGAAAAGAACAATCTACCGAGCTATTTTACTATCACATTCTTGAAGATCAAAATTTTAGAGTTACATTCCCAAACATTGAAATCGCACTCAGAATGTATTTGGTTTTGATGGTGTCTAATTGCACTGGAGAGCGCTCATTTTCAAAAATGAAAATTATAAAAAAATAGACTTCGAACTACGATTGCACAAAACTGTTTATTAAAGCTATCCCTACTCAGCATTGAAAGCGATTTACTACGGGAACTATATGTCAGCGAAATCATCAAGGATTTTTCGTCGAAAAAAGCTCGCAAGGTTCCATTTGTTAGCTCTTTAATATAATTCTTGTTTTTGTCTATATTTATATATGAATGTTTGTTTAGATAATTTACTTGGAAAATAAATTCCATTCATCATTTTATTTGGAAAATAATAACCCAGGGGGCCTCCATTTGTTGCCCCAGGCCCTCCACACCTCTAAATCCGGCCCTGCGGATCGGTCCCAAAAATTCTTGAGTTAACATTTTCACACCCTCTTCGCCAAATCTATACAGCCGACGAAAATCTTCGGCAACTGGACACCCCCTATTTTCATAAATTCGATTTGTAACAACGTTTAGTTGAAATTCGACCATCTTGACGGTTGTACAAGGTGGCGCAAAAGTAATCCTCCTATCAGAAAATGCTATAAATTTTGCGATTGGCCCCTAATGTCAGTTCTGTTTTGACATTTGTGTAGTAAACACATGCGAAATACACGTTAATAAACAATGTTACGCTACACTGCTCCAGAACGCGGAATATTGGTGACTATTTATTTGAGCAATAATCGGTCGGTGACTTTGGCACAACGTGAATTTCGTCGCAGATTTCCTACCCGTCCAACGCCTACTGGTGAAACACTGCGACGTTTAGCCGCTCGCCTCGAAGAGACTGGCACAACACGAGATGCTGCCAGGCGTGGCAGACCCCGGAGTAGCCGTTCTGCAGAGAATATTGCTGCTGTAGCCGAAGATGTCATGGAAGCGCCGTCGACATCGACCAGACGACGTGCCACGCAAATGGGTATCAGTCGACGGTGTTTACAGCGAATTTTGGTACAAGATTTAAAGATGTTTCCGTACAAAGTCCAGACGGTGCATCAGCTGTTAGCTGCTGACGCCAATCGCGTCTAACATACGCTCAAGCCATCCTTAATCACCACCAAGAGGAAGATGTTTTTTCATCAAAAATAATCATGAGTGATGAGGCCCATTTCCATCTTAGCGGGTACGTAACTGAAAATCCGCATGTAACCCACGAAGAGCCATTACACCCGCTCAAAGTCACTGTATGGTGTGCTGTTTTCGCTGGAGGAGTCATCAGACCTTTTTTCTTCGAAGACGTCGCGGGCCAAACGGTTACTGTGAATGGTGAGCGCTACAGAGCAATGATCAGCGAGTTCTTTTTGCCGCAACTTGATGAATTGGGATTGGAAAACATGTGGTTCCAACAGGACGGTGCAACGGCACACACTGCACAACCGATATGCTGAAGGATGCATTTCCCGGGCGCCTAATATCCCGTTTTGGCGATTTGCACTCGCCAGCAAGATCCCCTGATTTGACCGCTCCAGACATCTTTTTGTGGGGCTTTTTGAAGTCGCGGGTTTATGTCAACAAGCCTCAGACTCTTGCAGCTCTTAAAGACAATATCCGTCAACAATGTGAGGACCTATCGCCGGAAGTTTTGGCCAAAGTGATGGAAAATGCCATAAAAAGGGCTCAAATGACAATCAACTGTGGCGGCGGCCATTTACATGACACCATATTCTCTACTTCATGTAAAAAAATTTAAAAGACCAAATAAAAATAATCCACACGAAGAATCAAAGTTTTTAATTTTTTTTTTTAAATTACAGCCAAAAAGCATCGGAAGGTTATTTTTGCGCCACCTTGTATATGAACTGAGTAAGAGAAATACCATGCCATCATGCAATCAATAGTTTTCTCATCTTTTTGCAAGTCAAAAAGAGCTCTGTCTCACATCGTGCTCTCAATTTGAGATCGATCTCAACACATTGAGTTCGAGCGCACAAGTCACAACATGAGATCTAACTCGGTCACTGTTAAAGTAAGCAACAGCTTGAACTCATCTTTTTGCATGCGACCCATATTCTTGGAGGTTTGTCAGACGTTCACAAGAGTTGGGGCAGTGAAAAAAAAACATTTAGGTGTTACTTGGCTGTTTTTGTAGTAAGTATTCACTATTTCAACACGAGTGTGTATTGATCCACATCCTAGTTTTTACTTTTCAAAAGCAATGATAGTTGAATAGTGACAATGATAATAGCAAGTTCAAGATCCAAGGCAACAGACGTCGCCTGCAAGTTAACTTACGATTAGTTATTTGAACGCATTGCCTAGCATCTGTTATTGCTGTCAAGTTCACAGATGTATTGAAAACTTTCGCCTTCGGCACACGGAGCGGCTCATCAGATGCATCCAATATCCATCCCACTTCGAAGATTCCTCTCTGCCTAATAATCTACAAATAACGCATATTCTATTATTCTAAGTATTCTTGTAATGGATTTATACATATCTTGGTGAGAGGGGGCAAGAAAGGATTATTTCGGCTCTGAACGTTCAAAGCTTTTTTAAATATTCCTAAGAATCGAACAGAAGTCCTTCAAAATAAGAGCTTAATCCTAGAAATTCATCATAGTTCAGAATCGAAATAGTTGAAAAAGGATATACTGCGCTATTACCAAAAACACCACAGGACCTTCGAATGGGGCAAAATAGACCACTCTTTTTTTTAATAACAATAAAGAAACAAATTAAACAACGATATTTTTTTATTAATACATACCTACAATTTATTGGAAGTATGAACATTTTAAAAAGCTCTTCAATCATGTCCTTTTTTAGTCTTCAAATATTGGTTGTTTTTAGAAACTTAAATATCCTGCTTTAAGAAAAAACCCACTTTTTATAGAGTCGATAGCTTTTTGTAGATCCTCGCTGGTCCATGTGGTGAGTCTTAAAGTCTATTGAACCATTTTCAAAGTACACAAATAACTGATCACGGGTGGCAATGGTGCAGTAGTAGTGTATTCGCTTACGGAATGGAAGGTCGTGCGTTCGAATCCCGGCCAATTCCATTACTTTATACCGAATACATGAAATCGTAATCTCCCTAAGTAACTTAGACACCATCCGTGGAGAAAAACCCTACAACTGCACCCAAACACTTCTTTCCTATCTCTCTATTCTTTCTAATACTAAGTAGCTTACACTGTGTTCTTAGCATTATAAGGGTACTGTAACAACAGAAAAAAAAATCCCTTTAGCGTAAGCAAATTATAAAAAAAAAAAAAAAAAAAAAAAAAAAGTTACCTAAGACATTAGTTTATGAGAACGATGGATGTGAAACTTATTATTTGCTAACACGCGGTCTAAATTTGCGATAGATAGATAGCATACACTAATGCATGCTGCCATTGTCTCCAGTGGAGACCATTTTCGCAACTATATTTCGATAATTTGCGAGAGAAGTCATGCTGTTTATGGCATGCTAAAAACAAAGAAGAGGGGATGATCTTTGCATTGATGTTCTCCATTAAAATCGTTGCCTCTCTCTCCCTCAAACGAACCTAGTATGCGATGATATGCACAGCAAACAAAATTTGACAGCTGTTCTGTTTTTGCTTTTTTCTTCTGTTTCTGCTGTCTGCTGGAAATTTATAGTAAGTGGAGACGTTAGTAATGAAAGGATTACTTTGGAGAGTTATTTAAGTGTTGGGTATCCGGATCGCTAATAAGTTTTATCGGGGGTTCTTTATTTTGCTGAGTAGCTCCAAACATGTGATTGGGGCACCGGCCCAGATATGAGCGTTATACTCAAGTTTGGGAAGAGCAAACGCTTTATAAAATGAAGCCAGATCGGACATGGTAAAATATTTCTTGCACCGCTTAAGGAAGTCCAAACATTTTGCAGGTTTTTGGCGACATCGAATTTGAGGTCGTTCCAACAAAAGTTGTCAATAACAGACATACCGAGAATGGAAAGACGTTCTATTTTGGCGATGGAAGTGCCATTCATAGACAATGGTAGGGTGTTTGGGGATTTACTTTAATGATAGAAGACAGCATTGCGTTACGAAAGCATTAAAATCCATTATATCAGTTCAATTTAAGCTCAGGATTTGTGGTTTTTCACGAGGTTTTAAAAAATCGATTTATTCGTATCTAAGAATAAGGGTTTATCAAATCAAATTTAGAGGATCGCCATCAGAATCTTTCACAGCTCAGTCTGGAGTTCCCCAAGGAAGTCACCTAGGGCCAATTCTATTTATACTAGCCATTAATGAAGTTAAGGCATGTACAAATCCCAGCCATATCCTGAGCTACGCTGATGATGCGAAAATATATTACTTTGTCGATAATCAGCAAGACAGAATTCTTCTTCAAACCGATATTAATAGCTTCGCCCCTTGGTGTGCTAAGCGCGGTATATTCCTGATCCCTAAGTACTCCGCAACACAGAGCTGATAGTGCAACAAAAAATGACGATTGAATAAAAATGGTTTACAAAATAAGTCCGATTAAGTGGGGTCTTTCAGGTATATATACGTCCAATCATTTTCGCCGAAAATAAAGCTCCGCACGCGTTTGTAGTAGGAAAAGCTGGACCTTAGGCCCTGTGGCGACCACCAAATTTATGTTCAATTCTTAACCCATACGATCTACATCGACAGTCAGGCAGCGATAATAGCCTTACAATTACCAACAATAAGATCCAAGTTGGTAAAACAATGCCGCGAATCTCTTAACGAGATCGCCGACAGATGTAACATTTCCCTGTGCTGCGTACGCGGTCACAGCTCAAGATCTCTCTGACAACAGAGAGACACCGGCTCTACCCATTCAGACGTTGAAGTTCAAACTTCTAGACAATGCAGTAATAGAAGCAAACAATAGGTGGATTAGCATCAGTACATGTGCGTCCTCAAAACAAATTTGGACCAAAGACGATGCAAAAAGAACATCCAAACTTCTCTCCATTAGCAGGAAAAATATCAGCTCTGTAATCGGAGCAATCACTGGCCACTGCCTTTTAGGCAGACACGCCACCAGATTGGGAGCACCCTCATACGACTTCTGCAGAAGCTGTAGAGACATTGGGGAGGAAGAAACCACCACATACCCCCCGTGTAACTGCCCCGCACTGGCCAACTCAAGGAAAAAAATTCTTGGCGATTATTTTCTTGAGGATCTAAGCGATGTCAGTGAGACAGATATTTGCTGTATCAGCAAATTCGTCACTAGGTCCAAATGGTTGAACTAATCTAGAGGACGGATTAGACTGTGGCTAGAGCCCCTCCCGTTCCCTTCCCGCAGACCACCACAAAACGTTTCCCCTGCCAAAGAAAAGAGAGCTCACTGAGGTTAGATTACATCAGTCACTTCAGTCGCTACTCCACTCCGAGGGCTAGAGAGGAAACCCTTGGGTTCGACTGTAACAGTCTTCCCCGGCTTTGCTGAATTCCCGCTGAGCAGACAAAACGGGAACAGAGTTGAAGTTAGATTGCAACAGTCACCCCACTCTGCTCCTCTCCCATGCCTCAAAACCTGCATTACACGCCCACCTTAACTCAGTCACCAGAAACATCAGCCATAAATCTGAACGGCTTTTCTTTTTCAGCTAACATAAGGATGACCCCCAACTCGACTATATTTTATTTATTTTATTTATTTATTTCTTGTCACCAAAGAACAAAATCTTTCATAGACGTAAGGTCATACATTACAAATTAAAAAGACATAGAGCAAACAGATTATGACTGAACACTATCAAGTAATTTTCTTTTTATGGCGGAAATTGATAAGCTAAAATCGATTAAATTGACATAAGCGTTATACGATATCATTAAACCGTTGACCGAAGACGAACGACCGTAGTTTGTACGAGAGTGGTCTACTCTAAAAAATCGAGTGCAGCGCAGGTTAAATGATGGAACATTTATGTTGAGAAGGCTTAGAATGTCTGTTGAATCAATCTCTCCTATTAGGGTCCTATGAACAAAGACAACTCTTGCCACCGTTCTCCTAACTTCTAATGACTCTAAGCTTATCAATTTTAACCTAGATATATAAGGTGGTAAGTTGCTTAAGTCGAACCAAGGGAGTCCTCTAAGAGCGAACCTTAGGAATCTTTTTTGAATTGATTCTATTCTATTAATATGAATTCTATAGTAGGGATACCAAACAATAGACGCATATTCTAAAACAGATCTAACAAAAGCTACATACAAAGTTTTAATAACATAAACGTTTGAAAACTCACAAGCATAGCGACTTAACATTCCCCATGTTCTATTTGCCTTGTTTGTGATAGACTCAACATGGTAATTAAACGATAGCTTACTGTCTAAAAACACTCCCAAATCTTTGATTACAGAAACACGGGGAATGACTACGCCACCAAAAGTATACGTATACATGACAGGTGATTTACAGCGGGAAAATGTTATGACTGAACATTTAGAGACATTTAATGAAAGGTAGCTTTTAGAGCACCACAGATGAAGTTTCTGAAGATACGAATTTAGGAGATGAAATGAGTGATAATCATTTCCCGGCAAATATATTTTAAAGTCATCCGCAAACATTAACAAAGAACATTCAGGAATAAAATCGACAATATCATTCACAAACAGAATAAAAAGTAGAGGCCCAATGTGACTTCCTTGGGGAACACCAGAGGTTACTGATATATTTTTCGAAATATTATTACGAAACTTTACATTTTGTAATCTATCAGTAAGGAAGGAAGAAAGCCATTTTAAAAAGAAAATTGGAAATCCCAATTTTGTAAGCTTAAAAAGTAACATTTTATGGTCAACACGATCAAAAGCTTTGCTGAAATCTGTATAGATCGCATCAACCTGGTTACCCTTACTGATTTCAGAGATCACAGAGTTAGTAAATAACAATAGATTGGTTACAGTTGACCTCTTTTTTATAAAGCCATGCTGATTACTGCATATGAGGGATTTACAATAGAAATGTAATCTCTCTGTAACAAGAGAATCAAACAATTTCGGAAGAGAAGATTGCTTACATATACCTCTATAGTTTTCAATTTTATTTCTCCTGCCAGACTTGAAAATGGGAACTATAAAAGAAGTTTTCCAAACAGATGGAAATATTCCAGTTTTTAAAGATAAATTAAAAATATGACATACGATTTTATGTAAAGGAAACGCACAGTTTCTAAGGAAAATAGAAGGAAGACCATCAGGACCAGGATTAAGGCTGGACTCCGAAGCAGCTAAATTCTTCAAAACATCATTTTCAGAAAATATCATACTATTAAAAAGAGGATTAGGAGAATCATTAATGTAATCAAAAAAATTCTCATCAATGATCAAGTCATTTTTCGAATAAACTGATTGAAAAAAGCTTGCAAAATTATTACAAATAGTATCGGGAGAATCCGCGAAACATCCGTTAAAAGATAGTGAGGCTGGAAAACCATCACTTTTGTTTTTAGAATTAATAAATTTCCAAAATTTATCTGGCCTGGAAGCAAGTGTGTTCTGTATATCGTTTAAATACACAAGGTATGCATGGTAGAGAGATGTTTTCAACTCAGACTTCAGCCTTCTAAACAAAACGTAGTCTTCAATAGCCAAACTACAACGCCATTTCTTGTAGGCTCGGTTTTTTTGAGTTTTTATATAGCGTGTAATTTCGTTGTCCCAAGGACATGACTCAGCCTTATTTTTAACGCGAACTACAGGAACATATTTAAAGATAGCATAATTAATAACCGAATAGAATTTGGAGCAAATGTCATTAATATTGGATGATAGATAAGGGCTCCAGTCATAATTATTAAGCTCTTCACATATATAACTATAATTAGCATTTAAGAAATCAAATCTGAAGGATTCACAAATAAATGTTTCATTAAAATTTAAGTTGCAAAAAAGGTTTAAAGAAGGATGATAAGAATCTTCCGGGACGAGAGGAGTGAGGCTCCTCGATACAAGAGTTTCGTCGCTGTTATTAGTAAAGATGAGATCCAAAGTACGATCCATGGTATTTATAACATGATTCACCTGGAGTAGACCAAGTGAGTGGAGCGTATCAACAATCAACGCACCAATTGCTGATAGGGGGTTGACGGGACTGAGATATGTACAATCAGAGTCCCCCGATGCCCAGTGTATATTCGGTTGATTAAAATCACCAAAAGTGTAAATTAAATCCGAGGAAGATAGAAGGCTCACAATGAAACGAATAGCATCTGTGTACCTCGTTACAGTATCTACTCGGGCACTAGGTGGGATGTAAATACAAACGATGTATAATTTAGCGGTGGATGTTAAATTAAAATGGCTGCAGCATATTTCGATGTCTTTATAGCAACTAAGGTCAACATCTATCGCTTTAAAAATTTTTCGAATGGCTATAAGCGCACCACCAAGACGCTTGTAAACGCTGTTATCCGTTGATCGATCACATCGATTAACATCAAAGTAGGTGGGGAAAAGAACAGAATCGCTAAAATTATCATCTAAGCCAGTCTCCGTAAGAACAATTATGTCATATGAACAGCTATAAACACTTATCAGAAATTTAGTGCACTTAGTCCGTAGCCCTCTTACGTTTTGGTAGAAGAAGGCAACTTCCTTAAGTTTTTTGAAGAAGAGGATTTAGCATTATTCTTATTATTCCTGTTTGTAAACTCCTTGACAAGTATGTCCCTTGGCCAAAAGTTCGGATTTAAAAGAATTTTGCCAGTCGCTGATGGAGCAAGTAATTTAAACGACGCAGAAATTCGGCCCGGTAGATTATCAGCTGTTAGGCTTAAACATCTAATGTTTTTTGTGTCGATATCCTTTTTTGCTATATAATTAATAATAGCGGAAGGTTTAGTACCATACTCCAGTCGAGACAAAAACACTGCAAACGGGGGTGGTACAGTTTTCAGATCACAATTGGATGAGGGAGTATTTTCATCGTTTGTCCCAGTAGTCAGACTTTCAATGTCAGCTGACGGGCTTACTCCTATAGTGGTAGCAGCAGGTGAAATTGTTGAACATGAAGGCAATTGAGAGTCAACTAAGGTAATGCCAATTGTATCGGGAACCAAATCCGCCGAGTCTGAATTAGACCGTAGTACTCTCTTTTGTTGAGGAAGTTGAAGATTATTTAGTTGTTTTTGTTGTTTGGGTTTTAATTGTCGCTGATTTTGTTGATTATGCAAATTGGAATTTGTTGTGACCAATTTGTTCTGATGTTGTTCCGTAAGCGGCAAGTCGATTTGTGGAAGATCTCGGTGAAAATTATCTTGATCTAATTGTTTCTGTTGCTGTGGGAGAGTTCGTGGTTTTTCAAGTAGTTGTTGTTGGGTGATTTGAAGCTGTAATTGTGATTCTTTTAATTCGTTCTGCTGTGCCAATATAAGCAGTTGATATTCGCTAATAGGCTGTTGTTGTTGCAGCAGACCGTCAATGTTTTTAAAACTCTTTAGCAGTTCTTCTTTATTTGAGGGATCAAAAACAAGAACCTCATTAATTTCGGTGAACATCTTAAATAAATTGTTGAACATTTTTTGCAACTTTATAAACTTCCAGTGCACGACGTCAATCGATAAATTGCGATGTTTATCGCAATAAAAACAGATGCCAGGAGTTGAGACTATTTTGTCTATGTCTTTCCCCTTAATATTAATGCATTTGGCATGCACACTTTCAAGGCATATCGCACAAGAAAGTTTAGCATCATTTGACGGATTTTTGCATATGAAGCAATCGGAGTAACCCATATTAATTTCCAAAAGATAATATCACGGGCGAGAACCGGTTGATGTATTAAATAAACTTTCCAAGGGAATAAATGTGGTGTGGTATTTGATGGTGATGGTTACAGTACTGGATACTCGATGGTTGCAACATGCAATGAGTTAGAAAAAAACCAAAACAAATATATTTGAGTAGGATCTCTTTGCTAGAAAGGCAGAACATGCACTGAATATTGTACTCACACGTAAGAGGGAGTGAGATCACCAAATGAATGTCAGAGATGTTGAACTGCACTTCTGGTGAAATAGAGATGTATAGCCGCACTTAACTAGGTCGTATTTCGTATAGTTGAAAAAGTGAAATAGAGAACACAATATTTTTGAAGAGACTCAATTGCTTCCAGTAGGCAGAACACACACTAAAATGAACTCACCGGGGAGAATGAGTCAAAAAACTGATTTAACGGCCAATGTAAGATGAAACAAACATATACGGCAATTTAATGCGGGTTATAGAGAACCACTCAATTAGTTCTTCTGATTGGATTTCAGAAACTATTTTTTTTTTTTATTAGATTTAGCAATTTTAGGTAAAACTACAACTCGCGGAAATGATACGATGAAGGGAGAAATTCAATAATTCTTCGAGCACTTCACAAGTTGAAATTTTTAGGCAAAGGTGTATATTATTAAATTAAATAACAATAAGGAGCAAAACTAAACGCAGGCAATCAATAATACCAGAGTTGCCAACAGCCACCCTTCCATGCTCCCTTTCCGCGGACTAGGGCACCTTGCTCCTCCGCTGCGCAGGGAAATGTCGCCACTTCAGTAGTCATTCTGAACACATCGTAACCTATGCGAACTAGGCTGCATACCCTGACCCCTTCAGGAGTATCATCCCCCCTACAACCACTCCCTCATAGGAGGAAATTACAGGGATCCCAGTAGGTCGACCGGCAGAAGGTCGGGAAGTTTTATACAAATTAGTTAAATGAAATATGGTTCATTTCCTCATATAAACATCTTTTTGACCCACCTTGTAAGTCTAAGACCACGCTGGTAGTTAAGCTACGAGTATCAAAAATGTTATGGGGTAATATTGGGACGACTTTATGTCAACTTTTTTTCCATTAGAAAATAACTGGATCTTTAAGGAGAACACACAAAAATCGATTGATTTTGTTCTTAAACTAGATGTCACTCTTTCACATCAATCATCTTTAACATTTATGCGATGGAAAAAAACAAAAAACATACTAAATTTCATTATATAGGTAGTACAAGGAAAAAGCCCATCTCATAGATTTGCAGATAATTTTCTACCCCATAAAAACGACATTAACCTGCACTATAAAGCGTTTCAACCATGCAACGAATACAACGGACAGACCGAAAGTCCGAACGATTGTAGACCAGGTTAACTCCTCGCTACCTCATGTTGTTAGCCCATAACAATGCTCATAACTTTTACGTAACATTTTTATCGGAAATTGCCAAACAGCATTCACCCACTTACTTTCATCATCATCCACCACGACCGTCGCATCAGCCCCATCAACGGAATTCACCCACAGGACACTGAGCAATTTCGTTACAGTTCATTAGACATCATCCGTCGTTGCTGCTCTTGCTCCTGCTCCTGTGCTGGCTTGGAGCGATTCAGGCATCATCCTTTTATGTGTTGCATTGGTCAAACACCGGATGTACGTGTGTATGTGTGTGTACTTTGGTCCACCGGTTGCCCTTATACTCACCGCACAATGGACTAAAATGTTTTTCGATTGTTCGGTTAATTTCCATGCAATGCATATGTGCTTGTATTGGTGGTCTACTACAGGATAGCTGACATAAATTTGCCGAAAATGCTTCTTTTATACGCGTCATCCATTCTTTTTTCTTCATCGCAACTGAACGTCTTTACCATTAACTGTACAAGGAGGACATTATTAAAATGGGTGGCATGAGCAGAAGGGTAAGAGTTCAGTGGATACCTTTTTGGCCTGGTTGGCGATATGCGAGAAGTAGTAGAGAATGTCCTCTTTTACGGTTTATAACCCTATTGTCCTTCATCGTCTCCTTGTTTTTTTAATCATCATTATCTGTAACGTTGTCATCGTTTACATTCTCGGTTGCTGCTCATCAATCCCATCTTTAAGACGCGCGCGGTAGTTACTCCTTCGAACTCGATTAAAGGGATCATCGAGATTTGTCAGCATAAAGCGGGCAAAGCGCTTCAGGCACTTCATCAGTTGGTATACGTAAGATGGCTGTAATGCCTACAAAGGTAATATTATTCTCTGCCTCACATTCTTGTAATGTTGGAGACGACGATGGTGTGCACTTCAAGGATATTTTATATCTTAAGTGTATCCACACCTAAACGCAACCTCCCATATAGACATCACGGTTAACTAAGCAAACACATTAGGTAGCTACCAGCTGTGTGTGTGTCCTGAATGCGAAGCAGCCTCATCATCGGCACCAAACCACTTGCAACTGGAAGAAATCCTTTGGCCTATCTGCTTATAATTTCTTCAAGCGTCGTTCATATCTGGGACAAGGTGTATACACTGTTCCCCATTGAGGAATCAAGCTGGTATGAGCCATAAGAGGAAAAAAAATTACAGGCTCAAGTGCTAAGGATATAAATTCAATATGGCAAAGTCTGCAGGATATGCCACATGCTCGTAACCATCGGATACACCTAGAAGGTAAACTTTTCCACCCGCTGCCGCCTGTATTGTCTGGGCCTTTCGAGAGCAATGAGGTGTATAACAATACACTTATGGCCCCAAGGATTATGGTAGGCAATGAATGAATCGAAAAAAATTCATATAGAAAGGATCCAACTTGAAAATCTGCCGTTTAAGTCCTTAACAAAGAAATTGCTTCATTGGCGTTTTTCATACGTTTTGCCTTTGGACGGCGACGATGATGATGACGATGATGACGAGAAGAAGGAGAAGGATGCGGATAAGGGGACTTAATCGATTGATTCAATAATCGAAATGAGGATAATGCCTGCCACGTTTATATTACTGTAGCACTTATTTGTACTGAAGGGAAATGATTCACGCGAAGAATGCATACAACGGAGGGCTGCACACTCAGGTGGTGACGATGACGGTGGCATGATAATGTTGATGATGCGCCAGCAGGAAATGCTTAACTGCGTTGAATGGGTGGCTGACACTGCTGTTGTTACTGCAATGTATGTTGAAATCCTGTGGCGATAGCTGCAGCGGAATAAATCTGAGTAATAACAATGAGGAATTATCTTGGCGGGTGCTGATGTTTGTTTGTTCACAAAGAAGTTGCCAATTGCATTTTTATGCGCGCGTAAATTGATTTTCCCTAGGAGCGTTAATGCGCCAGATACACGTACGTAGCTTGTAATTGAAGAGCTTAAAGAGTCCTCTTGGGAATTTAGGGTTTATAGGATTTAATGTTCAATTTTAGTTCTCATGTTGATGGGCATGAGAGTTGAAGATGATTGCTAACCCATGATGGAACCGAATATTAAACAAAGAATCTACATACGCCTTTCGAAACGTCCATATCTCTGCAGCACAAAGCGGGACTAGTATAGCACTATGGTTTTGGAAGACTGTTTGAGGTTCAAATATTGAACAGCCCAAACTATGCCAATGGTTTCCCGGCACTGGACCTAGAACTCTGGTCTGGTTCAACGATGGATCGAACATGGATTCTTGGGTTGGAGCTGGTATCTTTGGACCCAAACACTAAAGTCTTGATACCTATGGGGGTGTGTACCACTGTGTTCCAGGACGAAATAGATGCCCTCGTGATTTGCGTCAGAATTAACCTAGAAAAGGGTATTAAGGGCGCCAGAATAGACATATTCTCGGATAGTTAAGCTGCACTTCCAGTACTGTCTTCAAATAACATGGACCTTATGACCATCAAGTGATACAAAACCATGTTAAACTTGGGCGGGTACCTGGCCTCTCCACCGAAGTGTCGCGCAGGCAATTAATCTCAGGATAAGCTTTGCCAGGGCTGTCTCTCAATCCGCGTTCTTAGGACCAGAACCTAATTGCAGAGTCAACTACCGCTCTGGGGCTGATTGATAACTGGGAACGCAACTTTATTCTAGCCCATTGGGTAAATATTTCGGGGCTCAGACAACCCATAAGATTAATCAGGCCTTATTAGGAAATTTTTATATATGTACCAGGTGGCGCAAAAGTAATCCTCCTATCAGAAAATGCTATAAATTTTGCGATTGGCCCCTAATGTCAGTTCTATTTTGACATTTGTGTAGTAAACACATGCGAAATACACGTTAATAAACAATGTTACGCTACACTGCTCCAGAACGCGGAATATTGGTGACTATTTATTTGAGCAATAATCGGTCGGTGACTTTGGCACAACGTGAATTTCGTCGCAGATTTCCTACCCGTCCAACGCCTACTGGTGAAACACTGCGACGTTTAGCCGCTCGCCTCGAAGAGACTGGCACAACACGAGATGCTGCCAGGCGTGGCAGACCCCGGAGTAGCCGTTCTGCAGAGAATATTGCTGCTGTAGCCGAAGATGTCATGGAAGCGGCGTCGACATCGACCAGACGACGTGCCACGCAAATGGGTATCAGTCGACGCTCTTTACAGCGAATTTTGGTACAAGATTTGAAGATGTTTCCGTACAAAGTCCAGACGGTGCATCAGCTGTTAGCTGCTGACCGCCAATCGCGTCTAACATACGCTCAAGCCATCCTTAATCACCACCAAGAGGAAGATGATTTTTCATCAAAAATAATTATGAGTGATGAGGCCCATTTCCATCTTAGCGGGTACGTAAATAAGCAAAAGTTACGCTTCTGGGGCACTGAAAATCCGCGTGTAACCCACGAAGAGCCATTACACCCGCTCAAAGTCACTGTATGGTGTGCTGTTTTCGCTGGAGGAGTCATCGGACCTTTTTTCTTCGAAGACGTCGCGGGCCAAACGGTTACTGTGAATGGTGAGCGCTACAGAGCAATGATCAGCGAGTTCTTTTTGCCGCAACTTGATGAATTGTGATTGGAAAACATGTGGTTCCAACAGGACGGTGCAACGGCACACACTGCACGTGCCACAACCGATATGCTGAAGGATGCATTTCCCGGGCGCCTAATCTCCCGTTTTGGCGATTTGCACTGGCCAGCAAGATCGCCTGATTTGACCGCTCCAGACTTCTTTTTGTGGGGCTTTTTGAAGTCGCGGGTTTATGTCAACAAGCCTCAGACTCTTGCAGCTCTTAAAGACAATATCCGTCAACAATGTGAGGACCTATCGCCGGAAGTTTTGGCCAAAGTGATGGAAAATGCCATAAAAAGGGCTCAAATGACAATCAACTGTGGCGGCGGCCATTTACATGACATATTCTCGACTTGATGTAAAAATAATTAAAAGACCAAATAAAAATAATCCACAAGAAGAATCAAAGTTTTTCATTTTTTTTTAAATTACAGCCAAAAAACATCGGAAGGTTATTTTTGCGCCACCTTGTACTAACTAAGATAAGTATTAGGGGTGGCAAAGGAGTAGAGGTGGCGGACTAAGCCCGTCAGAGGCCCGGGCGACAAAGCTGAATGAGGCCCCCCAGCCTTAAAAAAATGTAGTTTTTCAAGCTTTTTATTCAGTTCATATTTGTATGTATAAATAAGTGTTTATGTTTATTTCGTTAAAATCTGGCAAGTGAAATTTAAATTCGAATTAAATTATTTAGGCTAAATAAACATACATACCTACAATATGGAATGGATATGGATGAGGAAAATAAAATACGAACCGATCGACAATAAAAAAATTAGATAAAATAAATCAAAAATAGTTTTTTTATTTTTTGTAGAGTGCTATATATGTTTTCGTGCCTTCAATTTACTGAACTCCTCAATAACTTCTGTGAAATCGATTTCTTTGGAAATTTGTCTTTCTATTGAAAGCACGGCTAGATTAACCAGTCGCTCTTGATCCATTGTAGATCGAAGATAATTTTTAATTAGTTTAAGTTTCGAAAAACTCCTCTCGCATGATGCAACCGAGATGCAAATGGTCAAGAAGTATTGAAGTATGAGAGATTTACAGGGTAACGATTCACTGAACTCACATTTTATTATAAATTGAAGGATTTGCCCCCCCCCCCCCAAGACCGGCGGCGCGGGGCGAGCCGCCCCTTCCGACTCCTGGTTAGTCCGCCACTGGTAACCCCCATTGGGGAACATACGCCACCCAATAATAGAGAGAAACGAATGACACCTGTTTTTTCCAACCTTTAGACCAAAAAGACGATTTCTGTCTGGTAGTACAATGGACAGACCATTTTGGATCATAGTAAAAATAATTAAAAAAAAGAACACTCAAATTCCAGCTCTTAAAGTAGGAAGCCAAGTAATGGTCTCTAGTACTGAAAAGGCAAATATCCTAGCAGAAACTTTCTACGATAACCATTTGCTAACTGGCAGCACTTCTTGCAATACCGCTGTCGAATCAGTTGTCAGTGACTCAATGAATACCATAAATGTAAGTTCTTCAAATGACACTCACGTAGATGCTACTTTTGAAGATGTCAGCGATGTAATTTTGAATCTGAAATCAAGAAAATCTGCAGGTTTTGATTGCATTAAAAATGTATATCTTAAGAACTTGCCGAAATCGGGAATCAAATATTTACAACTACTATTTAACTGTTGTCTGAAGTCAAGTTACTTTCCTAATGCATGGAAAACAGCTAAGATTATACCAATTTTAAAGCCTGGTAAAAGCGCAAACATACCAAGCAACTATAGACCAATAAGTTTGTTAAGCTCGCTAAGTAAATGTTTTGAGCAAATTATTAAAAGTAGAATTGTTTCTCAAATAACAAGTCATAACACTTTACCACTTGAACAATTTGGTTTTAGGGCTCATCATAGTACAGTCCACCAAGTTCATCGAACAACGAAATATGTAAAAACAAATTTTAGCACAGGAAAAAGTACAGGAATGGTACTTCTTGATGTCGAGAAAGCATTCGATACAGTTTGGCATGATGCTTTATTACATAAACTTCTTAGACTTCAGTTTCCTATGTACTTAATCAAAACAATTCAATCATTTCTGTTTGAAAGGAAATTCAAGGTTTTGATAAATAATTGGTACTCTAATATTTATAATATTTCAGCAGGTGTACCTCAAGGATCGGTGCTTGGTTCAATCTTGTATACTATTTTCACTTACGATTTATCATGTTTAAACAACTGCGAGAAAGCAATATTTGCCGATGACACCTGTATCTTCTCGTCAGATTCAGTTGGTTTCAACATTGAAACAAATTTGCAATCTGCACTAAATGTCATTCAAAATTACTTTTTCGACTGGAAGATTAGAAAAAATGCCTCAAAGACACAGGTTATCTTTTTCACACGAAAAAGAAAAGCCTATTAGCTTCCGAGCAACAATCTTCAAGTAAATGGTGTAAACACTGAATGGCGTTCAAGTGCTAAGTATCTTGGAGTCCATCTTGATAAAACTTTAACCTTTGGCATGCATGTACAGGAAGTAATTAAAAGGATCAATATAACCACTAAAAGATTGCATTGCATTTTCGGGAAAGTTTTATATCTTTGGACAAACTTTTTGAAATTTTAAATGGAGCAATGGGCTGGCTCAGCCTCTTTAAATATTGCCAACATGCTCTTTCTTACCGTAACAATTTCACATATTAAACTTAGTCGATTACCCGCTTATTGCAGTTTTGACCAAATTTTATACCTAACTATTTATTGTTTTGTTGCTGATCATACTAAATTTGATAATATCTCTTTTGTGTTTCAAATCACGTTAAAATTGATAATATTGTATAAACAGCTATTTCTAACCAAATTGTGTATTATTTTGTGTTTCAAATCACGTTAAAATTGATAGCATTGTTTTATATAATAATATTTCTTCATATCTTTTGTTAAACATTTTTGCTTTTTATTATTTCCTTTATTTTTTTTTTTAAATCATATTATGAAATGTCATCTCAGGCAGACGGCAGTATTGCCATGTCCTCATTCTTAAGTATACCAATTTGTAAACTTTATGATGGAAAAAATAAAGAATCTATCTAATCTAATCTAACCACTAAAACTCTTTATCCCTTTATAAATCGGAAGTCCAGACTAAGTCTTTAGACTAAGTCTAAGTCTTAAGACTAAGTCAACAACAATGAAAACAACCTGCTGATTTTTAAAGTCGTGCTGCATGGGATAAATGTGCAGCTAGTCATATTAGCAGACTCCAAGTAGCTCAAAACAAGCTTTTGAAAATGATCCTTAAGCTTCCATGGTCATTTTCAACAGTTGAACTTCACGATATTTCAAATACGGAAATATTATCAACTAGAATTGCCAAACTTAATGAACGTTATCTTACATCTTGCTTATCTTCAGATAACCCTCTAATTTCAAACCTAGCTTTATAGTTATAGTTCTTTTATTTAAAATATAACTTATTATGTGATATTAAACTTAATTATTTATTTCCTTTATTGACTATTTGTATGATTATTTGTAATTATTTATTTATTTATTATATGATTTTTTGTAATTATTTATTTTGTTTATTATATTTACTTACTTGTTGTTATATATTATAATGTACTTTATTTATTTATTCTTATTTTATAATTTTAATTTATTTATTTATTGTATCAATTAACTTATTATATTTATTTATTCAATATATTATATTTATTTTCTTACCTGTTCATTGTTCTTATCTATTTTATTTATTTCGTTTATAGTTTATTTTGCTTTCATGTTAATTTATTAGATTTCCCTTTGATATTTAGTTATTCATTTATTTATTCACATTGATGTAAATTATAATCATTTTTAGTTTGTTTTTTATATGTTAAACTTAAAGCTTGGTTTGAAAAAGGTCCCGCACCGCCCACCCTTCTTCTCTTCAATCTACGTTGTATATTATTATCGTTGTTTAATTATTTTTCTGTTTTTTTTTCTAATGAAGGTTTTTTCCTGTAGCTTTTCCTTCAAATACTTTGTTAATTAGTTCTTCTTCTTGATTAAAATGTCTAAAATATTATCAGTAGTAAGGTAGTTTTATACCATAACTCTGTAAATTGTGCAATATAGTTTAAGAAAATAATGTATAAATATTCTGCTGCAATAAATACAATACAATACAATGGAGCGCGTCTTAATACTCTCGAAATTGGATTTCCTTTTTTTTTATTAAAATAATAATAATAGTAATAATAAAAATAAGAAAAGTATTCGGGAACTTTTGAGCTTCCTATCAGGCCATTATTGCTTTAGGTAACATCTTATCAAAATGAACCTGTGCTCAGAGACTGAACACATTCTCTGTGAATGTTCGACAGTTCATTATCCTCTCTATCATGGAAGAAATGTCTCCCCAGGAATCTGTACCTGATATGCCCGGGTCGGCAGTGCCCGGGTCGGCAGTGTCATAGGAAGTGGGTTGTATTCTCCAGCCTCTGAGTATAAAAGTGAACACAGTAAAAGACACCAGTAAAATGCACCATGGAACGTGGTTAAATAAGAACTCACCTTTTTTTCGTTTTAAACTTAATATGCAAAAAAAACTTTACACATGCCCGCGCACAAGGAAACCTGTCGACTGTCTTTACTAAAAAAATGAGTGAAGAAGACACAAAATCACCTGCCGGTAACGTAGATTTAGCTGTGGTGCACGGTGCATTTACGACCACGTCACCCTCCTTTTTTAAGGATTAAAGAGATCATAACCCTCCCACTTAACTGCATCCCTACTGGGACGCCTCTAGGGTCGGCCGGTTAGACCTTAGAAAAAAAATGGCGGGCCTACCGATTTTGAATCACTTCGTCACTGAGGCCGATCAAATTCTGGCGTTGCTGTATTAACGTGGTCCAGGAGTCTTAAGGCCTACTTCTCTTTCGCGATTGTTGGAAACGTTGATTGATATTGCCTTTTGGGCATGATTCGTAGGATCTCTCCTTTGAAGATGGCAGTATTAACTAAGCCATTCGCACTCTATTTTTTTGTATAGATACCTATGTTCTTTGACATGAAGGCGTCGATCAATCTTTGTTGCTCTTACGCGATGCTTAGCGTCGTCATCACAGCTTGCTTCGCTATTGATCAACGATCCCAAATCCCTCCTCCATTCATATAAATATCTGGAATAGGTCGGAGTGGATCAGAGAACGGGCAGCACAAGTATTTTATTTTTATTCTGTCCAACCAATCGCTTTTCGTTTTTTGAAGTCTTTGACCGGCTTCATACATTCTTCTGCAGTAATGTCGTTTACTTCTTCATTGTTAGGAACGGCTATTGGAAAATATATCCGAGCACATTGTTAATTGTCATTGTCCTTCATAATGTTGCGACCTGTGTAGTATCTTTCGGTCATCCACAAGAAGCAGCCTTTGAGCATTGTTGATGAACTTTGGTCGTTTATAATGCCTGAAATAGATGCGCAGCAAGGACCACGCAGTAATACATGCAGTAACGCACATGAGACACGTGTGCAATAAGAAATCGCCATCATTCGGTATGCTTATTGGTCAGGAAATATATCAGTTAACAAGTAAACAGACTAAAATGCTAAAATTAAAGGTATTGTCGTAGAATTTCACAGCGCGAAACATCTAACCGGCAAAATTGTACCAAATTGACCTGTTCTACTACTTTTGGTGCAGTTAAATTAGAACTTAAGACATCACGCTGCAAGAATTTATATGCAGTAAGTTATGAGGAATTTTGCATACAAAATCATCTTACTGCACGGGGTTTGCTGCACATTTGTCTCAGCCATAAGTCGTTCACAATGCTGCTGCCACGTTTTTGTATTGGTATCCACAAGATGCACTACTTGATCATTGTTGATAAACTTTGGCGAACGTTTTAAGCGTATTTATTTCATGCTTGGTATTCCTTCCAATATCAAGAGAAACAAAGCTCCATAAGAAAACCAGTTTTTTGCATGGAAAGCTTTGTGTCTTGATATTGGACGGACTATAGCAGAATAGGTAGATATGTATCTGTTCAATTCAATATCCGCCTAGAATCTTATTAAGGATTCAAGAAGCCCGCACAGGGACGGGCTTACAATATCACTGCAGCGTCCCCCAAACAGCGCTTGTCGTAAAAGGCGACTAAGGGGCGAAATAACATCTAGGCAATTTGAATATCTAGGTGAGCCCTTAATATCTTAAAGCTGTTCCGCAAGTGTACATGAAAATCCGTGGGTTGACACGACTGGAGATCACCGGTGTCGTAAAAAAATCGATCAAACAATAATCAATAATGGAAGCATGCACGTGTCGAAATTGTAAAGCAGATCGGCCTCAGTCTTTGATGTCAAGTGATCTGAAACCAGGAAACCTACCGAGGTTGAACCGACGAACCCCAGTAGGGATGCGGTAAAGTGGGAAGGTTATGATTATTCTGGTCATAGCCTCGCCGTAAAGGAAGAAGAAGATTAAGTATTCGAGGAAAATCTAAACATCACGTGATTTATGTCTGTATAATCTCAGGTACCAAAAAGCTATCGTTTTGTGATAATGTGTGGTACCTCTAATAGGGCGTGTGCATCCAACTTACTTATCCCAATTAGTACGTAGTGCTTATTGGTAGATCTTTGGGATAAAAGTGGCCTTGTATCACGTGCCATAGTTTCTTCAAAGAATACCTGCTTGAATACGGCATAGCCGGTATTTTCAGACAATACGTTAAATTTTTTTTGTACAGGGTGGGCCACAACTAACATAACTCTTTTGTTTTTCTTTTTTTTTCTTTTATTTTTTAAGGTACTTATTAAACAAACTTGGGAGATTTACTAAAATGAACTACAGCGCTTTAGGGAGGACCAAACTAATTGAATTTTATTTTGATAATAATCAGTCGAATATTTTAATCCAAAGAGCCTATCGGACGGCGTCATTTTAATATGCGAAATCCACCCACTGCACACATTATTAAGGCACTGGTGGCACGATATCGTCAACAAGGAACTGGAGTTGATTATCCTCGATTGCCCGAATCGAAGCAAATGTGGAACGCATTCTTGCAAGTGTAGTGGTGAGTGCAGAAACATCGACACGAAGGCGCTCTGGTCAACTCGGTGTGTCCCGCAGCTCATTGCGAATACTTCTGAGAACCGAATTGCAGCTATTTCCATACAAAATCCAGTTTGAGCAATAATTAAAGCCATGAGATCCTCGCAAACGTATTGTTTACGCAGTTCATTTAATTTCCAAAAATTCGGGATTTAATTGGCCTCCACATTTTCCGGATTTGACTGCACCAGACTTTTTTCTGTGGGGTTATTTGAAGGGTAAAGTGTACATAAATAAACCCACCACTATCCCGCAGCTGAAGGAGGAGAACATTCGTGAACAGGCACTGAGCCCAGATGTCCTACGAGGTATTATGGAAAACGCTCTAGAAAGATCCCGTCTCTGTTAGCATGAACCTGGTGCTCATTTGAGGGACATTATATTCCATACTTAGCCGAAAAAAATCTATATAAATCATACTTTGTGATTCTAAAATTAATTAATAATAAAAAATTAAATCTATTAAAGTTATTATCACTTTAAATTAGGAAGTCACTTTTGACCCACGCTGTATGAAGACATGTCATGTTTTTACACCACACACCGTCCAGTATGTGACTCACCCAATTCGAGAAAATTCCCCTTTTTGGATTATTACAAAATCGCTCTCAATGTCGTCAGCTAACAAATTTCGCCAATTCAATGACCTGCACACTAACAAATGCCCACAATTTATTTCCTTAATCCCCATTGTATGATTCTCAATAAAAGATCAAATCCTTTCACCTTGTTGCCCAAACGAAATGCGCATAAAAATCACATTCCACGTCCTGCCTTACCCCATCGTGAAAATAAAAAATTATAAATCATTGTTATATGTAGTTTAACCAACCGCCGAGTCATGCACCGAAGGTAACAGCGCCAAAGGGATACATAAAACCCTTTTATTGCTCACTCAGGCGTGTTGCTTTTCTCACTTTTCATCTCTGCCATGTCGACGTTGTTGTTACAATACAGCAATGGAGGCGGCATCCGCATCCGATAAACGTTTATGACATGGTGCACATTCAGGAAGACGATTTATTCTTGGCGAGTAGATTGAAAAGTAAAAGATAAAAAAAAGTATCCTCGAATCAAGGAAGCAATCTATTAATTTTTTTTACTCAAATATATTATGCGTGCGACATCCTTTTTCGCATATTTTTTTTCCTCTTCCTGTTAAAACTACTCTGCAAAGGGATGGCTGTTGATAGTATCTTCGCGTTCGGTTCGGTTCGCCTATTCAATGGGGGCTCAAAGTCTTCGATAGAATTTTACAAAAATGTTTCCTTTATGCGCATCGTTTAGAGAGAATGGTGTACCTTTAACCGCTGCTCGCAGGAAGGATAAGGTTTTCATATACATAGCGCAGGCAATTGATTTATGTTTTATTAAATCTATTGACTATGCAAAGTTTGCTGTGGCACAACAAGGTGGTAGTTTAAGCAAGGCATCATCGTGTAAGACTTCGGTGTTGACTCTTCGATGAAAATTGAATTCATGTTGTGTATCCATCTTTAAACTGAAAGTAAGACTGGTAGAAGATTTACGGTAGTATATTTATTTTACGGAAACTATGAGTATGAGGGTTGGTATGGCGAGCTTGGTAAATATTGACAAGCGGTTAAGCTAGCTCTGTACTTAATATATTTCCCGTACATCCTCTCTGGTCAGTGTTATAAAGATTACCACCTTACCTTGGCCATTGGAAGACATGTGCATTTTTTTTGTACATCCCATCAATGGAGACACTTTTTAAGTGGTGGAGCTATCGTAAAATGATTTTCTATCGGCCGTCACAATGACCTCTTGTTCAGAGCAAGCTTTCAATATTACGGCTAAAGGATTTGCCGATCCTATATTAATTTTGTGGATATTCGTTACACTGGCGGAATGTCCATTGCCAATATTGAACCATGATCAATTTTAATAAAGGCCTTGTTGGCGAATTGGACGTTATTTTGCTAAAATTGCAACAGTGCACTTGTTCGCCCGCTGCCATTTGTTATACTTTGACCTTTTACAGGGATCGCGATGGGCCCAGTCTGGTGCCTAGTGTTGTATGAGTTTTCATACCCTTAAGCTAAACCTTTTCGAGTTTAAAATCATCTGAGCTTTTCATTTCAATCTTTGTATAGCATATTTAATGTCTGGTAGTGTTTTGAAACCAGCATTAAAATATCAATCCACAAAACAAAATCAATATTCCCATCATTACAGCATCTTAAATCTATCGGACCGCTTTCACGAGCCCCTGGGTTAACGCCATTATCGTCCATATCATTTTGGTCCTACACCGCCAATCGAAATCAATCGAAATACTTTTGATAACTTTTCCCCAAGATTTTCTAATTTCAATAAAATCAAAGATATTCATCAAATCATAAGAGTGAGGGCGGCAAATGGGCTGAGATGAGGTGGCAAGGTTGGTTTGCGAAACTTTCCTCGACAAACTTTTAGTAGAGAAATTCTTTCCTGCAAACAGCAATGCTTCAAAGAACATAAAAACTTTTCCACCGGAAATCAGAGTAGAAATTCGAAGAAAGAAACGCACGAGCGAATGAAGAAAACTAGAGGATTATTTTTCATTTAACCGACGGCACAAGGAGTCGTCCTCAGGACACAACGACTGGTCGGTGTGGCTGATACTTGTACCATCTTTGGATGATCAAGAACGTGATTCGGTTTTGCCCTTATGGAGGAAGTTAATTGAATTTAATTGCCCACTTAGTGGTTCGATGATTTCTGTCTAACGATGAATCAGAGCGCGTTGCAATGTTAAATGGCCATGGAGTCACCTTTAACCTTTCATAATGCACTCGCTGGACGCTACGATAGAGGATATGCGTGTGTGGGAAAAGTTTTCCTTTTCCGGTCATAATTCTTATTTCTTCCTGCATAGTGCTTCCTTCCTTAACTGAAGGACACAACTATGGAAATGGAAGTTGTGAAACAACATCAGGATAGTTTGGAGGTAGATTGAAGCGCGTAACAGATTTATTGGGTTTTTGGTTGGTATAAATCGATGGACTTAGTAATTTATTTGCAGGTCAATATCTGTCTGTTAAATAATATTATATTTTAGAAACAGATTTGTTGAGTTAGGTAGGGTTTCTGGACTTAAGGAAGGGATTTATGAGAAAGGACTGACTTTTGCGAAGTGGACTCTGTATTATAATCATTTACCTCTGTGTATGTGGCAAAAGGTCTAAGAGAGAAAGGAGTTCAAATATAAGCTGCGCTACCGTCTGGGGTGGACCTGGGAGTTAATCGCTAAGCATATGCAGTAAGCGCAGTTTTTAGGTTGTTGCCTTCAAGGTAATTTATGTCCGCTCTTCCACTTTTGCGCGTCAAAAAAACTTCACTAAAAAATCTACCCTTTCTGTTTACTTATTCTTTAACCCTGAGACGCTTGCGCCTAATCAAAATTGTGTCGAACACTTAACATTGCATAAGCTGAGGCCGGTAAAACCAAATGCATCAGCTTTATCTCACATGATAAGGGTATTCAACACAAACCTACAAACCTCTTTAGCCCGCAAATTAGAAAACAAAATTGCCGATGGTTTAAGACATTCCAGCGATACGTTAAATAGAAGAACAAAACAACCTGCGATGACGACATTAAGCATCGCGTAAGAGTGGGGCGGATTAAGTAGCGGGAAAACTGAGCCATCTACTTTGCCCCCTGTCTATATTTTTTGAGGTCAAACTGGCGAGCACCACAGGCAGACCAGTAGGGATGCAGTGAAGTGGGAGAGTTCTGATCCCTTTAGATCATTACCTCGTTCTTTAATAGAAAGAAGGTAAAGAGGAAATATGCGTTCTTCCAGACATTAATGCATTATAGACGGCGCAAAGTGGGGTTAAGTCATGTAAGAGTAATGGGACCATCAAGATCAATTGCGTCAACATCCTAGTCCTCTTCTTCAAAGCTTTTTTTTATTTTTCAAAATCCCAATAGTTTGTTGTAGTCTATGGATATACTCGTAGATGCTACATCCACTATTATCAAAGGGGATAGCTTTTCAGTAGCTTGCGAGTTTTGGAGTAGCAATTTCAAACATTTTCTTGCTAGTACGTCCGCGAACTCAAAGGGGCTTGTCGCAGTGCAACACAGTCTAACGCGGTGTTGTGAACCTTTATCTATTTGTGACAATAAAAGACTTGATCGGATCACATGATTTCAGCGGCTTCACAGTGGCCTGACTCTCAATCTATGTATACGAGTATGGTGATATGATAACTTTGTTTGGCACAAGGTGTAGAAATATGTCCAGTACCACTGCGTGTATTGTAACCAAGGTACCCGTGATTGCAACACTGGCCGTTTTTGGTAACCCGCGCCACCAATGTATACTGTATAGTTTTCTTATTCGTATCATTGCACCAGAAAATGGCCCCATATGGGAGGATAAGTCTGACAACTATTAACATTGTGTCTAGCCAATACATCAATGCAGGTTTTGAGCCCACTTCTTCTCCACAGACGGACTAGTACGGAAGCAGTGAAGTAGGAGGGTAATGATCCCTTTAATCCAGAACATAACCTCGTCATCAAAGAAAAGAAGAAGCTCCACTTTTTCCTCCGTTCCTTTTACCCAAAGGGCCTTAGATACTAATAATCAGCTATACATACCGACTATTACTAAGTGCACAATAATGCTCCAGCGAAGAGGATCTTTGTTGTTTTGAGGGGAAAATTCTTCGATTAATTTTTGGTTTCGTCTGTATAGACGGTGAATGGAGGAGGAGATACAACGACGAACTATTTAACACTATCAGCTCTGTGTCGTGGAGTGCTTAAAGCAAGCAACTATCACGAGCAGAAATTGCCGGCACTAAAAGTGCTCTCACAGGCTCATCATTTAGTGCAGGTGTTAGTAAGGACAAAACAATTAAAAATACAATAATTATGTACCTATAAAATACGAGTACTAACACAGACACAAAATAATGCAAACAATTTAAGACATTAAAGCATTATTACGCAAAATATTTTTTAGCTTAATTTTACTAACATGCAAGTCAATCACATGATCATTTAGATTATAGATTCTACTCATGCGACTAATAGGCTCATGCCTCCCATAATTCGTTCTATGATGGGGGCTAAACAATAAATCAACACTACGTAAATTATGGGCACCACACCGAAAATTAAAGCTAATAGATGACAGCAAGTCAGGTGCATCTATTTGACCGGATATAAGCTGCTGTAAAAAAATTATATCGCTATTAAGCCTTCGTTGAGAAAGGGGTAACATTTGAAGAAGCTTGATACGTTGACTGTAGGGAGGAAGGTTAAATGGATCATCCCATGGAAGTCCTCTAAGTGCAAATCGAATAAATTTACGTTAAATGGCCTCTATTCGATTTGAATGAATGTTGTAGAACGGTGTCCAAACTTGAGAGGCATACTCTAGAATCGGACGGACGAAACAATTGTACAATGACATAGAAACGTAAGGGTCATTAAATTCTTTGGCCCACCTTTTTACGAAGCCCAGCATAGAATTAGATTTATTAATAATAGAATTAATATGCTTAGCAAAATCCAGTTTGGGGTCGAAATAAACCCCAAGATTCTTAAAATTATCAACACTACAAAGAATATGTTGAGACAGAGAGTATTGAAAGGTGGAAGGGATATTCTTTCTAGAGAATGTCATATGTTGACATTTAGTTGGGTTCAGGGATAAACCGTTTTTATCACACCAATTGGCGAAGCTATTAATGTCAGATTGAAGAAACATTCTGTCTTGCTGACTAGTGATAGATTTATATATTTTCATATCATCAGCGTAGATCAGGATATTACTGTGATTTATACATGCCTCAACATCATTAATGGCAAGTATAAATAATATTGGTCCGAGGTGACTTATTTGGGGAACTCCAGACTGCGCTGTGAAAGATATGGATAGCGATTCTCTAAATTTCACTTGATAAACCCTTGAGCTAAGGTATGAATTAACCCATTTTATGAAACTTGGTGGGAAGCCAAAAGCCCTGAGCTTAAACTCGATTATTTCATGGGACAGCTGGTCGAAAGCTTTAGAGAAGTCAGTGTATATGCAATCAATTTCGTCCTTATTCTCTAAGGCATTAGAACAATCATGCAAGAAACTTAACAGATTAGTGACAGTGGTTCTGTTTCTTACAAATCCATGCTGTTCATTACAAATTAAATTACGACAAAGAAATATTAACTTTTCGCAAACAATTTGTTCAAAAAGCTTAGGGATACACGAAAGCTTTGAAATAGGCCTATAATTAGTGATATCACCACGTTCGCCTTTTTTAAATACAGGTGTGATAAAAGCACTTTTCCATACATAAGGGAATTTACCAGTACTAATGGACAATTCAAACAGATATTTAAGATATGGAGCAATTGCATGACTACAGTTTTTAAGAACGATCGGTGCAATGCCATCAGGACCTGATGAATAATCATTCTTGAGAGAAGAAATACATTTTAAAATTGTTTCCAAATCGAATGAGATACTACTAAAACTTATTTGGGAACAGCTAGTTAGATAACTAAAATATTGCTCATCTATGTGAGGAGGGGTCACCCTAAACGACTTACTGAAATAATCTGCAAACATATTGCTTGCATCAAGCGAATCAGCAGTTGTAGAGCTATTGTAAGTAAGTTTCGATGGATAACCATCGGTTTTTTTCTTAGAATTAACAAATCCCCAAAAAAGTTTGGGGTCCAATTTTAGAGAGCATTCCATTTTACTTATATAGTCAATATATAAGTTGCAGGATAAAGATTTGAATTCGTTGAATAGTGTAAGATAGAGCTCAAGATCTGAACGGCGGAGACTTTTTAAATAGTTCTTCCAAGCCCTATTACGTCTGTTTCGTATTGATTTGAGCTCTTTAGTGTACCAAGGATGGGACGTTTTCAGATTCCTAGAGGATTTGACAGGAATCACTTTTTTCATGCAGTTATCCATCAAAGAATAAAAGTAAACTACTGCATCTTCAATATTAGAAAACGCAGTAAGATTATAATTAAAGCTGGAAATTTCATCAGAAAGCCTTTGAAAATTTGCTTTCCGAAAGTCAAAAGATTGCGAACGATCATACGAATTACTATTTTCGTACAAATGTGCGCCTAATTCAATAAATACATCCAATGGTGGATGATTATTATCTATGTTAGTTATACTGAAGTGGGATTCCAGAACCACAGTACTAACAGAGTCAGAAGAAAAAACAAGATCGACAGTTCGATTTTTGAAATTTTTTATACAGCTAGTTTGCTGTAAGTCAAAAGACAAAATGTTGTCAAGTAAAGCGAGCTCTTGTTGGGCAGAGTCAACGGATGGAATGAAATGAGAATCATCCTCAGAAGGTACCCATCCAATATGTGGCAGATTGAAGTCGCCTATAAGTAAGACAGTGCTGTCACAACAAGATATGTCAAAAATATGGTATGGCACAGCTTTTCGAAATATACTGAAGGGGCGACAATTTTGAAAGACGCAACAAACCCTTCAGCCTTGCTGATTTTGGTGCATTTGATTGAGTCATCTTTTGGGATCAACTATACGGCCTGTACAGCGACATCGACTTAGCCAGAAGAGTGAAGGTCCAACGACTGAGGTGGCTGGGTCATGTAGGACGTGAATCCTCCGGCCCGGAAGATCTTCGAATCCACACCCGAGGGACGGCTCAGTAGAGGCACCTTAACCAACTTAGCGTGCGAAATGTTAGGCAGCTGGCCGAAGATCGTACTGGCTGGAGACGCTTGTTGGCTGAAGCCCAGGTCCACCCCGGACTGTAGCGCCACCTTAAGTAAGTAAGTAAGTAAGAAGAGGATCTTCGACTCCCAGTCCCAGGTTCGAGACGACTGACCTGGTGGGCGCAGTGGCGCAGAGGTTAGTGTGTTGGACTGCTAATATAAAGGTCTAATTTAAAGGTTTTTCCACTGCACCACCTCTTGCGAACCTCTGACAAACATTCAAGAGTATCAATTGTAATGAGAACCTTCTCAAATTTGACGTTCGGAATCAGGTCAATATTGGACCCTTCGCTAAAAGCAAATGGTTAAAGAAGTAGGGTTTTAGGCTTCCAAAAGAGGACACGTTTGTCGACACTCACTCAATCGACAACGCAGTCTACTATATTACCAAAAATATGCACAAAGTCTTTATTAAACACTGTCCCATCTCTCGCAATCGCAAACCGAAAAAGGCAACTTGGTGGACCAGCGAGCTTCAAAAGCGGCGAACATTGGTAAGACAACTGTTTAACAAAGCAAGACAGAATAAGGTAGATGAAGACTGGAATAAGTATAGGTCCGAACTTAATCTATACACTAAAGAAATAAGGAGAGCAAAACTGGAGTCCTGGAATACGTTCTGCGAATCCATAGAGAGAACAAACGAGGCCGCCAGACTACGTAAGGTATTATCCAAAGACCCCATGGTCCCAGGCTATATTAAACGTGCTGACGACTCTTGGACTGAGTCTAGCCAAGAAACTCTACAAATATTAATGTATACCTATTTTCCGGAGTCTAGTGAAACCACTAGGGGTGAGATCAACTACACTCCGGTTCCGCCAGATACACAACCGGAAATAGCAATGGAAAGCATTATAACAGAGCACAAAATTGCTTGGGCAGTCAAATCATTCAAGCCCTACAAATCGGCGGGACCAGATAATGTCATACCAGCAATGATACAACAGGCTCTTAATGTAATACTGCCATCGCTAAAAGCCATTTTCAAAAGCTGTATAAGACTCTGCTACATACCGAAAAGCTGGAAGGAAGTTAAAGTGATATTCATTCCCAAAGCAGGGAGACATATACACTGCACAGCAAAAGATTATAGGCCGATAAGTCTCTCCTCTTTTCTCCTAAAGACACTGGAGAGAATAATCGACTTATACACAAGGGACCTTCTAAACGAAAACAACCTATGCAGCACTCAACACGCCTACCTCAAAGGCAAGTCCGTTGAAACAGCCCTGCACGAAGTTGTGTCAATAATAGAAAAAGGATTACACCACAAAGAATTCACCATGGCAGCATTTTTGGACATTGAGGGAGCTTTCAACAATGTCAAAACAGCGGCCATAAAAACAGCGCTCGAAGACTTAGGAGCGGAAAAAGAAATAACGAACTGGGTTTACAAAATGCTCAACAGCAGAGTAATTAACTCAGAGATCGGTGGGAGTCACATAAGGAAAATAGTGACCAGGGGCACCCCACAGGGAGGCGTCATATCTCCCCTTCTGTGGCTTCTAGTGGTCAACAAAATCCTCACGACTCTAAAGGTCAAAAGGACGAAAATAGTATAGTACGCAGACAATATTGTAATTCTAATAAGTGGCAAGTATCTCCCCACTATTAGTGAACTCATGGAATCTGCCCTAAAAGAATTGCTGTGCACCTCCCTTCTAACCTAACCTAACCTAAGGTTTTAGACCCTTTATGACTAATATTGATTTTTTTTTTATCGTACTATACCTTTGAAACACAAAAAAGTATATTCCTACATTCAAATACTACAATAGTTTTTTCAGATACCGTTTGGGCAGCAGACTTTGAAATATATATTTTTGGGAATATAGTAGGGGACTTAAACATTTCCATGCATAAAATTGAATCCTCTTGGCTGTGATTGTACTTGCAACTTAACTCTTTATTTTAACATTATTTGTTTAAAGTGTGCAGATTTAAGTTTTATGATGACTAAATCGAATTATTAGTCAATCCCATAAGGTTACATCAAGTTAGTGATTTTCTAATTGAACTCTTCTTTATTATTGATCATATTTAGCTTAGCATTAAGCACAACCCCTTGGTAATACCAAGCGAGTATGCATGATCGCTAGCCATTCGAAAATATTACAGGCTCCCAACATCAATGAAACTTGCGCAATCGCATTGCCATTAAAAAGGTTTGCTTCACTTTTCCCTTCTACATGGTGCAAAGCACTTTGTACAGACCTACCTTTAAGATAGACGTGTTATGCCTTGCATATTTAATCTTTACCACAGACACCCCTGTCGTGGACGTCTAGCAGTCTTTCCAAAGTTGGTAATAGGAAGGAAGAGGGACGTATGGATCTATAGTCCTTCGCTGTTATGACCTTCACATTCCTTCACGGCCGTAGTAGGCGCAGGTTAGTTTCACAGGTGTTGACTTACCATGGTGAGTGTATATATCCCAATTGGGCGTTCTTATGTTTCTAATGGTATTACTAGTCTAACATTGAACGCTTTCTTGCAAGCAAATCCACCAGTGGTCAAATAAGGATGCTTCATACACTATCATCCATATCGGTAAAGATATTGCTTTACTATCCACGTTACAGGCTAGAGGAACATCTATTACGTCGTGCCTATTTGTAACCAGAAAAATTGGGAGTTGCAGAATGAAATGAAAAAGACACTCACCAATGTTATTTGTGTTGTTGCTGCCTTATTGTGAATAATGAGCATTCCCATCTCACAGCCCATAATGTGAATGGCGCAGCTAAGACATTTCTTTTAAATGGAAAAACTTTTACCTTAAGTCTTCTAATTTTTCTAGACAAGAAACACGTAAGGAAATTATTTATTAAATTAGTTTAAAGATCACACGTTGGGTACAGTACCATTACTCAGAAAGGTATCTTAACTATCTCATAGCCTTGCAAAAGCCAGACTGTGAAACTAAACCAGAAATTCCTTCGCAAGCCTTTGATAATTTGACTATTTCTACTCAGCAATTATTTATTTCAATTTTACTTTTAAAACAAAAGGTATACAGCAACATACCCTGTTTAGCAGCGTTACAAATTTGCCAATAATTTTCAACTCCTAATCCAATTGAACATACATAAACAGCTGCCTGATGTGTCTAGCATCGAATAAACCACATTATCCTTCATCGATTCGCATCGCAGCAAATCAATTATTTTCTAAATTGAACCTTGTTTCATGGAGTACAACGGCACAGAAGCCCCTCCATCTGCCACTTGTCGCTGCGCCAGTAGACTCCCACATACACATACATTCACGCAGACACGTCATCTTAAACGGCGATGATGGTGGATTTAATGTGGAACCAACGAGATTTAACGTAACAGATTGCAAAAATAAAAGAGAAATCCTTTACTTACATCTTATTATCGTTCAGTATCGCAGGGTCTATCTGTAGAGATAGGTACGAATAATAAGACGATACCCACCCACCTACATTTATACTGTGCTGGTGGAAACAAAAAATTCAAATTTGATATCCTGTTTGCATGTTGACAAATTGTGTTTCACCCATCCTCCGCAAAAAGAAGGATGTGGCAAGCGACCACACCGTTTTTCATTGTCGTAAACATTTCACTTACCGTGTCTTTCGTGCATCCATCCCCTTGGAAATGTGAAGAAAATTATCCCACAACCGTATGGTAGGTGTATTTTTCAGTTTTTCAGTATCTTGTTCCTGATTCTAAAGAATGGAAAGATTGAAATCAAGGAAATATGATGATGAGAAGATACGTGGCAAATAGAATTAAAATGAGACATTTTTTTGCTTCCCTCCTTTTACGGGATAAACTAAGCGCCAGAAAAAAAATCATAAAAAGCGCATTTATTATCCTGGCACGCGGAACTAAACACCCACCTCAATTTGTGCGCGCTAAGTCCTGGCAGAAGCGCGTCTCACTGTATTATTTGTCATTTTCTATCCACGTAATTTAATATGGGTTTGCATTATTATGCGTCCTTACTCCTGTGTATTGTGATTTTCTCAGATTTTTCCTTTTCCTTTTCTTTATTTGCCCGCGAATTAAGTGTTTACAAACTCTCAAGGATACAACGATTGTGACTTATCGTTGTTTGCTCCTGCTCCAGGGTGGGTTGAGTTGTTTTGGAGATACAAAATCTGCTACTGAGTATTTGAATAATTTTAGAAAGAAAAACGCGTTAAGAATAATTCTTTAAACGCATCTTCCACGGGCAAAAAATAAAATACTCAAGTAGGTAATCCTGGCAAAATTTTACAGCGATAATGTGGTAATTTGTGGCCAAGAAATGTTTTAACTTATATTAAAATTTCATCTTGTCTTATTTTTCAGGATTTACTCGCTCTTGAAGGGGGGAAAACTGTTGATTTACTCGAGGATCGACAGAGATTTAAATTTGGGATTCATCCCATGAAGTGGTTTCCCATCCCAATACATTCGGGATTTTTTGCAGCAGTCTTTCGGAAGCCATTTAACGCCTCTACAAATAATAAGCATTTGCTTTAGCGCGAGAGAGATCAAGTATCTATCCTCTTTTAAGTTCTTGGTGGTTGGCCATGATATGTTGAGCAACGAAAAGTTCATTTTTTTCGCTCAACATGTTTGGGAGTGGTAAACTTATAAGGCTCCATCAACATCGTGAATATCCAGAGAAATACAAACCACTCCCATTCGCTTAATAAATTTAACTTTTAGACATTTTATCACCACAACACTTTATTTATTTGATTACCTCTCTAACCTTGATGCCCTTGTGACAAACTCTCTCTCCGAGATGAAGCTATTTTCTGAAGTAAAATTTATCCACTTGAGTGATATAACTGAGAGATAAATGAGTGTCTTCAGGACTATCTTGGAGGCTTATCCACAGCACACTCTATTTGATTTAATAAATTTTCTTCCTTAACACTAATCACAACAAATCGTATACAATTATTCAATTTCAAAACGGATATACCGCCCCCAAAATGTAGTTGAAACTTTTAACTCTGCAAAACCGCAATCTACTTTTCCCCATCAGCAATGCTCATCTGTATCTAATAAACTCCCACAGAACACTCTAATTAGTTTACAAAGATTACGAAACAATCCCGATATCCCACTCACCCATCATAAGTACGCACTATCATTTCATCCCACACAAATCGATGGCAATCAATTATCCTGACAGATTGGAGTCTTAAATTGTCCACCGGAACAATGTAACCGTTTCTTTAATGCTCCTCTTTGTCTGAGAAAATGTGCCCATCAAACATCTATCGGTGAATGGCAAAAGGATTAAATGTCGCTTAAAGTCCTTTCCATGTCTTGCTATTGAATTTTTGTTCATCAGTCCCACCGCCACCAAGTGGATGCCCTCAATTTCCATTGAAAAGTAACCTGAACCCGATCAGTTATGGCGCAATGGTGGTCGGTAAACAAGCTCTAATGAAAATTGTAGTTCGTCCCACCAATCAGTGTCGCCCCCTCGATTGTGCCCGACGGCTTGTGCGAAAAGCAAGCTTAATGAGCTTGTTTCCAAGATTAAATAAAGGTATTATACGAAGGAAGCATGATAAACGATTTGGATATTTTTAATACTATTTTGGACAGAGCCACCTATTCATCAAGGATGAATGGCAAACACTCATCCTTCCTATACGAACGGACGACCGTCCGACGGACGGATGGAGGTATCTTGTCTAAGCTATAGATATCGTTTACAAAAATGTCATGGAACCATTCTTCAATTGGATTTCTTCAGCTCTCTTGCGCGTTATTGATGGCCAATGGGCGGAGAATTGATGAAAATTCTTATTTCCTTTGAAGGGCATAAGACTCTGGGAGGAGGGTTGTGCTTGTTTAGAAAGGTATTGACAACGGTAGCTCATTTTGGCCGTTAATTGTTGGGAATTTCGTTCTATGATGGATTTTGTAATAAGGGTAAGTATCCGACACACTTTTATTTTCTCGTAAAGTATTTGTTTTTCCTTCAAGAATTTTCGAAGAAAAAGGGTTGAAATGAAACTCCTTTTTAATTTGACGTTTTGTAGGCAAATTGTCGAGTTTAGGTGAGCTTAGTTTTGACATTGATTGAGGACTGTTATAAAGGTGCTCTTTTTTTTGACAAACATTCTACATAATATTTATATTTTCTAATTAATTTTCGTTACAGAAGCTGCGTATCGAATTTTAACCCGGTGGAAACGACGATAGTACCAGTACGGTTGCTGAGTTATCGACCAGAAACAAAAAACGGAAAACAGCCCAATTTAAGATTTTATATAAATCATTGGATATTATGCTCTTATGCTCCAATGATTAATCAAACTAATGAAAACATAAGTTGGTTTATGCTGTTATTCTAGAAGAAGTTACTTAATTTATCGGAAATGAGAAATGAAACTAGTACAGTTATTCTCAAACTAAAATTAAATCCAGTGCATTCCTTATGTTGTTGTCACTACGCGCATTATACTCGTAGTCCGGAGAGTGATCGATGAACACAACGAAATCCTTACCGAACTCAAGAATCAGCCCCGGGATGGAACACAAATCGACTAAACGAACAGCGTCTCAAAGCTGTGATCGAAGAAGGATAAGACGGGGTATTTTTCCAGTAATGAATTGCTTTTTCTTCCAACCATTTGTTGATGCAGCATTTAGCAGAGGTGATAGGTACGCCACAAAATGATCTTCGCATCATGAATGATATTGCAATTCCTTTTCTGCTAAGCTCGTCTGCTCATTCATTGCCAGAAACCCAGATCAGGTGGACTCTATTTGTGCTGCCTAATGTCTTGAGTAGCATGAAGCACTATCAACTCACGAACATATAGTCATGTGAGTTCTTATTTGTCCTATAGACCTCTAACGTAAATTTTCAGGACAACGTTTTTAAACTTAAAAGTGGTGGTTTCCTTATTTTTTTTGCGCATAATCACAGAGATTTTTTATATTTTTTGAAAGATTAGGTATTCGCCCAACCATACATAAAGCATTTTGCATTTTATGGTTTTTGAACATTGATTTAATTGAGTTTAAAAAAAAAATGTGAAATGGATATAGGACACCTGTCCATACAGTTGCGGACACATTAAAAATCAAAGTTACAAATATTGTCTTCAGTGGAATTTGTATTGGATATAGGACACACAGTAAAATACAAAAATTAGGATATCAAATATTTTTATTGAAATCAAAATTCAATTATTTCTTTATTTGAGTTTAAAAAAAATAAACGAAAATATTATAATGTTTATAACGTTTCTCAACAAAGTAAAAATAAATAAAAGGAATTTTTTTCTCCAATTAGTTTAAAAAAAAAAAAACATAACAAAAACACAACTCTTATTCATATTGTTTATCACTAATAGTGTGTGTAAGATAACTTAATAACTTAGGTAAGTTTTAAAACAGCGACACCAGGAAGATGGGCCTAGTTATATGCTGCGATGCCAATGCTCAGAACACTGTTTGGGGCAGCAGCAAATGCTACATGCGATCATCTGATCTTACTATCAACAATGTTGACTCGCAGCCAACTTTTGTGACTTCTAGAAGACAGGAGGTGATTGACCTAACTTTATCAAATAGATACTTTAAGGCGGTTACCAACTGGAGGGTCTCTTCGGAGGTGTCCCTCTCAGACCATAGATATATCGTATTCCAAAACGATTGCGAAGCCATAATTTTTCAGGAGAGGAGAAATCCGAGAAAAACCAACTGGATACCCTTCAGGGAGGAAAAGGAGGAAAAGGGAAAAACTCAAAACTCCAACCAAACTCAGGACGAGACAGAAGGCAGAGGAAGCTGTTCAAGACCTGAATAGTGCCATTACTAGCTGTTTTGAACTGACGTGCCCAGTAAGCAAAACCAATGGCAGAACGCCGGTTCCCTGGTGGAGCTCGGAACTGCAAAGAATCCGAAGAGAGGCTAGAAAGCTTCTAAATAGGTCACTCAAGACTGATTTGCAGGCAGACTGGAATCTCTATAGATCGAAGCAGATGGAATATAAGATGCTAATTCGGGTATCGAAAAGGGCTTCTTATAGGAATTTCTGCGAAAAGATTGAAAAACTGGTTGAAACCAGTAGGGTGGTTAAAGATCACTTAGAAAACTTTATGGCACCTTCACTGAGACGAAAGCGGAAACTCTCAGTCATCTGCTGGAGTCTCACTTTCCGGGTAACCAGATTACAATTGGTTCACAACCAACCCCTACTACCGAGACTGTAAGTGAGCCACGACAAACAACTCGGCGTAACTGGTATGTTGCGAAGGCCGTGGTAACAAATGAGGCCATTAAATGCGCTTTTGCGTTTTCTGACGGCTTCAAGTCACCTGGTACGGACGGAATATACCCAGCCATGCTGCAACAATGTACAAAACAGTTGCAACCGACTCTGAAGAAAATCTTCACCGCTGTCCTAGCACTACCATACCTTCCAATACCCTAGCGAACAGTTAGAATGGCTTTTATACCAAAAATTGGCAGAAGGGACTATGACTACTCGCTCGCCAAGAGCTTCAAATCAATCAGTCTGACTTCCTTCTTGCTGAAAAGCATGGAAAGGCTGGTCGAGCTTTACGTGCGCAAAACTGCTTTGCGATTGCACCCACTATCTCAGATGCAACATGCCTATCGACGCGGAAAATCCTGCGAGACTGCGCTCCAAAATCTAGTTGGTAGAATTGAGGGCGCCCTTGACAGAAAAGAATACGCGATGGGCATTTTCATCGATATTGAGGGTGCTTTTGACAATGCGACTTTTGATAGTATATGCAGCTCTGCCAGACAACACGGCGTAGAAGAACCATTGGTGTTGTGGTGCTAATGAATAGAATGTTGGTTGCGGATGCGGATTGTGGCCGTTATGTTATGGCGGGGGTAAACAAAGACTGCCCGCAAGGCGGCGTTCTGTCTCCACTGCTGTTGTTTATGCTGGTCGACTCTCTGTTAAACGCACTCAACAGCTCAAATGTATACGCCCAGACGTACGCGGATGATCATGCCAAGCGACGTGATCGACAAATGGTGCACTAGGAATGGGCTCTCGGTCAATCCTCTTAAGACTGAGGTTGTTCTCTTTTGAGAAGAAGGAAGCTGATCGGGTTGACTCAGCCAGTGCTAAAAGGCGTCACAATCCAACTCCAACGTGCAAATCTTAAAAGGTTCATATACATTTTGTCCTATATCCATATGTCATTGGATATAGGACATTTAAGCACAAACTTTACATAATTATAATGCCAGTATAAAATTTGTCCTACTGCATATATGGATGGATAAATGGATATAGGACAAATAAGCATAAAATTGATCGACAAAAATTGGTCGACAAAAATTGGTCTACTTCTTCTTCTGATTTCAGCAATCGAAAGAGCATGACCGAAAATATAAGTTGGCATTTATAACTCATTTTCGGCCAAAATGGTCTGTAGGACAAATAAGAACTCACGTGATATATTATATTATTTATGCTTTAAAAATAAATAAATTTAAATATAAAAAAAACCATTGAGTTTTTTATAGAATATATTTTTATAAATATTTTTATTGGTAATATCGTGGGGTTTTGCAAGAACGGCTTGGGCAAAACGAGCAAAAGTTAGGCTGAAAAGTCTTGCATCACTCATCTAGTGCGTTACTTATGTTGTTTCGACTGTGCATATAAGGCCGAAGCGGTCTTGTAGGGAAACAAAAGTTGTATTGGCAGGGATCATGGCTTAATCTCGAATGACAAAAATCTCGAATGCAAAAAATTTCGAAAAACAAATTTTTAATCTAGAATGCAAAAATCTCGAAAGTACAAAAAAATCGAAAGAGTTTAAACTTAAAGAAAATGCATTACATATTTAGTTTATTCAGCAATTTATTTTTTTCGGTAAATTAAGAACAACAAATCAATATTTAACAAAAAAAAAAAACATTATAAAAAATTGTAAAAATTCCAATAGTATATAAGGTGCCGAGAAATAACGCCGAGTAAAATAACGCCGAATTATGAAAGCGAAATAACGCCGAATTTCCATGTTCGGTCTTATTTCACTTTGCCAAAGTGAAATAAAGCCGAATTGGCCTTGTTTCGCTTTTAATTTATTTACACAATCAGATAAAGATTCCTAACCGTATTCAGATTTGCACCCCTGAAAACCTCGCACCTACTCCAAATCAAACAGTGACCCCAAGCTGGAGGATTGCAGGGGTACAGCATGCCCCCCCCCCCTCCCCCCATAGGCATTGCACTGTTTATGGGATGAGTTGCGAAATCTCAAGTAGAATAAAGTCGATCCCGGAAATCTTATTCGATATTATTACTGTTTTGTTCTACTACATACATAATTGGAAATAAAGCCGAGAATATAAAATGGTGAATTTTGACATTACTTCCGATTTCTTATGGAAATAAAGTCGATCGACATTATTTCCATCTATACTTTCTTTCACGGCACCGGTAAATAAATCCATCGATTTCGATTTGAATATTTCCTTTGTTTGTAATGACTTTTACTTTCATTTTAATTGTTTTTATTTGCATTCACGTTGTGATAAACACACGATCGCAAATAACACTAATTTCAGGTACCTTTTTTTACAGTTGCATGGGCAGTTTGCTAGCCAATCGTGGATGTTAAAGAGTAGTAAATAATCTCGAATTAATATATTAATTTTTGAGACAATGGTTACAATTCGCGCGAATTCATTCGAGATTTTTTTTTTCTAGATTTTTGTATTTCGAGATTATGCTTTCTAGGTATCGTGGTAAACCGGATTGGGTTCTTAAACTAATTTCATGTTTATACCCTATTCTAAGGGTATATTAAGTCAAAATTAGTTTGTAACATACCTTAATATTGCCCATAGACCCCTAAAAGTTACTATATTTATGATCAGCATCGATAGTAATGTCGATCTAGCCATGTCCGTCCGTCCGTCCGTCCGTCCGTCGGCAAAAATTAAGCCTTTAAACTGGACCTAGAGAGCTGAAATTTTAACCATATACTCTCTAGGGTCCTGAAATAATCAAGTTTACCAATTTTTGAAATCCGCCCACAGACACGCCCACAAACTCAAAAAAACAAAATTTTGGAAAAAATCGAATTTTGAGCTAGAATGCTGAAATTTTTTATATATGATCTATGACTCCTAAAACTGCTCGGGATAAAAAAAATTCAAAATCCGCCCACTGACACGCCCACAAATAAATAAAACAATTTTTTTGTAAATCCAAAGTTTGAGCTAGCGAGCTGAAATTTATAATATATACTCTCCATGGGCCCTTTATGCTCATGTGTAAATATTTTCAAAATCCGCGCACTGACACGCTCACAATTTTTTATTTTTTTTTGAAAATTCAAAGTTTGAGCTAGGGAGCTGAAATTTATAATATATACTCTCTAGGGGCCCTTTATGCTCATGTGTTAATTTTTTTTAAATCCGCCTACTGACACGCCCACAATTAAATAAAACAATTTTATTGAAACACACAAGTTTGAGCTAGGGAGCGTTTTTTCTGATAAAATCCTTTAAATGTTATATAACAAAATATGTAGAGCGTTCTTAACAATTTAACCATACTTAGACTTTTGTCACGCCCACTTATGAGGGATAGGAATAAGAATAGGGTATCCAACAGTTCGCCCAAGCGGACTGTATCCCGTCCCTATGTTTTTGTTTTAACTTTACAGCATTGGGTAAATTATTGTATCTAATTGATCTGAAAATGAAATACAGAATTTACAAACCTTTTCAAATTTTAATGTCTGCAATATGTTTTCCAAATATTTTTAAGAAGATGCATGTTTTTTCTTCTTTTTTGTCTTGGCTGTGGCAATGAATGTGGTTCAAGATGGTGTGCGCAATTCGCCAAACCTAAAAATAGTTGCCAAGAATGCACCTACGTATTAATCCACACCCAGCTGACTTCAACCACTCTCCCCTTTGCCGTTAGGTACTCGTATTACTTCGCGGGGCTGGTTAGCAATTCATGCTATGCGTCTTGTCTTGTGTCAGTTGCTTCTGACGCTTCTGCTGCTTCTGATGCTCTCCTTAGCTTTTCTACTCTCCGCAGTCAATTTTGGATAGCTGTTACCAGATTACAAACTGTCGTCCAATTGACCTCCGACTGCAATATATGGTCTATTAGGAAAGATGGATTTGTTCAGATTCGTTCTCCATGCTACGAATCGCCTACAACGAAAAACTGCGTTCTCCGTGTCTTTCTCCTGGTCTGGATAATCTGGGCAAAATGGCGAGCTATCGTGTCCAAATCGATGTAAGTGTTTGCGGTAGCCGCCGTGGCCAGTCAGGAAATGCGTAAGGTGGTAGTTGCTGTTTCCATGTGTTCGCTTTGTCCATTGGTCTATTCACGGGATCAGCTTGTATGTCCTTCTGCCTTTTGTAGTGTTGTCCCACCTGGTTTGCCATATAGCGATTGAAGCTGCTCTTTCTTCTGCTTTAATTCTTGCCATTTCGCTTGCATCTTTTCCGCCCGGCGTTTTTCTGCTGTAGATCCTCAACATCTCGCCAGCTAGAATGTCTAAATATGTCTATCATTCCAGCTATTACAAAGGCCGCTTCGTCCGAGATTTTTCGAAAACCGCAGATCGTCCGTAATGCGCTAAGCCTGTATGCGGATGCCCAAACCGGGCGGCGTAAAGGAGGACTGAGCTGACTACTCTCGATAAAATTGGAAAAATCGAAAATTGCGTTTTGCATGGAATTTTTTTACATAAAAGTTAATATTTCTGTGTTCGTCTTCTATCCATTCGCGCATCATTTGTCCCATGAGTTGAAACTTTGTACAGTTGTTGTTGACACTTACGCTAAAGTTTCTGGCATAGGGTACGATCAACGTACAATAGGAGGTGCGCGTATGTTTTTGTGTTCGTCTTCTGTGCGTTCACGCATCGTTAGTTCGTTTCAGTGAAAATGTGTTCAGCTAGATAACTAGCACCTACCTTTAGCGCACCAACGGAATTGCGTTTGCGGGCTAAACCATGCGGAAAAGATTGAAATCCCTTCAAACACCAAACCGATTGAGATCGAATTTTTAGCCAATTTTCGGTAATGGGCCGAGAGTTTCTCTGAAGTTTGGTCGAATCACTTGACTTCCAGTTTTGTTTGTTTTTTATAACAACATTTATTTATTAGGTGCAGCAACGCATGCCGGATATCCGCTAGTAAACAATAGGTCCGTTCGCGTACTTTATGTGTAGAAAAATTAAAACTGTTAAATCTCTAAAATCGAGAGAGAATCCTCTCATTTCAAAGAAAAGTACGCGAACGTTTTTGTGTAAAAAGATGAAAAACGTCTAAGTTTGGCTTGAAAAGAAGCAACCGCTATTTTTTTTGCTGGCAAACTCATATAGGATTTCATCATTTGACAGTTTTCATTTTTTTACCAGCTGAAATTCTTTGTGAAGAAAAATTAACGAAAGAACATTTTTCTTTTGTTCATCCTTTTACCATTTTCTCAGTACGCCAAAGCGTTTGTGTAGTTTTGCACGAAAGTTTATATAAATTTACATTTGCATATTAGTTCGCGAACAGACCTAATGAAAAAAACTGTCCCATATACTGCTTTCGTTTTTTGCGCGCCAAATATTTATAACCGTTCCGGGTTGTTACATTTTCTCATGTTTATTGGTATTTGTAAGGAAATGTAATCGGGCAGGAGTTAACCGAACAGGAAATATTGAAGGGGTGAGAAAATGATTCTGATGTGGAAGAAAGTAATGAGATAGTGAGGTTGAACATATTCAAGTGTATTTATGAATCACATTGGAGATCCTTTCAAGGAGTCATAGGAAACTCAAGATTATAGGAACTATCTTTGCTGACGATGGAGCGACCGTAGGCGAGGATCAACCGTCCCTACAGTTAATGTATGTGTGTATGTTTGGACCACAATGGGTATCGTATTAATCCGAAAATACATAGTTAGTATGCCGATTCACCATCGTGAGGCCTATCGATACGTTTGAGGTCAAACCGGCGAACTCCACCGGAAGACAACTATGGATCCCTTTAGTCCAGATCATAACCTCATCGATTATAGCTAGGTATACTTAATTCGGGTATTCCGAGAAAGGTCTTGCGGTCAAATTAAGTACCATATCACTGTCTTTTTAAGCGGCTGTGTCCGATAGGATTAATTTTATACCTTTCAGCAGAGGCTGCAAAAGGGTACTAAAAGTTTGTTCGCATTATGATGTTTAATATATGCAAATATTTTTATGAAAGATATGTGCTCAACAATGATCCGAATCTTGTGACTGCAAAATAAAGTTGATGGTATTCTTGTTTCAATTTGTCTGCACGTAATAGGTGTTATGTTTTTAATTTTGCTACCATAACGGCATAGATTTTATTCTTAGACTGTCTAAAATCAGGCGAATTCATAATCCTAATTTCTGGTTGAAGCAGACATAACGGTAATTCACTTTGTGATTGTGATCTTATGAACGGTGCTTGATTTGTCAAAATGTCTTTCGATCTTGATGTATCTATTTAAAGCAAATAAAACTGCAAAATTTCATGTGTCAAAAGATTTTTTCAAAAATTTGAGTACGCAAATTTTTTCCTTAATCCTTATGTCAGCCCGATTCTGAAACTTCTAATTTCTTTACTCATTTTTTAAGCTATTGCCGTGTTTCGAAAGTATACCGTTGCTTCAGCCTTTTAGAGAAATCTGGCTGTGCCCATTTAAAACCTTCACTCCAATTATTTTAAGAATCTAAGTGCAAATTTACATGTGTTTAAAATAATAGCATATGCTTGATTGCCCAATTTTTTTTTAACTTGCTCCTCACTCTTTTTGAGAAACTGAGTAAGCCATCTTCTGACACCCAATCTCAGTATTCAAGACATCAAAGTTAATCAAAATTGTAAGAGCCGTTTTTGAGAAAAGTGAGGTTTTTAAAAATTCAGAAAACTCTTATATGAATAAAAAAGTTAATAAAAAATAAAATCAGACATTTCAATATACGATTTCTTTTCAAGTGGTAGTATCTATTAGTCGTTGTGTAAATTTTCTTCAAAATAACTTAACCCGTTATTGAGATATAAGGTTTTGTAAAATATAGTTGTGCGAAAATTGAGCACGCCATTTTTGTACGCTCTCCTCAAATATTATATATTTCAAAAACGATCAAGTGTTCACATAATGGTCTGATTTCGGTGCCACTGTAACCTCATTTTCTTCAAAAAACCAGGGACCAACAATTCGAGCTGAGGAAATTGCACACCATACCTACTGTTCTGACGCATCCACTTAGGTGAAAATGAACTTCTACACTTAAATAAAAAATTGTTCCTCTGGATTTCTTTCGAAAAGCTCCTCACATGCTTTCCTCCGAGAATCGAAGTTGCGTTGGGAAAGTTCCTGCACAATCGCAAACGGTTCGGATGGTAATGAAGGCCATCGTGAACAATTCGCCTCACTGAACGAACGAATTCCAAGAGCAGACACATGTTAGTGCGCCGGCCGTGGGGATTGCACGATTGAACCACTCACTGCCTAAATGTCCTAAGGTGATCTGATAGGCCGAGCCACTCCAGTTCTTCGTCTTATCACACTCGCGGCTTGTCTGAACGTAATGACCCATGTAATAATTGCTGGCCCAACGGGTCTTCATTGAAACGATTTGGGAATGCGTCATTCTTATTCCTTCTTTTCACCACTTCTCTTTTTCATCTTCTTTTCTACTATTTCAGTGTTTTTTCCTTTCTTCCTTGCATTTTCTACTTAATAATTTTGTATTTAAAAACTATGAATTATTGTATTTTCTTATACTCTACAAAATGTAAATCTTCATTGTATCTATAAAAAAGTATTGAAAATAATAAATTGAAATTGAAATTGATCTGCAATTATGATTTCACATTTATCTTCAGTAACTCACAACGATAATCAAATATTTCTGTCGAGAATATATCCGGGTAGGTCCTAACTTTCAACAATACTGATGACGTTGGTGCATACAACTCATATTTTTAGTTCACATAAAACCTTGCATATCACTTTAATGAGAAAAACGATGTAAGCAAATAAACTCGCAAGCAGTGGTTAAATTATACCAAAACAATCATCGTACACAATCATCACGGGACCTATATTGACACCAGAAAATTTATTTTTCTTAAGTGAAAGTTTGTGCTTTAAGTACTTTAACTTCCAAGTAAGAACATAATTTTCCAATCGAGGACAAAATAAATACGTATCATCTAAACTCACTCCTGTCGGATCAACATCACCTTTCTAGTCACATATTCCCAAAGGCGATTCTCCTTTTGCACACCTACCGCCTCCGTTAATATCAACAGTCCTACACATGTTATAATGCAACCCACCTTCCGTAATGCGATGGAGCAACTTCACTCTAAAACAACACACACAAGTCATTTCAGCAATTCCCCGAGCCACTTCGCCAACGTTAGCCCCCAGAAATTGCAATGGGGATTCTAGTCTAAAATTATTTCATGAGTCCCCCTGACAGTCATGAGTTCATTTTTGTAACAATTCTACTAGTTACTCTACACATGAAGTCAACGTGTGCGTCAAGGACTCACTCTACACATATGACAAAATGCTGCTGTGCGACAACAACCGTCGTCGTCGTCGCCGTCGTCAATCTATAGAATGTGATATTTCCCTCGGCAATTCTCGTGAGGATTTTTTCCTTGTCATACGTATGTACATCTCTCCACTTAAGTTATTTTGCCCACCCACGAAAAATCCTTGGAAAAGCAGTCTGCAAAAGACTCGAAGAGTAAATGAACTTAATTGCTGCTCATTCAAAGTGCAATTGCAGGAAAGGAAAAGACAGAATAAACAAGTGAGCACTTCTGATTGCGGTTTTAATTACATGAGAACTTATTTTACCTTCACCTGCAGGAGCGCAGGCAATCATTTTGAGGACCTTGTTTGGGGATCTTCACCGCCGCGTGCACTCCCCAGAGTGGAAAAAATTAATATCATTCCAGTGTACTGGCCCTCAGTGTTATATATATTTTTAATTTGTTTTTACACCTAAGATAATTGCCTGAGTGTCGGTGACACTTTCAAGGATATCGTAGGAGGGTGTTGGACTTTTCTTTTTTTTAAATTTTCTATCCCGAGGTTATATTTGTAGCTTGGAGTGAGATTTCCTCACCTCTCGTGGTGTTTGTTTGTTTGTTTGCTTTTTTCCTCTCGATGACAAAAAATGGAGAAAGGACTCTTTGGACGACATGAAATTGGACGGGTGTTGAAGACTGAAGAAATTGAAAAAATGCCCTGCAGTAGATTGCGGTTTTCTTGAGAAATTATTATGTTCACTGTTCGAGCAGTTGTCATATTTTTTTTCAATTACCGTTCGCCTTGAACTTTAAATTGAATTTATAAATATTTGCAGGAAAAATTTTAGCAACGAACTCACCCCAGCCAACACGAAAAGTCATTTTGATGATCAATTAACCCCCAACATTATACATTCGGCAAGCACAACACAACATGGAAAATATTACAAAAATCGTCTCTCAATTATGAAAAACAATTAAAATTTTCAAAATCAAGTTTAATCATTCCGTGTAATCATTTCAATTAAAGTGAAGTGAACAGAACCTGACTGTTTGCCAGCAAAACGATCTCTCGTAAATTGTATCTTAATAAGAAACGCAATTAAATGGAGTTCGAGTGGTGCTCAGTGTACCTGCACCTGCCTCGATGCAGTGCTTTGCTTCAAAGGAGATAAAAACAATTTGTTGGCACGTATTCGCTTTGTTTAGTTTCGTATGGAGCTCAGAAATGCGTGCCGTCTAAAAATACGGCCAGACAATAACTGAGAAAACTTCACAATGGAAACAAACTGAATCCGACAATCCAAGGACTTTGCGTCCGCTCACAAATTCCGCGAATGATGCATAGGTGCATGGCGGCGCAGCAGATGAGACACGCATCATGCAGCCAAAGTGATTTGCTGTTTGGAACTTTCCAAAAATAAATAAAATAAAATTTACAAGTGTATAATTTACATGGAACGTCTATTTGATTTTCCTCTGCAAATTCATTCGAATCGGGTTACAACTTGTAGAAGATTCCGCTTGTTTGGCGTCTGATTTAAACGATAAAAATATCATCGGTAGGATGGTACCTGGAATCAAAGTCCATTGTTACTTGTTCAATAATATTACTTCCAACAACAGAAATAGCACAGAACGAGCAAAAGAAGCAATTGTTTCTTGTTAAATGGTCGGCCACAGAATAGATCGATCAGATAATGTTGCTTACGGCTTACACCATAATGCTGAAACAAATTCACGCTTAAGAGCTTCGCGTTGACAAACGCATCTCGTTGAACCATAGGAAATCAAAAAAATTTACCACATAGCTGCGTTGCGTTGTACAAAATAAGACTCGTATAAAGAGAACGTAATGTTTCGTAACAATGATGTCAAGCGCCGTGTGGCAAAGCGAAGACAGGGAAAAGTAAGGACTGCCAAGCTTTTTCTTGGTATAGTAACGAATTTTCGGCAATATCTGATATTTTGGTTTCATTCGAAGGTCAAAGCGCAATAAAAGCCTTTGAACGTAACGAAAGCAACGCACCCGCCAAGAGTGATTGTGGCTAGGGCATCAATTATTTTGTGGCGTATCTCATACATTTTTTTTTTGATAGTACAATTTTCAAAAATAACTGCCCTCATGCTGTGCAAATGGCACAAACCGGAAATTATCAGTGGACATACCTGTTACCCAATATCTCCTTGATCTGGGAAGTACCAAATTCCACTTTCCAGTAACTGTCAATTTTCTAATTTCTAATTCCTCTTTGAGCAGTTATATTTGGCCGTCAAAGAGCTTCTCCCTCTTTCAATTCTTGTACTTCAGCTAAGACAGGTCATGTCGTATGCTTTGGCGTAAGTTATTTCTTTTCTTTTAAGGTTTGAGCGATTTTATTAACTGAATTTCCGTTTAGTCACCAAAATAGTCATTGAGGAAGGCAGAATTTGTGATTGCAAATAGGCAGCCACCCAAAAATATACTAGATGGGAAAAATTTACCGGATTAAAATGGGATTGTATAAACAAAAAAACACACGCGGCGCAAATCAATCATATAATCGAGGTAAAGGCTCAGTTTTCTTTTATAAAAATGTATCTATATAAGCCCTGTTTCAACCGCGTTTCGGCTGCGAGGGTGCCGCGTGTCATGCAAATTATTACCCCATACTCCAGTGTCCATCAAAATCCCATAAATGGACCATTTACTCTTAACCTCCAATTTGGAATACCCTCCTAAATTAAACTACAACAAACGATTCAACAATAAAATTTAGTCGCAACACACACCAGACGTGAAAACTCCATGCATTTAACTATCTATCTGCAATAACACAGTAAATTTTCCTACTTAAATTTAAAAAAACAACAAATCGGTGCACACACCTAACCTTAAACTACACAAAAGGATTCTATGTGAATTTACATACAAAAGCCCACCAAAACATTAATAATTTTCATAACCTAGTAAAACTAAGATCTACCAAAAATATAAAAGAAAAGAAACAAAAAAAAATATATGTAGTGTGAATTAAAATATCCTAATTCGTATACTTACCCTACCTAAATTATTAATTTAAATACCTACCCATAAAATTTGTTAAAAGCCACAGAATTTTGATATTATTGAAAAACAAAAAAACAAACCTAACCTGAAATAATGACATGCATCGGACAAATTTTGAGCACAAAATAACGTGAGTACCAAAAAAATAAACATACATTTTCTTTGGCTTTATCTTGTTTACCTAATACTTTTTTTTGAGAAAAATTATATTTCTAAATTATTCCTTAATTGAATCTAAAAATTAATTTTGAATAACCTAAATTAGATTAAGCAAAAAGCATTACTTCTTAAATCCGTACTTTAAGTGATTCCCAAATCGTTACATTATTATTAATAAATCACGTAGATATAGAGTGCTGCATTCCATTTTCGGTTTTAAGTTTCCTAAGTCATATTTTAATAAAGAATTAATGCATTTAATTAAAGTATATGTGCATCGAACTTTACTTATAATGGGTCTTTAATCAACTCTTATTAATCGTTGAAATGTGATCAGTGCTACATAAAGAGAGATCGATTATGGGGCTATACTGACAAATTCCGGCAACAGGATGGCCATGGTGTGCATGGCAATAGCCACATACAAGGGGCGGGTACGCCAAGACGTCATAATACCACTGCGTCACCATAAATAAATTTGAATCGGTTACTTTCACCTAGATTTTCTTTCCCTTCTGGCAGTGTTGTTTTCTTTTTTTTAATTCCGGTATGCGAGTATTTCCCTTTCCCGCGAACAAATATAAGGCAGTGAGATCCCCCCCCCCCCCCCCCCCCCCCACCGACGAGCTGATGCTGTGCAACCACAAGCGTGCAACTCCTGCTATAGTACGTGAAAGGCCTTCGAACCACTTTCAGTGTTTGTAACCGTGTTCGCGACAATTTTTAAATTGAATCTTTTCGTAAAGTTCTTTCGCGGAAGCAGTTAACAAGCACATTAGCCGCCTGCCTAGTAGGACGAGCAAATGATGCATATCCAAACTCATTGCCTTGTGAAATGACCCACATAAATCATTGACAACATCAAATACAATAAATTTAGAAAATTATTTTCCAATCTTTCACTCAGGCAACCGAGAGACCATGTTACAATGCAATTTGATTTCAAATAAAATTCAAATGATTGCATCCACCCCCATTATGGCCACTAGTTCATCGTCAATTATTTGCAGCCGGTAACGCCAATTTTATGCCTCAAACCAGACAACATACCTGTGCAAGAGCTCCACGAGATGAATGCTGTATCAGCATTCAATTTCCACAGGCCCACTCTTCTGCTGACCTCAACATTCAGTGAGTGCCCGGCAATAAATTGCAATTGTACTTCCCGGCAGGACAGGACATTTTATGCACACAGGCTTTTGCGACCATTACCACTGGCAAAATATTTGATCCTGGACAGCACTTGATTTCCTTGTGACCACAGCACCGGCTGGATGTAACATGCAGAGCTGCATCATAGTCCGGTTCACCTTTCATACCTTGCCGTTGCTGTCGGGCCGTATTTATTGCCACCGCATGCACAGTGTTTGTTCTACGTTACGTACTCTAGTGGAGAATCAGAGTGTGTCGGGTTGGAGTAGCAACAAACCGAAGATTGACATTTGATGGATTTTTTTTTCTTCACCAGTTCCCAACGGCCAGAGGACTAAATGCCTCGAGGGGGTGAATGCAGGATGCATCACCGCTGATGCTTGTTTTTCGTTCAAACACAGTTAATGGATCTTTAATGGGTGGTTTTTAAAAAAATGTTTTTTCTATGGCAAAGTTAATTGCTAGTTTTTTTTTCGTCGGCACCGGGGAGGGGGGTTTGCACCCGATCCACGACATTGAGTGATTGTGCCTCGTTTGCAGCACTTAAACGAATAAAGTTTATTGAAAGAATCGCATATCAGGCAGTGTTACACGTCAGTTTTACTCCCACTTGAAGTGTCCTTTCTTCAGGGTGTCCCTGGTGGTGTTTGCTTAGCTTTTGACATTCTTTCAATTTTTTAGAAAGGCAAAAAATTATTATATCTCTGATCTGGGTGACAAGGAAAATCACCGAGAATGGTGTATATGGACGCATTTTATTTGCCAGTGTTCGTGTCATGTCAGAAAGTTTGCCTGTGCTCTCAATGGCAGGGTAGCTGACCACTCGATGCAAACTTTTAACTTCAATATTTTTCCAGCACTTGAACATCTACAGACGGTGTTTTTTAAGGATCAAATGTGAGAAATGCAAACTATGCTGTGTTTACTATTCACATACTAAATTTCTCACACATCGTTGGTTTGCTATACTGAAGGTCGATGATGAATATTGTCTGCCGACATAATGGGAAAGGATTTATCTTATTGAGCACGTTACAAGGTAGGACACTTTGGGTAATTGATTTGTTGTATTTTATACACTTTCGGACTTTTCCTCTAAAATATTTTAAGAATATTTTGGTTCAATATGCAACATAAACACAAGTGTTGATGAAGCTACGAAAGATGTAGTCTTAAAAAATAAGAAAATAAACAGTGTATAAATATGTATGTATTAAACAAAGCAAGTTTTCAATGTTTTAATAACAAAAAAAAAAAAAAAATCAAGATTATTGGCTAATGAGATAAAATAGAAACAGAATAAACTTTAGTATGTTTTGTAGGTGCTTAGAATATGTAAATCTATTCATTTATTCGATAAACAATAAAACCCCATTCAGAAGTTGGGACTTTGATGGCAGAGTGCAAAGGTTTACATAGACTTTAGTGCAATGTGTGTATTATCCTTTTGCCTCATCCAACTAATAACCTAATAAAATCGACGGTCCTTAATGTCTTCTTCACTGATCACTGCTCTTATGATTACATAAGCACTATCTTCAACCGATCCGCCCTGTGGCATTTTTTTTTATATAATTTGCGTGCGCTGAAGGGATTTCTGTTTTTTCTGTAGTGACACAGTACCCTTATAGTGGAGACAACAGCGCAGGCATTTTTGTTTTGTTGCTGTAAGTAGCTCCCAGCAAATGATTCATTGCCTATTTTTGGGTGCTACTTACTGTATGAAAGAATAGAAGGATAGGGAAGAGGTTTGGTGCGATGTGATTTTTTCTCCACAGGTGGCGCCTAAATTGCTTTAGGGAGATCTGTTTTTATTGTGTGTATTCAATTTATAAAAATCATGGCCCTGGTCGGGATTCGAACGCACGACCTGCCAATCACTTAGTGAATACACTACCATCGCACCATTGCCACCTGGGCATACAAAATTTGTAGAGCAGTTCTGCAAATAAGAATTAATGCATGGATATGGGCCATTAACCTACTAAAGGAAATGCATGCAAGTTTTTGGCCAGAATACTCTACTGTGTAACACGTCTGTTGTCTTAATTAGTATTGCTGAGTCATTTCACTGAGGGTGGCGACGAACGGTGTTGAGGTTAGTATGTTGGGTGACCCGCGCGGTGCATTAATAATACCCTTGGGAACAACAACATACGCCACCCATTTATGGACAGAAACGAATGACACCTTCCCGGACTTCTACACCAAAAAAAAGGACCATTACCGAGTCTGAGTGCTCTGGGATTTGAATTTCCTTTTTTTTTAAAAAAAAGAAGAAAGAAAGGTAATTTCGTTCCAGGAGCAAGAAGTTATACGCTTTCTCTATGGACTTCAAGGCAGCCTTTGATTGTGTGGACTAGAGCGCATAAGTCTACATTCTACAAGCTGTATAAGATTGAAATGCCATTACTGTTCAGAAGAGTAGTCCAAAACCTTTATGTTGGTACCAATGCAGCTGTATGTAATGTGGAGGTGCTAATGGAATGGTTTTATTCGCGGTCAGACCTAAGAGAAGGATGTGCTCTGAGTCTTACTTTATTTGAAGTATGATTCGAGGATATAGTGGATATACTGGTGGGAGGTTAGACTATGCGGTCGAATTGATCAAAGAGCCCTTCTGTTTGCAGACAATATGGTTTTGTTAGCGAACTCACCTGAATCCCCCCATCCTCGGGGTATATCGTACCAGAAATCTGAAAACTTAAGACATCACAGAGAAAAACTTTGCAATGCCAAAAGTGGCCAAAAACATAGGTTGGAAAAAATGTTTCAACTACGAAAATTTATACCACATATGGTAATCTCGGAAACGCATCACTGTACAATTTATGCTCCATTAGCCCTGCCACACGGATATTTTATTAACGCAAACATTTTGCATCACTCGAAAGGCATAAGTCGGGCGCAGTGGCTCAATGGTTAGTGTGTCGAACTACTAATCGAAAGGTCCCCGGTTCAAATCCCGCAGGGACAAATTAACATCTCTCTCTAACCCCTCTTGTGAACGTCTGACAAACATTAAAGAGTATCAATTGTCAGGAGAAGCTTCTCAAATTTGCCGTTCGGATTGGGCTTAAAATTGTAGGTCCCTTCCACTTCGCACAAAAAAGTGGTTGGAGAAGCTAATGCCTAAATATGCTTCATATTTATTTATTTTGGAAAGGCATAACGTTCATTTTTGCAAAATTGCATTTACTGCTGCGCAATTGTCGAAAAAAAAGTATCAAGAAAATTGCCTATGCTTTCAATACATCAGCATCAGTTGTGTTTAGGGTGCCAGGGTTTTCGCAGTCTCTGACAGGCTCAGGCCAATTCAATTTTAGCGAAAAAAAATATACATAATTATAAAAGTCAATTGTTGCCGAATGCAGCCAAATATGTATGCAACTAGGTCAGTTTGAATACTTTCATATATATTTGTTCGGTGAAAACTTAATAGAAAGAGACAAAAGGTACGTTCGCTTACCTTTATGTGAAGAAAAATCTCCGAAATCCAGAAAGAATCGTTTCATTTCAAAGAAAAGCACGCAAACGCTTTCGCATAGAAAAATTAAATATGTCAAAATTTGGCTTGAAACTCATAGGAATTCATTATTTGACAGTTTTCATTAACTTACCTATCGAAATTTTGTGTGAAAAAAAATGAACGAAAGGAGGTACTTTTTAATATCTTTCATGTTTAAACCATTTTCTCAGTGTAGTGTTTGTGTAGTTTTGCACGAAAGCTTTTATAAATTTACGTTTTCATATTAGTACGCGAACGGACCTACCCATAGTGCTTCATTTAAAGTGTTTAAAGATATTTTAGAATCCACTATTGTGTACCTACAAAATTATTTGATATTTGATATTTATTGATTAACTAGCTGACCCGGCGAACTTCGTTCCGCACAAATTCGTAAATGTAGGTAGGTAATGAAATTAATAATTCCGAGCTTTCGCTTCATGTAATCCGGTCAATTAAAATTCTTTATTCAAAAGTTATATTAAAATTAAATACAATTCCAAAAACCGTAGCGATTTACTAAGTGGAATCCGCGGAATAAGAACATCTTCGCCTTTAAATTTTATCAATCAAAATCGTTGCTTGAATAATATTTGATTTTAGATTCTTCACAATCAAACGCGTACCGTTGCAAAGTTTTGGTGCATTTAGGTTGCGCAACAAAATTATTACTGTGTCGACTTTTAATTTCCAATTGTGTGGAGGCAAGCCTGAAACATCCAAAGAATGGCTTCGTTTTCATCCATCACGGAGTCGACTGATTTATATGAATACAACTCACCAGCTATTTGATTTTGAGTGAAGAAACTCGCAGCCAAAATCGCTCTTACACTCAGCCAATCATGGTCAACATAATTCTGAGCGATATTCGGGAAAACATTTCTGATTAGTTCTTCCGGTATCGTTGTAAAGTTGCAAACATTTTGTGGAAACTCAATCAGGCCGGTGTTTAAGTCTGCTGGAATTTTGCCATTGCCCATCGCCAACAATTGCCTGGAGAACTCTGCACCGGACTGGTCATTTTGTAAAGCAACTCGCATGTTTGTTCTCAAATACAATTTCTTTACGTATTGCCATAAAGCAGACGCCTTCAAGCAAGCATTTAATTCATCTGCCGGAGTTGATCTCGGAATGACAGGCAGCGTTTGACGAAAATCACCTGATAGCAAGATCATTGCGCCACCGAAATGTCGGTTATCATTACGTAAATCTTTCAAAGTACGATTCAGGGCCTTCAATGCGCGTTTGTGAGCCATTGTGCATTCGTCCCATATGATAAACTTATATTGCTGCAGTACTTTCGCCATCGCAGTGTTCTTTGAAATGTTGCATGTAGGTTCTTCATCCACTTGCAGATTCAGTTGCAATTTTAATGCAGAATGAGCTGTTCGACCGCCTTCTAACAAAGTAGCCGCTACCCCAGAAGAGGCGAGTGCCAAGGCAATCGCAGATCTCGAACGAATCGTAGCTAAAATCAGTGAAATCAGGAATGTTTTTCCAGTTCCACAGGGCGCATCAAGGAAGAATATTCCGCCATTTTCTTTATCGACTGCTTGCATTAATTCATCGTACACTTTCTTTTGTTCTTGATTCAACATTGGCACATTTGTTCGAACAGCTTGACTCAATGCGATTAGATCGAGATCCATTTCTCGCCCCAATTTTCGATTAAATGCGTCTTGCATTGCGCGAATTGGCTGTGGCATCCCCAATTTGCACAACAAATTGCCACTCATGAGCAGACACATATCCTCGATCAAAATCAAAGCTTTGTTGCGCATTTCATCTGACATCTCCAGTTCATTATCTGATGCCACAGTGCGAATTCGATGCAAAATATCATCGGCCATATCATCCTTATATTTATTCCACAAATCTTTAGGATTTGATGGAAAACATGTCGAAATTATGATTGCGAAGAGTGTCCTGAGTTGATTCGCAGGCGCAGTGATAGTGGCATCGGCCAGCGTCATGTCCCAATGATTGTCGTTTTCAAGCAATTGCCTGCGTTGGCACAGGCTTCTCGATATGTAGCACACAACACCCCGTCAACAGTCCGCAGCGCTTCGAACGAAGTAGGGCCACAAACATTGACCAATAGCATTCTCAAATAGAAGCATTCGTCGTTTTTCGGGGAACTGTGTATATTCTACCAATTGCATCACTTGTATAAACACCACCAAATCCGGGAACTACGTCACCTAGTTTCCGCCGCTGGAACTTATTCGATGACGCATTCCATGAAGGATTCAAACACCATCCAACAAATCAAAGTATCGACTTCGTTTCAAAAAGTTACTTTGTGTAACATAATAAACATAAACAAACTTATTAAGTAGATATATTTAAAAAAAAAATTTCAAAATTGTTGACAACAACAATTTGCTTGGCAAATAATTAAAATAATTGACAACAATAATTGCTTTTAAAATTTTAAATATTTTTTTTTGTATTTGAAGTGCCACTACTCGATTTCTACCTAGTTTTTTTTTTTTTTTTGAAAGTGCATTAAATGAATTTATTGGAATGGCGGTTGCGCCTTCTTTCAAAAATTTATCATACTAATATAACAACCTTCTCTGCATGGTCTATTAACGAACAAAAAAAACTAAATCAAAATCGGATGTGTGTGGCAGTCGGTAGGCTGTCACACACACATTTAGCAAGTTATTTTTATATACGAGTATATAGATTAACACTGTACATCATAAAAAAACTTATAGCTAGTACAGGATATAATAACACGTAGTGTGTGTGCAAAAAAAAGGCAAGTAAGTTACTAAATACAAATTAAAGTAGAGACAAAATAAGAAAAGACAATAAAAAGCTAAGCTACATCAGTTCAAACTGGAAAGATGTTCAAGACAGACTCTAAGAAATTTTGTATGTTCGACTATACACCTCACCTCGTGTCTTTTCGACCACGGTCGGGGCACGGATTCTGGAGGCCCCAACCGACATACTCATACCCCCCGGCTGTACAGGCGTTGACCTTCGAGTTGCGACAAGTCTTGCTTCCGAAGATTCCTGCAGCTCTATCTCCGACACGTTCGGTAGACTGGGCTGGAAAAATGGAGAAAGTGGCGGAGAGGTTCAACCTGATACGCTTAATCTTCAGACCAGTAGACAGACAGCCGATAGGTGCGATGCTGCCGAAGAGACCTGTGAAACCGAACAGGTGAAACGGCCCACAGAGGCGGCGTCACCGGTCAGCGTCCATCTAAGAGCCAGCGAAAGAGGAAAAGGAGAAAGGCGGCTATCGTGCGGCGCGAAGAAACTGCACCGCCAGTTGAAGGCGTAAGCGCCGAGAACTGACGTTCCCCGGCGGCGACGGCAAAGAGATGCAGGTCGGCAGAGGTTACCCCAACCGAAACCAGCCAGCTGACTGAAACCAACGCTGCCTCCTCTTCCAATAGCTCGAACAGGAAAAAACGGAGGAAGAAGGCCTCAAGCACTCCTGTCGGTGAAACTGTGCGCGCACCTTCTGCGTGCCCTTCCACTAGAAAGCTTCCAGCTGATGTAGGTCCCCGCGCCCAAAATCTAAGTGAAACAGCTGCTGCAAGCAGAAATGCTCGCGGCGGCAGTAGGCAGAAACTGACTGTCGCGGGAACATCTATCAGCAAGAAAAAGACGGTATCCTATAAGAAAGCCGTTACCTCTTCTCTGGTGTTAATCATCAGAAAGGCTGGCGAAGACAACGGCATGACCGACGCAGAGTGCAAACACTGTGAAGATCATCTGTGGGAGCTGGCAAAAGCATCCAATGAATGCACTCAAATGGAGGGCAGTGAACTGAAGAACAGAACCCTTACGGTGAAGTGCTCAACACAGCAAACCTTTGAATGGCTTAGCAAAACGGTGCCGAAAATTTCCCCTCTGGGAACCACAACTTTTGAGGTTTTCAGACCCCCCAAAAAAAACCGCGCCATCTGCTGGATCCCAGGGAAACTTAGGAAGACGGCGGATGTGCTAGCGCGCCTACACACCCAGAATCTTGGACTTGATACTAGCGACTGGACTCTTCATTCCCACAGGGAGAGTAGAAACAAGGATAATAAGGAAGGATCTACTCTCGTTGTTGGTTTAGACAAAAGTTCTGTCGAGACTATCAGGTCCGGGTATGGGATGCGACCTTATTTGCACCTTGGAAGGATTTAATTCCGCTTTATTTCGAAGTGAGTGCGAGTAACGGAAGAAAACCCCTAGTTTATACCAATGATTGTATTTACTCAGATCAACCTTCAACATTCCAAGGCTGCTACTGCTCTCATCAGTAAGAAGGTTTCCGTGTTGAATACAAAAGTCCACATAACATCCATACAGGAGCCATGGGTGTGGAAAAATCGCATCTGTGGCCTTGGAGGTGTGCGTGGCACCACGATACTCTGTGACGAGCGGTCCGAGAGACCAAGGGCTTGTCTTGCTGTGTCGAACCTTCTCTCAGTGACTAAGCTTGAACAATTCTGTGGCCAAGATTTGGTTGCTGCAGCCATTAGCTACGAAACGAATGGAGACTGGAAGACCTTCGTCGTGGCGTCAGCTTATCTCCCCTATGATTCAGTAGTGCCTCCACCAACAAGGGCAATTTCTGAACTCATAGACTATTGCGACACCAGGAAGATGGGCCTAGTTATATGCTGCGATGCCAACGCTCACAACACTGTTTGGGGCAGTAGCAAATGCAACATGCGAGGAAACCATCTCCTGGATTTCATTCTATCATCTGATCTTACTATCAACAATGTTGGCTCGCAACCAACTTTTGTGACGTCAAGAAGATAGGAGGTAATCGACCTGACTTTATCAAATAGATACTTTAAGGCGATTACCAACTGGAGGGTCTCTTCGGAGGCATCCCTCTCAGATCATAGATATATCGAATTCCAAATCGAATGCGAAGCCATACCTTTGCAGGAGAGGAGGAATCCAAGAAAAACCAACTGGATACGTTTCAGGGAGGAAATGGGACAAAACTCTCAAAACTCCAACCAAACTCAGGACGAGACAAAAGGTAGAGGATGCTGTTCAAACCCTGAATAGTGCCATTACTAGCTGTTTCGAACTGACGTGCCCAGTAAGTAAACCCCCTGACAGAACGCCGGTTCCCTGGTGGAGCTCGGAACTGCAAAGAATCCGAAGAGAAGCTAGAAAACTTCTAAATAGGTCACTCAAGACTGATTTGGAGACAGACTGGAATATCTACCGATCGAAGCAGAAGGAATATAAGAGGCTAATTCGGGTATCGAAAAGTGCTTCTAATAGGAATTTCTGCGAAAAGATTGAAACACTGGTAGAAACCAGTAGGGTGGTTAAAGATCACTTAGAAAACTTTATGGCACCTTCACTGAGACGAAAGCGGAAACTCTCAGTCATCTGCTCGAGTCTCACTTTCCGGGTAACCAGATTACAATTGGTTCACAACCAGCCCCTACTACCGAGACTGTAAGTGAGCCACGACAAATAACTCGGCGTAACTGGTATGTTGCGAAGGCCGTGGTAACGGATGAGGCCATTAAATGCGCTTTTGCGTTTTCTGATGGCTTCAAGTCACCTGGTACGGATGGAATATCGATCGGTCGAGCTTCACGTGCGCAAAACTGCTTTGCGATTGCACCCACTATCTCCGATGCAATATGCCTATCAACGCGGAAAATCCTGCGAGACTGCGCTCCAAAATCTAGTTGGTAGAATTGCGGGCGCGCTTGACAGAAAAGAATACGCTATTGGCATTTTCATCGATATTGAGGGTGCTTTTGACAATGCGACTTTTGATAGCATGTGCAGCTCCGCCAGACAACACGGCGTAGACGAACCATTGGTGTTGTGGATTAAAGCAATGCTAATGAACAGAACGTTGGTTGTGGATGCGGATTGTGGCCGCTATGTTATGGCGGGGGTAAACAGAGTCTGCCCACAAGGCGGCGTCCTGTCTCCACTGCTGTATGCTGGTATGCTCAGGCGTACGCGGATGATGTTGCCGTGCTTTCTGTTGGATCACGCCTAGCGACTGTATGCGCCAAGGCGCAGGCGGCCCTTGACGTGATCGACGAATGGTGCACTAGGAATGGGCTCTCGGTCAATCCTCTTAAAACTGAGGTTGTTCTCTTTACGAGAAGGAGGAAGCTGGTCGGGTTGACTCAGCCAGTGCTAAAAGGCGTCACAATCCAACTCACCAATGAAGCAAAGTATCTGGGAGTCATCCTGGATAGCAAACTTCTTTGGTCCAAACATGTTGAGCTGAAGACTGCCAAGGCGCTGTCTGTTTTCTGGCAGTGCAAAGGCATTTTCGGCAAGACATGGGGCTTATCACCGAAAAGAGTCCTATGGATTTATACGGCCATGATAAGACCATTTATAGCATACGCATCGGTTGTTTGGTGGAATAAGCTTTCACGTAAATACGTCACTGCTGCTTTTGCCAAACTCCAAAGGCAGGTATGTCTCGGCTGCACGGGGGCCTTCCCCAGCACGCCTGGCTCCGGCCTAGATGCACTATTAAACCTCCCGCCCCTTGATGTTTACATCATGGACTGTACAATCAAAGCTATCTCACGTCTAAGAAGAGGTGGCTTTTGGTATAATTCGCACTGGAGTTTTGATGAACTTGCGCAACGGTTGTCCTTCGACTCCTGTCATATGGATATGCCGTCTGATGCGATGACACCTGAACTTCGGCTAAAGCGTAACTACGAGGTCGACTTTCCTCGCGTTCAGGACTGGCTCTGGCCGTACTCTGAACCTGGAAGGGAATGCAGTCGAATCTTCACGGATGGTTCCAAAACCGTTCAAGGATCTGGTGCTGGTGTCTTCGTGGAGAGCGAAAACGTTAGACTTCTTTTTCCGTTGGGCAAATATGCGTCAGTCTTCCAAACAGAGACTTATGCTATCCTAATGGCCATGGACTATGTTACGAGAAACAGGTGGATGGGGCGAAGTATCTGCGTCTGTAGCGACAGTCAGGCTGCGCTTAAGGGATTACTCAAACCCTTAACTACCTCCAAATAGTACGTGAATGCAAGATATCTCTGAATTCGGTCGGAAGGCTGAATTCACTTAAACTTGTCTGGGTCCCGGGTCATAACGGGATCACGGGAAATGAGATCTCCGATGAACTTGATAGACAAGGCTCAGAGGGGACTTCTCAGGACCTGAACCAGCGATCTGTCTGCCTGCGTCCTCGGTCAGGGCTTCCATTGACGGTTGGGTTTCCTATGAACACAATCGCCGCTGGCATGACTCTCCAGGGTGCAGACAGGCTAAGCAAATTCTCCCCGACGTCTGTGGGAAATCCGCGGTATTCTTGTTGTCTCTCAACAGAAAAGACTGCAGACAGACTACTGGCGTTCTTACGGGACACTGCACTTTTGCCAAACACCTTAAGGTGCTAGGCCTAAGCGACACCACCAACTGCGAAGCCTGTGGAGAAAGCGATGACACTGCGGAACATTTCCTCTGTGATTGTCCTGCTTTTGCTCGTATCAGGTGGCAGGTATTTGGTGCGGATATGGTGAGTGCTGTAAACCTAAGCTCCTTATCATTGAAGCGCCTTCTCGTTTTTCTTAGAAAAACGAGTAAATTCCCACAGTAAAATGTGGTGTGTCTGCCTGGTAGTACAATGGACCGGTATTGAGTCTGAGTGCTCCAGTGCAGAAAGTCTCACACACCCCGACAAAAAAAAAAACACCTCACCTTTGACTATCTATACGCCTGCGTGATGTTAAGCAGGTATAAATAGCAGGTCGCAGTATAATATAGCGATTGGATGAACAGAAGTTAATTTTCTCAAATAAGTAGTTTGATTCTTTCGTGGGAATAAGCTTGAAAAGTAAAGCATAACACCTATATCTGAGGAAAGCCTCCAAGTTGCATCCAATAAGTTGACAAGCTTCAGGTTAGACATGATCAAACCTTCGAATATTGAGCACGAACCGAACAATTGCGTTAAATGCAGCCTTTAGTTTTTAAAGCGTGAGATTATCGGGATCAGCAAACAACTCACATTCATATGAGATTATGGAAATTGTTAAAGGTTTGACCAATTTCAGCTTAATTTAAAATTGTTATTAAATTGTTATTAAATTTGTAACGTATTGGACTTGGTGAGAGTTTAAGAAGACAGGTGGAAAGTCAGGAAAATGTGGTTGTTGCTTATATATTGGAAGGTGCAGGGAAATAACTTCACGGGCAATAACTTCACATGGGCAATAACCTCACCTCGAGTGGGCAATAACTTCACTTTTTATACCCTATTCTAGGGGTATATTAATTTTGACGCATAGTTTGTAACATACCTTAATATTGCCCGTAGACCCCTAAAAGTTACTATATTTATGATCAGCATCGATAGTAATGTCGATCTAGCCATGTCCGTCCGTCCGTCCGTCCGTCCGTCCGTCCGTCGGCAAAAATTAGGCCTTTAAACTGGACCTAGAGAGCTGAAATTTTAACCATATACTCTCTAGGGTCCCGAAATAATCAAGTTTAAGAATTTTTGAAATCCGCCCACAGACACGCCCACAAACTCAAAAAAACAAAATTTTAGAAAAAATCGAATTTTGAGCTAGAGAGCTGAAATTTTTTATATATGATCTATGGCCCATAAAACTGATTGGGACATAAAATTTTTAAAATCCGCCCACTGACACGCCCACAATTAAATAAAACAAATTTTGGGAAAAATTGAATTTTGAGCTAGAAAGCTGAAATTTTTTATATATGATCTTTGGCCCATAAAACTGCTTGGGACATAAAATTTTCAAAATCCGCCCACTGACACGCCCACAATTAAATAAAATATTTTTTTTGAAAAACCAAAATTTGAGCTAGGGAGCTGAAATTTTTAATATAAACTCTCTAGGGGCCCTTTATGCTCATGTGTAAATATTTTCAAAATCCGCCTACTGACACGCCCACAATTATTTTATTTTTATTTTTGAAAGTCCAAAGTTTGAGCTAGGGAGCTGAAATTTATAGTATATACTCTCTAGGTGCCCTTTATGCTCATACTTAAATTTTTTTTAAATCCGCCTACTGACACGCCCACAATTAAATAAAACAATTTTATTGAAAAACCAAAGTTTGAGCTAGGGAGCGTTTTTATTTACAAAAGCTTAGTTTTTTCGATAAAATCCTTTAAATTTTTGCCACGCCCACTTATGAGATATAGGAATAAGAATAGGGTATCCAACAGTTCGCCCAAGCGGACTGTAGCCCGCCCCTATGTTTTTTTTATAAGAAAAACATGTAAATCATTATGAAAATCCTATTGGTTGTTTTTTCGTTAATTTATTCCAGTCGGAACAAAAGTTATGGTTGGTGCATTTTCCAAGACCGTTTGCGATTTCAACTGTCCGCGAACGTGTTAATTAACAAATAAATAAGATGTGGGGGATACATCGGTTACAAAATATAGTTCATGAACTTCATAAAAAAATTAAAGAAAAGATAAAATACAATTAATAAATAAAAGGGAACAATTTAAATTTAAATATAACACATAAAAAATTTGTAAGATGAACAATTTAAAAAAAAAAACTGGCAGTAAACTTAGACATTGATTTGTGCTGTTAGCAGATTACTTTTTAAAAATAATTTAAGGACGTCATAATTTATAGTAAATAACCAGTCTTTAACCTTTTTATACCCTATTCTAGGGGTATATTAATTTTGACGCATAGTTTGTAACATACCTTAATATTGCCCGGAGACCCCTAAAAGTTACTATATTTATGATCAGAATCGATAGTAATGTCGATCTAGCCATGTCCGTCCGTCCGTCCGTCCGTCCGTCGGCAAAAATTAGGCCTTTAAACTGGACCTAGAGAGCTGAAATTTTAACCATATACTCTCTAGGGTCCCGAAATAATCAAGTTTAAGAATTTTTGAAATCCGCCCACAGACACGCCCACAAACTCAAAAAAACAAAATTTTGGAAAAAATCGAATTTTGAGCTAGAGAGCTGAAATTTTTTATATATGATCTATGGCCCATAAAACTGATTGGGACATAAAATTTTCAAAATCCGCCCACTGACACGCCCACAATTAAATAAAACAAATTTTGGGAAAAATTGAATTTTGAGCTAGAAAGCTGAAATTTTTTATATATGATCTTTGGCCCATAAAACTGCTTGGGACATAAAATTTTCAAAATCCGCCCACTGACACGCCCACAATTAAATAAAATATTTTTTTGAGAAAAACCAAAATTTGAGCTAGGGAGCTGAAATTTTTAATATATACTCTCTAGGGGCCCTTTATGCTCATGTGTAAGTATTTTCAAAATCCGCCTACTGACACGCCCACAATTATTTTTTTTTCTTTTTGAAAGTCCAAAGTTTGAGCTAGGGAGCTGAAATTTATAGTATATACTCTCTAGGTGCCCTTTATGCTCTTACTTAAATTTTTTTTAAATCCGCCTACTGACACGCCCACAATTAAATAAAACAATTTTATTGAAAAACCAAAGTTTGAGCTAGGGAGCGTTTTTATTTACAAAAGCTTAGTTTTTTCGATAAAATCCTTTAAATTTTTGTCACGCCCACTTATGAGATATAGGAATAAGAATAGGGTATCCAACAGTTCGCCCAAGCGGACTGTAGCCCGCCCCTATGTTTTTTGTGAGCATTATCTCACCTTTTTGTGGGAAATAAATTCTCTTAAAATGTAATGATAATTCAAGAACCGTACCTCGCACCTACTCCAAATCAAGCAGGGGGTTCATACGAGTATGTATTGAACAGTTTATGGAATCTACTTGCGATTTTGCAACTAATCCCATAAACAGTGCAATGCATATGGGTGGGGGGGGGGGGGGGGGGGGGCATTTCTCTTTCGGGATGATATTATTCATAGATACAGTACATAACGCTTATAAGAAACTCAGAAATTGCACGATACTTGTTTCTTATAACCGAGTTTTTCTTATATCCTCAGAACGGATATAAGAAACAAGTTTCTTATACGGATATAAGAAACAAGTTTCTTGTACGGAAACAAAAATACAACTATACACCGTCCAACAAAAAATTCTATTTTTAAAAAGTAGTAAATAAATAAATATATTTTATTTAACAGAAAAAAAAACGATAACACAAAATTTACAGCTCGTTAATTTAAGGTATTATTTGTATGCAAATGGTTTTTCAATAAGAGCGCTACAAAAGTTTTTTTAAATAAAACAAAAACGGTTTTGGATATCAATGAAATTCTTTATTCCTGTGAAAGTACGTTCGATGCCATTATGTATGGAACTCGATTTCTTTTGCATGGCTACCACGGGCACGCTTGCAGAAGTCCAGACGCTGAACCCAATTTTCAAGCATAAATCGGCCGATACTTTTGCAATTTCACGTTCGATATTTGTACGAAGTTTATCAATCGTCGCTGGCTTGTTGGCATAGACCATAGACTTGACGTAGCCCCACAGGAACTAGTCTAACGGCGTCAAATCGCACGACCGAGGCGGCCAAGCGACTGGACCATTTCGTGAGATAACACGGTTTCCAAACTTGATTTCCAATAAATTGATTGTGGCATTCGCTGTGTGGCTTGTGGCGCCGTCCTGTTGGAACCACATGTCCTCCAAGTCCATATCATCCAATTGGGGCCAAAAATATTCGGTTATCATTGAACGGTAACGATTTCCATTCACAGTAACGTGCCGGGTATTGATCATCACGGAAGAAGTACGGCCCAATGACGCTTGAGAACGACGTGTGAGAGACACATTTGGGCTTTCATCAACTGAAGCCTCAGCGGCAGAAATATTCTCGACACTACGGGCACTTCTTTGCCTCACTGGCACGGGAAAATTTTGTACTGTGCTTGTGGATTTAAATTTTTCCACTAGACGCTCAATTGTTGATCTGCTGGACGATTATGACGACCATAAATTGGACGTATCGCTATTAACGTTGAGGCCACTGACTCCGAATTTCGGTAGTAAATTTTAATAATTTTGACTCGTTGTTGGCTCGTATATCTTTCATGAAATGGCAAACCATATCGAAGAGAAATGGCAAAAGAGCGGCAAGAAATTCGGCGTCGTTTGCTGTCCCTGTCACTCTACTTTTGTAGCGTCTCTGTTGAAAAACCCTTTACTCAACACTGATCATACAAACGAATAAATAAGATTAAAATTTCTTAGTTAAGTTTTTAGATCTTCAAAAATAATCATTAATTGTTGTTTGAATCAATGCTTCCTCACACTTGTTGAAAATAATATCTTCGATGCTATGAATGTAATCATCAGCGTTGTAAATATTTTCCTAACCATTTTTTTGTAATATCTCTGGCATAACGAAGTCTACAAAATTATTTGCGGCTTCAGCATCGGCTGAACCGCATTCTCAATGGAGCCTCCTGAAAGATACATTGTTTCGAACCATTTGTTCATAGTTTTATCTAGAATTTCGTATTTTCCATCTCTGTTTAAGTACTTGTATTGTTCTTCTTCAAAATATTTTGGGTTTTTTGCTATTTTAGACAATGTGCTTTTTGTAATTTTATATTTTTCGCAGATTGCTTTTCGATTTCTTCCCGATTTAATTTCCAAGATTATCAATTTAGTTTTCAGTTAAATATTATTTCGCGACATTTCCAGCAAAGGTAAGCACAACAGATTAGAACACAACAAAAAACAAATTCAAATGTCAGATGGAACACTGAACTTAATTTCTCTACAATAATCTGAAATTGCCCATAAATGAGATTTGCAATTTTTGCTTTAAAATTTTTCTTAAGAGTCTCTAATTTTATGAGGTTCGTAAGTTTTTTTTTATTAAAAAAGTTTCCTAAATCCAACCAACTTTATATGGAAAATGGTTAGTTCGTGGTTGGAGAAAGGTTTCTTTTATCAGTGTTTTTCTTGTAAACGTGTTTCATATAAACATAAATTTAACATTAAAATATACGGGAAAGTACACGGTGCTTTTGTTCAGGTGCGAGGTTTTCTTATAAGCGTGTTTCTTATAAGCGTTAAATACTGTACCAATATTGAAAGTTATGTATTTTCTCAATTTTTTCGGGTGATCTTATATTGGGGAATAATTTCACAAAGTACAAATGAAATTTCACCCCAAAATAATAATTGAAGATTATACAACCTAATGAAAATACAAAACGTTGTTTTTGCTTCTTATGAATTTGTTGGGGCCAATTTGCATTGGGGCCTAATTTCATGGTGGTCGCAGAGAGCTGAAACTTAAAAATTGGTTTCGTCGAAATCTTAGTTATCCCATAGTTGATATGAGCTGTATCCTTGCTTTTTACGATAAGGACTAGATCCATTCGTTGGAAAACCACTTTTAATGGAAGCCCAACTTTTTTCCACCATCAATTATCCTGAAAAATATTCCCAATCGGTTCACGTCTCATGTCGCTGTCAATTTAAACTCTTTGCATATGCTTTCACTTATCTCCTGGTATATCATTCCACACTGCATATCATTCGAAGTGACAATACAGTGTAACACAAGAACACATGCTAACACTCTAGAAACTTTAAAGTCAAGTGCAAAGTTCATCGCCAACAGCAGGGTCCGGCCATAGTATCAGGCGGCAGCTTGGGTTTCGAATGTGCCAAGAATACATTTTTCTCGCTGCAAGTTCATTGATTTTCCCGTATCTTACTTTGTGTGTGTGGAAAGGTCACACACTCTGCGGGTATGTTATGCTCCTCTTCATTCAATGCGAGTACATATCCTGCAGATATTTTTTGGGAAAATCCAATTTTCAGTTACCATCTCGAAAAAAGATATCAACAGCTGTGGGTGGGTGAATGGATTCCTCCTGAAAATGAGAACTTGCACCACAAAAAACTGCTGGATTGGCAATTCGAGGCACGTTGGCTTGTTCTGTAGCCTGCCTGCCTGCTTGGAGTATTCCAACTGGTGGATTCGATTTTAAAAAACATTTTTACTTGTTCACTTCCAAACTAAGTCGCAGTTCATTTCACCCTCTATGGACTGCGGACCCGGCATGACAGTTAAATAAACGCGTGAGTTTGGAAGGAATAAATCATCTGTGAAGGTGTTACAGTTGTCTGGGTTTTTTAACACCTTAATTTCACGCTTACATGTGTGACAGCCTAAGCCAGCCCCAGATAGCATAGTGGCGCTTCATGTGCATAGGTGTGGGTGTGAATATTTGTGTGTACTTTACGAGTCGTTGTTGCAAACTGGGATCCTGTTGCGTAAACAAATCGTGCGACTAACGTGCATCTCTATCGTAAATCATCGGGCATTTCGTTGGCCCTGTTGTTGGGTGCTAAACATTTTGATTTGTTGACGCTCACACTTGGACAAGCGTAATGGTGGTGCACATCAGGGATGAAATGGTTAGCTTTTTGACGGTTACTTATGGCTTTATCAGGGTAACGATTTTAAACCGCTTTTAGCTTTCCATCGGATGCTCCGTGCATTGTCCACAACAACGGCACCTAGCGCTGTTGTCTTTTCTGACGTGTTTGAGGCTCAGCTACATTGGTAATCGTTTGGTGGAAAATTGGAGATATCTTATGGATTTTACGGTCCAGATGTGCTCGAACATAAAGGTGAATGATGTTTCGAGGTCTGGTCGAGTGAAAAACTACTAAAGTGTCACACACGGCTCTAGGATCGAGTTTTCGAGGGGAAATTTACTGAGCTATCATAAATCAGTTGAAGATAAGGAAGCCCAAAGAGATAAATGCGAATGTGGCGATGGCGGTTGATACGGGCTGTGTGAAGTGCTTTTCTCTGAGGGTAAACGATGATGAATTGGTGCGAGAAGACATACGGAGGATGTGGAAGCTTGCGATGTGTTGCAAATCAGGGGATTCATTGAAAAATGTGGATAATGGTAGGATAAATCTAGAGGTCAACTCATCTGACCACACGAACTGCCAGTTCAACCTTTAAGCTGAGAATGGTGGAAAGAAAAATGACAAAAGTCTACAAAAGAAATTGTTTCCGTTTTCTATCCTGTGAATTATCTAGTATTTCAATGGGATAGCCCATATAGATGCTATGATCTGGTTTAAATGCCACTTATACATGGTGTGAGTTTTTCTCCTTCTTCTTCTTTAAAGCCAAAGCAATGAACGGGATTGAAGGGGCCATAACCCTCCCACTTTACTACATCCCTACTGGTCCGCCTGTGGGGTTCGCCCGTTTCTGATCACTTTATAACTGAGGTCAATCAAATGCTGGAGGTGCTTCTGTGTGATCCAGACATTTTTAGTCCTGCATCTTATTTAAGATTTCGACACATGCATACTCCTGTTATTGATTATTGATTGATCGTCGTTTGATGATCTTAAGTCGAGTCAACCCACGGATTGCATGCACACTTGTGGGAGAGTTTTAAGATGTTAAAATTGTTAGTAGGCTCACTGACAGTGATTTCTCCCTTCGGCCCCATTATAGCCATACGTAAGAACATGTAATAGTTAACACATTGAAACAAACACATCAAAGGAACGATTTGAATCATTTATGTGAATTGACTGAGAGTTTGAACAGAAAAAGTTTTCCGTACAGAATAAAAAATAATTAAAATCGTTTTCTGGCCAGTTTAATGTTTAATTTCTCAATTTTTTGTGACATGTTTGCTAATAATTCATAAGCTACATTTTAAGACAAACATGGGGTCGATCTGTTTGTTTTCAATAGACCAAAAAAGCATATCAAAATTTAACATAAGACTTTAACTGCGACCATAGTCGCTTCTTACAACAACCGATGTTTTTGGGGGGCGCTGCAGAGATATTTTTACCCCATCTCGAACTTGGTTATCATGTTAATAAAAATAGAAATCAAAAAATGGATGTTTGTTCTTAAAGAAATCATCTCGTCCACTCAACGTACATATAATGTTCATGGCTGAAAAGTTCACTACATCCAATCTCACTATTTGCTGCAGTCATATATAAATCTGAATCAATTGAAGATGGCTATTAATGCTATGTTCTTTTCCACGGAAGTTTTTGACAGGTTCAGACAAGTAAAATAGAATGCTTTGGTTTTTAATCAAATTTACTTCAGTGGTGCAAGTTGTAGTTAATCGAACGGAGACAGTTCGTTCGTACTAGGTACTGATATCCTGTCTGATCCCATTCTTCCCACATCAGGTGTTCCTCTTGGCTGACATCTTGGTCCGGTTTTCTTCCTGATTTTCAAAAATTGAATGTGTTATATTCACGGATGACCTTAAAAATGTCCGACACATAAAATCGAAACAAAAGTGTGTTCTTCTTCAGAATGAGGCTATCCGAATGCTGTTATTCTAATTAGTTACATACACTTCGCACAAACATTTTCTAAGCTACGTTGTCCATTTTTTCAAAACCTTGTGCCGTAATATATCATGTGATGATACTAACTGTTTGCTTATGATGTTGAGAAAATAAATCGGAAAAAATAATCAAAAAGTACCTACCGCTATTTTTTCCCTGCTTGCAAAGCATTCAATATAGAAAAATGCAGTTTTATTTTGCGTCAACTGAATAGACACGAGGTCATTATTTTCACTGCTTATGAGTATTCTGTGGAGATTGACAAATTAGATCAACAGTTGAAGTGCTTTTAGTCCAGTCAAATAAGACTTTGAAGGTTACAATAATTCCCATAGAGCTAAAAATATGTACTACGTTGAAAAATAATTTTTTTTTTTTATCAAAAAATCTGTGTTTTATTCCAAAAGTCACGGACTTATTGACCCGCCCTCGTATGAATGGTATGAATGTTCAGAATACTATTATAAATGAATTGTGAAAAGTCCCCATCAATCCCCCTTGTGCAAAAATTGTTATTGATGGTGAAAGTTTGCAAAAATAGGTTATTCGCGTGAAAACGGAAACGGCAAAATAGTTCAGACAAAAATTGTATATCATCCGATTCTCTACAAAAAATGAATCTACACTTTTTTTCATAAGTGTTGCCATTTCCGTGATATAGCGGTTGAAATAATTGAAAAAAATATTTTATTCGTAATATTCGCACGTTTCCACACCACCTATGAGGTAGTGTGCTTGGCACTTTTTTTTTAACGTGGTTTCCTCGGTAGGCCTATTCCACGATCCATTGTGATCCTATTGAATTCAAATTGAATATTGAAAATGATGAAAGCTGTGTAAATTATGTAATTAATAAATGATACAATAATTTGGAAAAATTATTCGTCGGATTCATAATGGAACTTCTAGTGTACTGTCTTCGTTTTCTTCTTCTTCTTTTTCTTCATCTTCTTTTTCTTCATCTTCTTGCTGAATACAAATATGTTCTAAAAGTGATGCATCATATGTCTCATCAGTGATATCGTAATTATTCTCATCTAGTATCGATTCAACATTGGAGCACGACGGTCCTTGACAATTGGTACATGCTAGAGAACAAAACAGTCTAACCTTTTGACAGCCGCATTTACGAGTAGCATTGCAACCTTTTTTGCAATTGCAAAAGATGGTGTTAAGGAGTTTTTCTGGTGCAGGTGGGAATAACGTATGAATTGGTTCCAATGCATTGTCAACTAACTTCCAACCACAGTCTTCTGGATCCATTTTATTACCAAGCCACACTTGAACTTGATAATATTAACCCGGAATAGATGTTGTTGAGCAGCAGCAGAGGTTGGGGGAAGACAAACACTTGTTTTTTATTATAAGTTTTTTTTTTGCAAAAGATAAGTATCGGAGTTTACCCAAGCAGATAACTTTTTTTGGAGCTCCGTACATAGAAAGAAGAAAGCGAATTCCATTAGTGATTATAACTTCATGAGTAGAGTTACTATCTTTAAAAACTTCAGCACAATTAGTTAAATTTTGTTTCTCGAACAATTTCAAAACCGTAGTTTTGCCCCTCTTGAAATATGCTGATGTTGTATCGCAGCCAATTATTGCGTGTAGAAAAAGTATATGATTTTGGCATTTTGGAAAAGCACAGAAACTTATTGATGAATATATTTCCGATTGCTGCTGAGTCTTTCCCGGTTTAAATAAAATAAATATTTTTTTCTGTTGGAGTTTGAGCGGTAAGTAATACTAATAAATCGACATCTTCACCAACAACAATAGTTGTATTTGTTGAGTTCAATTGTTCTATTGCTGTTTCAATGATCAGAACATCAGCATCATTTTCAGCTTGTTTTACAAGAATATATTCAGTAGTAAATTTTTCTTTTAACATTAAAATAAACCGAGACTTGTTGTAGGTATTTGCAAGAAATTTCTGTTTGCTTGTGGGAACTGTCATAAATTCATCAAAAATAACATCAGAAGATGAAGATGTTGTTGTAGCTCGAGGTCGTTGTTCTGCGGCTTTAGTATTTTTATTACAATCGGTGTAACCATCAAATACTACAGTCAGTCTATGGCCAATATGTCTACGTACATACTGAACATATTTGTCTAAAACACAATTTATCTGAACGTGTAATCGTGAAATATCCTGTAAAACGTTGGTAAACATCAGAATCCATACAGTTTTTCAATTGTAGCATATCTTATAGATATAAGTGTGCAGATTTAGCATAACAGAAATTTCCCGACGCGTGAAAGTAAGGAAGCATTTCTTTAACGCTGTCCAAATGAGCTTACCACTCTCCCACACGCTCAGCTCTTATAAACTCCTATTTTGTGTAGTGAATGGCCGGCCTAAATGAAAATAGGGGCGGACATTTTTGATGTTCATTTATATTCTAAGAATTTCATAATTTGTATGTATAAGACATAGGGACTCGTATGTTTACTCGTATAACGGTTCAAAAATGTATATATTTTTTTTTTTTTTTTTTCATTATTCTCATTTTTTAAACATAAAACAATGGTAAACTATTAAATGGTAAATTTAAGGAGAATAGTTAGTGACATTTTGTATTTACAAAAAATAGTAGCAAATGTCACATCATTACAAATTATTTATTTATTGTCACCGCACAAAAGTATATAATCAAGAAAACAACACATTTTGTATTACAAGAAAATTAAGCAAGACAAGAAATACATGTAAAACAGATCGAAGGAGGCAAAATCAGGTAAGCCTTTACAAAAAATTTAAATAATGTAGCTCGGCAAATTTTCAACTTGATCGATATCAAAGTCAAGGAGCCAAAACTTTATCCTGTTAAGGTACGCGTATAAGGTTCTAATGATTCGTATTTGTTCAGGAAGTCTGTTAAAAAGCTTGCAAGATATAACTGTATATGAATTTATAAAGCTTGTAGTGCGAAAAGGGGGTAAAGCAACAACATTTCTTAAGTTCCTTCGTAGGCTATAAGCATCGAGTATAGGACTTTGCGTATATCCACATCTAATAAAAAATATCTTCAGCGTTTTGTAGTAAAACAATTGTCGAACCGGTAGGATTTGTGCATATCTAAACAACTCCATGGAGTGTGAAAGACGCATACAATTAAAAACCTTTCTTATTGCATATTTCTGCAGTATAGTAAGTTGCTCTATGTTATTGCGATAAGCACCCCCCCAACAGGTTATTCCATACTCCAATTTTGAGTGAAATATCCCATGATAGATTGTTTTTAAGGTGTTATTAGAAAGGAATTTCCTGAGACGATAGAGACTACGGATTGAGGAAAGTAAGTACTGTTTTAGAATTAATATATGTTCGGTCCAGTTTAAGTGTTGGTCTATTGTAACACCTAGGTATTTAAAAGATTTAACCTTTTCTATTGCAAAGCAATTTGATTTCTGCAATTCGATTCAAGCGGCTATCTGAATCATAAGCAATCCCAAGATCATCTGCAAACGCTTTTACCTTTCCAACAAATGGTTGCTCCAAAAGACTTTTAATATATATTAAAAATAAAACAGGACCGAGGACAGATCCTTGGGGCACACCTATATGAATGGACTAAGACCTGCTTAAAACATTACTTACTTAATCTCTGCGTTCTATTTTCTAAGTAAGATTTAAACCATGTAAAGATAAAGCTCCGAAAACCAATTTTGTACATTTTATCCAAAAGAATCCTGTGGTTAACCATATCGAACGCTTTCGTAATATCGACGAAAAGACCAGCACAATATTTTTTGGAATCTAAGCCTTTATGGATAAGGGAGAAAAAATCGAGAAGGGCATCTTTAGTAGAGGAGCCCGCCCTAAACCCAAATTGCATTGGACTAAGAAAGTTTATTTTCGTCAGATATGGCAAGATCCTTTTCTTTACTAGCTTTTCAAGAACTTTGGAAATTGAAGGCAATAAGGAAATTGGCCTATAATTATTTTTATCTGTTTTATCTCCCTTTTTGAAAAGGGGGATTACTACAGCGCGTTTTAATTCTTCAGGGAAAATTCCAGAAAATATGCTTAAATTGAAGATGTGAGCCAGAATATCAGCAATATTATAAGAAATTTTTTTCAACACATAATTCGAAATACCATCATTACCAAATGAATGCGAGTTGTTGAGCGAGTTTATAGTTCTTATTATTTCGAACCCTGATATCTGTTCAAAGAAAAAACTATTTCTACAAACGTTATTGCCCACCAGTGCTAAATCTGTGTCACATTAACGTGCATATTACGAATAAAATATTTTTTTCAATTCTATCAACCGCTATATCACAGAAATGGCAATACTTATGAAAAACATAGGGACGGGCTACAGTCCGCTTGGGCGAACTGTTGGATACCCTATTCTTATTCCTATCCCTCATAAGTTAAGAACGGTCTACATATTTTGTTATATAACATTTAAAAGACTTTATCTAAAAAAAACGAAGCTTTTGTAAGAAAAAACGCTCGCTAGCTCAAACTTGGGTTTTTCAATAAAATTGTTTTATTTCATTGTGGGCGTGTCAGTAGGCGGATTTAAAAAAAATACGCATAAGCATTAAGGGCCTCTAAAAAGTATATATTGTAAATTTCAGCTCCCTAGCTCAAACTTTGGATTTTCAAAAAAATTGTTTTATTTAAGTGTGGACGTGTCAGTGGGCGGATTTTGAAAATTTTATCTCCCGAGCAGTTTTAGGAGTCATAGGTGATATACAAAAAATTTCAGCTTCCTAGATCAGAATTCGATTTTTTCCAAAATTTTGTTTTTTTTTGAGTTTGTGGGCGTGTCTGTGGGCGGATTTCAAAAATTCGTATACTTGATTATTGCGGGACCCGAGAGAGTTTATGGTTAAAATTTGAGCTCTCTAGGCCCAGTTTAAAGGCCTAATTTTTGCAGACGGACGGACGGACGGACATGGCTAGATCGACATTACTATCCATGCTGATCATAAATATAGTAACTTTTAGGGGTCTACGGGCAATATTAAGGTATGTTACAAACTATGCGTCAAAATTAATATACTCTTAGAATAGGGTATAAAAAGTGTAGATACATTTTTTGTAGAGAATCGGATGATCTACAATTTTTGTCTTAACTATTTTGCTGTAAAATTCACCGATTAGCTGAAAAACGCGAATAACCTATTTTTGCAAACTTTCAGCATCAATAAAATATTTTGCACAAGGGGGAATGATGGGGACTTTTCACAATTCATTTATAATAGTATTCTGAACATTCATACCAATTTTTAGCTCTATGGGAATTATTGTAACCTTACTTAAGGACTAATTTGACTGGACTATTTAAGTGAATTTTATTTGACTAGCTAATTGTATTTCAAAGAAGAACGGGTAGATCAAAATCTCAAAATAGTGTTGGAAGAGCTCAAATCGATTTACTAAAAGAACAAGGACTAACCGGGCGTTCTATAGCTGACAAAATTGAACGAAGTTTTAGTGTGGTCTATTCTTATTTAAGAAGCAAAGATTCGTACGGAAAAAAACATGAAAGGAGGTCAAAAAACGGGAACAACAGCAGTTGATCGAAGAGCAATTTTAAGATGTGCTTTCAATTCCTGTGACTCTGCGGCAAAAATAAAGCAGAAAGTCGGTGTTACTGCAAGCGTTTCAACAATGCGAAGGGTTATCAATAGTGCCAAACATCTAAAACGGTTGAAAATTCAAAAGCAACCACTTAACGAAAAACGGAAGCGTATGCGCTTAGAATTCTCTAGACTCCATATGAGTTGGAAAAATGAATGGCGTCACGTAGTTTTTTCGGATGAGAAGAATTTTAATTTTTATGGTCCTGATGGGTTTACTTATTACTTTCACGATGTGAGGAAAGAAGAAAGTTTTTAAGCGCGGCATCATAGTCGAGAAGGTGGTGTTATGGTATGGGGAGCAGTTAGCTACTATGGCAGTGTTGAGCTTGAGTTCCAAACCTCAAAAATGACTGCATTAAGTTATAAAGAAAATTTGAAAAGAAATTTCCCTACATTTTCAGGACCCATAAAATGAACTTTTCAGCAGTACAACGCCCGCATCCACACGGCCCGCATAGTAAAAAATTGGATAGAGGAGCGGAATTCGGCATTGCTTCAATAGCCGCCGTACTCACCGGACCTGAACCTTATAGAAAACGTCTGGGGATGGTTAGTACGAAAAGTTTATGAGTCTGGCCGTAAGTTTAAGGACAGATAATCCCTTATTGCAGCCATTAAATTGGCCTGGAGGGAAATATCGCTTGGACTACATAAAGAGGCTTTACGATTCTATGCCGGATCGAATTAACGAAACTATTACGAATAGAGGCAATTTTTTTTTATTTTAAGCAAAACTTGTTTCATTTAATCCCAATAACTTTTATTTCCAATTTCAATATTTGTGTCTATTCAGTTGACGCAAAATAAAACTGCATTTTTCCATATTGAATGCTTTGCACGGGAACCAGGAAAAAAATAGCGGTACTTTTTGAATTATTCTTTCCGATTTATTTTGTCAACATCATAAGCAAACAGTTAGCATCATCAAATGATATACTAATGTCTCATTTTAGCAGAGATTCTCCCCTCGCTTATACATATAAAATTGAAGATATGCCATCATAAGCAAGGGTTAGCTCTAAGAAAGATCTCGGCATCGTGTGTGATATCAAACTTAGTCTACGGCCAAGGCTTATTAATGTTAGTCTCACATTATCTATTATTCTTAATTGATATTCACGTTCCTGGCAGAGATCTACGGTCCCGAAATTAACTTTGAGAAGACTTTCATAATTTGGACTAAATAAACCTTTCACCAGATCCTTAAGAGAATCAAACTCAGTTTGTAATATAATATTCATTTTTATCAAAAAACTTGTTGCGATACTTTTAAATGCCAATTGTTTGCTTACGCTTCTGTTCAAAAGATTTATAATAAACAACTAAATTAATATTACAATTTTTTTGTTTAATTAACTTTATGTATATTATGAATTGCTCAGTTATTGTTATTAAAATAGATCCCATGGCGAAACCCACAGGCGGGCTAGAAGGGATGCTGTGAAGTGGAAGGATTATGATCCCCTTAGTCCAGATCATACAAATAAAAAAAAATATTAGGCATTAACGCCACATATACAGATTCAAAAACCCAGCTTCTCCAACTATTTGCTTGTGCGAAATAGAAGGGACCTACAATTTTGAGCCGAATCCGATAGGCAAATTCGAGAAGATTCACATGAACCTGAGATTTCTTTGAGTAGTTTTTTTCAATCTATTTCAGCCATTGGTCGGTTTATTCGGATAAACTAGTATCAGAAACTTTTTTTTGCAAATGCATGCACTGCTAAATAGGCTACTTGGTCCGTACTCGACAAGATGATGCATCAAGTGATAATACCTGTGCTTTTGATATCGTCGACATAATCTTAAATACGAGGGCGGGTCAATAAGTCCGTGACTTTTTGAATTTCTGACCTCTTTACTGAAACGGCAACACTGCTCCTGTCAACAGGCATCTGTCAGTTGACTCCTGTCAAAATTTAAACTTGCTGCGTCAGTTAGTTTGTGTTTGACAGCTATTTTTATCAGACTACTCACTAATTTGAGGAGAAAATGGAAAAAAGTGAATTTCGTGTGCTTATTAAGCATTATTTCTTGCGAAAAAAAACCATTACCGAGACCAAGGCTAAGCTTGAAAAAGACTATGGGGACTCTGCACCATCGATTTCAATGGTAAACAAATGGTTTACTGAATTTCGTTGTGGCCGTACAAGCACTGAAGATGCGGAACGTCCTGGACGCCCAGTTGAGGTCTCTACACCCGAAACAATCGAAAAAATTCACGATATGGTGTTGGCCGACCGAAGATTGAAAGTGCGAGAGATTGTGGAAGCCGTAGGGATCTCGCATGGCTCAGTGGTTTCAATTTTGAATGATCACTTGGGCATAAGAAAGCTTTCCGCAAGATGGGTGCCGCGTTTGCTCACAGTCGACCACAAACGTAATCGTGTAACAACTTCACAGGAAGGTTTGGCGTTGTTTAATCGCAATATGGAGGAGGTTTTGCGCCGTTTTGTAACCGTGGACAAAACATGGATCCATCACAACACACCAGAGACCAAACAACAGTCAAAACAGTGGGTTTCTAAGGGTGAATCGGCGCCAAAGAAGGCCAAGGTGGGTTTGTCAGCCAATAAAGTTATGGCGACTGTTTTTTGGGATGCACGCGGGATAATGCACATTGAGTACCTTCAAAAGGGAAGAACAATCAATGGGGAATATTATGCCAACTTATTGGACCGATTCAATGACGATTTGAATAAAAACCGACCTCATTTGGCTAAGAAAAAAGTTCTTTCCCACCAAGACAATGCAAGGGTGCACACATGTGCAGTTGCCATGGCAAAACACCATGAATTGGGCTATGAATTGCTCCCTCATCCACCCTATTTTCCAGATTTGGCTCCGAGCGACTACTTCTTGTTCCCAAACCTGAAGAAATGGCTTGGTGGAAAAAGATTTGACTTCAATGATGAAGTCATCTCGCAAACAAAGGCCTATTTTGAGGACCTCGACAAATCATTTTTTTTTGGCAAAAATATTCCGATTGTTATGCAGAGATAGTGGATGTGTTCGTCGATTAAACAAAAAAATCCTCATTTCAAAGAAAATTATGCGAACAAAATTTAAAAAAAAATGGCAAAAATAAGCATCCGTTTTTTTCCTTGCTGTCAAACACAAAGGATTTTATGATGTTCAAAAATTTTTCAAAAAATATGTTTGGATTTCCATCCTTGCTTTGATAATAATCCAAATCGCACTCTTTTAAAGTACAAACACTGCGAACACATCCTTAAACATAGGGACGGGCTTCGCTTGGGCGAACTGTTGGATACCCTATTCTTATTCCTATCCCTCATAAGTGGGCGTGACAAAAGTCTAAGTATGATTGAATTGTTAAGAACGCTCTACATATTTTGTTATAAACATTTGAAGGATTTTATCGAAAAAAAACTTTGGTTTTTCAATAAAATTGTTTTATTTAATTGTGGGCGTGTCAGTAGGCTGATTTAAAAAAAAGTCATAGCTCATATATAAAAAGCTCTCTAGCTCAAAATTCGATTTTTTCCAAAATTTTGTTTTTTTGAGTTTGTGGGCGTGTCTGTGGGCGGATTTCAAAAATTCGTAAACTTGATTATTTCGGGACCCTAGAGAGTATAATGGTTAAAATTTCAGTTCTCTAGGTCCAGTTTAAAGGCCTAATTTTTGACAACAGACGGACGGACGGACGGACGGACGGACATGGCTAGATCGACATTACTATCGATGCTGATCATAAATATAGTAACTTTTAGGGGTCTACGGGCAATATTAAGGTATGTTACAAACTATGCGTCAAAATGAATATAGATACCCTTAGAATAAGGTATAAAAATGAAAAGTGAATATAGAATACGATCCAGGCGTTTTATTTGTAAAATTATGCTGAGCTGGGTATACACTAGCATCGAAACACGGCTATACTTACAATCGCAAACGATCTGATGGACCGAAAAGCTTGGGTAGCAAAAAACAGAACAATATCCTTGTGTATTGTTTTTTCTTATTTCCTTCGAAAGGAATAGATAATGGTTTGGTAGACAAATCCCAAACGCTTGAGGAGAAATATTGTAACAACAGAGAAAACCTGTTAGGTACTGTTTTCACAAAACTACCATACTTGTGGGCGGCAATGGTTCTGTGATCAGTGCGTGGGACTACTGAGTTAGATGAATACCATTTTTCCACTGCCACGGCTCTTGCAAAGGTCTGACAAAAATGGAATGGCAAGAGGTATCATGAGGAGCTTCTGAAAATGCCATCCATGTGTCAAAAATATAGCTCCGCACACACGCAAATAGTTGACCAATTATCCGTAGCATTATTATTTTATTTTGTAGTGTAGTACCAAGGTGAAGATATTGGTTACACTTTTCGGTAAGATAAGTCATCAAATCACCAATGAACCTATTGCTGCGAAAACTGTAAGGCCGTTCAAAAAGGAGTTTTCAGGATTCAAGAAATTTCATAAACTGATGGTTCATCAAATTTGCATTTTTCGGGACGCGCTGCACAAATGCAGTCTAAATCATCTCGGAAAGTGACGTGAAAAATAGGATAAATAGAAAAGTTTACTAAATCAGTAGCTACTTTACTTCTACCTACCGATTATATGGCTACAAGATAACACGCAAATGGTTTTTTCCTAAAATCAACCCCCTTACCTGTACCAACAATTCTACACTATAAACCTCCCTAAGCCGTTAAACGAAAAATCACCTATTTCCAAATTTTATTACGGGGAATAAGGCCCGTTTAAAAAACTTTTCTTGTTCGTTCTATTTGCCATAAAGGAAAATGTTAATTAAAAACTTTTCCATCCACTTATACACTCTCTCGCAACTAAACTATACCATCGCTCCAAATCTCTCGCTAAGTGGTATTTCTCGTCATCCGGTATAACACCGAACGATAATCCCAGAGCTAAACCGATTCTTTTTCTTTCGTTTTCCAACTCCGTCGTCCTTTTTTGCATACAACACGAAAGAGCTCCTCTATGGTAAATACCTTTGGTTCTACCTAAATTCCGTTCTTCTCCTGGAACTGGTCATAGGAAAAAAGAAGTTATTTTAAACTCGCATTCAAGCGTAAGATAAAACTGTATCAGGACTCGGGACGAAATAAAAGCACTACGCAACCTAAGTGCAACCTGAGAGATAATACCGCGATTCTAGCAAAAAAAAAATATTTTTTTTTCTTTTTCAACCGGATTTTATTTTTTTGTTGTACTTTCTGAGAGAGTAAAAGTTTTATGACAAAAGTGTTTATCTGATCCTGTAGACAACGAAAGTTGAGGAGGGTATCAAGTTACTCTACAGTTAGATTTTACAAGAAGAAGAAGATGTATTTTTTTTCTATTTGAAGGCTATAAGAATAGGAGGAGCTCCTGATAGAAGGTGATTATGAGTTATTCTTCGTTCACACTCCGTGCCGTGGTTGTGTCCTTGAAGGTACGCAATGCAGGGTAACTGATTTAATTAACGAGGTGATTAAGACTGGACCGTGAAGTTTTGTTTTCGACGCCGCGCCGACCGGTGTGGAGAGAAACAATGAAATTATACGGTGCAGCTGTTGGTCTTGGGTAAATATTTGGCGTCTAGTCTCTTTAGGGGGATGGAAAATGAGGTGGAAAGATTTTATGGAAATTTGCTTAAATAGGGAAAATTTGAATTTTTCCCTTTGCACAAACTTATGTAGTTCGGTGTTTTTATTTTTGGCGCCGGTGTTTACAATTTGCCTTAAGAAGCTTAAGTTTAATTAAAACATAATTAAAGAACAGTGCTCAAGGGGATTTTGCTGTTATTGTTGCAGGTTAATTGATTGGCTTTTTGCAGAAGGAAAAGTGTTATCGCTCTCAGAACTGAACATTTGCCCTTTTTATGTTGATTTGTGTAAATTTTATGATATTTGATTAACTCACCTTGTATTGGAGCCGGATGGGAGATATTAAAAATTGAGTTTTGTCGATTTTTATTTAAAAAAATTGCATACCTATACAATTACAACAACTTGGCACATTAACAAGATATTGGCTACTACCTACCTATGTATGTTCAAATCTGTTCTATGCAATTTGTTTAATAATTGAGGTCAAGAGAATTTCATTTAAAATGTACCCACGTGTCCATCATTCCGTTCAAATGTACAGTTGATACACATAAACAATGTTATTTCATGCTCCGCAAAAAAAGGACTTCATAAAAGATTTGTATAGGTAGGTATATGAAAAGTGAATCTTGTACTTAGGACCCAGTTATAGCCATAAGTAAACATTTTCATTTGAATTTGTGGTCCACTTTAACTGAATATAGATCGACACAATCTTTGTTTGTCTTTAAATTATTTAATTAATATGACGCACATAATTGAGAAATTGAACATAACATTGGCTAGAAAACGAGTCCATTTCGTTTTCTGTACGAAAATCTTTTTCTCTTCAACTTCTCAGTCAATTCACAGGTATAATACAAATCGGTCGTATTATGTGTTCGTTCCAATGTGTTTGCTGTTCCACTTTTTAACGTATTGCTATAACTGAGCACTAAGGAGTAACAAGTGGAGGGAAGGTTTTCTTTTTCGTTTGTAAAAAGGGAAAGGCGATACGTGAGACTGTTCCATTCAATCAAGCTGATGTCACCCCATATGAAGATCGTTGAGCGGGTATTATATAGCTGAATGCGGAAAATAATACATACGGCTATCTAAGAGCAGTGCGGGCTTGTCGCAGGTAAATCAACCACAGGTGCAATCCATGGTATAAGGTTCATGATGGAAAAACATCGTGATTCCTTAAAGGATTTGTATATTTTTTTTTTTTTTTTTTTTTGTCGGGGTGTGTGAGACTTTCTGCACTGGAGCACTCAGACTCAATACCGGTCCATTGTACTATCAGGCAGACACACCACATTTTACTGTGGGAATTTACTCGTTTTTCTAAGAAAAACGAGAAGGCGCTTCAATGATAAGGAGCTTAGGTTTACAGCACTCACCATATCCGCACCAAAAACCTGCCACCTGATACGAGCAAAAGCAGGACAATCACAGAGGAAATGTTCCGCAGTATCGTCGCTTTCTCCACAGGCTTCGCAGTTGGTGGTGTCGCTTAGGCCTAGCACCTTAAGGTGTTTGGCAAAAGCGTAGTGTCCCGTAAGAACGCCAGTAGTCTGTCTGCAGTCTTTTCTGTTGAGAGACAACAAGAATGCCGCGGATTTCCCACAGACGTCGGGGAGCATTTGCTTAGTCTGTCTGCACCCTGGAGAGTCATGCCAGCGGCGATTGTGTTCATAGGAAACCCAACCGTCAATGGAAGCCCTGACCGAGGACGCAGGCAGACAGATCGCTGGTTCAGGCCCTGAGAGGTCCCCCACTGAGCCTTGTCTAGCAAGTTCATCGGAGATCTCATTTCCCGTGATCCCGTTATGACCCGGGACCCAGACAAGTTTAAGTGAATTCAGCCTTCCGACCGAATTCAGAGATATCTTGCATTCACGTACTATTTTGGAGGTAGTTAAGGGTTTGAGTAAGGCCTTAAGCGCAACTTGACTGTCGCTACAGACGCAGATACTTCGCCCCCTCCACCTGTTCCTCGTAACATAGTCAATGGCCATTAGGATAGCATAAGTCTCTGTTTGGAAGACTGACGCATATTTGCCCAACGGAAAAAGAAGTCTCCACGAAGACACCAGCACCAGATCCTTGATCGGTTTTGGAGCCATCCGTGAAGATTCGACTGCATTCCCTTCCAGGTTCAGAGTCCGGCCAGAGCCAGTCCTGAACGCGAGGAAAGTCGACCTCGTAGTTACGCTTTAGCCGAAGTTCAGGTGTCATCGCATCAGACGGCATATCCATATGACAGGAGTCGAAGGACAACCGTTGCGCAAGTTCATCAAAACTCCAGTGCGAATTATACCAAAAGCCACCTCTTTTTAGACGTGAGATAGCTTTGATTGTACAGTCCATGATGTAAACATCAAGGGGCGGTAGGTTTAATAGTGCATATAGGCCGGAGCCAGGCGTGCTGGGGAAGGCCCCCGTGCAGCCGAGACATACCTGCCTTTGGAGTTTGGCAAAAGCAGCAGTGACGTATTTACGTGAAAGCTTATTCCACCAAACAACCGATGCGTATGCTATAAATGGTCTTATCATAGCCGTATAAATCCACAGGACTCTTTTCGGTGATAAGCCACATGTCTTGCCGAAAATGCCTTTGCACTGCCAGAAAACAGACAGCGCCTTGGCAGTCTTCAGCTCAACATGTTTGGACCAAAGAAGTTTGCTATCCAGGATGACTCCCAGATACTTTACTTCATTGGAGAGTTGGATTGTGACGCCTTTTAGCACTGGCTGAGTCAACCCGACCAGCTTCCTCCTTCTCGTAAAGAGAACAACCTCAGTTTTAAGAGGATTGACCGAGAGCCCATTCCTAGTGCACCATTCGTCGATCATGTCAAAGGCCGCCTGCGCCTTGGCGCATACAGTCGCTAGGCGTGATCCAACAGAAAGCACGGCAACATCACCCGCGTACGCCTGAGCGTAAATATTAGAACTGTTAAGTGCGTTCAACAGAGAGTCGACCAGCATACAGCAGTGGAGACAGGACGCCGCCTTGTGGGCAGACTCTGTTTACCCCCGCCATAACATAGCGGCCACAATCCGCATCCGCAACCAACGTTCTCTTCATTAGCATTGCTTTAATCCACAACACCAATGGTTCGTCTACGCCGTGTTGTATGGCGGAGCTGCACATGCTATCAAAAGTCGCATTGTCAAAAGCACCCTCAATATCGATGAAAATGCCCATCGCGTATTCTTTTCTGTAAAGGGCGCCCTCAATTCTACCAACTAGATTTTGGAGCGCAGTCTCGCAGGATTTTCCGCGTTGATAGGCATATTGCATCTGAGATAGTGGCTGCAATCGCAAAGCAGTTTTGCGCACGTGAAGCTCGACCAGCCTTTCCATGCTTTTCAGCAAGAAGGAAGTCAGACTGATTGGTCTGAAGCTCTTGGCGAGTAAGTAGTCACTTCTGCCAATTTTAGGTATAAATGCCACTCTAACTGTACGCCAGGGTGTTGAAATGTATGCCAGTGCTAGGACAGCGATGAAGATTTTCTTCATAGTCGGTAGCAACTGGTTTGTACATTGCTGCAGCATGGCTGGGTATATTCCGTCCGTACCAGGTGAATTGAAGCCGTCAAAAGACGCCAAAGCATATTTAATGGCCTCGTCCGTCACCACGGCCTTCACAACATACCAGTTACGCCGAGTTGTTTATCGTGGCTCACTTACAGTCTCGGTAGTAGGGGCTGGTTGTGAACCAATTGTAATCTGGTTACCCGGAAAGTGAGACTCCAGCAGATAACTAAGAGTTTCCGCTTTCGTCTCAGTGAAGGTGCCATCAAGTTTTCTAAGTGATTCCAGTTTGGCTGGTTTGCCCTTTTTCAGAACTTTAACCAACCTACTAGTTTCACCCAGCGTTTCAATCTTTTCGCAGAAATTCTTATAAGAAGCACTTTTCGATACCCGAATGAGCCTCTTATATTCCTTCTGCTTCGATCGGTAGAGATTCCAGTCTGTCTCCAAATCAGGATTTGTATATGGTGTTGGTTGGTCTTGAAAAGGCCTTTGATAGACAACCAAGGGATCTGTAATAGGTGGCGATAAGACAACGAGGAGCTCCAAAAACCTACGTACAGATGATCATATTTATGTATGGCGGAGTAAAGACAAGTGTAAACTCTTCCAGGGAAGGTTATAAGCGATTGGCTCTTAAGTGACTTGCCGGTCCCAAGACCGGATAAAGGAGTAGGATCATTCCAAATGGGGATACAGTGATTAAACCTCGATACTAAATAGAAGGAGTAAAGTCGTTAATAAATCCCTAATCTTATGTGGGACAGCGAACGCCGAGGGATGCATGACTAAGAAGGAGCTTAGTGAGCTGTTTGCGAACTTCGGATACCAGGCGACCTCTGACTTCAAGATAGCCTTCCTGTAGTTATACGGGTAGACTACAGGTAATCTATTATCCCGAATACTCGTGGGAAGCAAAACCGATGTAAAAACAACCAAAAGATATTGATGGCTCTAAAGACGCATCATCAACTAGGGATATTCTAGAACACAGGGTGTCATTATTTTACGACTCCCACAAAGGAAAACTTGAAGAGAACTTATCTTAGAGAGTCTATTTCAAAAACTCCGACAATATGCAATAGCACAGCCGCAAAGGCTGCCAGTACTAACAGCTGCACCAGCCAAAACTGCTTGAGGCCTAAGCTGCCCGCCGAGCGAAATAAGGCAAGAGTGCAACGAGGAAAGAAAATCAAAAAGTCCGAGAAGTAGACACGACGGAATCTCTCAGCAAAGTGTTGTATGACGAGGGGGTGACAACCAACTTCATAGGGTACAAAACTCTGATTACGCCTGCAAGAAATATGAAACCCATTTAGCGGGCTACAGACCAACCCGCACCGGGCTATGGGTGCCTGAGACACCTTCACCCAGCGATGTGTCGAAGGAAATGAAGCTATTGGTTTAATCTAAGAACCATGGGCAACAAACGGTACGATTTTTGGATTAAACAGTAAAAACAGAGAGCTTTTTCGCCAATGGAATGGAATGGTTTTAAATCGAGGCGGCTGTCGTGAAAGATAAAAAATTCTCTCATTCCTGTTTTCAAGACTCCCTGGTAACCCTACAAATTTAACGCCACAATGGCCGGGAGTTGCTTAAACTTGTATGCGCATCGGCGTACTTTGCTGGAGACATTGATAAAGTTCTTGCCTCCCCAGTACAAGGACTTGTCCAATACTGCGAGGATCAGCTACATACTCGTACATATTATCATCGGTTGCTACGCCGACGAACACAATGAGGCTTGGGGTAACCGAGATACTATCAAAAAGAAGTGAATCACTTTTAAAACATCTATATAGTTAAAACTTCGTTATACTAAATAAGTTGGATAAGCCCTCATTTAGGAACTCTATAAGATAAGAAGTTGCAGACCTTTCTTTTTCATCTCCATTTATTCAAAATATCATAGAGTACTGGTATTTGTCATGCGTCCGATGAGGCATCTCTATCGTATCAAACACGCGCAAGTCCGTTATGACAACAGACTTAGTAACTGGTGAACAGATCGCGAAAGCTTATTGGACCAATCTGATTTGTTGGTAGCAGCATCACTAACAACGAGTGATGAAGACGCTGCGCAATATCAGCTAAACAACATTATTCTCTCCTCCTTGAAATTTAGTTGCAAGGTAAAACGCACTGTGGTCAAAAGGTGCGTACCATAATGGAACGATGACCTAGAGACGCTGCGGATGAGAGTGAGAAAGCTTTTTAACAAACCGAAAGGTACCGGCGCATTGGAAAAATACAAATCCCTGATGACTATTTACAGCCAAGGGTTGTGAAGATCTAAAAGGGCCTCCTGGCATGAACACTGCGAGATGCTTGAAAAAATTCCTTCAGTGGCAAGAATCCAAAAGGCACTTTCAAAGGATCCATAAAACTGCGAACTGGGTTGTTAATCAAACCAGATGGCACAATCATACGCGACCAAGAAGAGACGCTGAATATTTTGCTTCAGCCCCACCTCGCAGGGTTATTTACAATGGGCAAATCAAATCAGCAAGAAACCTCAGCAGAATTAACAGTTTATCTGGAAACTATTCCGCCGGATAAGGTGTGTCTAAGTGGTCCATAAACTCGCTGAAACCATTCAAGGCATCGGGTACAGACGGTATTTTTCCAGGACTTATCCAAAAAGGTATGGATTCCTTGAAACCTACCATCATTGTCTTATTAAGGTTTAGTTTCAACTGTGGCATATATCAAGCACTTGGAGGAAAGTAAATGTACTATTCATTCCCAAACCAGGAAACAAGCCGAGTGAACTACCCTAATCATACCGTCTCATTAAGTTGGCGTGTAACCGCATCACCTAAAAACGGCTTGACCGATTTGGCTCATTTTTTGTTAAAGATTTTACAGAAAACAATTGGAAAAGTTGAACGGAAAATTGGAAAATTCGGGCAACACAGATACTGTGTTTTGTATGGGAATTTTGAATTAAGAATGATTAGAATTATATGGCAAAGATAAAATTATCGACAGCTCTGACATTTGGTTGTTTATTACTCATCGTGTTTTCGTTTCTATCTTTTTTCGCGAATCGAAAACAATCGGATAACAATAAAAAGGTGTGAAAGTGAATGAATGAATGCGGGTGGCATTTGTGCGATGGTAGTGTATTCACTAACTGATTGGCAGGATTTGCGTTCGAATCCTGGCAAGGGTCATGATTTTAAATTGAATAATCACATAAATACAGACCTCCCTATGCAATTTAGGCGTCACCCGTGGAGAAAAATCTCTACAAAAGCGCCAAACTTATTTCCTATCCTCGTATTTTTTCCAATAGTAAGTAGCACCTAATCTCATGCAATGAAATACTTGCTAGGGGCTGCTTACTGTTCAACAAAAAGGGTACTGTACATATACAAAAAAGGAAAACCCCTTTAGTGTAAGCAAATTATAAAAAAAATTAAGACAACTAGCATCCACTCTTAACAGCAACGCACACCGGATGCCGGCTACAGACAATAATTACCTAGTCTACTCGCACATAGTGGCTAAAACAATTCCTTGGCACGGGCAACGCCGGGCTGGTGCAGCTAGAAATACGTATAATAAACTAAAAATAAAAACAAGGTTTGTAGAATATTCTACATTCAAATAAGCACAGTAACTAATAATTAAAAAATCTTTCGAGGAAGTGGAAAAAGAATGCGGTTTGTAGGTAGGTAAGGAAATAATTTTGTTTCATGATGATAAGGAACGATTATTTAGTACATATTGTTTCATCATTAGTTGACGGCTTTAAAATAATAAATTGCGCATTATTTAGCGCGTTTGGTGCTGCAACTGCCAAAACACGAATAAAACATGGCCAACTCGCTTTGACATAAACACTCAATCGCTTGCAATTTGCGCAGATAGCGATTTCGCCTGCAATTTTGCCTGCGATTGCGCGACTAAGTTTAGAATCAACACGGCATTATTGTAAGAAAATGTCGGTTTAGATTTAAAAACATCTTTCTGCAGTTACCTGCTAGTGCTATGAGACATACAAACTATATAACGTCAGCATGTGATGTCATAAATTTCCAAATGCGGTCTTTCCTTCTAACTTTGTGGTGCTCTTTAAATTAAAAAAAATGCACCATCTTCATTAAAATATCTCTTTTATAGCTATTTTCAGCCAAATACTTATCTAAATTCGGAAATTGTGAAATCGTAATGTTGTGTGAATATTTAACAATTGTATCTATGTACTTATTGACTTTTTGAGGAGAAAAAATGTAGCGAAAACGCTACAATTGCAGCAAGGGGCAACGCTGCTGCTAATGCACGACTTAAACGATAAGGGAAGGAAGATTAAAAAACAAATCGATAGCAAGAGCATGCACGTGTCAAAATCCTTAAAATGAGTTAGGGCTAAAATTACGGGATCATACAAATGCAATAACACATGAATTTTGTTGAAAATTAACGGTCCCACCCCAAATACGAGTAATTGTTGAGACCAAAGTTGTGAAGAATTAAAATTTAAATTAAGCTTTATCACTATCTACCTATTTGTTTCAAAGTTCCATATAAAACTAAGCGCTCCCTTAAATTCAAGATGACGGCTAACGCTAATGCATAATCTGGTGGAAAATCTAGATTTATATAACCAATGGCAACCCCAAACGATAACTAAAAAAAATAGTTTTTAATTTTGTTGAGATTTTGTGTTTTTAGGGTTCCGTTGCCAAATGGCAAAAAACGGAACCCTTATAGATTCGTCATGTCTGTCTGTCTGTCTGTCCGGGCATGTCACAGCCACTTTTTTCCGAAACTATAAGAACTATACTGTTGAAACTTGGTAAGTAGATGTATTCTGCGAAACGCATTAAGATTTTTACACAAAAATAGAAAAAAAAACAATAAATTTTGGGGGTTCCCCATACTTAGAACTGAAACTCAAAAACTCATGCGTGTGGGGTATCTCTGGATATGTCTTCAAAAATGATATTGAGCTTTCTAATATCATTTTTTAACTGAATAGTTTGCGCGAGAGACACTTCCAAAGTGGTAAAACGTGTGACCCCCCCTTCCTGTAACTTCTAAAATAAGAGAATGATAAAAATAAAAAAAATATATGATGTACATTACCATGCAAACTTCCAACGAAAATTTGTTTGAACGAGATCTAGTAAGTAGTTTTTTTTTTTAATACGTGATCAATTGTAAACCGCCACTTATCTATTTATTAAAACATCGATCAAAGTTACAACGAACTACAAGAACTTTTATATGATGTTACTTGCTGCTACGGAACCCTTCATGAGCGAGTCCGACTCGCACTTGGCCGCTTTTTTTTTGTAAAAAGCGATTACGCCAACAACAATTTTTGCTACTCCTTAATTAAGAAAAGCACGTCCTAATACATTTCAATGACAACCTGCAATCACTTTCTCCCAATTCCTAAAACTTGTTCTTTAAAAGCTGGCACCTATTCACCGATAAACTAAAACTTTGCACATGAAAACAAACAAGCTTCTCACAACCTATGAGCCATATGAAAAATAAACCTACTAAAAGAATATTCGTTAGATGTGAAAAGTCATAGAGACGTTAAACATACTTCAGTCCAATTCCACCTCAAATCTGCACCGAAATCCTAACGATATTCAACACGAGATAGACAAAAAAAACCCGAAAAGTACCTAGGTACCTAGTGCCAAAAATATTCATATATGCAAAAGTTTCACTGCTACTTGAAACCTTTTTGCATTTTTTTTCGCATCGTCCTGCCATGTCCTACGTGTATGAGGATATCTTGAATTGTTATTGCTGCCATTGCATCGTTCCGTTTCATTATTAAAAAGCGTCCATGCATTCATGTATGAATACAAACAAACAGCAAACAAAGAAAATAACAACAACACAATGAACGAACAAAAAGAGTGAACTTAGAGGCTATCTGTCAGATTGAGATCCTTCTTTTCGAGGAAGTTTTTTTTTATGGGTATCTATATATTTGTTCGTTGGCTTTCATTGTGCGATAATAATTCATATGTCCGAGTGAACGGCGCGGCGAGAGCAATGTTTTTATTGCGGCCACTCTAAAGGTGCTTGGCTTTGGCTCGTGTGTGGACGTTTTTGTTGAAGCCAAAAGTCCTGCAAAAGATTTTGAACAGTGAAATGGGCAAAAGGTGAATGGAGCACAATGACCACACTCGTATGAAAGGTGCTGAGCTGACGTTTAAAATGGGTATGAATATGTTGATTAATACTTGAACGGTTTTATCCCTACAGCCAGCGGAGGTGATAAAGCTATGAGTTTGTAAATTATTTAAAATGTCAACGACTTCGTCCTCCTTCACTTTGTATGAAAGTTTGTCCTTCCATCCATTTTCGAGCTGTCCTGTGTTGATTTTTCTGCTTTAATTTAAATAATGCATGAGATTCAAGAAACTCGCTGTAGGATGGCGAATTACCACAATTGCATCGGATAGGTAAAAGTTCCGCCATTGAATCCATTTTTTCGGTAGGATTCACTTGAGAGAGTTGGGTGGAGATAATGTCTTCGAAATAAGTTCGCCGTGGTTTTTGTCCTCTGTCTTGGGGCTGCAAATGAATACGAAGACACGGTTGACCTTCTCCACGGACGAACTTTAAGTGGTTTGTTCAGGAAGTTACCTTCTTAATGATTTGCATAATGTAAATTAAACATTTGTCGTTGGCTTGTTTGCCATGTTTTGTGATTCTTGGAGAAAAATAACCAGACAATGGCTTTTCTGCTTCAGTGAGGATTTGCTTTATTGATAAGTTAAATTAGAGGATTTGGATTTATATAGATTCAAGTTTTTAAGTAAGAATTTGGTATTGGCTTGGAAAACAAATTGTGGAAAACGGTAAACGAACTATTGAGGGATCTTAAACATACATTTGTGAACTTTTTTGCTTGAGTAAATACTTCAAAGCACTAAGTCGGTTCTATCCGAATCAATGTCAATAAAATGTGAGAACATTGTATTTTTGTATTTGTATTTGTATTTTATTTATAATTCATGTTAACACATAGATACAATGCAATCTTTTAAGTGTGTTACAGTATTGACAAGGTTGGTACATTAAGGTTATAAGTATATTTTACAATTTCAAATTGATTTAAATGGCAAAAATGTATTTAGCTATATTGATATTGGATATTTTACTTAAAAAGAGAAAAAAATAAAAATAAAAATAAAAATAATATGCTAAAATTCCCTTAAACCCTATAGCAGTTAAATAATTAAAATTGAATTCAAAAGTGTTGTTTGATTTGTCTTTGAAAATCGCTCATGCCTGAAGATCTCCTGATATGAACCGGAAGCGAATTCCAAAGTCTTACGGCGTATACAAAAAATTGTTTTTGTATACGCCGTAAGACTTTGGACATTTGTGCGATAAAGCCCAGCTTCTCCTTACATTGGTGAGGTTTTCTTTAGCCGATTTACAGTACTTGACGAAAAAGACAACGAATGGCAGAAATATAATATATGCATAGTTAGGGAAAAAAAAACATAATTCATCACATTTGCTCCGTGAATAATCACTAAAAGCTGAAACCTTTACCAAATGTTAACCATTTTTGAAAAATACGCATTATATGATGAATGAACTACGAATTAATGTGGTCTAATGGTCTCAGGTTCAAATCCCTCCGGAGAAAAGTAACACCTCCTGCGAACTTCTGAAAAACATCCAAGAGTATCACTTGTTATGAGAAGTTTCTCAAATTTGCCGTTCGGATTTGGCTTAAAATTGTAGGGACCTTCCACTTCGCATAAACAAATGGTTGGAGAAGCTAGGATTAAGGCCATGTATGAGCTGTTATTGTAAAATATTTATTTATTTATTTTAACTATGAACGAGGAAAAGAGTAACTATACAATATATTGGTATCGTTGTTGCGGTAAATATTACCACAACAAGGCCTGCTCTTAGTCCCTATTCTTTTCCTTTCCGGGTCCCTCTTTTATTCGGCTGCGAGTTCACGGTCTCGGAATGTGATAGGGGCACCCATGGCACCATCAGCCATTGGATCACTTTCGGCGACTCATGGGTGAGCAACCACCACAGGGTGGCGATCTTGGAGGTTCCAGTCACCTCAGCCTGACGGGCGGTCAGGAGAGTGAGGCCCATAAGGAATACGCGGACGAGCGGAAATATACCTCAGCCTGACGCACGGTCAGGAGAGTGAGGATAAGGCGACCATGTACGAAGCCCAACCATTTCACCGGGCCGTACGATGACGTGCGTGTGGAAAGGCGGACGGCCTGTGACAGTTGAACACCACAGCACACCAGACTTTGCCGGACGGGCAAGTTGCCTGAAGGGTACTCAAAAAGCAACTGAGGGGTGGGCGGACGGCCCAAGTCAAATAACTCCCATGATTCAGTTGCACGAACTACCACCGTAAAGGTAGGGAGTAATGTTCGATGGGGGAAAGATGACGCTCTCTTCTTCTACTCCGTCGTGGGAGCACCGGAGGAGCAGCAGACGAGTGTAGGCGGACGGCCTAGTAAAACACCCTCCAACACCAAATAACCGTGGACAGCTTACCACGAGCACATTGGCACCCCACTGACCGATGTGAGAAGACAGATGTCAAGTTCAGATGACAGATGCCAAGTTCAGATGGCAGATGCCAAGTTCAGATGACACCAGCCCAACAAACATTTGAACCAGAAAGGCCGAGAGCCCAACCTAAATGATAACATTTTGTAAGGTATGACACGCTATCGTCAGATCCCCATACCCCAAATCTGCGCAGAATTCCACCAGACTCAGGTAGTTGACGCGGTAGATAACATTGTTTCCTTGTCTGACCTCAAAGCTTAGGTTCAACTCGCAAATGGGCGAAACATTGGTAATAGTCCCGATACTTATCTTCCTCTTTTCAAAGTTTCCTTCGTTTTCTTTAATCATTTTCAATTTTAATTTTACGTAGTGAGTTTTAGCTACATTGGAACGTCGTTCAGCAAAATAACCTTAGCAATCTTTTGTATGGACGGGAAAACACCAATCAGACTGGATTGGAATGTTGTCCCAGGTCGGTCAGAGAATTTATCGCAAGCTGGCTTTCCAGTCGCGCTGAATTCGGAGCTTGGTGAGAGAATGGAAAGTTAGAGCGAAAGGGTAACGGCAGGCATGCGCACACGATTGCAAGATAGCTTTGGATGTGCTGAAACTTGCCGCTCGTTGGTTCGCCTTACTGTATGGGTGTGGACAGTGGGATGGCGGATAGCCAGCAACACAAGTGGACATCCATTGCACGCCATCAGTGGGATTGCACTGTCAATGTGTGTGTGTGAGAGAATGAGTAAAACACTGACCGACTTTGGACAATAGAAAAATCTGGAAAATCACTTCTTGGTTGACCAGCGGTTTAGCTAGTTGTGAGAAGTTCGTAAAGGCTATTTTGTTGGAGATAGACAAAAGAAAATAGAAGAAAAGAAAAAAAAATAGAGTGAATTAATAAAGAAAAATAAAGGAAAAGAAGGAGACAGGAATTTGGAGGACAGGCGGAAGGACGAATAGGAAGAAAATAAGGAAGCTTGAGGACAGAGCAGGCAACAAAGAAATTGAGGATTTTTAAGATAAGTATAGTGATTTTTTTTCGTTTGATTATTTTTGCGAGTGATAGTCTGGTAGGATTTTGTTTCGAGAATCTCAAGAAAAGACGGGACACGCGACCCAGTAATTTTCATTTTTCAACGGTCCATATCGACCCGTTGTACCCACCATTACATTTTCAGGGGATTTCAAACCCCGTAATAAAGACCGTGCTCCAACGGAGCCTTATAACGTTGTGTACATTTTCGTTCTTTTCATTCTTTTCGAAATTATATTGTATTTAAATTTTCCGTGGTTCTGTACCAAGGTTTCACAATTTCCCATAAAATTGTGTGGCGCCCACTTTATTTCGTTACATTTTCCTGGTTCCATTCATTGCAGCGAACATTTTTTTATCTTCATATTATCAGCGATCATTTTCATTGAACCCATCCCGTCCCACTCAGCTACCGGGAAGTAGCAGCGACCTGTTACTCGTTGTGTAATATTTTGATGGTCTGTGGCTGTTTGACAGCCCATATTCGATATTTTTCCTTCGGGCGGTGGCGGCCGCAAATTTTCTTTTCGTTTTCCCGCCGATTAAACATTAAATAAGTAGTTTGTTTTTCGCGTTTTCTTAATTAAATAACTACACAACATCGTGAGCTAAATTTTCTAGGGTTTATTTGCTGGGAAACATTAAATCGAGAGATTTTTTTTTTTAAAGTTTAAGCAGTCTTTATTATCGAAAGAGTCTCGCGATCGAAACAACATCCGCAGATTTTACAAGAAAGCAAAACAGCTGGCTACTCGGTTTAAAACCGGAACGCAGGCTCTTCGAAACAGCGACGGAACCCTGTTCACCGAAGCACAGGAATTAGTAGATGTATTTAAGCAGCTTTCCAACAGCTGCTAAATTGGCATCATGTAGAGAGCGTGATATGGCAAGAAGAGAACCTACGTCCTGTCAATGAAGAACATATTTCACCACCCAGTCCAGAGGAGGTTGGCTTATCTATTAGAAAGCTAAATAACAATAAGGCCGCCGGCTCCGATGTTTTCGATCGTTGCGATAATTTTGAGTTGGTAGAAAGAATATGTTCCAAATTTCAGCTTTCTAGTTCGAATTTAGATTTTTTGATAAAACGTTTTTTATATTGTGTGCGTATCAGTGGGCCGATTTGAAAAATGCTTACACTTGATTATTTTAGGCTCCTAGGCCCCTCTATGTGTTCCAAATTTCAGCTTTCTAGCTCGAATGTTAGGGCCTAACAAATGAAAAAAAACAGACGGATGGCCGGATATAGGCAGAACGGTGCTGATCACCACTATTGTCTCTAAGAAGAACCTTGAATGAACTAAATGGCTTCTATCCTTGAGCCGAAACAAGTGGAGCCTATTTAAAGCTCTTAACATACATCATTCACTTCAATGTTTGCTATTCACGTCGCTTTTATTACAGTATTTATTTGCTCAACAGTTTGAGGCCGTATTGCATTAAAAACGGCAGTGAAATTCTTCAGCATTTTTTTTGCAATCGGCAAATTCGCTTTTTCAAAAATTTTGTTGTTGTTCTTTAAAATCAGTATTAGTTTCCTAATTGGTTATCCTTAATCAAAATAATGCTTGTCAAAGTTAAAAGTACAGACACTCAAAAACTTCTATTTTTTTGTCTTCGAAAAATTGTTTTTTCGGGTCGACTAAAAATTCTAAATTGACTTTAATGTACCTACGGGTATGCCTGTTCTTTAGCGTCTTCAATCAAATCCTTTTGAAATACACTCAGCTTGCGTCGTCTTCCAGAACACTGGCGAATTTCTCAGCCGAACTAATTAATCCGCAAGAAATTTCATAAAAAAACATAGGGACGGGCTACAGTCCGCTTGGGCGAACTGTTGGATACCCTATTCTTATTCATATCCCTCATAAGTGGGCGTGACAAAAGTCTAAGTATGGTTAAATTGTTAAGAACGCTCTACATATTTTGTTATATAACATTTAAAGGATTTTATCAAAAAAGAAAACGCTCCTTAGCTCAAACTTGGGTGTTTCAATAAAATTGTTTTATTTAATTGTGGGCGTGTCAGTAGGCGGATTTAAAAAAAAATTAACACATGAGCATAAAGGGCCCCTAGAGAGTATATATTATAAATTTCAGCTCCCTAGCTCAAACTTTGGATTTTCAAAAAAATTGTTTTATTTATTTGTGGGCGTGTCAGTGGGCGGATTTTGAAAATATTTATACATGAGCTTAAAGGGCCCCTAGAGAGTATATATTATAAATTTCAGCTCCCTAGCTCAAACTTTGGATTTTCAAAAAAATTGTTTTATTTATTTGTGGGCGTGTCAGTGGGCGGATTTTGAAAATATTTATACATGAGCTTAAAGGGCCCCTAGAGAGTATATATTAAAAATTTCAGCTCCCTAGCTCAAATTTTGGTTTTTCAATAAAATTGTTTTATTTTTTTGTGGGCGTGGCAGTGGGCGGATTTTGAAAATTTTATATCCCGAGCAGTTTTAGGAGTCATAGATCATATATAAAAAATTTCAGCTTCCTAGCTCAAAATTCGATTTTTTCCAAAATTTTGTTTTTTTTTGAGTTTGTGGGCGTGTCTGTGGGCGGATTTCAAAAATTCGTAAACTTGATTATTTCGGGACCCTAGAGAGTATATGGTTAAAATTTCAGCTCTCTAGGTCCAGTTTAAAGGCCTAATTTTTGCCGACGGACGGACGGACGGACGGACATGGCTAGATCGACATTACTATCGATGCTGATCATAAATATAGTAACTTTTAGGGGTCTACGGGCAATATTAAGGTATGTTACAAACTATGCGTCAAAATTAATATACCCCTAGAATAGGGTATAAAAAGCGGCCAAGTGCGAGTCGGACTCGCTCATAAAGGGTTCCGCTCGAATTATAATTATTATTTACTTAGGCACCTATTACAGATTTATTATTAGAAAATAATGGTTCACGGTTTACGCATAAGGTTTATGTTTATGAAATTAAATGTTTTTTTTTTTATATTTGAGTTGATTTAATGAAAGGTAAAGTGCGGTTTACGATTTATGACGTATTAAAAAAAAACTACTTGCTGGATCTCGTTCAAACCAATTTTCGTTGGAAGTTTGCATGGTAATGTACATCATATATTTTTTTTAGTTTTATCATTCCCTTATTTTAGAAGTTAGAGGGGGGGGGGGGGGGCAACATTTTACCACTTTGGAAGTGTCTCTCGCGCATATTATTCAGTTAAAAAAAATTATATTAGAAACCTCGATATCATTTTTGAAGACCTATCCATAGATAGCCAACACTTATGGTTTTGAGTTTCAGTTCTAAGTATGGGGAACCCCCAAAATTTATTGTTTTTTTTTCTATTTTTATGTGAACATCTTAATGCGGTTCACAGAATACATCTACTTACCAAGTTTCAACAGTATAGCTCTTATAGTTTCGGAAAAAAGTGGCTGTGACATTTCGGGACAGACAGACAGACAGACAGACAGACATGACGAATCTATAAGGGTTCCATATTTTGCCATTTGGCTACTCAACCCTAAAAAGAGCAAGTACCATCTTTCATTATCTTTGTGTGTCGAGACTGTGAGGTCTGTCGTCTGTGTCTGATAATGAAAGGATGGAGTTCTCTTACGCCAAACAGATTTTTAGATATTTATTTTATACTACTGATTTTTTGACATTAAAAAAAAGGAAAAAGTTATATTGACACAACTCTTTAAAAAAAATTTCAAAATAGGCAAAAAATGCAATAGTAAAGGCAAAAATGACAAAAAAGGCAGTTAGTGTAAAAATGACAAAACAAAATATCGAAATCAGGAAGACATGAAACGTGTTCGTTTAAACACGATATTTCCTTGCAATTAGGCAAACAAAAAATAGGCAAAGTAAGCAAAATCCTATCCCATCTGATCACAAACATAGTTGCTTTTGGGATTCTACATACATTTCGAAAAGGGAAAAAGAGAATCAACCAAATTTGTCGTTCCTATCGTCAATTATGATCGAGAGTGTATACAAAAATTATATTTTTTGCAGTTTGTCCAAATTTTTCGACTTTCTTGCTTTCCGAGGAACACAATGACAAAAAAGATAAGAAAAAACAATGACACAAATTCATCATTCGAATCGTGAGTTATAGCCGCGAGTTCATACAAAAAAGATTGATGACTATTACAAACATTTAATGTAAGAATGAGCCAAATCGTACCCCCCGTTTTCAAGTGATGCGTTTACCAACGAACAGCATTTCATAATTATTTATATACAGAATTATTTTTTTTTTTTTATAATTCACTTACGCTAAAGGGGCTTTGCGTTTTCTGTATATGTACGGTACCCTTATAGTGTTAAACACAGCGCATGCAATTTTTGTTGAACAGTAAGCAGCACCTAGGTATTAAAGTATTGATTGCATGATTTTAGGTGATACTTACTATTCGAAAGAATAGGAGGATAGGAAAGAAGTTTTGGTGCTTAGTATTTTTTTTCTCCACGGGTGGCGCCTATGCATTAGAATTCGCTAATACACCTCTGAACGATTGAGTAAATACGAAGTGGGTAAGTATTTACGCCGCCTTTATACAACGTTGCATAAATCATAATTCATAAATCCATATTATGAACACAGAGTTTTTTTTTTCAAAAAAAAAAGTACAAGAAAGAAGAAATCTAGTTAAATTTAGTACTAATTATAAGAGAATGTTTTTTTTCGATAATGAACTAATAAATAAACAATTTTCAATTATTCACGATTACCCTACGGCAACTGTTATAACAAGCTCGCACATGCATTCTAACGTGTCTCTGCCACTATTAATAATTATCGCCTATCTCTATCTCATTTAATTATTTTGTACATAAAGGGTATTTTATTAAGGGCTTGACAACTTCGTTTTTAAATAAATTGCAAACTATTCAAAATATCTCAAACAAAATTTTATTGGTTTGAATTACTATCAAAACATTTATGAATGGAATTCGACCTTGTTAATTTGTCCACCACTTGAACGTACGCAGCGGTTAATACGTTGAATCAAGTTTTCGATGACTCGGCCGCACATTTCGACAGATACTGCCGCTATTTCCCGTATTGGCTCTGAGCTCCACTAACGTCGCCGGCTTGTTGGCATAGACCAATGATTTAATGTAGCCCCATATAATACTGTCAATAGACGGGTCGGTTTCTCGAGATGACACTTTCACCGAACTGAGACTTCAATAACTCGATTGTTGCACCCGCTGTGTGGTTTGTGGCGCCCGCCTGTTGAAACCACATATCACTGATGTCCAATCCATGCAATTGCTCAAAGAAATAACGTTCCAACATGTCTCTGAAGCGAATACCATGACGCCACCGGCATGAAAACCGCACGAAATACTGACTTTTTGCGGATGCAGTGCTGTTTTACAAGCACATGAGGGTTTTCACCTGTCGAGTAACGCATATTTTGCTTATTGACGAAGCCGCTCAACCAAAAATGTGCTTCATCGCTGATGAAATTCTTCATTTGCTTCCATCATGTCGAGAACTTACTTCGCTTCATACGATCAAGTGGTTTTAGTTTTTGATACAGTTTGATCTTGTAAGGATGTAACCCTTGAGAACGCCGTGAAATTGACTAATTTGGCTGGTTTACAATATTCTCCACACGCAAAACGGCAAAACGTAGTCTCACTGGTACGGCAATATCAAGCAGCGAATATTCTGACTCAAACTTTTTCACTACACTATGAATTGCTTGTCTACTGGGTTTTTGCGTTCAGAGGCATTTTGGAGCCTGCATTATTTTTTGCTTTTTTGCACTCCTAATATAGGTACTTTTATGAATAAGGCTGATGTGTATTGCCAACCAGGCATACGGTTTTGCAAACTGATTTTTTGTGAATTTTTGAAGCAGAAAATAACAAGGGGATATTAGTAGTTTGTAACATATCTTAATATTATCAGCAGACCCATAAAAGTGACTGTATTCGTGATCAGCATCGATAGTATTGCCCATCTAGCCATGTCCGTCTTAGGCCTTAAAATTCGGGATAGAAAGCTGAAATTTGAAACAAATATGTACTCCCAATTTCAATCTAAAATAAAAAATCAATGGAAAAATTGAAATTCCAGCTAGAAAGGTGGAATATGATGTCTAGGAGAACTTAATGCTCATATGTACCCATTTTTAAATTCCACCAACTGAAACGCCCACAATTGAAATAAACAATTTTATCGAAAATTCAAAGTTTGAGCTAGGAAGCTGAAATTTGGAAAATATACTCTTTAGGGCCCCTTTATACTCATGTGCAAGGAGTTTTAAAATCCGCCCACTGACACTCCCACAATTTACAAAAAAAAAACTTTATTGAAGAAATCATTGGGAGTGAAAGTCCTTTTATTCGCAAAGTATGTAGATAAAGTTATTTTGAACAATTTCTTTATACAAAGTCTACTGTCCTGCTCACTTTTTGGTTTTTTTTTTTTTTGTAAATAAAAAAACTTGGCTTTTTCGATAAAATCTTTCAAAAAATGAACAAAACAGTTATGTATAACAAAATATGTAGACCATATCCTTTTTAACAATACTAACATGTTTGCCACGCCCAGTTCTTGGAGAATATGAATATGAATAGGGTATCCAACAATTCGCCGAAGCAGACTGTAGCCTTTCCCTATGATTTAACACTAAATCGGAGATCTCAGCAGATCTTTAATGCGATTGCTTCTTCTCCAAAGTTTCCCACAACGTTACTCTGCTCCTCTGACGTCTAAAGAAGCCGAGAAAAACAATTTTGTCGATCTGTGATTATACCCCACAACCTTGTGGTACCTACGAGTATGTATATTACTACTATATAGCTCCGTATTGATGAAATATTGTTAAGTGCCCGAAAGGGAAATAGTGCAGCCAATTTTCCGTATATTTTTCCGTAATATTGGTATGGATGGAGTATTTCAGAACTACATTTCTTTGTTGGTATAATCTTTCGTATTCCCTCCCATTATTTTTTCGCTGTTAAATATAAACCAAAGAGTTCCCGGAAACAATGAAAAACGAACGAAAAACGTACCAACTCAAAAGAATCGCAATATTATTATCTTTCCCATGATTCCCGATCGAAGAATGTTACTCAAGTCTTTTCTTGAAGTTTTACCATGTTTATTTTAATCTCCCTCCTCCGTATTCCACACTGTGATAGAATATCATAAGGCCAATCAAGTCCATCAGGTCTCTTGTCAGTGCTTTCACCTTCTTTTAGATCAGGGAAACAAAAAAATAAAAATTCAAATCCGGAATTCAAATTTCCAAAGTGGTTCCATTGTGTCGTCTACCATAACCCCACTCTAATCCTACATACCTTGGGAACACTAAACAGCTAACCAGGATGGAGACAAATCCCAAGCAGAAGAAAAAAACCTTTGGACAGAGAAAGTTTTCAATTTTATTATAATGAATAAAAAATGCACGGAAAAAGTTTTTCCTTTAATTTCTCTTTTTGGATTTTTTTTTTTTAACTTTTTTGGTATTTTTTCGACAAAAAAACTTTTACATATCTAGGAATTTGCTTATTAATTTTTTTTTTTTATTTCTTTCGTACACCAAAGGAACTCGTCTTCACCGAGCGTGACTAATGGGAATAGATGCCGGTGTTGTCCATTTTTTGTTGTCTTCCAAGGATTCAAGTTCTCTATGGGTTCATTACACTAAGCGCAAGTGTCGTTCAGGAAAGGTGTTTCGGTGGATGGTTTTCATTAGAACTCTGGGTGCCGACATAAAACTTCTGACGAAGGTTTCAGTGGTCTTTTTTTTCTTTTATTTTGGAAACAAGGGTGAGGTGGGATGAAGAAAAAAAAACAACGAAATTAACAACAACAGGATAGACAAAATGATAAAACACTTTTCAGTTAATTAAAAAATAAAAAGGATAATTTTTCACCGCTCATCTCGTTCAATTAGGATGGAACACTTGTAAGGTAATTTTGCTTAAGGGTGTCCTTCTTGTATCACTTGATATCTTTTTTTTTGTTTTTTTTACTAGGGTGGGATGAAGAGTGGACAAAGTGTAATAAAATTTCGTTATTTTTAAGGTTCTTGTGGTTATCGTTATCGTGGATTATGCAGATGAGAATGTAACTGTTATATGGAAGATTTGCAGTCATTAGCTAATTGGGTGCAATGGCTAGGGTAAGAGATATTAGGGTACTCAATGTTCCGCTACGGTTTTGTTTCAATAAGGACGAGAGTTAAGTATTTTATGAATCTAATAACATCAGGTTAGGTAAGGAAGTGGTATAGATTTTAAGTTATATACTTTACAATTAAAGCATCGGGCTTTGGAAAAAATATAGGTCGTCATTAAATTGCAAATAAGTCTTCATGCTCGCACGTAGCCATTGGAATGCTCTAACACTAAAGAAGAGCTGTGATTATAGGAAAGAATCACATACTGGCACCCAGATGATGGAAGATTCGCTCTTCCACTTGATAGCTCAAAGTTTAAACTCTTGTAAGACGGAGGAGATATGCCTAGGCAGAACTTGTCTGCATAAATCTGATACTTGTATTTTGAAAAATTTCGACATAGGTAAGTAAGTATACGATTTTGCCCTAATAGCTCGTAAGTAGGTATCCCCTCTCAAGGACGGGCTAAGCAAGCCACTGTATTTGATATTTTGCTGCCAACTGTTGTGGCGGCCTGGCTTGGTTTGAGGTGTGAATCCTATCTGGCCAGCTCATCAGCCTTCTTGTTGCCCGGCACACAAATGTCACCGTGAACTTAGCAGAGCTTTACATTGTGCTGCTCGTCAAGAAATCGTAGCTCTTTGCGATAGCGACCAACAAGCTTCGATTTTATCTCTACGGCAGAAATCGCTTTTTCTGCCGCTTAGTATTGTCATCAATGTGAACTTTCTAGCAGCTGTAGTCTTTTCCAAGACCTCGGCTTGGAAAACGCTGCTTTAGGTTCTGATTGACCTAGATATTCCGAAAATTTCAGAGTCAGTGTTGTTGGGTATAGTGGATTTGATGAGTGGTAAGTGGTCTGCGTGCCAATATTCTCTTCTAGTAAGGATCTGCGCATGTCTTGACAGGTTGCATTTGCAGCACCTAGTTTTTCTAAGCCTTAGTGCACTATGTGCGGAAGGTTCTTTTACACCCGAATCTAGAGGCAATTCTTTGAATCATGGTCATAGTCTTAAGGTTGGTGGCGTGGGACATTGGCTACCACCAGACAAGATTGCCATATATCAGTACCGGCCTTACTACCGCTGTTTAAAGCCACATACGAATTTTAGGACTAGGACCCCGGCCTTAAAAGCATAGAAAGCTTTTAAGGCTTTCTTAGCCCTTTCCTTGATGTTTAGACTCCAGTTCAATTTCCGATCAAGGAAAAATCCGAAGTACTTGGTGCTGTCACAAATCTTTAGCGAAGTCCCTTCAATTATTGGCAGTTTAATTTTCGGAATTGACCTCTTATTATTAATGAAGACCAAATCCGTTTTTTTACGGTTAACTGCCAGCCCGCAGTTCTTAGTCCAGGTATCAGTCTTGGACAAGGCTAATTTTATTCGTTCATTGATAAAGGAGAGGAATTTTTCTGTCGCTAACAGTGCTAGGTCGTGTGCGTAGACAACTGCCTTAACTCCGCTGTGTTTTAACCTGGGTAGAATTTCGTTGACCACGAGAACCCAGAGCGGGGGCAAAAGGAACCTACCTTGAGCTGTACCCCTACATAATGATACGTTTATTTGTGTTTCCGCTAGCTCTGAACTTCCAGGTGATAATGGTGTTGTTCACTTCAAGGTTCAATTAAACTCTTTTTATTGCTTCTGTATTGATATTACTGACGGCTCCTTCAATATCCCGATCCAGAAAAGCTGCAAGAGTGTATTTATTATCCTTGAGTATATTTTTACCGTGCTAACGACACTGTGAAGTGCTGGCTCAACATTTTTGAGTTTTGTGTAAGCGTGTTGCCCTGGAAATACAAGGTGGCGCAAAAATAACCTTCCGATGTTTTTTGGTCGCCGACCGATTATTGCTCAAATAAATAGTCACCAATATTCCGCGTTCTGGAGCAGTGTAGCGTAACATTGTTTATTAACGTGTATTTCGCATGTGTTTACTACACAAATGTCAAAACAGAACTGACATTAGGGGCCAATCGCAAAAATTTATAGCATTTTCTGATAGGAGGATTACTTTTGCGCCACCTTGTATATAAACTAAATTTCCATAAACCTCTCGTTTGTTTTTTGAACAAATGGTGTTAAACTAAAAGGGTTAAAGTCCTTGGAAGTGGTGGGACTAGACTTGCCAGCCTTATGTATGAATTTAGCATGCTTATTTTGACATTCGAAAGTTTGTCGAATTCGAGGAGATTTGCATTTTGAGTTTTAAAATTTGTTCGAATAGAAAGTTTACTGGAAGAGAACATTGATACTAAACTCACACGAATAGAGACATTCAAACGAATTAAATATTCATTCGGATCTCAAAATAAGCATGTTCCCGACCTTGTCCGTATGCTTGGTATAAAAAGTTTGGATTTTGATGCCTTCTCCTCCATATATGTATATCCTCTATTTTCAGTTTATCCTCTATTTTCATCAATATCCACTTGAAGCAGTGGCGGACTAACCAGGGGCGGAAGGGGCGGCCCGCCCCGAGCCTCCGTTGTTGGGAGCCACCAAATCCTTCAATTTATAATAAAATGGGACTTCAGTAAATCGTTACCCTGTATACGTTCACACCTCAATACTTCTTGACCTTTTTCATCGCGGCTGCATCATGCGAGAGGAGTTTTTCGAAACTTAAAGTTATTAAAAATTATCTTCGATCTACAATGTATCAAGAGCGACTGGTTAATCTAGCCGTGCGTTCAATAGAAAGAAAAATTTTCAAAAAAAATCGATTTCGCAGAAGTTATTGAGAAGTTCAGTTAATTGAAGGCACGAAAACACATATTACACGCTGAAAGAAATAAAAAAAAATATATTTGATATACCTAGGTATTTTATCTAATTATTTTATTTTGTCGATCGATTCGTATTTTATTTCCCCCACCCATATCTATTCCATATTGTAGGTATGTATGATTATTTAGCCTAAATAATTTAATTCGAATTTAAATTTCACTTGCCAGATTTTAACGAATTAAACATAAACAATATATTTATACATACAAATGTGAACTGAATAAAAAGCTTGTAAAACAATTTTTTTTAAGGCTGGGAGGCCTTATTAAGCTTTGCCGCCCCGGGCCTCTGATGGGCTTAGTCCGCCACTGACTTGAAGCCACCGCTGAAACAATAATACCTGTTTTCGAATTTGTACACCCCCACAACAAAGCAATTTAAAATATTAACGAACCAGGTGAAATCTATAAGACCAACAGCTTTTGGTTTATGAATTTCTTCAAGCTTATGTTGAGAACCTAACTGCTTTTTTTCAAAACTTAGCCTTAACTCAATTATGCCACTAACTCAACTTTCGGTAGGTAGGTATAACAAAAACACAATTGCATTGCCCTCAAGTTCAAAAATAAAGTCCAAAAAAATCGATTCACCATTTGCCCTACATCCCAACACCCAACGAACTACCTACATTGCCCACCTCTGATGGTCGTAAAACTCCTGTAGTGTATCCTTCTCTTCCACCCGTGTGCACATTCAAACAATGAAGTGCAAAATGTCCTCCGGGGATCATAAATTACTTGCGCTTCTACCGCAGCATTTACTGTTCATTCCGCCTGAAATTATTTGCACGTTGCACCTGTAAAAACCATAAAAAATCATCAATCAGCTGACGTAATGGATTGGAAGTAATTTATGGGATTAATAGGTCCTGGCGCTAGGCATGTAATGGAATTTATGCCGCCGCCGTTGTCGCCATCATCGATTGTCGCATGAATGCACTGCATCCACTGTTCGTCGCCACCATTACTCTGCCCTTGATCGCGAGTCGCGACAGCCGTCCACGGCAAGGCCCCACAGCCCACAGGACCGTATGCCAGGAATTCGTAAAAATATTTTTCACTGCCTGAATTTTATTTGCAGTATCTGTTTGGTAACACAACATTTTCGGGTGCACTCAGCCAAGGATAATGATGAGAATCTTACCGAAAATCATTTCATCACATCCCAGATGGGTGCTCTGCGCTGCTGGCTGCCTGTGCACCAGGTCTCGATAAGGATTATTGCTCGGTTTATTGCCACCGCACAAGGTACAAGCTTTTTATTCATTACCTTCCATGAATTGCTTAATGTTGCAAGAAAATGTTAAGCAGTGAACTGAGAAACACATGTATGAGTATTGCGCACACCAGGCTCGCTTTCTGTAAGCAGACGAAATCTTTGATCTCGACTCACCTTCTACTGGGACAAGAATGAGGTTTTTTGGGGCATAATCAGCAAATTTTGCGTTATGCCTTTAATGAGTTTGTCGTCGTAGGTACACCTAGTTTGCCAGAAGAAAACACTTTTGTGTGTTTCTCTGCCTCTTATCGGGGTCACACATGCTCGGATGCTTTCTTAAGCAATTTCACAGAGTGTGAATAGTCAATAAACACCTTTGAAGTAATAAAGGTTAGTTGCTTGTTAGTAGAATGGGGACGAATAAGGAGTAGTGCTGACGGCGTTGTACGGCATGTAATGAGGGTGACATGAGTGTAACTTATTACAAGAAAATATTTGAGGCAATCGATTACGGTAGAGCGTTTAAGATAGTTGATAGTTCAAAAGGATCAATAAAAAAAGCAGGAATGAGAGGGGATGTGGCATCGTATGATTTGGGTTATACATTGAACACTATTCATGGTATCTAGTGGCATGAATGCTACGTAGGTATATGATTTTCGATAAACATTATGGGAACGATTTGATTAAAGTCATAAAATCTATCTGAGCCTGAGAATCTTACCAAAAATCATATCAGGTGTCAATGGAGCGATGGTAGTGTATTCACTAAGTGATTGGCAGGTCGTGCGTTCGAATCCCGACTAGTGCCATGATTTTTATAAATTGAATGCACACAACAAAAACAGATCTCCCTAAAGCAATTTAGGCGCCACCTGTGGAGAAAAAAAATCCCATCGCACCAAACTTCTTTCCTATCCTTATATTCTTTCATACAGTAAGTAGCACCCAAAAATAGACAATGAATCATTTGCTGTGAGCTACTTACAGCAACAAAAAAAAAAACAAAAATGCCTGCGCTGTGGTTTCTACTAAGGGGTTTTTCAATAAGAGCGCTACAAAAGTTTTTTTTAAATAAAACAAAAACGGTTTCGGACATCAATGAAATTCTTTATTTCTGTGAAAGTACGTTCGATGCCATTATGTATGGAACTCGACTTCTTTTGCATGGCCACCACGGGCACGCTTGCAGAAGTCCAGACGCTGAACCCAATTTTCGACGGTTTTCAAGCATAAATCGGCCGATACTGCTGCAATTTCACGTTCGATATTCGTACGAAGTTCTTCTATCGTCGCTGGCTTGTTGGCATAGACCATGGACTTGACGTAGCCCCACAGGTAATAGTCTACCGGCGTCAAATCGCACGACCGAGGCGGCCAAGCGACTGGACCATTTCGTGAGATAACACGGTTTCCAAACTTGGTTTCCAATAAATTGATTGTGGCATTCGCTGTGTGGCTTGTGGCTCCGTCCTGTTGGAACCACATGTCCTCCAAGTCCATATCATCCAATTGGGGCCAAAAATATTCGGTTATCATTGACCGGTAGCGATTCCCATTCATAACGACGTGGGAGAGACACATTTGGGCTTTCTTCAACTGAAGCCTCAGCGGCAGCAATATTCTCGACACTACGGGCACTTCTTTGTCTCACTGGTACGGGAACATTTTGTACTGTGCTTGTGGATTCAAATTTGTCAATTATTGATCTGCTAGGACGATTATGACGACCATAAATTGGACGTAGCGCTCTTAACGTTGAGGCCACTGACTCCGAATTTCGGTAGTAAATTTTAATAATTTCGACTCGTTGTTGGCTCGTATATCTTTGCATCATGAAATGGCAAACCTTACTGAAGAGAAATGTCAAAAGAGCGGCAAGAAATTCGGCGTCGTTTGCTGTCCCTGTCGCTCTACTTTTGTAGCCCTCTTATTGATAAACCCTTTATAAGGGTACTGTGTCCCTTTAGCGCACGCAAATTATAAAAAAAAAAATCATCATATCCCAGATGGGTGTTATGCCCTGCCTGCGCGCAAGGTCTTGATAACGATTATTGCTCGTTTTAAAGATGAAGCCTTGGCGGCTGCCAGAGCGCTTGGTCTAAACAACTGGAAGTGCGCACGTGATCGATGGGGATGAAAGCCTGCAGTGTTTCATGCAGAGACGCTTCACGGTTCGCCCGGTAAGTTCATCCCCTTCTTTACGAATTCCCGAACCATCTCCCTTATGATCAGGATTAAAGTGATCATAACCCTCCTACTTAACTGCATCCCTAAGGGTCAGCCATTGTGGTTCGCCGGCGTGTCTCCCGATTATGAATCGTTTCGTCGCTGAGGCCAATCAAATACTGGTGTAGAGTATTATACGCGCTTGAGTACAGGACAAAGCACAAACTGGGAGCGTTGAGCTGACTGCAAAGTGATCAGCAAGCAGATTGGCCTTATCTATAGAGCTGACAGCTGGAATGTCATTGTTAATGAGTGTCGGGATAGATGATGAGGCCGAATACTGGATGTTTTTAACAAAGAGAGAAAAAAAAACCACCTCCCTTCGAAACATTCATACTACAACTAGGTTATTTATATTTAGTAGTTGTATTTAAACTGTTAAATACGCATTTGGCAGGCAGCTTCCCAGTGGAGGCACCTGCTAATACCGCCATAAGCCCGCGGTTACATCTTACTGCGCTAATTCAAATGGTTTTATCCTTTGGGTTAGTATCGTCTCGAATTTGTAGCATGGTGTTATTGCAATGACCGTGAAGGCGTGTCTGTTGTTTGCGGCAAAATGTTTTATTTCATCTTCGACGGTAGCCATACCTAGGTCTCTGTAGATGTCAGTGTTTCTGATAAACCATGGTGCATTTACTATTTTTCTTAGCACTTTGTTTTGAAAAGTTTGTAAAATTTTGATATTACTGGATTTGGTACAACCACAAAGTTGTATACCGTATGTCCAAACCAGTTCTAGTACTTGCTAGTATAAAAGCAGCTTGTTCTGCTTGCTGAGTTGGGATAATCTACCAAGCAGCCAGTGTATTTGTTTACATCGAAAGGCGAGCTCTTCGCGTTTCTTCTTGACGTGCGGTTTCCATTTTAATTTCGCATCGAGCGTCATTCCCAAATATTTTGTCTTGTTTGCGTACGGAACTCGTACCGAATAAATGAAAATGGGTAAGTTGTCTACATTTCTATAAGTAAAATTCTTTGTCCAATCACAAATTTTGTCAATAGCACCTTGGAGTTTATTAGTTGCTGATCGTCTGCAAACGTGGCTACTGTTGTACCTTATTTTTTTTTTTTATAATTTGCTTACGCTAAAGGGATTTTTTTTCTGTTGTTACAGTACCCTTATAATGCTAAGAACACAGTGTAAGCTACTTGGTATTAGAAAGAATAGAGAGTTAGGAAAGAAGTGTTTGGGTGCAGTTGTAGGGTTTTTCTCCACGGGTGGTGTCTAAGTTACTTAGGGAGAATACGATTTCATGTATTCGGTATTAAGTAATGGACTTGGCCGGGATTCGAACGCACGACCTTCCATTCCGTAAGCGAATACACTACTACTGCACCATTGCCACCCGCGTGTTCTTCTTGCGGAATATCACTAGTGTCTATTAGAAATAAAATCGGTCCAAGAACGCTTCCTTGGGGAAATTCTGCCGCGATTTCTTTGAATTCAGAGTAATCATTTCCGTGTTTTTCACGAAAGAGTTTGTCTGATAATTAACAACTAAGGATATCAGATAACTCTTTCGGAAAAGCTTGTCTTAGCTTATGTTTTAAACGCGTATGCCATACTTTATCAAAGGCCTGAGAGACGTCGATAAAAACACTAGAACATATTTTTTTCTCCTCTAGGGCTATTTCAATTACATTGGTTATTCTGTAAACCTGGTCGATTGTAGAGTGCTTAATCCTGAATCTGAATTGGTGATCAGGTATTAATCGACTTTATTCAATAATCGGATGTAGGAGCTTTAACAAAAGTTTTTCAAATACCTTCGGCATTATCGGTAAGAGCGATATTGGCCTATACGATTTTTTGTCATTTAGTGGTTTACCGGGCTTTGGAACCATTATAACTTCAGCTACCTTCCGTTGTCGTGGAGCGTACAATAACCTGAACGATGCATTTATAAGATAGGCGAACTTGATTAAAGCTCTCCTAGGTAACTCTTTAAGAACCTGTCCTGTGATTAAGTCATATCCAGGAACTTTGCTTAATTTTAGTTTCTCTATTTCAAAGCGTAGTTCGGGTAGCGATACACTTTTTATTCTTTAATTGTCAGGTGCCACGGTTAGAGCAGGAATTTCGCGCAAAGTTTGACCATTAAATGGTTTAAATGTTTTTAATGACCAAAAGTTTTTACTACCCGTGGGACCTCGTTTTTTTTTTGCCTCACGTTTTGGTCATAGGAGAATTTCACACGATTAATGTAGGCATTGCAGTCATACCTGGATCGTTCAGACTTTTTTTCGGCTTTCCTCAGATGGGTTGGCTTTGAATAACCGATAGCTTACCTCTTTAACCTGATAGGCTCTTTGCAGCTCCAGTCACACCACGCGTTAACCTTGGTTTTGTTTCTTTTTATCCTGTTAGGGATGAAGGACTTCATGCGAATTATGTTTGTGACCATATCAGCAGCAGCATCCACGTCGCTGTCGAGGAAGCACAGCGACCAGTTAAAACTCTTAAAGAAACCGTTTAGTTTTTTCCCAATCGGCTTTCTCGTATTACCATACGGTTCATTAAAGAGTTTGTTCTTTAATAATATGGTTGCAGAACGAGAAATTTGCTGATGTGATACAATGGTTTTAAAAACCCAGAGGCAATAATATACTCAAAGCATATTTATCGGGGTGAGAGGTAAGAAACAAGTCCAGTGTGTTGGCATGGCACTCATTATCCTTTGCTCTGTCTCCGAGCACCGTCTGATTCGATTGGCTACATTTTTGCATACCAGCTAATGTCAACTACACGTTCTTTGAGTGTACCAGATTGCTGGCGTAAAGCAGAAGCCTCAATACGGAGCGAGGTGAAATCGCTCCTGACTAATAAGTCAAGAGCTCACGGGCAAAAAAGCAATGGAAAACAGTGTGACCATGCACATTAGTTTCCATAAAAGTAAATAAAACTTCACTTTACTCAAATAATAAATTTTTAATTTCCAAAAATTGTTTCTTGATTTTCTAGAGAATCTGATACGGCTCTGAAGTATCCAAGGCAGAGAAAATGCAGCTGGAAAAATTTTTTGGAAAACATAGCTTCTTACTGAATTCGTACTTTTATTTTTCAAAAATCTGACCTTAAATTGATTGATAGATAGATTGACTCTTAAATTTGGGGAAATACGCAAATTCAAAAAATTGATTTGATTTTATTTCTACTTCAATTCCTCATCGAAAATATAAATTAACTTTACAAACTGAGAGATTGATAGTAAATGACAAAGCACTGTGCGCCACCACACCATACGTTCGTTCTTTTCAAATCATTGAGGGAATTATTTTTATTTGCGTATCGGTCTTCGAGTTCGAGCACTGCCACACGAACAAACGCGCACTGAGAATACTTTTATTTTCGGTTGAAATTAATGAAATTCTCATTGAGCGCGAAAGACATGCAGACAGTTAGATAGATAGGTAGTTAAGTCTACCGATAGACAGATAGAGAGCCCCACCTCATGATGGACACACCGAATATGCGAACTAGTAGACATGGCAAAGATTTGAGATTACATCGGAGCGAATGAGCGTCAAAGTCATCTAAAAAATCGGATCCAATTTAAAGCATGCCAACAATGTCGAGTGCGTCCGTTCGAAAACACATCCTCTCCTCGGAATAGGTTAATGAATTCGTTAGTGATTAATGGTGGTTCTGCTTGTGTTATACAAATCCGATAATTCACGTCTTACCTACTCTGGCTAAGAGTCTCCTCTTTTCTTTTTTTTGGGAGGAAATTGAATTTTTAAATAGGTGAATGGGTAAGCCATGAGAGTGTGTCTTGCGTCAAAAAATTTAATCATTTAATGAGGGTATGGGCTAATAATGTTGGATTGGTCCAAGGACGGTCATTACGCATTTGTTTTTCTCGAAAATTAAATTAAAAAGGCAAACAAAGATCAGATGTATTTATTTGAACTTGAGTTGAATATTATTGCAGTTTTTGTTGGGATGAAACATGTACGAGTAGTACATTTTGTAAACAAAATAAATCCAAGTTATTTTTTTTATAAATATCGATTAATGGAATCGGTATGAAAACAATTATATATATTAGTGTTATGGTTCCCCGATGTGTTGATCTGGTTAATTGAACATATGCGATGTGTCCGACATGAAGTTGAATTTTGGGCAAAAAGTAGGTTCATAGATCGTTCCTTGCAGAACGTAATGCTAATTATTCTAATAATATGTATCTATAGAATTATGCTATTTGAGAAATAATTTCGTTTAGTCCCTCAGAACATCTCTCATTGTATTTAACTATGACAAAGGAGAAAGGTCAGCGAGAAGTCTTCGATGAGGCACTGATTGAAGATTCAAAGTTAATTTTTGATTATCAACTAGACAAACTGCTTGTATTTCAAAACTGTCGAGCATTTAAGACAATGTTTGGAGTCCAAATGCCAAATATGGGAGCAATACTCAAGGTCTAATTTGTGCTTTATACACAAGCATAAGAGTTGCTGTGGGGGTAAAGTATCTCTTTAATATGAAAGGGTTGCTATAAATAAGTGATTACGTCAAGTTATACCCAAGTTTACTGTAACACCGAGAAGGTTTCTTTAGGAGTATTAGGTTAGTCGTGCGTTTGACCCTGAGGAACAGTTGAAATATTCTATCGTGGCAAAGTTGTCAACTGTGTTTTCTTCGCATTGAATGCAACCAGATTGGTTGGATACATGTGTATCCCGATCTCAATTAAGAAAGATGATCTGTTCGATGAGAAGTATGTACTTACATTTAAAAGCTCGACATTCGAGAACGAAGATAAATGAGCACCGAGTCAGCAAAGACGTGCTCACGCAGCATTTCCAGAACCTGTTAAATAGGTATCACGAAGAGAGCGGTAAGGCAAGAAGATAACCAGCATCTGGTTAACATAGATCAAGGATCTGGTGCTGGTGTTTTCATGGAGAGCGACAATATTAGACTGTCTTCCAAACAGAGACTTATGCTATCATAATGGCATATGATGCGAGGAACAGGTGGAGGGGCGAAGTATCTTCGTCTGTAGCGACAGTCAAGCTGCGCTTAAGGCCTTGCTCAACCCATGCAAGATCTCTCTGAATTCGGTCGGAAGTCTGAATTCACTTAGACTTGTCTGGGTCCCGGGTCATAACGGGATCACGGGAAATGAGATCTCCAACGAGCTTGCTAGACGGGGCTCAGAGGAGGACTTCCCAGGATCTGAACCAGCGATATGTCTGCCTGCGTCCTCGGTCAGGGCTTCCATTGACGGAAAAGACTGCAGACAGACTACTGGCGTTCTTACGGGCCATTACCATTTTGCCAAACACATTAAGGTGCTAGGCCTAAGCGATACCACCAACTGCGAAGTCTATGGAGAAAGTGACGACACTGCGGAACATTTCCTCTGTGCCTGTCCTGCTTTTGCTCGTGTCAGGTGGCAGGTATTTGGTGCTGATATGGTGAGTGCTGTTAACTTAAGCTCCTTACCATTGAAGCGCCTTCTCGTTTTTCTCAGAAAAACGAATAAATTCTCACATTAAAAGTGGTGTGTCTTCCTGGTAGTACAATGGACCAGTACTGAGTCTGAGTGCTCCAGTGTAGAAAATCTCGCACAACAAACAAAAAAAAAAGTTAATATAGAACAGGTGCCACCACCCAATATTGAACAGGTTAGCAAAACTGTAAAAAAGGTAAATAACAACAAGGCTGCCGACTCTTAAGGTCTACCAGCGGAGCTCTTCAAGTAAGTAGAAGATGTTTTGGTAGGGCGTATGCACCTAATCATCAACCAAGTACCTATGGGTGAAAAAAGCATGCCCGATGACGGGATATCAGTTCCATGTGCCCCATGTACAAAAAAGATGAAATAGGCATACATATCTCTGCTAGATGTCGCTTATAAAATCATATCCAACGTACGGTGTGTATATCTGAAGCAGTCCTGCAACACACTAATCGGCACGTACCAGTATAGCTACTGGTCTGGCAGATCGAAAATAGACAAAATCTTCAAACACTGGAAAAGACCAATGAATTTCAAGTCGAGACCCACCATCCTTCAACGACATTAAAGCGACATATGATAGCATTCACCATCAGGAGTGATGATGTCCGAATTCGTAATCCCTTCAGAACTGATCCAATTGTATCGTGTGGCGCTCGGAAAAAACGCAGTGCAATGTGCATTATGGAAAGAGCCCTTCCAAACTATTCCCAACCTGCACCAGAAAATCCGTTTTAAAGACCAAGCCACCGTGGATGCAAGAGCGCTTAGTCTGCACAACTGAAAGTAGTTTGGCCGGGATCATGGAAGATGGGAGGCTGTAGTGTCTCAGGCAGACTCTTCACATGTCGGGAGTCGGGAGCAAAACTATAAAATCCATTGTATACATGCAAACTACGTGGTGCCCCGCGAAATTAAAGAATTTTTTTTTATTAATATTCTCCTATCCTCCTTAATGAATAGCCTTATGAATAGGAACTAAAAAGGAAATCTTCCAAAAAATTCAACGTCTTTGAGTGAAGCGTTAAACAGAAGTGACAATGGCACACAAAGAGAACCTGCACGCTGTTTTAAAAGAAAAGGAGATTTTTTATCAGGACCATGGTTTTTTACCAAGCTCAAGCTACTTCAAGGCAAGATACCAATATTTATTATGTAATATACCAATATTAAGGTAACTATGCATGCAGTCATGGAATGCATGAATTCATAGAAAGAAGAACAGGAAGAAAATAGAAACAAGAATTTCACATGCCATATATACCGCTTGAAAAAAATTAGCCAAGAATTTACAGATCATCGTGTATCGTTGGAACTTTCTTGTAATTAAAATATTTTATTTGGAATGTTATTATGATTTTTTTCCCAATAATCAAGTCATCACTCTATCGGAAGATGCTATAATTTTTGCAAATGGCGGCAAATGTCAATTCTCTGTTGACATTTCTGAATTAAACAGATACAAAATACACGTCAACAAGACATGAATCACTATACTCCTAAAGAACGCGGAATAATTGCTTCGATTTTTTTGCTGAATAACTCCGACAGCAATTGGGCAAACATTACGACGTTAAGCCGCTCGCCTAGAAGAGTATGAGACAACGCAAGATGCTGCCAGTTTTGGCCGGTCCCGGAGCAGCCGTTCTGCTGAGAATATCGCAGCTGTGGCTTAAGATATCGCAGATGACCAAGGAGTATCGACCAGACGACGTGCCACGCATTTGAGCATCAATCGGCGATCTTTAGAGAGAATTTTGGTGAAGACTTAAAGATGTCCCCTTATAAAGTTCAGCCAGTGCATCAACTGTTAGCTTTTAACCGCCAAGCGCGTGTAACCTACGCTCAAATCATCCTGAATCTCGACCACGAGGGAGACAACTTTTCATCGAGAATCATCTTGAGCGATGAGGAACATTTTCATCTCTGTGGATATGTGTATAAGCAAAATCATCGCTTCTGGTGTACCGAAAATCCTCGTATAATCCACGAAGAACCATAATACACCTTTAAAGACACTGAATGGTGTCCTGTTTACGCTGGAGGCGTCATCAACAGAGCCATGCTCAACGACCTGCACTTCCGGGTCGCATAATCTCTCGTTTTGGCGATTTGCACTGGCAGTAAAAATCAAACGATTAACCCGTTCCAGACTTCTTTTCGTGGCTTTTTTTGAAGTCACGAGTCTATACCAGCAAGCTTCAAACTCTTGAAGCCCTTAAATAGAATATCCGTCAAGAATGCGAGGACTTTTCGCCGGAAGTTCTAGCAAGAATGATGGAAAATACCATCAAATCGGGCCCGAATGGTCATCAATTCTGGCGGCGGCCTCTTAGCCGATATCATTTTCTCGACTTAATGGAAACAAATTAGAGACATCGAAAGCAGAAACAAACTTGTTCATTCATACAACAAATTACAGCCAAAGAACATCGGATGTCTTTTTTGCGCCACCTTGTAGCTCCAGAAAAATTAAATATTCAGCTTTAACCTTCTGCGACTGATGCGCAATATGTAATCCCACAATTCAACTGATGTGGTCACCAGACAATATTTTGGAAGCTTTTATCCCTAGGTACCTTTAAACTTTTATATTTTAAAATTAAGAGTGTGTATTATTATTATTTTAAAATACTTATAGGTAAATAAAAATAAAAAGACATATTGTTCAACAACATTTTTTATTGATTGCATACCTATATATCATTTCTCCAAATTTTACGACGCAAAGGTACTGACAACGACAGAGTCAACATTACAAAATAACCACGCAACACAAGTTATTCGTTCTGTGGTGTCTGCCATACCACGTCAGTCATAGAGGTTTCAGATAATTTTAAAGAGACATAATTTTGTATGCGGCAAATGATTGTAAATACAGTCGAACTTCGATAAGTCGAACTTCGATAACTCGACTATTTAATAATTCGAATGAAATTGGTTGGCAATATCGCCAAGACTGAAATTTACTGAGCGTCAAAGTCATCTAAAAAATCGGATCCAATTTAAAGCATGCCAACAATGTCGAGTGCGTCCGTTCGAAAACACATCCTCTCCTCGGAATAGGTTAATGAATTCGTTAGTGATTAATGGTGGTTCTGCTTGTGTTATACAAATCCGATAATTCACGTCTTACCTACTCTGGCTAAGAGTCTCCTCTTTTCTTTTTTTTGGGAGGAAATTGAATTTTTAAATAGGTGAATGGGTAAGCCATGAGAGTGTGTCTTGCGTCAAAAAATTTAATCATTTAATGAGGGTATGGGCTAATAATGTTGGATTGGTCCAAGGACGGTCATTACGCATTTGTTTTTCTCGAAAATTAAATTAAAAAGGCAAACAAAGATCAGATGTATTTATTTGAACTTGAGTTGAATATTATTGCAGTTTTTGTTGGGATGAAACATGTACGAGTAGTACATTTTGTAAACAAAATAAATCCAAGTTATTTTTTTTATAAATATCGATTAATGGAATCGGTATGAAAACAATTATATATATTAGTGTTATGGTTCCCCGATGTGTTGATCTGGTTAATTGAACATATGCGATGTGTCCGACATGAAGTTGAATTTTGGGCAAAAAGTAGGTTCATAGATCGTTCCTTGCAGAACGTAATGCTAATTATTCTAATAATATGTATCTATAGAATTATGCTATTTGAGAAATAATTTCGTTTAGTCCCTCAGAACATCTCTCATTGTATTTAACTATGACAAAGGAGAAAGGTCAGCGAGAAGTCTTCGATGAGGCACTGATTGAAGATTCAAAGTTAATTTTTGATTATCAACTAGACAAACTGCTTGTATTTCAAAACTGTCGAGCATTTAAGACAATGTTTGGAGTCCAAATGCCAAATATGGGAGCAATACTCAAGGTCTAATTTGTGCTTTATACACAAGCATAAGAGTTGCTGTGGGGGTAAAGTATCTCTTTAATATGAAAGGGTTGCTATAAATAAGTGATTACGTCAAGTTATACCCAAGTTTACTGTAACACCGAGAAGGTTTCTTTAGGAGTATTAGGTTAGTCGTGCGTTTGACCCTGAGGAACAGTTGAAATATTCTATCGTGGCAAAGTTGTCAACTGTGTTTTCTTCGCATTGAATGCAACCAGATTGGTTGGATACATGTGTATCCCGATCTCAATTAAGAAAGATGATCTGTTCGATGAGAAGTATGTACTTACATTTAAAAGCTCGACATTCGAGAACGAAGATAAATGAGCACCGAGTCAGCAAAGACGTGCTCACGCAGCATTTCCAGAACCTGTTAAATAGGTATCACGAAGAGAGCGGTAAGGCAAGAAGATAACCAGCATCTGGTTAACATAGATCAAGGATCTGGTGCTGGTGTTTTCATGGAGAGCGACAATATTAGACTGTCTTCCAAACAGAGACTTATGCTATCATAATGGCATATGATGCGAGGAACAGGTGGAGGGGCGAAGTATCTTCGTCTGTAGCGACAGTCAAGCTGCGCTTAAGGCCTTGCTCAACCCATGCAAGATCTCTCTGAATTCGGTCGGAAGTCTGAATTCACTTAGACTTGTCTGGGTCCCGGGTCATAACGGGATCACGGGAAATGAGATCTCCAACGAGCTTGCTAGACGGGGCTCAGAGGAGGACTTCCCAGGATCTGAACCAGCGATATGTCTGCCTGCGTCCTCGGTCAGGGCTTCCATTGACGGAAAAGACTGCAGACAGACTACTGGCGTTCTTACGGGCCATTACCATTTTGCCAAACACATTAAGGTGCTAGGCCTAAGCGATACCACCAACTGCGAAGTCTATGGAGAAAGTGACGACACTGCGGAACATTTCCTCTGTGCCTGTCCTGCTTTTGCTCGTGTCAGGTGGCAGGTATTTGGTGCTGATATGGTGAGTGCTGTTAACTTAAGCTCCTTACCATTGAAGCGCCTTCTCGTTTTTCTCAGAAAAACGAATAAATTCTCACATTAAAAGTGGTGTGTCTTCCTGGTAGTACAATGGACCAGTACTGAGTCTGAGTGCTCCAGTGTAGAAAATCTCGCACAACAAACAAAAAAAAAAGTTAATATAGAACAGGTGCCACCACCCAATATTGAACAGGTTAGCAAAACTGTAAAAAAGGTAAATAACAACAAGGCTGCCGACTCTTAAGGTCTACCAGCGGAGCTCTTCAAGTAAGTAGAAGATGTTTTGGTAGGGCGTATGCACCTAATCATCAACCAAGTACCTATGGGTGAAAAAAGCATGCCCGATGACGGGATATCAGTTCCATGTGCCCCATGTACAAAAAAGATGAAATAGGCATACATATCTCTGCTAGATGTCGCTTATAAAATCATATCCAACGTACGGTGTGTATATCTGAAGCAGTCCTGCAACACACTAATCGGCACGTACCAGTATAGCTACTGGTCTGGCAGATCGAAAATAGACAAAATCTTCAAACACTGGAAAAGACCAATGAATTTCAAGTCGAGACCCACCATCCTTCAACGACATTAAAGCGACATATGATAGCATTCACCATCAGGAGTGATGATGTCCGAATTCGTAATCCCTTCAGAACTGATCCAATTGTATCGTGTGGCGCTCGGAAAAAACGCAGTGCAATGTGCATTATGGAAAGAGCCCTTCCAAACTATTCCCAACCTGCACCAGAAAATCCGTTTTAAAGACCAAGCCACCGTGGATGCAAGAGCGCTTAGTCTGCACAACTGAAAGTAGTTTGGCCGGGATCATGGAAGATGGGAGGCTGTAGTGTCTCAGGCAGACTCTTCACATGTCGGGAGTCGGGAGCAAAACTATAAAATCCATTGTATACATGCAAACTACGTGGTGCCCCGCGAAATTAAAGAATTTTTTTTTATTAATATTCTCCTATCCTCCTTAATGAATAGCCTTATGAATAGGAACTAAAAAGGAAATCTTCCAAAAAATTCAACGTCTTTGAGTGAAGCGTTAAACAGAAGTGACAATGGCACACAAAGAGAACCTGCACGCTGTTTTAAAAGAAAAGGAGATTTTTTATCAGGACCATGGTTTTTTACCAAGCTCAAGCTACTTCAAGGCAAGATACCAATATTTATTATGTAATATACCAATATTAAGGTAACTATGCATGCAGTCATGGAATGCATGAATTCATAGAAAGAAGAACAGGAAGAAAATAGAAACAAGAATTTCACATGCCATATATACCGCTTGAAAAAAATTAGCCAAGAATTTACAGATCATCGTGTATCGTTGGAACTTTCTTGTAATTAAAATATTTTATTTGGAATGTTATTATGATTTTTTTCCCAATAATCAAGTCATCACTCTATCGGAAGATGCTATAATTTTTGCAAATGGCGGCAAATGTCAATTCTCTGTTGACATTTCTGAATTAAACAGATACAAAATACACGTCAACAAGACATGAATCACTATACTCCTAAAGAACGCGGAATAATTGCTTCGATTTTTTTGCTGAATAACTCCGACAGCAATTGGGCAAACATTACGACGTTAAGCCGCTCGCCTAGAAGAGTATGAGACAACGCAAGATGCTGCCAGTTTTGGCCGGTCCCGGAGCAGCCGTTCTGCTGAGAATATCGCAGCTGTGGCTTAAGATATCGCAGATGACCAAGGAGTATCGACCAGACGACGTGCCACGCATTTGAGCATCAATCGGCGATCTTTAGAGAGAATTTTGGTGAAGACTTAAAGATGTCCCCTTATAAAGTTCAGCCAGTGCATCAACTGTTAGCTTTTAACCGCCAAGCGCGTGTAACCTACGCTCAAATCATCCTGAATCTCGACCACGAGGGAGACAACTTTTCATCGAGAATCATCTTGAGCGATGAGGAACATTTTCATCTCTGTGGATATGTGTATAAGCAAAATCATCGCTTCTGGTGTACCGAAAATCCTCGTATAATCCACGAAGAACCATAATACACCTTTAAAGACACTGAATGGTGTCCTGTTTACGCTGGAGGCGTCATCAACAGAGCCATGCTCAACGACCTGCACTTCCGGGTCGCATAATCTCTCGTTTTGGCGATTTGCACTGGCAGTAAAAATCAAACGATTAACCCGTTCCAGACTTCTTTTCGTGGCTTTTTTTGAAGTCACGAGTCTATACCAGCAAGCTTCAAACTCTTGAAGCCCTTAAATAGAATATCCGTCAAGAATGCGAGGACTTTTCGCCGGAAGTTCTAGCAAGAATGATGGAAAATACCATCAAATCGGGCCCGAATGGTCATCAATTCTGGCGGCGGCCTCTTAGCCGATATCATTTTCTCGACTTAATGGAAACAAATTAGAGACATCGAAAGCAGAAACAAACTTGTTCATTCATACAACAAATTACAGCCAAAGAACATCGGATGTCTTTTTTGCGCCACCTTGTAGCTCCAGAAAAATTAAATATTCAGCTTTAACCTTCTGCGACTGATGCGCAATATGTAATCCCACAATTCAACTGATGTGGTCACCAGACAATATTTTGGAAGCTTTTATCCCTAGGTACCTTTAAACTTTTATATTTTAAAATTAAGAGTGTGTATTATTATTATTTTAAAATACTTATAGGTAAATAAAAATAAAAAGACATATTGTTCAACAACATTTTTTATTGATTGCATACCTATATATCATTTCTCCAAATTTTACGACGCAAAGGTACTGACAACGACAGAGTCAACATTACAAAATAACCACGCAACACAAGTTATTCGTTCTGTGGTGTCTGCCATACCACGTCAGTCATAGAGGTTTCAGATAATTTTAAAGAGACATAATTTTGTATGCGGCAAATGATTGTAAATACAGTCGAACTTCGATAAGTCGAACTTCGATAACTCGACTATTTAATAATTCGAATGAAATTGGTTGGCAATATCGCCAAGACTGAAATTTACATATCATTTTTATTTGATAACTCGAACTTCTATTACTCGAATGTCTTGATAACTCGAAGTGATTATTTGGCGTCACCTTCGATAAGTCGAATTATGAATTGGAATTCCCAAACTCTGCGTGTTTTTATATCCTATTCTAAGGGTATATTAATTTTGACGCATAGTTTGAAACATACCTTAATATTGCCCGTAGTCCCCTAAAAGTTACTATATTTATGATCAGCATCGATAGTAATGTCGATCTAGCCATGTCCGACCGTCCGTCCGTCCGTCTGTCGGCAAAAATTAGGCCTTTAACCTGGACCTAGAGAAATTTTAACCATATACTCTCTAGGGTCCCGAAATAATCAAGTTTACGAATTTTTGAAATCCGCCCACAGACACGCCCACAAACTCAAAAAAAACAAAAGAAAAGCTGAAATTTTTTATATATGATCTATGGCTCCTAAAACAGCTCGGGATAAAAAAATTTCAAAATCCGCCAACTGACACGCCCACAAATAAATAAAATAATTTTTTAATACCCTATTCGAAGGGTATATTAATTTTTGAAAATCCAAAGTTTGAGCTAGGGAGCTGAAATTTATAATATATACTCTCTATGGGCCCTTTATGCTCATGTGTAAATATTTTCAAAATCCGTCCACTGACACGCCCACAATTAATTTGTTTTTTTTTTTTTGAAAATTCAAAGTTTTAGCTATGGAGCTGAAATTTATAATTATGTACTCTCTAGGGGCCCTTTATTCTCATGTGTTAATTTTTTTTAAATTCACCTACTGACACGCCCACAATTAAATAAAACAATTTTATTGAAACACCCAAGTTTGAGCTAGGGAGCGTTTTTTCGATAAAATCCTTTAAATGTTATATAACAAAATATGTAGAGCGTTCTTAACAATTCAACCGTACTTAGACTTTTGTCACGCCCACTTATGAGGGATAGGAATAAGAATAGGGTATCCAACAGTTCGCCCAAGCGGACTGTAGCCCATCCCTATGTTTCAAGTTCGTTTTATTATGCATCGCTTTCGGAGGCACTGTTCGTATGACCTAGTATACATACGTGTAGAAAATCGTGATTTCGTTATGTGTGAATTGTCAAATTTCTTGTTAGTAGGGGTTAGAACACCATTACTAGGCCGGTATATTGGTCGAAACGAACTCAAAGCTTAGTTTTTATATATATAAATAGCAGGCGTAATACATACACAGAGTGAAGATACGTATGAACAGTGCAGTGTGTTTTAGATGACGATATTGTTACTTCGGAGTTTCCCACAGATGAAAATGTTTTCGAGATAATCAGATGTGAATGGGAATCTACACAGCTCGACAATAACGATGACAGCGAAAGTGATGTAATGGAAAAAGATTTGAAGGATGATTTGATTCAACCACCTTCAGACGAATTGGTTGTAAATTCGTTAAGCATTTTGCGTTTATATTTAATGACTAACCAGTAACATCGAGAAAATATTTTTTTTTTTAAATTCAATAAAAGAATTAAAATTCAAGTTATATAACAGACTATTTAAAATAATAATTATATTTCTGTACGTTTTTTGTGTTATATATGTTCGCAAATAAATACATTATGTATATATATAAATTTTGTATTTTACTTAATAACTCGAAGTCTTGATAAGTCGATTTTTTTTTGTGGCAAGTGATGTTTCGAGTTATCGAAGTTCGACTGTATATAAATACAAACTTTTCAGCATTAGATACTTGTGCTTAATTTTCAAATTGTAGGTATCTACCTAACTATTTTTACATATTATTGTTTTATGAAAACGTGTCCCAAAGGGGATTTATAGGAGTTTTAGTCAGTCTTTAAAATTTAAAACTGACCCAATAGCCCTTATACAAGGTGGCGCAAAAGTCATCTTCCTATCGGAAGAAGCATAATTTTTGCAAATGGCGGCAAATGTAAATTCTACTTTGATATTTGTGAAGTTAACTGATACAGAAAAAACTTAAGACACCAATTAACATAATCCAAAAGCAGAACCAAAGTTTTTCATTCATACAAAAAATTACAGCGAAAGAACATCGGGTGACAACTTTTGCGCCACCTGACAACTTTTGCGCCACCTTGTAGAACTAAAGTCTTCAACCACAAGTGATTGGCAAGGCAAGGTATATTTTTGGAAAAAGCTAGAAGAAATCATTTGGTTACGGTAATCAAGGGTTAATAAGTTAAGCGAAAAAACGTTATCTTACTTTACCTAGCAGATTGATGAGGAAGGATATTAAATATATACAAAGCTAACTTCCCAAATATGTTGTATTGAAGATAAATTAAAGTAAGCAAAAAATCAACCGAGCGAAAATTTAACGTACTTGCTTCCAGTTTAACACTCATAAAGCAGGTTCATGCAAACAATTTTTGAACAACATTATCGTAGGACATGGCAAGTTTTTCAACAATCTCTCCATAGTACCAACCACGTGTTTTCATTGAGCTTTCACTCTCTTTTCTCCTTTTCGAATATTCGAATATTACAACGTGAAATAAACTTCGTATGCTACATTTTAAATTCTCCTTGTATAAGAGAATGTGTCTATGGATATAATCGAAATGCTTTATCAAGCTTTTGTTTTGTTTTTATTTGCTTTTAGTTTGTTTTGAATGGTGAAGCTATATACATATCGTTTAGATAAGTGAAATAAATAACTAAGTATAGTTAGGTACCTACCTACTAATGTAGTATACTTTGAAATCGTTTTTAGAAACAAATTAAAAATATACGTGCTAATCAAAGGAATTGTAAAAAGAGGGTGTTTAATGATAAGTTAGAGTAGGCACCTGACATGTTTTGAATAGATTTTAGATAAATCATTTAAAATAATAAATTTTACGAACAATGTAAAAAAATGTAAAAAATATAAATTTTAAGAAATTTTTTGAATAAAGTATAACTTGATCAAATTAAATGAGTCTTTTAAAAAGGTCAGGTCCTGTCTCACAGCGTTAAATAAGAGGGATGCCGTCGGGAAAACGGCAGAACACATCCAGAGAAATGAAAAAAAAGAATCCACCCCTCAGAGTAGGTACCTCTCACATTGCTCAGCACAGATGCAACACATTACAGGTGTGGAACGCGCATGCTAACGTCAGCCCATCCCCTCCAATTCATCGCATCTCATATACATAGCTCCAACCGATATGAGAACACAAAAAATGACTCAAAAGGCATTCAACCAATCTACCTGCCGAAGAAAAACTCTCATTCTCCCCATTTGGGTCACCCTCACTCCCATATCACAGTTCCAACAACCCTTAGCATTTCAGATCTAAAGAGCTTTTAATGTTATAGTCATATAATTGTATTGCTCAGGTTAGGTGGATAAATAACGGAATGAACGTTTCTTATGTGCTCCAACTTAGGCATCATAGCAGCTGGCTGAAAGGATTGTTTCTTCTACAAATCAACAAGGATTCTCTCTCTCCCTTGCGCTTGCTTACACGTAACTGAGTGGCTCGGTCTCGGTCGTCGTCTCGAAGTTTGCAGCTTGTGCGACGTGCGCGTACTTTTTGTGTTCACTTTCTTTAGTACCTACAACCTGAAATCTCTCTCCACAGTACACTTACCCCACTGGGTATACCTTTTAATGGCAAAAGCAAGGTGGGCGACTACCGTAGACTCCACCTATTCAGGTGCTGGACTAGGTACCTTCCCCATACAATTTCAGCGTAGGTCTTGTGTGAGTGATTTATTCCAGCCAATGGTTGATTATTTACCAACCGCAAACAAGGTGTGACACTTTTATTTAAAGCCCTGTTTGTACCTATACCATTCACCCGTAGAGGTGGTGCGCACCTATGTGCCGTGAACAAGAGTGTTGCAGGACTTCTATGTACTTGGTACTTGGTATATGGTATATAAAAACTTTCTTAATAATCCTTAGAAAAAAAAGGACGAAGGCAAAACACGAGAAGCAAAAGTTCAGTACCCTGCTGTGGATGTATTTATGTACGCTTATGTTATATTTATGTGTAGGTGCTATTAGGTTCTCATAGCTCCAAGGATTCCAACGGGAGCCAAAGGCAAGCGGGTTGCTCTGGATATGATGCTGGAAAAGTATAGGAAAGTATTTTTTTTTTTATTTTATGGTATATTGAATGAATAGGGATGCTGGCACTTAAGGAGTCCTAGAGCGTAGGCGGTAGTCTTTTGGGATGGCAAGCTGTGTGTTCTTAGAAAGCAAGGAATCGATATTGTTCAAGAAATTTAATGCGACCTTGCAACAATATGTATGGTGGAATCGATATAAGCGCGCTGGGTAGAGTGTTGGCATATTCATTTTAGTTTAGCAACAGGTCATAGGAAACACCACATCTGGGAATTGACCTTTTTACTGAATTTGTTTTTCTTTTTTTTTCGCATTTAATATAAATACTATTTAAAGATATTTGTACTAGGTATGGATACTAATTAAGTTTTCAAATTTGTTAGTCTCTTGATGCTTAGTTAATAAGTTTGAGGGCTACGATAGAGCCCGAGGTGTTGGTATTCCGACTCAGTGTGCTCAATGAGGTTTGTCACAATTTAGAATGAGAATAGATGTTGATTTCAAGAATGCCAATATCGGGAAAAACAACAAATGTACTAAATAATTTACATAAATACTTATATACGCTTTCAATCAACGCCGATGACCAGAATTTAAGCTGATCAAATCAATTAATGATCTTGCATTTTAAACTTACTTCAATTTACCCCTATGTCTAACAAAGCTGTTTCGATAAAGAAGTAAAGGTTTTAAAGTAAAAGCTAATTTATGCTTACTGACTCTAAAGCAGGTGCTTACTATATCGTTTACGTTGTAGTTGTCCTCCAACCTATACAAAATTATATGTTACGAGCTTAGCTTCTTTAATGTTTCAAATATACCTTTTTCAAATACCCGTAGGATACGAATTTCACTGCAGCACCTCCAAAAACAGCACTTGTCGTAAAAGGCGACCAAGGCGAGAAATCGCACCTAAGCAAATTTATGAATGATATGTGAGCCCAGAGACACATTTAACATTTTGAAACTGTCCCGCAAATGAGCATACAAATCGGTGGGATAAAGGAAGTTCCAATAATAATCATGCACGCGTCCAAATAGTTGAACAAAGAAACAGACCAACAAACTCCTGGAAAGGAAACAAGAAAAGAGAAAGTCCATTTCCAAAGAGACGATGTCCATGAACCTTACGTCCGTTTTTCAAGTGGTCATAAGGTCTATTGACCTATTGTAAAGGGTTTTTCAATAAGAGCGCTACAAAAGTAGAGCGACAGGGACAGCAAACGTTGAAGAATTTCTTGCCGCTCTTTTGACATTTCTCTTCAGTAAGGTTTGCCATTTCATGATGCAAAGACATACGAGCCAACAACGAGTCGAAATTATTAAAATTTACGACCGAAATTCGGAGTTAGTGGCTTCAACGTCCAATTTATGGTCGTCATAATCGTCCTAGGAGATCAACAATTGAGCTTCTAGTGGAAAAGTTTGAATCCACAAGCACAGTACAAAATGTTCCCGTTCCAGTGAGATAAAGAAGTGCACGTAGTGTCGAGAATATTGCTGCCGCTGAGGCTTCAGTTGAAGAAAGCCCAAATGTGTCGCTCACACGTCGTTGTGAATGGGAATCGCTACCGTTCAATGATAACCGAATATTTTTGGCCCCAATTGGATGATATGGACTTGGAGGACATGTGGTTCCAACAGGACGGCGCCACAAGCCACACAGCGAATGCCACAATCAATTTATTGGAAACCAAGTTTGGAAACTGTGTTATCTCACGAAATGGTCCAGTCGCTTGGCCGCCTCGGTCGTGCGATTTGACGCCGTTAGACTATTTCCTGTGGGGCTACGTCAAGTCTATGGTCTATGCCAACAAGCCAGCGGCGATTGATGAACTTCGTACGAATATCGAATGTGTTAAGGCATGTATACATCACAGTAATATCCTGATCTACGCTGATGATATGAAAATATATAAATCTATCACTAGTCAGCAAGACAGAATGTTTCTTCAATCTGACATTAATAGCTTCGCCAATTGGTGTGATAAAAACGGTTTATCCCTGAACCCATCTAAATGTCAACATATGACATTCTCTAGAAAGAATATCCCTTCCACCTTTCAATATTCTCTGTCTCAACATATTCTTTGTAATGTTGATAATTTTAAGGATCTTGGGGTTTATTTCGATCCCAAACTAGTTTTTGCCAAGCATATCAATTTTATTGTTAATAAATCTAATTCTATGCTGGGCTTCGTAAAAAGGTGGGCGAAAGAATTTAATGACCCATACGTTACTATGTCATTGTACAATTGTTTTGTCCGTCCGATTCTAGAGTATGCTTCACAAGTTTGGACGCCATTCTACAACATTCATTCAAATCGAATAGAGGCCATTCAACGAAAATTTATTCGATTTGCACTAAGAGGACTTCCATGGGATGATCCTTTTAACCTACCTCCTTACAGTCAGCGTATTAAGCTTCTTCAAATGTTACCCCTTTCTCAACGTAGGCTTAATAGCGATATCATTTTTTTACAGCAGCTTATATCCGGTCAAATAGATGCACCTGACTTGCTGTCGTCTATTGGCTTTAATTTTCGTGGTGGTGCCCATAATTTACGCAGTGTTGAATTATTGGTTAACCCCCATCATAGAACGAATTATGGGAGTCATGAACCTATTAGTCGCATGAGTAGAATCTATAATCTAAATGATCAAGTGATTGACTTGCATGTTAGTAAAATTAACCTTAAAAATATTTTGCGTAATAATGCTTTAATATCTTGAATTGTTTTCATTATTTTGTGTCTGTGTTAGTATTTTATAGGTACATAATTATTGTATTTTGAATTGTTTTGTCCTTACTAACACCTGCACTAAATGATGAGCCTGTGAGAGCACTTTTAGTGCCGGCAATTTCTGCTCGTGACAGTTGCTTGCTTTAAGCACTCCACGACACAGAGCTGATAGTGTAGTTAAAAAAAAAAAAAAAAAAAAAAATGTGAAATTGCAGCAGTATCGGCCGATTTATGCTTGAAAACCGTCGAAAATTGGGTTCAGCGTCTGGACTTCTGCAATCGTGCCCGTGGTGGCCATGCAAAAGAAGTCGAGTTCTATACATAATGGCATCGAACGTACTTTCATAGAAATTTCTGATGATGGGGTTATCATAAGCCAGGATCAAACGTCCATGCACCGAACAGTTGATGTATGGATGCATGCTCCATAACATGCATGAGAATGGGTGGGTATCGTATTATATCAGATTATAATATAGATGAATGAAAAAGTGATCCCCAAATGCGAAAAGTTAAATATGTGGAATATAGAGCAACCTGTGAAGACGACATCAATCATCGCGTAAGGATAGGGTGGATGAAGTGGTGGAAAAACTCAGCTATCTTCTGTGACCGAAAAATGCCACTTAAGCTGAAAGGTAGATCTACACCGTAGTTTTCCGCCCAGCGCTCGTATATGCGGCTCACGATGTTGGATATCACACAAAAAGTATGGAGGCAAATAAGCAACATGAGAGAAGATATTGCGTATGATAGCAGGTATTCTACATAATGGCGGCTAATTTTAGGCAATGAACGAAATAATGATTTCGCGGGACCAGAATTTAGTTTCGAATGACACTTTATCTAAATTTAATCGGGTGTAAGTGACGCGCTGCGCTCAAAACCAAAAAAACAATTGGGTTGAGTGAGACCCAGGACTCAGGAGGTCCACACGATCAATTTCCCAGCATGATATGAACATAAAAAATTGTTAAGAGTAAAAGCATGAATAGGTATGAAATAAAAAGTATGCATGCATTTTTTAGCGGGTCTGCTAGTAACATTATAAAAAATAGTAAAGGAGAACATAATCAACATTATTTGATTCTTCTTCTCATTTATTATTTAGTGTCGTCGGGCGCAGCGGCTCAATGGTTAGTGTGTCGGACTACTAATCGGAAGGGTGCCGGTTCCATTCCCGCCGGGGCCAAGTAACATCTTGAGTTTTTTTTGTCCACTGCCCACCTCTTGCAAAAGTCTGACAAACATCCAAGAGTTTCAATTGTCATGAGAAGCTTCTCAAATTTGCCGTTGGGATTCGGCTTAAAATTATAGGTCCCTTCCACTTCGCACAAGAAAGTGCTTCTCCAAGCTAGGTTTTAGGACCTATATATTATGGGCCGTTAATACCTAATATTTATTTATTATTTTATTTATTGTTATGGTTAACATTTTTATTACTATTTAAAAAAATGGCAGCTGCTCTTTGATAAAAAATTAATGAAAATATCAGATATTTTGAAGTAAATGGTTTGTCAGCAGAAGAAATTAGATTCGATAAATCTTTCTCAAGAAATTCCTAAATCCATACTTTTTTAATATTTATGTTTAAACGAAAGAACAGCTGGACCGGATTCAGTTTAATTTTTTTTATTAATTTTTTTAGTAAATACGCGTTAATTAGGGCCTGAACATAGTCGATATTATATTGTATACGCGAGATATGTAGGTAGGTACCTACCATGAACGAACAAATAGTTCACCAATGTGCTCACGTTAACACGTAAATACACGCATACATTTCCTTGAACAAAATATTGTGACCATCAAATTATAAAATCATATCATATTTACATCAACAGACCACTTCGCGAAGGTATCTCTTTCTGAAGTTCCGAATCCCTTTCTTAAACGTCAGAAACAAATTGTTCAAAAAACCTGAGAAAGTATATTAAGGCAAAACAAAACAATAAAAACAGTGAACATGTTGACCAACAACGCTTGTGCAGCTCTTGATGCAGCCATTCACAAACATCTTATTCACATCTTTTTTGTATGGAAAATTGTTCAACTTAATTTATTTCCAAACAAGAATATTTTTTGTTGACAACAACGCGATTCTCAGGTTCTACCATAATTTCTTGTACACAATCCTTCTATATTGTTAACTTTTTAGTATTCAAAAATAGTGCTTGGATACTCCTTCATAACTCTGAAACGTTTTTTGTTAAAATTCGCTTATTATAAGCTTTTTACGAAATGTTCGCGCAAAACCAGCCTCCCGCCATACAAATTCGCCATTGTTTTCCTTCATTTCATTCTGCTGCAAGTTTTTTTTTCATTTGCAACTGACGTTGTCGCGAAGTACTCTATACGCGTCGATTGAGCCCATAACGAATTTTCATACGCGAGAAAACCTGACATAAATTTGTTCACGGCCGTACGTACGTACGCACACACACACTCATATACGTCTTCTTAAAAACATTTGACAAACATATTGTGAACCGTCAAATTTTAAAATATGTTATAAATCATGATTTTCATTTTCGGACCAATTACAATAACTTACCCAGTAACTATTGCGGGGCTATCTCTTCAACTGGTTTAATTAAATATGCACAATACTCCGTTTTTAGGGTTCCGTAGCCAAATGGCAAAATATGGAACCCTTATAGATTCATCATGTCTGTCTGTTTGTCTGTCTGTCTGTCTGTCCGGAAATGTCACAGCCACTTTTTTCCGAAACTATAAGAGCTATACTGTTGAAACTTGGTAAGTAGATGTATTCTGTGAACCGCATTAAGATGTTCACATAAAAATAGAAAGAAACAATAAATTTTGGGGATTCCCCATATTTAGAACTGAAACTCAAAAGATTTTTTTTCATCAAACCCATAAGTGTTGGGTATCTATGGATAGGTCTTCAAAAATGAAAAAAATGATATCGAGGTTTCTAATATAATTTTTTTCTAAACTGAATAGTATGCGCGAGAGACACTTCCAAAGTGGTAAAATGTTGCCCCCCCCCCCTCTAACTTCTAAAATAAGGGAATGATAAAACTAAAAAAAATATATGATGTACATTACCATGCAAACTTCCAACGAAAATTGGTTTGAACGATATCCAGCAAGTAGTTTTTTTTTAATACGTCATAAATCGTAAACCGCAATTTACCTTTCATTAAATCAGCTCAAATATAAAAAAAAAACATTTAATTTCATAAACATAAACCTTATGCGTAAACCGTGAACCATTATTTTCTAATAATAAATCTGTAATAGCTGCCTAAGTAAATAATAATTATAATTCGCGCGGAACCCTTCATGAGCGAGTCCGACTCGCACTTGGCCGCTTTTTTTTATTTATTCATATATTTCCTGGCTTAAGGCTTTATAGTGCCTTGGAATTCTATAGAACGGCTGTTTTCTTACATTGCCGGTTACATAAAACTCAACAGTCAGAGGTTCTATTTTGATTGACCTGCTGTGTTGTCATCTGTCTATAAATTTGCTTTCAGTTTTTGACAGACAAGTAAAAACTACGCCTTAATAAAAAAATAAAAAAAAAGGTGTGAGCCACGCTGCACTCACGGTATAGTTGATGTGTAAACATGTAGGCTCGTCAGTGTTGCATGTGGAAATATCACAGATGTTGTGGATTTGATAAACAAGAGATTTGGGTATTGTATTGAAATAAAACCATGATACGAGTATATATTTAATGTCAACGACAAAATTTATTTAATGTTTGACCGAACAAATAATTGGTTTGTGAAAGCTGAAGTATGAGACGTACACATTCGACTCAAGTGTGTCGATGTACCGGGAAAATATAGCATCGATTGTCGTTTAAGTGACATTCTTAAATGGCCATCGGTTACCGAAGTACAAATCGATATTTTTCCTCTTACCTTCAACTGATGTATAACAAACTACAAGCTATACAACCTCAATTATTAAAAACAAATCTACTTCCACACAACTTTCCGGTGTTTCGTAAGGACAAACCAACGACCATACCACGTCGAGTGAGAACAACCGCGTGTCGTTGGCCAGTCCCATCTACAGAGTTGAGGTAGATAATTATACGTGGTATCACAATGGACCTAAATTGGTCGACAGCCACCTAAACCTAACCTAACCTTCGTAAGGACATAATAATCTCTAAAATTGAACATACATAATTAATAAAAAAAAAAACATCGACACGCAGTTGTTCTCAAACGGTCACCCGTCTACGTACTAACCGCGCCAAACGTCGTTTAATTGCGGTGATAATTGAACATACATAATTAATAAAAAAAAAAAAAACGACACGCGGTGGTTCTCAAACGGTTATCCATCTACGTACTTACCGCGCCAAACGTCGTTTAATTGCGGTGATCTGTAATTAACGGGAACATCTGACGATGATGGTGATGCTAGATATTTCCAACTAGCCCCTACCGAGAAAAAATATATTTACACATCAACGAGAGCAAAAATGTTTACACATTAAAATGTACCGATACATATTTTAATAACGCATTAAAATTGTTAAAATTAACTTCAAAAATGGTAAAAATTTGCTAAAACAATTCATCGGCGTGAAGCAATTTCTCGCTTAGTAATTATTAAATTAGTTTTGAAGTAGGACCTTTTGAGACATGTAAATGATGTAAAGAACTGAAATCGTATCCTCGCACAAGAACAACTGAAAATATTGCTTTTCTACATCGAAAGGCCAAAAATCCATTGATTCACGCTTTCATATCAGTCTTAGGAATTGGGTATCGCATACCACAAGACAAACTCGACCGAATTTTAAATAATAACTTGAGTCCTAAAGCTTATAAGGTTCAACTGATGCCAGAATTTAAGCTTGACGACCACCAGCAACATCGTATTTTTGCCATTTTGGTGTTTAGGAATACATAAAATTGATCTAAAATTTCACCGAAAATCATTCTGAGGTAAGAGGCAAATTTAGGACTTCACGGCGTTGTTAATAAGCCGAACTGTCGGATTTGGTATGTCAGAGAAGCACCTCTTTCGGCAATGTGTTGCTGTTTGGTGCGGTTGTTTTTTAGCTGGAATTTGTTTGACCGGAACTTGGAGGTATGGATGTGTGTGATGTTTATATCCAACAAGTGGGAGCGCTACAAGTTGCAAACCCAAATTGCTCTATTCCTGGCCAAGCTATTTCTGCAAACGGTCTTCAAAATTGGTCGACTAGATAGTGTAATCCAACATCGTAGGACTTTTTCCTAAGATGCGTGTGAAGAAAAATGTTATGCCCATGCTCCTCATTCAATTAATACACTTTCATATCCTATTTAATACGAAACCCGTGATATATCCAGAAAAAAACCATATACCGACATTATTAGTATTAGTCATACATGTGCTCTCATCTATAACCATGTTTGTTTAAGTCCAACCGCAAAAGAAAAGTATCTATACATATTAATGGCGACAATTCGAAGAAAACTGGATGTTTTTCGATTGTTCCGATTTTTTTTTATAGAGGTTCCTTCAATATGTTCCGTATCCAATCGACCGGAATCCAATACCTATTCGACCTGACTACTTTCTTTAAACGCCATGATTCATAATGTACTTGCACGATAAAAATGTACATATGTATATAGATATGTTTATTTTTGTCCGGCGATTCTTTATGGATAGTTATAATTTATTTACGTCTGCACATAAAGTCGGACAGCCCGAGGACACCATATCACCCACCAAACATCCATCCTTAATATATTTTTATTCCTTTCTCGGACTTCTTTATGTTGTTTTCGTATAAACCACCTCAAAGTTGTGGCTATCGAAACGATTGCGTAAAATATGTTTTTTTTTTTTATTTTTACCCTGACGTACAGGAAATGAAGATGGGGTCCTTGATAAAGGATGAGCATTTTCATTTCCATATTTCTCGATAATGTTTTCACCTTTTTATGAGTTTTTGTCGGTTGTCGTCGCAAGAAGGAGAGAGCGACGTTTGAATTGCCAAATACAAGGTTTACAAAATTTGTTATTTCAGCACTTTTTTTTGTTGGTTATGTTCTTTTCTGCAAATTACAGGGTGAGCTTTGATTTGTGTACAACCCCTTTGGCATGTCGAAAATTTGACAATTGGCTGTCAGGATCAAAGTAAGTTCTTCTAATTAAGTTGTATTCAAATAAATGAGCCATCCGCAGGTGCTCATGCTACCACAAAGTTCGAGAGAGTTGAGGTAATTGGCTTGATGGAGAATTCTTAATTTAATCAAGACTTGGCTTGGTTGAGAATTACTGATTGCTCCCTGGGGGGCTTTTTAGTCCAGACGGTGAACGATTTGATGGATACTTCATGAAGGAACAAATTAGAGTATCTTTAATTTGTTATTGTTTGTACTCGTGAGTGGGAGTGGAATTGACGGAATGAGGCTTATAGTTTTGTGATAATGGAATTGTTTTATTTATGTTTTGTTGGAAAGAGAAATTATTGTTAATCAGGCAAACCTATAAAGAGAGGACAACTGTGGAAATGTTTATATTCATTCGTGTGTGGATGTCTTTGAGTATCTTACCTTAAAATTGTCCAATCGCATTTGAATTTCTACTTCCTGATTAAAATCTCTCCAAGTAAGGGTTAAGCTTATAACTATTCCTGAATTTAGATTTTCAAGAATAGAACACCCACTTATTTAATGGTATATTAGGTGGTTACATAATAAACATTGGAAAGAAGGTTGTCCCTGCAATTACAGAAATTCTATATCCGTATACGCAGCAATAAGTAGAAATATTTTACTTGAACAAATTCGGACACCAGACGGGAAGTACGACAACATCAGCTCCATCATCAAACGATGCGGGTAACAAAAGTAAGTATGCGCTTTGGACGTGGGTTATGGATAGGAAAACTGATTGTTTGGTGGTTTATTCAACACACAGTTTAAGGCATTAACATTTTTTTATTTTCATTATGAGTATAAGTGGAAACACTTAGGATCGGATGTGAATCTAAGTGCTTGGGATTAAGGTAAGCGGAAATTTCAATGCAATGAGACCTCTTTCACAGTGCAGCTCAGCCGTCGTCCGTAAATGTCGGTATTTGCTTAAGACAGCAATTAAGAACGTTTCCTTTTACACTGTTGAGACAGGAAGAGAACAAACAGAGGTGTGCTTGGATGAAATAATGGAAGATTCAGAAGCAAGTTGTGGGAGAGCTGCCTTCTATTTAATTTGAGAAAAAGTAAGGTTTCGGATTGACCTTACAGGAATTATCCTTCCTCTTTTTCTTTAACGATGAGGTTATAATGGCCAAACAAATACTTCCCGACGTATGTGAAAAATCCGCGGCTTTCTAGCTGTCTCTCAGCAGAAAATACTGCAAGAAAGTTACTGGCGTTCTGACAGGCCACGACGTTTCTGCCAAGATGTTTTCTTTTTTTTAACTCCTGACTCGCCAAGGCGATGAATAAGGAACTTCTACCCTCAAGATTTGTTGCGCCGTATGAGCCAGAAAATATTAAGGCCAGTAGAATTTATATTTTCTTTCTAAAACCAGCAGAGGACTTTTTTATATCTTCTTTCTAGTTTCATTGAGTAATGGACATTCCCATAATATGTGTTCAGCTGCTTGGTCTTCGTCAAGACAGAGCCGGCACTCTGGAGAGTCGAATATTTTCATTTTGTTAAGGTGGTATCGAAAACCGTTGTGACCAATAAGATAACCTACTATGTTTTTGATATCATGTCCACTTAGATTTAGACATCTGTTGGCATTCTACTAAAGCTCGTTTGGCCTGTCTAAGACCTGGGATGTTCTTCAAATAAAAAAAAAAACATTTTTATAGCTGGGATTGCTGCCAATCTAGGAGTGCAGCGGAAGGGTTCGGGACCTGTGAATGGTGTCTCCGAGCCCTTCCTGGCCAACTTGTCGGCCTTTTCATTACCATAAAAGCGCTCATGGCCCGAAACCCACCATAGTTTAGTCTTGTTCCTTAAGTGTTTGAAGGGTATTAAAACAGTGCATGACAATGGTGTGCGAGCTAAGGGCATTTATAGCTGCTTGACTATCTCTGAATGTAAAAATGTTTGCGCCTTTAATAACAGATGTATAAATGTGGCTGTCGCAAACGAGTAAATTCTCACAGTAAAAGTGGGATGTCTTCCTGGTAGTACAATGGACCAGTATTGAGTCTGAGTGCTCCAGTGTAGAAAGTATCGCACCCCGACAAAAAAAAAAGAAGTTTATCGAATATCAAAATTTTGACATTTCTTATCTACTCAACTGACTCATACCCCCAAATTTTACTTGCGTGTGAATTTTTTTTTGAACAAAAAAATATTGAACTTATACAGGGTGACCCAAAAGTCGTTTTCCTACGTATGTCTGGATAGTTCTGCAGTACTCCAGACGTTTTTCTGGGTCACCAGGATTGAGCTGTTAGGCCAACTGGATCTTGTAAGGGTATAGGTGTAACTATATAACTGTCTTGAACGTTGTCGTGTCGATGTTTCGGGACCGGTTGCAACACTTGCCCTAATGACCTGGATGTTTTCGATCGATCGTCCCCCAAACGCCGCACATCGCCAACCTCTGTGCTATCGTGCAGTGCTTAATGCTAAACCTAACAAGTCTAAAAAAAAAATTCAAAAATATCTATAAATAAAAGAGTTATTACTTTTTTTTATATAGGAAAGAGACTTTTGGTCCACCATGTACTTTTAATTTGGAATTTTCCAACCCTGCACGGTGGTATAACTAGATTTTTAGTCAGAGTAGTGTTCTGGAATTTAATTTTCAGGTTTAATATCTACTCTAGTTTGAGATGAAAAAATAGACGAAATGTCAAATGGCAGCTAGCATAGTGCTGCCAAGTCACACTCGAGCGTTGTGTTACTCCTTTTATCTAAGCGTTAAAGCGCTTATATAATATAACAAAATGTTGTTGAGGAAAGAAACCTTTTATGGACGAATTCTGAAGAAACAGTTGGTCTACAGATTTTGCGACGTTCATATTCGACTTCTTCTGTTAAACGGCATGAATAAATTGACAAAGATTTTGATCTCAATCACAAATATAGAAACTGTTAGGACGCCACGAACAATTTTAAGGGATGTTACAAGCTATGAGTCAAAAATATACCTTTAGGGTGTAAAAACCACGTTTCACCAACCGAGTGTGCGGAGATATATGTTTGCCACAAAATGAATGGATTTTCAATTTTACTTTGATTCCAAATGCAAATCTGAGAAGCTATGATACTTTTAAACTGTTGTCACTCTTTGACTAGTATTATTGCGGGATAAGCACGCTCCTAAATTACGAGGGTTGGTGTTACAGGACATATAGCTTTGCAGTTTAGTCGACGGACGCTGTGAGAAGAAGAAGACGAGAGTTCGCTTTCGTGACAAGAAGAAATTCACATTTGACCATAATCCGCTGCATAAGGTTTTTGAGGCACCAAACCGAAAAGCTATTGAGATCTTCTTGAAGAAGGTGGGAGTCATTACGGGGGGGAAATGGTTTGGAAGAATTGAGCGTCATCGGCGTAGAGAGAGATGTAGGAAAACTAAATGATGTTCTCATTGTCTTTTGTGGGAAGAAAAAATATTAGAGGGCCAAGATGGCTACCTTGGGGAATATCAGAGGTGACTTTGAAAGGCAATGGGCTCCCTACCCATGAGGAGTCTTCGCCTAAGACACCGTAACCTTCCGTCCTCCGCGATCGCGGCCACACTGCTTCCAGTTGTATAGACACAGCGCTCTGAAATTCGCAATGGCTTGGTCCTAAAACGGACCTTTAGTCTTTCTTGGTGTCTCAAACATGGCGGCTTTGATAATGTAAAATAAGACCAATTGTATAAAAATGGCATTATTGCACTTTTCAACAGCGAAATTAGACCAACGTTTGAAAATTGATCTTGTTTCACTTTGCCTTATTTAACGACACCCACAAAACTGGAAGAGATGCTAGGCAATATCTAGATTTTCAATTTGGAAAGTTGCTAATACCATTAAGTTGATACAGTTCGTCGCGTTATTGTTCAAATCTGCATTCAGGGAAAAATATAAACTACTCAAAACAAAATAGGGCCCACCCAGATTTATTTTGTATTTTGCCTAAAAAATACTTAATTGGTAAACATTATCGAAACGAATCGTTTTATTGTAGATTTTGCATATGTATGATGCCTTATCAATGCTTTAAACAGTAGTTTTACCGTTGCCTCCAAGGCTCCAAGTGAGTAGGCAAAAAAAGCCAATTGCTCGAAAAAACAGTCAATTCAAAATTTATTGCACTTGTTTTCTCAGTCCGATTCTAGCGTTGTTGCTAAGTGTTACTTTCTTTAATTGATTTTCCTTATTTCTTCGTGATTAAACGTGATTACCATGCCCGGTTCTAGACGTCATTTGGATACTGAAAACGCAATTAGAGCGGTAAATATGCTGGAGCAAGGAGAGTCTCAAAGGGTTGTTGCAAATCTTATCGGTTTGTCGAGGCGAGCTATCCGAAACGTGTGGAAACGCTTTCGGGAGACTGGTAGTGTAGCAAGGAGACCTGGATCGGAAAGAATCAGAGCTACAACCCCGCATGAAGACCGGTACATTTGAATAACTGCACGTCCCTAGCATACCGCAACCGCCCTGGCTTTACTAACTCAACTGCGGCATTCAACTGACACTCAAGTCAGCGATTAAACCATTCGCTATCGACTCCACGAAGATGGTCAACGTTCCAAAGTGCGTGCTATTCGCCCGAAACTTACAGCGGCTCATCGGGCAGCGCGCTTAAGCTATGCCCGTGAGCATTCAATTTGGACCATGGACAACTGGAGGTCTTTACTCTTTACAGACGAATGCAAGACAAAGTTTTTGAGTGATGAGAAACGAGTACGCGTGTCGAGAAGACAAGGTGAACATTTTACCGACCCGTGTATTGACGGAAGTGACCGATTTGGGGGCCCCAGAGTTATGGTATGGGCTGGAATAAGTTTGCTAGGCACAACAGAGAGTTACGGCCCGTAGCAATCAAGCGGCTCTTTCTGACGCCAATATTTCACTTTTGCTATGGCCAGCAAAGAGCCCAGACCTCAATCCCATCGAACATTTATGAGACCAATTAAAAAGAATCCTCAAAGAAAACCACAGCCATGTCAACACTAAACAAGAGCTGATAAGCGCGTTAAAAGCCTGTTGTGAGCGCATACCCGAACAAAATGTAACGCATCTGATCGAAAGCGTACCAGATAGGCTAATACAGTGCATACGGAGTAGAGGAGGCTCTACTCGCTACTAAGCAAAACAAATCAACAACAAATCATAACTAAAAAATAGTGATATGTAAAGTTTTGTGTTTCTTTATTTTTCGAAAATGTACCCATAAAATGTTTTCTGTGTGTAAATTGAATTTTAAAAGTTTTATTCCGTATTGATTATGTGTACTCAATTTCTTAATACTAAGCTAAAACATTATAACAAAAAAAAAATATAATAACTAACTTTTTTTCAAATGAAAGCCAAAAAACTTAATGGGCCCTATTTTGTTTTGAGTAGTTTATAATTGATGTTATCCTTCTGGATATTAATAGGATAATCCCATTCAAACTATGCTTTTCTTTACAAAATCAATAGTTTTATCCTATTAGCTAATTTCAATAGTAAGATACTATTGATTGCATAGTATTTTTGGCAGACGAAGACTACTTTTTTTTAATGAATAATAATACCATTATCATACTTTTCACAATCAGCACCTGAGCACTTTCTTGTTTACAGAATGCAATCGAAATTCTTTGAATTAAATAAACAAAAGCCAACACAAGGAATGCGATTTCATTCCAACTAGGAGCCCGAAAATCCTTTCACAAAAGTCGTCGCATATTTCCCTTTCAGAATCAGCACCAACCACCCCACCCCAGCGCTGTAGACCATAATTAATGAAGCTCTGGACACGAAAAATTACAATCCACATAACATTCCACAAAAAATACCTCGACAAAGTGGTTTTAGGCGGTCACTGATGGTTGAGTTTGGAGTCTACCACACCCTCCTGCAAAAGGTAGACCAACAAATAAATGTTTGGCTTGGCCGAGCAAATTTTCGCGGCTGTTCACCTATGGTTTCGAATCCTTTCACCACCCTATACAACCGGCCATAGACTCTTGTCTTGATGCTCTGTGTATGCCGAGCAACTAGAGATTAAAGTGAGCAATGATGCTCCCAAAGGGCGGTAAGGATGCGATAATTAATTTGAATTTCCTGCTGCAAATAAAGTTTTTCTATGGCAAAAATTAATCAAGGAAAAGAGCATTTTTCAATTAACGCTTTTTCCTGCCACGTTCCACGTTTTGGAAAGGCGAATTTTTGTCCCTAACACTGTATACGGCATAGAGAAAGTGTTTACCGCAGAATGTCGGCTACTGGTAATGCTGATGCAAATTATGTCCTTTCAGCAATGGTTACCACGTAAAATGCTGTGCGGTGCGCTGGTGTGTGCAACTTTTTTTTGAGTTCATAATCTTTTATTTTATGGCGGAAGAGTCACGTTTCGGGATGTGGAACAATTTAATTTCATAGGACAAACAGGTAGTTAGGTGTGGTGGATTAAATAGGACAATATATCTCATTCAAAGCAGCTGGAGTACTATGTAAGATAATTAAATTAATTTGGGGCTTCAATCTAATTTGTGGATATTGTGAAGGGTAATGAGGGAAAAATGTATTGTGTAGGTTATGAGAAATATCGTAAAGGAGTCTTGTATATCGAGTGAAAGAGAGAAATAGAGAGAAAGAGGGGGCATTTCAGATGACAAGACACTCAACATTTCATTCACATGCTGTAAAGGATTATGCAGTGCATTTTTTGTCGTCGTTTGACATGGCATACGTCTTGACAGTTACAAGAAATGGTTTGTGCATTGGCTGCTTTTCCACAGTCGCCTAAGCAATCTAAAAAATTTGCTCAATTTTTTGTATTCAGTACAGTCAGAAAGTCCTCCTGCCGGAAGGTTTTTTGGAGACGGCGACGAATAAAATAAAGTGCACGACTGGGCCGTACGATAGCTTCCTTGCTATATATAAGAATTGGTTTCGAATCATATTCTCATGTCGTAATGGCTTTCGATCTTAATGTGTTTATTTTAAGCAAATAAAATCACGAAATTTCATGAAAAACGAAAAAAGGATACATTTATCTATACTAATTGAGTACCTATGCGAATTTGTCCTTAATCTTTGTGTCAGCTCAAATCTCAAACTTCTTTAAAATCTCTTTAAACGGTTTTTTTTTAGATAGGTATTTCCGTATTTCAAAAGTACCGTTGTTTTAGTCTTTTGGTAAAAAATATATAAAACAGTAAAATGAATCAATATCGTTAGAGCCGTTTTTGAGAAAAGTGAAATCAAATAAATATTTTGAAACTGTTACATAATTATGAATTAATACTTTACAATGTTTGTAAGATTTTTTTGAAATCACTTTACCGGTTTTTGAGACATAGCCCTTTTTTAATGCCTCGTTACTCGAAGCTTTTGCAAAACTCTGAGTACGCCTTAATATTAAAAACCCCAAAAATCATGAAATCATTACTGCCGTTTTGAAGAAAAGTGATTCCAATGTTTTAAAAAATATAAAAAAAAGTTATAAAAATATTGCAAAAATCAGATTTCTTCTACATAATTGTATAAAGTTAAATTTTTTTTTTAAGATATTTTTAAATATGGTTATGTACCGTTAATGCAGTCTTTTGGAAAAATTGCTGACTCTTAACCCAAGTATTCAAGCCATTAAAATTGATCAAAGTCGTTACAGCTGTTTTTGAGAAAAGTGAAATCTTCAGAAATTCAAAAAACTTTTATATGAATAAAAATATATCAACATTTGTTTTCCGTATGTAGCTAGCTATTAGCATTTTTGTAAAGTTTCATGAATTCGCAAGACTCAGTACGCCATTTTCTTACGCTCACCTTAATTGTTTGATATTTCCCTAATTGTTGAAGCCGTTTTTGAGTATTTTTTTATTTTTTATTTTTTATTTTATTTATTTATCTACAGCATAGCTTACAGATTACAGAAAAGAAAAAAGATTAAATATATACTAAATATACTAAAATACAACAATTTATTTATATATATGAGAAAAAGAGAAAAACGATAACAGAGCTTAGTTACTTAATAAAGCAAACACGATGTTTTTAAAGCGGTCTCTATAACAATGAAAATCTATATGTTCACTTATTTCATTAAAAGACACAAAAGTTCTTGAGATTGGCTCGTTACAACTATAGTTTATTCTATGTCTCGATTGAAAAAAAAACATTACGAGACCTTAGACTTAGACGCCTTTCTGGTGCATAAAAAGGCATTCTAGATAACAGGGCGTGGCTTTTTATGTGGTAACACACAACATCTCTAACGAATATAATATCGTGAGCATACCTTCTAACATTAATTTTCAATACACCGAGTAATTTGCATCGCGCACTATAGGATGGTTCAAAGTTCCGCACGCATTTTAAAGAATAAAAATTTGGTAAAACGCCTCTGGACCATCTTAATACGATCTGAGTGACTTTCATAAACGGGATTCCATTTAATATCGGCATATTCAGGGATCGATCTAACCAAGGATATGAATAAAGGTAGCAGAGTATGTGGATCAGTAAAATCTCTCGAATTCCTTTTAATAAAGCCAACAAGTCAGTTAGCCTTAGCGATTATGTAGTCAACATGAGGAACATAGGTTAGCTTAGTATCAATAATGACACCAAGATCCTTGATTTGACTAGCTCTATATAAGCATGTCATTTCAAGATGATAGTCGTTAGAATAATAATATAATCTGAGATCTAGAAAAGGAAATAGCCATACACTTTTGTTTGTTTAACTTTAAGCAATTTAGTGCACCAGTTTTGTAGATTATTAAGGTCAGACTGAATTTTTCTACAATCATCTGCGCATTTTATCTTTAGGAATAGTTTTAAATCATCTGCATAGAATAAGCATTGGCTGAATTGTATACACTGAAGAATATCGTCAATAAAAATTATGAAAAGCAGAGGGCCCAAATCACTACCTTGTGGCACTCCAGAGATGCAAGAAATTGATCTGGAATAGCAGCCATCCAGGTAGACCTTTTGGACCCTACCAACTAAAAATGAACAAATCCACAAAAGCATAGCTGAGTGAAAACCAAACTGTTCAAGTTTACCTAATAAGATATTGTGATTCACGGAAATGGTGTTGAAAAAACCATTTGAATGGTCGTTTATTGAAAATGATAGAATAAAAAAAATGGACACGAGATATAGGCCTACAAACCTTAAATATATATAATTGACGACTGCCAGGCGCTCGGAAAGCAATTTTGATTATGACAACTTGTTACGTTATGCAACAAGTGCTTGGAATCGTAATTACATATAGTTAGAGTAGGTAGTTTGTAATTTGTTTTACGTAAGAATATGAAATTTGATAAAGATACCGAGTTTTTAAATAAATAGTTTACAGGCCAAAATGCAATAATTATAAGGTTATAGTTAAGTTAAGAGCGTACACATAAGGACTATTAATTTAGAATAAGTATCATGTTAATTTTAATTTAGATTTAATCATTTTTGTCTAGTCTGTAAGTTGGTATTTAATAACATAAAAAAAATGTATTTAAAAGTCAAAAAACAGCCGGACAGACGGACAGACAGTTGCAATAGTATAATAAAGTATACGAGAAAGTTAAGAAGACTTTACGATGTTTTATATATTTTTTATTTTTTGTCCGTTTTATTAGCAAAACAGCCTTCCGTCTTCAGTATTTAATAACATAAAAAAAAATGTATTTAAAAGTCAAAAAACAGCCGGACAGACGGACAGACAGTTGCAATAGTATAATAAAGTATACGAGAAAGTTAAGAAGACTTTATGATGTGTTATGTATTTTTTATTTTTTGTCCGTTTTATTAGCAAAACAGCCTTCCGTCTCCAGTAGAGACACAACCCTCTGTCGCTTTAATGGTTAATCATTTCATCATGTAAAATTTCATCTTGTAACGTATTGCAATGTGTAACGTAACTGCTCATGTAACCTCTCAGTTAGATTGACACATGTAGCCTCTCAGTAGGACGATCGAAGCGAGTCATCTGACGGTTGGAAAATGTGACCAATCAGAGGGCTCGCTCTATATCGTCCAATGAAATTGGCGGTTCTATATAATTTTGGCGGCTTGCAAGAGGAAGACATAAAAAAATATATTGACAAGATAATAAAGACATTTGTTCAAGGAAATAAATTAACAAATTATAAGGAGTTTATAATCTCTGCTTTTTATTCTGCGGATTTCGCTAAATGTAATATTGTAATCTAAACGCATAACGTTGCAAACAGTAGCTAGCACCGTTGTAGCTTAGATAAGACGTCATAAGGAAGACGAATAACTTTTTCCTGTTTATTTTTTTACCGGTACAAAGCTCTTCGTGTAATATATGGAAAATTAAATCAAGGATCAACCGAAGAAATATACTTACTAGCGTCTCATTCATTTTTGAGTTTTTGCTTAAAGGTTGTCCATCGTTCCCACCGATGCTGAAACTATAAACTTTTATAAGGCTTCGATATTTTTTAGCATGATGGATATCTCACCTCAAATATTTGATAGATAGATAGATAGGCGCGTGGAGCAGAAGTAAGTGTGTTGGACTACTAACCTAAAGGTTTCAGGATCAAATCCCGCCCGGGGCCAAGTAAGATCTTAACGTTTTTTCGGCTTGAAATTGTGTATCTCTTCTAGTATGGGCCGATAATGCCTAATATTTTTTAGATAAATCAGATTTCAAAAGATAAATCCCATGGCAATCCTGCTAAATAATTTCGACCGGAACTAAGTTTAAATGAGTAACTCTTCATCATTTTTAACAATTCTGACCACCTATCCAAATATCTAATATCAGAAAAATATTCCAAAATAAAGTCCAAATAATATCCATCCCTTAACCTCATCGCCTGATGGTCAGGCATATATGAATTTTCAATCTTCAACTTCGGTAATCACCGGTCGTAGACGAGTTATTATGAACACACTTCAGGGATTTCATATAATAATTGCCCATTCACCCCTTCAACAGCCTCGTCATCGGAGTTCTATTATTTAATCCACAACATACTCATTTCATTCGGAAAGATATGAGCTGAGAATCTGAGGTACGGTTATTGCTTTGGGAGTCATCTGTAGCCCCTCGTCCATCTCTGTTTCTTTTTTTTTATTCCAACAGTGCAGAAGGAAACTTTCATAATTGTAGTCTTAAGTAAACACCGACAGTTACGAACGGTCGTGGTGCTATCCAAAGAGATCCCGCTGAAGAATGAAACGTCAGTTTACCTTGTAGAAATCCATAGCACTTAGGTCCGCATCCAATCCTTAGTGTTTGCACTTGTACTCATAATGAAAATAGAAAGCTTTTTATGCCATCAACTGTGTGTTGAATAAGATGACCGCCAGACAATCTGTTTTCCTACCCATAACCCATGGCCAAACCGCATACTTTTGTTACCGTCCGGCGTCCTCTGTAGCCGTGCGTCCTTGTCGTGTTGGTTTGCCCAAAGGCCACGAGAGGTTCAGGTTGCTTCTGTTGTCCGAGTGTGTTTAAGTAAAAGATTTCTATTTCTTGCTGCGGATGCGGATGTGGGATTTTTGTGACTGCAGGGACATTTTATCAATGTCTACTCTGTTGGCACCGGTAATATAAGATGGTATTCTGGAGAGTTATACTTCAGCCGAATATGGGAGAGTTGACCATCAGTTATAGTTATAAGCTTCACTTATCGGTGGTACGAGACACGTGGAGAGGGGAAGAAAGTCGTTACGTTCTTCCTGAACACAGCACTCAACTTTTTGATGTAATTTATTGCTCAGCAGAAGCTTGGACTGAGGCATTATGGAGTGGGTTTCTTTTTTCCAGTTCAGGGAATTCGACTGAGAAGAAAAGTAAAGGTGGCCACCTAAAATGTTTAAGGTGAAATGAGTTTTAAGTATTAAGAACAATAACATTTTACAATATTTAATCAAACGTATATTCGTCACCTTGACTTCCTTGCGAATGTCTCTTATATAAAGCAGTCATACAATAATCACAGCGTAAGACGGATGGTAAGTATTTTGCCGTCAAAAAAGGGTTCTAGACAACAACGATGTTGACTCTAGCACCACCAAAAACTTTAACCGACGACTATGAGGTCTGAGGTTAAGTGGTTTTTATTTCAAAAGTTAGCTTAATATTGAGGAGGATGCTGTAGACCTTTAGAGCATCCTTCTATGTCCCTTTCAAATTAGATTTGTCTCTGCGGACCTGAAATGGGTTAAATGTTGACAATTTAGGGGTGGAAATGATTAATGAAGAAGAGAATTGTGGTATAAGTGTTTTGGTCTACCTTTAGATGAAAGTGCATGTGTGAGAGTAATTAGTCCTCGATTGTTCCAGAGATAAAACCACTAACGCGCCTTTACAACAAGCAGCACGTACGAAAATTCGCTACAAAAAAATTGATAAATTGCTTTTGATTCTTGGCATATGTTAACAAAAAAGTCCCAAAGCTAACCCGTAGATACACAGATTCACACAATCAAACATCACGCTGAGAAGTTTTTATGAAAAGCCGTTCCAATGCCGACACAAAAGCTTGCATTACAGACCAACATTTACCTTCAAAGTGTCTGCGCATTGTGAGAAGGGAGGAACATTTAATAGCCTTACAGGATATGTGTTGCACGGTATGTTACATATTGCATACATTTAAGGTTTTTGTTTGAGGATACTTTTATTTTTCGGTAATTGACTGAATTTAGTGTGGCTCTGTTTTAAAACATATTTTTAAGAAGAATATTCTAGCAAATTCCTCTTTAAATCTTATCTCAAAATTTAGATGCAAACATTACGTCCTGGTCGTATACGGGTTTGACGAATAACTGTTTTGCATACGATCCGCCCGTGCAGTGTAGCACTGCTGACAACAACGAATTCTCAGTCAAAATAAATTGGTAAGGACCACAATACCTCCTTCTTGGTGTCCATATGAAAAGTATTTTCATGGCTAGAGCCATTTTATCATTCGTTCATTTCTTAACACTATAATCCGGTTCGGTTGCATTTAAAATGGGTAAAAATGGTATCTCGCCGAATAGAATGAGAATGATATGCGCTGGCCACAGATTTATCCCATCACTCAATGGATATGCATGCGTGCAATAGAAAGTTGTTGTCACATCGGATTCTTCACTCCTGAAACTGGAGACTGGCAGATGCCAAAAGCACAAAGTTTTGAAAGCGGCTTTAACCTCTGAATTTGTGGTGTCATATTAATATATAAAAAATAATTATAATCATTGTCTTTCTGTAAGGACTTTCCCCAAAGGAAATAATATATGACTGTGACAGCAGTTAGCAAATAATAGTTTTCAACGAGAAGAAAATTAAAATAAATTACTTTTCATAGTACACACTTGTTTAGCTGTAGTCCTGGTGAGAGTCAAATATGCCAGTCGTATTCCAATTCCAACACCTAGGTTAATGGTATGGAGCTAGTAGCTATACATACTATGTTAACCGAAAACCTCAATAAATCTTTTGAAAAATGATTCAAATTCTTGTGCCAATGGAGTAAGGTGGTGACATCCATTTATCTTCTTGAGTAATATCACTTTTGGGACAATCCACACCCTCACCGGGTGTACAAGGATTGTTTATTTTTTTTCGTTTTGTTGGCGGTGGTTTATGGAATATACATTCATGAATGTTGCATGTATTTAGCTGCTGTTACACGAAGATGTTAAATTTTACTGAAGTTGAGTTTATTTTTTAAATTTTGGATAATATTGTTAGGTGATATGTATAGTGAGAGTGTTAGAGTTTAGGAACTTATCAAGCAGAAGTTAAATTTGTATTTTCGTTGCTTAGTAAAAATTGTTTCACTCAAGCGCAATATTTTGCTTGGATTTATTGAAATTACATTTCCGCTCTATCGAAGAAGACAGATTTGCAATTTGTACTGCCTGCCTTTATTCATACCTATAAACGTGTGCGAATAATTTGCTCCAATACCAAAGAAAAACTGAATAAAGGACTAGATTTTTAGATTAGATTAGAATTGATTCTATTGCTATTCAATGTTATACAGTGTTTACATTTTCTTACAAACCTTTTTATGACATGGCAGAAGTCGTCTCACAGATTAAACAAATAAAGGACTAAGAACTCTGCAGGAGACTGCTTCCAGAAGTGTCGCCCCTATGTGTAACGATTCAACAGGCAACCAGGAAGAAGAAACTTATTATGAGTGAGTGCCACCAAGAAATACGCATTGAAAAGATGACTTGCTTCGAAGAAAAAAAAAACAGACCACTAATGCCCATGACCACTAATGCCCAAAAATTGCCGTCGCCTTAAGAAAAAAATCCGTGAGTTACAAAAAGATACTCATAATTTTTTTTTTATTTGAAAATTTGCCTATCATTATAATAGCATTAATAACAGTTATTTAAAAAAATCCATTATTTTACGGAAAAAATTACAAAGGCTGTACTTCTACTGTACCTTCAAGCCGAGAAAAACGAAAAATTATTAGGTTAGCATCCAATCCAACCCATTCTCTAAGTAAGATCAGACACGAAGCTGCGCTAGAAATGAGCCGGATGACCATAAGCAGAGTAATTAAAAGTGCAGGACACTTGAACCGCCTTAAACAAAAAAAAAAAAACACAACTTAAGCAAGCGCGAAACAACAGCGGCTAAGTTTTGCAAGATCGCACATGGATTGGAATACTGATGGCAGCAGTCGCTCAAACGATTGGCGGAAAGTGATATTTTCTGATGAAAAGAAGTTCAACCTCGATGGGCCCGACGGATACAACTACTCGTATTACTACCATGATTTAAGAAGAGAAAAATTGTTTTTGGACCATCACCACAGCCGCGAGGGATGGCATTATGGTATGGGGCGCCATTCCATATTATGGACCGATCGATTTGGTTTTTGTGAGCTGCAGAATGACAGCACTTTATTACAAAACTGTACTGGAAACGGCTCTACCTCAATTCCAGAATATTTTAGGACCGATGCCGATTATTTTTCAGCAAGACAATGCGCCGATTCACACAGCTGGAATAATTAAAAGTTGGTCACAAGGCCAAAATAAAGAACATATTTCCTGGCCACCCTTCTCCCCAGATTTGAACATAATCGAAAATGTGTGACACGAAAGGTGTATGAAGGTGGAAAGAACTAACAAAGAGGAGCTTATTGAATGTATCAAAGTTTCCTGGGCAAGTATTTCCCTTAATCTATTAAAATCTTTGTATGATTCATTAAAAGACCGCATTTTCGATGTAATTCAAAATAAAGGAGGTTGTACAAAGTGCTAAAATAATTATGTAAGCTATAGAAAATAAATAAAAATATTTTTCTTTTTATGAAAATTGTTTTGTTTTTATTTTAACTAAAATAAACATTGTGATTCTATTCTAGTGTTGCAAAAAGAAAATTGCATTTTAGTGCATCGAAACGAAATACTCTCAGAAAATTCCGGAGCTTTTCAAAACTATTTTCAATTTCTCTTAGTCTGATGAACTCAGTCCTAACTTTCAATTAAATATACAATTTCATATGTACCGATCGAAAATGTACACAAAACAGTTGATATAAAAATAAATTATGAGTGAGGCTATTCAAAAGTTACGGACTGTATATTAACTACTCCCCCTTCTGCACTGCACAATCTATTTCAGCTGGCACCCACAAATTTTGCAGCAAAGACAAAAGGGCTGCTAATGCGGCCGTTCGTCTGACTGCTCCATGGCAGTGGATCAATAGAGAAATTGGCCAACACACCTATCCTGAACACATTCAATACCATTGCAAGAGACATTAACTGCACCACACCTCAGCTACAATTTGGTAACAATTTTCAAGTAACCATCCTCTCCAAGTCGTTCTGGAAGGATGATGCTTTCATCGTCGGTTGACAATAAAAACTCACAAGGTGCGTTTAGAGCTAATTGCAAAAATGAGGCTTTAAAGATTTTTCCTGCCGTAGAAATCTAAAAAACTGCGGTTGATGGAATTTGAAAACTTTTAAACTGGTATTTGGGATTGTGCAATGAACTCTTACTGAGTTTGTCTTGTGAAAGATGATTGAAAATTATAGTTGGCACTTAGTCATATTAGCTAAAATGTCTACTTAGTGAGTTGTCCTTGTCAACCGACGATATGATCGTGATCGAGCGACGGTGGCGATTTATCCAATATGCTTAATCTTAGTCGTCCCCTCTGTTTTCCTAATCACTGTTCCAGGCGACAAATTTTGTAATAATTTTTTTTTTTATTTATGTATTTATTTGAAATGCTTATACACTTTAAGATATAATATCTTATAAAAGACTCTTATCTTAGTTTAAAGAAAACATGATATCCTATAAACTCAATCGTAGCTCTACACTGCTGAAAATCTCTCATTCCCAGATCAACTTGATACCACAACGGATCTCATATTGTTATAAATGGGTTGGCCTCGGCTGACAGCTACATTAACCTTACCCAACCTATGATAGCATATCACTAGAAAAGAGGTTTTTAAAACCGAGAACACCATAGAACCAAAAATCGATTATATAATTATTTGTGATAGTAATTTTTAATATGTGCGGTAGGTATTGATGCAGCCCTTTAAACTAAATCGTCCTGTATCTATTGGATTTTCCTCAAATGTCTTGTTCCAAACGTGTTTAATCACCAAAGAATCATTTCAGAAATATGCTTAAAATATTTAGTTTTGTGGATTATTACTAAAAATTTTTGAGATTTCTCAAAAACATGTTGATCTCTCAATATTATTTCACAAGCAACCTTAAGATGAACCATTTTTTTTATTTATTGAGCTGCGTGTACTATACGTGAGCTACATGATCCGATACCGGTTCTAAAATACTATTTGCTTATGCGAAGTAGAAGGGACCTATAATTTTAAGACGAATCCGAATTCCAAATTTGAAAAGATTCTCATGGCAATTGATAGTTGTGGATTTTTGTCAGACGTTCGCAAGAGGTGGGGCAGTTGAAAAAACTTCAGGTGTTACTGGGCCCGCTGTGACTTGAACCTGAGACGTGCAGATTACCCGTCACACATTAACCACTGAGCCACTGCGCCCGCAATGAATACTTTATAAACTTGTAAAAATGTAACATTGATATTTTAAGCAGTTTGTAAGTTATAGCCCGTGCAGGAACGGGCTAAGAATATCTTTGCTGCGCCTCCTAAAACAAACCTTGTCGTAAAACGCGGCCGAAGGTGATTTTACCATTTCATGTGAGCTTAGAGACTCATTAAACATCTTAAAATTGTCCCGAAGTGTGCAGTTGAATTCATGGGTTGTCACAACTGGAGATCCCCGTGTCATAAAAGGAAGATCAAGGAATTGTTAATAATAGTACTCGTAGTATGAACTTGTTTAAATCGTTAAAAAATAAGCTGGCCTTAACAACTCCCGTATCATAAAAATACATAAACGACGATTGGCCTCAATTATTAAGTCATCTAAAAGCGGGAGTCCTCCCATTATTCCACGAGGTTGAACCGGTCAAATCAACTGTAGGGATGCAGTAAAGTAGGATGATTATGATCCTGATCATAGTTTTGCCGTAAGGGAAGAAGAAGAAGAGGAACCCCTTTGAAAATGTAGGGGAACGGTGCAAACAGTGAGACACTTTTCTTTTAAATTGGTATATATCTGAATGTTTTCAAGAAAACTTAACCAAACTTGGAGTATATTTAAAGGCATATTTTACCTTAATGTTCCAATACAAATTTTAGTGGAAGGGCCTATGAGAGCATCACAACAAACTGAATCTTTGGAAAAGTCAAACTGTCTCACTGTTTGCGAGCGGTGAGCGGAATGAGACAGTGTAAGACGAACAATGAGACGAACAAAAAAAAATAGAAAAAAAGTAATAAAACGTTAAATAAGTAGGTAATTAGTATTTTATTAAATAAATTAAGTAATGTAAATATATTTCTTCAGAAAAAAAGTAACAATAAATTAAAAGTAAAAAAAATAGATCATTTTAAATTCAGATATGGTTTCGAATAAAAAAAAATTAATCACTTTAGTGAAGAATTCCTTTTACGGATGCGTTTGAGCCAGTCAGTGCTCGCTCTCTTGTTTTTTATGAAATATTCCGGCATTTTTCTGGAATTAGCAACTGCGGTCTGGTAAGCCAACCGCCCTATATCTAGCAACATCATTCCATAGAACATAATGGAGCAGATTTTTATATAGGATGTTAAAGATAGTTCTTCTTCCTTACTAAATACGGCATTCACTGCATAGTTCGGGTACAACCTTGCAGACGGTGATAATTTGAAAATATTTACATACCGTGAAAGAGTTTGGTATGCCACACCATTATTTTTAGCCGCTTTTCGCAATGAAATTCCCTCATTTACCACCATATACACCGCTTTTAGCATTGCATTGGGTGGGGTTTTCCCAACGGAAGAACGTTCCACCGACATATTTAAATTGTTTTGTAGGAACAACAAAGCCTGTTAAGGAGAAAAAAGCAACAAAAATCAGTCGTTGTATAATAAAAATCGGTGGTCAATAAAAGTGCAAACAGTGAGACATGTCTCACTATTTGCTTTTTGGAGATGTCTCACTGTTCACTTTTTGTCATTTCACAGAAAAAAAAAATAACACAAAAATGACAACGAATTCTAAGATTTTGTTGTTTTATTATAGCAGAACACATATAAATGTTGAATGTAAAAAAAATTCTGTGTATTTACCTGATTATTTCCCTTTGCTATGCTAAATTTAAATACACTCCGAACAATACTTTGAGCGATTTTTTTTATGTTTACCCGGTGGAGGTTAACGCGCAACTGAAACTCGTGTGCAACAGAATCAAAACACGTGGAGGGGGAAATAAACGTTTATACCAATACCGGCATGTCTGTGCATTCTTTAACAAAAGAGAAAAATGAGTTGTCTTACTGTTTGCACTGTCTCACTGTTAGCACTTTTCCCCTACGTTTTATTTTTACCCGATGCGAAGGGTATATTAATTTTGACATAGTTCGTAACTTGCCTTTGAATTTAGTCGTATCCTCCTAAAAGATGCATTGTGATCAGCACCGACAGTTATGCCTATCTATCCATGTCCGTCCGTCCGCTTGTCTCAACAATTCGCTCATGTAAGTTGTTTACCACGTCCACTGTTAGGGGCGTTTTTTTACAACAACGTTATTTTTTTTGATTAATTGCTTAAAAATCGAAAATAACAGTATCTACATACATACAAGAAAAATCCTTTCGTTCAACAATTCGAATTAACTCCGTTTTCTAACCAAATTTTGTATTATCGGTAATTTTGTTACAGTTAAAAATTTTTCTTAAATGGACAAGGCATCTCAACTCAATACCACGCCCATATTTTGAGATAGGAATATGGATAGGGTATCCGACAGTTCGCCCAAGAGGATTGAGCTAATGTCGAAAACCACATAACTGTCTCCTGATCAGAACACAATCAAAATATATATTATAACCTATATTTTTATTATTTGTTTGGTTCGTAAAAAACTTTGCTGATTCAAGATTTTCACTGCCAAATATGTCAGTCAATTGGTCAGCATTCGAAAAATTTTAATTTGCCAACTATAAACGCCAGTTACCTTCTTTTGGACATTTTAAAAAATATTCCTAATTTCTTACAACACTTTTGTAATGTTTTCAAACCATCGTTCATTTACTACACGAACAACAAATAGCCATCTCACACATTTCAAGTATCTAGTTCAAATTGCAAAAAAAAAGTTTAGATACAAACACACTATGAAATGTCCTAAGTCATAAATTTGCACTCATCACGAACCCCTAAAGCAAAACAAGCAATCACACCCTATATATAAAGATATTGTTGCTGTAATTTAAATTTTAATTGTTTTTTTTTAATGCAAAATTTTAGCACTTTTTTCTATGTCACCATTCCGTCATTGTCAACTAGTACCAGTGTCAGTCATTTTGGACAATTTACGGGTATTTCACATCAATTAAAGTTTGCCCTTTGATGGTGCATTGCTAAGACCGGACTACTGCAGCTTTTTGTACAATTTTCCCTTCAACAACAGAGTTAAAAAAAAAGAGAAACCAACAACATAGTAAAACGTAGCTAAACCTGGGTGCAACGCTCAAAAGAAAGACAAATCACATCACAATGCAGGTTTACGTATTTTTACGTTGCAACCCATAAATTCTATGGGCAACAAAGTCGCTAGACATTTTGCTGCAATAAAAGTCCAATTTATTGCATCAGATACAAAATGTTTATGCTACTGGATAGGACCATCAAAAAAAGTGTCCTGATGCAGAATCTTTTATATCATTTTTTTGTGTATTTGCCTGTTGGAGGACTTCGAAACAGCAATAATAAATTACGGTGATTTCCTTAAACGATGACCTTAGAATGGCTATTATACTCGGTATGTTGGAGTTGTGTAATGGAAACTATAAACTATATGAGAACCAGAAAAGAATAGGCCACTACTCCATACATATTTTACTCGATTAATTTGCAAGATTAGTTCATGAAAATTAGGTACTTGAAAACCTGCCGATGACCTAAAATATCGATACCTCCTCGCCGTAGACAGTTTATTTTATTGTAAAGGTCAATAAAGTAATAAATATCTTTACGCTTAAAATGACTTGACCGCTTTTCAGTGAAAGTAATTTTTCGCATCTGTGGGTAATGTTGCTGTTAAATTACAATCAACCCCCCAATTGAGCATTTAAAATGTAATCGAACATTTGCAGTGGAATATAATTTCGTGACAATAATGCACTTGTACTCATTATGCAATTTCAGATAAGAAAAATTCGCGTCGGGTTAACTACACGAGACCATAACACAGTGCTGCATTACCAAGTGCCATGCATCAAGCTCATAAGTCACTTTAATGGGAGTCCATTATGCACAACATTAACGGCATAATGTGTTTTTCGATAAATTTTACCTGTTAAAATTATTTGCATCGAGGCATTGGGCGTTTCTTGTGCACAGGAACCAAACTTACAGGATTTTAGATCACTTGCTTTGCTGGTGGAAAGCTGATAATAGGTAAATGAACCGCGAACAGAACTGGAAAATAATACGATTTCTATCGTAAGGACATTAATTTGAATTTGTTCACTGTTTGTCCTGGGAGTTCAAGATAATGTTCAATGAAGGTTTGATATTGGAGCTGATTTTTAGAAGCTTTAAAATAAACTTGAACATACAATACCAGTGATCCATGGAAATAAAAGCACTACATTTGGAACCCATATATTTTTATATATACATATATCTATAGGTTTTTTTTTATAGAGGTATAAAACTTTTGATAGGGATAACTGTCAAACTATCTGTAATACTAATAAACAGTGTTTGACTTTTTTTCAGTATACTTCGGCAAATCACCATTGAATGACTTACACCAGAACATCGTTTACTAATCCTGGAAATTTCTTTCCAAAATTCGCGCTCCGTTCGCCAAACTTATAGACCACTTCTTCAAGTTGACGGTGCGCATAATCGTCTATCTGAGCAGCTAATACGCAATACTATGGATTGATTCATGACCACATTTACTCTTTGTGATAATATTCATAAAAATCGAGCCCGTATAGAAGAAGCCATCGTTGCTGAATACGTGAATGTGAGAGAGGACCCGAATTTATAGATCCGACGCCGTTCTCAGCAACTCGGTCTCTGCCCGTTCACTACTTGGAACATTTTGAGGAAAGATTTTGGCCTACATCCATATAAGACCCAACTGGTGCAAGAATAAAAGGCAGCGGACCATCGATTGCGTCGTGTGTTCAGGGAATGGGCTGAGAATCAACTAGAAGTTGAACAAGATTTTTATCTTCAAATTTCATCATTTCTGGCTTCACATGTTTGTAAACAAGCAGAATTGTCATCTTTGGAATGAGCACAATCCTCATGAGACTCTTGAGACTCCATTACATCCCGAAAAAATCACTGTTTGGTATGGTTTACATAGCGAAGTCGTCATCGGCCCATTTGTCTTTAAATCCGAAACCAAATTCGTGATTTTTTTATTCCTCATGTCATTGGAAATCATTTGGAGAAGAAATGGTTCCGACAAGCTGGCGCAACATGCCATACAGAGTGCAGCCATGACTTTGTTGAGCCAAAGGTTTGGTGACCGAATCATCTCAAGAAATGGACCTGTGAGTTGGCCACCTCGTTCGTTCAAATCTCTGGTCTATGCTGATAAACCAGCAACGCTTGATCACGTATAAGCCAACATTGGACGCATTATTGACGAAATAAGACCTGGTATGCTCGAAAAAGTGGTGCAGAATTCGACCGGCAGAATGGCGTTCATAAGGCGCAGTCCCGGAGGCCATATGACAGAAATTATTTTTAAATATTAAATGTCATGCAATTTGTGAGCTAATAAATCCAAAATGTGGTCATTCCATTAAATTTGTTGTGTTTTATTAACTTCCCAGTGGAAGTTATTATAATAGGGCCGATTTTGTGAATTTTGACATATCTCCAGGTTTCAAGGTCACCAGAATTCAAATCCAACGTTTTTATAGATTATGTCTGTCTGTGTGTATGTAGGTACGTATGTGCGTATGTACGTATGTCCGTTCGGAATTGTCTTTCGCCACGATTATCTTGAGAACCAAAGATGATATTGACATGGGACCGGGTTTATTCGAAGCGTAATTACGTAACTCAGAACTAATTAAGTTTCCAGCGAAATCGGTCCAGCCGTTTTTTGTGAGTAAATAAACAACTAAAATAATTTGCCTTTATTTGTACTATTTATTGTCATTTGTCATTGAGCAAATCATTATTACATTATGCTCCGTTATTTCCTATATATGTAAATTTACAGTTCTCCGTGATCATAACAATGGTTGCATTAATATATATCACAATTCGCTGTTATTAACAACATTTAATTTCCATGAACAATAGGTATAAAAAAAGATTTTAAATAATTCTTAACCATATCTTTTGGTTAACCAGATTTTAAAATTTCCCACTAATCGGATAAATCATATTGATCCCACTGGGAAGTTAGTCGTGTGGAACTTCGGGTCGCACCCAGACCAAAATAAACAAGAACAAAAAGAAAAAAAGGTTTTTTTGATAAGAAACAAAATTGCAATGCAAACTTGGTTTACCGTTTTTTACCAAACTTCAAGAAAGCTGCAGATTTGAGCTGAATCTGTTCGGTGGTTTCAGGGATTGCACATTTTTATGTTCATGGCTTAGCCAGCTTACGCAACTTCGTTACTCCGCTAAGGGTGGGTGCTAGTTGTCTGGCAGCCGCCTTTGTCAGCTTACGTTTTCAAATCAAACAGCAACACGAAAGTAAGAAACTTCGATTTTTATTTTCATTCAATCAAATTGTTTATGCGCACGGCTTAACTACATGCAATAATTCTACTCAAATGTCAACAATGAAATTGACCAAAAAAGGCAATACAGCGCCAGCTATCAGAACTTAACATAATTATACAAATTTAATAAATATAGCCAAGGTACATCCATTCTTATATCGGGAAATATAAAGCAAATAATGCAGTTTTTCGTAAATATCTCGACTCCATCGCCACTTAGCGGGTCCAAATTTCATAAGCAAACTTACTTTTATTTAAAAAAGTTATTTTGGAATTTCTGCCAAATCGTAACATAAATACGAACAAATAATATATATGCCACGACTACAGCGTCACCTATCGGAATCAAACTTAAGAGAAACCTTACTGCAGACTAAACTGTCTTATTGTCTAAGTTGTGTGTCAATCGGTGGTGCAGCGGCTCATGAGTTTTAGACGCTAGTACTCGGAACAAAATTTTCCCGGAACAAACATTTTTTTATTATGTGTCTTACTAGCGGATGGTGCCTGGCATTACCTGGGTCTTATATTAAAAACACTTTAAATGGGTCTATTCTATTCAACAATGCACGACTCTGAGAATAATAAAAATGCTGTTTTTGCACTTAAAAAAATTTTGCAAAACCAAAAAAATCAACTACCTACCTACTTTGGTAAAATTCTTCAGTCTTGAAACTAAGTTTCGAAATAAATAAAGTATGATCTGTGCGTTCTCTTTAACAAAAACTCTCTCTTAATTTAATTTCAAGCAATTTTCTTTTCATTTTTAGTTTTGTTGGACTAAAAGAAGAAACTCTTGAATTTTTTTTTACAAAATCTCAGAGCAATAAATAGCTTCATTGAGAAATAAGTTAAAGCTGAAATATGTGCAGGGAGCGCTACAGTAAGTCGATTTTTACATCCGAAAAGAAGAAACCCTTCGAAATTATTTAAACAAAATTTTAAAATTCTTAATTTTATTTAGAAAGAATTTCAAAGTTCTATCTCAATTTGGAAAGAGGTTTCAGTTGACAGACATGGAGGCATTTTAGTCGGTTTAAATGCAGCGATTCGATACAAGTTCTGGCCACCGTTCCGCCACACGTTCTCATTCTGTATACTCGTTGAAATCGTGCGATTTTATTTTATAGTCCAACAGGAGGGCTCATGCGAGAGCTGATATACAATACATCAAACAAATACTCAAACATCAAAAGTGATGTCTCAAACATCAAAAGTAAAATGTTGTTTATTTATTTTTAGTTTTCTATACAAACATTTTAGACATCGTCCAATTGAATAATAACAAAAAAAAAACATATTGGGCGTTGATCTAAACATTAAAAATAGCTTAAAGCATCGCCGACAAACTAAGGGATATGATGATGGAATTGTCAAGAAAATCGCACTGGTAAGTCTTGAGTCCATTATGACCCGGGACACAGACAAGGCTTGGTTAATTCAGTCTTCCGATATAATGCAGAGTCCAAAAATGCATCTAGGGCGTAGCCAGGCGTACTTCCTTTAGAGTTTGGCGAAAGCAACAATAACGCATTAACATAAAAGCCTACTCTACCAAACCACCCACGCATATGGTGGAAATGGTTTTGATGTCCGTGCAAATACATTCTACTATTTTCTGTAATAAGCCCCATGTCTTGCGCGAAAATGCCCTCGCACTGCCAGAAAACCGGCAGAGCTATGGGTAGTCTAAACTCAACATGCTTTGACCAAAGCATTTTTTTTTGTAACCTAATTTTATTTGCATTCGACATCTGATTGATCGGTTCAAAACTGCTCATATGAATTCACAAAGAAGAAGACCAAAATCTGGAAGCGGGCTCCGTACATGGGATCAGTGGTTAGTAGGATAGACTACCAAGCGAGTAGTTGAAAGATGGAAAAGCTATTTATTTATTTTTCATCATGGATAAATCATCGAAGACAACTGTCATCATAAAGCTTTTAGAAATATTCGTTCGGAATCCGCATACAAATGCAGGTTTCTCCTTGGTCGACGAAAATAAAGAGCGAACTAATCAAATCTATCCCCTTAACATAAATGAATGCTTACCTTACTTAGTTACTTGAGGGGCTCCCGATCTGTGAAGATACTCTGCCTAAGACACTGCAGGCTTCCATTCTCTGGTTGTCTAGACCAAGCGATCTGACATCCCCGATAGCCTGCTTTTTAGAACAGAATTTCGGTCTCCCTTCGTCTTGAACCCGGTGGCTTTGAAGTAGGACGCGCTCGGCTGAAGTGCTATTTCCACTTGATATATGTGAACTTCTTATTGAACTATATCCACATCTTGGCACGGCTAATTGAGTGGATGTAAGTATAGATTTGAAATTCATTGGTATTTACCGAGGTTTACGAAGTGTCAACATTTGTACCATTGCTTAAGACGCTCATACAGAACGTCGATACTCCTTCCAAAGCATTTGGTGTACCTTCTTGTGTGGGCCTTTTTTAGCTGATAGTCCAATCATCATACCATATACTTCGTTGATGATTTGGCGCATGCGCTCTACCAAAACCCCACTTTGAAAAGCCCCGCTGAAAAACCCCCAGAGCCGAAAGCATCGTGAGTTTTAAATGAGTTAAGCGAACGACTTCCATACTGGGTGGTACAACTAGTTTTATGTTCGCTAGACGTAGGTTTTTTTTCTCTATCGCTGTCTCTACGTGATGCCCATTTATCATGAAGCGACGCTTAAACCTAACATTTTCTGCCCTGCGGTGACTAGGTTTCCTTTTCTGTCTCAACGTGCCTACATTAGTTGATTGTTGTGTTTTTTGTATATACCTAAAGTTTCCGGATGTCGTTTCGATGGCAAGACTCTTTGCTGTTCCTGCGCTTGCAGATTCCGTAGAGCCTCTTCTTTCTACACTTAGCAATATTCATTTTGTCCCCTTTTCCTGACTTAAAACCTCTTCACTGGTCTCCTGGTTTATGCTGTAGCGTTTTCAAATATTTCGTTTTTAATTTTTTTTCTTTTCTTTTTTAAGATACTTATTACTTATAAAACAAACCTAGGAGATTTCCTTAAATGAACTACAGCCCTTTAGAGAGGACCAAACTAATTTAATTTTATTTTGAAAATAATCACTCGATTATTTTAACTCAAAGAGCTTAAGAGTCATTTTAATGTGCGAAATCCACCCTCTGCACACATGATTACGGCACTGGTGGCACGATTTCGTCAACAAGGAACTCTAGTTGATTTTCCTCAAGCCGAATGTGGAACGCATTTTTGCAAGTGTTGTGGAGAGTGCAGAAACATTGACACGAAGGCGCTCTGGTCAACTCGGTGTGTCCCGCAGTTCATTGCGAAGAGTTCTAAGAACCGAATTGCAGCTGTTTCCATACGAAATCCAATTTGGGCAATAATTAAAGCCAGGAGATCCTCAAAAACGTGTTGCTTACACAGTTCGTTTAATTTCCAAAAAAATCTGGATTTAATTGGCCTCCACGTTCTCCGGATATGACTGCACCAGACTTTTTTCTGTGGGGTTATTTGAAGGGTAAAGTGTACGTAAATAAACCCACCACTATCACCCAGCTGAAGGAGAGCATTCTTGCTAAAAAAAGGAGCTGGGCCCAGATGTCCTACGAAGTGTTATGGAAAACGCTCTAGAAAGAGCCCTTCTAAAGTAAAATAAATAAAAATATATTATTAATAAAAAATTAAATCTATAAAAGTTATTATCACTTTAAATTAGGAAGTCACTTTTGACCCACCCTGTATATCCCCAATAGTTTTCCGTGGGTAATTTCATGGGAGCTCGGGTTTTTTTTGCTTGTCGTCTCTATGTTTCATTAAAATAAATTTTCTATCTATGTTGCAACACTTTATACGTTATAGTTGTGTTATTTTGTGCCTTTGAATAGTTCTTTTGTTGAATGTTTTAACTATTCCAATGGGCATTATTAGTTCCGTTTCTTAGATAACTTGCGACATGCACCATATATCACTCCATCCATTCAAAATTGCCTCCCACATCAAGCCGCCTTGCAAATCTGGAAAAGGTAAATTTATCTATGACCATTACCATGGACATATCAAGTTGTATACGTTCAATATTGTCCCATGTAGCAGCCGCTGCCGAGTGCTACATCAGCAATAAACGACCTGAAATTGCTGCCATATTGTCAGCATCATAGTCAGCTTTCATCACTTACCCCACCGAATGTACACCTTAAAGGTTTGCAGTTATTGCTGTCCTTATTGCAAAGTTAACGTGGCAAAAGAGTCATCTGTAAACAATCAGTAATCGATTAGCAGCTGGACGAAGGACGAGCAGAACACAAAAAATACCGAGACAGGGAAAAGTTTGCCATGTCGGTAAGTTAAGTTGGGTAATAAATTAATAACCGGAACGAGCCAACAAGAAATACCGAACCGAAGCAACACTGAGATGAGCACAGTTGGTCAAGGATTCGTGTCTCCTTTGCAGTGAAATTTGTTTTTACTTTCTTTCTTTTTTGGCAGCTATCTGAACACCTATACGAAAGAGCTTCGGAAATTGTTTTACCTCTCTGCATTGGAGAATGGATATCTACATCTACACGTATGGATTAACAGGATATCGAACGAAAGGACATGGACGAATTTCTACATGGTGATAAAGTTTGTAAAAGAACGAGCTGTTTCTCAATATGCGGATGACGTAGAAGGTAACACATGTGAACACATGGAAGCAATTTGTCATTCCGCAACGAAATCACTTGTGTTATCTTTCGTATGAGTTGATACCCCCCGCAATCAAAAAACAAATATTGATGCTCTGAACTAATAAACACGGACCAACGATGGAACGGAGATTTAATCCCGGAATCCTCGGATTATTGTACGTAAGGGAATATCGCCTGTATTCAGTTACACCTTTAAGCGGGCATTTGGGCAGGCGTAAAAAGTCTGTCCGGCAGATAAATTATTTTGCATAGATCCCGCCAGCCGCCAACGACTGGTGCGGAATCCTCAACCATAGCGATTTTGAATCGTTGATGTTGTCCCTTTTTACAAAATAAAAAAAAAAAACACAACATCCCAAATGGATTAAATTTGCAATTGGCAATATGCCTCAGTGGACAAATAACAAAACAATTGTCGATTGAATAAAGCTTACCGACGACGACCACAAGAACAACGTAAAGAGCAGACAGTCCTGCAGGGAGTATAGAGCGGAAGGTGGGATAATATACAAAGCATCAATTGGGCAACTTAATCCTGCAACTAAAAACAACATGGCATTATGGTCGAATGTATTTAATTTAAGCTATTAGTTACTAATGCGGCTCTTGATGTATGTTTCTAATGCCTTAGCGATTATTTTGATACCATTTTTTTAACATTAAAAGATGATACAAGCTAACTATTCAACAATTCAAAAATCAGTTGACCAAAAGCTCCATGAGAAAATCAGTTTCTTACATGGAAAGCTGCGTCAACTAGGTACCATTTGACTTGAATACCTACTTCTACCTGCCACTTAACACGTTATCCACTTTATCGTAATGTATTTCCTTCTTCTTCTCCATCAGCAACCATCAATTACCGTATAATCTCCCGACATGGATATATTTACTCACTTTTGCTACGTGCTCTCATTGAATATTCAAATTTTTCCTCAACCATAGCGATTTTGGTTAAATGAATTTTAGCTGACGATATGTCTGATAAGATGGAACAAGTGGATTCCAGAAGGCCAATGTCGTATGGGATTGGGTTTGCTTTCAGCCACTTTACTCAATTACATTGTAATTTACGGGAAATTTGCAAGAATTTCTCCACTACCCCAAGGATTAGCTGTTCACCTTTCTCTCAGGGTAAATTTTCATTTGAACGTGACGTGAAACTTGATACTTCAATTAGTGGCTTTGTCGAAGAATTTAAATTTGAATTGAGAGGTTTTTATACACTTGACTTGGTTAACGCTTCCCTTAGTTAAATAGAAGAGATTTTTTTTCTTCAAATTTTAAAAGTAACGAATATGGATTTTTCGCTTCGTTGGTAACAAATCCATGTGACAAAGGTCTTTCGAGGATAGCGGCAGGTGCGTTCAACTTTGAAATTATTTTCATTTAGTTACACTTCAAGCGTATATCCAATTTGATCCTTTACAATGTCCAACCGATTGGGGAAAGTGTTGTGTCAGTTAGGTGAAGAGACAGAGTTTTTATTTCTGAAGAAAGAATGTGCAATTTTGTCTACAAACTCATTCATGGTAAACACAGATAAAAGCCATGGTCAGCGCATTGTATCTATTAATATGAAAAGGGGATTCTTTTTTGTATATAGGTACCCAAAGAAAGCTCAAGTAGAAAAGGGTTCATTGATTGGAATACAATAAAGGTAAAAAATGGGCAAGTTGGGTCTATTTATTGTTATCATTTGACGATGATGTGACAGTTCCGGTACGTTGAGTATTTTTTGGATATTTTAAACCGCATGACAAAAGCAGATAAGGTAGGTCTACTATTAAAGGGAGTTATTGGGCCGGAAACACACATACACAGTAAAATCAATCATAAGCGGACATCAGCGGGACCAACATTTTTCGGCCAGTTTACAGAAAACTTAAAAAACTGATATTACCTACCAAATAAAAATGTACCTCGACTTGGAACTTCCATTATTTGAAATCAGACTTAAATAGGACTTTTCCTGCTTAGATTACTACTCTGCCCGTGCTCCTCCCACTTCTCTGCATACCTACTGGTCCGCCTTTATCGACCGTCACTGTGTGGGAACCACACAAATATGTGTACAATTAAATATAAATACATATATAATAAAATTAAGCGATAGAGTTCGGAATATACACAAATAGAAATAGTAAGGTAAGTGTAACAATGTCCAGTATCCGGCCAGACACTATTAACCACTTTGCAGAATAAATGCTTGATAAAAAGGATAACCACTGAGCGCAGTAACTCGCTGGTTATTCGTTGCACTACTGAGCAAGGGGTCTCAGGTTCTATTACGCCGGGGACCAGTGACACCTAAAGTTTTTTTCACAGCTCCACCTTACAAGAAAATCTGACATACATGCAAAAGCAGCAATTTTCATGTGAAACTTCTTAAATTTGCCGTTTAGATTCAGCGTGCGATTTCAGGCCCTTTCCATTTGTGCCAAAAATAAAACTTCTCACACATAAGCGGTTGGAGAAGCTATGTCTTAGGTCCTGTATGGACCGTTAATGCCTTATAATTAATAATAATAACATAATAAAACGCAAAGGTGGCTTTGATTTCAGGACTATATAACACGCTGGTAAAAGTTGTACAACTTTGAAAAAAGCGAAGTCTACGAAATTCGTCAAAACAAAGTGAAAGGTGGGTACAGTCGCAAACTCTATGAGCTGTACCAAGATGTGGATGTAATCCAAAAAGCTGACGTGCCTCTACTACATTTTTCTGGCCACATAGAGAAATTGAAAACAATGCCCCAGCCAAGAGGACATTCGACGCTGACGGATTCGTCGATGCAACGGATCGACGGATTCTATGAGCCCTTAAGTGTGGTGCGAAGTTTTTCAATTGTGCTGCGAATAGCTGACTCAGTTGGTCGGTTGATCGTAAAATTGGCGAAGCCTGCTTTCAACACTTTTTACTGAGCACTGATTTTGCAAATAAATTTCTATCATTGTCATTGAATCGTCGGCTTTCTTTCAAAAACTCGTTAGTCGAAAATGGGGAATTTTTGAGGAGGCGCAAAAAACCGATTTAAAAAATAAAAAAAAGAAAATGGTATAGTTTTGTTCTTTAATAATATTTTATTTATTATTTATAATATATTCTAAAAAAACATTTTTTTATTAACTTTTGTGGTATTTGCATGAAATCAAATTTAAAGACTTACGAGGTTTTAAAAAATTAATTTGAAACTTTTCAAGGGACATACGAGGTTATTTTTGTTCACCAGGAACAATTTTAAATAACAAAAAATTTAGCTGTTGGTGTTTTCATGGTTCAAATTGAAGCTTAGATCAGTTGAATAATAAAGAATCATAATATTCGTGGTAGTCTTTGTGTAAAACAACCTTAAGTTGTTGCAAATGCAACCATTTTTCTTTTTAAATTTTAGCATTTCATTGTATAGTTTTGGTATACTACGAGGGCGGGTCAATAAGTCCGTGACTTTTTGAATTTCTGACCTCTTTACTGAAACGGCAAACAGCTGCTCCTGTCAACAGGCATCTGTCAGTTGACTCCTGTCAAAATTTAAACTTGCTGCGTCAGTTAGTTTGTGTTTGACAGCTATTTTTATCAGACTACTCACTAATTTGAGGAGAAAATGGAAAAAAGTGAATTTCGTGTGCTTATTAAGCATTATTTCTTGCGAAAAAAAACCATTACCGAGACCAAGGCTAAGCTTGAAAAAGACTATGGGGACTCTGCACCATCGATTTCAATGGTAAACAAATGGTTTACTGAATTTCGTTGTGGCCGTACAAGCACTGAAGATGCGGAACGTCCTGGACGCCCAGTTGAGGTCTCTACACCCGAAACAATCGAAAAAATTCACGATATGGTGTTGGCCGACCGAAGATTGAAATTGCGAGAGATTGTGGAAGCCGTAGGGATCTCGCATGGCTCAGTGGTTTCAATTTTGAATGATCACTTGGGCATGAGAAAGCTTTCCGCAAGATGGGTGCCGCGTTTGCTCACAGTCGACCACAAACGCAATCGTGTAACAACTTCACAGGAAGGTTTGGCGTTGTTTAATCGCAATATGGAGGAGGTTTTGCGCCGTTTTGTAACCGTGGACAAAACATGGATCCATCACAACACACCAGAGACCAAACAACAGTCAAAACAGTGGGTTTCTAAGGATGAATCGGCGCCAAAGAAGGCCAAGGTGGGTTTGTCAGCCAATAAAGTTATGGCGACTGTTTTTTGGGATGCACGCGGGATAATCCACATTGACTACCTTCAAAAGGGAAGAACAATCAATGGGGAATATTATGCCAACTTATTGGACCGATTCAATGACGATTTGAAAAAAAAACCGACCTCATTTGGCCAAGAAAAAAGTTCTTTTCCACCAAGACAATGCAAGGGTGCACACATGTGCAGTTGCCATGGCAAAAAATCATGAATTGTGCTATGAATTGCTCCCTCATCCACCCTATTCTCCAGATTTGGCTCCGTGCGACTACTTCTTGTTCCCAAACCTGAAGAAATGGCTTGGTGGAAAAAGATTTGACTCCAATGATGAAGTCATCTCGCAAATAAAGGCCTATTTTGAGGACCTCGACAAATCATTTTTTTTGGAAGGGATAAAAAAATTGGAGAAGCGTTGGACAAAGTTTATAGAGCTCAAGGGAGACTACGTTGAAAAATAAAATTATTTTTTTTATCAAAAAATCTGTGTTTTATTCCAAAAGTCACGGACTTATTGACCCGCCCTCGTATTATTTAATACTCCCGCAAACTGCTTACTTCTTCTCTGTGGAAGATCTTTCCAGTCATCTTCGTGACTAAGTTTGTACTTAATATAACCGCTAGTTTGATATTGCAAGGCTCTCAAATCGGTTACTTGTGAATCACCAGTTTTTGTTCCAGGACGGATTGATCTATAGAAGTTACATACCGCATTGTAGTTCAGAAAAAAGTTGTAATTAAGGTATTTAACAGAATAGGGTTCTGGCAGTTTCCTTGCATGCTTCCATGCATATATATATGAGCTAGGGAGATAAATATCTTGGTTTCTTAGTTGTCTTTCAATGTTAGGATGCATTGAATCAAACTCCATTTGTGTGTGACCTTTTTCTAGGTATTTTTGAGTGATGGTAATTTTACGAGTATACGCAAGGTTCACTAATGCATTGGAGAGAGTCATATTTCGGTTTTGGTAACCCCAGCCATCGCGAAATATGATTATTTCATCACCTTCTTCAAACGGAACTTCTTTAGTTATAAAGCTGCAAATAACTGACGTGAATTCATTTGCCGTTAACCCCACTTGCGACTCATCCCATAAGTAGCAAAATCCTTTTCTTGTTTTTAGATCATAGATTGTAAAGTTGTGAACAGCCAACTTTGTTTTGTAATATAAAGTAGAGGCCTTCATAGATGGAGCCAGTAGAACAGCTTGAAGATCCATGGTGTAGACGTGTTTCGCATACATCTTATCACTCTCCTTTTCACGTCGTGCAGTTTCTTTCAACTTTTGGTGACTTATGTAATCATCTTCTAATACATTGGCCTCCTTACGTGCAATGCAGAGATCACATTGGTCTTTTTTGGGTTTGAACAAGCTAATATTCATCTCATTCATAACATCATCGAATACCTTAAACTTCACTTGCTGAATATTTTTTACTGTGGAATATGTACTTTTGGTATTCACGAAAAACGTTACATTTTGAGATCCACAGGGACTCCAAGTAAACTTTTGAAGATGATTGCCTGCAGTAATGGGACTCTACTTTTGGTAACGAATTGAGAAAGTCCTTTACTCCTGCGCGTGCGGTTAAGTTTGTATTTATTTTTTTGCTGACTATGTTGAATGTATTTTCGAATCCCGAAAAACGTAATCCAGAAAGCCCAAAATCCCGAAAATCCAAAATCCCGAAAAGCCACAATCCCGAAAAACTAAAATCCCGAAAAGCCACAATCCCGAAAAGCCACAATCCCGAAAATCCAAAATTCCGAAAGACCGAAATCCCGAAAACGAAACTAAAAATTTTGCTGTAGCAACAAAAAAATTTCGCAAATTTATTTAACAAAATAAACAAAATAAAAAAAACTTAAAAAAAATAAACCATAACAAAAACAGTTCAAGTCTTACAAAAACATATCAAAAACGATCCATGACAAAACAATATTTAATACAAGTTCATATTGTACGCAATTAATCTGAGATAACTTATTTCAGAACGCTTTCGCTGCTCACACTCCCAGTAAAATGTATCCTTGTATTTTTCGTAGCCGTCCATAAGCAGTTTCTCACGTTGTAAAATTATATAAAATGAAAAATTTGCGCAAATTTTTCAATTTATATAATTTTTCGGGATTTCGTTTTCGGGATTCTTTTTTCGGGATTTCGGCTTTTCGGGATTTTGGATTTTCTGGATTTTGGGTTTTCGGGATTTTGGATTTTCGGGATTTTGGATTTTCGGGATTTTGGTTTTCGGGATTATATGTCCCCATCCCTCATTTTTCACCTCCTTAGAACAAGTTTTTGCCCAATTGATTGCACTCCATTCATTGATACCGAGAGTGTGAAGGAACATTATTTTACATACCCTTATTGCTTCTCCACCCCCAGGCTTTTTGAGGTGGAAAAAAATAGTATTTTTCCTTCTGCACGTGACGTTCTTCTGGTTTTTTTTTTATCTTTTGGAGCACTTAATTGTGTCAATAACTTAACTGTCACCTTTTTTTCTGCCCACGATAAGTCCCAAAAATTCTTGGAAATAGATTCCCTATCATGACTTGAAAACTCACAGCATTTGATTTTTGAATTGATTTGACTATTTCGGCAGTTGCATCTTGGCCTTAACTCACGTTGAGACTTTTGAGCTCCATAATTCCATTTCTTTTCCCCATCGGAGCTCTCCCTTTTTATAAGACCCTTATAAGGTAATCCTTTTTTTCTGCAACCAATTTTCCGGATTTGTCTTATTTTTCTTGGCCCTTTTTCTAGAAGAGTTGTCATTCGTATCACCATTAGAACTTGAATGTGGCACCGGAGAGTGGATCAAAAAAGAATTAGTTTCTTTATTCTCAAAAAGTTCAACAGGTTCAAGGATTCTTGCTTCATCATTTGCGTCACCACTTAAAACAAGTTCTGATTCAGTTACTGGAACTGAAATGATGACTTCATCTATTACATTCGGAGAAACGTCCTGCGCAAAATTATTAGATAAAATCAAGTTTAGTTGATCTTGCAATTCGACCTCGTTCACTGCAAAAACAAAATAGAAACAGCTACCAAAGTTCAAGTGAGTTTTTCATATACCTTCAACTGTTTCCAATGGGAATTGATTTAAATCGCATTTACGGCCATTTTCCTCAGTAACTTTCATTTTCAACATTGCTCGTGTTTTCTAACATTTTAAGTTATTTAATGTTTCTATTTTTACATAACTCTGATCTTCAATCGTGAATACTTACGTGCCCATTCAGTACCTAAAGCGAAATGCAGCATTTTCCAACCTCTACTGTTTCTTGCAGCATTAAAAGAAAGGTTTCGCTTAGACATAATTGAAATTTCTTTTTAGAAACACTGTTTTGGCAAAAGAAAATTCGGGAACACTTGTTTTTACACAGCTGCACAAAATTATTTTAAACCGTTATCAATGCTACTTTGTTTTGACATTACTTTTTTCGCTGTTACTTTTCGCTTTAAAGATAGACATACGAGGTATTGAATATAAGGCGAGCTATGAACAAATATCAAAACCTCGTAAGACGGACATACGAGTTTTTAAATGGAAATTTGAAGGGCGATAGACTTAGAAGGTTTTAAAACTGGTTGATAGAGGCAAAAAGAATCATGATGGAGTTACGAGGTATTGATATTTAAATTTTGTGATTTTTTTTCATCAGGATTACATCAAAATGTCATTTTTCATACAATTGAGACTTACGAGGTTTTGAAAGAAAGCTGACGTGATGATGATATGTCAAACAAACCTGAATTAAGTGAAGGTGTCAGCTTTCAGATTTACTATTAGCTGTCTGAGTGTAGCCATACTAAATAAATACTTCTTAAAAAAAACACCTAATATAAATAATCAGATACAAGTTCTTTAGTTAGGAAAAACAACGGCAAATTCAGAGTTTAGGAGAGGGGTAGGAAAATAAAACAATATAAAACAACTTCATCGCTGTTTCCCGAGCGGAAACGGGTCTGCTGGTAAGAATGTAAAACTGGGACCATTTAAAAAGAAAGGTCTAGACTACCCAGAACCGTTTGATAAAAGTGTAATCTGTAAAGTTTGTAGAAAAGGTGAAAAGTGCGTTTCAGATTTCGTTGGCGTTGTGGATTCAGTAAACCAAAACGAAGATTTTTGTGTAGTGAATTGATGTACATATGTATAATCATTTTGTGTTGATGAAAAAGTGTGTATAGATTTGATGTGTTGTGGTAATGGACTGATGATCCCAACGACCATATCTCACAGTATTTCGCGTAGAATAAGCTACGTGGACAAAAGTCATTTATCGATTTTTATAAATAGCTTACCTTGAACCTGTGATTTCGAAAAATATTGTAACATTTGATTACAATTCTCAGTGACTAGTTATTGGTTAAAAAACACTTACAGTAACATTTTTTTTTTATAATAATTAGCGTGCGCTAAATTGATTTCGTTTTTCTGTAATTGATAAAGTACCCTTATAATGTGACCACAGCGCAGGCATTTAATTTGTTGCTGGAAGCAGCACCCAGCAAATGATTCATTGCCTGTTTTTAGGTGCTACTTACTGCATGAAAGAAGAGAAGGATAGGAAAGAAGTTTGGTGCGTCTAGTTTAGGCACTTGTACCCTTGTATAACCGGGCTAGATTTTGCATTTTTCTTAATAGCATTATTATTATATACAGTTGAGTTTATATACAATTTGTTTTTAATTTATACAGACTACGTTCACTTTATATCGAAACATGATTCTTGCAAAGATTTTTTCAAAAGCGAAAAGGGTGAAAGCAACGTCAAAATTTATGATTTTATTTCTTTAAAATTCAATTTTCAGATATTACTAAGGAGTCTAAAAGAGAAATCAAGATGAACATTGTCAAAAAGTCTTCAAAAATGTCCGAAAATTGGTTTAAAGCAGGGAAGGCGAAGGAGCGATTCTTTATAAAAATAAACAGTGGTTGGATGCTGAGGATTTTGAATTAAATGTGTATAGAACCCGACCACAACCATCTACTTCATCATATGGTGGTACTCCTTGTGCAAGACCTCGAAAAAACTTCGAGGAGTCATCATTAAAGATGGTGAAACGTCGAGTTAATAACTGCTGCAGAGTTCATTGCCCGTCTGCCAGGGAATAGGAACATAGCCAAAGTGGATTAGAGACATTAATAAAAGTCCAGACGCTGCAAGTACATGCATTTGCTGAAAGGGATACAAGTTCGTGACAAAGAAGTCGTAACGAGGAATTAGCCTATTACATTGGCTCTTAGTCTACAATGCACTCGCAAGTCTTCAACTAACCTTAGGTGGACAAGTGGCAACACTGTACTCTAGTGCTACAATTTGTGTAACCACCGGACACTGTCTCATAGGCAAGCATGCAACAAGGCTTATCGTCTATACAAATGGCTTCTGCAGAATATGCTTGGACGAGGAGGAGGAGACTATTCTCCACCTTCCCTGCACATGCCCTGCTCTCTCTCAAAGACGAAAACTCCATTTGAGATCTTTCTTTTACAATGATCTCAACGATCTCATAAACATCGACATAAGCAAACATTCTAAACATTCTTTCAAGCTTTATCAAAACTTCCAACTTGTTTGTCTAAGTTTGTCGGCTTCTGCCCACTGCCAGTATAACCTAACCTAACCTAACCTGCAACGCAATCCGTCAAACCAACTAGGAAGTGGTCTATGAAGGCTGGGCACAACAAGTTTCCGTCTTATTGCTGTTTAAGCATGTCAAAAAGGGAATGCTATCATCCTTATTAGCATTTGCGCTGAAATACATTTGAAAGCTATATGAGCCAAAACAGTTGAGCGCTTAGATAAAGTTAAGGAAGAATGTATAAAAAGTGTGCTCCCTAATTCATTGATAAAAGATAAATGGAGGAATTCTGGTTCGCAGTACCGACAAACTGAAATTCGAAATCCATGAGGCATCGACCAAATCCTTGTTGTATATTCATTTGCTCCCCTGAGACGGAGACTTTGTGATGCCACAAGCAAAATGATGATCAAAGAGTCACCGAATTTCAACAGAAATTCAGGTTTCGGTTTTGGTTTGTCAACGCTTTATAAGTGGATTCGATTCTGAAAGTTATTTAAGCATCAGCTATAAGTTTGAGATAAAAAAGTGTAAGTCCAAAAGCGTCGAAGAAAAAGGATGGTCTAAACAGCGGTCCAAGCAAATCAAAAGTTAAAGCAGGAAATGAGACTTATTGTGAATAAACCAAAGCCAGGATTAGGATTCGGAAATAAAGAAAAGTCCTGTTGTTTCAATTGGACGGCTTTCCGAAGAAGCATAAGAACCCACAAACAAAGATAGCCAGAGGTTTTGAGAACATAACACGTATAGAGACTTATTATCAATGTTGATCTGATCCTCTATCATTAGCCTTCGAAAGATCCTTAAGAAGAAGGCGAATAAATTGCATGCAGATCTAAAAGCCAAGGTATAGTATCATCTATATAGAACCTCGATCTCTGCCGTGTTCAACTCATTCCCAAAATCAAGCAGATTATTTGTCTGATTCATCGGAAGATTCATATGATGTCGATTAGTTCATTCTAATCGTTTAGATACCTATAGCCGATTAGAGTGCTTTTTTGCATTTTGTTCTCTATTTTTGTATGTTAAAGCACAATTTGTTATAGTTTTAGGGTTCGCCGGTTAGAGTTAAGAAAAACGGCAGGCCTCCTGATTTTGAATCACTTTGTCACTGAGGCCAATTAAATTCTGGTGTAGCTGAATTTGTGTGATTCAGAAGTTTTTAAGCCTGCCTCTCTTTCGCGATTGTATGGCACCGTTCATTGATATTGGCTTTATGACAGGGTTCGTAGGATCTCTCCTTTGGAAATGGCAATACCATTGAGCAGATCGCTCTCCAATTTTTTTCGAGATAGTTTCTTTAACGTAACAGTACTAATATATTACATAACCGCCCGATATAAATCCAAAAACAAAAAAAAAATTGTTTTCCACCTAGCTTGTCCTATGCACAGTGGTGCATCTGTGTGAAACGCCAAATTGGAGAAAAGGTACCTATTATGTATTCATATAAATCAAGTATGATTGGCCGGATACTCGATTTTTGGCCAAAATGGAGTTCTTAAATACTTTTTTATAAAATGAAGCCTAATACTGTTCTCTGTCGGTCAAAATATATAACGTTTTAGTGTCCGGACACTATTTTCTGTCGGAAGAATACTCTTGCCGATTTTTAGTACGTTCTGTTGCAGTAGCGGCCAAAAAACAAATTTGATTAAAACTCAATTATTTCTGCAGGAAATGACAAAAAAAACTGAAGAAATTTGGCTTGCACGAATTGGCTTGCTCATAAAAGGGATCTTCCCTAAGAAAATGACAAGGCAAGTACAGCACACCAAGAGGAGTTTTCCAAATAATGTAACGAAAGGACATAGACAGGTTTTATATTATGGATGGCTAGAACATCTTGTTGAAGACATTAATACATTCTGACACATAAAATGCAGTTTTTCTGCAAAATATTAGATTTTACTCAACCCGTTGAAAAAAAAACATATATCTACGTAGGTTTTTTTTTTTTTCAATAAACAAAACATTGATTTTCCACCAATCGAATCAAAGCCCAAGCCAAAAACCAGATTCAGAAAAATTAACCTAATATACAAGCAAATAATAGAAATGACCGTAAAAAGGGATGCATTTTAAAATTTATTCAATCAATTTAAATCAAGGTGCAAGTCCTGCTATATGAGTTTTATATATATGTATATCACTTATCCTTTTATAAAAAAAAATTTACAGTCAATATTGTTTCATTGAACGATAGACTTCTTTTCTTTTAAAACAAACACCTCACAGTACAAGAGTCTTCAATAAAACATTATTTTTCACAATATTTTAAATCCACCCTTCCCAAAGACTGACATTTTTATTCACATCACGTAACAACTAAAGGAAATTGTCAATTTAAGGTGGACTTACGCAGTGTCCCTTGACAATTAACTACTCCCTCATACCTAGTACATACTACAAACGACTGTCTTCCTGACAAATTCTGTCTTTTAACATATCCTACCAATGTTTTGCGAAAGAAAATTCCTTACTTGAACAATTTGCCATGCGAAAAGGAAGGATATGCGAATTGCATACATTTGTCTTGCAAATATCTTTTGAAAATTTACCACAAAGAAATCCTGAAATTTGTTTAGCGTTTAGAATTCGGTCTTGCTACCGTCCGTAAATCCTTTGTTTCATCCTTAAATCCATTTCTTTTGTCGGTCAGCCAAGTGTGACCGAATGTTTTCGGAGTTGTACGCTTGGTGGGACTTCTCCGTTCCCTGTCCGTTTGTTGTAGAACGAAGGTACACGAAGAAAAATTGCTGCATTTGTGTTCGGGTTGAGTAATGATGTTTTCAGCAAACACAATTTGCCAATTTTCTACCGCATTTATTTCTTGTGTGTGACATTTGTGTTTGCATTCCTTAAGACTTGACAACTTTAAGGTAAACGGATGTTATATGTTGTCATTGTCATGAGCGAAGTACATATTATGTAAATTAGTGCATTTGGCATCAATGAATCGTTGTTTCAAATTTCTAAATGATATCGTCTCTGTTTACCGAATACCAAAGGATTGATAAAAAAAGTTTGTCTTGCTCCTACTAAGAAAAGACTGTTAACTTTCGGTCGCATTCGCTTGGCAGGACATTTTCGCGAAGCATATCAATATGCTGGATTTATACAACTTGAAACACTTCTGCTGTGAATTCGCTACTTTTGTTTGCATCATCCTGCAGACCATGCTTTGTGATGTGATAAATGCTAGTAATTATGTATACACATACATACATGCAAATTTCACAATATCTAAGCGTCATTTAAGCTTTATTAGAACGTCAAGAAAATGTGATGATACAGTGAAATGATATGGTTCGGTGCAACAGACTCCCGAGCGCGAGGTCTAATTTCAAATCCCATCAAACGCATAAGCGTATTTTACCTTCCACTTCTTCCGAAAGTACAAGAAGCATCCAACGGTATAATTCTCATGAAAAGTACCAAAGTCATGCCTCATCAGGGCAAAGTTAAAGGGGATTTGGAAAAGTCAGCTTGGGCGATTTGTGGGATATGCTATCTATATTCCGAGCTAAAATGGGTGTGGCATTGGGTTGAGGGTCCAGTTCCGTCGTGATTTAGTTTTCTAACAAAATAACTAAAAGCTGAAAATTCTGTCAAAACCACCCCAAAAGCAGGGGACTTGTTAGGTAGGACTTTTACGTATTTGTATACCCTATTCTAAGGTTATTATTATTTGGACTCTTAGTTTGTAACATTATTAAATATTGATCGTAGACCCGTAAAAGTTACTTTATTTGTGATCAGCATCGATTGCAATGTCGATCTAGCCATGTTCCTCCGTCCGGCTGTGGCAATTTTAAGTTTCCAAAACTCGAGCTGGACAGCTGAAATATAGAACATATACTTTTTAATAACCAGGCATTTTTAAAATGCGCACTGGCAGGCCCCCAATCTCAGAAATTCGAGCTGGAGAGCTGAGAATTGCAAGATATACTCTCTAAGAGCCTGAAATGCTCATGTCAAACGGTTTTGAAAATCCGCCCACAATTTAAAAAAAAAACTTTTATCGAATAATCAAAATCTGAGCTGGTAAGCTGAACTTTGAAATAACGCCATAGGCGCCCGAAATGCTCAAGTTCAAAGATTTTTCCCACACTTTAAACAAAAACATTATTTTAAGATATCTATGGACATGAAAGTCCTATTCTTTGCAAAGTATTTAAAAAAAGTCGTTTTTAACAATTCCTCCATACAAAGTTTTCTGCCATGCCCACTTTTTAAATGCATTTTTTTCACCAAAACTATGTTTTTCTTAAATTAAGTTTTCTTAGCCAACCTCAACTGCGCTAAGGTAAAACACATGCGTGTTTTTTGGACCGGTGTTAGTATTGTATCGTTACTTAGGACATATAAGGAACCATCAGTTTTTGCATGTTTTAAGAGCAAAATCATTATTTCCCGTTGTACATTTTTTTTTATTTTTAATATAAAAAAAAACCAAACAATAATTCAATGAAAGAAAAACCTTCAACTACATAAATTGACTTAAACTTCTCAAAAAGTAGTAAAACTAAGTTAAGCCACTTGTTTTTCTTAACAATTGGAGAATGGTTGTTATATAGACGGATACATTTCTATTCGCCTCGAAATCCCCATCCATCTGGCTCGATAGTACGTTCTTTAGCTTCTGATATCACCTGCCTTGCCTTCGTCTATGACACTCTAATTTGCTGATTCTTAGTTGTTGGTGATATGTAGGAATTTTAAATTTTCTGAAGAGGACGAATATTTTGATAGCACTTTCTTCTTATTATACCCTATTCTAAGGGTATATTAATTCTGACGCATAGTTTGTAACAGACCTTAATATTGCCCGTAGACCTCTAAAAGTTACTATATTTATGATCAGCATCGATAGTAATGTCGATCTAGCCATGTCCGTCCGTCCGTCGGCAAAAATTAGGCCTTTAAACTGGACCTAGAGAGCTGAAATTTTAACCATATACTCTCTAGGGTCCCAAAATAATCAAGTTTACGAATTTTTGAAATCCGCCCACAGACACGCCCACAAACTCAAAAAAACAAAATTTTGGAAAAAATCGAATTTTGAGCTAGAAAGCTGAAATTTTTTATATATGATCTATGACTCCTAAAACTGATCGGGATAAAAAAATTTCAAAATCCGCCCACTGACACGCCCACAAATAAATAAAATAATTTTTTTATACCCTATTCTAAGGGTATATTAATTTTTGAAAATCCAAAGTTTGAGCTAGGTAGCTAAAATTTATAATATATACTCTCTATGGGCCCTTTATGCTCATGTGTAAATATTTTCAAAATCCGCCCACTGACACGCCCACAATTAATTTTTTATTTTTTTGAAAATTCAAAATTTGAGCTAGGGAGCTGAAATTTATAATATATACTCTCTAGGGGCCCTTTATGCTCAGGTGTTAATTTTTTGTAAATCCGCCTACTGACACGCCCACAATTAAATAAAACAATTTTATTGAAACACCCAAGTTTGAGCTAGGAAGCGTTTTTTTTTTTGATAAAATCCTTTAAATGTTATATAACAAAATATGTAGAGCGTTCTTAACAATTCAACCATACTTAGACTTTTGTCACGCCCACTTATGAGGGATAGGAATAAGATTAGGGTATCCAACAGTTCGCCCAAGCGGACTGTAGCCCGTCCCTATGTTTTTTTTGCAGCTGTCTGCTTAGCTTTCTTAGATTGTACATCTTGGTTGCTGCCTTTATGAACTCGGCACTAACCACTTTTGCATGCCAATTTCTGAAACATACACACAATTTGCATGACCAAAGTTCAATTTGTACAAGGTACAACAACTCGGATGTGGCCGAGGTTCAGCAATACTAGCTTAGTGATGTAGTAATTATTGTACGAGTTAAGCATGCAAATGTGTGCCAGCCACACATCAACACTTGTCATTCCACTAAATTCCGGCAACATTTCCTTCCACAATCCAATGTGTTGCGCCACGTTAAACTCTCCTGTCGTACTGTCTGATCGTTTTCCACCACCTCCTGCACTAGTTTCTGCTCTATCATTTGATTTTGCGATCCGTTGTAACAGTTAATTTTCTCTCATTATGATTTTTTTTCCAGTTGCAGTGTCTAGCGGCTGTCTTTCGATTTCTTCTTGTAGTTGTTCATCTTGTTGTCGTGCCTCTTCTTCTGCGTCGCCGTTACGTGGACGTTCGCCTCGCACATCTGCTGGTATGTTATTCAGGCGAATGACCAAGGTGGCTATGTTTTCGTTGCTTGACATGCCCAACTGCTGTAACCAACTTCTGAGTTCTGCTACTGTGAACTCGTCTAGATTTACTAATGTGTCGTCCATTACGAAGAAGATAGATTTTTTTTTTTCGCGGTGACTGAACAAGCGGCGACACAACCAACTTTGGGGTAAACATACGATCTGTAGTAAAAACTTTTCTTTTTTTTTGAGTAATCCCACTGAGTATTGTAGTCGCGCTACTTTACCGTTTTGCTATCGAGGCTGCGGATTAAATAATAACACGCCCGTTTTCTGTGAATGCGATCATGAAACTGATGCTCTCTTTATTATTATTCTTAATCTTACACGTATATGACAAGATATAGATATAATGTAGGTACATTGATATAAATATGGTTTGACAGTGTGAGTTGCATGCTTAACTCTTACAATAATTACTACAGTGATGAAGTAAAATTAGCTTGAAGTGCGTTAAGCCAACGAACTTTACAATTATAAAGCTACGAGCAGACGGCATGCGAAAGTCGCATATATATGCGAGTCTGACGTAATTTTTGCGTCATAATATGCAATTCTTGCTCGCATATCGTCTGAACGCCTTTTTGGGACAGTCCGCAAATGCTCGCAAACCATATGCGGACGATATGCGATACCCAGCTCGCAAATCGATTTGCGACTTTTCCGCATATCGTATGAACACGCTCGCATATAATTTGTGACAATTTGCGAACATATGCGAGCATTTGCGAGCGTCCCAACCATATGCGACCGCACGAAAACAGAACATTGCATATTCTGCCATTCGCGAGCAAACAGTTTTAGAGTTCAGTTAAACAAACAATTGGTTCCTCTGAGTGTTTAAAATTATTGTAAGAGCAATGTCCAGATTTTATTTTTTTAATCGCATGTTCGTGTCTGCTTTTTCGATCGGCGGCTTTACCAAACCAAGTAAATGATCAAATTGATCGGCCGACATGCGAACGAAACCGCGATATAAATCTGGTTCATTGCCACGTAATTTCAGCAACAATTTTGCGCAAAAGTCTTCCGTCTCGCGAAGTCGCAGCCAATCCTTTGTCCACACACGACGCACATGTTTCACTTTTTTCGAACTAGCTTCTTCGTCGTCATTTTCCAGAATATTTAATGCCAAAACAGCAATAGCAGCCCACTTTCTTTTCGATATATTAAATTTAATTTAGCACTTTAAAATGGTTGAGACGAGGTATGCAAAAATCAGCAACACAATACACAAAGTGACAGATCGATGTTATGTTCGCAAACCTGCATATGATTGAAAATATGTGATGTGCAAATTCTGTCGCATATCGTGTGAACACCTCGCATATAGGCCTCAACAATTGCGATCCCATTTGCGGACATATCATATGCGAGCACCTTGATCGCAAATGCATTTGCGATTTTTGGGACAAAAGTTGCATATCGTGTGAACACGCCTATATGCGAGTTTGCGAGCACTGCCGTAAGTGTGGAATTTGTGGTACATTTGCGAGTTATTTCGTGACGTCAGCACTCGCATACATATGCGACTTTTGCATACCGTCTGCTCTTAGCTTAAGACGTAGAGCAAAAAAAGTACTTGAACTATTTAATCGAAAACAACAAAATCGATCAAACGGGTATCTAATGGGACTTAATGATTCGTAAAAAAACATAGGTACTTTCAATTACTAAAAACAAACTTTCTTTCGGTTGAACAGTCCAGGTGCACTGAAAATAAAATGTGAAACTAAAAATCTGGAATAGGGCAATTACATAGATCACCAAGTTTTTGCATGCTTGTTAGTTTATCGGGAACGGCCCCGGACCAAGGTACAGCACGTCCCCCTCTATGTTTGATATTTCAGTTTTGTTTGATTCAGCTTATGTATAAAAACACATAGGGAAAGGCTACAGTTCGCTTGGGCTAACCTATGGATAACCTATTCCTATTCCGATCCCTCATTAAGTGACGCGACAAAAATCTTAGTATGGGAGAATTGTTAAGAAGGATCTTCAAAATGTCGCCAGATTTCGCGATAAAATTGTGCGGGTGTAAGTGGACGGATTTAAAAAATGTTTAACTCCCGAGCATTTTGGGCTCCTTAAGACCATATGTTAGGTTAGGTTAGGTTAAAACAGGGGTATGCAGTTCGCATACGGCACTAGGCACCCCATTGCGATCTCTAGGGAACCAATTGAAACCAAAACTTCAAATGGAGAGTGGTCTGTGCCGCTCAGCTCCCCTCATTCCTCGAAGAAGTATTCTCATAGAAACCTCATACGATTCCGTGCAATACCCTCGCACTCATGCAGTATGTGCGTTACGTCTTATTCGGCTTGTAGATCACCACAGAGCCTGCATATATCCATATCTACCAATCTAAGCCGCCTAGCATGCTTCCTTAGGAGACAGTGTCCCGACATAATCCCAACTACTGTTCTAAGCTGTTCAATGCTCAATTTGAGAATTTCCTTAGATCTTTCCTTGTCCAAATAAGGCCAAAGAGCTCTAGACACCCTATGCCCCTCTAAATTTTGCCATCTAAGGTCAGCTATTTTTAGGACTTTCTTACTGATTATTCCCTTGATAACGCTAAGGGGTGGTTTAATGTTCACACCTCCACACCTCCACTATTCCAGTTACCCTCCCTTTCTTACTACCTCATCGGCTTGCTCATTCCCCTCTATACCGTTGTGTCCCGGTACGCAGTCTTACTCGATTCTGTCTGCATACTGCTTTTAGCATTGTGCAACGGTTTCTGACTGTCTCAGACTTGATGGTAACAGATACTAGTGCTTTAAGTGTCGCCTGACTGTCGATGTAGATGGCGATATCCCTTCCCGACATTGATCCCATCTGCTTTCTAGCTCAAAATTAGATTTTTTTCGAAAAATTAGTTTTTTTTTGTTTGCATGTCTGTGGACGAATTTTCAAAACTCTTAAATTTGGTTATTTCAGGCCCCTACAGAGTATATGGAAAAAATTTCAGCTTTCTAGCTCCAGCTTAAATTCTCAATTTTTTCCGACAGCCGGATGAATTACTATCGATGCTGATCACGAATATAGTAACATTTAGGGGTCTACGGGCAATTCTAATGTATGTTACAAACTATGTATGAGTCAACATTAATAAATATCCTTAGAAAAGGGTATAAATAGCGGTCACATTTGCAGTTTGACAATCAGTTATTTGTATGTTAAAAACACAAGCTTCCGTTTACATAATTTTAATATGGGCTACTTAATCAATTGATAGATCGGAAGGGAGCGGTTCGTGCAAACATGTCTACCTATTATAGAAGCGGCTTTAGTATAGGGTATAAAAATAATGCATATCTACAGTATCTTTGAACTCAGCTATTTTGTTCGGTATATAAGTATACAAAAATCCACATAAGAGCCCGCACGTGACCTTTTTTAAACCTTAAACTGTTCTCCATTGAAATTTAATTAAATTTTGAAATTTATAAAAACAAAAAAATTACTCCCAATTAACATCCCGATAGTCCCAAGAAACCAATTCATACAAAATACATGCCGCATTTAATCTTTGATGTTAGCAATTTATTTCCAACCGAAGTACATACACTCGTAACTCACTCCCATTACCCTAAGTTTCGGGGGTGTTTCAAGTAAAAGTGAAAGGTCAGCAGATGGGCAGCCGAGATAGTGAGTGAAACGATTAAATCTAAGGATATCAGGCCAAAAACACTTTCAGGATCTTGGTGCGGGTGACCCTCTCGGTGAAGGAGACCAAATAAACTACACAGCTTAAGTTCCCAAAAATGATATGGGGGTTGAGGCAAATACACACATGTTAAAAGGTAATTACATGAAAAACTTCACTTGAAATTGATTTCAAATTGAGAGTGAACTGCGGTGAATGGATGAAGGGTGTTTCTGTGTTTCTGTGTCCGTGTTGTCTTATTTGAGGATCTGGGCCAAATGGAGCAGTACTTCTTAATTGCTGGCATATTTTTGAGTAAATTGATATTTTATGCAAGATCGTATCTGTAAATAGTGGTGACTGTATAGACCGCATGAGGTCGAATTTGCAACTTTAAGAGTTTCACAAAAAAAAAAACCTTTCGGGATTGTTTCCTTTTATTGTCTTGCAGGATAAATTTACCTTATACTCGATTGGGTTTTCGGTTTTTGTTACCTTGCCAAATTTATTCTTCACTTGACCGGAACTAAGTTATATCCTGGAACTTGGCCAAATTCTCTATTTATCGTTCCAACCAAATAAATAGAAAGGAAAGCGACCAAAGCAAAAAACATCACCCGTACCACGGGTACACCTTCATTTCAGCAGAAGCGGTTTGATGTTCTTTCTGCAACATTGTCTGATGATGTGTTATGCTGGCTGTATTACGAGTATTCCGGTTTGTAGTTATTATCAAGTAAACTGTACATAGCTCCGGTGAATGTCTCTTCGTGTGAGAAAGGATTTCGCCGCCTGACTTATTTCAAAGGTGACGCGGTTTTAGATACATATCTATATTAGTAGTCAGTACGTAGACGGTATGTATATTCCAAATATTAATGGAAAAGGTGAGTGAACTACCTTCTTAGTTGAAAGTGATACTGGAGATTAAGATTCAATAGTTTACTACTCTAGTCGGGGTAAAAAACTCAATTTGTGGGTTAGGTTAGGTTAGGTTTACGGGCTGATGGAACAGAGTGAATCTGCTACACCACACTTAGGTCCATGTGGTCCCATTGTGATACCCTTTGTTGGGAGTGTTGGCCTCGCTGTTCTGGCCTTGGTCCTTCGTCCTTAGTCTCCTTCGTACTACAGTTTGTCCAGCCATTTGGATGTCCGTATAAACCTGTAAAGATTTGACAGTGAGACATCAGAAAGTTCTTGAATGTCTTGGAAGAAATATCTTCCAATTGTTCTGTTCCTCAGGTGACAAAGGCTTGGACAGTGACAGAGAAAGTGAGGTGTGTTGTCATGGGTTTCCTCATCACCGCAGCCTCTACAGATGTCGTCATCCTTGAGATTTAGTTTCATTGTGTGATTCCTTAGCAGGTTGTGGCCAGTAAGAGTACCGATCAACTTTGACAGCGATGTCCTGTCGTAACGTAGAAGTTTGTTGGTTCGGCCCTTATCATATTTTGGCCACAGCTGGCGTGATATGTCACAAGTGGTTAGTGACCACCACCTGTTGTTGGCTTTCATTCGTGTTTTGTATTCCACTCTTTTTCTGGGTTGGAATATCGAAACTCCCACGTACTCTACTAGATGTCAACTGCTCGGCATTCAGTCGCTTAAAAATAGAAGGAAAGTTTTTTCGGTTATGTTTATAAGTGACATTTTATCAAATCATATTAAATGCCCTTTTCTGTTATCTTTGATCGATCTGTATGCTCCAACTCGTCAGCTAAGAACACGTTTCCTGCTCCGCGAAAATGAACATAGAGTGAACTATGCACTCAATGACCTCTCGCGATTGTCAGTCACCTTGACGTGTGTACCATCATTGCATTCGATGGTACCAGTGCGGAGGCGTACGGTGCAAAGATTCAACGGGCTATGCTGTCTAAGGGCCACCCATGGCAGACAGGCCGATTGATGAGCGCCAACCAAGAACTGACAAGGACTTAACGTCCATTCACCCCTAATCCAGAGTGTCATGCGACCCGTGCTTATTGGATGGTTTGCAGCCAGGGGTATCCGGCTGTATTTTAGCGGAGCCTCTCTGATACCGGGCCACCTCAGAGAGTAACCATGGCCTTACCACGCTAATGCGGGGCTCTGGCGTGGTTGACCGTCTTTCCCGCGCTACTCGTGGGAAATGAAACAACCAAACAGAAACAAACAAAACAAAACAAACAAATTGCGGGGACAGACCGCAGACGAAGTCATTGGTCGGATGGAGCAGGACATCCATGACGACCGCCTGGCACATGTTAAACCCGGAACAAGTCGAAAGGGAGGCTCTAAACTGGTGCAACCCAGCACCAGTCAAAGAACCATCGTCACCTCACGACAAGCCACGGGGGTGCCAAAAGGCCCGGGAAGAAGCCCGGTAGCACCGACAGGTGCATGCAGTGGGGATAGGAGCCAAATCCTAATCCCCTCCCTGACCGGGGAAGTAATGGTGGAGGGAACTAAGGCAGTGGGAACGAGCATAGCTCAAGTACCAGCCCCTGTACCCCCCGACAACAATACCGGAAGAGGAAGAGGAATAAGCCAGCCTTACCTCCACCTGGAAAACCAGGCACGAGGGACGACCCTATGCGAAGGGGACTTAGTGGTGCTGGCACTAAATGGTACCTCCGCTTCCTCAATAAAGGCTTCGGGCCCGAGGAAGCCAAAAGGAGGGCCGAGGAGTATCGGGCCAAGCCCGAAAGTACAGAAGTGGCGACGGGGAAAAGGGGGAACAGCAAAATCACCCCCCCCCCCCCCACACAACAAATAAAGCCAAAAAACAGAAGGTGGATGAAGGTACCGAGGGGGACACGGGAAAGCCTGCAAAAGCGAGCGCCACCGTGGTCGGTCGAAGCTATGCTACGCCGGTGATAACCTTCCCGGCTAGCGGTGGACGCGAGACAGGTGCGATTGCTGAGGAGGTTGCTGTTCTCCCGGTGAAATATCCGCAGGAGATCCTCAGCAACCCAGACCTCACGGCACTTGAAGACGCCATTGTGTTGGAAATGGCCTTGGGATGGGAGCATAAGCTCAAATTCCAGGGCATACATTTCAAACATGGAATGCTCTTAGTGGACTGCGAGACTCCGCAGACAGCTGAGTGGCTAAAGGCAGTAGCCCCAAAGTTGGGGAAATGGAAGGGGACACGCCTCATGGCTTGCAGTGGGACTGATATACCACGGTCCTACTCCATAACGATCTTCCTTCCACGCAGTGTAGAGCAAGAAGCTAAAACCTCCTTGGCACTGCTGGAAGCACAGAATGTGGGGCTTAAAGTCCAGGTGTGGAAAATTCTCAATTGTCGAAAAGAGGGAACCGGGCAGGTACTGGGTCTTGGCATCGACCGAGAATCCTTCGACGCCATAAAATCCCAAAAAGGATCCCTGAGCTACCGATTCGGCAGGGTTGCGGTGTGCGGACTCAAGAGGTCGGACGAGATCTCTGGGCAAACAGCCCAGCCAGCATCGAATCCGAATTCGCAGAGCGCGCAGTTCGAGGTAGAGCATACTGCTCCTCCGAAGACTAAAGCACCTTCTTCCGTTGTCCAATCGGCGGAGCAGGCTCCTGAGGAGACCGAGGAGTCTATGTCCAGCTCGGAGAGCATGATCTCTGAGGGGGAAATGGACAACACGGTCATCGACCTCTTCCAGGAAATCACCCAGGAGGAGGAAGATTCGTTGCTGAAGGAGGACGGGGCAACTGCCCCGCGCGAGCAATAGCTCGATGAACCCCGCCAACAGCAAAATCAAACTAGCACAGGTAAACATTCACCATGCTATAGCCGCCTCGGCGACTATATCTAGGATGTTTACCTGCCAAAGCCTAGGGCTAGTACTGATCCAGGAGCCATGGATCCTGAAAGGACAAGTCAAAGGATTGGCGAGCAAAGATGCAAAGGTAATATGGGACACTCGGGCCGAGAAACCGAGAGCTTGCATTCTAATAAACAATAAATATAAATTTATTCTACTTTCAGAATACGCGACACGAGATCTGGTGCCAATTCAGGTACATCTACAAGCTCCGCATGTCGCTCCTTATAGGGTGTGATGCAAATGCCCACAACATCATATGGGGGAGCACCGACACCAACACCAGGGGTGAGTACCTACTAGAATTTATTATGAGTTCGTCACTTGACATTATAAACGTGGGAAATACCCCCACTTTTGTAACTAGTGTCAGGGAGGAAGTACTTGACCTCACGCTTGGTAGCCCAAGAGTAAGTAAATTAATTAGTAACTGGAGAGTATCTAGTGAGCCGTCATTGTCTGAACATCGAATAATAGTATTCGACCTGGACAGCACAAGTATCACGAAAAATCCAGTAAGAAACCCAAGGAAAACCAATTGGGAAACTTATAGAACTGCTCTAGAGAGCAATCTGGGGCGCCTTAGTCTGCAGAAGGCTCCGGGACACCCCCTAGAGCTAGAGAGCGCAGTGGAAGGCATAACAAACGCCATCATCACTGCGTTCGAAGAAAACTGTCCTCTAAGTAGAGAACGGGACAGGAAACAGACGCCATGGTGGAGCAATAACTTGTCAAAAATAAGATCCGAGGTGCGGAAGCTTTTCAATAAAGCAAAGCGCAGCGGAGAATGGCAAAGCTACCAAATGGCCTTACTACATATAATAAGGAAATAAGAAAAGCTAAAAGAAATAGCTTCAGAAAATTCTGTGAGACAATCACCAGCTGCGGCAAGGCTACACAAAGCTCTTGCGAAGTCAGGAGGGGTGCCGATGTCTCTGAGGAAACCAGATGGCGAGTTCACGGAAGATAAGGATCAAAGGGCACTATTGCTACTAGAAACTCACTTTCCTGGCAGCTCGCCTAGTACTGAGCCAGGAATCAATACCACTTCAATCAGACCTCGGAGGGAAGACTGGGAAACAAAATCAACCATCTGTTCTGAGGGACGGCTGAAATGGGCAATAAATTCCTTTCAGCCTTTCAAATCTGCCGGAGTGGACGGCATTATACCCGCCCTTCTTCAAGAAGGGCAAAGGGTACTAATACCACACCTGCTAAAGATAACAAGGAGCAGTATTGCCTTGGGCCACATACCAATGCAATGGAGACGAGCAAGGGTTGTGTTTATACCAAAAGCGGGGAAAAAAGACCCCACACAGCCAAAATCGTACAGACCCATCAGCCTTGCGTCATTTCTTCTGAAGATGACAGAAAAGGCTGTAGACAATTTTTTAAGGGAAGATGTTCTGAACACATCCCCCTTACATCATCGTCAGCATGCATACAGAGCGGGCAGATCAACAGAGACCGCCCTATATCAGCTGACGGAGATAATTCGAAGTGCCCTGGAGGCAAAAGAAATAGTACTGTGCGCTTTCCTAGACATAGAGGGAGCATTTGACAACACCTCACATGATGCGATCAAACGATCCCTGGATAGGAAAGGAGTTAACAGTACAGTATCCAACTGGATGTGTGAGCTGCTGAGCACTAGATCAGCAGAGACTCAAACACCATCTGGAACCATCAGAGTAAACACAACGAGAGGATGTCCACAAGGAGGGGTACTATCACCCTTAATGTGGAGCCTAGTTGCAGACGAACTGCTGGAAAAATTAACCAACCATGGCATCAACTGTAAGGCGTACGCCGATGACATTGTATTGATTGCCAGGGGCAAGATCGAAGAAACCCTTGGAGACATCATACAAAAGGGGCTTAAAGTAACCAAGGAATGGTGCCATAATGTCGGACTTAACATCAATCCGGCGAAAACAACGATAGTACCATTCACAAGGAAAAGACAACTTCAAAGACTTAAGGACATAAACCTATCAGGCACGACACTGATACCAGTCAAAGAAGTAACATATCTAGGACTCCATCTAGATAGTAAACTCCTCTGGCGAAAACATACAGAGGAGATATCCAAGAAGGCCACCCGCGCTCTCATGATATGTGGGAGCCTAGCGGGGAAGGCATGGGGATGCAGCCCTAGCATCCTGCGATGGATGCACATTGCACACTGCAATCGTGAGACCAATGATCACATACGGAGCGGTAGCATGGGCGAAACGAACCAGTCTAGTCACAACGCGAGAGACACTCGGCAAAGTGCAAAGACTGGCGTGCCTGTGCATTACCGGAGCAATGCGTAGCTGCCCAACCGCAGCCATGGAGGTGCTATTGGAACTGACCCCTCTACACATCATGGTGATGAACGAGGCAGACAAAACAATCCTTAGGATGGCAAAGGAGGGAATTGGGAGAGGGAAATGCATCGGTTCGAAAGAACACGGTGACTTACTCAAAAAACTCCCACTTCTTGGCATACCTAGGGACGACAGCATCAGGAAGTTCAACTTCGAGAAGAATTTCCAGATAAAGCTCAGCAATAAGGAGAACTGGAGCAACGAATCCATAACTTATGGACTGAGCAACCACACAACAAAGTGGTATACGGACGGCTCGAGGACTGAGGAGGGAACTGGTGCTGGAGTGTTTGGGCCGAGAACTAAGCACTACGAATCCATGGGCAAATGTACCAGCATCTTCCAGGCAGAAATATGTGCCATAGACAGGTGCGTTCGAATCAACCTCGAGAAAAACTATAGAAATTGCAACATAGCAATAATGTCTGACAGTCAAGCAGCTATAAAGGCTCTTGACGCCTACATTATCAAGTCAAAACTCGTGTGGGAATGCCTACAAGGACTGAATAGACTAGGCAAGAATAACAGAATCTCCATCTGCTGGGTGCCTGGCCATGTTGGCATTACGGGCAATGAGGCAGCGGACTCTCTGGCAAGAAGAGGGGCAGAGGAAGCCTTCATAGGACCTGAACCATTCTGCGAGATAGGAGAACACACTATACGCGAAGAGTTCAGGAGGCTGGAGGAAGAAACAAAGGCCAAAACCTTTCTCAACCTCCAAGGTCTGAGGCAAGCAAAGAAACTCTTAGGAAATTACAACCAAAAGAGATTTAAAGTTTGTATCGGCCTTAACAAAAACAACCTAAGAATCCTAACAGGCCTCCTCACGGGGCACTGCAGACTCAAGGAGCACCTGAGGAAAATGGGCATATCGGAGGACGGGCTCTGCAGATTCTGCAGTGAAACCGCCGAAACTCCAGACCATATACTGGAATCCTGTGGAGCACTGACCCACAAAAGGATGAAACATTTGGGCAGGCACCAAATAACAGACAAGGACATACAAACCATGGACCCACAGCTCATTCTCAGATTCATCAAAGAAACTGGACTGGACGCTGTGCTCTAAGGAGTGTGACCTGCCAAGGATAAATCAGAGCAATACCTCGACACGCTTCACAAAGCAGTATCTAGAGAGGGCTCTGAACGAGGGCAAGCACCTCTCCGAGGCACAAGCAAGGGGACACAATAGACCAATAGGTCGCAGTGTAATATACCCTAACCAAATATTATTATTATTATTATGCACTCAATGAACCTATAACTCGCTGTGTTAGAGAAACTAATCTTATTTCTAATAGCATTGATTTTAATTTTCATGTAAGTAGGCTTACTTTAAAAAATAACTTATTGTTGTATTTTTTAACTACTTAATTTGAATTATTTTCTTTTTGTTTTTATTAATCTTCGGTAGTCTAATTGTAGAATTAAATGCTCTGATTGATGTAAATAAATAAATAAAAAAATAAAATTCTCTGAGGTTGCAGAGTGGTGGTTTAACCGACTGAAGTGATTGTTCATGGTCCATCGCAGACCCCTTTCTTGCCAGTTCGTCAGCTCGCTCGTTACCGGATATGTCCTTGTGTTCAGGGACCCAGCAGAGACTCGTTTTGTGCTTCGCGCCAAGAGCTTTGAGCTCCTCGCGGCAACGGCGAACAAGCAAGGACTTTAATTCTGTAGCTGACACCGCTTTAATGGCCGCCTGACTATCAATAAAAATGGTAATATCACTGCGTGGTATCGCCATCATTGACACCATGCTTGCGACTTCAGTGATTGCTAAGACTTCTGCTTGGAATACACTACAGTGATCAGGTAATCTAATCGATCTGTTAATGTGTAGTTCCTCTAAGAATAGTCCAGCACCCGTTCCACAGTCCATCTTTGATCCGTCTGTAAAGATGGAAATCGATTTCCTTTTCATGGGTTCGTTTGCGTACCATTCCTCCTTGCTCGGAAATGAACAAGAGAATGGTTTTTCGAAATCCAAGTAAGGAGACATGTAGTCAGATATGACGTTGTTCCCTATGTACGTGTTCAGAATCAGTGCATGTCCAAAATGACTCGGGTTCCAGCTGTTTGTTTGGCTGATCCTCAACGCACTTTTTGCAGCTGATTCCTGCATGTATAGATCCAATGGTGGCAGATTGAGAATGGCTTCCAAGCCAGCGGTTGGGGTTGTTCTCATTTTTGCCATCACCTTGAGATTGTTTGCCTTGTCTGTGGCTTGCCACCAGACTAGGCTGCCGTATGTGAGTATTTGTCGCACAACTGCCGTATACATCCACAGAATTATTTTTGGGTTTGGACCCCATTTTTTGCCGAAGATACGGTTGCATGCGTAGAAAGCATTGGCCGCTTTCCTAACTCTGTCATCGACATTTGGCTTCCAACTCAGCTTCCTATCGAGGATAATTCCTAGATATTTCGCACTCTCCCCCACCTTCAAGGGTATACCCTCAATTTCTGGTGGTTTGAATTCTGGTATTCTTCTTTTATTAGTGAACAACACCATTTCAGTCTTTTGTGGGCTGATCCCAAGACCGCATTGTCTTGTCCACGTAGTGAGTGTCCGCAGGGAGTTTTCTAACAATTCGCTCAGGGTTGATAGGTAGTTTCCTGTCGCAAGCAATACTACGTCATCCGCGTATGCAATTGCTTTGACCCCTCTGTTTTTGAACTTTAGGAGTATTTCATTGACAACAAGGACCCAGAGTAAGGGGGATATGACTCCGAATTGTGGTGTGCCTCTGGACGCCACGACTCTTAGGTCATTATCGCCTAGTGTTGCATTGATGTACCTTCCATTGAGCAGGCTCATAATCACTTTAGTGAGAGACTGATCGACGTTGGAGTTCTGCAATGCTCTTTCCACTGCTCGCGTTTCCACATTGTTGAATTCTCCTTCAATGTCTAAAAACGCTGCAAGTGTGTATTCTTTGTCCTTGAGAGACTTTTCTATAGTGCTGACGACGTCGTGTAGCGCGGTTTCCACTCCTTTGCCTTTAATTTGTGGGTTGTTATGTTTGTAGTATGTACGAGCTGACAGTTAATTGACGACATTCAACAGCCATTCAACAGCCAAAGACTGATTACAGGACTGCAGTGATGTTCTTAACCCGTCTCTGCAAGGGTAACAATTATAAACTATGTAACGCTCCTAAAATATTTCTCGTATAAAATAACACAGACCTATAAAATTTGCTTGATATTTGTTGTTAATGCTGCAAAACGCCCAAGAACAACCTACGAGGTCCTGCACATTAACCCTCGATCTTATTCTTCCTTAATGGGAGTAAGGCTTTGATCGGGATTAAATGGATCATAACGCTCCCACTTTGCTGGAATCCTACTGGTCCTAGCTGCCTTACGACATCGGTGATATCCAGCCATGTCCACCCACGGGTGTGCGCACACGGGTGTTGCGGAACAGTTTCAGGATAGTAAATATGTCATTTAAATGCTCACCTGAACAGTAAAATTGACTAGATTTCTCCTCCTTAGTCACCTTTTACGACAATCGGTGTTTTTTAGGAGCTGCAGTGATATTCTTAGCCCGTCCCTGCAATACTTATGCCATGCTCATTGTTGCCTTCAAAAATGTCATCCAGAAGAAGACGAAACGCCCTTGTTTTTGACAAGATGGGCAAAATATATCTTTTTTTCTGGACCTACAATATAGCATTCAAGTTTTGTGGACACTGACCTCTAGGATACCTATGCAAAGGGAAGCAACTGCCACTTCGTACTCAAAATCTACATGGGCTTAAGCTTATGACTTGGTCCTAGATATGTAAACTTAAAAGTTGTTATGGCTGAGCTTGAGCAGCACAGCTGTAAGACTGAATTGTTACTTGAGATATTACTTCCTCTTCTAAAAACAAGCTCAAACATTTCAACTGGCGGAAATTCTGAGAGAGCCGAAGAACTTTTATAATAAGGAAATATTGTAGTTGCACTGGTAACATTTCGTCATCTGCTTTTTTTTTTAATATTTTTGCTTGAGCCTCATCAATACTTCCCGTTATCTGTAGAAATGAGCTGCGGATTATCCAGATGCGAAAAGATTTAAGAGCAAAAATGGAAACAATTCACTTAATATGAAAGAACGTTTAAAGGAAGTGAATGAAATAGTGACCTATGATAATACAGTGTTGTTTAGTTACATGCTAGTTCAATGTTCAATATTTGAAACACCCCCTCAATATATTATTAATATTGAAAACTGCACACCGAGTTTACTAAAACAATAAAGATGTTTAGATACGGAGGCACATCTAGTAAGTGCATAAGCTAACATTTGATTAGTCGGCAAATACTCCAAACAAATTGTACAATCAACTACTGCTTCTCGAATGTAATGAAAAAATATGTGAAGGTGTTTCATTTGCGACTGCCTTCCTTGATAGTTCGCAATAAATTGTGCACTTTGACAATCAGTGCATAATAATTTGTTCGTTCTCCCGATGAATACCCAGTTCAGTAAGCAAAATCTTGAAGTATTTGCCTCTTTTGGCGCCGGCGGATAAGGCGACGTATTCTTTTCAGCACTGGACGTAGTTACAATGGCTTGCTTGCGGGACTCCCCGTCAACGCCACCTCCACATAAAACGAAAGCCAACCCAGATTGGGATTTTCGGTCGTTTATCTTCCGCCCATTATGAATCGGCATACAGCCCGAATGAAGGACTTCTTTGATCTGCAAAAAGTAATTTTATTATTCAGAGTTCCTTAAAGATACCTGAGAATCTGTATAGCGGAGTTCTTATATTGTATCCCAGGATCTTGATAAAATTTTGACAGTACATTAACGTACTGTGAGATATCTGGTCGGCTTAATTTGGATAAGTGCAGAAGGCTTCCGATGAGCTCTTGCTGCGCCTTTTGGGGTATTACTTGCTGTTCAACTGCAATTTTCTAATTAAGATTTTGGTGGTTAGGATAAATCTAGCGGTTTGCAATCGATTAGGTTGTAGTTTTTGATTAATATCTTTATATAACCGGTCTAGGGAAAGTTCTGGGCTCACGGTAAGTTTTGGTTCTCCTTTGTCTCGAATGTAGACAAATTTGTTAAGATGAGATTTAAGTTCTGCATAAGTGGCGGCATTATTTGTTGCGTTAAGCAAATTATTAACATAATGCTGTTATGTGGCATGGCCTTGGAACAATAATTTATAGTATATGGATTTATCATAACTGGAATTAGTTAACCCGATTTCTTTTAATTCACCATCCACTTTATTATTCCATTGATATCCTGATTGCTTTAACCCTTAAATGCATACCGTACCATATATGGTACATATCTTTAATCATACTCGTAAATTTAATTTAACTCGTAACAGACAAAATTATCTTTCATATAAATACCGTTTTAGATCACTTAGGATTTGTTTTACTTGTCAGTAAGCTGCCGAAGTGGTCGAATGCACTTTTTACACGTAATTTCTTAAGTAAGTTTCAATAGTGAAAAAAAAAATTATCGCATTTATTATTCCTGTGGAAATAAGTATTGATGAGTACATTGCGCTTTGTTTTAGCTAAATAAAAAGAATCTCGATCAAATTTAATATTTTCGAATATTTTTTTTTTCTGTTTTTGGAGGTACCATATATGGTACACCATGCATTTGACTATTATTATACCCTATTCTAGGGGTATATTAATTTTGACGCATAGTTTGTAACATACCTTAATATTGCCCGTAGACCCCTAAAAGTTACTATATTTATGATCAGCATCGATAGTAATGTCGATCTAGCCATGTCCGTCGGTCCGTCCGTCCGTCCGTCCGTCGGCAAAAATTAGGCCTTTAAACTGGACCTAGAGAGCTGAAATTTTAACCATATACTCTCTAGGGTCCCGAAATAATCAAGTTTACGAATTTTTGAAATCCGCCCACAGACACGCCCACAAACTGAAACAAAGCTGAAATTTATAATATATACTCTCTAGGGGCGCTTTATGCTCATGTGTTATTTTTTTTTAAATCCGCCTACTGACACGCCCACAATTAAATAAAACAATTTTATTGAAACACCCAAGTTTGAGCTAGGGAGCGTTTTTTTTGATAAAATCCTTTAAATGTTATATAACAAAATATGTAGAGCGTTCTTAACAATTCAACCATACTTAGACTTTTGTCACGCCCACTTATGAGCGATAGGAATAAGAATAGGGTATGCAACAGTTCGCCCAAACGGACTGTAGCCCGTCCCTATGTTTTTTGTAATGTGTTTGTAGTTTATAGACATGGATATAGTTATTATTGTCGAAAAGAGGTACAACGCTGATGAGGTGGCGGATATGATTTGTGATGCTGGCGATTTTGAAATCATAGGCATACCTAACAATGGTGATTTGTCTGATGATGAAAAGGAATGGGAAGATGACGGATTGGATGATTTGATGAAAATCAAATATCGCAACGCGTGAGAAATCGGGCCGAAACCAGTTACGCCATATTGGATGATGGGACAATTTTTGGCGTATTTCTCAACAATGAGAAGCCGCCACCGGAAATGTTCTCAGTGATCAGAATGACAAGTTGGGCCACGTACGCGAAGAATGCTGTAGGTATAAGGGCATTGTTATTGACATAACTTCCAATGATTTTGAGAGAGCTCGTTGAAAAAAAAGGAAACTTACAGTTGTATGAAGAGCAAATCACTTTTCTTGGGAGCTCGAAATTGGAACCAGAGATAGCAGATGCGTACGCAACTGCGCAAATAAACCAAAGAAATGGGGATTCAAATTCTTCGCCATTTGCGATAAAAACGGTTTCATGTACAAATTTGAAATTTACACTGGAGAAGCCCATCATTTATGGCCAGGAGAACCTGATTTGAAGGCGTCTGTTAATATTGTAGTACGTATGAAACGTGAAGTTCCCCGTTTTTAAAATTATATAGTATATATGGATAACTTTTACATGTCCATACCATTACTGATTTATCAGCGGACCGTAGGCATTCACAGCATTGGAACGATAAATCGTAATCGAATAACAAATTGTAAACTTCCTGACCCAAAGATCATGATGAAATTGTGGAGTTGACAACAATATCTTGGAAAGATAAAAAAGGTCGTTAACCTTGTGTCTACTTTCGTTGGCATGAAACCATTGCTAGCGGAACATAGTGTTGCTGTCGACGTCTCTACTTTTGAACGATGGAATAAGAAGCACCACAAAGTAATCAGGATTCCCTGTCCTCAAATAATAGAAGGATACAATCTGCACATGGGCGGTGTAGACCTTATGGATTCTTCTTTGGGTCGCCTAAAGATTGGGTTAAAAAGCCGAAAATGGTACATCAGAATGTTCTTACATTTACTCGACATTTGCATGGTTAATGTATGGTTACTTTCCAAAAGAGCAAACCCTTCAATTTTGATAACCGAAAAGAAGTTCCATTTGGAGGTATCCTACGTGCTGAGAAATATGACAGAAAAGAGAAAGAAAGGTAGTCGGCGAGACTTACCTTTGTCAGTCCCGCGAGGCCAAACCCAACATCAGCCGCCTAATCATTTGCGACATGATAGTAACCTGCCAATTAATGACGGACGAGCTCGGTGCAAAAATTCGAAATGTGGTGGTGAAGGCAAGCAAGTGAACAACCGTTTCATTTATGCGCAAAGTGTAAAGTTTATCTATGGTTGAACGATAAACGCAATTATCAATTATCACACTAAGACTGAATAGTAATAATTATAATTACACTAAAAACGTCGCATATTATTATTTTAGTTCATTTTTCATTCATTCATTCGTTTTTATAAATATTTTCTGAATTAATTAATTAAAAATAAAACATAATTTTAACACATAATTTTGGTTTTGTGTTTTTCTAAATATGCGTGCATGCATAGTGTACCATATTTGGTACACATCACAAATCGTCCTTTTTCCTCTTTTCCAGGAAAATGGTGCATTTTCCAGAAAAAATAATGCCAAACGTTGGGCGCGGTTAGTACGTAGATGGGGGACCATTTGAGAACAACCGCGTGTCGTTGTCCAGTCCCATCTATAGAGTTGAGGTAGATAATATACGTGGTATCACAATAGACCTAAATCTGCCTAAGTGTGTCGGCTTCTGCCATGGCTTGGTTCTATAACCTGCAACATTCTTATTTTTTGGACAATCTACTGCTTTCCAGTTGCTATTTTTATTGAGAAATCCATTCTGTTTTCATAGCTTGTCTCCTCTCTTCTGCATTTTCAGACAACTCAACTTTTCTAAGAGATGCAAGATCTCTTAATTCCACAAAATTTTCAGAGTCACTGTAGTTTCGAAGGCGAACTATTCGAATAGGGTTCGGGCTTCGTTTCTTCACATCAGCTGGCTGTGCTTTTATATTGTTAGAACATTTTTCGACCGAGATCGGATTGCCTTAAACCACCTCAAAGTTATTATAGCTTTGACTGCTAAATGGGAGCTCATTTTCAGCTTCCTCGAAATTGTTGTCACCATCTGACTCACAGCTCTCGCACTTCGCAGCTACTTTCTTTTGGTTATTTGCATCTGCAGTCCCAGTGCCGGTTATGGGTTTTACTGCTAAATCGCATTCATAGGATCTCTTTTCTTTTTCGATAATTGCATTTTCAGACAATATTACATTACGGCTTTTGACTATTGAAGGGATTGCTCTTTTCCACAGCCTACACGCATTAGCATCTTCGCAATAGCCAACTAATATGAACTCTTCAATCCGTGCCTCAAACTTACTAAAGTGGAAACTCTTATTCAACACAAATGCACGAGGTCCTATCTAGCTACTTGAATTGTGAAACACTAGGCTGATGGTCAGTTAGATTGTCGACCAAACCCAACCATTTTCATCACCTGAAGCTTCATTCGAATCGATATTTACGGCTTGAGGTTCGACTATAATTAGGTCAAACTTTCCAACGTCCTCAGCCTCGAAAAGGTCAAAGGGCTTGGATGATTCTAACATCTTACCCTATTATCAATCCAAGCTCAAATTAATTAGCTAAGAACCTTAAGGAGTAAAAAGAACTATGACTAGAGCTATTTTCATCAATTGGTTACTCATTGGTTACTCATTGGTTACTCATAAGTGATCCAACTATTGGTTTTACTCTCTTTAACTACGGCATCTCATCATTTACCTATCAATAGTCTCATATTAACTTATAATGCAAATTCTATCTATTGATTCCAACTTGTCGGTTGCTAATATTTATAAAAATTAACTCGCTGGATGCCCTCACTCAGTCGTAATTGTAATATTGTTTTCCTTTCCCCTCTTTTATTATTATTATTATTATAAGTATCCTATGTCAAAGAAAGCCATTCTGAGCTTTGATGCTGAAATGAGTGACAAAACAATAATACCGCTACAACAAAATAGTGCTTGAGATTGACTTGGTATGAATCAAAAGTGGACATTTTGTAAATAATTAAGGAATAATAAGTGAGTCGGGAACCGTCAAAATGAGAACGGCGAAACTCACCCATTTGGATACGGGTTAATAGTGGTGTCTTAAATGACTGCACTTATGTCTGCACCTACATTTTTGTAAATGTTATCTGCTTATCCCTTTCATTTCCCATTAATTTCATGATTTATGCATCATTATTAAAAGCGCCACTTTACAAAACAATTAGAATCATTAAATGCGAACTCAAATTCATCATCAAAAAGACACCGACGAGGACGGCTCTAGTTGCCATCTCTGGAGGGGCTTGGAATTACCCTTTTTAAAAGATATGATTAACTTTTTTTGCTAAGACTGGGGAAAAAATACAAAAAAAGAAACAAATTCTCAACAATTCCGTCCTGATTAACACAGAAGAAATCTTTCATTGAAAAGCAAAGATACATATTCTTAGACCTGCTATCAGTATGACCGGATTGTGCATTCATAATTTCTCTATCCACTTGCTGAAGCTTAAAAGAAAATTAATTTGGAAAACTTCTGAAGAAGTGTTATTCTTCTTCTTCTACGTCCATCCGTCACTGTCCATAGTATCTCGGCAAAGAGCTGCTGCCTGATTTAATAAAATGAAAACAATTTCAAAATTAAACAAAAATAATTCGAGATAATCTAATTGCTTATTGTCGAGCTTTGTGCATTTTAAAATGAAAATTAAGGCAAACCTTGAAACAGCAAACGCAAAGGAGCTAGGTAGCGGGAAAAAGATTTGTTTTTTAATGTTATTATTTGCCGGCAGAAAAGGGTGTCCATTCGTCTTAAAGAAATTCCATTCTCTTAACCCTTTTGATGAAGATAAAAACATAACGAAGTTAGAGTGGGCTACTACGCACCTCTGAAGTCTGGAGTTTTCTTATGATGTGGTTAGAACTTTTGTTTTTTTTTTACTTACTAACAAGCAATTTAAAATTAATAAAAATTCCTTACTTTCAAGACGAATATGCGCCTTAAAAATATTGTTGATGAGGCACAACCTACCTAGATCGATTTTATTAAACATTCTTTCTAGCATTTATAAATTTTGTTTAGGGTAAATGAGCAGCACACACTGCCAAGGGATCTTTCTTTGAGTGCCGCAAAATATATGCTCTAGGAAATAATCCTTGTAAGCCAATAAGTATTGGCTTGTTGATGTGTCCCTTAGGGCTAGTAAGGAACAAACAATTTCGTTTCAAATATATGTTTCACCTGTTGGGGTATTAGTTTAGCGAAATGAATTACTGAGCTAGTTTGTTAGGTTGCACGACTAAAAAAACACTAAAAATGATATTTTTTTGGGAATAAATGGATCAATGGTTGCGCAACACAATGGTTTTAGAAATCCCAGAAAACAATCGAATGCAACATTTTGAAAGATCGTGAATTGAGAGATGGTTGGATATGTTTTTGGTCCTGTATTGGCCGTTTTGACATGTGCGGTGCAGGTTCAATACCCAAGAACAACACACGCCACCCATTAATGGAGATAAACGAACTACACCTTGTTTTTTTTCCAACCTCTACACCAAAAAAAGAGGATTCCTGAACCGCTACCGATTCTGAGTGCTCTGGGGTTCGGACTTCCTTTAAAAAACAAAAAAAATGGGCTGTTGGTAGCTGATATTTCTTGGGGAAAATGTCAGAAACATAGTAATTTTTAATTTTGGTGGAGCGTACGCCTTCATATATTCAGCTTAATACAAGCTCTAGGTCTTAAAACTAATTACAAAACTAAGACTTACAACTAGGACTTAAAAACTAATACTTAAAAGAAATTAGGTGGATGGTGAGGGGTGGAGGAAGGCAGATTTGTGGGAGGAGGTGCAGCGATTAAAATCAAAGAGGAGGTGATTAGAATTGACCTTCTGCAACATACGGGATATCGGCTCGTTAAAGCCGTACGATGTACGATGGGTGGGAAGGTAGAAAAGAGGAGGGGATCTTAAATTGCTAGGGTTGTTGTTAAAGGCAATATAATTTAAAAGATAGGAACAATCAATGGAGCCAGTGAGAAGACGGATGTATAAACAGAATGTCAGCGACGTCTCTTCTTTTTTTCGAGCGTCTGAAGGTTTATTAAATTAAGGCGTTCGTGATATGGTGGTAGGATAAGGTGATTATTCCACGGCAGCCCACGAAGAGCAAAACGGAGAAATCGACGTTGAATGCTTTCGATTCTTGTAATGCGGACCCGGTAATATGGTGCCCACACTTGGCTAGCGTACTCTAGAAGAGGGCGGACGTAGGTAAGTAAAGGAATTTTGTCATAGGGATTGGTAAATTTTTTAGACCACCAAGGCCGAGTTAGCTTTATTGATTATTTCATCAATAAGTAACCGAAAGTTAAGCTCTCTGTCACACAGAACACCTAGGTCGCGAATGGTTAGAACGGTAACAATGGGTAGCTTGGGACAGAAACATACTTGCTATCGTGAAATGAGCAGGTTCGTTTATTTAACGATGAATCTTCTCACCTATATAATAGACATATTGTGGGCGTAGTAACTCAATGGTTACTGCGTTGGACTACTAATCGAGAGGTCTCAAATCTAAAGCTTTTTTTCCATTGTTCCACCTATTAAGACAAACGTCTGACGAACCCTATGGTTAAATATTTGTACCTCAATTGTCGTAAGAAGCGTCGCAAATTTGCCATTCGAAGTCGACTTCAAATTGTAAGTCCCTTCCACTTCGCACAAGCAAATGGTTGGATAAGCTAGATTTTAGACCATAGATACACCATTGCTTTAAATTCTTAGGTTACTTAACAAACAACTTACAATCAAACAACTTGTGCAAAGTTTTTCGTCTATCTGAATTGTTGGGGAAATTCGTGCGATAAAACCTGCCTGTTTTCCACCTAACTCAATAAATTCTGAAATGCTCAGCAGCTCTAGGCTAAATTGCGTAACAATGGGCTTGGAAAGTACAAAAGTAAATCATATTGAGAACGTTGACTCCAAATCTGAAATTTGTTTCCGTTCCATTTTTCCCAATATTTATCCTGTTAATTTAAGTTAGAACTGTTGGATTCAAATATATTTATATTCATAAAGTGGGCGCGTCAAAAATATAAGTATGGGTGAATTGTAAGGTAGGATCTACATACTTTATAAAAAACATTTAAAAGGATTTTATCGAAAAAACAACGGTTTTGTAAAATAAGTCTTCTCAAAAGTGGGCATTGCAGAAACCTGTATACAATAGAATTGTTCAAAACGACTTTATTTATATTTTTTGCTAAAAATAAGACTTTTATTTACAATTCATCAATAAAACTTTTTTTTTAAAATAGTGGATAGATAGAATAAAATTTGAAAATTCGTGCGATTTTTTCAGTTTTATTTTCTCAAATTGTCAAAAATTTAAATTTTGTTATTTTCCTTTCTCAAATTCTCAAAATTATTATGAAAATTAAAATTTTTTGAGAATTTGAAATAAGAAAATTTTAAAATTTAAGTTTATGAGAATTTGAGAAAATAAAACTAAAAATATCGCGCGATTTTTTAGTTTTCATTTTATTTTTGTTGAAAATGTTTTGCCGACTTTTAGTTCAATATTTGGTTTGATTTTATTGAAATGCTGTGTTCGATTAGTTCTTGTTATATGAAATAGTAAATAATTATTATTGTGTTATCAAATTGAGAACAATTTTACGTATAGTGGGACAAAGGTGTTGGATGTATAATGGAAATCCACAACGTTTATGTTGTTTTGAATGAATAACCTTACATTCGTTATCACGTGAAGTGGACAGCTGGAGTTACAGCGCTCTTTCACGGTTCGCCACAACCGATCATCAGACTCCTTCTCAGAACGTTTATCTGAATATTATATCTCCGAAAATGCGGGACTTATGCCCCATCTTCGACCAAACAATTTTAGAACTTATGTCTCAATGGGGTGGGATATAAGTCCCAAATTTAATTTGGAACTTATGTCTGACTTAACTGGGTCATAAGGCCCAAAAGAAGAAATTGGAACCCAGGTCTCGGGGTCTTCTGTCCCTGCGCCATATCCTTCGCGTCAGAAAAGAATAGCTGCAGCACTTTAGAGTCCGTTACTTTTCCATCAAGCAGATTATCAAGGACTGTAATAAATATCAAGACGCTTTCTTGGTGTACACCGACTTTGATTGCAAACTCCTCGGTAACACCAACTCTTACTCTTGTCTTTACTCCTTCACACAAGTCCATGATCGTCTGTTGGAACTCCTCGTTGTCTTAGTGTCACCCATAACAGATACATCGGTTGTCTATCTAAGGCCATTTCAAAATTAACCAACATCCTATGCAAATCCTTTAAGGAATCATTATGTTTTTCCATCATTACCCTTATAAAGGGTGGTTAAATTGGAAGGGCCGATGTTGAATGTGAACCACACCTAAACGTCAACTTTTTTTCTGCATTTTATTTGACATTTCAACGCGTGAAAGTTATTCAGGCTTATTTTAAAAATGGGCGTTCAAATCAAAATGCATATCGTGCACTTCGTGACTGTTTCGGTCAATTTAATCGTCCAAATGTGCGTACAATCGGAAAAATCGTGCAAAAATTTGAGCAAACCGGGTCTGTAGGATATGTGAAAACACCAGTACATGCTCGTACAGCTCGTACTGCAGAAAATATTGCTGCTGCTCGCTATAGTGTGGCTGAAGAGTCGTCCACCTCAACTCGTCGTCGTGCCCAACAGCACCTCTCACGCTCGTCGTTGATGAACATTATGCATAAAGACTTGCATTTACGCGCTTACAAGATACAATTGGCTCAAGAGCTAAAGCCTCTTCACCATTTCAAGCGTCGTCAATGGTCAGAATGGTGGCAAGAAATGGCAACAGTGGATCATCAATTTTCGAAGAAAATCATCTACAGTGATGAGGCACATTTTCACCTCAGTGGATTCGTCAATAAGCAGAATTGCCGTATTTGGGCGAATGATAATCCAAGAGTGATTGTCGAAAAACCAATGCACCCACAAAGAGTGACTGTTTGGTACGGTTTATGGGCTGGCGGCATCATCTGGCCGTATTTTTTCCAAAATGAGGCCGGTCAGGCAGTTACTGTGAATCGTGTTCGCTATCGTGAGATGATAACGAACTTTTTATGGCCCGAATTGGAAGATATGGATGTGGACGGTATGTGGTTTCAACAGGACGGTGCCACTTGCCACACAGCTAACGAAACAATGGCTCTTTTGCGCGACAAATTCAATGGCCGTGTTATCTCACGTGGTGCCGATGTTAATTGGCCGCCAAGATCATGTGATTTGACACAGTTGGACTTCTTTCTTTGGGGTTATTTGAAAGAAAAGGTGTATGTCGATAAGCCAGCAACAATTCAAGAGCTAAACGATGAGATAATTCGGCGCATTAACGGCATAGAACCTCAATTATGCCTCAGCGTCATCGAAAATTTGGACCATCGGATGGAGGTGTGCCGCCGAGGTCGCGGCGGCCATTTGGCCGATATTTTGTTCCATACATAATTAAACCATACCAATATTATCATAATAAAAGAAATGACAATAATTTCCTAAATAATTTGTGTTTTATTCAAAATCAACATCGGCCCTTAAAATTTAACCACCCTTTACATTGGATTGCATCTGTTTTTGATTTATCTGCAACAAACCCGCACTGGTCCTCAGATAGTTGTATTATTTTTCGCATTCGGCCATCTAATACCCGTCAAACATTCGTCATGGTGTGTGACATCAGCTTGATTGAACGGTAATTGTCACCGTCTCGAGTTAATCCTATTCCTTTGTACAAAGGAGGAAGAAATCTTTCCCTTCACTGGCTAGACATTGGATCGCCTCTCATCGTTTTGGAGATGCGAATCATAAGCCATTTGCACCCGATTTCTCCCATATTTTTCCAGAACTCATATTTTGTATCTCGGTATCCCGTCTGGCACAACTGCTTTTCGTTTTTTGGAGTCTTCGACCGCCTTCTTCGACAGTAATGTCGGGTAGGTACTGCTTCATTGGTAAATTTTAAAAAAATGTTGAAATAGCTGCCTAACAGTGGCGTGGCGTCCATATAACACGATTCCTACCGTCTTCCCTTTTAAAAATCCACCAAAAGTAAGCACTATCTGCCAAATAAATATATGAAAAATGAAACCCGTCCCGTATTTTAATTATAAAATAAAATCTACACACACACTCACACATAAGCTATCGAATAAGTTTAATATTTTCATTCTACCTCTCGTCTGTATCTTCATACTTCATTCAAGAATCAAGATTCAACCACATTCCACAATCCACAAATCACAAACAACAAACCAACGAAGAGTCACAAAAATACTCTTAGTAAAAAGTTTTCAACTACCGCTGCTCTCTATAATAGAATAAAAAATATTTTTCCGTCTTATTTACTTGTTTTATATCCCTTTCTTCTACAAGCATTGCGGTTCCGATCCTCTTTGTTCAACACCCGCTTTTATATTCAAAGAAAAAGACGCTACATTTCGTCTTATAAACCAAATCTCACGCTGAATACTTGGAATTGTTTCATTTCATTCTCCCTTTTGCGATTAGCATTGCGTTTCAATCGGAAGATATCAACATGTTGCAGGAATGCAGGTGCTACGTTTGACTCGTTTTTTTTGCAACATTGTGTTTAATAACACGGTGTTCTTTGACTTATTTCTTTTTTCTTATGACATAATATCTGAATGTGTTATGTGGGTTGATTCTTGATTTTGAATTTGATGTTGATATTGATATGCGTGTTGATGTAAGAAGTTGAGCTTTCATTTTTCTCTCTTGTGATAGTTAATGCTTCGATGTTTTTACAAATTTATTGTTATACTTTTGTCTTATGAAATAAAATATGGTAGAATATTATGGCAATTTGTCAGCAGAGTAAATTGAGCATATCGCTTAAGAGAAGTTCATGTCAAATAAAATACCGACACTTGTTTTTTTTTTAAGCAGGAATTCAAATTTTAATTTAGAATCAGTTGGAATTTATTGACAGACTGCGTTGCACAAGTGCAATAACTTGAAAAAATCTAGTGTTTTGTAAAGCCAATTTGATAAAATCTTAAATTAAAATAGTGAAAAGTTAGATGTGAAAGTGAAAGTGAAGGTTAATGTGTAATTTTTTAGTTTCTTTTATTACCAACTTACTGATAAAAACATTTTAGCTTCTTAATTTTAGTGCAGTTTTAGATTTTTTTTTGGAAATGTCTTTGATTAGTGTAGATTGCTGTTTAACTGATTTCCTCCTGGAGGATTCAAATAGTTTTAGTAAGCTATCTTTTCTTGATAAAAAAAAAGTTATAGACGTAGGGCGCTCTATGCCTTTTATAAATATTAATTACCAAAGGAGAGATGGTTTTGTGACACATTTTAATGTTTCCTTATACCAAAAATATAAGTGGCTAACTGGGAGTTGCCTGCTTAATAAAATGTTTTGTTTTCCTTGTCTTCTTTTTTCAAACTCCGCCAGTGTTTGGAGCCGAACGGGTTTCACTGATATAAATAATTTAGTTAATTCTTCGAAAAAACATATTAAGACAGAAAAACATATTCGTTGTTGTTTATCCCTACACGAATTCGGCACGAATCGCATTGAAACTTCTTTAGGAAATTCTTTCGTTGTTCATAATAAAAAAGTAGATAAAAATCGGAAACTAATGGAACGTTTTATTGACACGGTCATTTTATTAGGCAGACAGGAGTTAGCATTTCGCGGTCATGATGAAAGGTCTAGTTCAGATAATCGTGGCAATTATGTCGAAGCGGTTTATTTTTTATCTAAATATGACACTTTATTGGAATCCCATTTAGAGCAGTGTTCAAGTACACACAATCCAATTTTTTCAGGTTTATCCAACGATATTCAAAATGATTTGATACATAGTATCGCGGCGGTTATTAAATCCGAAATTAAAACGGAAATCAAGGATGCTCGGTTCGTGTCGATTATGATCGACGAAACACCAGATTTGAGTCATAGGGAACAACTGAGTGCCATATTTCGGTAATTGTCAGAGGATGGTATACAAGAAAGATTTCTTGGATTTTTTGACGTTAGCGCAAGTCGTAATGCAAAGGAGTTATCCAATCATATATTTAAAATTCTTGAAACATACGACTGCAAGGAAAAGTTAATAGGACAATCCTACGATGGTGCCGCAGTTATGTCCGGCGAGGGGGGTGGTGTTCAAAAGAAGGTCCTTGATGAATGCCCGATGGCAAATTTTATTCCTTGTTATGCACATGTTTTAAATTTAGTACTATCCCGATCTCTAGAAAACATAGCAGAACTTAAACTATTTTTTGGCTATACTAATAGCATCGTTCGATTTTTTAATAAATCCACAAAGCGGTCCAATCTTTTAAAACAAATTTCCAATCGACGCATGCCAGGAGTATCGGAAACTCGATGGCATTATCATTCAATAATAATAAACGTAATCTTTAACTGTAGAATAGATATAATTGAAACTTTTAGTAAAATAATTAATGACTCTATGGAATGGGATACTGACACACTTTCGATGGCAGAAAGTTTATTAAATAAATTAGAGAGCAAGGAATTCTGTTTTTTGCTTCATACCCTTTCTGAAATATTTGCAAAGACCGATGTATTATTTAATTTAATTCAAAAAAAACAAACAGACGTTAGTTATGCCAAGCAAGAAATCGAACGTTTTGAGTCATGGATAAGCTCTGACTTTTTAAATATGTTTGAAGTTATTTATGACAGCGTTAATGATTGCATCGAACCTCCACGTAAACGCAGGTTGCTTGACTTCGATTTGAAGACGAATTATAAGCGCCTTTTTGTTGAAATTAAAGACAATATAGTTAGCCAAATAAATGCCAGATATAAATCATTTAGTAATCTTACATTTTTGGATTTACTAAATAATTTGAAGTATGACACTTTTTCTCGTTCCAGTCCAGATGTAAAAATATCTTCCCTAATTAAGTTTTTTCCTAGAATTTTTGACTTCACGGCATTAAAATATGAACTTAATGTTTTATATTCTTCGTCGTCACTTCGGCAGTTTGAGGTTCTCGACCTTCACAACCATTTGAATAGTGAAGCATTGAAAGAAGTGTTCCCTCAAGTCTTAAACTTAAGTAGTTTACTTTTAACACTTCCCATTTCCGTCGCCTCCGTTGAGAGGTCTTTTTCTGCTTTAAAAAGAATTCATACTTATTTAAGAAACTCACAGGGCGAGGATAGGCTCTCTGATTTAGCCCTCATATCGATAGAAAGAAGACTTCTTCTTAAAATTAAAAATAGACCAAACTTCTATGAAAGGGTATTGGCAGAGTTTATCAAAAAAGATCGTCGAATAGCATTAGAATACAAATAATTATAAAGAACTAATATTTTAACAAAACTTTTCACTTTTTATTTTTTTTTTATTTTAACAAATATAAAGAATTATCCATATAATTCTTCTGAATTTTCTTATTTTAAAATTACTATCCACATTATGCTGAATTTTTTTAAGTTATTGTATCATGCGTCTGTCAAGACCGGCTTCTTTTGAAGCCACTTTTGTTATGCTTTAAGCTCATTGTTGATTGAAATATTAATGTCTTGAAGTATAAAAAATGTGGCTAGAATATTTTTGCTAAGTCAATGTGGAATGCATATTATGTAGATACAATATCCCCATTAAAAATTATTTTATTTCAGGTTTTAAAGATTTTTATTTTTATAGGTGACTAAATTTTTCAACGTCTTCCCTTTTAAAATTATCCACGCCACGCCACTGCTGCCTAAAGACTATTACTCTGGAGAAACCTATTAATAGTGGCAGAGACAAGTTAGAGTGCTAATATTATAAATAAATAATATAAATAAATAAATGAAGTGAAAGTTCTAAGGAATCTTTTAAAATTGACAGTTTTTGGGGATTGGTGTAGCGTGGACTTAGTGAACTTGAATGTTGATTGAAGGCTTAAAGGGCTATGTCCAAGAAAATTCAAACCAAAAACTTCCTTCAACCAGCCAAAGTCCTCAAGTCTTTTATTTTAAAATTGAAACCCACAGGTACACTCTGCTTTATGTGCCCACTACGAGTATACATGGAAAGAGTATATTTATTAAAATCACAAGCAAGCTGTTTCCTTTAATCATGGATAATCTAATTTATTCCCTCAACATGGTGTCGCGGTCGAGTTACCTTAATTTGTCACTGTAGTCCGTACATGAGTAAACAGAAAGTATTTATTATTATCCTCCTATCGTGTCTGGTAATTAGCATTCGCGGTTAATTCCAATAATAAGGTCCTTGCTTACGCTCCCTGCGCATTGCTGTAATGTTTTGTGTCACCGAAAGGTGTACCAGGACATAATTCTGTTTTATGACTTTTGCACGACTGGAATGGAAATCACAGCGAAAGAGCTACTCTTGCAGTTGGACATTCGCGCTTAAGCCATAAATAAAAGGGAACAGAAGTAGCGAGACCAGTGCCATCAGCACGTACCAAACATGCGAAAAATACTTTATCTGAACCCAAGCCGCACAAAATCAGCGGAGCAGGTGGCGGTGAAATTTATTTGTTGGCAGACAGGAGGAGAGAAGCATAAGCATATATTGAAAGAAATACGTTGAAAATTCCTAAAGTTGCATCTCCTTTGTTAGGCGTTTCCCAGAACGAACATCTCAGCCAAATGCACATGACATTCCATTATTGTACACATTATAGGTCGCTGAATAAACATTTTACCTCAAAAATTGAAAATGAAACTCATTCTCAATCACTGCCACACGCAGACTCCTTTTCATTGCAGCCTGCTCTTGTCGACCTTGCATTTATTTTCGCAGCGTTGAATGCATGCAACCAAGATAGCTAATAATCTAGAAAATGTCCTTGCACAAAGGAATTGCAACCAATCTCATCTTCGTTTCCTATTTTCAGCATTTCACATGCATGCTCTTATTAACGAAAATGACATGTGCATGTTGGCGCAAGGGAAAAAAGTATCTTTTGGCAAAGTTCAAGGATTCAATGAAATAATGCATTTCACTTATTGTAGCTATTATTGTTAAATACCTGTTTGGTTGCTTATTTCTTTGCTTCCAAAGTAAATATATAATTTTTTTCCTTGATTAGATGTTTTCGTATCGTCAGCTAACCGACAATTCGACTAAGTCACCACAATTTCCAAAAGTTTCCCATTCATTCATCCACTCGACAGGATCTACCACAGACAATTGTCGAAAATGTCTTGTTATTCTATGATTAACATCCTGCGGCGCTCTGTAATTATTGTTATTGTTTGGCACTTAATCAAGGCTTTTGTGCACCACCAAAAGTTATATCCACCCTCACGCGCACTTAGATATTTAGGTTCTCTCATGGATAACAGCCTTGTAACACGTCTAAGAGCACGTGTAAAAATAATTACCTAAAGCAATGCCGCCGCTTTTAATTACTTCGCGAGCGATTTTCTTAAGGAAACGTACGCTTGTTGGAATATCCTTTTACATCACCCCTGAGGCAAGTTATCATGTGTGAGATGATGTTTTCCTTTCAAAAGAATGTGAAAGGAAGGAAATTACCTCTTTGGTATTTTTGGTTAAGCGGTATGAGGAGAAACAATGGATGGGATTAGGTACAACAGAGGCTTGGGGGAGTACTTGTCATAGATGGTGTTTGATAAGCTTGTTAAGATGAAGAAGACACATGTCTGATGGCACTGATAATGTGTATTTTATCATTGAGCGTTTTTTCTATGTAGGTATGTCTGTTCTGAGGATTGTCTTGCTTATTCAGGTTCCTTCAAGGCTTATCGGTAATCAGAAGACATAAGCTTGAATTCAATGCAGTAAGGGACGTTATCAAACTCATACACTTGGTTATCAGTCAGTTAACAAGGAAAGAAAATGTGCTTAAAGTGCCTATTCGGGGCGTCCCGGGCCGTATTCATTAAGTCTCTTCAAATAAATCTCTAAACATCAAATTTCCCAGTTTTAAAATTAATCCCAAATGACAAATCTCGCACTATCAAAATCTAGTTATTAAAGACAAAACTTACTCGAGCGGTGGATTGAATTGAATAAGTGCTTAGATAGCCAGTAAAATATCTGAATGGGAAACTATGTCAGTTTCTGGTGCTTGGTAGTGGTGCCCCGATCACCTGCAACTGAATGAGTCGAATAATGTATCAAAGTGTAATTAATTCCTTTTAAAGCGCAAAGTAACCCACGGAGGTATTATCAACATATAGCCTCCCTGCCAAACAACAAGCACCTACCCTTTTGTTCTCGTATACATTATACCTACAGCATTTGGCGGATAGCGGGTCATGAGCTGTTGATTTTGTTGGTGGACCATAACATGTTACCGTACGAGCATAACACCTGCGGTAAAGGCTTCGTTTCCTTAAACCTTTACAAAACTCAAAACTAAAGATCAAATTGCTGGAATTTTCCATTATTCACATCATCACATCACATTGAAACAAACTTAAGAATGAAAAACGCACACATTTATTTCTTTTAATTACCAATGATCATTCCTTATCAATATTTATTGAAAAATTCTCAAATCATAGGTGGGAAAAAACTTCACATCTAAAAGTGAAATAATTGCCCTTCGAGATGAAGTTACTGCCCGTGAATTTCTCCCCTGCAACTCCTCTCGCCAATATTTTTTTATTCTATCCTTAAACGGCTACCTTACAATTTACTCATCATGGATATAACAATATTTGTCGTGGCATGTAATAAGTCTGCTTTACTGGAAGAAAACAATGGATCCGAAATTTGTTGGTCTTCAGGGGTACCACAGGGCAGTCGCTTTGGTCCATTTTTATACCCTATTCTAGGGGTATATTAATTTTGACGCATAGTTTGTAACATACCTTAATATTGCCCGTAGACCCCTAAAAGTTACTATATTTATGATCAGCATCGATAGTAATGTCGATCTAGCCATGTCCGTCCGTCCGTCCGTCCGTCGGCAAAAATTAGGCCTTTAAACTGGACCTAGAGAGCTGAAATTTTAACCATATACTCTCTAGGGTCCCGAAATAATCAAGTTTAAGAATTTTTGAAATCCGCCCACAGACACGCCCACAAACTCAAAAAAACAAAATTTTGGAAAAAATCGAATTTTGAGCTAGAGAGCTGAAATTTTTTATATATGATCTATGGCCCATAAAACTGATTGAGACATAAAATTTTCAAAATCCGCCCACTGACACGCCCACAATTAAATAAAACAAATTTTGGGAAAAATTGAATTTTGAGCTAGAAAGCTGAAATTTTTTATATATGATCTTTGGCCCATAAAAATGCTTGGGACATAAAATTTTCAAAATCCGCCCACTGACACGCCCACAATTAAATAAAATATTTTTTTTGAAAAACCAAAATTTGAGCTAGGGAGCTGAAATTTTTAATATATACTCTCTAGGGGCCCTTTATGCTCATGTGTAAATATTTTCAAAATCCGCCTACTGACACGCCCACAATTATTTATTTTTTATTTTTGAAAGTCCAAATTTTGAGCTAGGGAGCTGAAATTTATAGTATATACTCTCTAGGTGCCCTTTATGCTCATACTTAAATTTTTTTTAAATCCGCCTACTGACACGCCCACAATTAAATAAAACAATTTTATTGAAAAACCAAAGTTTGAGCTAGGGAGCGTTAGTTAGTTAGTTAGTTTTTTCGATAAAATCCTTTAAATTTTTGTCACGCCCACTTATGAGATATAGGAATAAGAATAGGGTATCCAACAGTTCGCCCAAGCGGACTGTAGCCCGCCCCTATGTTTATCTCTGTTATTAATTCATGATTTACCTATGTATAACTTTTCATGTCCACTTACTATATGCTGATGACATGCAAGTATTCGATGCAAGTTGCTACTTCGATCTGGATCGAGTCCTGGACGATAAACAGGAAAGCCGAGTTAATTTTGGGTAAAATACTTCGTCGGATATTTGGTCCTGCGTGTAAGGAGCTTGAATGGAGAGCTGCAAAAAGATGTTATGTAATCAAAAAGGCTAAAATACGTCGACTACATTGGCTCGGCCACATCGAGCGAATGAAGAATAATACTCCACCAAAGAGGATCTTCGACTCCCAGAGTCCCAGCACCCAGGGTCGAGAAGACAAGGAAGACCGAAACCACGTTTTAAAGACAAAGCCATCGCGGATGACAGATCGTTTGCTCTGGACAACTGAAAGATACGTGCCTGGGATCGCGTATAGGGTTGAAAGGCAGAGACTCTCCGCGGGTCGGGTGCCTGTTAAGTAGAGTAAATTATCCAGGTCCTAGCTATTCAATTTGAGTGACTGATGAGTCTATTTTGTTGGGTTAAGTTTATCAGGATTCGTTTAAGTTCTAAACGATTCGCAGCTAAGGTTCCCGCTTAGGTTTTAAGGTTCTTACGAACTTGATGTTCTCCCGACCCGAGAGCTTCGCCTTGAGACACTGCAGCCTACTTTCCTGCATGATCCCGAGCACTCTCTTGTTTAGACAAAGCGCCCCGGCATCCGAGATGGCTTGGTCTTCAAAACCGAGATTCGGTTTTCGTTGTCATCTCGATCTGTTGACGGTGGTACCTCTCATGTTGTTGCCCTGCGCACTACCTGACCTGCGTGGTACCTGCTACAGAACAAGATTGAAGAAGTCACATTAGGTCCTCGCCCACTCTTGCTCTAAATTAAGCCTTTGATTTTCTCCGGATAAAGCAAAGCTTCCTTGTATAGATCCAGAGTTTTGTTTCCTCTAACAGCTGACACTTTTGTCACAATTCAGTTACGCGATCATAATTTCATCACCCAAACCATGCTAGGAAAAAGAGTCGCTTACATGTTGCGTCCCACGTCCATCCAAACAAATATAGATCAAACGCTACCGCAGCACTTGTTTTACTTGCAAATTTTCTTTGACACTGACAACGAAAATAAACATTCAACCAACTGCATAGTACACCTGCTAAGTGATGTTTACATGCATCTATGCACGCCGCCGCCTCCGTTCGGTGCCATTAATCAAATCACTTTTGTCGGCAGGCTTCACATTTGAAAATTAATATTAATAATTAATAACACGAGTCCGGTAAACGACATTGAATTAGAAAGCGCACACAGTGAAATCCCGACATCTGTGTATCTTAGTGTTTATTTATGGAAGATTCTGTAAAAAGTCCGCATCAGTTTGAAACATAAAAGTAAAATTGTTCGCACAAACTCCCCATCTTCTGTTTTTGGCATTTGACGTACTACACAGCAGCAAAGGTGGAAAAATCAACTTTTCCTTACAATTGGCTTCCGGCCAAGACGCCGTCAGAGAACGTCGGAGTACGTGCAATGAATTTTAATTGACCGTACTAAGATCTTCGGGGTTTTTTGTTTCTCTTTTTCCCATGTAGGTAGCTACACCACCCTCGATAAAAATGAACTTCTATTTCTTTATAAGGAGTCTGACTGGAGAGTAGTCTCCAACCATTTACACAGATGTTGAAGGTGCTGCAATTGCCCAGGAGCTATACGTCTTGAAAGGAGTTTACGTTTACTCGCAAATGCCTTTGGGGGTTTATTTCAAATTAAATGCTGGGGCTGTTTGCCAAGACAGATGCCATAGGTAGGTAGGCCTTTTCCTTTTCAGTTTGAGTGAGAGATCAAGTTTGTGCAAGCACATAATCGAAAGTTGAGTTATATCGAATTGTCTAGGTGAAGGACTTCGTCGAAGTGCTAGCAATGTCTTAATTTCAACATATGATCATCATTTGTTTTCAAAAGAACCATAAAAATCAATAATTTAAGCAAACCACCCTCTCCCCCAAAAATAGATGAGATGAGTATCTATCGTTGCAAATCAGAAAATTTGCATAATTGCATAGCATCCTTAAGATTCCTGAAGAAGTAAAAAAATATATAGAAATTATCTCAACCATGGCATCAGTCATGCATGACGAAATTTTGTTGTTTGCGCACAATAAAGTGGAGTCAAGGAGCTAGGAACTACCGGCTTTCGCTTGTTATTCTATATTCCATAATGTCTATATGTAGTGCACAAATTTGTCGTAACTCCTTTTAAAATTGGTTCCATTGTACCATAAAATGCAAATTTCATTGCTTGTGCCGGCACAACAACCATACCGGATAAAGTTCGGTACACTTTTCACTAGCGTACCTATCGAATTGGGGATGAAGTGATTTCATATTTTATTTTATTTTGACAGGGGTACGTAGTTGTATGAGTTCTTCACTTTTGTGCTGATTTACAGATATATAGGAGTGAGTTGAGCTAAGTGCCTAAAAATGCAAAGCAAACTATTCCCGCCAAGAAAAATGTTTATTTACAATTTAAAAGTGAAGATGTGACAAGCCGGGAAACAGCGCTGTGAGACGCTAATTTTTTAACAAGCGATTGATTGCTTGTTTATTGTTTTAAGAAGAAAGTTATTATAGCTATATGTACAGATTCTAATTAACAATAAATAACGGAATAAAAACTGCGGCCTGAAATCGTTTGTATCAAAGTGTAAACTTGCTTTAGAGACGTACCACTTCCCTTACGAAGGGTTGTATATCCTTAGTAGGTGTATTCCTCAACTCGGCCGTCGAACGCGTTTCTTCGAAGAAAAGATAAATCTTACTTACAACAAGTGCCGGGAATGTATAGAGAATTCGTTCGGAGGATTCTAAAACCTAGCTCCTCCAACCATTTGCTTGCGCGAAGTGGAAGGGACCTACAATTTTACGCCGACTACGAACGGCCAATTTGAGAAGCTTCTTTTGACAATTGATTCTCTTAAATGTTTATCAGTCGAACGTAGGGCAGTGGAAAAAAAATTTACGTGTTATTGGCCGCGGCGTGATTTGAACCCGAGAGCCCGGGACCCGTGGATTAATAGTCCAAAGCATTAACCACTGAACCACAGCGCCCAAACTTAACGGAACATCACATATTCTGTCCCTAAGCACAGATTTAATTTGTTAAAATGATACCTCATGCCACAGAGGCCTGTGAGGAAGCTCACAATCTTTCTATATCTCACCCTAACTAATAAAAGAGTGTCCCGTTGAGACCGCCTATTTGTAATTTGAAAAAAACTCAGTTTTTAATTGAAAAGTTCTGATGGTTTTAATTTTAATAAAGTGTGTAGAGATGGAGGTTTTGTATGGATCCCAATATCCGATAAATGGACTGGTGACTGATGGCACACGCTTGTCTTCTTAACGAAATTTTTGATGACATTTGACATTTTCAAGTCTCATCTTTCAGCTCAGGAATTCTCAACTCGCCGAAATCGACGATGTTTTCGAACTGTCTCCGAGGATCAGCACCTTGATCCTAGGAACGTGCATTTTGAGCCATACCTAAAAATCTAACTACCTCAGCCGCTTCTGAGTTACCGCAACCAGACACTGGTGTTTACCTGGCCAAAGCTGTTAGAAACTTTGCCGATTAGGGTAAGAAATCAGGAAAGATGCGTCGTCGTCAGCAATAATGAGCTGAAGATGTGTACCATTCTTAGTTCGGTTTTTACCATCAGCGCAACCAAGATTTCTCTGAACGCCTTCAAGTTGCTCAAATTTGTTTAACTTACCATTGCATTTTCCAACTGACGAATTGCAAACAGCTTCAAATAGTGAAAAAAAGTATCTTTAAGATTAACACTATTTGAACGTTATAGCTGGTCATGTAGATCATCCGATAATCACTTGATTTCATGTATACTTTAAAACAGAACATACTCCAATATTATTTTATGCATTTATCTATTTACTCATTTATTTGTCTATTTCTTTATATCATATAGCTAAGAGGTTACTTTGCTCCACTTTTCGGAGCCTTTTTTTGGGAAAAACTTTCAAAAACTATCAAAAAATGACTAAAAGGTCATCTGCCCTACAATTCCCTGGAATAACAGAGGTGAATGTTGAACTGCTCTGCCATCTCCTCAAGAGATAAACGGCAATCTAGGGCTACGATGGAGTTTAAAGAGACTAAGTCCAGGGACTTTATCACGGATTGGCTGTTCGAGAATATTCGGATGTCCTAAGTGGATATCACATTTCTCTGCCACGACAAGACTTCCTTAATCGCTATGATTTTCGCCTGGAAGACGGTACAATGATCAGGAAGACGGAAAGAGAGACTAATATTTAGTCTTTCTGAAAAAACACCCACACCTACCCCATCGCAAGTTGTGATCCATTGGTGTAGAAGTGGATCGATTTATCCACCTTCAATGCATCATCCTCACAGAATGATCTTGTGAGGGATTCGTTTGGAGTGCTCCGCTGATCCACAGAAGCTGTACGTTGAACCTTAATAATAATAATATTAGTGTTAGGGTATATAACAATGCGACCTATTGGTCTATTGTGTCCCCTGCTTGTACCTCGGAGAGGTACCCTCTACCCTCTCTATATACTTCTTTTGTGCAGCGTATCGAGGTATTTCCTTGGCAGGTCACACTCCTTACACGGAAAGAATTTTTTTCTAAACTGGAAGTAGAATTTGGTTGAATTATTATAAATAAATTAAATTAAATCAAGAAAAAATGGTACGGTTCTGGGCCAAGCCAATAATTTCTTATTTTAATCATTTCCTGTGAATGATTTAAGAATCAGAAAAAGCAAGCAAAGGTAGGAAACTATCCTTGATCCAATAAAACATTTCTGGAATAAGACATTTTATCTCAAGAAACATTTTCTTACATCAAGATTTTTTTTTCGTGCATAATAATTCTTCATTCAGGAATCTGTTTGATAAATAAGATAAGTGAGACCATGTTTTGTTTTCTTACGTCAAGAAATATTGGCTAAGATCTCGTTGAATTATTCTTTATACAAGAAACGGTTTGCTGAAAAAAATATGTGCCCTCAAGAACTATCTTCTCATATCCACAACTTTTTCTGAAATCCTGCAAAATTATTCTTGTTCTAAGAAACGATGGTTTAAATACGATATGTGACCCAAGAACTTTTTTCTAAAATCAAGCATATTTTTCTGAAATCCTGCAGAAGTATTCTTCCTCCTAGAAACGATTTCTTGAATATGAATGCGATCACAAGAACTTTCTTCTAAAATCAACAATTTTTTTTCTGAAATCCTGCAGAAATATTCTTTGCCCTAGAAACGATTTGTTGAATACGAAATGTGAGCCCTAGAATTTTTTTCTAGAATCAAGAACTTACATCTTAGAACGTGCATTTTAATTTTCTTGTATTTACTAATATTTGCAAACATTTTTATTGTATTATTGTATTATTGTATTTTATATTATTGTATTTTTATTTCTAAGAAAAAAAAGTCATTGTCTTATTTATGTATTCTTAACTCTAAGTGCAGCAGTTTGCTTGTAATTCAAGTTATCAAATTTATACATCATCATACACTGTATAGATAACCAAAATTTCAGCTTCTCCTTCTATGATTCGGCATTTCAATTCGGGAAACTGAAGGTACTTTTGCTTTCTTTGCTCTATCGTGTGATGAAGGTCGCTTGCTGATGGCACTCGTTGTATAAGCGGGGTCTAACTATCCGGTATGCTGTACTTCCAATTTTTTCTGTAGAAGTTAGTTAGTGTAGAAAATAAATTATTATAAATAAATTAAATTAAATTGAAAAATAATCGAGTTTTCAACATTGCTGCTATAATAATGTCTTATGTTAATAAAATGTACTGATTTAGTATACAATTATAATCGGTCTTTTAATTTTTCCTTGAAAAGTGAGCGTACTACGCCTGTAAAATCCTTCCAACCATTGACTAGTCCTAACTTGTGTTTAAAATTAGTTTCATAGTCAATGTCGACCTAAAATATATGTATGTATATAAGTAGTAAAAAGGTTTTTATGAGAATCAAAATAAGAAATATATAACCAGTCTGGAACCTGAGGAACATTTATATAATGTGCACTTAGTTATTATATCTGAAAGGTTGAAATGCTGATTCCGAAAGGATGCAAATCTCCGTGTTGAGGTTTGTTTCCACTTTTCTTCAGCTGTGATCCAAGGATTCGTAAAATATTTTAAATAAAGGAAATTTACATGAACGGAACCACTCATTTAAACTCCACATTAAATTACTTATTGGTAAGGCCAAAAGAAAAGCTTACATACAACTAAAATAAATATTTCTTACCAATTTCTATTTTTTTATTAATTTAAACAATAACACTTCACTCACTACTAAACGACTGAAACAATACGTTAACGATTAAGAAGTTGATTTATAAACTTCAATAACAATACTGTGCCGGTGCAGGTAACTTTCAGTAGCAGTAGAAATATTAGACTGACTGGCTTAGTCAGGTATCTGCTTGATATGCATTTGCAAATTGCAAGGATTACATGTACATATTCACTGCCACATGATAATACCAATACAAACCCAAGAAGCGAATTTTTGAATTTTATTGTTCTTTTTTTTTTCGTTTGCTTATATTATTTGTCTTTACTATATATATTTTCACGTATTAATTATAAATTCATATCCGCTTGGTTACTCATGTGTAAGCTAGTACGAAGTTGAATTTTCTTATTAATAATAAAATATTCTTCTATAATAGATAATTGCATTTAACCCTACCTAACATGAAATTAGATTCAAATATTCACTAAACAATGCTGGCAGTTATTTTTGCATCAGCGGATAAATTCCAAAAATCATTATTAATAAGAATTTGAGCTTAAACAGTGAGGTAGTGCTAACTTCTAGTTACCTACATATTGATTATTATGTTTTGTTCAAACCAAATATGGAATATTGTTAAGTTTACATTACCTATATATTTTTTTTTAATAAACCTTTCTAGTTTTAGTTTTATTAAGCAATAAAATAGACCGTTTGGTTTTTTATAGTTATTTTATGCGTTATTTTTTTCCACAGATATAATGTTAATGAAATATCTAAAAAACATTGCTCCAGCTCTTCAAATAAAGGCATTATAACCCAAAGTTTCGGATGGAGCAAAGATCAGATTTGCAGCAGTACTATGGGAAAATGCTGACTTATTGTCTATGCAATAAACCCCACATAGTAAGAGTAAACAGCTGCAAAATCTTTTTTGGCACATTTTCCTAAATAATCTTGTGTCTCAGAAGTGAAAATATATTAACGATGCTCAAAAATAATTTAAGTGATTTTGAGAGCAATGTGGCAATTCCGACGGAATAAGTCCTCGAATTTAAAAGCTACGTTCCTTCAGCTTTTTCAATAAAATGTTCTCAAGAAAAGACCTTTAAAGAATAAGAAAGAGCTTTCGGCTTACAGTTCTGTATTGGCATACAGATACAAGCGAATATTTTAAAGCTCTTGAAATGTTCCTTTTCCCACGAAACACACATCTTCGCATTTTTACCTACATCGCATACTAAGGCAAATTGGGGAAAATGGGGAAGAAATCTTTCATTTTGCATAGTTCCCCTCTTTCTGTAGGAGACAGAAGATAGCCGACACGTTATAGTAGGTACCTTATGTACCTTATTTACCTAATGAAAAATCATTGTGCTACATTGCTTAAACTTTCAAGAATTTTTTTATTCATTTATTGTTCAAACTTTATTTCGAAAAATTTACATCTATTCGTCACAGCATAGGGTACACGTTCGAGTATTGGAGTACCTACCTATATTACTAATAAAGAAAACCCCACCTTCGAGTTAGGTTACCTACCTTATTCGTGTAATTTTCGTGAATACCAGCCTCCTTCTTCTTAAAGCGCATGTATTTATTTAAAAATATATGTACACAGCTAAATAAGGTTTTAATTTATTAAACAGGTAACAAAAAAACCTTAATGGAAATGCGTCAATAAAATAGCAGCTATGTTCCGAACAAATGAGCCCTATTTATGTTGCATCAAAACTGTCTAACATTATGTATGTTGTGGTCTGTCTTTAGTTTGAATGATCTTAAATAGCCCTTAAAAATGTCAATAAAAAAATTCAGCCGTTTCCAAGTTAAATAAAAACATTGTTATTGAGTCTTGTGTGGTTCAGCATTATGAAATCGATATCCTTCATCATTTTTCCACCACAAGTGACCTTGGGCTATTCTATTTTTACTCTTTGTGGGTTTGTTAAATATAAACAGAAATCTCAAAGCTTTATCTTTGTTCCTATGTCTTCTTCAACAAGTAAATTGCAGATATTGTATTATTGAAATGCATGGCTGAAGAATGGGGGTGGAAAAGACCAATGCTTGCATGATTCTTGACATGGCGAACGTTGCACTGGGAAATTATAGATATACATAAATACATTTTTTTTGCGCTTCTTGGGTGACTGCCTGGACTTTGGAAGTCATTGTACGTCTGAAAAACGTTCGGCTGGAGACTTTAAGTTCTTTTGGAATGACAAGTGCTAAAACTTTTACGAAAGGTCATGGGCATATATTTTTTTCGCTGCTTAGATGAGAAATCATTGATTTATTATTTTAAAGTTTTATATTTTAAATTTATCAATTTTAGATTTAAAGCATTTCAAAAGAGACTTTTTGGGTCGAGATATCAATATGACGTTGAGGCATACTGTTGATATAATCGGTCTCATATCAAGAGACACAAGGCTCCATAAGAAAACAAGGTTATTTTATGGAAAGTAGTATTTAGTATTTATTTATTTAATTGCATCGCTGTACAAAAAGAATAAATTCTTAAAAAGTACAGGTATTATGTATAATTGTATATGTTACATGTTTAAGAAAGCTGTATCTCTTGATATTGGACGGGACAATTTTCTTTTAATATTTCGTGTTGCACATCCAAACATTTGGTGACATATGCAATTAAATGCAAACAATGTGTCTGATGTGACTCTTCGATGAAGATATATTAGGCGGGTTTTAACCCTAGAAAGATAATTTGCGTTAATTTGACGCAACCTCTCAAAGGTTGTCTCGCGGAAACCGATCCGCTGATCGTGGTGTAGAGGAGGAACTTTTTAAATATTTCCAAGAATCGAATTTCAAGAAACAGAATCCCTTGCAAATAAAAATTTGAACTTGAATTTCACCATAGTAAAGAGTCGAAATAGTTAAAAAAGGATACACTGATCTATAACCAAAAACAACAGGGGATCTTTGAAATTGGCAAAATAGACCACTCGATACTTATTTTTTTTTTGTTGATCAGATGATATTTTATAAAAAAAGAAAATACAAATTTAATAAATTGAATATGTTTCATTAACAAATATATTAACCTCTCTTATATTTAGTTATTTATTTATTTATTAATTCAATGAAGCCTAGACAGTAAGAATAAATTTCTTATTAATTAATGTATGGTTAAAATTTAAGCTAACAAAGTATAAGAAAAAGCTACTACAGGAGAGTTCAATTGCTTAAAAAAAATCATGCAAAATATTTACATTAATTTATTAAACCTTACAAGTTGCAATAATAAAAATTCACATTTGAGGTAACGAATACACCTCAGGCTAGTATTTTTTTACCCAGCGATCTTGTTTAGCTCTGCTATCCCAAAGGCACAAGAAGCAAGGATATTTTGTGTATCCGCCTTGCTGTCCAAGAAGGAAGTTAACCATTTTCAAGTCAACACAAATGACCCATCCATGTTCGTGATACTTAATCTTTTCCAAGACTATAGCTATATTCGTGTACTCTTCTTTCATTCGGGTTGAGTGAGCAATAGGTATTGATCCCAATTTGTTACCATTGTGTAAAAGCACACACTTCAAACTTCTGTTGGAACTGTCAATAAACAGACGCCAACGATCTGGATCATATTCGCGAAGGCCCATTTTTATTAAGAGACCTTTAACATCCTGACAGAAAACGAGATCTTCTTCCTGAGATTAGAACCTTAGCAAATCTGCTTCCCTTCTGCGATAGAACGTAATTGTTGTTCCTTCATCAAGTAGATTTTTTTTAATATACAATACTTTATAGGCATAGTTCGCGCTCACTTTTTTCTCATTGTAGGGTAAATTGAATATTTCTGTAACTCAAAAACTAGAGGAAAATGGTTTTCAGTTTTGAAATCAGCGTTAAATGTACAAATAAAATCAGCTGCAAAACTCAAGGCACCAACATTTTTTTTTTTGTAGACCTCTGTTATCTTTAACATTAGCAAAAATATAATAATCTTTCTATGGTAAAATTTAAAACAAATAATAAATAAAATTAATAAAATTAAATAAAATTACATAAAAATAAAAATAAAATTAAATTACCCCACGGTAGGGACGTACGGCCCCCCACAATTTGTCGTCTTCTTCCTCTTTTCTTCAAGGTTATCATCAGGATTAAAAAGTAAATAAATATTAGGCATTAACGGCCCTAGCAACTCCAACCACTTTCTTGTGCGAAGTGGAAGGGACCTACAATTTCTTAAGCCGAATCCGATCCGCAAATTTCAGAAGCTTCTCATGACAATTGATACTCTTGGACGTTTGTCAGACGTTCGCAGGAGTGGAAAAAAAAACTCGAGATGTTACTTGGCCCCGCGGAAGTTTAATGGGGGAGCTTTCGATACCTGGCTCATTGAATTGTCTAGATGTGATTCTACCCCTTAGCCGCCTTTTACGACAAGCGCTGTTTTTCGGGGGGAGCTGCAGTGGTATCTTAAGCCCGTCTCTACACGGAAGGACCGCCACAATTGTTCATGTTTACAATTCATTTCTTACATATACTTTGACAAATGTTAAGGCAAACAAATGGCAACTAACATAGCAACGTTAACATTCCTTGATAAGTAAGATATACTATTTATATGCGTCAGAGGCTTCTTTTTTATGATTGACTCTTTGAGGTTTCTAGATCATTTAGGTAGGTCTTTGACGTTCTGGAAGATAATCCAAATAAGGTAAGTTCTAAAAATCGTTAGAAAATATAATGAATCCGTATTTATTTTGTATGGGCTGATATAAAGTAAGGGGACGCGCTATCATGCGATTTCTTCAATCTCGCACTGGAGAAGATAGTGCGCAAGGCAGGTGTCAACATCGAAGGCACTATCTTCAATAGGTCCGTTCAGCCGCTGGGGTATGCGGACGATATTGACATCATCGGCCGATCACAGCGCTCCGTGATAGAAGCTTTCATGACGATTGAAGAACAGGCGAAATCTGTTGGCCTTGTAGTAAATGAGGACAAGACTAAATACATGCTATCAACAAACAAACAAACATCTGTCCGCCGTCTAGGACAAAACGTCACTATTGATAGCAACATTTCGAGGTAGTTAAGGAGTTCATCTACCTCGGAGTATACATGAACTCCACGAGTAACACCTTAGTGGAGATCCGGTGCAGAATTACCCTAGGAAACGGCTGCTACTTCGGTTTGGCAAAACAACTGGGTTCAAAACTCCTAACTCGGAGGACGAAATGTATGCATTACAAAACACTTATCCTGCCAGTTCTGCTTTATGGCGCCGAGTGCTGGACGATAAGCAGGAAGGGAGATCGCCGGCCGTTTGTTTTGGAGAAGATGAATAAATTTTCTCTATCAGTGGAATGTTTACTTTCAGGGGATGCCTGGTGTTTTTAGCGGTCATAACTTACCCCTGCCACTTTTAGCTCGGTCATCTCCTATTAAACACAAATGTCAAGGAACTGTTAAACGAAAACGACAGCACGGTTGGAATGTTATCCCAATCGGAAGATATATCAGCTTCAAAAACAAAAGGCCCTCACATCTAGTCCCGTCCTGTTAACATTTTTGATATGACTTTCATCACAAGAACACTTCTTTTTATAATTAACGCGCACTTTAGGGAACTTTAGTATCCTTATAATTTAGATATGTTTATAGTTACATAGTGCGGACATTAAGAAAATGGGGACGCGGATGACCGTGGAGAAACAGATGCACGTTGGTTTTAAAAGTTTATAAATTATAATGTCTGGGGAGAACAGAGCGGAGTAGAGTATTACACATTCGTGTTGTAAAGCTAAAGAAGGCTTCTTTGTATTTGACTGTACGTCCGAAAACAGGCTTAAGGGTGAACTGATGCGCATTCCTGGCATGGCGGGTATTGCGGTTGAAATATTCTAAATTTGCAATGCATCTGGCTATTTCATATGAGACCTTGTGATGGAAATATCGATTAAACAGCGATTAACAATAGACATTACAAGATGACTAAGAGAGTCAGACTTTTTTGCGATATCTCGATCGCCAATAAGTTTTATCGCGCGTTTTTGTATTCTGTCGAGTAGCTCCATATATGTTATTGGGGCACCGGCCCAGATATGAGCATTGTTCTCAAGTTTGGGGCGAATAAATGCCTCAAAAACTGTAGGCAGATCGGAGGGCTAAACTATTTCTTACACCGCTTAAAAATTACCTTTTGGAACCATTAAATTCCACTCCATTGGTTGAACCTAACTAAGCTATACTGTCAAGATCGGCATACGTTGCCGTTTCAGTTCCACAATCGAAGATGAGGAGCGTGATCAAGATACGAATATAAAGAACTGAGGGTACTGTCATCAGCGAAGGAATGGATTGGATAAATAATAGCAGACAGGAGATCATTTATAAAAATGAGAGAGAGAGAGTCGGAGACAAAACAGAGCCTTGGGGAACTCCAGCATTTATTTGTTGAGTTTCAGACCTGAAACCGTCCAAAACAACTTGAATTGAACGGTCCAAAAGGAAATTTGTAATCCATTGAAATGGAGCATAATAAATTCCAAATGCACCTGTTTTTGACAAAAGAGCTAGATGCCAAACTCTGTCAAATGCCTTCGAAATATCAAGCGCAATGACCTTACTTTTACAACCCAGGCAAGAGGGGCGTTTATGCTCATAAGTTCAGCTGATGGCTTGATTTAGGAGGAAGGTAACCTACTCAGATAAAATAAGAGGATATCTTCGTTCTTTCTTCGAGATCTAAAGATTCAGAAGCTTCCAGGATTCATAAATATATAATATAAATATTATACAAGGTGGCGCAAAAGTTGTCAGGTGGCGCAAAAGTTGTCACCCGATGTTCTTTCGCTGTAATTTTTTTTATGAATGAAAAACTTTGGTTCTGCTTTTGGATTATGTTAATTGGTGTCTTAAGTTTTTTCTGTATAGTTAACTTCACAAATGTCAAAGTATAATTTACATTTGCCGCCATTTGCAAAAATTATAGCTTCTTCCGATAGGATGATGACTTTTGCGCCACCTTGTATATACAAATAAAGAAACAAACCGTAATTATATCTTATCTACCAAATAAAACAACATTGGAAATTTGATTCGTATAACAATCAAAGGCTTCAACAAACCTCGTTATCGTAAACAAACATAGCTGCGATGACACCATACAAATGTGCATTGAAAACATTATAAAAGAGGAAGTCACCAAAGCCCGGATGGCATTCACAGCGCTAACGTTCATAGGTCATAAGCACCGCATAACTGATAGTGATAAGTTTGTTTTGCATTTAGCATTTTAAGAAATAAAAGTTTTTCTATGATTTAAAGTCGAAGTAAACTTTTTAATTTATAAATATACATATCGCTATTATATAGGTATGTGCCATAAAACAATCAGTTTTGTTAGTTGAAGCAAAGACATAAACAATCGATTTCAATAGCTTTCTACCTTACTAGTTTAATAAATTTTAATCGTCTTTCCAATTAGGGCCAAGTCTTATTATTTTTTTTTAAAAGGACCGCCTATTCGAAACGTTGTTTGATTCCTTGAAGAATTTCCCATGTTCATGGTCGACTCACATATGATAATATCTTCAAGAAGCCAGAGCCTCAACTCAAATTGACCACAAAGAGACTATGGCTATTCTTTCGTGAATTTGCAAGAAAACCTAATGCATGAGGATATATCTAAGTGTATGATATTGGAAAACTGTCCATTGTCCCTACTATGAGCGTCAGAGTTTTCTCCTTTTTTTTGTAGGATATTTGTATGTTCATCCAAATTCTTTTGACTCCTTTGAAGAGGACTTCATTTCCTATTTTTCCACAGGCGTTCTATTCGTCGTAGTTTCAATTGAGTTCGAAGTCCTTTTCGAATTTCTTTGTGAGGTACTTGGACACATGACAGAGGTTGCAAATGATCAATGAAGTTGCTTATTCAGTTTTCTGTTTGGTTCTTTTTGTGTCTACTTTCTTCGAATACACATTAGATACTTTTGCTGTGTGGAGTGCATTTTACCACAAAAGATGGCAATGAGCCACCTCTATGCAAATTGAGAGTCATTCGTATAAAGGATAATGCTAGTCCTAAGGTTGAAACTTCTAAACAAACTTTAAATAATGAAAGAGAACAAAATACAGCTCATCTCGCTGATATGCGAGCAAGGTGAAATCTGACTGCCGCAGGAGTTTTTCATTTGCCACCCTTGTTTTGACTGTGACATGTAAAATAAGAAAAATATTCCTCTTATTGCAGAAATACACACAAAACTGGCAAAAAGGACAACAATGCGAAATTATACCTATGTGGAAATTAGATGTCATTCCGGTGTCATATACAACGCCAGACTTCTCACTGGTGTGGCAGACCTATTGTTCCCAACCATCACGCTAAATATAAATAAAAGAAACGAGAGTGTTGGAAACCATAACTGATTACTTGTGCAATGGAATCGCCATTGCAAATCTACCCTCGAGGTGCGAAACGGTGATGATCTATTATAATGCAGCACTTTACCAGGCAGGATGAGAAGAGGAAGCTTTAGGTATGCTGGCAATGTGTATCTTTATTTTTCATTATTTTTTTTTTTTCATTGAACATGAACGTGACAGATATTTTTTGATTTGCCATTCAGAAGTTGAAATTTGTTTTTCCGATGCCGAGTAGCTTCCCTGTATCTCTTTACCTCTAAATGCCACTCAACCTCTTTTTTAACAGAAGGTTCCGGCATCCGCGAAGTAAGAGGGATTTACAATCTTTCGCCGACCCGAATGGAAAATTTGAGAATCTTTGAAAGACAATTATTGTTACCTTTGGATGTTAGTCAGACTTTCGAAAAAGAGGCATTGAAAAAAAAAGTTTGCTGTTAGATACTGGGCCCTGGGGTGATTTTAACCTGAGACCTCTGGATTAGTATTCAGACGCGCTAACAACTGAGCCACTGCCCACAGTCGATTTACTATTTACTATTATTATTTATTTTTTTCATGTCAAATTCAAAATTAATATAATCAGAAATACAGTCAAACTTTCCTATAGCGAACCCGCACTGGACCAGGAAATTACTTCGTTATACAGAAATTATGACTTTTTTTGCCAACTTTTATTTAAAGTAATTCCAGCCAGTTATTCGACTTTGTTTTCAAAATAACTGGCTTTTTTTAATTTTTTTTAAAAAGATGCTGGAAAAAATTTAAAACTGCATAGCATTTTAAATTTTTTTTTTATTTTGTATGTCAAAAATTGGATCCATCATTTTACAAAAACAAAACAATTAAACTCAGTTTTGTTCACACTCGCCAAGGTAAAACAACTAAACTCAAATAAAATTTATAAGAAACTTTAAATAAAATCTAAAGTCAAGTTTAGATCTCCTGTCTCTTCTTTTTCCAAAAGGAATAACAACTAAAGTTGAGTTTGGTTGTTTTTTCGTGTGGAATTGATGGATTTATTTCTATTTTTACCTGAAAAAGCACTTAAGTCAAGTTTAGTTGTTCTTCCTTAGTGAGATCTTTATTTATTCTAAATTTTATAGATGGGAATACCAACAAAAGTCAAGATTGGTTAAGGGGTATTTTTGATTTACAACATGGAAAAACAGCTAAACTCAAGTTACGATTTATTTTAAAATGAATTCTACTAAGCCAAAACAACTAAATTGTTTGTTTTGCTTCCCGATCGCTTATATGTTATATTTTATAAAACACTTAATTTTATTATAAAACGGAGTTGAAATACATATAATTCCATACTTACTCGTAATTCAAGACTGTCATGTTTTCCAATAACTTTCTAGAGCAGTTTGTAATTCCAAGCTTTTTGTAAAAACTTTAAACTGCTCTCCTGAAGTTGAAAATGGACTTTATCGGGTTTTCCTTGAGGCCACAGATTTATGCTTAAATATTTTTTCAATCCACCCACTGACAGGTCCACAATTAAAAAAGCATTTTTTTTGAAAAACCAAGGTTTGAGCTAGGGAGCTGAAATTTATATATACTTTATGCTTCAAAATGAGCGGTGTCCACTTCTATTTGTAGTTATTCAATGACAATAACTGGACACCGCTCATTTTGAAGCGACATACGGACCTTCATTGCGGCGAAAATTTGTATTCACTTAGTGTAAGCATATACCAGCTTTTCTAGATTCGTGCATTAGGTAAAATCAATTTCCCAAAATATTCCCATGTTTATTTTTCTTGTGAATAGGTAGCGATGAAAACAATTGAATCATTTATTTCAGAAACAACATAAGTCAATGAGCATTAACTTTTCGGGAGCAACAAAAAAACTGTTTTATGCTAAAAAATTCCACAACACTACAAGTTGTGAGTATGCCAAGTTATAATTTGGCTTAAGATGCACTTAAAAACCGCAAAAATGTTTAGTTTTTTAAGGTCTTAACAGGTTTTTAGTCGTTTAAAGTCGCTTGACTTATATCGTTTCTGAAATAAACAAACTTTTTTCGATAAAAGCGTTTGCTTTTATTTGTTTTTATTATTTATTATAAGCTTTAAGCAAGAAAAAAATGTTCACAAAAATATAAAGAAATATTGATTTGTATCTATTGGATAAGAATCTATTGAAGCTTTAGTTTTTATTTATTTTATTATTTATTATAAGTTTTTAACAAGAAAAAAGGTTTACAAAAATATAGAGAAAATAGTATTGATCTGGATTGGATTAGAAACTTTTGAAACTTTAGAAACTTTCGTTTATATTTTTTTTATTATTTATTATAAGCTTTAAATAAGAAAACATTTTTAAAAAAAAATATAAAGAAATACTATTGATCTGTATCAATTGGATTAGAATCTTTGTCACAAAAGTTGGCCAAGCAAAGATTTCATCATAATATTTAATGTTATTCAATGCTTATGTTTACATATTTTTTTATATTCGCCTACTGACACGCCACAATTAAATTAAACAATTTTATTAAAAAACCAAAGTTTGAGATAGGGAGCGTTTTTTTTATGTAGAGTTTTCTTAATACTACCATACTTAGACTTTTGCCACGCCCACTTATGAGGGATAGGAATAAGAATAGGGTATCCAACAGTTCGCCCAACCGGACTGTAGCCCGTCCCTATGTTTGAATACTAAGAAGTGTAATTTCATAATTACGATTTCATTTAAAACTTAAAACTAGTACATACAAAGTTCTTAAAACTAAGTTCAGAACGATTAATGTTGGTGTGTAGAAAAATATAGAAAAACTGTCCTTTTAAAAAATGGAATAATTCGGTATGGCTCTTATATGTGAGGGTAAGGAGTTCCATAGTCTTACAGCGTGAATAAAAAACAATCTCGAGAAATCGAGAAAATTGCAACTATAGGGTTTTAAATTGGTGTTTCGTGTCGAACGAGTAAAAAATAAGTCAGTTATACATACAAATAAGATGCACTTTGATTAGTAATAATTTTAATAAAATTACAAAATTTAAATATTTTGTGGATATCATTGATACAAAAATAAATGATAACAGTTCCAAGTGACTACCTTGTGGAAAGCCCGAAGTTACTTCTATAACATTTTCAGGTCTTTCTTTAAGGACGAGGTTAAAATCTTGACTTATGGGATCACAACCCTCCCATTGTACTGCATCCCTACCGGTCCGCCTGTGGTTGTCGCATAAGTACCTTCAAAAAATTAATATCAGCCTTTCTAACTTTGAAATTATTTTTTGTATCTTTCTTTTTTAAACTCAGGTACAGCCTATACAATATTGACTCAATATTATTGAGTTAATCTATATTAAAGCATACAGTTTGCTTATTCTGGCTTACTGCCTCTTTGACATTTCTCGTCAAGTCAATTAATTTCATTTCACCCTAAAATTTATCTTACGACTAAGCTTTTAAAATAAGTTTAAAAGACCAAGAGAATGTACAAATTTGGTGTTTATATAACTTTTTTTATATTTTATATAAAAAATACTTATACAGCTACATAAGCAATTTAACCTACAGTATGGTAAGCACTCGTTGTCTCACGCAGCGAATGGTTTCCATCCTTGTTGCATTCAGGGGGTCTGGCAGTCGCCAACACAGTGCCCACGCGCCGCCGCCATGCCGGGAGCTAACCGAAGCCTCAAACCTCAGTTGCTATTATGTTAGCGAGCTCGGCAAAGTCAAAACTTCTCTTGTTGAGTCAAGGTCACTTAAATATAACCTATATCTTAGAAGATGCTACCGAAGGAGCGCACCGCCAAAACGTGGTACACTGTGCTTTAGTGTCCATTTTTCACCTCTTTGCAATAGACCTTTTCACCAAGCTATCTCTTTCTAAAGTGCCGAATCCCTTTCTTAAACGTCAAAAGCAAATTGAATGATAAAATTGCAGAAATATGCACAAATCGTATGGAATAATCATTGTTATTTTTAATGAAGTGCGTATTTAAGTGAAAACAGCAGCTATTGAAGGTTGAAAAGTAACACATTATAGAGGAAACACGTGAGAAAGTATGTTAAAGTAAAAAAAGCAATAAAAACAGTGAACATAATCACCGAAAGTTGAAAAATGTGTGTGAATAAAAAGTAAAAATGTACGTTTAGAAAACTTTTCAACTTATTTGCTTCCAAACAAAAATATTTTTTTGCCACAACGCTTTCACTTTTATTTTTTGTACAGAATCTTAATATATTGATAACTTTTTAGTTTTCCAAAATAGTGATTGGATACTCCTTCTTAGTTCTGGAAATTAGCTTTTGTTATAATTCGCTTTAATACAAACTTATTACGAGTTATTCGCAACAAAAACATTTTTTGCCACAACTACGCGATTCTCACTTTTTCAGTTTTATTTTTTGTACACAATCACATTATAATGTTAACTTTAATATTCCAAAACGTGGTTTGGATACTCCTTCTTAGTTCCGGAACTTTTTTTTTGTTAAAATTGGCTTTGTTATAAACTTTTTAGGAAATATCCGCGAAGAACGTATTTCCCGCCATGCAAATTCGCCATTGTTTTCCTTCATTTCATTCAGCTGTTTTTTTTTTTTGTGTTCATTTGACACTGACGTCGTCGTGAGGAGGTCTATTGCGCTACTAAAACGGAGGAGCACTTGAGCATAAGCGACATACCCGTCATGGTTGAGACGTTTCCGTCGCGCCACGGTGGCAGTGGTACAGTACCGAGATACCATTCCTCATCTGCACAAATCCTGGCCATTGCCCTCGTAACTTGCCTTCGATTCACCTTAATGAGGATATTGTCAATCCCGTTAAAATGAGCCCCATCGTAGAGCACCTTGTTTGGATTATATTTAATGTACTGGGTCTTGTGAGTTTGAAAAAGTCAAATGACCGACTGAGACCTTTGTTTTATATCCACGCTCTTCGGACTGTTGAATATTGTTGAAAACGGTAGGTATTTTTCCAGTCTAATAACCTATCTTTACTAATTACTTACTCAATGAGCTCCCTCTATGCCAGAGACATAGAGGCCTTCCAACCTCAGCGATCCCGGGCACGTTGCTTCCAGTTTTCCAGTCATAGCGCTCTGGCATCCGCGATGAGTTTTTCTTTAAAACGGAGGTTCTATCTTCCTTGTCATCACGAAATCACTGAAAGCTGGGAGTCGCAGATCCTATTGGCTGGAGAATTATTGTTAATTCGCTCAATGTAACCGAGGCAGTGCAGTCGACGTAATCTAGCTTTTTGAACTACATCCACATCTTTGTACAGCTCATAGAGCTCGCGGTTGTATCTTCTCCTCCATTCGCCCTCCTCACACACAGGACTAAATATTCGACGGAGTATTACTCTCTAGGGCCCCGAAATGATCCCTCTAACAAAAACTATTTCGAAAAAAAAAACTTTTTTATCGAAGATGTCGATTGAGATGAATGTTGTGTTTTTCGCAAAGTATGTAGACACAGCCTTTCTTTACAATATGGCAGAAACAAGTTTATTTGACACACCCACTTTTTGGTGGTGTTTTTGTTAAAAACGCGTTTTTTTATTAGGTATATAATTGCTTAAAAAATGAAAATAACAGTATAAGAAAAATAGGCTAACATTATCCTTTTTTTTACCGCGCCGCATTAACTTGCGTAACTTGCTTGCTTTTAATTAGGAAGCGGAACCTCCACATAACACCTGCGCGTCAGAATGCAATCAATACAACACGCCGACTAAATAATATTTCATTGATGCAAGCGTTTTAAAAAAAAGACTAGGCTGAGTTAAACTGAAGGTTATACTGCAATAATAAAAACATTTTGGGAAAGGGATTATTATTTTTATTTATTTTTTTAATTACACTTACACATACATATTAGGCCTTAACGACCCATACAGGGCCTGAACCTAGCTTCTCCAACCACTTTCATGCGAAGTGGAGGGGACCAACAGTTTTAGTCCGAATCTAAACGGCAAATTTGAGAAGCTTTCTCATGACAATTTGATACTCTTGGATGTTTGTCAAACGTACGCAAGAGGTGAAAACAACATGACGCGGTATTCCCAAGTGGTACCCCATCTAAGTACTAACCACGCCCTACCCAAGAGCACTCAGAGAGATAATGTGCCATTGCAGATATCCTCTTTTAGTTTAGAGGTTAGAAACCACGTGTTTTTTCTTTTATTTGTAACGGGTGACCTATATTGTTGTCCCCGTGTGGTGTTGAACGCATTGCACGGGTCTCAAGCCAACACATTTCTCATTTCTTCTTCCATTATGGGAATCTGATTTACAAACTTTGGTACGAGGATATCGTGTCGAAGGTTTTAGCGAACTTGAAACCTTTTTTGGTAAAAACCTGTAGGGTAGGTACTTACGCAGCAGAGCCATTTTTAGGTTAAAATAAATAAATCTATGTAGATGGACGTTATCGTGCTTTACAATTCAGTATATCTTTAATATTCCATGTAACGTTACAGTGTCTGACAAATTCACATAAAAATTGTACCATTATTGTAAAAACAAAGTTTTCAGATTCAAAAGAAAATATCTATCTCAGTATTTCTTATTTAATCGAAGCATTATAGGCACATTCACGCGTTTTTGAAGGTTTCTCTGGGACGCTTTTGAAATGGCGCCACATTACTCCGTTTATAGATGTAAGACAAACATAATTTTAAAACTTGATAGATAGGCTTTTGACGACAAGAAAAACTTCGTTTTGATACCATTACATTATTCGCAAATATGCCCATAGTTCTCTCATTGAAATTGAGTCCCTCTCTCGTGTCTACTTTCGAAAAGTCGTCTTATCTGATTCGGCTGGACGAATTTGTTAAAATAACAAAAAGTTAAATCGTAAAATTAAATTATTGTTGGCATACTCGTACCAACAAAAAAGATAGTTTTTCTCTCAAGTTCAAGTTGAGCGAAAGAAATACTTAACGATACCCAGTGGAACGAGTAAGATAACGCCGCTCGTGGACCATTGTGTATGATGTTATCCTTCCGCTTGAGTGAAGCATTGACTGCTGGGTAGGTACTGCAACAGGCCAACAGACGTATTTCGGGTCACCAAGAGTCTAGCACATGTGAATGCTGGTGACTGGTGAGGTTGGAAATTATAAATTTTCTTTATCACGTCGTCGGTAATAAGGGATACTGATATTGTTGCCATTTTTGGTTCACTGTGTCGATGTCAAAAAAGGGATGAGGAAAAGATACGCAAGCAGAGATAGTGAAAAAAGTTTAGTTTTTAGTTTTTCAGAACATGAAAGATACACAACGACACAATTTACCAGGATATCCGTAAGTGAAGTGAAGTATATTCCACTGGACATGACACACACAACGCAGTGTAAAATGTCTGAATACAAATAGAGATTGTTTTGTGCTTTTAGATATCTACCCTTGATGTCAGCTGTCTGTAGCAGGAGTTTGACAAATTGTTATATTTTGCGAACTCAAAAAGGCATGAACAATTCAAGGGGGATGAAGCTTACAGAAAAGTGCAAACGACGGGATGGCAGGAGATGTTTCAAGTCCTGCTTGGTGGTTTTTGATAAGGAAACGAAAGGTAGAAATGACAAATTTTTCTCTCTACAAAAATTGAGTGTCATCGTAATTGAAGTCCTTAAACTAGCTCCAATACATACCTATATAAATTTCGATTTTCATAAGAAGAACTTTCTTTTCACTTTTACAATAGATATTAATATGTACCTGAACTCCGACCTATTCCCGACATTCACATTAATGGAAGAGTGATTCCTAAGTGCGAAAAGTTCAAACAGCTGGGATGTATAATCAATAGCCAAATATGTTTTGATTTCGACATTAAGCATCGCGGAAGCGTAGGGTGGATGAAGTTTCGGGAAAACTCAGGAATCTTCTGTGACCGAAAGATGCCCCGTAAGCTGCAAAAGAGATTCCACACCGGTGCTGTAAGCCCGCAGCTCACACAATGTTAGACAGCGTAAACAAAGTATGAGGCCAAATTAACGGCAGCTGAGTTGATACAATAGATGTTTCAGGTCGCAGCGTCAGCCATGTGGGCAGTGGTATTTATATAAAAAAAAACCTGCAGCTGAGATCAAGATGCTTCACATGGCAAGAATATGAAAGATCGATCGATTAAGAAGTTCCAAGATCCGAGGAAGCCTTCACGTCAAAGACAATATCTCGAAGAAAATGTAGCACGACCGGCCCAGTTGGTACTGTCATCTTGAAAAGAGAAATCCTACGAACGCTGCCAAAAGGGCATTTTCATGCAATCGTGAAGGAGAGGCAGGGCTAAAAACTCTTGTTTCACAAAAATGCAGCAACTGATTGGCTTCAGTGACTATGCGATTCAAAATCGGGACGCCTGCCGTTATTTTCGTAGGTTCAACCATTAAACCCCACAAGCGGACCAGTGGTGGTGCAGTAAGTTTAATCCTGATCATAGCTTCACCGCCATTTAGGAAGAGGAAGAAGAAGACTAATATCCACCTGAAATGCATTGACGGGCAACCAGCACAAAATGACTCAAAAAGTGGTACTCGAAACTTCTTCGAAAATATTCTCTGCAAAACCTGTCACATAGGCAGTGGTGGACTAACCAGGGGGCGGAAGGGGCGGCCCGCCCCGGGCCTCCGCTCTTGGGGGGCCCCAAATCCTTTAATTTATAATAAAATGGGACTTCAGTGAATCGTTACCCTGTATATCGCTTATACTTCAGTACTTCTTGACCATTTGCATCTCGGTTGTATCATGCGAGAGGAGTTTTTCGAAACTTAAACTAATTAAAAATTATCTTCGATCTACAATGAATCAAGAGCGACTGGTTAATCTAGCCGTGCTTTCAATAGGAAGACAAATTTCTAAAGAAATCGATTTCACAGAAATTATTGAGGAGTTCAGTAAATTGAAGGCACGAAAACACATATAACACGCTACGAAAAATAAAAAAAACTATCTTTGATTTATAAGGAACATAAGCTGATGATCAGCGAGAAAACAAAACTTATGTCATTCAAAATATCAAATAATGTTTTAAAAGATTTTAATTTATGCTTCCATGCATTTGATTGTTATAAATTCTGCCTACCTGTACATAGTTGCGAAAAATCAAATTTTGTAAGTAGTTCACCCTGCTCAAATAATTGTTTTAGAATTGAATCAGTTCATCACTATAAATGCCTTGGAGTATGAATTGATCAAAATTTGAATTGGAAAGATCATATCCTCACCATCAAAAAACATATGTTACTAGTAACACGCAAAATGTATTTGTTAAAACAAAATTTGCTCTAAAAAAGTTTTAAAATCAATTTATTACGGCCTTGCTCACTCTAAGTTGCAATATGGTATCGCAAGTAGGGGCGGTTCTTATAGTCGCTCTTTTAGACCACTGTTAATAGCTCAGAAACTTTTAATCAGGATTATTTGTAACAAAACTCGTTTTTATCAAAGCAGGCCCTTATTAAAAAAAACTGCGTATTCTACCAATGAGACACCTGTACGTTTTTAAAGTACTAAAAGAATTTTTCAAGCAAAGCGGCAATATTCCCAGTAGAAGTACACTTTTCTCTTGTCTTCGTATAAATACGAGTAGCATGCATCTTGTCAATGTGCCAATCGCTAACAGTACTTATTTTTCGCATTTGCGCATTTCGCAGCTTTGATTTCCGCAAAGGATGAATTCGAACTTTCATTGCTAAGATATCTTTAATTTCATAAATTTTTTTGATGTCATCATCTTGCTCAAAAGTAAGCATGAACATCGGGAGCGGTGCTTTACTCTTGTACTTAAGCATGTTGACAACTTCAAGTATTTTGAGGTTTTTTTTTATTAGGTCATTTGCAATGCGTTCAGGTGTGCATGAGTAGTGTAGTTTCTCTGCAACAACCTTTATTGGTCTTGTTTGTTTATTTTCAAATAAGTACTCTTGAATTTTTTTCTGGTTTAGCAATATTGTTAAGTTTCTGTAGGATTCTTCGTTATCCACATTAATTTTAACATCATTGCTATTTAGGAGAGCTGTATTAGCTTTTATTTTATTTTCCTCTAAAATATTCAATAAGCCTTCGTACTTCGTAATACAGAGCACTATAATTGGTGGAGGCTTTATTGTTTTGAGTGGTTTGGTTTCTTTACACTTTTAATGTTTAATAAGTTATCATTCTCTGTCCGGACAGTCATACATTTCAATTTGTATTTAAAAAAGGTTAAAGACTGGTTATTTACTATAAATTATGACGTCCTTAAATTATTTTTAAAAAGTAATCTGCTAACAGCACAAATCAATGTCTAAGTTTACTGCCAGTTTTGTTTATCTTACGAATTTTTTATTTCTTATATTTAAATTTAAATTGTTCCCTTTTATTTATTAATTGTATTTTATCTTTTCTTTAATTTTTTTATGAAGTTCATGAACTATATTTTGTAACCGATGTATCCCCCACATCTTATTTATTTGTTAATTAAATCGCTGTGTCATTCCACACTATTTTTTAAGTAACGGATTGATCACCATTATTTTCCGCTATATACCTTCTGAAGAAATTTTTTTTATAATAGCTTTAAGTTATGAAGAAAATAAATAAATAAATAAATAAAAAAAACAAATATTTTATCTAATTTTTTTTTTGTCGATCGATTCGTATTTTATTTTCCTCACCCATATCCATTTCATATTATAGGTATGTATGTTTATTTAGCCTAAATAATTTAATTCCAATTTAAATTTCACTTGCCAGATTTTAACGAAATAAACATAAACACTTATTTATACATACAAATGTGAACTGAATAAAAAGCTTGTAAAACTAAAGTTTTTTTAAAGCTGGGGGGCCTCATTCAGCTTTGCCGCCCCGGGCCTCTGACAGGCTTAGTCCGCCACTGCACATAGACAGGTACATGCTGTCGTCATTGTAGAAATAGATATTGCTGCAGATAAGAGTTGTTTATATAGGGTGTTTCTGAAGCCAGTACTACCTCTGATTTTGATCAAAACTCATGAAATTGCCTTTAATAACCATTTATTTGTCTTCAATCAAGAGAATACATTTTGTAACTAGTAAATAAGTTTTTGAACACACTTGTTGTGCAAAAACTGTCAACAATACTGTAAATAGCGGTCTCAGATGGTCGATTATATTGAGTTATGCGCGAGTGATAAAGTGTGTACATCTTCACGATAAAATTGCAAATACTTCTGAATAAACACGACACTGACAGTTTGCAATCTGACAATTGGTTTGATAGATATAACTGTCTGAAGTTAGTATTAGGTTAAAATAAAAACACCCTGTTAAAGTTACAAAGATGATTCGGGGTAGAATGGGTCTTTGATAAGCATGAAAGGTGGCCAGAGTTAATTTGATCAGTTCCATAATTGAAGCCGCTTCAAGGTGACTTGTCTGCTTTCCTTGAATCCTTACCAGCTAAAAAAGCGTTGATCCATTCAAAACTTACCTTGTATCATTGGCAGAAATTACCAGGAATACAGCCGTTTTTCCCATTTCCGTTTCTTAAATGCCACTGCGGAAGCATTGAAATCGGCTCAGATTCCCACGTTTGCCTGTTTGTTGAGTTTCACCACAGCGAATTTTAAGTCGGAAGAGTTGAAGCTTAATACGTTTCTTTTTTCACTCCCCGATTTGCACCAAATTCTAACCCTATAAAGGCGAATTGTTTTTATTTGGCTTATGTCCTAATGAAGCTACATTCGAACTATGGACTTATATGGATCCCCATCGAGACCTATTTCTGTTATGGACTAATGTTTCTGCGCCTATAAAAAATCCATCGCTATATTCACCAATAACCTCCAATGGTTACGATACATGAAACAACAATAAAAGCTGGGCCCGTTATTTCTTTTTATACCCTATTCTAAGGGTATATTAATTTTGACGCATAGTTTGTAACATACCTTAATATTGCCCGTAGACCCCTAAAAGTTACTATATTTATGATCAGCATCGATAGTAATGTCGATCTAGCCATGTCCGTCCGTCCGTCCGTCCGTCTGTCGGCAAAAATTAGGCCTTTAAACTGGACGTAGAGAGCTGAAATTTTAACCATATACTCTCTAGGGTCCCGAAATAATCAAGTTTACGAATTTTTGAAATCCGCCCATAGACACGCCCACAAACTCAAAAAAACAAAATTTTGGAAAAAATCGAATTTTGAGCTAGAAAGCTGAAATTTTTTATATATGATCTATGACTCCTAAAACTGCTCTGGATAAAAAATTTTTAAAATCCACCCACTGACACGCCCACAAATAAATAAAATAATTTTTTTTATACCCTATTCTAAGGGTAGGTACCTATATTAATTTTTGAAAATCCAAAGTTTGAGCTAGGGAGCTGAAATTTATAATATATACTCTTTATGGGCCCTTTATGCTCATGAGTAAATATTTTCAAAATCCGCCCACTGACACGCCCACAATTATTTTTTTTTTGTTTTGAAAATTCAAAGTTTGAGCTAGGGAGCTGAAATTTATAATATATACTCTCTAGGGGCCCTTTATTCTCATGTGTTAATTTTTTTTTAAATCCGCCTACTGACACGCCCACAATTAAATGAAACAATTTTATTGAAACACCCAAGTTTGAGCTAGGGAGCGTTTTTTTTATAAAATCCTTTAAATGTTATATAACAAAATATGTAGAGCGTTCTTAACAATTCAACCATACTTAGACTTTTGTCACGCCCACTTATGAGGGATAGGAGTAAGAATAGGGTATCCAACAGTTCGCCCAAGCGGACTGTAGCCCGTCCCTATGTTTAAACCTTACCTTATTGGGCAAGACTATGACCGGTTTAAAGAGGTCATAACCCTTCCACTATACTGAACCAACGACCATACCACGTGGAGTTAATCGGTTCTCGTTAGATCACCGTAATTAAAACGACGTTGGGCGCGGTTAGTACGTAGATGGGGGACCGTTTGAGAACAATCGCGTGTCGTTGGCCAGTCCCATCTACAGAGTTGAGTTATCTACCTCATACGTGGTATTACAATGGACCTAAATTGGTCTAAGTGTGTCGGCTTCTGCCGACAGCCATATAAACCTAACCTATCCTCCACTACACTGCATCTCTACTGGCCGGGCTCTGTGGGGTTTGCCGTTTCAACCTCAACGAATATTGGCAGGCCTCCGATCTCGGATCACTTTATCGCTGATGCCAATCAATTGCTGGTGTTGTTGTGTAGGTGTGATCCAGAGGATGTCAGGCATGCCCATTTGTTATAACAAATAGAAATAATAGGTATATGACATTATTCTTATTAGAAGAAAATAGGAAAATTCAAAAAACGGCAAACGGTTTGGGAAGCTATACAAAAGCGGTTCAACTTAAAACTTCTTTATTTTTCTGGCCTTGAAGTGGCAATTTAAATCGTTCAGTTGCCATTCTTCGTTGATGCTGGAAGAAGAAATAGAGAAGGGAAGTTCCTTCAAGAAGCCTCGATACAGAATTGATATCACCGAAAGTTTCGTTATTGTCTCCCTTAATCACTTAATCAATGTAACCATGAGTAAACAAATAATTGACAATTATTATTACTACCCGGAACGGTATAAATTACTCATTCCCTGTGGAGCATCTCTATATGAATTTCGATGTTAAAACTTCACTCATCGAGTTAGCTATGTATGTATCTTTCCTTCTATGTTTGTTTACTTCACGCAAACATTCCACCGTCACTCATGACTTCACCTACACTAAATTACAAATAAACATCCAATAATCCCAAATAAATGTCAAAAAGTAGCTATCAACTTAAGTTATGGCGACATTTATAACAGACCCAGTTTGCTGGGGGATAAAAAGAAAAAGTATCATATGAAGCCACCTTCGATAGCGTTAAGTACCTTGTTTGTGCCGCTCATATAATGCCATTTATGGGCAGGAAGTTCTATGTAGCTTGTTTTTCTTACAAAACTTTAGGGGTGTATTCATGCCTTGTATCGATATAGATGTGCTCGCATCCATGATTTGTTGGATTGTTGCTAAAATATTTGTAAACTAACATCTATCATTTTTTATGTTGCGATGCGAGTTATGATGTCGCATTTAGTCAATAGCCCTTAATTCAGAATTATTCCCTTCATAGATTTTGACAGCAAGAAATAAGCAGTAAAGACGACTTCATTGTTTCACGTAGTCCAAGGATGAAGACTAAATCAAATATTGTACTTGAGGCAATTTACTTTTTGGCAAATGCAACACTTCATTTTGAATATGTTTTGTTGAAGCGGCAGATAACGGTGTTCATAAATAATTTTTTATTGCCTTCTTAAACCCTTGTAAGACAGTCGAGTTAAAATCCTATTGTATCGCGTTGGAGCGGAAGAATTAACTGCAAGGATACCCGGTTACAAAGCTTCATTTCTCATTTCTTTTCATTGTAGGGCGATGCACTTAGAGGCTAGGCCATACGAAGTTTTGGCAAGAATTCAATGATGTTGAGTAAGAAAATAAATCACAGATATTACGGCAGTCCTACGCAAAATAAGCAGATATTTACAATAAGTCTTTGCTAATAGTGGTGGAGGCTAGATTTTGTGATCTTGTTTTTCGTTTGTCCTGATAGCTGGTTAAGCATTCAAGAGTAGAAGTTGACATGAGAAGCTTCTCAAATATGGACGTTCATAATCGACGTTGAACAGCAGGTTCAAAAACAGTATTATTAAATAAATAAAATATTAGGCGTTTATGCCATACAAGGCTTAAAACCTATCATCTCCAACCATTTGCTTGCGCGAAGTGAAAATATTATTATTATTCCCTCGAAAAAACCATGAATTCACCTCACACAAAAGCAAAATAACCATAAAGTCTGAGTTTTGTTATCGATATACCACAAAGTGGATAAAAAGTAATTGAAGAACATCTTAACAACTTGTTACCCTTGTTTTTTGAAACAACTGTCTAATCTTAAAGTGGCTTCCGCTCATTCGGAAACCCACCTAATCACTTCCACAACCTGTACGAAAATCAACCATGAAAGTTTACAAGCTCATAAAGACTGCCATTAAAACAAACAAGGGTAATCTTAAGGGATAACTTCAAAGGTGATAACAGCACACCAAGCAAGTTTCTTTCAGTTGGGAACTTTGAAAGGGAATATTTGAGTGACAAGCAGTGCCTGTTAGTGGATGCGATGAAAACGCCTAAAGGTATCTCAAGAGTGTCGCTGATGTGAAACCCTTGCAAGAGCAAGGAAAGTTTTGCTGCTTATTCAGCTCATTATCTTGTTACCGTATCTTCGCCATGGCAAGAATTATTTTCCTTAATGATGTACTTTTAATGGGAATTGGATTTAATGAAGTAAATCCTTTCAATTTGCGGTTTACTTACAATAAAGTGGTTAAGATACCTTACCTGAATTGGAGGAGCTTTTTTCGACGGCACATTGCCACCAGAAGGGCTCATAAAAAAAATAAAACTATTTATTTGTTGGCAAGAAATTCGAATAAAATATGAAAATAAATAAATTCCCATTGCACATCATAAACAATGACCTGAAACGTAAAAAGAGGTTCAGGTCTTTGCAGATACAACACTTTTATTTGGGTTTTAGTGCCAAGAACCTCGTGAGGTAAATTTACTGAAAGCTGTTTATTGCGGCATAAACAGTGCCCTCACACAGTAGTTGACGACTATAGAAAGAAATTCATGGAACGGTCTCCATGCAGAAATATATCAAAGGGTGTTTCTTTTTTGAGAGCAGTCCAATGCTAAATTATTATTCTGAAAATGATGTAACTGGAAATGCATTCCTACGGCTTACGATAGTTTATACAATGATTTGAATAAAGAAACCATTTTTGGCTCATTCACAAAAAGGGAGTCCTGCAAAATGTAACTATTCTATAAGTTATGGGTTGATATATGATATACAAATTAAAAAGCGAGAATCGAAGTAACTCATTTTCCTTAAAAAAAGGATGTGGATTTTCTAAATATTTCGCTTATGATTCCCCGAACGGCAGAACCAAGCTTAGTTCGGCATTTTACCAGAATAACAGGATTTAATATTTTTTTTTCAGTTTTTAATCAGGTGTTTTTATTAAAATGACTGACCTGTTTTTTTTATTTCAAACGCTTTTGAATACGGGTCACATTCTAGTTTCATCATCGAAAATAACTGACCAACTGACAGGCTCAAAGACGAGCGCGACTCGTTTTTATAGGCGTGTCTATGTTTGTCTCCCTTGAGGGTTTTTTGTCATACGACCGCACCGTTCTGCTTTTCCTCCTTTTATTCTGTCCATCACGCCGTATTTTCAAAAATATTAAAAGTAATTCGTGGTATGCGTGTGTTCTAGCTGCATCCTTCTTCCGCAAAGCTATATTCCCTTCTAGCCATGATAAATCTGAGGTAGTCTTTTGATCTGCTCTCCAGGTGTGGTGAGATTAGCTATTTCCCTTTTCTACTTGCGGAAGAATTATGATCCTAGAAAATATACCAAACTTTTAGGAAAACATTAAAATCGACCAGAACCGGAAGTGGAATTCGTTTCCCACAGGATATCTACAAACAGGCATGCGTAGCATACAATGCTGTTGTTTTTAATGGACTTCTGTGAAGCACCTATTCCAAGGACATTGCAGTCTTCAATTTATCTTCGAACTTCGGTTCGGTATTTCTTTGTGTTGTGGAGGGGCAGCCATATTGCCATTAGCCATTGGCCCACTTCTCTCGACCCTTGGGGAAAAGACCACCACAGGTCTACTGGGCAGGGACAGGTGTTTTAAAATGTATGGCCCAGTTCGTTCGAGGGTCGACGAGTGGTCGCGGAAGCCAGTCAAATAGACAGACGGTGAAGGGGTTGGAGGATATGACAGAAGCGGATGGTGAGCCTGACAAAGACCGTCAGCAGACTCCCTCCAGGCCAGAATATGTAATCAAACGGGCGGTCTCCTAAAGACAATTGCACCAGAACTACCTTGGACACGGTAGGGAGTCACGATCGATGAGGGAAGGGTTGACGCTCCCTTTTGATCCAGACGCGTCGGGGGACCAACGAAGGAGCAGCGTACATACATGATAAACGCGACAAGGGAAGGAGGAGTTTGCTAGGGATCAAGTCAGCGCACTAATGTAGGATGACATTGTGCAGCTAAAAACGAACTGAGACGGCTATAGGCATGAGTAGGTATGTGTCAGCTGAATTCTCGCGTAGAACTGTCGTTGGCTCTGCTTCCCCATGTATCGATGAATGTGTGAGTGGGAATACTGACCGACGAGTGGTCAAAAATATATTGGAAACCTCTTCTTGGTTGACCAGCAAGTTTATCACACTCGCATCTAAAGTTTGAGACAAAGGGGACTTTAATATCCCAAAAAACAAAACAAAAAAAAAACGAAGAGAAGGGAATCAGAATCTGGAATAGGAGATCTAGCCTGGACGGGCTAAATTGCTTCAAGCGGGAGCAACATCCAACAGGAATCTAGCAGAAGCTTTTGACTCTTACATTAAATTTGCTCCTAACTTCACATAAAAAAATGGCGGCGCCCATGCAAAAGTAATCTAACTAAGAATGTGTGCGTTAGCCTCTAATTTGGTTTCTATGCAAAATCCAATACACACACGATTAGAAGTCGCCTTACAGCTGTTTTTTTTCATTTGAGGCAAATTGAGAGACTCTTTCCAAGCTGACTACCTCATATTATAGGTCATCTATGATTCAGACGGAAAGAACATAAATATGCGATATATTTGTTGTTGAAAATACTTTAAACAAAATTGTACCAAATCGAAATCAAACAAAATAGGCAAACAAAAATACTCTCCATAATTCCAGGCGAATTCAAGCAAAACATCTGATAACGATAGGAATGCGTTTCATATACCTATTCAAAGGTTAACTGAATTACACCACAAAATCCCGAAAACTTTCTCAGTAAAAAAATGTATATTATCTTCTCCACGTTTTTTAACTCAACACATCCTTCATTTAAAATCAGGACATTTTGTGTTCCATAAATATTCTCATAACAGTAAACACAAAAAAAACTTGAGTGGATATAAAGTTTCATTTCTCCATGTTTTTATTTTTTTTAAAAAGAAAGGATTTCCGTAAAGAATCTGTATGGTGTGGTGGTTTTCTTTTTTTTTGAATAATTTTTGTTTCCTTCTTTTGCCTTTCCCGTTGTTCATCATGTTAAAACGCTTGTTTTTGTTGGAAAACGGAAACTTTGAAAAAGATTACAAAGTTATTTTCTTTTTACTTTTAAAAATGGTACCGTGTACGAGTACAAGGAAAATTAATAAATCCACTTTTCAAATGAGATTCATATCGCTGAGGAGAATTTATAGCTCATTCATGACCTTTAAGCGAATAAACTCAAGGCGCTCATATTGTGAACGTGAGACTCGAGTTTTGCATGGAGTTTTTGATATTGTTTTTTTTGTTTAGCTATTCTCTCCTGACCATGTTACGGTAGAGTGATATTAGCAACAGAGCAGAAAACAGATTATATGGTAGTAAGAGATTTTAATTGTTGTACCTATAGAATAAGCTAAGTGACTTTAAAATAAATAAACAAATATTACCCACTTACGGTGCATGCATAGCCTGACACCTAGATTCTCCAACCATTTGCTGGTGCAAATTGGAGCCCACAACTTAAAGCCGAATCCGCACAGCAAATTTAAGGAGCTTCTCATGGCAATTGATACTCTTGGATATTTGTCAGACGTTCGCAAGAACTAAGTGACTTTAATTGGCATAAAAACACTTCATAGGCATCCAAGAAAATAGTACAGGTTCTACATGTATTTTTGTTTGGCAGATATAACTGCATCTTAAACCCTACAATGGTAATCTTCGTCGATTCGACAAATAATCGATCTCTCTTCTTCGTGACATGAAACCCCCGTCATTTTTAAGTTCCTGTAGTGTGCTGACTTTCAATGGCTTAGCTTATTAGGCGAGAAGTGGCTCGTCGGAACGACGGAGAGTACCTTTTATGTAGTTTTTTGTGTTCGATTTAGATTTGTAATGTCCATTTATTTATATATATAACCGGAAAAGAGAGGTATACCTTAAAAATAAAAAAAATTAAACCGGAAGGCCTGGCGATAATTTTTGATGTCAAACTGGCGAACCTTACAGGCAGACCAATAGGGATGCATTGAAGTAGGAGAGATACGTTCTCTCTAGTTGAGATCACAACCTCGCCGTTAAAGGTGAAAATAGGAATGACTTCGAGATAGGTTATATTTGAATGCGGAAGTAGAAACGATTTTAAATGCTTGCGCCTGCAGTGATGCGGAGAATTCCATGCAGAGTGAGCAAGCAAGTTGTCTGGAAGACGACGTAGAGTAAAACTCAGACTGGTAAGTTGGTTACTCTTGCGAATCAACAAATAATTACCTCAACCCTTTTTTTTATTTTTTATTTTTTGGTTAAAAAGGGGAATCCAAATCCCAGAGCACTCAGACTCGGTAACAGTCCATTGCACTACCAGACAGAAATCCTCCTTTTGGTGTAGAGGCATGTGAATGGGAAGCGTATGTTGTTCTTCCCCATGGGGATTGAACCTGTACCACATGGGTCACAAGCCAACACACTAACCTCTACACCGTCCCCACCCATACCTCAACCCTTGAAACATAATCTTATTTTAAGATACTTAACTTACTTAACGGGCTCCCGATCCGTGAAGAATCTCTGCCTGAAACACTGCAGCCTCCTTTCTTGAACCTAGGGGCTGGGAGTCGAAGATCCTCTTGGCTGCACCATTATTGCCCATTCGCTCAATGTGGCTGAGTCAATGTAGTCGACGTGATTTAACTTTTTGGACTACATCAACATTTTGGAACAGCTTATGGAGTTCGCGGTTGTATCTTCTCCTACATTCGACCTCCTCGCACACAGGACAAAATATCCGACGGAGTATTTTTCTTTCAAAAGAACCCAATATTAGCTCCCCTTTTAAGACACGTTACAGATAATCAATAGTAACGTTACAATCGGCTACATTGCCAAAATTGTTTATAAATATGTGTGTCTGGGATAACTTTAACATAGGTTTATATATTTCTTAATGAATCGTATTCATTTTATCATTTTCTTGGGGCATATTAGTATATTCGTGATCAGCAGCGGTAGTTATGTCGATCTAGCCATGTCCGCCCATCTGTCCCTCTGCAAAAATTAGGCAATAAAACTTGAGCCAGACAGTTGAAACTAGGAACATTTATGCTCTCTAGGAGTCCTTCATGTGTAAAGATGTTTAAAATCCGCCCAACAACCTTTTTTAAAGTAATCATTGGAAATTAAAGCTTTATTCTTCGCAAAGTATGTAGCTAGATAAAGTCATTTTGAACAATTCTTTCAATCTGTTCAAATTCGAGCACAAATCAGGACACATATCATAAATGGTAGGTGCCTAATTTCCAATTTGGAATTTGCATTCATTTCCTATTTAAGTAAAACATTTCTCAGAATTATAATCTTACGTTTGGCGCCACATTTTTGTACTCGTAAGTCCATGCATAAAATATTTTATTCCTTCGAGTGCGTGCCTAAACTAGTGCACATTAGACTGAATTCATTTGTGTTCCCTTATTTAGTTGTGTAATTTATTTTACGTATCAGCCTTAACAGGACTAGATGGTCACCACTCACCAGACATAATTCGAGGAATGAGTTCATTTTTGGTGAAAGTATTTTCAAGTTACTTGATCTAACGCTGTGCGACAATGTCACTGGCTATCTTACAATACATGAATATAAATGAAAGCAAATTGGGTCATACGTGAGCCATTGACTTAATATATCCGATTGGTGTTACTGTCCCTTTTGGCAATTAGTTTCTACGACTTCAGTTAAGTATCAAGGAATAGTTCTTGGTATTGTACCTACACACACTAAGGGATTTATTGTGCCCCCAGAAGATTCTTCAGTCAACCATAGAAGAAGATTTCGGTGACCTTTGAAAAATGAAATTCTATTTTTATCATTAAAGCGTTTTCTCTTACCTTTTCTCTGAAGCCGACTGTTTGGCGCCAGCATTCAACGTGTTGGTATTTGAAAAATGAAAAAGTTATGCTTACATTTTGCCAACGAGAAAAACACTATAAATGAATGCTACGGCAGTGTAAAATACAAAGGAATGACTAGGAGTGACAATATTTTTCTTTATGGTGAAGTAACGATCAGAGCCAAAGGAATTGTAACCAACCCACTTAATGGCATCCCTACTGGTCCGCCTGTGAGCTTCGCCGGACTGAAAATGACAATGAGGGACGTAAGGTTACGCAAAACTAGGGAAGACATCAAGAACGTGGTTAAGTGCAATGGAAGGGAAGCAAAGTGCACTAACAAGTTGTATTAACCTTCGTGGGAAAAAGGAAAATTAAGTGAATGCATTAAGAAATATAAAGTTTTATTTAAACAACGCGAAATCCCCTTATTTAGAGCAAGCTGGATTTCTTTCTATCAAAAGAGACAAATTCTTTTCAACCATTTAAATCTCACATCATACACTAAAAATTCCCACCCCTTTATGGGGGGATACTTCTAATCGAAGGTAGTTATTTCGGGACTACAAAATATCCAGTCAACATTATCACATGCAACGAAGCTCATGTTTACCCCTTGTGTGGTGTATGTCTCTGTTCGAAATCATTACCCATAATCATGGGTGGGTTTCGGGCAAATATTTATCTACATCGGTTCTTGGAAACATAAAGAAATGCGACAACAGGAATTTGATTAAAATGGGGTTCTAAATCAACTGGGTGATCATAGATGTCATTGCCATGGTTGCAAAGATGGCTTAAATAGGCCGAATTACTTCAAAAGTTTGATACTGGCATATCCGGGAACGATACCGTTATAGATTTTTATTATTTTTTTTTCTCAATTTAATGCTTTAACGAAAGATCCGAAAGAAATGGCAACAAAAAAGATGAGTATCCTATGTAAATTTAGGAACATAAGAATGAATCTATTACTAAATATTTAGATGACATCACCGCAGGTAAAACAAGTTATTATTCATTGTGGAAATCAAGTGAATCGCTGCTATCGAGTTATCCATTCGAGGTTAGTCTGAGCTGCAATTGGATATGACTTTCGTTTCGGAATTTTTCCCCAACTTATACCTCGGAAAGGCTGAATGCTTCAAACGCCCTACCTATAAATGGAATCACCATTTAGAACAAATTATAGTTCATTCGCTAAGAGTAACATGGAAAAGTTAGAGTTATTTTATATATTTTAGCCCAATCAAATCTTAACTCTTACAATTTAGAGATAAAAGAATCACACAAATAAGTGAAGATATCCAACCATTCACGCTAAATGAAACCAAAACAGTCCATCAACCAGAGACACAACTCAAAAATCGAATGATTTTTGCCTCATAGCTTAATTGATGCTGCAGTTGATCAGCGGAGCAAGTAAATACTAGGTTAGAGCGGTAGTAAACACTTGTTTGATATTCCAGTAAGTCCCTTGCTATTTGAAGGTTGTCGAAGTTAAAATGATTCCGAAGGCAGTGAAGTAAGTGTCATGAAGCGGCATCTTACAGACCCATCCAGTGATACCAGATGATGAACAATTACCCATTTCAATCAAATATTTTAAACCTTTTCATTTTATTAACTTCTGCTGAATGCAATCAGCAGAAATGAATGTTTACTCTGAAGAAATCAACCCATTTGGGTTCTTCCACTGTATGCAATTATTTTTAATTTAACAGTGTTAAAGAAACGGCAAATGTCAACTGAATATTTCTTATCAATAGTATTTCATTTTAAATGAATAACAGTAGAAGCCCGAAAAGATGAACGCATAAAAAACGACGACGAGATATCTTTTCAAAAGCGCTATTATTTATGAGATTTTTTTCTTATAGAAAATGTTCGGTCTAATCATGTTCCCCGATAATGGCATATGTTAGTCTCCCTGCTTCAGGAACCACCTGTTGGTAACGCCAAATTACTTCTCGAGGCACTGATGCGATGCACCATTTTTAAGTTCCTCCAGAGCTAGGCACATTTGTTTATGGTTTAACGTTAGTTTTGTACGGTGGCATCTTTCCCGCACGAAAATTCCTTTTGAACATAGAGAGCACAACCAACGAACGGAAATAGGGAACGCAACATAACTCAAAACCACAGTCAAACTAAGCCCCGTTATAAAAGCACAATAATAAAAATTCATCTTTTCGAACCCTTGAATTTGAGCAGTTCATCTCTTGGAACCCTGTAATGATGATCGAGCTTTAACCGTAATTTCTACATTTTATCAACTTATAATATATATTAAATTTATTAGATTTAGATTTTATTAGATTATTTATTGTTAACTTGTACAAAATTGATTACAAAGTTTACAATTTAAAAGCTTGGCTTGTGCCGTTTGCCTGATTGACAAAACATAATTATAATATTTTTATATAAAAATCATTCAACAAACAAATAAGATTATTACTACTTTACACATACGTACATATTATAAAAATTGGATAAAAGAAGATAAAGCTATTTAGAAACTCTCAGTCATTATTCGGTTTCTATAATTTAAAGCCAGTTTGCCGTACTGATATAATTTTTGAATTTCAACTTCATTCAGCATTGCTACAATTTGATTTTCAGTCAAGAAATCGATAAGGATATGACATTTTCCCATAAAATGAATTGTATTTTCTCTTTCGTTCAAATTGCACAATGAGCAAATGACCGGTAAATCTTCTCTATGTGGTATAAAATTTAACTGTAAAAGTTCTCAGCGTAATCTGACCATCATTGATATTTCATTGACTCCATTTTTGTCCGGAAAATAATGATTCTCCTTTAAATTGTGATTTATTCTACAATATAGCTCCCTGTGCAGCGATCCTGTTGCGTTCCTTAAAAACCCTTCTCTACTGTCAACTGCTGAAAAAAGCTGGCAAAGTACTTTTTTCCAATTATGGTGATCATAATTATTAAGATCGAGGTCCATATCATGGTCTCTAGCTAAGTGCAACCATTCAGCATACCAACTTGTTTTAGCATTTATGACTTGAAGAGCTGTTATCTTAGGAAGTCCGTGATTATCCATCTTCATAATCTTTAAAACGAACTCAATTTGCATCTTTAGTGTTTGAATAAAAAGAGGAGATATACCTGTCCAGCACAACCATATACACTTCGCTTCAACAGAATAAGCACAAACATTTTCTAAGCTATACGTTGTCCATTTTTTCAAAACCTTGTGCCGTAATATATCATTTGATGATGCTTACTGTTTGATTATGGTGTTGAGAAAATAAATCGGAAAGAATAATTCCAAAAGTACCGCTATTTTTTCCCTGGTTCTCTTGCAAAGCATTCAATTATGGAAAAATGCAGTTTTATTTTGCGTCAACTGAATAGACACGAGGTCATTATTTTCACTGCTTATGAGTATTTTGTGGAGATTGACACATTAGATCAACAGTTGAAGTGGTTTAAGTGAATTTTATTTGATTAATTGTATTTCAAAGAAAAACGGGTGGATCAAAATCTCTAAATAGTGTTGAAAGTGCTCAAATCGATTTACTAAAAGAACAAGGACTAACAGGGCGTTCTACAGCTGACAAAATTGGACGAAGTTTTAGTGTGGTCTATTCTTATTTAAGAAGCAAAGATTCGTACGAAAAAGACATGAAAGGATGTCAAAAAACGGCAACAACAGCTGTTGGTCGAAGAACAATTTTAAGATGTGCTTCCAATTCCTGCGACCATGCGGCAAAAATAAACCAGAAAGCTGGTGTTACTGCAAGCGTTTTAACAGTGCGAAGGGTTATCAATAGTGCCAAACATCTAAAATGGTTGAAAATTCAAAAGAAACCACCACTTAACGAGAAACGGAAGTGTATGCGCTTAGCATTCTCTAGACTCCATTAGAGTTGGAAAAAAGAATGGTGTTACGTTGTTTTTTAGGATGAGAAGAAGTTTAATTTTGATGGCCCTGATGGGTTTAATTATTACTTCTACGATGTGAGGAAGGAAGAACGATTTTTAGCGCGGTATCATAGTCGAGAAAGTGGTGTTATGGTATGGGGAGCAGTTAGCTACTATGGCACTATTGAGCTTGAGCTCCAAACCTCAAAAATGACTGCATTAAGTTATAAAGTAAATTTGAAAATAAAAAGTTGGATAGAGGAGCGGAATGTGGAATTGCTTCAACAGCCGCCGTACTCACAGGACCTGAACCTTATAGAAAATGTTTGGGGATGGTTAGTACGAAAAGTTTATGAGTCTGGCCGTCAGTTTGAGGACAGAGAATCCCTTATTGCAGCCATTAAATTGGCCTGGAGGGAAATTTCGCTGGACTGAATAAAGAGGCTGTTCGATTCCATGCCGAATCGAATTTACGAAACTATTAGGCAATACCCACTACTAAAATTAACCAATAAAAAACTATTTTAAGCAAAACTTGTTTCATTTAATCCCAATAACTTTTATTTCCAATTTCAATATTTGTGTCTATTCAGTTGACGCAAAATAAAACTGCATTTTTCCATATTGAATGCTTTGCAAGGGAACCAGGGAAAAAATAGCGGTAATTTTTGAGTTATTCTTTCCGATTTGTTTTCTCAGCATCATAAGTAAACAGTTAGCATCATCAAATGATATATTACGGCACAATATTTTGAAAAAATGGAGAACGTAGCTTAGAAAATGTTTGTGCTTATTAAGTTAAAGCAGAGTGTATTTAGGCATATTGGGTGGCAGCCAAAAGATTCGTTTAAAAAAATAGCGCTGCAGCTTCTCCACCGTTTCATATTGTTTTGCTCCCCATATTTGTGCTGCATAAAAAATATCGACTCTGATACAGCTTGAAAATTTGCTGCTCTGTGCAATACTTCTGTTCCACGATGCACTGATTGCACACTTCGCCTTCGACAGTTTGTCTTTCATCCTCTCCATATTTAAATTCCTTGTAAAGTAAACTCCAAGATACTTGAATTCATTAACAATTTCGATGATCCTGTTGTTGTAGTACCATTTTTCATTAGCACAGTTTCCGCCCCCTCCATTCCTAAAAATTATAATCTTTGATTTCTCTAAATTGACTATCAAGTTCCAAAGCCTGCAGTATTGAGAAAGCAGATTTATCATGAGCTGCATTGATTGCGGTGAGGATGCCAAGAGAACAATGTCATCTGCGAAAAGTAGAGCTTTTATCGTATGACCTGCGTATTCAATGTCACAGGGCAAACTTGTAGCTAGGTCTTCAATAAACAAAGCAAACAGGCCTGGACTCATTGAACAACCTTGTCTAAATCCTGATTCAGTTTTATACCAATCGGACATCTCTTCACCATTCCATACGGACGCCTATTCCCATAAAGGTTATCGATGACTCTTCCAAATTTCATCGACATTCCGATACCATAAAGTTTATAGAAAAGACTTTGTTTATCCACATTATCAAACGCTGCCTTAAAGTCCACAAAAAACGTATACAATTTTATATATTTTATATAACTTATAACATATATTATTCGCATATGAAATATATATGTAAATATGAATATGAAGTGCTATAAAATGAGAAGGCTGTTTTTGCTTTTTGTCAATATTGTTTTTTTTTTTAATATTTTTAATTGATATGGGCAAGTCAGCCCGAATACTCTTGCATCAATGTTGCCCATTATATCAAAGTTAATTAAAAACGATTTTTCTCAAGAGACTAAGAACGTTCATTTAAAGTGATCGCATAATTCCATCTCATCAGTTCAGTTTCAGGATAAAACACTCAACCATAGAATAACCCACATTATTAAAAAAAAAGCCCTCGAAGGAAAAACCGAATGCTCAGTTATGCCTTTAGGTATTGCTCAAGCTTGAAGTAAGGTTTCGCATGAGAATTCGCAGTACAAACTAAAGTTGTTCTTTCCCACTAAATATAAAGCAATACTGGAGTCTTATCCCTCATTGGTTGAACCTGAAGTCCCACAAGGAAATATTCTATATTTACTCTTAAAAAATGACATCGGTCCTTTTCAATAGGACAGCAGAATTCTTGCTGCTACTTATGAAGCCGTGATACTTGTAGTCGAGAAAACCGGAGTAGAATCAACAAGAATTTTCAAAACTCTCTAGATGATCTAGTAAATTGTACCAAAAAATGGCGAATACATCTCAACAGTACCTACTAAATGTGTTCACAAATTGCGATTACCGTCTCAGGAATATTAGTAGCCTACTCGAACACAGCCAATTTTCTAGGAATGATCTTAGATGCAAATCTAAGATGAGAGAAACATATAAAAAATGAAAAGGAAGACCTTAACATCAAACTTAGAAAACTATATTCACTTAGTGGGAGATGATTGCCTAGATCCACTCATAATAAATTATTATACTGTATAAACAAATACTAAGACCTTTATAGACATGGAAATAGGAAATTCAGTTTGGGGTTGTAAGACAAAAAATAATATACCTACTTTTCAACGATACAACGATTTCAAAATAAAGTCTTAAGAAACGTAGTCAACGCATCATTGTACGTTCGATAAGCAGATCTGCATCGTGACCTTAAAGCTAAAACTATAGAAGACACAATTAAATAAGTTTAGCATCACGCCGAATCATTTAGATGAAACTACAAACAACAAATGATTAACTGCCAATACTGTCTTAGTACTTTTCTCCTAGAGATTTGAATGTGCAAAGTTGTCTTTTTGGTACAAATGGAAGGGAACTGTAATTTTACGCCGACTTCGAACGGCAAATTCGAGGTGCTTCTTGTAACCATTAATAGTCTTGGATATTTGTCAGACTAGTACAAAAGATGGGAGAGTGGAAAAAATTATCATATTAGTTAAAGGGTCTTTGGTTATTAAAACCTGAGAACCGTCGCGTCGGTCAGTAATCTAACGCACTAACCACTGTCCCGCTATTTTTGGCTCACATTTTCTTACAACGATTCCAAACCCAAATTTGAGGAGCTTCTCTGGACAATTATCTATACCTCTTAGATGTTTATCAGACTTTCGTCAGATGGAATGCGATTCGAACATAGAAACCCTCTGTTAGGTTTAAAGCACCAACCTAAGTGTCCTGCCGTCAAAGTGTAGATATATTAACATATAAATAATGTTAGCTTTAAGCAACTTTTTCGTTGAAAAGAGGAAGAGAAGTTGTTGGTTTCGTATCCGTAGGTAGATATACATATACATTCATAGGTAGCCTATTGAAAAATTAACACAATCGACGACTACCATTTAAGTCTTAAAATTAAATTCAGATGTCGAAGTTACTCACATTTCACCTGATAAATCTGTAAAAATCGCAACCCAAATCGGTCCTCCCTAAGGCTAAATAAATTTTGCAATAAAAATTACTTCTTTCTTTATTTGATAGTAGTATAAAACCTCAATAAAAAATGTTAATAGTTTTATATTGCAATTTTCAGTTCACGTGTTAGACATCATGTTATGAAAACTGGGACAAATGCTTGCCACCTACTCTCGCAGGAGCACTTAACACTTTGAACAAATAAAATCTGAACAAACTTTTGTCATAAAAATATCCTTTTCCCACCTTCCTTACGATAATCGTCGTCATGAATCCAGCTGAGTGTACTGATACTCGTACGTAGGTACACGTATATGTGCTCGTAATGGCGCCAACCACGAAAGGAGCACAAAGCAGCAAACTTTTTCGTCAAATAATTTTGCGAAAAACTTTTCATTCGAAATTTGTAGTTTTTGATTAGCCTGAGAAGTTGTTACCAAATGTTAAGTTGCAGAATGTTCAATTGGTTCCGACCGTCTGGAGCCTTTAATTACGATTATTTTCTGTTGAGAGAGTAAGCACTTGAAAGCTACATAATAAGTAATATATTCAAGTGATGAAAATGTAAACAAAATCACTACCAAACAATTTAAGTTTCCTCCAGACATCATTGTGTTTGTTTAATGAACTCCTCCACTAAGCCACCTTTGCCGCGTTGCAAAAACTCTGCAAAGTATTCCTTTCCTTTCAGAATATAATAAACTTTTGTCCTCCTGTGTGAGAAAAGAAGAAAAAATTCCTCAAGTCATAAGGACATTGCTGTCATCACCCTTGTTGAAGGTAAGTCATTCTTTTATTATCGTTTCTTTTTTTTTCGCTGTCTACAAAGTCGACGGCATCAGACTGCAAGCGAGTAGGTAATCTTGTAAATCTGCAATTGACTGATATGTGAACAATAAAACCAAATAAAACTTGAAGACTTATAAAAGGAGAAAACATCCTTGTAGATGATGTAAAAATATTAATACAAGAGTTATTATGGATTCGTGCTGCATTTTGTATAACCAGACTACATTTTAATAAAGGACAATGTGAAGTGAGGTTGTTTCAATTAAAAGGTCATTGTAAGTACATAAAACAAAAATTATATGTGCATTGGCGCCTTAGGAAATTTAACCCTAGAAAGATAATCTACGTCTGTTAGACGTATGGCCCGCGAAAAAATTGATATATTCTTTTAACTGTAAGCCCCATCGGGTTGGTTACTTAAACTAACTCAGCCGGTGATCGGAGCTTCCCCGTGACGGTCATGGTGCGACGGTATGTACCTGCGGTAACAATTTATAGCTAAACCGTATGTCTGGGAAACGTGTGTGAAGTTTGTCATTCTTTCATTTAATTTAATCGTATGTGATTAAAAATTACTAAGACTCATTAGTAGACTTATTTTAAACCAAAAAATGCAAATTTGGCAACTATTAGAACTTAAAGCCAATTTAAGGTTCCTTTAAAAAATGAGTTATGTTTTTTTGTTGATTTGTAATGGAGTTTAGGTTTTTTGTTTTTATCTTTTAACTAATATTTATTTTTACTGAATCATTGATTTATCTCTCTTAATATGGACTCTATTAATAAATAAAACATTAATATTTCCTAAAAACCACATAGGTTTCATTAAATAAATTAACAAAGTGCCATACGTCTCTGAGACGTAGGTATGATTATCTTCTATGCCATAAAAAAAATGATTATCCTTCTAAGGTTAACCTGTACACCTGCATGCATCTACGGCATTGCCACAAAAGAGAAGAATCGCATATGCGGTCGTTGACTTCACCTACAATGCAACGATAAGTTTTGTATCCCTAACCAGCTAATAACTCTGCCAAAAAACAAACATAAACAATTTTCAATGTATTGATCTCATGCTGATGTAGTTCAGGCTAAATTAATCTTTTATTTTCACTCGGACGAAGCTCAAGTTAGCCTTCAAAAGTTTTTTATTGTTGTTGTTTTCCACTTTCTGGCGATAAGCATTGGAGTCAAGAGACAGTATCTCACAGTAATCTTAGCAAAGCTAAGAAAACGAGCAAACTTGATCTCAATTAAATCGTTTCTTTCTTATAAACCTTCCAATACACCTCCCTTATCTGATCAGATTATGGAAATAATCATTTATCATTCTGAAATGTTCCAAAATTTTAAGGCTTTAGAAGAATTTTAGCATTTACAAATCATTCTTTTTTTAAAATAAGACTAAACATATTTATCAATTGCAAAACTTGTTTTTACCGTTTGAAATTTCCGTTGAAAATTCGGCATACAGCTGGTAGATCTGTTGACGTTAAGATACAAAAAAATGGCTGAAAGCCAGAAAGAGATTGAACGATTAAGACCGGAATTCAGCCACTTATACAATTAAAAAATGCAAGTAAAACGGTGGAAATAGCCAAAATAGCAACAAAAAAAAATACTTTAAACAGTTGTTGATTGCAACTGACGGAAAATTTGTGGAGAACTGCGTACCGGTCGAATTGAAACTCATAGGTAATAGAGCACTAGAGCCAGCGTGTCCAGTTATCCCATTCGGCTCCGTACTAACGCTTGTGCGGGTAATATAAGGCATGTCTTTTTTGCAATCCTATATAGGATTAGATAAAATACAAAAAAACGCCTTAGTGTGAATTGGCAGCACTATCCTAGTTGACATATTACATTTGACATCGCAACAACGTCAGTGTCAAATGAACACGAAAAAACTGAACCATGTGCTTTGGAGGAATATTCGGAAGAAGAGTATTTACAGGAAAATATGGACACAATTAATCCTGTGCTATATATATGTATATGTGTGTACATATCATTAGGTTCCATAGAGTAAATTTGTATTTCTCTTAGCGCTCTTTCGGTCACACGTTGCCGGTACCGATTAAATCGACTAGGTGCAAGTGTTGGGTTCGATTTACTGGCGTATCGTAGGTGCAAATTAGGAACCCAGTCCGGGTTCAAACGATCACAGAGATTTGCACTTTTTTCTAAACAGTAAATATTTTGCAACGCTATGGTTCTATTTTATTTTAAATGTACAAACATACCTGAAATAAAATGCTTAGACACGAGCTATTTAATTGAGTTCTTTTCTTCTTATAGCTTTTAACCCTTTCCTGTGTCTTTCCACAGACAGAGTGATAGTAATGTCGATCTAGCCATGTCCGTCCGTCCGTCCGTTTGCAAAAATTAGGCCTTTAAACTGGGCCTTGAGAGCTGAAATCGTAACCATATACTCTCTAGGGTCCCGAAATAATCAAGTTTACGATTTTTTGAAATCCGCCCACAGACACGCCCACAAACTCAAAAAAACAAAATTTTCGAAAAAATCTAATTTTGAGCTAGAAAGCTGAAATTTTTTACATATGATCTATGACTCCTAAAACTGCTCGGGATATAAAATTTTAAAAATCCGCCCACAATTAAATAAAACAATTTTATTGAAAAACCAAAATTTGAGCTAGGGAGCTGAAATTTATAATATATACTCTCTAGGGACCCTTTAAACTCATGTGTAAATATTTTCAAAATCCGCCTACTGACACGCCCACTATTTATAAAATTTTTTTTGTTGAAAATCCAAAGTTTGAGCTAGGGGCTGAAATTTATAATAATATACTCTCTATGGCTCTCTATGCTCATTTGTTAATTTTTTTTTTAAATCCGCTTACTGACACGCCCACAATTAAATAAAATAATTTTATTGAAAAACCAAAGTTTGAGCTAGGGAGCTTTTTTTACAAAAGCTTCGTTTTTGTTTGATAAAATCCTTTAAATGTTATATAACAAAATATGTAGAGCGTTCTTAACAATTCAACCATACTTAGATTTTTGTCACGCCCACTTATGAGGGATAGGAATAAGAATAGGGTATCCAACAGTTCACCCAAGCGGACTGTAGCCCGCCCCTATGTTTTTTTGTACAGAATCTTAATATATTGTTACCTTTTTAGTAATCCAAAAAAGTGTTTGGATACTCTTTCCTACAATTTAAGCTCAATTCGTTTTTCGGTTTCGAAGTCTATTAATCTCAAGCAGATATACCAACTCTCCATTTTTACATATAAAGATACGAATTTGAATTTGGGGATACTAGAAGCCATACTTTACCAAAAAATTCATATTTTTTAATAATATACAATAAATGATTAAACTTCCAATTTTGAACTAAATGCACGCCCTTTTGAGATTGTCAGTACTAAAAGAGTTATCGTAAGGACATAGAAGTACCTAAGGAAGCGCTGCCACTGGCGACAGTAGTGGAACTGTGCTCCTATTCAGCTTGCACAAGTATTGACAATATGGTGCTAATCGAATATTGGCCGCTATGCCTTATATTGAATATGTACCTAGTACAAACTTCTCAAAAAATGCTTTTTACAACATGTTATCATTTTTCTCATAATCGGAAAGGGTTCCCAATTTTTAAATATTTACCCAATCTTTTCATTTTATTTTAAATAGCGATTTTGTTTAAAATTTCCAGCGGTAACCCTGCTCTCCACGGGTTAGTATATCAGTTAACAATTTTCACCTGTGTGCTTACTAAGCGGGGTTTGCGTTTAATAAAAAAGACATTACTTACCCATTACTTCTAATATCATAAATAAAAATTCTTTCACATTTCTTTCGAGGAACAGATTTAGTTGCTTTGACAATTTTTCGAAATAACTATACCTTTTTGTCAGTTGACAGTTTCTCACATTAAAATTCACGCATAATTGGCGCTTAGGTAACAAAAGTCTTAAGCAATGCAATATTGCTTAAGTTTGTAAATTATTTTAAATCACGTTTCTCTCTATAAGAACAGTTAATTTCGCTAAGTTAAGCAGGCTCTAAAATAGGTTTATAAATAAGGCTATGCAATGATAAACATAATTTGAGTTTAATTGGACTGGTCAAAGTATATTCTGTTTTCATAGAGAACTATCAAGTCATCTTTGACTATTAATCTTTTGACCATTGTCTCCTCACAACTTAAATCACAAAAGGACATTCAACAAAACCTTAATTTGTCTTAACTTGTCAGTTAATTAAGTCAGCAAATTATCATAAAAACAATCTTTCAACAACTTTGGAAGTGAACTTGGACAAGCAGATAATATTTTTTTTGTCGGTACAACCCTCACGCACTACCTACTCAAGTCTCGTATTTGGAACTAACTACCGGTCAATACAAAGCAATTAAGGCAACTCTCCAAGGAGCAGTTAATTTTCTCAATCTCTTCATTTTCAAATGGTACTTTAGCTAGCAGTAATAGCAGTCTACAGCGAGAGGAATACAACCTTTCGTCCTGTGTAACGCAATTACTATCGGTAAATTTTGCAATGTGCCTTTCCTGAACTATATCGGAAGAAACGATCTATATCCTCCATAGCCTCTTCTTCATGCAGGACTAAATGTGATTCGGTTCTTTAAATACACTCTTGTGGCGGGCGCTGTGGCTATTTGTGTACCGTATTGCCCCAAAGTCGTTAATGAACTTGTTGTTATGATGTTCTGATTGCAGACATGCACACACAAAGAGGGATGCCTAAACGACAATTAAATAGATATACGTACATTAATCCGTATCTACGGCATTGTGAGATTGTTTAGTTTAGAAGTTGGTGTTTAGATATCCGCATATACGCAACCACTTATCGTTGTTTCCCTCTGTCTCTTTGAACGCAAGTCTATATCATACCGACCAAGGCCTAAATGACCACATGGCCCACTGTACACTGCTGGAATATGTTAACAGAATTTAAATTGTCTATTACTGGTGGTATAGGCAATTAATTTGAGTTATTTACTTGACTTCAAAAACTATTATCGCGGTATCTGTGGATGGATAGAATGTATGCAAAGGATACGATCTAAATAGGACTTTCTTTTTATTTTCATATGAAGATTGGAAGGATGTTTATGAGAGTTTTAATATTCGAGACACATGGTCACTTCTTGAAATTGAATATTAATGCTTGACCTCATGCTGGGTTGGGATATTAATTGAGATCTCAGTTCGGGGATTCACTTTATTAAAACAATAAAAAAAGGCGGCTATGTGTCCTTAGCAAACATTTCAAGAGGTAAATTTAGCCAAAATACAGTAGTTAACTTTAAATCTCCTGCCCAAGAGACGAATATTCATGGCGATTAAAATGAGAAGAGAAACGTTTCTGCTAAGCTTTTCTAAGGATTGCAGAATGGTTAAAGTTGTTAATGGTTTTCAACACGTTGAACAATCAGATCAATTTGTGTTTCACTTTTCATACGACGTTGAGTTCGAAATTGTTGCTTGCCCTTTAGACTTGTTCACATTTCTTTGTATAAATGTTGCAATAAAAAATGATTAAATGCATAATACGTTTTCACCAAGATTAAAACTAATCAATCTTCTCTATCTCCGAGGACTGCACGAATTTGTATAAGACTTAATCTAAAAATAATGAATCTACTTGCAAGTGGTATCTAGATCCAATTAATCAGAACCAAAGTATGGCACACAATCCGCATGGAACTAAATAATGCAATTTATTACCGTCCACCTAGTCCGACATCCCATAATGTCACCTATGTTTGAGTTATGTCACCGCGCACGGCCTTCGTTGGAAGATTTTAACTACGAGCCGATTGTATTTATTTTTTTTTTTTTAGATTTACCCCTACTATAGCCGCAGTCGGTGTCTATCTCACAAACAATCAACTAAAATAGAACATAGATGAATATTTACCAGCACTCGGTGAAAAGATGCGCCATGAATTTAAAAAATGAACGCTATAAATCAACTCAGCAAATTTAATGTTTAATTTTATTTTAGAGGTTATTTCGTGGTCGGCGTGTGTGCTGCGCTGACAATGCTCATTGTCTAAAATTTAAGAGAAGACGGGTGATGCCTCGCCTATTTAATTTGGCGGCATGATTCCTGGAAGACAGCACTGCCACTCTGTGCTTGAGTGCACATTACTAAGCAGCCATGTATATAAGCTGACAGCTTCCCAAGTATCCGTGCACTTGTAGCTAATGTCTTCCTAGTTGGCCCTCACATTTCAGTTTCAGGTGACTGCCTTCATGAGGCATGCGACAATCCCTCCCAATTGAAACCAAACAAACACCAAAATAATTTTGCATTATGTTTCTGGTAATAATCTCGGCCAACAGGACGGTAGGTTGCTGAGGTTATGTTTTGGTGTTATGTTGCCACCTCGGTCTGTAACCGGATTCATAAAATGTATTTCAAAACACGAAAAGGATTTACGAAACATAAATTTTGCATGGCGATTGTTGATATATGCTTATGGCAGGCGTTTCGGTAGCAATAGTGACCGCCATGGATTGAGAAGCGCTAAAAAACAGGTGCTGAGAAATGATTTATTATTAAACGGGTCAGACTTTTCCACGGATAATTGGATTCGTTACAGAAAGTGTCGAGGCATTTTGGGGATTGTAACCTGGTAGAAGGATTAAAATGTGTTTCACCTGTTTTGGATACATTATAATTTGCTGAGCACTTTTTTAATATGTACTTTTAAATTAAAATAAATTGTTTTATTACGCATGAAATGAGATGTTTGTAAAAAGTCTTAGCGAAATAATCTATGGCAGCATTAAAAAAACCGTGTGACAAAAAAAAAACAACACGGTTCAGGTATTGGCCGAAAGTGCCAATATTAACACTGCCAATAATTAGAATTTTATGACTGTCAATAATAATAGCTAATAAGCGTCATTGGTTGCAGATTTAAGATAATGCAAAAAAAAAATTAAATCTCACGATGTGAGTGATGTCAACAAGTTTTACTTGACATTAAAATTGCTGACTTTTCGAAAAAAAATAATCGCTTCTACAAGGTGGCGCAAAAATAACCTTCCGATGTTGCGAAAGTCACCGACCGATTATTGCTCAAATAAATAGTCACCAATATTCCGCGTTCTGGAGCAGTGTAGCGTAACATTGTTTATTAACGTGTATTTCGCATGTGTTTACTACACAAATGTCAAAACAGAACTGACATTAGGGGCCAATCGCAAAATTTATAGCATTTTCTGATAGGAGGGATTACTTTTGCGCCACCTTGTAGATGTTACAAGATTCCATGATCAACTTGAGAGTTTCGTTTATGCTACGTTTATGCTACGTTTCCCCCAAGAGATTATAGGCAGAATATTAAAAATCAATCGCAATATTATGTTTTCACCAGAGAGAATTAATTTGGGTATTTTTTCTCAAACCACTCTCTGGCTTTAAAATTTTGTGCACAAAACTTCCAACAATTGGTTGTCAAACTATTGGGTGGCTCTCAATATTCAGCAGCCAAGGTAATTTTATACGTCTCGTGCTGTAGAGAGTTTGAATAGAGTTGTGGCATTTTATCTGCTTCGGAAGATGGAACTGGAAAACCGCGGACGATTCTAGATGCAAAAAAAGGTATAAAAAAGGAAACCCGCAACAAAAGGCAGTTGCCACCGCGCCGAGAGTTTTGTCGACATCAATAATTTTATTTGACGAATGTCAGGCGAATATGACGGGGAGTGAGAAAGAGAAGGAAGTTAAAAGTGCAACGGGCAGCGCGGTGATGCTGCAATTTGGCTAGTCAGCTAGGAGTGGGTTCGTTCGCAATCGCTGTCGACGGAACTAATTTTTGCTGAAAATTAAAAAAAGGGGAAATGGGCGCCACGCAAACCTTTATTTGAGGTTCGGACAGTGGTGAAATAAAAGAAGAGTGTTATTTCCCTAATGGGGAATTCAACAATTTATTAGAGTTTAAACAAAATAACAAACGGGTGGAGAGGACCAAGGTTTTCTCTTATATAACACCAATTTACAAATCTGGATCTAAGCAAGAAATTACAACTTATAGACCAATCTGCAAAATATCTGCTCTACCTAAGTTATTTGAGAAAATAGTTTGTGACAAGCTTACTTTCCAATTATAAAATTTTGTATCCGATTTCCAACACGGCTTTATTTCTGGAAGATCTACATCCACCAATCTTTCATTAATGACAAATTATATTATAAATAATTTGGAATCTAATCGTCAAGCCGATATAATTTTTACAGATTTTGCCAAAGCATTTGACCACGTTAACCATCATATTCTTTTACACAAACTCTTGGACTTGGGGTTTCATTCTAAGTTTCTTGAGTGGTTGAAATCTTACTTAACATCGAGAGTTCAAGTGGTTAAGATTGACGATCGGCATTCTAATCAAATTATGGTTCCATCCGGTGTCACTCAGGGTAGCCATTTAGGCCCATTATTGTTCTTGTTTTTTATTAACGATATTCCTAAAATCTTTCTAAAATCTCATTGTCTCTTTTTTGCGGACGACCTCAAACTATATCGAAGTATAAAATGCTCTGATGATTGTGCTGTATTAAATAATGATTTGAACAAACTCTCTCTCAGATAGTACAGTAGTATAAACTTCCTAAATCTCAATATTTCAAAATGTCTTGTTTTCGTAAAATTTCTCCAATTTATTATGAATATGATTATCACATTGATCTAGGTGTTATTCTTGATACCAAAGTTTCTTTTCTTCCTCATATCGATTTTATTATAAATAAATCCACCCAAAGGTTAGGATTTATCAAAAGAAATAGTAAGGAATTTACAGATGCGTATACTTTAAGAACTCTTATTATCTCTCTTGTTCGATCAGCGCTTGAAAACTGCAGTACGGTTTGGAACCCAATACAACATTTCGTGTGTGAATCGAAAAAATTCAAAAAAATATTTCAAGGTTTATGTATTATAAACTTCACTGTGGTAATTTATTTATTTATTTATTTATTTTATTTGTTTAAATCGCTGTACATTTGAGAATATAAAGAATTCTTATAGTTCACATACAGGTTTTATCATGGTAATATAAAGACATCGAATGAATATATAGAGAAAATAAAAACATGAGATAGATATTTTACAACTTGCACTTGCGGATATAATAAATTAAGAAGAGAAAGAAATCTAAAAAATTAACAATAATTTAAAGAGAAAAAAGAAAATAAAAACAAACATATTTGACATTAACCAGATAGAGAAATTTCAATAAGTATTTCTGAAAAAAGCACAGATTGCCTTGAGGAGTTTCTTGAGCTCAACATTAGACCTGATAGCAATGGGTAATTGGTTCCAGAAACTAGTGGCATGAACGAAAAATTGTCTGCGCGAAGTTAAGCAGGTGTGCATAATCGGTCGCACTGATATGTAACGAGTGGATCGATTTAATGTAATTTTGTTGTATAAATACGGTGGCTGTTTTTTGTATATTACGTTAGCGAAAAAAGCACAATATTTATATTTAAGAAAGCTGTCAAGAGTGCCATCGAGAATTTAACGAAATTGCGAGGAAACGTGATCGTATCTACGGAGGTTAAAAACATACCGAGCAATATAATTAAAAGCCACATTAAGTTTTCGGGATGAGATAGAGTCCATATCAGAAAATATTTCACACCCATATGTAAACATCGGTACTAAAAGCACCTTGACCAATTTCATCTTTATATCTATTGGAAGAAAATGTCTACTAACAGAAAGGCCGCGTAGGGAAGCATATATTTCAGACACGATACTGTTTATATGATCATCCCAAGATATGTAGTTTACTGTTGAATAGTATGCCTAAGTTGTTCACTTTGGAGACCAATTCTACTTGCGACCCATTCAAAAGAATAGGTGGAAAGTCATCAATCAGAAGTTCTCGCTTAAAAATTGGGATTGCTTTTGTTTTGGCAGGGTTCAACATCAGTCTATTTTGCAGTGACCATTTAGCAATTGCGGATAAGTCCTCATTGATTTTCGTGATTGCATTGCCGACACACCCAAGTGGGAAGCTGTAATAGATTTGCACGTCATCGGCATATATATGGAAGTTACAATAAGACAAAACGGACGGTAGATCATTGAGGAACATGGAAAAAAGAAGGGGACCAAGAACTGATCCCTGAGGTACACCAATAACCACAGGACGGTAGGACGACAGTAGCCTATTATGAGAAAAGGCTTGGATACGATTGGTAAGGTAAGACAGAATTAATTTATTGGACGAGTTGGAAAAATTGAACGAAGCTGCAAGTTTATTACATAGAATCTCAGCGATAATAGAGTCAAAAGCTTTGGAGAAATCCAGCAATGTAATTATTGTTAATTTATTCTCATCTATAGCTTTTCGGACATCATCAGATACCTTCAATAGCGCTGTAATACAGCTATGACCTGATCGAAAACCTGATTGAAGAGGACGAATTAGTTTGTTGGACTCAATGTAATGTTTTATTTGGCTACTAATTAGCGATTCAAAGACTTTTGACAAAAATGGGAGTACTGCGATTGGGCGGTATTCATTCCTCTTATCCCTTTCAGGAATTGGGATAATTTCGGCCATTTTCCATAGTTGAGGGTAGTTAGATGTTGTTATAATGTGGTTAAAAATATGGGTTAAGTGGGATAGAATATAGGGAAGAAGAATTTTTATGAAGTCGCGGTGTATATTATCTAGGCCAGTGCATTTCGACTTAATAGAAAAAATCGCTTCCCCTACGGATATAGCATCTACCGCAGACAAAGAAAAAGCATCTTCCGAAGAATTTGACGGAATACTATTTATTTCACTATTTATTTCACTATTACCTTCGTTCGTAAACTTAGCGTTTAGTTCTTCGATATTGATATCGTCTTTGAACCCGAGCGGCTTTTTATTCAAACCAATCTGTCGTATTTGGTTCCATAAGAACTTTAATGACTTATTTGAATTGAATTGGTTTGAGTAGTGTTGATATTTGGCACGTCTTATCATCTCGGTTACCTGGTTTCTAAGAATTTTGAAACTGTTGTACATATCCGTGCACACATACCTTTTCCACCGACGAAAGAAAGAGTCTCTTCGTCCCATAGTATTAAGGAAGGAACTGGACATCCAGGGTTGGTCTCTATTTCTTACACGACAGGTTCGCAATGGGAACAATTTTTCAAAAAGATATAGGAGGTAAGTATTCAAAACGCTAACTTGATCATTCATGTCAGGAGTCATATATATTGACTGCCAATTTAGATTGCCAAATTAGAATTACTGCTGTACTACTACATTGCAAATTTTGTCTACATATTTTCTGAAGAACACAACTTTCATTATCACTTTTTTTTCTCAATAAAACGGTTTTGTTTTTTAAGTAAGTCAGTAGGCAGATATAGTCTAGAGCATTGTTTTCCAACCTTTTTATTGTCGCGACCCCCTAAAAGACAACAAATTGAGTAAACTGCCTTCTAAAACATATTAAAACGTTTATCAAAGTTTTGCATTACTTACGTGACAAATGTGAATTTACTCAACCGAATGCATCGATATGTCAGCACGAGAACAATATATCATATAAGTTTTCTTTTCTCTAAAATTGTTTGTTTTATTACTGGATACTTAGTTTTAAATTATAAATCTTGTAGTATCGTGTATTAATAAGTTCAAAAATAAATACAAATACTGTTGGGTCGTCATCGTAATCGTCATCATAGTTCTAAGTGTTATAATATGAGATTGTATATTTGAATTTACCGCCTAATTTATACCATTCACCATATTTATGAATTCGCCAGACAATAAATAACTTTTGAATTAACATATTCTCTCTCGCAAAGCGAATAACCCTGTTATTGGAAAATTGTATAAAAACCCTCAGGAAATAAAGCTTTTAAGTTTGTATTGTTGAAACCCTTAGGGGAAACGCTGGTCTTTTCATTTCTTGTCGTTCGCTTGACTCGTTTTCGAAATTTCGCTAAACTGTTGTGGAAAGTCCTTAAAGAAAAAAGACAATCTCTTAAGTCATCGTCGTTAAACCGCACAATTCACCTCCTTCGTTGTACTCGCATCCGTTTGTCAATCGGGCAAACGAAATAACAACCCAGGATCTATCTATCCCTAGTTGAAGGACAAATAGAGGTCCCGCGGTTGGCGATCGGAAAAATATCCAAGCGTACAAATACAAAAAAAAAGAAAAAAAAGGGAGTCTAGGTGAACTCCCATAATGGGTCTTATTTTGTAGAGAGATTGCGACCTAGCTTCAACCAGAGGTTGAGAAACTATACCCTAGAGCATAATGTTCCAACTTGTTGACAGACATATCTAGATCGACATATCTTTCGATTCTGATCACAAATTTAGTAACTTTAGAGGATCTCCGACCAACACTATTGCATGTTGTCAACACTGACTGCAAATAAGTATAGGAACCTTTGGGATAGTGTAAACAAAATTCATGAGCAACTCAGGGCCTTAAGACTTTTCGTTATTAAAAGGGGCATTGGATCATACTTAGCTTGGGAGATCCTGAGTCGATTTAAGTTTAAAGCAACAATGGCCAACAAAATGAATGACTACATTACTTCCATTTGTATACATACAAAGGTTACCTTATCGACCTTTAACTTTGCATGAATCTGCAGCGTACATTACAAAGTATAGAACATCTTCAAAGTATCTAATAAAAATACAAAACGATACTGCTTCTTCGATTGTCGTTAAGTGCTTTCTGACAAAAGTCATATCTAACGTTGCACAATTTATTTTCACATTTTTTCTACATAAAACCTTAAAATAACGTCTAAAACATGAATTACATAGTATCCCAACGAATTTAAACATATCCATAACTTGATCCTTGCCAACCGCAAGACATTCATGGCAAGACACCGCAATGCTTCCGACAACCTGGAGCCATTTATAACCTTTGCTAAGTTAAAAGAAATACACCCCAGGACTTCGTCTTGGAAAACACAACTCGTATCACACGACCTTGCCAAAGTCTGCATCCTTTTATGCCCCCGACCAGCCAGCTTTCAAATGAAACGAAAAATCTCATTTTCACATTTATGATTTTGTTCCTGTCTCACTATGCACTTACGCAATCTATATTGTGGCGTACACATACGCAAGCTGTCATCTGCGAAAGGGGTCCTTTTTACTTTCGTTCTTTTCGCAATGTAAGTTATCGCTTTCTCCGTGACTTCAGTTAAGGATAGGGAAATTAACGCTTTCATCGTAGTCGCTGTCCTCGTGGTTGTCGTTGTCTTCTTCTTCTTCACATTTCTACACTCGAAATGGAAATAAATTCTCCAGCGTTTCCAAAGCCAGTATAAAAATTATCCATTTCAACCAGATCGACCGCATATTTCAAATGGAGAGGTGGTTCCACCGAACAGCGCCAACAGCCGCCTCAGTGTCGTTCGGCATAAAATTGAACATGGAATAGAGTCAGTAGCATAGCTAAGGTCGGTACTGAAAAGACTACACGACCGAAATGAGACAATGAGTAGTGAATGTGTACCTTTGGCGTCTGGGATATGCTCAGTGAATTTATATCACCCGTGGGGCAAGAACTCACATTTATTCCATCTACTTAAAAAGGAAGTCCATGAATCGAAGAAATGTTTCAGTCCCTAGTTGCAATGGCGGAGGACCTACAACAGTGGTAAGCATAAATCCTGAATGCCTAAACTATGTCATGAGGTGTGCTGCATTTTGCTTAGATTAATTCAGCTAAGGAAAATGCGTTTTCTTTTCTGAATGACTCATGATATATTGAATTAAATTTGCTTATCACACTGTCATGGAAAAATATCTTTTTAATACATCTTTGAACTCATGAGTTTTTGTTGGGGCCTACCCTAACAGGTAGTCAGATACAAATCATCATTTTCACTAACAAAATGTCTACATTACAGAAACAGAACATCACGATTCAATGAGCAATTTAAATGCAAGAGGCAACAAACCGCACAACCGTGTTCTACCCAACAAATTTACGAACATGATTTATGGCCCACAAGGCGAATCATGTTTAGCGTGTTTCGAATAAACGCTACGATGAATCCGCAAACAATTTGTTTTCAATGATTTTGAAGCATGCTTAAGTGTAAATTTTTTGGCATGGGGCAATGACGCCTCCTTGTGCGTTGTGTACTCTGCGAGTAAGCAATTTTCCGCCCGAAATACAAACAATCTTAAAATGCTTATAAATTATCCTACAAATCATTAACCTGGTTGTAAAACGATGGCGAGTAACAGTTGTTGTATCCCATTTCCAAAGTGTATCTAACTTTGAAAACTGAAAACGTATTTCACTTAATCATTCGCACCGGCACATCTCCCTGTAAACCATAAGCTGCCATCATCGGTGACAGGAAATCGCATGCGAAATTCGTTTGCAGTTAATTAAATCAGCATTTTTCACAAATACCAGTAGTGGCGTAGACCCAAGCTTCATAAACTTCCATTTTGCAGTGTAAGTTGAAAAATTCTTTTTGAATATCAGCCAAGAGTAAGTAAATTTTTACATTGTTAACTCAAACGGTCAATAAAAATTGAAATCCTATCGCTTTCGCTGTCTGTATCCGAATCCCAACTCTGAAAGGAGGAATATGGATAATCATGTATTCATGGCGAAGCACATTCTCTGTATACATAATATTCGTCGGCTAACACATGTGCGCCTTTCGCAGCGGGTAAATCTTTCTCGAGTTGTTGGCATTTTAACAAGCTCCCCGGGGAGCCGTATCGGAAGATAAAATTCAAATCCGAGCCAATATCGATAAGAAGGTGTGGTATTCACCATAATCACCTTTGTGCGGAATAATAAATTCAATTCTCGGATTTCAGGCTCCGGTTCTTCGATTGAGGACTGACTGTGCAGGCCTTCTCAGTTCAAAATCATTCCTGGGGGATACTTGATTCGTGGAATTGGATGTTGAAGAAATTGTGTTGAGTGCCAATAGCCGTCGATATTATTAATTTTTGATATCGTAGTCATGGGGACTTTTATGTTTTACGTTTTTTGTTATTTGCCCATAAGTATCGGATGAATAATTGATGTAGTTTTATAGGTAGATTTCTACTAACACCATATTCGAATAGAATTGATTTAGGAGCTAGTATTTTAATTTTTAACTGATAATATGTGTGCAAATTGCGTACACATGGTTACATTATTTTCATGGGTGTTTTCTGCAAAACATTAAAAGATGAATATTGTATCAGAGGGTTAGATATGGAATGGGATTTTTTCACTACTTCATTAATAAAAGATGAAAGTAAGGGTGAAGCTGAAAAAATGGTAGGTATGTGTATTAACTTCTTTTGATAAATGGAATAGCCGGAAGGCTCCTATCGTGCATATAAAACTTTGAATGGCTGGTTATATGTTGCAGCTTTTCAAAAAATCAAGTGTTACGCTTTTAATAAATACCATTTGATTCGATTGTCACCATTAAGTTGCGTTCTATGTTTTAATGGCCGAACTTCTGCTGACTGCAGCTGGACTAATATACAATAAAGTACTTATATCTGTTTGAAGAACAGCTTGATGGACGAACTTCATCAAACCTTGACGTTTAATATGAACAAAATCCGGAAAGGCAAAGTAACGCGTGCTTCTGCAGCAGTAATAAAATCCAAGCTTGTGAAAAATCAAGGTTCTTGGTACTCAGCATAAGGTATCGCTCTGCTGGGTTCCGGAACATGAAGGCATTCTACGCAACGAGTAAGTGGATGAATTAGCAAGACATGGTTCGGCAGCTGTGTCAGAACAAGCTGATCCATGTCTCTCATCCCGCCTTGCACACTCCGGCTTGAAGCAGGGAAAAAGGCAATAAGAGAGGCGAACCTTGGATGGACGACACTAGATACTTGCCAAACCACAAGAATGCTATGGCTAACCTTCAATGGAGCCAGAACCGAGAGTCTCATGAAGATGGATAGGAAATCACTATCCACCCTCGTAGGTATATTAACGGGAACAATAGGTACTCTGCGGTACCACATGAAGAAATAACGAATGACGGAAGAAGAACTCTGTAGAGGCTGTGTTGACGAGGATGCTCTGGAGAATACAACCCACTTACTATGTCACTGTCCGGGTCTCCAACACATCAGGTTCAGATTCCTGGGGAGACATTTCTTCCATGACCTAGACGAGCTCTCCAGCACACCGATTGACAGGATAATGTACTTCACCAAATCCACAGGATGGTTTGTATCGAACAACACAGTGAATAATTAATCTCAGTTTTTGTAGACATTGTTACAAATAAGTAAGGGACAACCCTCCTCCCAAGATGGGCATCACAATGGGTCAGCATTGTCCTGAGTGTGGCACTAAGCCAGCCCGCCTACCTAACCTACCTAACCGGGTGGCGACGGTGTAGAGGTTAGTGTGTTGGCTTGTGACCCGTGCGGTGCAGGTTCAATCCCCATGGGGAACAATAACATACGCCACCCAATCACATGCCTCTACACCAAAAGGAGGATTTCTGCCTGGTAGTACAATGGAACGTTACCGAGTCTGAGTGCTCTGGGATTTGGATTTCCTTTTTGGACGGTTTTAACGAAGTGGCAACAAATGAAAATGAGGTTTTCGAAAAAAGATACTTGTCTGATATCCGTTAATTTTATTTCATACCTGTAAATTCCATATAATTTGTAAGGAAAAAACTAAATGTTTGTCTTTTTTTTATGAAATATGAAAAATGAGGTAGGGTAGAGTGTGAAACCAACGACCATACCACGTCGAGTTAATCGGTTCTCGTCAGATCACCGCAATTAAACGAAGTTGAGCGCGGTTAGTATGTAGATGAGTGACCGTTTGAGAACAACCGCGTGTCGTTGGCCAGTCCCATCTACAGAGTTGATGTAGATAATTATACGTGGTATCACAATGGACCTAAATTGGTCTAAGTGTGTCGGCTTCTGCCGACAGCCACCTAAATCTAACCTAACCTAAACTAGTAGGGTAGAGTGTGGCTAGTATGGCCACATTTCACTTGAAGTCAAAAATATATTACCTATTCACAATAATAGAAATATAAAGCTGGGATCAATGGAAAGAACAGACTTCTTGCTTAGTGCAATTTGAGAAAAAAATAATAAAAAAAACACAGATAATTACTATTTTCTCAAATGCGACGAGTTGAAGTGATCCAAGTACGCACGTCGGGCTAGTGGGTGGGATAATTTGGACCAATCCCTGAAAAGTGGAAAAATGAGCTCCATAAAGGGTAAGCAAGGAAACATTTATAAGAGATTTAACTCAAGGCATAACCATAAGTAAAAGCAGAATTCAAAACAAAACATATTAAGAATCGTAGTCGCTATTATGTAGGAACAGTTTTTAAATAAAAATAATGACGACCCCAAGTCCAGGCGAGCACTTCAAATAAGCCCAATTCAGGTAAGTATGGCCCTGTACATACTCCTCACCCGATGAACTTTCAGAGAATTCTTTCGTGCGTATCAGACAATATATGCAAACTTTTGTTCAAGCTATTCGCAGCCGAGAGAACAAACTCTATGGGGACAACTAGCAATACATGTGTAGCGACTAAGCATATCTGGCCAAAGCTGGATCTGCGACGCTCTAAGTGTATAATCCCACTTAGCCGACTGCATATAAGCTCCACTATGGGTGTCATTACAGGGCACTGTCTAATAGGCAGGCACGCATCAAGGCTTGGCGTGTATTCAAATGACTTCTGCGTGGATGAGGAGGAGGACATGTCTTTCTTTCTCCCATAAAAGAAATCTCTATCTAGGAGACTTCTTGCTTTATGATCTATATAAATAAACGTTAGAAGTCTATCGCGCCTTATAACAGGCTCCAACTGGTTTAACGAGTAGTGAAATAAACCCCTACATCCCTGTGGTATCACAATGGACCTAAGACTGGTCTAAGTGTATTCGCTTTAAACTTGGACAGCTTTTACAGCCATCTCAACATAGCCTTACCTAACCATATCAGACAGTAACATTCCAGTTCTTCTTTCTTTTCGGAAATTAATTTTTGCATCATTTTTTCCACGTGTTCCAACTTATTTGTTATTATTTTTGCATTGATTTCCTTTAAATTTATTAGTTTTAAAATCTGAAATAGGTATCTTTACCTAGTTTGATAAACATTGAACATAAATAACGTCATATAAAAAATGCCAATTTTCTATAAAGAATACTAGAAAATATAAACGGGGCTCAGGAAAATATTGTACTTTATTAAATGATTTGTATCTAAAGGGTTTTTCAACAGGGACGCTACAAAAGTAGAGCGACAGGGACAGCAAACGACGCCGAATTTCTTGCCGCTCTTTTGAGATTTCTCTTCAGTAAGGTTTGCCATTTCATGATGGAGAGATATACCAGCCAACAATGAGTCAAAATTATTAAAGTTTACTACCGAAATTCGGAGTCAGTGGCCTCAACGTTAAAAGCGCTACGTTCAATTTATGGTCGTCATAATCGTCCTAGCAGATCAACAATTGAGCTTGTAGTGGAAAAATTTGAATCCACAAGCACAGTACAAAATGTTCCCGTGCCAGTGAGACAAAGAAGTGCCCGTAGTGTCGAGAATATTGCTGCCGCTGAGGCTTCAGTTGAAGAAAGCTCAAATGTGTCTCTCACACGTCGTTCTCAAGCGTTGGGCATCTCTGTGACGTCGTTGTGGCGAATTTTCCGAAAAGATCTTGGCCTACAATCTTACAAGATTCAATTGGCGCAAGAACTGAAGCCGCTTGACCACGAGGACGGCGCCACAAGCCACACAGCGAATGCCACAATCAATTTATTGGAACCCAAGTTTGGAGACCGTGTTATCTCACAAAATCGTCCAGTCGCTTGGCCGCCTCGGTCGTGCGATTTGACGCCGTTAGACTATTTCCTGTGGGGCTACGTCAAGTCTATGGTCTATGCCAACAAGCCAGCGACGATTGATGAACTTCGTACGAATATCGAACGTGAAATTGCAGCAGTATCGGCCGATTTATGCTTGAAAACCGTCGAAAATTGGGTTCAGCGTCTGGACTTCTGCAAGCATGCCCGTGGTGTCCATGCAAAAGAAATCGAGTTCTATACATAATGGCATCAAACGTACTTTCACAGGAATAAAGAATTTCATTGATGTATGGTTCACTGCAGGTATCACTACATATAAACCACAAGTACAGAATTATTTTACGTCCAGTGGTCCACTGCATTGATTGCTGTCATACCTTTTGTGCCGGACCCAGAACACAAGAGTACACAAAAGAAAGGAAATAAAACTCTCTTTATTTTAAGAGAGAATAAAAACATAGGCACGGGCTACAGTCCGCTTGGGCGAACTGTTGGATACTCTATTCTTATGCCTATCCCTCATAAGTGGGCGTGACAAAAGTCTAAGTATGGTTGTTAAGAATGCTCTACATATTTTGTTATACAAGGTGGCGCAAAAGTTGTCACCCGATGTTCTTTCGCTGTAATTTTTTTTATGAATGAAAAACTTTGGTTCTGCTTTTGGATTATGTTAATTGGTGTCTTAAGTTTTTTCTGTATCAGTTAACTTCACAAATATCAAAGTAGAATTTACATTTGCCGCCATTTGCAAAAATTATGCTTCTTCCGATAGGAAGATGACTTTTGCGCCACCTTGTATAACATTTAAAGGATTTTATCGAAAAAAACGCTCCCTAGCTCAAACTTGGGTGTTTCAATAAAATTGTTTTAATAATTTGTGGGCGTGTCACTGGGCGGATTTTGAAAATTTAATATACCGAACAGTTTTAGGAATCATAGATCATATAAAAAAAATTTCAGCTTTCTAGCTCAAAGTTCGATTTTTTCCAAAATTTTGTTTTTTTGAGTTTGTGGGCGTGTCTGTGGGCGGATTTCAAAAATTGGTACACTTGATTATTTCGGGACCCTAGAGAGTATATAGTTAAAATTTCAGTTCTCTAGGCCCAGTTTAAAGGCCTAATTTTTGCCGACGGACGGATGAACGGACTAACGGACGGACGGATGGACGTGGCTAGATCGACATTACTATCGATGCTGATCATAAATATAGTTACTCTTAGGGGTCTACGGGCAATATTAAGGTATGTTACAAACTATGCGTCAAAATTAATATACCCTTAGAATAGGGTATACAAATTGCAAAGGTTAAAGAATAGAGGAAAAGAGAACATCGAATTTTCTTCATTTCCCTTTTGAAGTGTGGTTTTCTCCTTTGAAGTGTGGTAAGATTGGCGACTGCACTGTTATGCAGTAGAATTAGAGACAGCTTGCAGAATTGCAGTGGCTGCAAAATTTACAATTCTATGTATGTAATTGCGAATTGCCCAGGACGGTGAAAAAACTGGATCGGTCTCTGGGTTGAGAGCAAACGTGGTAAAAATAAGCAGTCGATTGCAATTATTATAAATGATGGTGAGAGTTACGCAAATCCAAGCTGTTTCTAACGAATTCATACTTAATTTAAAAACTTTACTGAAATTTCTGAGAAATTAAAGCCATAAATTGAACCCTCTGTCGGATGCAACTGCTCAATAGCCTCGAATAAAACTGTCGAAAATGTGCAAGCTAATAGCTTTGTTTTTCATTCGTTTCATTCCTGAAATCTATTATGTCTTTAAAACCAACAAAGTCTTGTACAAGTAATAGCACATCTAGCGTTATTTCCTCCTTTGTTCGCTGAAATTATCGCATTATTTAAAAAAGGTACATCTAACCATAGCCCAATTTCCTTACTGTCAACTTTCTGTACGATATTGAAGTAATCAGCTTGGATTTACAGCGGTAACGTCAACTGAAGATGCTATCCTGAGATTGTGTAGACAGTTGTATAAGGGTACTAACTGAAACAAATTTACAATGGCCCTCTTTGTTGACATAACAAAAGCATTAGACAATTGGACATGGTCGACCAGGAGTTACGTCTTCATTAATTGTACAATGCTGATTTTAGACCACCCCGCTAAAATCAGCATTGTATATTATATACTATATATATATTTTTTGATTCTTATTTAAAATTCATAAACCAGACAGTTAATATTAATAGTAAATTAAGTGACTCTCGCTAATCAAAAACGTGGGGGTCCACAAGGTTCGGTTCTCGGTCCATTGGTATTTTTAATACAAGGTGGCGCAAAAGTTGCCACCCGATGTTCTTTCGCTGTAATTTTTTTTATGAATGAAAAACTTTGGTTCTGCTTTTGGATTATGTTAATTGGTGTCTTAAGTTTTTTCTGTATAGTTAACTTCACAAATGTCAAAGTAGAATTTACATTTGCCGCCATTTGCAAAAATTATAGCTTCTTCCGATAGGATGGTGACTTTTGCGCCACCTTGTATATACAAACTCTCTGTTTAAACTGAATTTTAACGGACGGCACATCCACTGCTTTTGCAAGCGACATTGCTTTCACCTATCATTCTGATTCAGTATCCAAATGGGTCACCAAGATAACAGAAGACCTAGAAACCCTAAGGCTGTGGTTCACGGCTCACAAATTAATTATAAGGAGAAAACAAAACTCATGTCATGCCATTCATGTTTGAATCTCTGTTTCCACGCTTTCGATTTTGCTTATCGATTCACTACAACTGTGGAAGAGGGGCTTTTATGCACAGTATAAATTGCTCTGTAAATTATTTTAAATTGCATCAGTGCAACAATCCAGATACCTAGATTTGTGAATCGATTTCAAATTGAATTGGAAAGTCACATCCAAAATGTTCAATCTATGTTGTTTTAAACACGAAAAATGTATTTGTTTAAACAATATTGATCTAACAAAGTTTTAAAATTAATTTATTACAGTCTTGGTTACTCAAAAATGCAGTATGGCATCGCAAGTTGGGGGTTCTTTCTTGTATTCTTTTGACCTTTGTTGATAGCATAAAAACATCTAGTTCGGATTATCTGTAACAAAAATCGTCTTACTCGGAGCTGACCTCTTATAAGAGACTTGCGTATATCTTATATTTGAGATATCTTTACCTTTTTAAAGTACTGATTATATTTTATTTTTCTCGTTTCTACACCTTCGCAGTCCCTACAATATTCAATAAGCTACCATTTTCTGTACGAACAATCCCAAATTTTCAATCCTTGTTAAAAAATATAAAGGAGTGGCTATTCACCTCTGATTACGGTAAAATTGAATTATGTTATTTTAACCTTTAAAATCTTATCACATCAGTAATTCAATTTTTGTTACATTAATTCAGGGTTCATTCAACACGTTACTGAATGAACACAATTATTTATTTCTACTATTATTAAACAAATTTTATTATTTTAATCTTAGTATGAAATAAATAAAAATAATTAAAAAGAAATATAAAAAAATTTTGCTGCAGCTGATTGAAAATATGTCAAAACAAAATTGTTTATGATTTTTTTTGTTTTGTTTCAAAACTTCAATATTTTTTAGCATAAAGTAATTGTTAATGGAGCATTAAATCAGGGCAACGTTTTACTATACAAATTTATGTCGTTAATCCACAAACAAGCAATCTATTTATGCAGTAAGGTGCGAACAGGGTGGCAACGATGTAGAGGTTAGTGTGTTGGCTTGTTACCCGTGTGGTGCAGGTTCAATCCTCATGGAAAACAACAACATACGCCAGCCATTGTCCTATTTCTACATCAAAAAGAGGATTTCTGATGGACCGTTATCGAGTCTGAGTGCTCGGATTTGGATTTCCTATTTTTTTTTTAAAAAAGTAAAAAAAAAGCGGTGCGAACGCTTCGATGATATTTGGAAATCTCGGATTTTGATTTGGTGGGAATATCCTATTGTGCTTTTAGTTGAAAAATTGCAAGCGATGCCGATGTGACACGATCGTGAAATTATGGCCCATTTTATCTAAAGTGGCACGTTGTCATAAAGCAAATTGGTTTTGGAACGCTGCGACTTTGACCAACAATTTTTTTTTAATCGACGCGCTCTTTCGCTGATTTGCACACGCAGTTCATTTTTCATTTCTTAAAATTAGTCGGAATCAACAAGATTTAAATAAGAACATACATATTACGAAAATGTGACAAATCTTCGTTTAAAATTTCAAGATCCATGTAGATATACATAGTTTGACCTTCCTGCCTAAAAAGGCAAGTCCACAAACTTTTTAAAACGGCACGGTTGGTTTTTTAGCCACTGGTGTTATTCTTTTGGTTTTTTACAGATGTGCCAACCTCTTTAATACTGGGTGGTGATTGTCGTACCTACCTACAAAACCTTAGACAAAGCTCATGTAAAAGTCGCTCTAAATGAGTACTCACTGACAACTGAGATTCTTCTAAACATCCCTATGATATCTTATTTGCCTTAAAATCCTTATTAATGATATATCATGTCAATTACAGGGTATTAGTGTTAATCCCTCACCTTGGCCTCACATCATTAAACACTATGTTAGGTATTAAATTCTCTCTGGAGGTATTTTGCATAAACACAAAACTAAGCTGAAATTAGTGATAAATAACCTTCTTGTCATTGTGAATGGGGAAACGAATTATAGACACACAGGAGCGGTTCATTTTCATTAACCACCCTCGCTGGCTGTCATTAATATGTTGGCGTTTAAACATTTCAACAAGGAATTTAATTTTTAATTTTCACGTAGGTGGAATGTAGCTCCAAATGATTAACTGTTAGTTGAAATTAGTTTTTACAGGCTTGAAAAATATTTGAATAACTATAATGTCCTTCATTCTGCTAATAATTGCCGATTTTCATGAGTAAAAAGAAAAAAAAAATACTGCAATCCGCTAAGCTTAACAACCGGTAGCAATTATTTACACATTTTCACCGTACACACTTTGTAGGACTTCCGTCGGCTTCAGCACCCAAAAATTCATTTCTAATCGAATTTTGTTCACACGGTATCTACAGCAGGAACAAAAAAATGGAAAAACACCGACGCTCAATTTGCATTCCTTCCAGCACACATCGCCAACCAATTACACAATAATTGAAAAATAATTCCACGGAGAATCAACAAAAAAAGGAGATATGCACAGCTCAACGGTTGCAGGATTCTGTAGCCCTTATCCTCCACCCACAATCACCTCCACACTTTTTCATAGCAAATTGAATTTGGTCTCGAAAAGTATCGACAATTTGTATGGCTATTGTAGTCGGTTGATGTGCAAAATATGTGCGGAGGGTTACAGTTGATATATTCGCCGGGGATATAATATCACATTCAAGGTTTAAATAAAACAAGTAAAAACACAGTTGATGATGAAATGTAAAGAGAACCTGTTGATTTGTTGACACACGATGAGGGAGCCTGACAATTTGTGAATGTGTGCGGTGTTTGCAGTGGCGACGAATTTCCATTAATTGACAGGCCGTTTTAAATTTACATTTTTTTGACACTCATACAAATAATAATTTGTAGAATTTCTCTGGCATGTCATTTTTTAATTTTTCATTGAATATTAAAAACAGTTTCGATTGGTGATATAGATCTGCGATTGATTCTATCTAAGTAAACTCTGGGAGGTCTCCTTACTCTTTCCATTTCCGATTCGTGCGTATGGATTTATAACCTGTTATCTTCTATTAGTTAATCTCTATCATCTCTATCTACTTTAAATTGTTTTGAAAAAGAATCTTCCAGAATTTTACTTAATATTCGATCCATGGCAAATCATCTTTTGATATCCGCTTTAGAACTTGTTCGAGTGTGATTCGACGTAGATTGAAATACGAACAAAAATTTAAAACAAATTATGTACTTGCGGTTTTGGTATGACAAATATCACGCGAATACTAAAATGTGATGAAGAGATACAGGAGCTGTAAAGAGGACTACCCAAGACCTTCGATAGCTGTATAAAAATAGATATATTTACACTAGAAACCTAGGCTATTGAACCGCTCGATGAAATCGTAGAAAGAGCACTAACTTAACGTCAAGTCATCATGTTGTTAAAATTCATTTAACAAAAATCAAATAATTTATATTAAAGAGTGCTGATGATATGAAAAACTCACTTCTGCAGACAGTTAAACGTTGAAGGCGCCTCACATTCCGCTGTTAGGCAATGCTCCACCAACGATTCATGCACTTAAAGAAAATATCAGAGCTATTATTTGGGAAATACAGCAGCTTCGCGTGTCAAAGGGTTTAAAACTGAGGTGTTAAAACTGAGGTGTTTGTCAGTCGACAAAAACGATATTTGAAGGTGGGATATTTTGACCGAAAATATTAAAAAAGGATATTCGATTTCGTGTCATTTTGGGAGATTTTTCACTATGAACAAATTACCCAACATCTTTTATAAAGGGTGTTCAAATTTGACATATCATTTTAAATCGGCCGCCACTTTCTTTACAGCTATTGGATAATACCGAAGTTTTTTCAGGTATGAAGTAATTACATTCCCGTTAGCTAAAATGTATCGGTACACTATTGAGCAACGTGTTTTTGTTATTAAAACTTATTTTAAATAAAAATTATTATTATATTATTTTTATAATTATATTATTTTTATTATTTAATAATTTTATTATTATAATTTCGTTCAAAATACGTTAGAGAAAATGCTCCGTCAAACCGTGCTATTAAACTTATCGTTCATAAATTTAAAGAAACCGGTTTCGTTCAAGATCACAGAAGTAACGCCTTTACAGTAGAAAAGTAACACAAGAATTAAAGCCAACTGACCACGTAGTGCTTCGGCAAATCGTTAATTGGGCCATAGAGAAGTAACAACAAAATTGTAATTTTTTCAAGCAAATTATCTTCACCGATGAAATTGGCGGTTATGTCAATAAACAAAACTGTCGCATTTGGGCTGAAGAAAATCCTAGAGGATTGTTTGAAAGTCCAATGAAATCAAAAAAAGTTACTGTATGGTGTGGATTTTGGTGTGGTGGCGCAATTGGTGCGTTTTTCTTCGAGATGAAAATGGCAATGCAGTAACTGTGGATGGAGCTCGATATCAAGCGATGATTAGGAACTTTTTGTGGAGTCAATTGAAAGATATTTATGTGCAGAATATATGGTTTCAACACGATGGAGCAACATGCCACACAGCAACGAACTCAATTGAACTTTTGAAAGAGAAGTTTAACAATCGCATTATTTCCCTAAGAACAGTCGTAAATTGGCCAACAAGATCATGCGATTTAACACCACTGTATTTTTTTTTTTGGGGTTTCTTGATGAGTAAAGTTTATGCCGATAATCCTCAAACTGTTCAACACATCAAAGAAAACATCATCGAGCAAGTATACCTTATTGGACCATCATATGCGAAAAATTGATTCAAAATTCTGGCAAAAGGTTGACAGTCTGCTGAGCTAGCAGAGGTGGTCACTTGGACGACATTCTTTTTCATTAATAACTGGAACCAATGTACATTAATTTCCAATAAAAATAAATACAGATTTCACACAATTTATGTCTTTCATTGAAAATTTAAAATGATACCTCAAATTTGAACACCCCTTAGAAATATAAATGAAAATGAATATTCGGATTCGCCAAAGTAATTTCATTTTCAATTTTGGAATCTGGGCGTTTTTGTTTTGGGCGACTATTTATACAGCTTGGAACTGTTTGGCGTTTCGTCAATTTTGAGAGTAATAGTGAAAAATTGGAAATGTTTTGGATTTATTTCCATTTTGAAACTGAAATAGAGGCAAGAATCTGACTTGCAAAAATTTGGCCCTGTTTCCATAAGGTTTTTTTTGGCAAAATTTCGTTATAGTAAAGAAATAAATCCAAATTATGGTTATGTCGACCAAAATTTGAAATGTTGTTAATGGCGTATGGACGTACAAACGGACGGATATTGCTACATTAAGATAACTTTCGATACTGATTCCAAACAACTAAGGGGTCTATGATCAATATTAAGGCATTTTAAAATCTATGCCTCGAAATTATAATACCCTTAAGATATTGTATAATAGGATTCGAATAAAGTTTTGTGCTTCTTAAAACTGTTAATTTTTTTTTTAAACAAATCCAACCAACATCTACTTTCAAGGCTCATTTAAGTAAAATTGATTGCTGTTCAAAAATTAAGCCACAAAAAACATCCTGTTAAATAAACGCCCACCCTATTATTCAGAATTCTTTATCCTTATTCAGCTGTTGAATTTTCCTTCTCTTATTCATTCAAAGTCTCATAACTATCGGATACTTTTATGGTTTGTCACGATTATTAGATAATAAATCACCATCTGTGAATCGCGCAAACAAAACCATATTGCCCATATCAAATGTCACACGGTCCAAAAATTGGAAGACAATTTATTGTAAAATGTGTGAAAATTTTGGTGGTGTGACGTTGATCTTTCGCGTTGTTGTATTATTTTTTCGTTTCTTTTGTTCTTCTTGTATAAGGTAAAACATCGTTATGACAAATCGCTGAAAAATAAAAAAATAAAATTGTACCTATCCAATCTAATATATAAAATTCGAGTGTCACAGTTTTAGTGTTTATACTCTCCTTCGAAACGGCTTGACCGATTTTGATGAAATTTTATATGTATATTCCGTAGGTATGAGAATAGGTTAATAAATAACTTTTATACCACTAAGTAATAATGGTGATCTATCACAAAATTTTTTTTTTTTTGGACAAAATTTTTTATTTTTATTTTTTTATGATTTACCATTTAAAAATGCATATAACCCTTAATTTTCAAACTTCTACCACCAACCTCCATTATTTAATAGCAATATTAGTACTGTAATAATCTTCAACTCTCAATGATTGATAACTGATTTTTTATTAGTTTGTTTATTATTCAGTGCGTGCAAAATCTTAAGGGGAACAATTTAAAACAAAAGAGAAATATATACGTGTCTTATGATTGTGAAAGGAAGGTAAAATAATAAAAGAACGAATACACTGTCAGTATACTGTTTTCCATCATTAAGTACTTCAATTTAATCTATTTATGTGTGCACTGTGCAGTAAACAATGCCAGCAAGACGCAAAGGGAACAATTTGGACCGTCGAACGAATAGAACGACATACATGCGAAATAGAAGAGCCCAAAGATAATAATCACAATCACAATAGGCACGAGCTGAACGAAATCAACAAAGACAATTGGATCGTTCGGAGCAACAGAAATCGTTAAAAATAATGCTGCATAATAATGGTCAACAATTGCATTCAAAATTCAAAATCAAAGGCCAAGTTTATGACAAAGTGGGCTCATTGCTGCCAATGCCGAATGAACCACATATTTTTTTACAAATTTACTTTATGGGCGGCGGGGACTCCGAAAACGCACTCGCCAATCGCGTGGATGCACGTTGCGGCTACAATAACCTCAATTCAACATATGCCAGATGCATTGTCGGCGAGCTGGATGCTCTATAGATATTTTCACCAATCTATCTCTTTCTGAAGTGCGGAATCCATGTCTTAAACAACAGAAACTAATTGAATGATAAAATTGCAGAAATTTGCACAAATCGTATGGAACAATCATTGTGATTGTTAATGAACTGAATATAAAAGTGCAAACAGAAGCTATTGAAGGGTAAAAAGTAACAAATTATAGAAACAAAACGTGAGAAGGTATGTTAGAGCAAAACAAACAATAAACTGTCCTCTATCCTATTCTTATTCCCATCAGACACTTAAAGAGTCTATATCATAAATTTCTGTTTCCTAGGTCAAACTTTGACTTTCCAATAAAATTGTTTTATTTGATTGTGGGCGTGGGCTGATTTTAGAACTTTTATCTCCCGAGCAGTTTTATGAGTCAAAGATCATACAAAATTTCAGCTTTCTAGCTAAAAATTCGATTTTTTCGATAAATTTGTTTTTTTTTTTTTTAGTTTGAGTTTTTGCGTGTCTGTGGGCGGATTTCAAAAATTCTTAAACTTAATTATTTCGGGAACCCGGAGAGTGTATATGGTTAAAGGCTCAATTTTTGCCGACAGGCGAACGGACTTGGCTAGATCGACATTACTATCGATAAATATAGTAACTTTTAGGGGTCTACGGGCAATATCAAACTTCGCGTCAAAATTAGTATACCCTTAGAATAGGGTATAAAAACAGTTAATATGTTGACCGAAAACCCTGTTCAATTGTATTTAGATATCTAAAATGTTTGTTTAGAAAACTTTTCAACTTATTTGCTTCCACACAAAAATATTTTCTGCCACAATGCGATTGTCATGGTTTAATTTTTATTTTTCGTACAGAATCTTAATATATTCTTAGATTTTTAGTATTCCAAAACGTGGTTTGGATACTCCTTCTTAGTTCCGAAACTTTTTTTTGTTAAAATTGGATTTGTTATAAACTTTTTTGGAAATAATCGCGAAGAACGTATTTCCCGCCATGCGAATTCGCCATTGTTTTCCTTCATTTCATTTACCTGTTGGTTTTTTTTGAGTTCATTTGCCACTGACGTTGTCGTGAGGTACTCTATTGAATGAGCACAATGAATTGTTCAAATTATTCAAATCACACATGCACAAATTACAAACTGACAATCACGCTATTGTCAATAATCCTGATAAAACACCAGCTGGAGAGCACATGCGCGGATTTCATGCACCTATTATTGACGACTTTGCTGGAATCATGGTTGGCGACCGTATAGCGACGCGACAAATCGTGATTTGTAGAAGTTTGAGTTTATTGCTGATACACACCATTCAAACGACGCTCTCCAATATCCGCTAATGTTGAAAGGGACAAAACGTCCACAGCGCTCAATTCCTCTTTCAGTCATAGACCACATCCCCACACATTTACAATAAGTTAGTTATTTTTCATTTCCCTACGAAAATATTCACTAGAAATAATTTATGTGGCAAAACAACGTTTGCCGGGTCAGCTAGTATAATTATAATAAAGGCAGATGTAGTGCTCTTTGTTTTTAACTATCAGCTTATAGCTGCATCTGTTGTAGCATTCGTGACAATTCCTTAAATAACGGAGAGCTAGGATAGTTCGGTGGTATATCCTGGGAAATAAGGTGGAATTATTATAAAAAAAAGCGACGGGTAAGACTGAAGTTTTATAAGAAGGATTCATTTACATTGTACAAATAATGTTTTTGGCGTATGTCATTCCATTTTGGTTTTGTGACGCTTTAATTTTTTGAATTTTGTATCCTTACATGTCATCATGCTACATTTTTTAATTCGGGCGCTACCGGCTTGGGCAATAAGACAGTCCTCCAGTTTTATTTCCATTCCAGCAGTTCAATTTTTTGCATGTTTGTCAGGCTGTCACTAGAGGTGGGACACTGAAAAATCTGAAGGTGTTGGTGGGGGATCTAAAAGTGAGACCCCTTGGTCAGTAACCAAACGCACTAAATACTGAACCACTGTGCCCAAATTTCACGGTTACCTCCTCACCTCCTGCGTTAAACCCCACTCATCTGATTAACGAATTCCTCCCTATAGCAAGGACTAGAACATTTGCAAGTAAGTATCTCTTTGTCTCATTTTAATAACATTACGCGAAGGCATGCGGATAAGCTACAAGCACGTGCATCACAAGAAGCATCATTTTAACCAAAGACTCGTAATAAGCTCAAATTGACTAAATTAAGGACTCGCTTTTGTCTGAATTAAGACTTCAATGGAGCAATACACCTGTTCATCCGTAGAATTGAATGCAACTTAATTAAGCCAATTTACTTTGATCTACGTTGTCAATTGGCGTATGATATGAAACAGTCAAAAGGGTTGCAATCACATTCAGTCTTTTTCTCTCTCTGATTGGACAAAATTGATATGCCTTCACTCATCTAATCCCCCTTCTTATTCTACTTACATGATAATTTTCTTTTTATGAATTATCAACAACAAAAAAAAACACGTGTCGCATCTCGTATCCTTCCAACCCTCATGATGACCATAACATTATAGTAATTTATAAAAAAGGTGAAAATACAATGCAATGCTGGTCCCTTTTGATTCGAAATCGTAGACCCCTGACGTTGCTTGCAAATTTTAACTTTTTCAAAAAAAATAAAAAAATAAACATGAAACGGCAAAAGTTCCAAAAGCACCCCTCAACATTCCCCTGAAAAGTTGCGTTTATGATCAGCCATAAATTATAACTACCCATCCAAGGATTACATCGTAAAGGAATATCGATGTTACAAAGACCGGATCTGTCTTCCGGGAAAGAATATTGGATTTCAGTTGAGCAACTCGAAAACATATTGAACTGACCGCAATCAAAATTGAACGGAAAATATATTGATATGCACTCGTCTGCAGGACTCTAACGATTTGAATTTATTATTAACAATTTTCTGTCGGTGTCCCTCATTTTAGTGGTAAAATCCAAGGTAGACCTGAATGTTTATGTGAATACGTCGGGATTTACTTTGCTTCGACATGTGGTTTTATTTCCGACCATCGACAGCCGATGGGCGATTGATCTCATCCACATTTGATATTATTACGGATACCATTGGTATGCTACTATAAAACAGAAGTGGGGTGTTATGGTAATCTCGTTAGGAGTTCACCTTATTTTTATGTGCAGCCATTTGTGACCCTTCAAAGGAAATTGAGTTTGCAAACGGATGACTGGTATGAGAAGATGGACAGCGCATCACCGAGGCATTAAAGGAGACAGTTGGTAAGGTGCAAGGTACGGATTTGTAAAATATGTTCGAAGGCGAAGGGATATGTTGGAGAAAGTTTATTTTCGACATGAATTAGGTGACGTCGTTTTAGAAACTATCATTGCTACCTACCAAAACTGTTTACTACGAGTAGGTACCAAATCTAAAGGTAGATTTTCTCTGGCAGAGTATTCTCAATTGGTGGACTTTTTTAATATTTCAAAACGCTAAGGACACCGAATGGAAGTTAAAATAATTGAATAATATTATTTTTCAAAGAAGCAAACAAAATTTTAACTTTAATTTGTACTCAATTCTGTGTATAATAAGTTTTTGATTTTGTTCATATACAGCATATAATGGTTTCAGGAATTATTTCTTATTCCCTTATTACACGAAGTATGCTAGTCCAACGACCATACCACGTCGAGTTCAATTCACCGTCGTTCTCAACAATTGAACATTTCGGAGACATCATTGAGACGAATTTTGCATAAAGACCTTGGTATGACGATCGTGTAGGCTACTGCATGGCCAGCCGAGGCAGCCATTTGAATGAAATTATTTTCCATTATTAGCCGGAAGGATTGTCCTTTCAAATAAAAAAAGAAATTTGAGAAAATATTCAGTAGTTATTTTTATAGCATTTTCAAAAAAAAAAGTTATTTGGCGGACTCTTTAGTAAGGCAGCATTTCCAACAGCTGCTAAATGGACATAGAGAGAATGATAGGGCAAGAATAGAACTCACGTCCTCTTAATGAAGAAAAGATGGTCTACCAGCAGAGTTTTTCAAATACGGAGGTGGAGCACATGCACGAAACCATCAACCAAGCATGGGTGGAAGAAAACATGCCCGATGACTGCACTGTCGGTTCCATATGCCCCTCTGTAAGAAAGGCTATGTCTTGCAAAAAATATCGAGGCATAACCCCGCTACATATCGCATATAAGACCCTATCCAACGTACTGTCAAGCCGTTCTGAAACACACTGTTCGATACGTACCAGTGTGGCTTCCTGCCTTGCCGATGGACAATTGACCAAGTTTTCACACTAAGGCAAATCCTGGAAAAGATCAACGAATTTTAAGTCGAGACTCACATCTTTCATTGACATTAAAGTCGCATACGATAGCATTCATCGTCAGGAGCTCTTCATGGCGATGGCCGAATACGGTAACCTCGCGTCACAGAAAACACGCGATGTAATGTGCAGTTTGGAGCAGCTCTTCCGAATTTTTCCAAACGGATTTCGGCAAGGAGATGCGCTAACATTAGACTTCTATAATTTTGTTCTGGAGCAAATAGTGCGCAGGGCAAGTGTCAACATGGAAGGAACTATTTTCAATAGATCCGTTCAACTACTGAAGTATGCGGATGATGTCGACATCATCGGCCGTTCCCAGCGTGCCATATAAGAGGCTATTTACGGCGGCGATTGAACAACAGGCAACATTGGTTGAACTTGAAGTTAATGAGGACAAGGCCAAATACATGTCATCAACAAACAAACAAACAGCTGTCCAACGTTTAGGACAAAACGTCGCTGTTGATAGCAATAACTTCGAGGTAGTTTAGGAGCCCATCTACCTAGGTGTAAGCATCAGCTCATGTAATGTCTGAGGCAGATGCTCCACATGGTAGATGGGGAGCATACGGGAGTATATTAATCTAGAGAGCAAGGAACAAGTAGAACCAACGACCATACCACGTCGAGTTAATCGGTTCTCGTCAGATCACCGCAATTAAACGACGTTGGGCGCGGTTAGTTAGTAGATGGGGGACCGTTTGAGAACAACCGCGTGTCGTTGGCCAGTCCCATCTACAGAGTTGAGGGTAGATAATACATACGTGGTATCACAATGGACCTAATTGGTCTAAGTGTGTCGGTTTCTGCCGACAGCTACATAAACCTAACCTAACCTAAGGAACAATTATTGAAGGATACAAAGGCGGAATAAAATGACTTAGTTGCTCCTGTTTACATAGTACCTATTCAAAGACATGCTTTTTGAAATTGTACTACTGTGTCTAACCTTCACATTTCAAAGGGTAACTTGTTTCAAATGCGATCTGTATGAATAAAGAATCACCGAATACTTATCTAATACTTGTGTTTCTGAAGAATAATCTTTGATGACCTCTGAGACCGCACGAACTTGAGATTGTCACATAAATAATTTGGTGTTCTTAGCTGCCCATAAATTATTTTAAATAATCTAAGGAGTATCCTTTATTTAAAAGGACAACCTACAATTTGCCTTGAATATTTTGAAGAGCGGTCATACCGTCATATATTCAACGTGAATACGTATCTTTTTTAACTTTTATTTAAAGCAATATTTAGTTTTCTTGTTGAGTCTTGGTCAAGATCTGCAAATATCTTACATCCGTAAGAAATGAAAGGCAGAACTTAGGTTAGGTTAGGTTAGGTTAGAAGGGAAGTGCACAGCAAGACTATGCTGTGCTTGCACGGGGGTCCATTGGTCCCTTGTGAACCCTTGTTGTTTTATATGGTAAAAACTACCCATACAATAAAAACACTTACCATACTCAGTTTAGGTTATTCTTGGTGGTTGGCCTATTGGAACCAACCTGTGTTCTTGACAAACCTGATTGTGTCCGTCAGTGGTACCTGCGCTACGTCCTCTAGGTTTTCGAAGAATCTGTTGCCATGATAGCGAAGTCGAGATGGAGGTTTGGACACTCGCAGAGCAGGTGTTTGATGATCTCGGTTTCTTCTATATCTTGACAGCTCCTGCAGTAGTCTGGTGAGTTGATGCCCCGCCTGTTTGCCTTTATGGTTTCGCTATCTATTGCTTTGCTCGCCGCCTAACTGTCTACCAAGATTGTAATCTTGGAAGGATCCAAATTCTTTGCGGAGATTGTTTTTGCTGCCTTGTCGATGGCGACTATCTCAGCTTGAAAGACGCTACATTCATTGGGGAGTATGTACGAGTCCTTTATGTCTATGTCTATGCTCCTGTACCTACATCCATTTTTGACCTGTCCGTATAGATATGGATTTCTTGCACGGTGGCGTGCGTGTTCCAGTTCTCTCTTTGGGGTATGTATGTAGAGTAGTTTTTCTCGAAGGTAGAACTTAGGACTTGACTAGTATCATCTCGTCTATGGGGGATCAACCCTCGATGGATGCAATATGTTTTAGAAGCAATCTGGTTCGGTTGGATGATCGCCCTAGGTGAGATGAATTGGATTGCGATTTCTTCCCAGGTCCTTTAATGTAATAACAAACTCAATTGGACTTATAATGTTATAATATATAGTATTATATTTACATATTAAAAATGAATTGAAGTGCCTATGTCTGTTGTAATAGCTATGGATTAACGTTAAGTTGGTTTTGCTGTGACCAGAAAGATACTTATCAACGATCATTTGCGCAACTAGACTCACTGATTCATCGAATTTTGAAAATAAGAGTAAATTAGTACACCCTCCCCTCCCCTCAGAATAATATAATGATGCTCGCAATTTATTATGGACTTGGGGAATAAAAAAGGGTTCAATGCAGATATCCGGTGCCTACGATTAACAAGATATGATCCTTTTGGCTTGCAATACAATTTCTCAAACGCAAACTGGTTCCTCAATTTGTATAAGAGAATTTTGTGAACGCTTAGCTGTGTTGGTCTGAAACGCTTTGAAAAGGGTCCTGCACAATAGACACTTTTCATGTAGAGCACGATAAGCTGGCTACCTGAACCGATATATCGTAGCCAGACTCTTGATCCTTATCGGCGCTCTTTTTAGCTTGACCTGGTTGAAGCGGTAGTATGTCTTCCCTCTTAGGGCAAGGAGTCCAGCCATGGAGGCTTCATTTGCCGCAAACAAGAGGTGAAAAGGTGCACCATCATTCCCCCTCTGCATGACATTGCACGCATTGGCATTTAGCTCGGCATTCTGTGCAGTAATGGGGCCAGAATTTTCACATTAAAGATTATCAAACTTTGTCCTCAGAAACCACGAACAATGTGTGTTTGCTTGGGCAGGTTTTTCGGAATAAATAAAACCACACGAGACCTGACGAGAAGGAAAGAAATCCTTCTTTTTCTTCCTCTCTACTGCTCTCTACTCCTCTCTACTGCATACGAAGCTAAATATGGCTTTTCACTTTTTTTCTTTTTTTACTCCTTATTCTCACAAAAAAAAAGATCTTTATACAACACAATTCTCTTCTATTCATTTCTGAGAACTCATAGCGGTACTTTTCGCGCGAGTGCGACTAAAAACAACGAAGATATTCCTACTTGTAGGACAGTGGTTTGCTTGCTGTCGTTGAAAACGAAAGCGTGAACAATTTTTTGATTTGAAAAAAAATATAACTTTGGTGTACGTTGAGTTAAGTGGTCATAAAACTATATTTGTGATTGGATACTTATTTCTCTTTGGCACAAATAAAATTGTATTAAAAAAAATATTATCTTGCTCGTTTGAGAGGTAAAACTGCAGAAGCCATATTTGGCTTCGTATGCAGCAAGGGGTTGTAAATCTACACATTTTGTTCACTTGGCTCTTGTTGTGGTGCACATGTTTTTTTCGTTTTTTTTTATCGTTTCGTATGTTACTTTTTTGATTAGAAAAGTGGAATGCCGTCGTTTTTATGGATCTTCATTCCTTAATCCCATTCCTGGAGACGGATCGCGAAGCGATGATGAATTGGCTGGAGATTCAGATGTGGAGTTGGAGACAGAATTGCATATCAATGATCGAAGTGTCAACGTTACGGTTGAGGAAACGGAATCAGATTCAGATGATGAGCCTCTTGCAGCGTTGAAATCAAAATCCGTGAAAAGCAAGACAAACAAAGGACAACGATGAAGAGCTTTTCAAATTTGCAGAATCGGCCGAGCTTCCAGAATATGTTAAAAAAAAATAGGGACACCATCAGACTTTTTTTTAAAAAAAAATTTCTGATGATTTGTTGGCCTTCATTATAGAGGAATCTAATAAAAAAGCCCGCCAAGATGATATAAATAAGCCAGTTAATAGCACAAAGAATGAAATGGAACAATTCATCGGGATGGTGATATTCATGTCTTGTTGTCAACTTCCATCGTCCAGACATTACTGGAATAAGACGGTAGGACAACAAATGGCATATGAAACAATAACGTGCAATAGGTGGGAAACTATCAAAAGGTCAATGCATGTCAACGATAATCAAAACTTCAAACCATTGGGAACAGAAGGGCATGACAAACTCTTCAAAGTAAGACCCCTTTTGGAGAAAATAAGGGAACGTTTGCTGTTGATTCCAAAAGAAGAGTTCCTCGCCGTAGACGAACAAATTATTCCGACGAAATTCCGCCATGAACTGAAGCAATATAACCCAGCTAAGCCACATAAATGGGACTATAAAAATCAAGTCCTTAGTGAAATTTCGGGATTAAGTTACGATTTTGATTTATTTAACGGACACCAAAGCAATAAGTATCCTGACGGAGCGCCAGATCTGGGGGTCAGTGGTAACGTTGTCACAAGGCTTACGTCATCAGTTCATGAAAATGCTAATCCCAAGATTTTATTCGACCACTGGCATAATAGTCCAAATTTGCAGGTTTATTCGTTGCAAAGTGGACTTTTGAAACTAGGGACTATAAGACTCAACCAAGAATTCCGAAGGAACAACTTATGAAGCAAGGAACTATCAGTGGAGTAAAATTGAGTTTGGTGTCCTGGTTTGACAACAAAATAGTAACTTTAATGCCGCCTTATGTTGGAATAAATCCAGTTATAAATAAGAGCCGTTACTCCAGAAAGGATAAGGAGTATACAATTTTTCCTGCTCCACAACCTGTTGAGGTCTAGGTACAACAAATATATGGGTGGTATCGACTTGCTAGATTTGATGCTGGGCTTATATCGCATACTATTCCGATCCAAGATCGTAAACATGATTTACCTTTATTTGATTTTAAACTAGAAATGGTCGAATATTTATGTAAAGATGAAAAGCAACCTTTGAAAAGACGTGGACGACCCTGTATTGGATCTAGACTTGGATCTCCTGCGACTTCAACACCAAAGAGAAAGCGCCCTGAAAGACATGAAGATTTTCCATTGTTATCAGTTCGATTCGACAACGTCGGTCATTTCCCACAAATAAAAAGGAACCGCCAAATTTGTCAAAACGACTGTAATTTTCGTTCATTTACTTTTGCCAAAGCTTATTTGTGTTACAATGAAAAGAGAAATTGCTTTTCTAAATTTCATGGCGTATAAACACACAAGTTTCAACCATTATTTTACTTTTTTATGATACAATGAATTGTTATGTTTTGTTTCATTTATTTATTTATTAAATGAATTGTTCTGTTTTGTTTATAAATATTTTTTCCTTTATATTTTGCTGCTTTTTTATATATTTTATTTACTTAAACTGAAATCAAAAATGTTCTAGTTTAACAACCGTTAATGCACAATTGCACACGAAGCCATATTTGGCCTGTATTCTTATTATTTAAACAAATGATTTTTTTTTTGATTTTTTAATAAAAGATGTCTTAAAACAGCCCAAAGAAGCTATTTAAAAAGTATTTTATTTTTTTTTTCTCTTTAAATAATAATTCATGTAGTAGAGGGTTAACGACGATGATGATTAAAGCGATCACACTTTACTGTATCCCTACTTGTCCGCCTGTGGGGTTTGCTGGTTCGACCTAAATGTTTTAGAATCAATGATACAACGAGATTTCCCGGGATAAGGTCGCCCGTACCAGCACCTGGTATAGGACGGGAAGTCTGAAATTAAAGTAGAAGGTCGCCTGGTATTTGTATACTTGCATACTTGCGACTAAGCACTCTCTAAGCCAACCATCCCTCAGCGTATGCTTTTCCACAGACGATTCGAGATTTAATAATGAGGTTTACACTGTTCTTCGACCAGTTTTTGGTTCATCGCTTTTCAACAGCCTGTCAGACATGGGTGACCCTTCAGACGACTACCGTCTCTAACAGCATAGACTGTATAGGACGGGAAGTCTGAAATTAAAGTAGAAGGTCGCCTGGTATTTGTATACTTGCATACTTGCGACTAAGCACTCTCTAAGCCAACCATCCCTCAGCGTATGCTTTTCCACAGACGATTCGAGATTTAATAATGAGGTTTACACTGTTCTTCGACCAGTTTTTGGTTCATCGTTTTCAACAGCCTGTCAGACATGGGTGACCCTTCAGACGACTACCGTCTCTAACAGCATAGACTGTTGAGTTATTGCGACTTAAGCTTCCGAAATAACGATATCAAATGTGGCGCCAATGTCAAGGTGCCTGCCCTAGCAGAGGCATCACCACTTGTTATTAGGAATTGTATTAAATATATGAGTTAGTTGCGTATACATATATTATTAGTAACAGCATTTTTACTAATGATGTATGAATACCATGCGATCTCTGGGCCATATACATTATAGATAAGATCGCCTCACTTAAAGATAACGTCCTCAAAGTATTAAGAGAAGTGTGACCAAAATGAGTTAAATCAATTTAATAATTAGCTTGCGACAATAAATCAATATATATATTCTATTTTTTACATTTGTATTATCAATTGGGAATCGTCTAATGGTTTTCCAAAATGCTGCACCTGAAAGAGTGTGTGTATAACCACTTATATAGTCCTTCCAATATCATGAGGCACAGTTTCCCATGTAAAAAACTTGTTTTCTTATGTAGTTTTGTGTCTCTTGATATTGGACGGACTATATTACTGCATTCACATAAAGGGTTTTTGATTTGCGTATAAAGAATAATTTTTGAGTAACAAAGGCTTTCCCTAAAAATAATATCAACTTTTTAGCTCTTACCACTTCTAAGTCGCCATTTTGCTGGCACCAAGATCATTACGCAAAAGGTCACATAAGGTTATTTTGTTTCGTTAAAGGTTTTTATCTCATGTCACGAATGGGCAATACATAAACGTGATACTGTTTGGGTTTGTGTTGTTCGACTTTTGAGCTTTTCCAAAAATGTTTCTCTCATCTTATATGCCATACCCAGAAATCCATTAATCATCTTTTTTGTCTCAATACCGCGCTGGATGCTTTCTTCCTTGCTTTGTAAGTTGAAGGGCGATGTGTATCCTTGTTCTTGTAGCATATTTGAAGTAATTACTTCCACACACGGAATTTCTACCTTGAGTATGGGGATACATGGCACACGGAACAGTGTGACATTCTTCTTCATTAATCTTCCCTTAAAAATCTCAACAATATTTAACCCCTTTTGGAATAGTCGTGGAGGAATCACATTCGGAAAGGAAACATTGTGCTGCCACCACAAAAATCTCTTAATTTTAGTGTTGTCAATCAATGTTTTGATGGTGGTTTAAGGATTAAATAAATGTCACATTAGAGTCTGTGGTATTTTAAGCTTTTGAGGTGGAAGCTTGGAAGCTAATGGTTTTATGGCGGGGTAGTTAACCTCGAGCACATACTTTTCTTATAGGTTAAGACAAACTGGATTGAAGAATACATTTTTATGCTGACTTGAGTGAGGTTTAAGCATTTTTTCTTCAATTCGAGCTACCTTTAACATCAATCACTTACATCGGGTCTAATTCGCTCAGCGTGATACCTCCAGGTAATGTCCTATCGATAAACAGGAGAATGACATGAAAAGGTACTCACTCTGCATCAAACACCCATGTGCCAACTTTAGCGCAAGGATAGAGCTAAAATTCTGTGGTTACCACTTTCTCTTTCCTCGCATCGTCCTGATGTAGGGACACACATCTGACCCTGGTAGCTCAAAAGGACATTAATTGAAAAATACTTTTTCCATTGATTAATTTTTTACCAGGAAAACTTTATTTAGTGCAGGAAATTCGAATTAATTATCGCGTCCTTACTGCTTTACGGTACAGCAACACTTCTTCCTTTTGTCTCTAGTTCTGGTCCTGTTCCTCTTTCTACTAACCACACTAACACCATGCATCGCCATCATGTGCGGATGGTAAGAATACTAGGGAGAAATGGAACAAGACCATAGGTGAACAGCCGCGAATGTATGCTTTGCCAAACCAAAAAAATTAATTTTCTGGTCTAACCCTCTGGCATGTGTAGAAGGGATGGCAGACTATTGCTTCACTGAACAAAAATGATTCCATGTGAAAACCACTTTCAAGGGATATATTTTTTGCGGAATGTTATAGGGATTGCAATCTCTCATGTACGGGCGTTGTTTGTTTCTACCAAAACAAGAGAGTTTGAGGCTTCTGAAATAGCATTCAATGAGATCATACAAACATGTAGGTGTAGAGGTATCTATAATTTGCTGAATTTGGTCTAATTTCACCAGGCAAGATGCAACAGTTATCACGAATCCTGTATCAGACTGTGATACGGCTAAAATATTACTGAAAAGACGGAATGACAAAGATACTCGATACACACAGGCATGCAGGTGTTCGGGAATACTTTTTTTAAGATAGATAATTCTTTCTTTATTTCATTCATTTCATTTTCATTGTGTGATTTATTGAGAAGAATCATAAAATGATACATAATACAAAATAAACAAATAAGAAAGTATAAGAAAGGTTAGTGACATTCAGTATTTATATGTACAAAGATAAAATAGTATAGAATGTCACTTCAATTGGATAAATTATACAAACTAAAATTTCTGTGGGGTGACCCAGTAATAAAAACCAAAAAACTAAAAAAGTAAAGAAAAAAAAATTGTATAAACAGAAAAGGAAATTTAAAAAGAAAAAAATGTAAACCAAAGTTAAATCAATATTATTAGAAGTAAAAGATTCTAAAGCTGCATAATCAAAACTGAAGAGCCACATTTTAACGCATTTTAAAAGAACATTCCTGGAATTGCTATTGTTCTGATGGACGAGGAAGTTCAATGAATAAATAAAATTAAGTAAAAACATAGGGACGGGCTACAGTCCGCTTTTGCGAACTGTTGCATACCCTATTCTTATTCCTCTCCCTCATAAGTGGGCGTGACAAAAGTCTAAGTATGGTTGAATTGTTAAGAACGCTCTACATATTTTGTTATATAACATTTAAAGGATTTTATCACAAAAAACGCTCCCTAGCTCAAACTTGGGTGTTTCAATAAAATTGTTTTATTTAATTGTGGGCGTGTCAGTAGGCGGATTTAAAAAAATTAACACATGAGCATAAAGCGCCCCTATAGAGTATATATTATAAATTTCAGCTCCCTAGCTCACTTTGAATTTTCAAAAAAAAAAAAAAATAATTGTGGGCCAGTGGGCGGATTTTGAAAATATTTACAACATGAGCATAAAGGGCCCATAGAGAGTATATATTATAAATTTCAGCTCCCTAGCTCAAACTTTGGATTTTCAAAATAATTGTTTTATTTATTTGTGGGCGTGTCAGTGGGCAGATTTTGAAAATATTTATACATGAGCTTAAAGGGCCCCTAGAGAGTATATATTAAAAATTTTGGTTTTTCAATAAAAATGTTTTATTTTTTTGTGGGCGTGGCAGTGGGCGGATTTTGAAAATTTTATATCCCGAGCAGTTTTAGGAGTCATAGATCATATATAAAAAATTTCAGCTTCCTAGCTCAAAATTCGATTTTTTCCAAAATTTTGTTTTTTTGAGTTTGTGGGCGTGTCTGTGAGCGGATTTCAAAAATTCGTAAACTTGATTATTTCGGAACCCTAGAGAGTATATGGTTAAAATTTCAGCTCTCTAGGTCCAGTTTAAAGGCCTAATTTTTGCCGGCGGACGGACGGACGGACGGACGGACATGGCTAGATCGACATTACTATCGATGCTGATCATAAATATAGTAACTTTTAGGGGTCTACGGGCAGTATTAAGGTATGTTACAAACTATGCGTCAAAATTAATATACCCCTAGAATAGGGTATAACAAAACAGAGAACAAATTACGATAAGCAGTAGTGCGAAAATTGGGTACAGATAACGTGTTAGAAAAGTTATCACGAAGATTGTAAAGAGAAATTAAACGAAAATTAAGATTACCAGACTTCATAATATTTTTAACACCTTAAAACAGACAAATGGCGTACAGGAAGAATTTTCAGGGCACAAACAAAGGAAAGCTAGAATATCTACGCGGTTTTCGACAAATTTTTCTTAGAACGTATTTTTGAAGAACCAACAGAGGATGTATTTTATTTCGATATACGTATGTACACCACCCCAACAAGCAATTCCATATTGTAACTTGGAATGAAAGATACCATTATAGATTTTCAGTAAAAGCTTGGTAGAGCAGACGTTACGCAAATAAAAAAAAATGTCGGAGAGTGCATCGGAAATAATTTTTCAATGTGTTAGTGTGATTCACAAAATTCATTCTAGAGTCAAGAGTAAGCCCCAATTATTTAAATTCATTCACTATTTCAATTTGGAAACAGTTATCACTACAGAAAACTTTATAACAAAAAGAGGGAAACGAAGAGCCGGGAGCACAATAGCAACTAGACAGTTTATTTCTTAGACATTCAGGTGCATGAAAATACACATTAGCATCCAAAGTGTGTGTAGAAGATAAGCAGAAGAATATTATCTTTGTTTTTGAGCTCTTCACTAGTTGATGTTCAGCAAACCAAAGTCTCAACAAACTAAGATCCCAATTAATATTAGAAACTAGGTCCAAAGGACTGTTTAAGCCATAATAGATACCAATGTCATCAGCAAAGGCAGTTGGTTTACCCTTGAAACTAAGAGCAAAGAGTGAGTTAATGTAGATCAAAAAGAGAATTGGACCTAAAACTGAGCCTTGAGGAACACCCAGGTTAAGGAACAATAATTCGCTCCTTATATCATCCAACTTTACTCTCTGCGATCTATTTGCAAGATATGACGAAAACCAGTGGAGCATGAAACCACGAAACCCAGCTTTCTCCAGTTTTCCCAACAGAAGATTGTGGTTAACCATGTCGAAAGCTTTGGTTATATCAATAAATAAACCAGCCGTACATTTTTTCCTTTCAAGATGCGACATTACAAGTTAACAAAACTGTAGGAGCGCATCTTCCGCTGATTTGCCTTTTAAAAAGCCAAATTGATTTGGATTGAAAAACCTAGTTTTGTCATTAGTCAAGTCATTATTCTATTTTCCACTAGTTTTTCAAATATTTTGCTAAAGACAGAAAGAAGTGAAATGGGCCTATAGTTAGCGATCTAAGTAGCGGAACCCTTTTTATACCCTATTCTAAGGGTGTATTAATTTTGGCGCATAGTTTGTAACATACCTTAATATTGTTTTAGTTCAGTTTATTTCTCAGTTCAAATAATAATTAAGGTTACATTTATAATATTGCGTAGACATGATTAATATAAAATTTTAAATTAAAAAATATTGCCCGTAGACCCCTAAAAGTTACTATATTTATGATCAGCATCGATAGTAATGTCGATCAAGCCATGTCCGTCCGTCTGTCTGTCGGTGAAAAATATGCCTTTAAACTGGGCCCAGCAATTTTTGAAATCCGCCCACAAACTCAAAAATACACATTTTTCGAAAAAATCGAATTTTGAGCTAGAAAGCTGAAATTTTTTATATAAAATTTTTAAAATCCGCCGACTGACACGGCTACAATTAAATAAAACAGTTTTATTGAAAAACCAAAATTTGAGCTAGGGAGCTGAAATTTATAATATATACTCTCTAAGGGCCCTTTAAGTTCATGTGTACATATTTTCAAAATCCGCCTACTTTTTTTGAAAATCCAAAGTTTGAGCTAGGGAGCGTTTTTTTTTTTACAAAAGCTTCGTTTTTTTTTTGATAAAATCCTTTAAATGTTATATAACAAAATATCTAGAGCGTTCTTAACAATTCAACCATACTTAGACTTTTGTCACGCCCACTTATGAAGGAATAAGAATAGGGTATCCAACAGCTCGCCCAAGCGGACATTAGCCCGTCCCTATGTTTGAATAAAGGAATTACATCAACACATTTAAAACATTCGGGAAAGACACCTTCAAACACCCAACGATTTAAGACATATGCCAAGACCCACTATAAAAAAAACACAATTTTTTTAAATACACAGTTTGACATACCATCAGCTCCGCAAGAAGTCGAATTTGGTAGAGTACCAATACCTTTTAATATTTCAATCGAAGTTATGGGCTCAAAAACAAAACTACTACTATTAAACAGTTCAGAACATCCACTAACGGAAGGACAAGTACAACAATTCGATTTGATAGGACTCAGTTGTAGACTGCAGCCAACATTGGTAAAATAACAATTGAAAGCATTAGCAATAGTAATTTTGTCATTAACTTCAGAGTTACCAACACGCAACACAGTAGGTTTTTTAGAAGCAGTGGATTTAATAAGTAAGCTATTTACTACTCGCCATTCATTTTTTAAATTTCCCTGTGCTGAGCTAAATTGAGCACGGTAATAATTATCTCGGCAGATAGGAATTTATTGTTTTATTTCAATACACAATTTTGTATACCTTCTTTTTGTTTTAGATTAGAATATGTTTATCTATTGAGACCTTAAAACCGAAATCCGTTGAATGGATAACTAAGGACAAACACACAAGACACCTAACCCGAAAGCCTTTTACCAGTTGCCAGCAAAAGTCCGATTTTGCTATGAAACGGACAAATTCTTTATTAGATATATGTGTTCCTATTTGTTCTTGAAATCCTTAAAATTAATTCGTTAGAAAATTTTGTAATTACTCTACGGCATTATAAAACTCAAAAGCAGACCAAAAACTCAACCGGTAGACCGATCCCATAAATCCACCTTCACATTATGCAAACCACATAGGGAATAAAAAGCCCTGCACTCCAGGATGGGTACTTGCCCTTCACGTATCCTCATCATTGCCACATAATGAACGTCCAAAAGATTATCAAATGAACCCGGCTATTATGTGTGTTTGACCTGCCTGCAAAAAGAATGTGAGTGGGAGCCATTCCGAATGTCCGTAAAAATCTTATCTGTAAGAGGATTTAATTGTGTCCTGAAATTCCTGGACAGGAATCTCTTAATTGTAATGCACATATGACTTCGAGTATATATTTTCAGCTCTTATCCCGACAAACCCAAGGCTGCTGTTTTCGAGTACATTTTACATTAATGTGGGCTAGCAAAAGTGTGGGTGTGTTGTGTAAGTAGTTGTTCAATGCAAATGATTTTAACAGGTAAAATTTATCGAAAAGTACATTATGCCGTTAATGTTCTGCATAATGGACTACCATTAACGTGAAATATGAGCTTGGTGCCTTGTGTTATGGAACGCAGAGTATTGCAAATGACCTTATATGGTCCATTTGGTGGGAGTTTTTCTTATCTGAAAAGGCATAATGAGAGCAAGTACATTACTGCACTCGCATTGCAATCGAATCGTAAACATATTGCTAGGCATTGCATTTGCGGTAATGGTGGCGACATTTTAGAAGAATAATATTTGAATTTGAATGATTGAAGAGTTGCTGTTTTAGGAAGTAAGTGTATCTAAATCTCTATTTACTACATGCAGTTGAAAGGTGGTCTTGATAAGCTTAATAAGACTATGAATGAATGTGTGCATGAATAAGCGTTCCAAACCCATGCTCTAGCTATTCTATAATTGCTTATTTTAGCAAATTTGACACCTCTATAGCGATTATATTTAAAACTTACAAATGACCTCAATAAATCGTCTGAGAAATTTTGCGAATGCTATGCTGAGCTGTTAATGCGAGTAGCTTTAGTATTCCAACTAAGAAGACGGGCAAAATTTAGGGGGCTGATTGGAAGAACTGTTAAACATGACACTTGTAACAAATGCTAATAACCTTAAAGTTAAAAACTAGAGAGCCTTCATCCTATGGTATGAATGCATGAAGTAAGCAACCCAAAAAATTCCTATAAAAATGGCAAGAGAAATAGACTGAATTAATTCGATCAAAAATAGACTCGGGCGAAGATCTGTTTAGTGTATACAGCGATACAGACCTTCGAAAGCTTTTAAGGTATCGTATCCATTACATAAAGTAAGAAAACATTACCGTCGTGATCGAAAAAAGACCAACGAAAGCAGGTAAATGAGTTTAAAAATCAGATATGAATTGAAAATCATAACTATCGGAACAGGTTTAGACATCGTCCGCATACTGCTAGTCGTACGAAACTCTTAAACGCTACGTTCTTTGGAAAGCGCATACCAGTCCTTCTACTTTCAAACACAAAAGAAATGGAAATGATGAAATCTGCTGATGAATAAATTAAGCTTTTTTTAAGCACTCACTTTTCTGGTAGCAAAGACCAAAATTAATTTCAACAGATTTAGCTATGTATCTATTTGGAGTATAAGATTCCGAACCGTCCGGCCGTTTGAAATGTCCATTACAGCAAGACCGAGGGGCAAGAAGCCACATTAAATCCGCAAACAAAAACTTTCTGTGCAATCAACAGCTTCACTCTATACGAATCGCCGGGTCTAGATGGGTTACTTCCTATAATGGTGCAAGAACTTCAGGGAACTGCAATGCCCTGTTTCATCGTCATTTATAGTAGCGTCGCTCATTCATTGAGTCATTATTCGACTAGCCTTTATACCAATTGTTTATATCAATTGTTTAGTCAAAACTAAATCAAAATCTAAGATCCGTAAAAAATAAATGAATATTAGGCATTAACGGCCCATGGAGGGCCTAAAACCTAGCTTCTCCAACCACTTTCTTTTGCGAAGTGGAATTGACCTACAATTTTACGCCGAATCCGAATGGCAAATTTAAGAAGCTTCTCATGACAATTGATACTCTTGGATGCTTGTCAGACGTCCGCAAAAGGTGGGGCAGTGGAAAAAAACTCAAGATGTTACTTGGCCCTGGCGGGAATCGAACCGGGGACCTTTCGATTAGTAGTCCGACACACTAGTTTTATCGCGCGTTTTTGGGTCCTGTCAAGTAGCTTCAAATAAGTAATTAATGCATCAGACCAGATATGCGCATTTTACTCAAGTTTTGGGCGGATAAACGTCTTATAAGTAGTAACCCCATCAGAGGGAGTATAATATATTTTGCTTGTTGACGAAGCCTTTTAACCAAAAATGCGCTTCATCGCTGAAGATGGTTTTGCGATGAAATTCTTAATTTTCTTCCATCATGTCCAGAGCCCAATTCGAGAACGTACGTCGCTTCATATGATCAATTGGCTTTAGTTCTTAAGTCAGCTTGATCTTGTAAGGGTGTAGGAGAATATCCTTACGCAAAAATCGCCATGGTCTGGGAGAGCCCCAATTCTTGAGAAAGCCATGAAATTGACTGATTTGTTTTGCAACGGACGCCTCTACGGCAGCAATATTTTCCGCACTTCCGGCAAAACGTAGTCTCGCTCGCACGATAACATCACAAAGCAAATATTCTGACTAAAATTATGAATTGCTTGTCTGCTGGGACGAGATTTACGGCCAAAAATGGGCGTTACCTGTCTTAAAGTTGCGACCACGCACCGACTCGGAATTTCGGTAGTACATTTTAATTATTTCCAAACGTTGTTCCTTCATGTACTTCACTGTGATGAAAATGTCGTAATGAATATTTTGACATTGATAGTTCGGTAATCGGCTTAAGGGTGCGTTCACATTGAAAGTTTGATGTTGTCAAGTCGCTAATGAAAGACCCTTTATATGCATTATCAAAACACGAAGTTCACATTTTTCCATTTTAAGATAATATCATTCTTTCATTGACTGTTTTTCGGATATATTTGATTTTTTTTGCCTATGTCTTTAAACAAACAAAGATGTCAAGAAAATGATCTTCGTTAGATCTTCTTTAGATCTGAGCTCCATATTTCTTCAAATTCACTGACTTTGGTACATTTTGTCCATTTTGGAAAATTTATTGTTTCTAAGAAAATATTTTAGCAATCTAAATTTCAAAATTTTGGTCAAAACGCCAATAAAAGGGGGTGTGACAAAAAACTTTGTTTAGGCGAGTTCAAAACATTGTCTGCATAGTTTGCTTCTATTGCTATTTTCGTTTTTATACCCTATTCTAAGGGTATATTAATTTTGACGCATAGTTTGTAACATACCTTAATATTGCCCGTAGACCCATAAGAGTTACTATATTTATGATCAGCATCGATAGAAATGTCGATCTAGCGATGTCTGTCCGTCCCTCTGTCGGCAAAAATAAGGCCTTTAAACTGGGCCTAGAGAGCTGAAATTTTAACCATATACAGGCAAAGCTCGATTTACGCAAATGCTCGAATTCCGCACAAAGTAAAATATTGGCACTACCGCTCGATTTCCGCACACAATTGTGCGAAAATAGAGCCCTTAGTGTAAATGTGAGATTTCTTTGAGCATTCATACTATTAAAAAAAAATCCGTTGAGTCACTGCGCCCGACCTAAGATCCGTAAATTAGCAAAAAAGGTCCCGGGCCCGCAAATGATTTGAAATACCAATTAATTTGTTGACTTTTTTCGTGCTTAAAACACTAGAATGTATCTTATACCTTCACATAGCATTGAACATAGGTAAGCCCCCTTAAAGTAAAGTCCAGAGAAACGGTGATGCACGAAGTATTGCAAGCATTTGCCGCGTTTCTTTAAGAAATGTATCCACAATTGCTCATAAGAACGATTTAGAAATGTTAAGACATTGGTTCCGTGTGCATAAGCTAATTATTAGTGACAAAACAAAAATCATGTATTTTAATACTTCTTTGTATTTGGAACCTCCTATTTTTACTTTTCATAGTGCGTACTGCAATAATGTGTTGATAAGCTCTGATAATTGCTGTGAATTGCTTTCCGAAATAGCTTGTACATATAACTCTTCCAAAGATTGCCTGCCGAGCTGCTTTGTCATTGGCCACTTACAGGCCTTTAAGTATCTGGGACTCGAGTTCGATAGCAGGTGCTCATACAACTTTTTTAAGGAAATACCTGATGAAAACAACCAGAACGCTTTACCATTTAAGACTTTTTTGCTCAAAAAAAACTTTTACAAACTTTTTATTATGGTCTTGTTCAATCCAAATTGCAATATGGTTTATTTTGCTCGGGCAGAACACCCAAAAACAAAATGCAACCTTTGTTTATCTTACAAAAATATGTGCTGAGAATTACCTGGAAAAAAGGCGCCATGAACATAGTTTCCCACTCTTTACACATTCTTTTATATTGCCTCTAAAGCATCTCTATTTATACAAAGTTTCAAAAATCTTTTTCTTAAGAAGCGGTTACTCATTAAAAATCATGATCCGAATACCTATGGTCTTCGCAGTTTTCTATGAGCCTTGCTCTCATTCCTCCACACAATACTCACCTCTTCTTAAGTTATTACTCTTCTGTAGCTCCTCGTATCTTTAATAAACTACCAATTGAAATAAGGCGCTCTAGGAATATCTATTCCTTTAATAAAGCGGTCAAGAAGTGGCTGTTTAATTTTGACCTCATTGAGATTGATAATTTATCGAAATTAATTATTTATTAGCTCGTACTTACATCTAATTATTATGAGTTTTTTTTTTTCTCGCTACACCACACAATATATTCTTTTTTTTTATTTAATCTCAAATTTTATATGTTGTTGTTGACTATGTAAGTGCCTTTATTTTATATTAAAGTTTGTTAATTTAAATCCACACATAAAATCCTTCTAAAAAAAACAAAAAAAAAATGTTAAGCATGTATATCTGTTAAGAATACTGTAAAATTCAAATCAATTCAATTCAATTTTTATTTTTTTTTTTTGAAAATTGATTCTATGAATTTTTGACCAGCAGCCATACATTTTTGTTTGCAGCACTCCTGTGGATACATATATCAAAGAAACGCACCATTGAGAGGTATCGTCAGCAATTTACGCTAGATTTACCTATTAAGAATCGCACTACGTCACACATCTGTGTTTTGAGTTTTAACAGCTCAGGATTAAAATGCAGACACAACCTTACCATACTCAACCATACTCAATAATTCATCGGTGTGGAAGACAGTGGAGGACTAAGCCCGTCAGAGGCCCCCAGCTTTAAAAAAAAAAAACAGTTTTACTTGCTTTTTATTCAGTTCACATTTGTATAAATAAGTGTTTATGTTTATTTCGTTAAAATCCGGCAAGTGAAATTAAAATTCGAATTAAATTATTTAGGCTAAATAAACATATTCAATTCAATTCAATTCAATTTATTAATACATATATCGGGCGTACATTAAGACATAGTCTTTTGAAGTACATTGGCATAAATTATTATGAACTGATTAAAATAAATCAAAGATAGTATTTTTTTTGTAGCATATATATACAGTGAACTCTCTCATAAGCGGACACTGACGGTACCATGAAATGTGTCCGCTTATTAGAGGTGTCCGGTTATGAGAAAAAATATTTTATTGGCAACCTTGAAAAAGAAACACGACATGCATTTATGGTATAAGATTTTATTTTAAAATGGAATGCATTTTTTGTGATAAATATTAATTGTAGGTAATAAAAAGGATAATAACAAAACATAAACAAGATAGGTAAAAGAGTCTGTTTATGAGAGAATTATTTACATTAAAAATTGTGTAGATTATTCCGTTTTTTGAAATTTGTCCGGTTATGAGAGGTGTTCGCTTATGAGCGGTGTCCGTTAGAAGAGAGTACACTGTATATGTTTTCGGGCATTTAATTTACTGAACTCCTCAATAACTTCTGTGAAATCGATTTCTTTGGAAATTTTTCTTTCTATTGAAAGCGCGGCTAGGTTAACCAGTCGCTCTTGATCCATTGTAGATCAGAGATAGTTTTAATTAGTTTAAGTTTCGAAAAACTCCTCTCGCATGATGCAAGCGAAATGGAAATGGTCAAGAAGTATTGAAGTATCAGCGATATACAGGGTAACGATTCACTGAAGTCCCATTTTATAATAAATTGAAGGATTTGGGGGCCCCCCCCCAAGACCGGAGGCCCGGGGCGGGCCGCCCCCTGGTTAGTCCGCCGCTGGTGGAAGAGTTTGTTATCATTAAGGCAAAGCTAGGAAACAGAGTTTTAAGCAAATTGGCAAAGAGAGGTGATCTACTCTTTGTTTGGATTGTGATCCTTAAAAAAATTCTGTCAAGGAATGTTTTATTACGTCAAAACCAAATTACACATCTTAAGAATTCCCACCTAAATAATCAGTGCCTATCTTTCGTCTGCCCTAGAAGAATTTAGGTGTTACCCTTGACCTAAGATATTTATCTACCACAGAATGTCAAAAGAAAGCATTGTTTTTAAATCATAATATAGTATATCATGCGAGTTCAATCCAAATTGCTTTTCAGGATAAAACAGTCAGCCAGTACGTCTTATGCTCATGTATGCGTATATGTAGTATAATGGCCTGCCTTAAGCCAAGTCTGACAAATTGCGTAAGTTTTCAGCAAAAGTTGGGCTGCAAACAACAAATCCGGAATGCAGATCCTCTTATAAAGATCAATTACATACGTTGTGAGCTAAATGGCCGTAGGTACGAGCCACTGGCCGATAGATATGAAAGACGCAAGCAGTCGAAATCGGTATTCCACAAAATAACCACTGCTGTTCTCAATATAGATCGAGGAAAAGTAAAACAACTCAATAAGCCACCAAAATTCGAAGAATTGCTTCTCCGTATCGAATTTATCACTCTCCGCTATTGCGGTACTAAAATGGAGGAGCATACAATTCATTTGGGTAGTAAGTCGTAAATATCAGGCTATTGTCGTTGGTCATCGCCCTTGCAACATGCCTTCGAGTCACCTTAATGAGGAAATTGTCAATCCTATTCAACTGAGCCCCATCGTATAGGACCTTGTTGGGATAGTATTTTATATAGTTAGATTCAGGCGTTAAGACATTGTCGCTCCAAAACCAGATTCTTTGCAATATAACTAGGCGCTATATGAAACCACAACAGACAACCATAACCTATGATCGGCCTTATAAGAACCACGTAGCATATGACCTTCGCTCTGGAATCAAATTGACTGCTATGTATATATTGACAGCCAATGTTGTTCTGAACAAGATTGCTTCTGTCTTCTAAAAGTTGATTTTCAACTTCCAGCCGCCGCAATATCCCCTAATTTGATCGAAGTCACGCTGCGAAAGAATGTTAATGACTTCTATTTTAGGACCTGATCTGTACCTATAAAACCAAATCTTCGGCATACGCTATAGCATGTCTGAATGAACCTACCATATCACTCGTGTATATGTTAAACAGGATCGGAGAATTCACCGCCCCTGCTGTAAACAGTTTTTAATGTCAAAGACTTTGCTCGAAGTCACGTTGCCACATTTAATAACGAACTTCTTTCCCATAAGCATATTATAAATTACATATAGCAACGGTTTGTGCATCCCCCGCCTGGTCAAGTTGTCGGAAAGTCCCTTCAACCATACGGTGTCGAAAGCCTACTCAAAATCAACCAGACAAGCACCCGTACATTGGTTCTTGCATTCATTCCACTGAATGTCGGAAACCAGTTTCGACGCGGCATAAATAGTGTCATGCCCCGTCCTGAAACCATACTGGTTGTCCGGAATTACGTTATTGTCCTCGACCCACTTTAACAGGGCTCTATTGACAACTTTTTCAAAGACCTTGATAATATTCGGAAGCAAACTAATCGACCGGAGATTGGCAGCGTTCATCCTATCTTTACCCATTTTCGGGATATGGTGTACTACAGCTACCTTACAATGCGCCGGATAATGTTCATTATTCAGCGCATTGTTAAACAGCATGGTAAAAATATCTAAAGCCTCCAGAGGCAGGTGTCTCAGTACGACGTTTGGGACACCTTCCATTCCCTCCGACTTTTTATTCTTTATTGACTCGAAGATGCATCTCGACCATTGGCGACAACTGCATTAGCATGGTTTTCATCATTAAATAAGGTGAATCACTTATTCTCAGATGGCCAATTCTCAAGTTCGGTGCGCAGATAGAAGTGGCTCATCAGAGCCCTATTCTCAACGTGTCGTGGTTACTGCGAACGATATGTTTACTGTATACCTACACGGCCTCGAAACAAGCGCCCGGCAAATCCACTTCTCCTGTGGGTCCTCGACCACGCAAAAAAATCGTTGTTTGAAGCGACACTTTCCGGAGTTATTCCAGCAGCCAGTACTGTCTATGTGTACTCTTTTGTCTGGAAGATTCGGATACCAGGAATATCATTGTGATCCTTCTTCCTGAACAACTTATTTATCTGTAAAGCATTCTCCCTCTGATGGCATGGTTGCACTGCTGCCTCATATGTAAATTACGAGACGGTTCAGCAAATATTTTTAAATATATTTAGATACAAATGTATTCTTTTAACATTTCAAATAATATTCTTATAAAATTTAATTTTAAGTTAATTAAGGAAAATTAGCTCCTTTTAAGCAGCAACAACTGCCGAATCTGCGAGTACGCAAATGTGTTTGAAACGTTGTTTCACTTTTTTCGTACCGTTCTTTAATGACCAACATGGAAATCTCTGACGAGAAATTCAATGGCATTATTGGCTTTTTTTCTTGAACAACATTTATATACATAGGTGGCTGTTGGTCTTAAAATGGTGCACAGGTGCTAGTTGCACTTTACCTTCCTTCCAATATTCCTACTAGCTGCGATCCTACAGCCGAGGAATCGGGCTTGGCTTATCTGTATACCTTACTTGCCAAGTCTTAATTAACTGTCTTATTGTTCGTTATAAAAGAACTCAAAGACCTCAACGAATATTGCCAGGTCTGCTGGATGCCGACACCGGCAATGTACAGTCTGGTCAACCTATGAACTTGCATGCAAATTTTCGGGGCAGATTTAATGTGTCGGTACGCTCACGTGAATGGCGATATTGCCTTGACTTGTTCCCCTTAGTCCCCTTTTACGACAAGTACTGTTCTTATGAAGGTGCTGCAATGATATATTCTTATTTGGCATTGCAACAAATGCCTCAATGTGCATTACTTCTTGATTAGCAGCTCTCATTTCTGTCCTTTTGTCACACTTTATTTCATATGACTTTAATTGAATACGTTTTTTCTGCGTATACTGCCATGACTGCTCGTTTATATATATTGCAATAATTTATTGACCTATTCTCCGCACTTGCTTCTAATGGTACAATATTTGATTACTAATCTTATTATTTTAAATAAGCCACAAAACTTCATATTGACATCCTTTTCCTTAATGTTATAATACGAACATCATTGCTGTAAGTGATCATCAGCACATGTCGCTAAACTCAGGACATTCATAGCACAATACAAATCACAATCTTATTTCATTTTTGAAGACCAAATCAAGTAACATCCCCCAAAAAAAAGATACATTTCCAACTACAAATCACTCAACCCAACATTTTTGGACACAATTCAAACTTATTGACCGCAATTAATTGGATTTAACCCCTTTTTCTGATTGAAGAGTGTGCGATGTGTAATGCAAAGGCAAACCCCTTTGAATGTCAAAGAAAGCATCTGAAGAATATACCTTTCCGTAATGTAATAAGGTATACGCCACACGCTAAGAAAAGTAGAATACCTACTTTAGAACATGTTCATATTGACAATGCGTTACGTATTGACAGTGGGGGTGAAATTGACCACCCCACAATCCTTTATTGTGATATCCAATGTGCAAAAGGATAACAATCAGTTGAACGTGTGTCCGATGTCAATGTGTCGATAATATTTCGGTCAGTGGTTTCATTTATAGTTTTATTGTGCAAGGATTGAAGAAAATGATATACACCGCAACCCTTTCCCGCTGTATACTGTGCGCCAGTAATATGAAATTGAAATGAAATTTTTATCTGATTTCTTTGTGTCCTCTTTAGATGGGTTGTCCATGCATCGTTGTTTGCATCTGTTTTTTTTTCAATCGTATGAACCATGTAGGTGTATCCTTCCTATAAAAAGGGGCATAAGGGTTCGTCGCCGTTTTTAATAAGAATAAAATGCAATTTAATAGATCTCCATCAAATACAATATGTTGGTAAGTCTTTGATGTGACACGTTTTGGTTTTTGATAGGACTTTTTGTTCCCAGTGGTAGTAATAGTATGTGAAAGTTACTTGTCCCGATCGAATTTTTGTCGCATTTGAATAAATTTTAAGGGTTTGTAACCAGTCGCGGCAGGGAATGAAAATACCACAAGGGCAATGGACTGCCTGTGCAATCAGTCCAGCGTCGGCGGTGGATTTTATTTTAAGCTACAGTGGTGGTCCAATATAATGAATGCCGATTTAACGAATGATCGATATTACGATCACTTTTTCAAGTCCATTAGGTATTGTAGCAATCCCTTGTAAATAAAAAAACAAATAATGTTAATATGAAAATTCATGTCCATTTTTTTTAAAATATTAAGGTATGTGACGTAAGCTGTCACATACCTTAAGCGCCACAGTTTCCCTGAGAAACAATCATGTCTCCACTGGAGTTGGTAAGCGTGTTTTTTTTTTTTAATTGCTCTGCCTTGCTCTTCCGGCATTTTACTATCACTCTCTTTTCGACAATAACCGCAGAGCGTGACCGACGAACAGGTGAATTCGATCAAAATTGTACGTCCTGGATTATTAAACCTGGATAATTTTATTGGACTAATTGGTTAAAAAAATAAAAATATTTGGGAGTGACTTTTTATACATTTCAAAGGTAAGCGTAAATTTGCACATAGAATTCAAGCAAAAACGTGCAATTTGACTTTTTTTTATCCTAGACACGGGCAAGACTTCAATCCGAAGACATCCACAAAATTAAGCACCAGTATTATTAAGTGGAGTCTGGGAATTCTTCTCGGAGCCACAGAACCCGATTCCACGGATGTATTTTGCGGAAATTGTGGTTAAAATCTTGCCCGACGTGTCCAGACTAAGGCGATTTTGAGAGACAAACGTCAGCAGATGGCTAGTGTAGCAACGGCACTCGCAACGAATTGGCAAGTTAGATCGCTCCATCAACCAAAACGCTCGGTCCATTCAATACCGAATTCCTGCGGATTTAATTCCAATTTTAACTCAAGTTAAACAACACAAAACAAAATTCATGGTTTAAAAATTAACTTAGAAAATAACCTGCCTTAAACTCTATATTAAAATCTATGTAAAAAAAAAACACATGTGCTAAAATATATAGGTTCAATTTCACATAAAATTTCCTAGTCTTAACTGAACCTTGTGAAAAGTGCCAAGAGTTAAGAACTAATACAAAAAAAAAACTCTTTTTACTTCAAAATAATAAAAAAAAATAATAAGTGTAGCAGAACATCTCATCAGCGATCCAGAGTGCACTCCTGATTGGCGGTTGAATAAGGTAAGCCATTAAACATTCTACAAGGTGGCGCAAAAATAACCTTCCGATGTTTTTTGGCTGTAATTTAATTATTCCTCAAATAAATAGTCACCAATATTCCGCGTTCTGGAGCAGTGTAGCGTAACATTGTTTATTAACGTGTATTTCGCATGTGTTTACTACACAAATGTCAAAACAGAACTGACATTAGGGGCCAATCGCAGAATGTGAACTTAAATATCTTAACTTTTCCGATTGGAACGGTGTATGTATATCGATACGTACCGTTATGAAATTAAGTCTATGTATTTTAAATTATTAATCAAACTATATATACTCATTCATCTACTTAAAATTAGTTACATACTTAAATATAATTATAACCTATCTAAACCTTGAAATATCGAACTACTTTTTAATTTCTAATTTCTGAACAATTTTTTTTATACGCGAATGTTATTTTCTTTATTCTATCATGCAGTTGAAGATCTCATTGCACGTTATTGAACTTAAATCTATTGAAATTCGAAAATGAATAAAAACTATTTTTCTGTTGCAATCGCTTCTAAAACAATGTTTGTTTAAATAAATTTTATTATGGTGTGACGTGGTAATTAAGTGTGGTATTTGGATTGAGGCGTGAGAAATAAAGGGGGTTGCTTATACAAGGTGGCGCAAAAGTCATCTTCCTATCGGAAGAAGCATAATTTTTGCAAATGGCGGCAAATGTAATTTCTACTTTGATATTTGTGAAGTTAACTGATACAGGAAAAACTTAAGACACCAATTAACATAATCCAAAAGCAGAACCAAAGTTTTTCATTCATAAAAAAAATTACAGCGAAAGAACATCGGGTGACAACTTTTGCGCCACCTTGTAGTATACAGGCAAAGTAACCATGGTGTACTTTCACCGGTACATTAAAGAGCGGGAAAGACATGTTTCGAAGTCTCGATCTTCGTCTGTCAAAACACCCGACAGTGCAGAGTTGTTTGCTCTTGGCTCTTGTTGGCTCTTCCTTCAGGCACGATATTTATTTTGGTAGCAGGTTAGTGACAACAAGATCCCCCCCATCCGACGAGCTACTGCTGTGCATAGCCAGCGTGCCACCAGTTGTCACAAGGGTAGTATACACCATAACCCTGACTGCCACAGTATTCTATTAAACAAAAAAATAAGGAAAAAAAATTACAAATAACTGTTGTTCTTGTCACGGACAGGAATAAAGAAAATAAATGAAAAGAAACTCTTGACTATAAATGCGGTAATATCTATGTATGTATGAGTGTTTTTTATAGAGGCATACAACTTTTTTTTTAAAATAAAACACAACAAATTTGATGGTATGGATAAATTTTGGCTTTATTAGCTCACACATTTTTTATCAGCATAGACCAGAGATTTGACTCACCCCGCAAAAAGTAGTCCGAAGATGTGAAATCACATGATCGATGGTCAACTCACATGCCCATTTCTTGAGATGATTCGGTCACCAATCGTCCTTGCTCACACTCACGTCTACAGAGACTCATGGCTTCTTCTGTACGCACGTTATGGGCTCGATTTTTATGAATATTATCACAAAGAGTAAATGTGGTCTGGTAATGAATCGATCCAATTGCGTATTAGCTGCTCAGATGGACGATTATGCGCACCGTAAACTTGACGAAGTGCGAAGGATTAGTAAACGTTTTTCTGGTGTATGTCTTTCCATTATTAGTACGGCAGCTAGTTTGACGGAACCGTCAGAGTGAACACAACAAGAGGATGCCCACAAGGAGTGGTATTATCACCCTTAATGTGGAGCCTAGTTGTAGACGGACTGCTGGAAAAACTAACCAACCTTGGCATTAACTGTCAGGCGTATGCCGATGACATTGTATTGATTGCCAGGGGTAAGTTTGAAAAAAAACCTTGGGGACATCATACAAGGGGGGCTTAAAGTAACCAAGGAACGATGCCATACCGTCGGACTCAACATCAATCCGAAAACTATCCGGCGAAAACAACGATAGTAGATACCATTCACAAGGAAAAGACAACTTCAAAGACAAGGACATTAGCCTATCAGGCACGACACTGATAATAGTTAAAGAAGTAAAGTATTTAGAATTTCATCTAGATAGTAAACTACTCTGGGGATTTTCAAAAAGGCCACCTGCGTTCTCATGATATTTAGGAGCCTAGCGGGGAAAGCATGGGGATGCAGCCCAAACATACTGTGATGGATGTACATTACAATTGTGAGGTCAATGATCACATACAGAGTGGTAGCATGGGTGAAACGAACCAGTCTAGCCGCAACAAGAGAGGCACTTAGTAAAGTGCAAAGACTGGCGTGCCTGTGCATTACCGGAGCAATGCGAAGGTGCCCAGCCGCAGCCATGGAAGTGCTATTGGAATTAACCATTCTACACCATCATGGTGATGAACGTGACAGACAAAACAATCCTAAGAATGGCAAATGAGGGAATTGGCAGAGGAAAATGCATCGGTTCGAAAGGACACGGCGTCTTACTCAAAAAACTCCCACTTCTTGCCATACCTAGGGACGATAGAATCAGGAAATTCAACTTCGAGAAGCATTTCCAGATAAAGCTCAGCAATAAGGAGAACTGGAGCAATGAAACCACGACCTATGGACTGAGCAACCACACAACAAAGTGGTAAGGCTATTGAAGCCAACGTCATAAAGTCAAAACTCGTGTGGGAGTCTACACGGAGCCTACACGGACAGAAAAGACTAGGCAAGAACAACAGAATTTCCATTTTCTGGGTACCTGGCCATGTTGGCATTACAGGCAACGAGGCAGCACACTCTCTGGCAAGAGATGGGGCAGAGGACCCCTTTATAGGACCTGAACCATTCTGCGGGATAGGAGAACACACACTACGCGAAGAGTTCAGGAGACTGGAGGAAGAAACAAAGGCCAAAACCTTTCTCACCCTCCTAGGTCTGAGACAACGAAAGAAACTCTTAGAAAACTATAACCAAAAGAGATTCAAAGCTTGTATCAGCCTTAACAAAAACAACCTCAGAATCCTAACAGGCCTCCTCACGGGGCACTGCAGACTCAAGGAGCACCTGAGGAAAATGGGTATATCAGAGGACGGGCTCCTGTGGGACGGAATCCTGTGGGGCACTAGCCCACAAATATTTGGGCAGACACCAAATAACATACAAGGACATACAAACAATGGACCCACAGCTCATTCTCAGATTCATCAAGGAAACTGGACTGGACGCTGTGCTCTAAGGAGTGTGACCTGCCAAGGAAAAATTAGAATATGTGTTCTTCTGTCTTCTTTATTTCTTCGACCTTTGGGTATTTTTCTTACAATATGAGCACAAATGTAAATGCCTGTATATAATATACATAGTAGGTATCTAAAAAAAATTCATATAAATATTTACATAACAAAGTTATAGTTTGTTCTTCTTCTTCTTTTTAAATGAAGTTAAAGATTGTTCTTTGAAGTGAATTATGAAATAAAGTGTTAAAAAATAAACAATTTACGCTCTAATTATCTCAATATTTGTAAGAGAAAACGTAATCGATATAACGAATGCAATCTGGATATTATACATCGTTCTTTATACTGGACTACTACTGTATTTGATTATCAATTGTTGTATTCGCCTGGATGCTGAGAAACGTTTTAAAACCTCTCCCACATCCTTCATTATTTGGTTCACACACATTGATTACTCTGAATTTTATACAAGATTTCTATCTACTTTCTGGTTACTGACAAATTAGCCATAAATTTATACTTGAATTTGCAATTCAAATTTCTGTACAAAAACATTTCAAGGAAAACAAACATATTTTGATTTTACTTCCTTCAATTTGCTACCTTATGCGGTTGGGTCAAGATTGCATTACCTTGCCAAGTTTGGTTTTTCACTTGACCGAAACTAAGTTCTTAACTGGAACCATTCCAATTTTATTTCTCGTTGTCCGCAATAACAAAAAAAAAAAAACAATAAATGATTTTTAAAAAACGCAGAATTATTGGGAGCCATTGTTTTATTTGAATAAAATGTCCTGCCTTTTTGGAGAGTAAGGAATCCCTTTCCACTAAACCCAAAATCGATCATCAATGAAAAAACCCCAACTACTAGGAAAAATGTCTGATTTAACCGTTCGCAATAGAGAACCCCATCAATTATCATCTAAGTTCCAAAAATAAAACCAAATCCTAATTGCCTGCCCTCATTTCTGTCATGGAGCAGGGCAATAATTGAGTTTACTTTTCCAATTAATTAATTAGCAATTAATCATCGAAGGATTTCCTTCAACTTGTTCATCAATCCTGTAGGCTTTCTGCTGTCGTTTCTCAATACCTCCCGACACAGAATATTCAAAAGGACACCCATATTATTCTTGGGTATGGGAGTATTGGGCCACCTGTCAATGTGCACACGAGTATTATTGAGTTTTTTTTTACGCTTCAACGCGAATATTCCACCCGTATTAGAATATTGTTCCTGCCAGCTCACACCATTTGAAGGCGAATCACCTTCAGGTCATAAGGTAATTTCAGAATAAAGCAAATGGATTCGGTATTCCTCTTTCAATCGTCATTTCCATACAGATGTCTTCTACGTTTGTTACCTTAGGGGGAAAATACGAGTATGTCCTTTCTTCTCAACTGCTACAGTAAAAGTCCGAAAGGGCGAATAAAATTGGCATATAACTTGATTTCGTCCTTTTTGTCACTTTTCTTCGAAGCCTACCCTTGCCCCTGATAATTCTAATTTATACAGAGTGTTGGGAAAGGTGGCAAGGGATGATTTCCCTTTTCTCTTTCAATTAGACCTCTTCAGGGAAACAAAAAGTAAGTTTATTTTCTTATTACCCTCTGAAGTCCTTTTGCCGTGAAAGCGTAAAATCTTATGTCGCTTGGTGTCCTTTCGTTTATCAAAAGGGCTCTTACTATGTTGAGGTGGTACTTGCTGTAATTGGAATACTTTTAGGACTCATTGTTTGTAATGTAACAAAATTCAAGTGGCAAATTGAGGTAATTGCTATCCTTCTGGTAACACCTGGTCACGAATGCAGGGAAGAATGGAATATGGTAAGGATCACAGACTTCTTCGACTAAAGAAAAGATGTGTTCATTTTATTGTGAGCTATATTATACCCTCAAGGGCCAAAGCACACGCAGAGTGAATGTTGCCGTTCCTCTCTGGCCAATTAAAATACATTGCACGTTCGTTGATGTCGAATTGGCCAAGAGCCAATTGTAACTTTTCCACCTTTTGCTGCAGTGCATCGCTTGTGCCGGTGAAAATTGAGATTTTTACGAGCCAAGGCATCTGTAAAAATAAACACAGATCTTAGGACAGGAATTCCATATCTAACTCCAGACAATTATTCTGCGGTGCAAGGTAATGGCGCTGCTTAAGTTTGGCAGAGAATGATGCACATGTGTTTTTGTGTCGTGTGCGGGATTGGTGTGATAAATTTTAAAATTAAATTCTCAAGTATTTAATCTGGGACAGGAACATTGTGATTAATTGCATCAAACAGAGGTGACTCATCTAGAACTTTAAGCTGGTGTAATGCCACATTTTCAGGATTTGAAAAACAACCAAAATTTGTTTGTCTGGGAGAATTACCTAAGTGGTAATTTGCTGAAATGATTCATAAGCATTTGAGTTTAACATAAATAAGTTTCAGCAAACGACCCTAAAAAGCGCATTGCAAAGGAAAATCTTAAATCGGTACCTGTGACAGTGTGGTACCTAACCAGATCAATTCAATTAATCCATCAATATAGAACGCCCACAGAAAGAGCAGGAGGGTCAGTTATGTAGGAAGGTTATTTTCTATCTAATCTGGATCATAGCCCCACTGATAAGTGCAAAGTACTATGAAAGGAACCGAGAGGCCCATTAACCTAACTAAGAAAGCAGGAAAATGTCTCTGGCAGCCCCAAGAATTAAACTTCAATCCAATACAAATTGGATGTATTTAGGTTAGGTTAGGTTAGGTTAGGTTGATGTGGCTGTAGGCAGAAGCCGAAACACTTAGACCAATTTAGGTCCATTGTGGTACAGTACTACCTCGATAATGTGAACCTCGAAAATGTGAATTATCCAAAAATGTGAACCAGAAAAAGTTTATATTACATACTCTAAAATGTGAACTCAAAAACAATTCTTGATACTCGATAATGTGAACTTTTCTTTTTCACAAAATAACCACCCGATATATTGGTTTTATTGTTGCAACGCAAGAAGAACAAAACAATTTTAGTGCAGTTCTAAAAAAAATAAGCTTGAGAAACGCTGTAACAATTTTGCAAAACTTTTGGGCGAAAATATCTGAGTCTGAAATACCAAACTGCTTTAAAAAAATTCTGACACGAGATTCGAGTTGGGAAGCTGTCGTCTTCGCGATATAGAAGGGGCCGCACATTTTGAAGCAGAACTTCAACAAATTAGAGAACTCCTATGCTGCTTTGATGCCCCAAACGTATCGATTGAGGACATAAGAACATGGGTCGTTGACCTTGACGGTGATGGTGAACATAATGGTGAGAATGCTGAGTTAGCCCCCAAAGACGAGGAAACTTCATCAGTGGAAGAAATAATACACAATACAAAAGTTTCCCACTGTCGAGTGGATTTTTATGTAGTATCCAGAAATGTGAACCCTCGAAAATGTGAACTGCCCATGTTTTAATTAGTTCACATTACCGAGGTAGTACTGCACCACGCATGTATTATCTACCTCAACTCTGTAGATGGGACTGGCCAACGACACGCGGTTGTTCTCAAAGGGTCCCCCATCTACGTACTAACCGCGCCTAACGTCGTTTAATTACGGTGATCTGACGAGAACCGATTACTTTTTACTTTTTACTTTTAAATTCATTTTTATTAATTATTACCTTATATCAACTTAAATACTAGACAAAAATGATTAAATCTAACTTAAAATTAACAGGATACTTATTCTAGATTATTGATCCTTATGCGGACGCCCTAAACTTAACTCTATCTTATAATTATTGCCTTTCGGCCTAAAAACTATTTTACGAACTAATCTTACATAATTATGTTTTCATCGAGAAAATTGTTAAGAAAACTCGGAATCTTTATCAAATTTTATATTTTTATATAAAAAAAAAAAACAAATTACAAACTACCTACTCTACTTACTTAAACTACTTAGCATATTCTAACTATAATTAGGATTCTGAGCACTCGTTGCCTTGCGCAACAAGTGGTCAAAATCCCAATTGCTTTCCGAGCGCCTGGCAGTCGTCAACGTGCACACGCGCCGCCGTGAGCCGACTGAAGCCTTACAGCGTCAGTTAACTCCCGGAAGCACCACCACACGTTGGCGAGCCCGGCCTCTCCCAAAAACGCCCTAGCTGACTTAATCTAACTTATAAGCTAAGAGGATGTTACCTAGAGTAACGCACCGTCCTGGGAGGGCATGTTGACCCCTCCCCCCTCAACAAGACACCAAAATTCGGCGAATTGCTTTTCCGTGTCGAATCTATCCCTCTCCGATATTGCGGTACTAAAACGGAGGAGCTCATGAGCATTGGCGACGTCCCCGTCATGGAGGAGCCGCTTATCTCTCGCGCTGCGGTAGTGATGGTATAAGACCGGGATACCATCCCTCGTCTGTACCAGCCCTTTGAATCAATATGGATAAATGCCTCTGGCGGGATAAAGCCAGACCGGAGCGTACTCTCTATGTACATTTCATTGGGGTAGTAAGCCCCAAATATCAGACTATTGCCGCTGGCCATCGCCCTTGCAACGTGCCTTCGAGTGACCTTAATGAGGAAATTGTCAATCCTATTCAACTGAGCCCCATCGTATAGGACCTTGTTGGGATAGTATTTTATATAGTTGGATTCGGGCGTTCGGAACAACCGGAGACAGGTCCTAAGACATTGTCTCTCTAAAACCCGAATCTTTTCCATATCACTAGGCGCTATATTAAACCACAATGGACAACCATAAGCGATGATCGGCCTTATAAGGGCCACGTAGCAAATGACCTTCACTCTAGAGTCAAGTTGACTGCTATGAAACAGTCTCCTTGTCAGAGCATAAGCCTTCTTGGCCCCAGCAAGACAAGCAACTATATGTCTATCGAAATACAGATACTGGTCAAGCCAGATACCCAGATATCTAACTACGCTTCTCACCGCCAATGGCTGCCCATTTTGTCCAATAATGGCCAATTTCTTCCAGTTTTTTCTGGTATCCCTAGAGGCCCCAGCCAATGGAGTTCTGAACAAGATTGTTTCCGTCTTCTGAAGGTTGATTTTCAACTTCCAGTCGTCGCAATATCGCTTAATTTGATCGAAGTCACGCTGCAAAAGGATATTAATGACCTCGATTTTAGGACCTGATCTGTATACCACCAAATCGTCGGCATACGCTATAGCATGTCTGAGTGAACCCACCAGATCACTCGTGTAAATGTTAAACAGGATCGGAGAATTGACCGCCCCCTGCTGTAAACCGTTTTTAATTTCAAAGACTCTGCTCGAAGTCACTTTGCCACATTTGACAACGAACTTCTTTCCCATAAGCATATTATAAATTACATATAGCAAAGGTTTGTGCATCCCCCGCCTGGTCAACTTGTAGAAAAGTCCCTCTAACCATACGGTGTCGAAAGCCTTCTCAAAATCAACCAGACAAGCACCCGTGCCTTTTTTTTTTTTTTTTTTTTTTTTTTTTTTGTCGGGATGTGTGAAACTTTCTGCACTGGAGCACTCAGACTCAATACTGGTCCATTGTACTGCCAGGCAGACACACCACATTTTACTGTGGGAATTTACTCGTTTTTCTAAGAAAAACGAGAAGGCGCTTCAATGATAAGGAGCTTAGGTTTACAGCACTCACCATATCCGCACCAAATACCTGCCACCTGATACGAGCAAAAGCAGGACAATCACAGACGAAATGTTCCGCAGTGTCGTCGCTTTCTCCACAGGCTTCGCAGTTGGTGGTGTCGCTTAGGCCTAGCACCTTAAGGTGTTTGGCAAAAGCGTAGTGTCCCGTAAGAACGCCAGTAGTCTGTCTGCAGTCTTTTCTGTTGAGAGACAACAAGAATGCCGCGGATTTCCCACAGACGTCGGGGAGCATTTGCTTAGTCTGTCTGCACCCTGGAGAGTCATGCCAACGGCGATTGTGTTCATAGGAAACCCAACCGTCAATGGAAGCCCTGACCGAGGACGCAGGCAGACAGATCGCTGGTTCAGGTCCTGCGAGGTCCCCCTCTGAGCCTTGTCTAGCAAGTTCATCGGAGATCTCATTTCCCGTGATCCCGTTATGACCCGGGACCCAGACAAGTTTAAGTGAATTCAGCCTTCCGACCGAATTCAGAGATATCTTGCATTCACGTACTATTTTGGAGGTAGTTAAGGGTTTGAGTAAGGCCTTAAGCGCAGCCTGACTGTCGCTACAGACGCAGATACTTCGCCCCCTCCACCTGTTCCTCGTAACATAGTCCATGGCCATTAGGATAGCATAAGTCTCTGTTTGGAAGACTGACACATGTTTGCCTAACGGAAAGAAAAGTCTAACGCTATCGCTCTCCACGAAGACACCAGCACCAGATCCTTGATCGGTTTTGGAGCCATCCGTAAAGATTCGACTGCATTCCCTTCCAGGTTCAGAGTCCGGCCAGAGCCAGTCCTGGACGCGAGGAAAGTCGACCTCGTATTTGCGCTTTAGCCGAAGTTCCGGTGTCATCGCATCAGACGGCATATCCATAAGACAGGAGTCGAAGGACAACCGTTGCGCAAGTTCATCAAAACTCCAGTGCGAGTTATACCAAAAGCCACCTCTTGTAAGACGTGAGATAGCCTTGATTGCACAGCCCATGATGTAAACATCAAGGGGCGGAAGGTTCAATAGTGCATCTAGGCCGGAGCCAGGCGTGCTGGGGAAGGCCCCCGTGCAGCCGAGACATACCTGCCTTTGGAGTTTGGCAAAAGCAGCAGTGACGTATTTACGTGAAAGCTTATTCCACCAAACAACCGATGCGTATGCTATAAATGGTCTTATCATAGCCGTATAAATCCATAGGACTCTTTTCGGTGATAAGCCCCATGTCTTGCCGAAAATGCCTTTGCACTGCCAGAAAATAGACAGCGCCTTGGCAGTCTTCAGCTCAACACGTTTGGACCAAAGAAGTTTGCTATCCAGGATGACTCCCAGATACTTTGCTTCATTGGAGAGTTGGATTGTGACGCCTTTTAGCACTGGCTGAGTCAACCCGACCAGCTTCCTCCTTCTCGTAAAGAGAACAACCTCAGTTTTAAGAGGATTGACCGAGAGCCCATTCCTAGTGCACTATTCGTCGATCACGTCAAGGGCCGCCTGCGCCTTGGCATGATCCAACAGAAAGCACGGCAACATCATCCGCGTACGCCTGAGCGTAAATATTAGAACTGTTGAGTGCGTTCAACAGAGAGTCGACCAGCATACACCACAGCAGTGGAGATATGACGCCGCCTTGCGGGCAGCCTCTGTTTACCCCCGCCATAACATAGCGGCCACAATCCGCATCCGCAACCAACGTTCTATTCATTAGCATTGCTTTAATCCACAACACCAATGGTTCGTCTACTCCGTGTTGTCTGGCGGAGCTGCACATGCTATCAAAAGTCGCATTGTCAAAAGCACCCTCAATATCGATGAAAATGCCCATCGCGTATTCTTTTCTGTCAAGCGCGCCTTCAATTCTACCAACTAGATTTTGGAGCGCAGTCTCGCAGGATTTTCCGCGTTGATAGGCATGTTGCATCGGAGATAGTGGGTGCAATCGCAAAGCACCTTTGCGCACGTGAAGCTCGACCAGCCTTTCCAAGCTTTTCAGCAAGAAAGAAGTCAGACTGATTGGTCTGAAGCTCTTGGCGAGCGAGTAGTCACTTCTGCCAATTTTTGGTATGAATGCCACTCTAACTGTACGCCAGGGTGTTGGAATGTATGCCAGTGCTAGGACAGCGGTGAAGATTTTCTTCATAGTCGGTAGCAGCTGGTTTGTACATTGTTGCAGCATGGCTGGGTATATTCCGTCCGTACCAGGCGACTTGAAGCCGTCAAAAGACGCAAATGCGTATTTAATGGCCTCGTCCGTCACCACGGCCTTCGCAATATACCAGCTACGCCGAGTTGTTTGTCTTGGCTCACTCATAGTCTCGGTAATCGGGGCTGGTTGTGAACCAATTGTAATCTGGTTACCCGGAAAGTGAGACTCCAGCAGATAACTAAGAGTTTCCGCTTTCGTCTCAGTGAAGGTGCCATCAAGTTTTCTAAGTGAGTCCAGTTTGGCTGGTTTGCCCTTTTTCAGAACTTTAACCAACCTACTAGTTTCACCCAGCTTTTCAATCTTTTCGCAGAAATTCTTATAAGAAGCACTTTTCGATACCCGAATTAGCCTCTTATATTCCTTCTGCTTCGATCGGTAGAGATTCCAGTCTGTCTCCAAATCAGTCTTGAGTGACCTATTTAGAAGCTTTCTAGCTTCTCTACGAATTCTTTGCAGTTCCGAGCTCCACCAGGGAACCGGTGTTCTGCCAGGGGGTTTGCTTACTGGGCACGTCAGTTCAAAACAGCTAGTAATGGCACTATTCAGGTCTTGAACAGCTTCCTCTACCTTTTGTCTCGTCCTGAGTTTGGTTGGAGTTTTGAGAGTTTTCCCTAATTCCTCCCTGAAGCGCATCCAGTTGGTTTTTCTCGGATTCCTCCTCTCCTGCAAAGTTATGGCTTCGCATTCGATTTGGAATTCGATATATCTATGGTCTGAGAGGGACACCTCCGAAGAGACCCTCCAGTTAGTAACCGCCTTAAAGTATCTATTTGATAAAGTTAGGTCGATCACTTCCTGTCTTCTTGACGTCACAAAAGTTGGTTGCGAGCCAACATTGTTGATAGTAAGATCAGATGATAGAATGAAATCCAGGAGATGTTTTCCTCGCATGTTGCATTTGCTGCTGCCCCAAACAGTGTTTTGAGCATTGGCATCACAGCATATAACTAGGCCCATCTTCCTGGTGTCGCAATAGTCAATGAGTTCAGCAATTGCCCTCGGTGGTGGAGGCACTACCGAATCATAGGGGAGATAAGCTGACGCCACGATGAAGGTCTTCCAATTTCCATTCGTTTCGTAGCTAATGGCTGCAGCAACCAAATCTTGGCCACATAATTGTCCAAGCTTAGTCGCTGAGAAAAGGTTCGACACAGCAAGACAAGCCCTTGGTCTCTCGGATCGCTCGTCACAGAGTATCGTAGTGCCACGGACTCCTTCAAGGCCACAGATGCGATTTTTCCACACCCATGGCTCCTGTATGGATATTATGTGGGCTTTTGTATTCAACACAGAAAGCTTCTTACTGATGAGTGCAGTAGCAGCCTTGGAGTAGCAGCCTTGGAGCCTTAATCTGAGTAAATCCAATCATTGGAAATACATCAGTCATACTAGTGGAAGGGCACGCAGAAGGTGCGCGCGCAGTTACACCGACAGGAGTGCTTGAGGTCTTCTTCCTCCGTTTGTTCCTGTTCGAGCTATTGGAAGGGGAGGCAGCGTTGGTTTCAGTCAGCTGGCTGGTTTCGGTTGGGGTAACCTCTGCCGACCTGCATCTCTTTTCCGTCGCCGCCGGGGAAGGGCAGTTCTCAGCGATTGCGCTTTCAACTGGCGGTGCAGTTTCTTCGCGCCGCACGATAGCCGCCTTTCTCCTTTTCCTCTTTCGCTGTCTCTTAGATGGACGCTGACCAGTGGACGCCGCCTCTGTGGCCCGTTTCACCTGTTCGGTTTCGCAGGCCTCGTCGGCAGCATCACACCTATCGGCTGTCTGTCTATTGGTCTGAAGATTAAGCGTATCAGGTTGAACCTCTCCGCCACTTTCTTCATGTTTCCAGCCCAGTCTACCGAACGTGTCGGAGATAGAGCTGCAGGAATCTTCGGAAGCAAACCTTTTCGCAACTCGAAGGTCAACGCCTGTACAGGCGGGGGCTATATGTATGTCGGTTGGGGCCTCCAGAATCCGTGCCCCGACCGTGGTCGAAAAGACCACGGGTGGATTTTCGCCCATGCGAGTACCACCTGGAGTATTTGAATCATTAAGTTGTTCCTGCTTACTTGTTTTTTGGTTTGGTTCGCGATAGAGCTTTGACGGTGTATAAAACGCCGCTATGACTCTAAAACCTCGGATCACGAACGTATCGTACCGAGGTCCCCCTATCCACCACCTGGGGACGCGCCTGGTGGGTAACCAACCCGACAGGCCTTGGTTCTTGCATTTATTCCACTGAATGTCGGAAACCAGTTTCGACGCGGCATGAATAGTGTCATGCCTCGCCCTGAAACCAAACTGGTTGTCCGGGATTATGTTATTGTCCTCTACCCACTTTAACAGGGCTCTATTGACAACTTTTTCAAAGACCTTGCTAATATTCGGAAGCAAGCTAATTGACCGGAGATTGGCAGGGTTAGTCCTATCTTTACATTTTTTCGGGATAGGGTGTACCACAGCTACCTTCCAATGCGCCGGATAATGTGCATTATTCAGCGCATTGTTAAACAGCGTGGTGAAAATATCTACAGCCTCCAGAGGCAGGTGTCTCAATACGACATTTGGGACACCATCCATCCCCGCCGACTTTTTATTCTTTAGTGACTCGAAGATGCACAGAAGATCATCCTTCGAAACGAACAAGTGCGATGCATCTCGGCCATTGGCGACAACTGCATTTGCATGGTTTTCATCAGTGAATACGGTGAATCCGTTATTCTCAGATCGCCAATTCTCAAGTTCGGTGCGCAGATAGAAGTGGCTCACCAGAGCCCTATTCTCAATGTCGTGGTTACGGCGAACAGGATTGTTCACCGTATACACGGCCTCGAAACAAGCGCCCAGCAAATCCACTTTCTCCTGTGGGTCCTCGACCACGAAAAAATCGTCGTTTGAAGCGACACTTTCTGGACTTATTCCAGCAGTCAGTACTGTCTGTCTGTTCTCTGCTGTCTGGGAGATTCGAGCACAAGGAATATCATTGTGATCTTTCCTCCTGAACAACATATTTATCTGTGGGAACATATTCGGACTACAGGTTTTAATAGCCCGAATTTTATTGCCCCAATACAGACTTACAGATTTTCTGTAATTTTCTTTTATCAGCTGTTTCAGGATTCGGATCTCTGACTTCAGCATCCTTACCTCCGGGTCGTCGCGATCAGTAAATTGCCTGTACAGCCGTTTAAGCCTCGAGAGCAGTCTACTTTTCTGTCGGTATAGTGCGTCGATTGTAGGGTTTCTGTACTTTTCTGTCTGGTCGTCGTTGGAACGTCCTACTCGAGGAATAGTTCGTTCCATAGTTCGTTTGATGGCGTCGTTCATTTGCAATAAATGCCGATCAATATCATCATTTGTCATGTTACTGTTTGTCGGTGGGTCGATCCCACTCGAACGTATATCTCGCTTTAAAAATCTGGAGAAGCGCGACCATTGTGCCCTCCGATAATCGAATGAACACACTGCTTCGTACTCCTCCAGCAGCGTTTGCTCGTTCGGGATCCGTATTGCGGCGGCGAGTCCGTAGTGGTCACTATCGTACTCAAACGCACGCAAACAGTTCCGCGTGTTTTGATCTATGTTCGTCAGTTGAAGTCTTGCGTCCGTTAAGGCCAAGTCCAGGAAAGCACCGCTTCTTGGGAAAGTAGGGATATCCGTCGCGTACAACTCGAGGTTGTACTCAATCATATTGAGGCGCCACCAGTCGTGAAACTGGTTGCCCCTGGGATTTGCAGTAACATTTCCCCATGCCGCATGTTTGGCATTAATATCTCCGGACGAGAACCGATTAACTCGACGTGGTATGGTCGTTGGTTCTATTGGTTGTATTTACTTATCACAGATTCGTCCAGAGTGGCGATTTTTTCTTTTCTTCTTCTTTTTTTTTACGGTGAGGCTATAATTAGTAATAAATGGATCATTCCAAATCCACTTTTCTGCATCCCTTCTGGTCCTCCTGTAGTAGTCTAAGAGCCCAAAGTAATTTTTCGGTCTGAGAGGTAACCGAAAGATATTTGCATACTGTGTAGCCTGAGTAGAGGGTGTATCGAAAATATTAGTCTGGTACCAAATAGTGGCAGCCAATGCGTGTGACGAATATGCGTTTTTTTCCACAATAGTAATAATGAGTGTAACCGAATAAAATTTTCAACATACATAGAACATGCCCTCTTGAGCATGAAAATATCAGTCCAAGACGTTTTGCACGCAGCCAAGTCCGTGCCAGAATTAAACCCATTTTTTAATATTATTATATTATACAACTAGAATGGGTTTGATGCTGAAATTTGGTCGCGTCTGGCACGGACTTGGCTGCATGCAAAATGTCTTGGACTGATATTTTCATGCTCAAGAGGGCATGTGCCATGTATGTTGAAAATTTCATTCGTTTACACTCATTATTACTATTATGGAAAATAACGCATATTCAACACGCTGTCACACGCATTGGCTATTGACTATTGCTGCCAGACTAATATTTTCGATACACCCTCTACTCAGGCTACAGAGTATGCAAATATCTTTCGGTTACCTCTCAGAACGAAAATTTACTTCGGGCTCTTGGTCTATAGGATTCCCCGGTTCGACCTCAACGAATACTAACCGTCTGCCTGTTTCGGATCACTTCATAACTGAGTAGAATCAAATGCTGGTGGTGTTGCATTTTTTGTCGTTCAAAAGTTTTTAGGCCTGCCGCCTGCGTATTTTTCCCCGATCTCGTTCATGCTTCCAATATATATTACTGTTTTATCTTTCTTGTACGACACGGGTTCTCTGCACTCATATAAACAAACGGACTTTCTTACACACTTGCGGAACAGTTTCTGGAATGTGTTGCATATCTCATATGAATGGTAATTTAGGGCGTTTTGTAAAGAATAAACTAGCGTTGTGAAAATTGTATATTGAAGAAAATGCTGTAAAAAAAACTACAACTTGACCGCTTTAAATATGCCGTCTTCGATTCGACAAAGCATATCGTTTACTTCCACGGTTAAAGAACATGTGATTCTGATTTTCGTCAGAAAAATACATATAGCCATTTTTGCCATATCTTTTCTATCTCTTTTTTAAAAAGTGGTTTTACCTCAACACGTTTTAGTTGAAAACAGCCCTAATCAACACAAAAACTATAAATATGGCTTACAACATCCTCCACAAAAAGGCCAATTTTTCTAAGAAGCGTACTAGATATTTCATCTGCGGATCAAAAATTGTAATTCATCAAATATAAAATACTTTTGTAGGTCTCAAATGAGGTAAAAGCATTAAATGCAAAACTATTTCGTTGTAAATATTCCGTCTCTTAGCTGAGGTTATTATTACAGTATAGTCAAAACAAGAATTTATTGACGGCTTCAGAGATATCCCTAAAATATTCAATGACTTTGTTTGATATAAAGGGTCTTTCATTAGTGACTTGACAACTCCAACTGTCAGTGTGAACGGTAAACCGATTACCGAACCGTCAATGTCAACATATTCAGTAAAATCATCATTGTCATCATGGTAAAGTACACGAAGGAACAATGTATACAAATTTAAGAGCGTTAACGCCAATTTTCGGCCGGAATTATCGTCCCAGTAGACAAGCAATTCATACTCTAGTGAGGAAATGAGCCAGAATATTCGCTGCTTGATGCCGTGCCAGTAAGACTACGTTTTGCCCGAAGTGTGGAGAATAATGCTGCCGTAGAGGCGTCCGTCGCAGACCAGTCAAATCAGTCAATTTCACGGCGTTCTCAAGAATTGCCGGTGGCGTCATTGGGTCGTTTTTCTTCGTTGATGCAAATGACCGTCACGTTACGGTAAATGGTATTCGCTACATAGACATGTTGGACCGTTATTTCTTTGAGGAATTGTATGAATTGAACATCAGTGATATGTGGTTCCAACAAGGCGGTGCCTCAAGCCACACAGCGGGTGCAACAATCAGTTCTGCGAACGTGTTATCTCGAGAAACCGACACGTCTATTGGCCACCGAGATCGTGTGATTTAACCCCTATTGACTGTTTTTGATGCGGTTACATCAAGTCATTGGTCTATGACAATAAGCCAGCGACGTTAGAAGAGCTCAGAGCCAATATTTAACGAGAAATAGCGGCCGTATCGCTCAAAATGCGCTGCCGAGTCATCGAAAATTTGGTTCCACGTATTGACCGCTGCATACGTTCCCGTGGTGGACATATCAACAAAGTCAAATTCCATTCCAAAATGTTTTGATAGCAATTCAAGCCATACTTGAGATGTCTCAAGTAGTTTGCATTTCATTTAAAAAAGAGGTTGTTAAGTCCTTAATAAAAGACCCTTTACAACTGAAGTCAATCAACTTCAATGATTTTTATTAAATTTGATTTCCTGTTCTTCTCTAAATGTAGCCTGTAGTTTAAGGGCCGCCGCAGTTTTAAGGCCTAATTTTGGCCGAAGGATGCACGGATATGGCTAAATCGATATTACTATCGATGCTGATCACGAATATAGTAACTTCTAGAGGGGTCTACCGGCAATATTAAGTTATGTTACTAACTACTAACTAAGAGTCAAAGTTAATAGGTATACCCTTAGAGTAGGTTATAAAAATAATAAAAACTGAACAAGTTATATACTCGTATCTATAGGTAGTTACAAGAAAAGTGGCACTATCTTACTTTTTTGTGTGTTGTTATCATACGGTTATATGTCCAATTCTTGCCGATGCTCAGGGCAAAGGTGCGTTACCGAGTACATACATACAAGAAGTGGAAGTGGCCTGCGGTAAGCCCAGACTTGAATTTCACTGAACAATTTGGGCGACATATAGCAACAAATCGCATCCAAGGTATGCCCCGCGAATTACTGTTATTTTAGATGATCGGAGATGCAATACTCACTACTAACGACTGAGGACTGGTAACTAATATGCATACTTATGTATATGCAAACGTAAATTTATATACCCGCACAAAAAGTAGTCCAAAGGTGTCAAATCACACGAACGAGGTGGCCAACTCACAGATCCACTTCTTGAGATGTAAGTCTTTCCATGGTGATTTTCCAAAGTATACTGAAAATAAAGTCAAACACACCTTATTAGTGACAGCTAACAGTGGACAGTTATCCATATCAGAAATTTTATACCTCTATAAAAAACACACTATTTAAGCATTATAATTTTGATTCACAGCTTGTAACAAGCTTTCATATTGATCGGACACTCCTAAATGTTACAATATTTGTGATCAACATCCAAAGCTGTCGCTCTAGCCATGTCCTTCCGTCCATCCTAAAACCACAAAAACGTATAAAATATGTATTCACCTATACTAAAAAAATTCCTATGCCCACTTTTTGGGGAATAGGAATAGGGTATCCAACAGTTCATCTCAGTGGACTGTAGCCTTTCTTTATGCTTTGTTTACAGAATTGCTCCTTAGACTTTGAAGCAAATGCAATTCCGGCCTCTGCCGAAATGAATAAAATTAAATTTCAAGATGTTTTTTAACTTAGCCATAATAACATTATAAATCTATACCTTGTTGTGTATATTGCAGCAGTAAACAAGTCGAACAAGAAAAAACACTGTACGGGCCAAAACAATTGACTACATTTTAAAATGTGTATTAAAATTACTGGAACAGCGGCAACTCACCCGAACCTAGTAGGTACTGGTGATGGCTTCAAGCATGGGTCCTCCATTTATGTTCATGTGTCTAAACTTATAGTTTTTGGCATAAAAGAACAGGAACCTATTAGCTTTATTTTGATTCCGAACGGCAAGTTTGAGAAGGCTCCGATCACAGTTTCTCAATTACGAGATGGGGCATGGGGCATTGAACAAACTTTTCGATATTCCTGGGTGGGACTCAAATCATTTGCTCAGTCGTCCAACACAACCGTCAATGAGTCAGTGCGCCCTTCCTTCACTGAGCCAGTGCACCCCTCCACGTAGGTTTGAGGTTTTCCATAAAACAAAGGGTCACTTAAAAATTAGGATATAAACAAGATACACTATTTTAAAGAAGTTTTACCATAATTATTGGAAAATTAAGAAAAAAAAACTTATACCAACTACCCCCATAATCTTCACTATAATTAAGGACAAATGTATCTGTTTTTAGATGTTGCGTAGGTATACATTTGTTGTATCGCTGTCCATTTGAATTTTTCATGGCATTTTGATTTTAGAAAATCTAGCAATTTGCCAAACTGTTACTTCTGCTTCCGACAGCTAACATGCTGGATGTCTAAGCACATCGGTACGGTAGCCACCACGACTATCAGCCCCAGATTCAATGACATCTAAGCTCACACACTGTAGGTGAACTCGAGAGATACCAGCGCTATGCCCTTGTATGTCATATCCAGTTTTATCTTCTCTCTTGTTGCATTCCAGTCGGTTTGGCTTTACACACCCCTTCGATGGATGAACGAATATTTCACATGTATATCTTAAAACTAAAACTTTCCATATATACCTACTACGAGTAGATATCTCTCTGGTGCTCTGGCCACCGCCTGCCCTTGTCGCATTAATGTGTCCTTTGGTAGTGTGAATGGCTTTAGAAATAGATCCAATGACGATTACCGTGTGGCATGAAAGGCTCAATTGAATTAAATAACCGAATCCTGCTTGTTCGTCCTCTCCTGTACTATCAGGAGAAGCAGTTACACGTTATTATAACGGAAATTTATAATTTCTTGCTTCAGAAACACTTCCAGGAAGTTGACATTTGGTGATTCTCTCCCTCTCATCCTGTGCCCTGCCCATGTCTGTTATCATTGTCCTACAACTTTCTTCCTTTCATTGCTCAATGATACAATGCCAACAAATGGTATCGAGAGGAGGTTGTGCCACATGCAAGATGATGTAATTTCAAGTACAGCTGAAGCGGAAGGATAACATGGTAGAATCGCATTTGAACAACGATGGGATAAATGCTCATCGGTCGACTGAGCTCCTATAATCTTGGATAACATTTAACCGGCGGCAATACCTTTGCAATTTATCCAATTTATAATTTTTTTTACTACAAAAGACTCGCAGAAATGATCTAAAACCTCAGCTAATGCGATAAATTTCGAATTTTCCAACGGATAATTTAAGCCACTAATTTATCAAATTTGAATTCATGCTATGTGCAGTTCTGTACGTTGCCACAGGCAGCGTCGGCACTTGATACTAGACTTCTAGTTGCTTAGCGGAAAATTCGAATTTCATAGTTCGTTTGCAAAATTTCATGGTACCTAGCAAGAAGGCATATCTTTGTGGATGCAGTGGCTCGGCGGTTATTGAATTTTTCGTCATGATTCATGGTCCTGGAATATTTTTTTTTATTTAACCTGTTGCGGATACCTGACAAGTATTCGAGATACATACAGGTCTTTGCTACGCACGAATTGTTCTAAGTGCCAAACAAAATTGCCTATTATTGTTTGGCGGGCATAGGTGTTTCGTTGGATATAGAACGTTAAGAAAAGAAAGAATTTTTACAAGGAATCGAACTATGTAAACATTCTCAGCTCAAAAGTGTGCGAAGCAAAGGAAGTTCAGTGCAAACAACTTATGGAATACAATATTAACTTGGTATGTTGAGGTCTTACAAAACACGAGTGTGGTTATGCCAAAACTGTTTAACAGATTCTATTCAACCAATGCCTGAATAAAATCATAAAAGAAAAGGTTAAAATAGATATGGGCAATGATTTTAGGTCTCGTTTAAGCAAAATAAAACCGTCTCCGCAGGCCTTTAAAGAGATTGACAAAATAACTGGCAGGAAATACTTTGAAACCGATGTTGCCACCGATACCCTGATTTACAAAGACCAAGAACTGACTAACATCTCAGAAAAACTTTCTTCATTCCAAGCCATTTTTGCCGATGTTTACGCCGAAGTTACTACAGACTTTGATCCAAATTTGACTCAGGAAGTCAACCAAACTGTGAACGATTTTAAGGATCAGCAATGCCATGGCTGCCTCCTAACATTTTCTGAAGCAAACAGTGTTCTTACTCAGGGCGCACCTTTCACAACACCAAGTAAGTTAAACGAGTCTCGTCTTGGTCTTAACAACAAGAAATCGCAGGGCCCAGATACAATCTCAAATTTTATAATTAGAAAATGTCCTTATTCCTTGGATATAACGCTTGCTTGTGTCTTTAATCACTGCATTAATAATGGCTACTTCCCAGTAATATGGAAAAAGTCATTTTTAATTCCCATTGCAAAGAAAATAGGAACCCGCAATATTAAAGACTTTCGTCCTATTTCAATGTTACCCAATATACAATATATAATATAAGGTAAATTGTTTGAGAGAGTGCTATCCGAAACCTTGGATAATTTCTGCGAGGACTTCAACTTAATACCGATCAACCAATTCGGGTTTAAGAAAGGCCATTCAACTGAACATGCTTCATTACTTTTAGGTAACAAAATTATTCAAAATTTGAGAGCTAAGAAATGTACGGTAGTACTGGATATTGACTTAAAGGCAGCTTTCGATTCGATTTGGCACAAGGGACTCATTTTTAAGCTTATCTCACTTAATTTTCCAACGTCATTCATTCGTATGATGATTAGTTTACTAAAAGACAGAAATGCATGTTTGGTCATCGGTTCAGATAACTCGAACGAATTCCCAGTTCTCTCTGGTGTTCCTCAAGGATCGATTCTAGGACCGAAGTTGTTTAACGTGTTCCTACAAGACTTTCCCTTAGGCGATCCGACGAATGAGCCGGGAGCAATATTCTTCGCTGACGACACTTCGATCCTAGCAAGTGACAAACGACCACATACTGCTCTAAATAAAATTAGAAACTCGATTCCAACGTTGTTATCGTACTATAAATCCTGGGGCCTAAGCATTAATACTCAGAAATGTGGGCTTACATGTTTTAGGAATTCCTATGGAAAAGGCCTTAGGTTAGCGGTTAAGGAAAGCAAAACACTGTCCTTACACATTCAAGGAAATCCCGTGCCACTCAAAAACGAGACAAAATATTTAGGTGTCTGGTTTCATAATCGGTTTCATTTCAACGTGCATGCTAGGAAGGCCTTAAACAGAGCAAAGGGTGCTGCCTCTGTCCTAAAACCTATGCTCTCATCAAGCCATGTGAGCATGAAAACAAAACTGTTGATCTATAAGACACTTATAAGACCAGTTTTAACTTACAATTTTAGCACTTGGTTTGCCATTTCTCCCACAGTGGCAAAAGAGCTAGACATTTTTGAGAGATACGTCTTAAGATGCTGCAGTGGACTGTTTAGAAGACCTGCTCAAAAATGGTACCCAAACCGGATGCTTTATAAAGCAACTAACATTACACCCCTAATGGCCAACATGATAATTAGCTTGCAGAAAAGACTGCAAGGTTTTGCGTCTCACGATTATCCGCTAGTTAAACCGCTTTGGGATGCAAACATAAATGATAGCGTGTACGACAATTTCTATCCATCACCCTTCAATCTATTGCACCATCGCTCTAGCTCTGTTTTAGAGTTAAACTCGAATAGTTCATTGACATTGCCTTTTTACGAGAAAGCTACACTGCCTAATCGCATGATTCATAGAACTTAGTTTAAAGCTTAATCAAGAAAATAATAAAAAAAGTTTAGCGCCTAAGATTACCATGTGACTTGTTCTTATATACGTATTGCTATATAGAAAACGTAGTTGCATGCAAAAGTCCAAAGTGGCTCTGTTAAAAAAAATATAATATTTTTATTGTTTTCTCTACCTTTACTCTAGTCATTAGTCTTAAGTCGGCCTACAAGAGCCAAAAAAAAGTGCATATATGCGCTGGGAGCAAGCATATATACAACAAATATTTGTCTAAAATTTGAAGTAAAATTTCATGAAGCTGTTAGTTAAGAATAGTTACACTAGATTGTTCCTTTCTAGCTAGCCTGATATAATTTTAAGTCGGCTACTTTTAAAACTTAAGTATTCAAAAAATAATGTACTTTGTCTTTGGCCTCAAAAAAATGAATTCAATTGAATTGATTCTGTTCAACGCATATTATATATTGCTTTGTCTCTCCCCCCCTTGTCGCATATCTTATCTTACAAAAATGTACTTCATTTAAAAGTTGTGGCCTAGGAGGCATATTACAGTTACCATTTCCATATCAAATGCCAACACGTTCTTCTACATATATAATCGCTCTCTTGTAAATATATCGTACGTACTTGAAATGAATTGCAGAATATTTTAACAGCTTGTTATCCCCTTTCCAAGTGCTAACCCTCTAATCTGCAAGTAGCTTTCGGCATATCTTCTTCTAAGAAAACCTGCGTCTACCTTTTCCCCCAGCATCCATCCCCCAGCAATCAAGGCAATGTTATAAGCTAATAAGGGTCCCATTAAAAAAACAAAGAGGATAATCTAAAAGATAACTTTTATGGCAACGAAATTTCTCGTAAAAAGGGAAAAACTTGAAAGAGAATATTACAGCGACAATTTTTAACTGCCCCCTATCTAATGGTTGCGGCTGGAATGCCGCAATATACACGTTGGAAGGTGGAATATAGCAGCACTATTCGGAGGAAATTTGTCAGTTAAGTGTTTTTGGCAGACAACCCTCAGTGAAGAAGAAACCTAATTAACTCGTCAGCCTGCAAATTTAGGCATTTTTGGATGTTTGCCGAAAAAGTAAACAAATTTGGGCAAATGTTCCCTTAACGATGTGCCACAAGACGGGGAATAAGATAAGAGGTGAGATTTAATGAGGTGAATCCTTTTATTCTATGGTTAAGAAAGTTACTGTTGCAATTTAAAAGGCACGTTTGGTTAGGATATTTTGAATGCAAAGCATAAGTTAAAGTTGTTCAACTGATAGAAACGACTTCAAGTGTAGCCTCAGCTTATTTGCCAGTGCGGTGCCGACAGTCTGACAGTATGGCATTTAAGACATATGGAAAGGATACCGTCTTTTTGTTCGGACTCTTTATTTTTCCATCCATATTGAGTCAAAATGAAGTTAACGTGGCAAAACCTTTTTTTGGAAAATAATTGTTTTTTGTAATACATTGTTTGCATATTTTCTGAAGAACACAACCTGAATTTTAATTATTCATCGTTAAAGCTATATTTTTGAAAAGGTTAGGGTGTTAGTTAGCGAATTTTAAAAATCTTTAGACTCTTACTTATTGGGCCCACATAGAGAGTAAAAGCATAATGTTCTAAATTTCAGCATAGTAGCATGCAAATCTTCAAAGTTGGGGACAAACGGATAGACTTTCGATGATGATCACAAATGAGATAGGTATGTGTACTCCAATTAGAGTTTTAATTAATTTAATAAAAACCTATTAAAAATGTGCTGAATTTTTTTAATTAAAGGATGACAGTATTGAACTTTATTAGAATTTAGAAGAATGAATAAGGTACAACGAATCTTTAAAATTCGTATGGAGTTGGGAACTTTTTTTACATGAAATATAATAGGGTGTTTCATTTCATGGGTTTTTGAGGACTTATTTCATACCTAAAATTATTTATCATGAAATAAGTCCCCAAATTCAGCTTTGCATATACGAGTACAAAACCTCCAACCCCCTATACATGTGACCGTTGTACCATACTTATTTGGGAACTTATTTCATGCTTTGTTGATGACTTATTTCATCTTCGATTTGGGAAATGATTTCACAATGAAATTATTCCCCAATTTCAGGGATCAATCCGTTCTGCGTTTGTGGGGTTATTTCCTGCCGCAAAATTGAAATGCGTAAAAAAAGGAAACAGATCGCGTATAAAATTGCAGCCGCCTGCTGGAAGCTACCAACTAGGTCGCACAGATGGGGTTGGTTCGCAGATAAGATTAAATAATGAAAGGGGTGATATAGGCGCCAAATAACATTTTTAAAAAAAAAGGAATTATGAAACCTTTTGAAGAATTCCCGATGAATAGGACTAAGGTAAAATAAAATATCAAAGATTTCTAAAACGTTATATTGATCCGAAGGGTTTAGAAACAAATGGAAACAAATATCGCCCGCTTTTAATACGGTGTCGATAGCTTGAAATTAAAATGACTCGGACTCGGTCGCATGTCCCGTGATTCTCGGGAAATTTCCGGAACGAAACTTTTCCCTTGCAGGGACGGGCTTAGAACATCACTGTGGTGCCCTAAAAGAGCGGTTGTCGTAAAAGGCGAGAAGAAATCACATCTAGGCAATTTTAACATCCAGATAAGCCAGTGACAAATCTTACATCTTAAAACTGTCCCACAAGTGTGCATGAAAATCCGTGGGTTGACACGACTGGAGATCATCGGTGTCGTAATCGATCGATCGAACAATATTCAATTAGGGGAATCGTGCACTTGTCGGAATCGTAAAGAGGCAGGCCTTAAAATGTCTACCGATTACCGAACTGTCAATGTCAAAATATTCAGTAAAATTAACATTTTCAGCATTTTGATGTACACGAAGGAAAAACGTTTACAAATAATTAAAATTTAGTACCGAGTTTCTCTTTAATTAATTTAATTCCGAGTCGGTGGTCGCAAGTAGAGCATTAACGCCAATTTTCGGCCGTAATTCTCGACGAAGTAGACAGGCAATTCATAGTCTAGTGAAAAAATTAGAGTCAAAATATTCGCTGCTTAATGTTGCCGTGCCACTAAGACTACGTTTTGCCTGAATAGTGGAGAATATTGCTACGGTAGAGGCGTCCGTAGGAAACCAGCCAAATCAGTCGATTTCACGGCGTTCTCAAGAATTCGGTCTCTCCCAGACCACATTATGGCGAATTATGCGTAAGGATCTTGGCCAGCATGTACATCCTTACATGATCAAGCTGACTCAAGAACTAAAGCCACTTGATCATATGAAGCAACATACGTTGTCGAATTTGACTCAGGACATAAAGGAAGAAAATGAAGAATTTCATCGCAAAACCATTCTCAGCGATGAAGCGCATTTTTGGTTAAACGGCTTCGTCAATAAGCAAAATATGCGTTACTGGACAAGTGAGAACCCTCATGTGCTTCATGAAACAGCACTTCATCCCCAAAAAGTCGCAGTTTGGTGCGGTTTTCATGCCGGTGCGCTGGCGTCATTGGGCCTTGTTTTTTCATCGATGAAAATGAACGTCATGTTAATGTTAAATGGTATTCGCTACAGAGACATGTTGGAACGTTATTTCTTTGAGCAATTGCATGAATTGCACATAAGTGATATGTGGTTCCAACAAGACGGTGCCTCAAACCACACAGCGCCTGCAACAATCGAGTAGTTGAAGTCTCAGTTCGGTGAAGGTGTTATCTCGAGAAACGGACCCGTCTATAATAGGCCGCGGAGATCATGTAAATCATTGGTCTATGCCAACAAGTCGGCGATGTTAGAGCTCAGAGCCAATATTGAACGAGAAATAGCGGCCGATCGGCCGAAATGTGCTGCCGAGTCATCGAAAATTTGGTTAAACGTATCGACCGCTGCATACGTTCCCGTGGTGAACATATAAATGAAGTCGAATTCCATTCATAAATGTTTTGATAGTGATTCAAGCCAATAATTTTTTTTTTGCGATATTTCTAGGTGTTTGCATTTAATTTAAAAAGAAAGTTGTCAAGTACTTAATGAAATACCCTTTATTACCAGCGGAACTCTACTTTTCTCCACATTGTTTAATCCTGTTGACACAACTTCGTTGCTTCAGGCAAGTGTCTATGTCATCATAATATCGAATAACTGATGCACTTTGGAGTCTTCAATTTTTCTTCAAGCAGATAATCATGGACTGTACTAAATATCATGGGACTTAAGACGCTTCCCGACTTTGATTGCAAACTCCTCGGTGACGCCAGCTTTTTTTTCGAGAAAGGAAATCAGCACTCAGACTCCATTGTACTACCAGGCAGAAATATTTTTTTTTGGTGTAGAGGTTGAAGAAAACGAGGTGTCATTCAATTCTCTCCATTAAGTGGTGGCGTATGTTGTTTTTCACAATGGGGATTGAACCTGCACCGCACGGGTCACAAACCAACACACTAAAATCTACACCGTCGCTTTTTTGTCTTTACGCCCTCATACATGTTCATGATCATCTGAACGTAGGTTTCTGGAACTGCTCGCTTTCATAGCGACACCCATAACAGATCCATTGGTTGTCCATCAAATACCTTTTCAAAATCAACCAACACCATATGCACATCCTGTAAGGAATCACGACGTTTTTCCATCATGATCCTGTACTTTGGATTTCATCTGTGGTTGATTTACCTGCGACAAACCCGCACTGGTCTTCAGATAGCCGTATTATTTTCCGAATTCCGCTATCTAATACCCGCTCAATGATCCTCATGTTGTGTGACATCAGCTGGATTGAACAGTAATTATCACAGTCTCGCGTGAATTTTCATTTATACAAAGGAAGAAGAAAACGGCTCCGGCTAATAACCCCCCAATGAAATAACCCCCCAAATCAAAGATGAAATAAGTCCCCAAAATGGTATGAAATAAGTCCCCAAATAAGTATGAAATAAGTCCCCAAATCCTATATGGAAATCCCATAAACAGTGCAATGCATACAAACTTTGGGGAGTTATTTCATCTTTCATTTGGGGGGTTATTTTATTGGGGGGTTATTTCCTGCAGCCGAAGAAAACTTTCCATTTCACTTAATGAGTTAAGCTATTTTCAAAAAGTAAAATTTGGTTTGTAAATTCGTTTGAATAAGAATATTCACTTGGTATCATTGTATTGGAGTACACGTCACTAAAATATTCTAAATTCGTCAATTCCATTCTCAACAAATGGTTAAATATTTCTAAAACTTTCTATCGGCAAAAATGAGTTCCCCATTTCTCAAAAAAAAATTAAGATTTTTCACAAATCGCTTTCAAACTTTAAACTCGATTTGCTAAGAACGTCGTTCTGCGTTTTCGTCAAAACAATACTGAGGCAACGATGTATATTCCAAGCTCTTGCATGACCAATAAAGAGAACATCTTTTCTTAAATGAAAAAATGCCATTAGATTCGATTCCCAGTTTTGTATCTCGAATGGCTCGAAATAGTTCAATTTGTAAATCTGGTTTATCCTCCAAATCTATTTGCTTACCTAAGTTAACGTTTGAGAGAAAAAATTCCCCATACTTACCAAAATCTCATAGCTTTTATCTCGCAAGCAATTTAAGCTTACATAAATCTCATTATATCCACAACAAAATGCAATATCCACTAACGAATGTAATGTCGTTGACTGGTACATATTCCTATCTCTCAACACGGACATGGTTTTTTGAAAATTTAATTATTTTACATAGTTTTACTGGAAAACATTTGCGTCCCTCAAGGGCATTTTCCCATAATGAAAGTTCTGAAATGTATGCAAATTAAATTTTACTACCTCGAAGCCATTCTCCACCCTCAATTCTGTTGAATTTATAGTTTACAATCCACTCACACTAAAACTACACTTTACGTACACAAGGCAAGTGTCATACAATATCACTGAACAAAAATTTAAAAATAAATTATCTTTAAACAAAATAAAAACAACGTCTAAACCTCGCAATGCCGAAATAAATTTGCCAAAATCTATTCAAATTCATTGGCAACGAAAAGATTGCTCAATTCATGTTCAGCTGGTGTACCTACTTCAGTTTTATATTATCAAAGTCGAAAGAGATTTAATTCAATTTCAAAGGATGGATGCCGAAGATGAAAAATCTGTAATAAAAAAAAACGTGAAAAGGTCGTAAAAATGTACCCAAAGCCACCTTCTGATAATTATTTCAAAGGTATTTACACCCCCAAGGACAATGGAAACTGAATAAAGTGCCCGAAGCCAGCATTAACAAAGAAAGTGATAATCACAGATCACTTCCTTTTGGTCCTTTGTTGGCTAATTGAATGGAAAATAAAAGCAAATGGAAAGAATACGGGTGTTCTGTTCGGGTTTTATTTTCACGATAAGGTGGGAAAGTTTTAAATTGATTAGGAAAACCCTTGATTATAAAGATTTTTCCAATCACTTCGACCAAAGAGGAATTAATTGTTGCCAGAATTGAATTTTAAGGGTATGGGGAATGGTGTTACTGGGAAGTTTGTTATGTTTTCAGCAATTTGTTACTGTCACAGATTGGTTTGACCTCGGAACTTAATATGCGTGTTGCCTATGGAATCACTGGTGGGAACTGCGATTTATTTTCCCCATTTGAAATCAGCTGCTTTGAAAGAAAAAATCTTCGTCGGATTACCGGTCCTGTGTGCGAGGAGCGCTAATGGAAAAAGATATGACACCGAGCACAATGAGTTGCACCAAGATGTGAATATAGTCCAAAAAGCTTAACATATACCCGCGCCAAAAAAAATAACACATATACCCGCGCACGGTCCTTGGGACCGAAATTTCCTGAGTGTATTTTGTCATATTTTTTTACGAAAGCCTAAGTCAAAATAAATTTGTATGTATACTAATGGATGTGCTTAAAAGTATTAAATAAAATATAGGGAAAATATTTGCTTTAATTAGTGACTAATAGCTTTTTATTACAGCCTCTGAAAATAGTCAGTTTTTTTGACGAGTAATGCAAATTTTATAAAATCTTAATTTTCGAAACAAACTAAAAATATATCAAAAACCTTAAGGATTACAACATTAGACAAAAAGTTATATAAACTAATTTTCCACAGACGTCTCACAACAGCAGTCGGAGTATTCCGTAATTACATGTTCCAAAAGAAACGACCGACTGATGCCGTGTACTGACCCACGCGATTTCGGCATAAGCGCTCGCGCCATGCTGAATTGAAGAACGCGACGAATCATGAAGCTACCATTAAGCTCATTGCGATAGCATTCTCTTATAGGAAAAAAAGGTCAAATAAGTCAACTAACTCCAAAACTGCTAATTTATTTAAGGAAACATGTTTTTGGAATCTGAAAGTCATGTGAGAATGCCTACACGGACTAAATAGACTAGGCAAGAACAACAGAATTTCCATCTGGTGGGTACCTGGGCATGTTAGCATTACAGGCAATGAGGCAGCGGACTCTCTGGCAAGAAAAGGGGCAGAGGAACCCTTCATATGACCTGAACCGTTCTGCGGGATAGGAGAACACACTCTACACGAAGAGTTCATGAGACTGGAGGAAGAAACAAGGGCCAAAATCTTTCTCAACCTCCAAGGTCTGAGGCAAGCAAAGAAACTCTTAGGAAACTTTAACCAAAAGAGATTAAAAGCTTGTATCAGCCTTAACAAAAACAACCTAAGAATCCTAGCAGGCCTCCTCACGTGGCACTGCAGACTCAAGGAGCACCTGAGGAAAATGGGTAAATCAGAGGACGGGCTGTGCAGATTCTGCAGTGCAACCGCCGAAACTCCAGAATACATGCTGGAATCCTGTAGGGCACTGGCCCACAAAAGGATAAGATATTTGGGCAGGTACCAAATAACAGACAAGGACATACAAACCATGGACCCACAGCTCATTCTAAGATTCATCCAGGAAACTGGACCGGGCGCTGTGCTCTAAGGAGTGTGACCTGCCAAGGATGAATCGGAGCAATACCACGATACGCTTCACAAAAGAAGTATCTGGAGAGGGCTCTGAAAGAGGGCGTGAACCTCTTCGATGTACAAGCAGGGGACACAATAGACCAATAGGTCGCAGTGTAATATGCCCTAACTTATTATTATTATTATTAATCTGATTTTATTTTGCATTGTCTCCACTTCAAAACTGCTAGCTTAACAAAGCCTTCACATATCCTAACTTTCTTAACTTAACGGACTCCAGATCAGGGATGGGACTTTTTGAAAAAATGTCCGTAGTAGATTTGAAAAAAAAAAAACGCAGTAGATTCAACTGTTTCGCAGCAGACTTTTATATTTTCAAAATATAAATATGACATAACATATATAGACACAAAAATAATTTCAAATAATAAAACAAACATTATTTTTTCTTTAAAACATAACAAAAACAGAACAAAACAAAAATTTAAATAAATATTCATATCAGTCATAATTTTTTTTCTAATTTCTAATAATTCTTTGATTGCATTTTCATTTTAAAATTATTAAAAAAGTACAAATTGGGAAAACGAGAAATAAATTGTTGCTCCAGGCTCTCTATCGCATCTAAAAACTCTTGAGAAGGGCGTGTTAAATGCGCACCCTCATATTCTTTGAAATCTGTTAATATGGATTAAACACTAAGTTTTTGACTTAATTTCAGCTCACACTTGTGTTCTTGATGTTTTTTTTTAAATGTAGCCTGCATAATAATAAAAAGCATTTTCGCCACCAAAATCAGCAGTTTTATAGTCAGATTCGGTTTTGAAAATGTTTTTCACATTGTCCTTCTTTTTGTGTGATAGCAACTGCATTTCAACGTCGGGAAGCTCTAAATTCACAGTTACCTCGCAGTTTCCATGGGTTATATCCTCCATGTACTTTGCTGAAAATGATCTTTTAAATGAACAAATGAATTGAAATGGAGTCAGTAGCTTGTTATTTCCTCCTCGGTTGCGTAAAATCGCGTTGGTATTTTCCAGACAATCTTAATTGAGGTTTCTCAATGGACTGAGGTTTAAAAAGAACTGAATACCATCTGGCCTTAAATCACTTGAAATGCCAATGAGAGCATTTATATTCTGCTGCCATCCTTTTTAAAATCCCATCTTTTTAGTTACATTGGCAGACTGATCAAAAAAACTATTATTTTATAAAAAATATATTCATTTCATTTAAGAAATTGATTTGCTCTTCATTTTCAAAAAAATGGAATTTCTTGGGGTCTTTAAACTTAGACGAATTAAAAACATCGTATAACCTGTCTAATCTTTCGATCATTTCAGCAGTATTGATAGATATATTGCAATATTTTTAAATTAAAAAAACAATTAACGTTTATCTTTTAAAAAACACGTACACTCTTATTTGTTTGCTCTGAGAACTACCACGCGCCACCCCGTATTGTGTTTTCTTCACTCTTTTCGCACTACTGAAAAGAATTTAAGTCAATACGCCTTTGAAAATACATTATGAAAAAACGTAAGCACCGCCGATCCAACGTTATTGCAAAGCCAGTGTGACTAACCACCATAAAAACTATCAAATAAAGAGTCAAATCATTGCATTATTTTTAGCGAAATCAAAGCAAAGAAGAAGCATTTATTTTCATATTTTTGGCTGAAGGGTAATTGTAGAGGTTCATAATTAGGTGTAATCATTAAACAAAATAATCAGAAAAACCAGCCATAAACCGTTTTAAAAAAATTAAAGCAGGTAGCACTGCACGAAGTGAAAAGATACACACAACGAGAATCAAGTCGATACGCCTTTTAAAAAGCATTGTGAAAAAACCCACAATCATTCGTCTTACGAAGCACACCGCATGTAGTTGTACGGGCAAAATATATTGTGTACTGTTTTTTTCCACAGCGGTCGTTCCATAAGGGTTAAAACACATCCTTTTGACCTGCTTCCACATATTGTAGGCTTTTATCTGTATTTTGCTTTGTTGTAGTAGGAAATGCATATGTAGAGAGTGTCTCTAATGATTATATAGATTGGATATACTCTTGTCACTTGCCATCAAAATATAGCCGATAACCGAAAGCGGTATGAACATTACAATTAATGGGTGGGTTTCATCAGGAAGAATGTGACTGATTGCATTCAGTGATAGAATTAAAAAAATATTTTGTGGATAACATTTACATATTGCATAATTTTTTTTCATAAGTGCAGTAGATTTTATTTAAAGGCAGTAGACTTATTAGAACTACTGCAATTGCAGTAAAGTCACAACCCTGCTCCAGATCCGTTAACAGTCTCTGCCTGAGTCAGTGCAGCTCATCATCCTCTGCGATCAAGGTAACTTCGTTTTCAGTTGTTTAGACCAAGCTCTGCCAGCCGTGATGGCTTTTTTTTTAAATGGAGGTTCGGCCTTCGCTGCGGTCTCAAACCTACAACGAGAGAAAAACAGAGCAAACTAAGCTAACATAATCATTTTAAACTTGTATTCATCACCATCTTTTTTGGGATTAAATAAAGGACTTCGATTTGAAATTAATAACGATATTCTTACTTCGACAAATTGCAAATAAAAAATATCAGACACTGTGCGTTTTGTAGAAATACCACGAGCTAGTACGCTACACACTGTTCTCCTTTATTTCTCAAAAAGACTCGAAACTTATTAATTTGTTTGGAAACAGGGATAGGTAACTCTTCTCTGATCCACCGGCTTAAGCTAAGACGAAGGAGCTGTTGAACCCATTCGGCCCGTGAATAGCTCTTAGAAGGAAAGTCATGTTGACTTGGTCCCTTATCTGCCGACCTGAACGTAGAATCAAGGTTTGATCTCACGTCCAGGAGCACTTACAAAACGTATCCACCGACTTAAGCTAGGACCAAGGTGCTTTTGAACCCATTCGGCTCGCTGACAAGCTCTTAGAAGGAAAGTCGTGTTGACTTGGTACCTGATCTGCCGACCTGAATCTAGAATCAAGGTTTGACCTCGCGTCCAGGAGCACTCACCCCACGTATGGAAAACGGTGCTGTTGATATTTTCCGCTTACGAATCTCTATGGAAAAGGTGCTGTTGAACCTCTCCGGCCCGCAGACTAGAGCTAGGAAGACGGTGTCCGCTGACTACTCTAGGATGAAAGTGCTGTTGAACCTCCGCGGCCAGCCGAGAAGACGGTGATCTGTAAATACTGTGATCCGCTAACTAATTCTAACTAGAAGGTGCTGTTGGCCCGGCTTGAAATACGAGGGCGGGTCAATAAGTCCGTGACTTTTTGAATTTCTGACCTCTTTACTGAAACAGCAACACTGCTCCTGTCAACAGGCATCTGTCAGTTGACTCCTGTCAAAATTTAAACTTGCTGCGTCAGTTAGTTTGTGTTTGACAGCTATTTTTATCAGACTACTCACTAATTTGAGGAGAAAATGGAAAAAAGTGAATTTCGTGTGCTTATTAAGCATTATTTCTTGCGAAAAAAAACCATTACCGAGACCAAGGCTAAGCTTGAAAAATACTATGGGGACTCTGCACCATCGATTTCAATGGTAAAAAAGTGGTTTACTGAATTTCGTTGTGGCCGTACAAGCACTGAAGATGCCGAACGTCCTGGACGCCCAGTTGAGGTCTCTACACCCGAAACAATCGAAAAAATTCACGATATGGTGTTGGCCGACCGAAGATTGAAAGTGCGAGAGATTGTGGAAGCCGTAGGGATCTCGCATGGCTCAGTGGTTTCAATTTTGAATGATCACTTGGGCATGAGAAAGCTTTCCGCAAGATGGGTGCCGCGTTTGCTCACAGTCGACCACAAACGCAATCGTGTAACAACTTCACAGGAAGGTTTGGCATTGTTTAATCGCAATATGGAGGAGTTTTTGCGCCGTTTTGTAACCGTGGACGAAACATGGATCCATCACAACACACCAGAGACCAAACAACAGTCAAAACAGTGGGTTTCTAAGGGTGAATCGGCGCCAAAGAAGGCCAAGGTGGGTTTGTCAGCCAATAAAGTTATGGCGACTGTTTTTTGGGATGCACGCGGGATAATCCACATTGACTACCTTCAAAAGGGAAGAACAATCAATGGGGAATATTATGCCAACTTATTGGACCGATTCAATGACGATTTGAAAAAAAACCGACCTCATTTGGCCAAGAAAAAAGTTCTTTTCCACCAAGCCAATGCAAGGGTGCACACATGTGCAGTTGCCATGGCAAAAAACCATGAATTGGGCTATGAATTGCTCCCTCATCCACCCTATTCTCCAGATTTGGCTCCGAGCGACTACTTCTTGTTCCCAAACCTGAAGAAATGGCTTGGTGGAAAAAGATTTGACTTCAATGATGAAGTCATCTCGCAAATAAAGGCCTATTTTGAGGACCTCGACAAATCATTTTTTTTGGAAGGGATAAAAAAATTGGAGAAGCGTTGGACAAAGTTTATAGAGCTCAAGGGAGACTACGTTGAAAAATAAAATTATTTTTTTATCAAAAAATCTGTGTTTTATTCCAAAAGTCACGGACTTATTGACCCGCCCTAGTACATACGAAACAAGTTTTTTTTAAATAAAAATAAGGGTCCAAATATTATTTTTACTACATGTGTACATTTCGACAAGTTATTTTTCTACAATCTGCGCATAAATATTCGCAGCTAAAGCGATTATTGTTATTCTGGACTTATTGAGGAATCATTTTTCACGTTCGGGTATTTTAGAATGAACTGAAAATTGGGTATATACCACCGGAGGCTTTTCTGCATATTGGTGCTCATCGCTACCTATCAGGCCCGAGTAACAAACTAATCATCTTCCATAATCCAAGAAGAGCAACGGATAAATTAATTCTGTATGGGACTTTTAGAACGGGGGATGGGTTACCTAAGCGAAGATCAGGATGAGCCTGAGTATTGTTGTTTACTGACTATAGGTTATGTTAGGTAAGGTGACTGCCTGGGCACAAAGCTCAAGCTAACTTAGACGGTTATGTCAGATCATTGTGATACCACGGGGGGAAATCCCGGGTGAGGAACCGGCGTCTGGCTATTATGGCTGCATACCCTAATGAGTGACTAATGCGGTCGCGCACAACCCGATTTCAGAGATCAAATGTTAGGATCCGAGTGGGTGACTATTATCAGTAAAAACACCAGAATGATCCCGATTCACTGCGCAGCGGAGGGAGAGCTACCTGGGGTGACTGTTTCCACGGAAAGAAGAGTGCTTTGAGGTGACTGCTTCAGTCGAACCCCAAGGACCCTCTATTCTCTTGCAGGTAATATCGAGTCGGGTGACTGCTTCCGTCGAACCCTGAAAACGTTAGTTGAATCCGTGGAGAGGGTGTCGGGGTGTGATGCCTGCACTGTCGAATTTTGGTTCTTAAGTAAAGTGGCTGAGGCACCTGAACCACTACGTGTCGAGTGCTTGCCACAGGCGAATGGGAGGGAGGAGGGAGGTGGGGCAATACTGACTTTAGATTAAGATCGTTAAGCTGGTCCGATTTCAAGAATCCTCCGGAATTTTTTTACTTTTTTGACTCCAAAGTGTGGTATTGTTTATCAGATATTGATTTCAAACTGAAAATATTAAAAAAAAAAATGATTTGGCGCTTAAGGACTCATGAACATTCAATAAAGCTTGTAACTACTGTTTACCAGTCTTCTATGGATATATCGACTTTTTAAAACTTAATCCTGATTTCTGTACTTAGATCCAACATATCAACAGTCCAAAGCTATCATACCATCAACCCTCAGTCATTCAGCAAAATCCAGTTCGTAAACGTACCTACCTTAACATTCCCCGCTACTTATTCCAAATTCATATGTATGGGTGCTTGCTTATAGGACCACATTGCGATTCACTCTTTACGTATATGTTGAAAATCCTTATTGGATTATTTACTCCTTTATAAATTCCGTTTCGCCATGCCTTCAGTAATTTTTAGGCAAAGAGAACAACTTCTTTTAATTTGCATTTTAATTTAAAGGTAAACAAACAGAAGTAACTTCCGACAGGTCCCTGACTGTGTCTGAATTCTGCGGAACGGAATTTAGGGTCGGGTGGATCCCGGATTGTTGTCTTTGTCTTTTTTCGAGCATCTTTAATTGAGTTTGTTAGCGAATTGAAAAAACTTCTCCGGTGAATTTCAATTTCTTGGCTGCGGAAACTTACGGAAGATGCCAACGCAAGGATTTGCGGTTACTTGCAGGATTGTAATTAACTTGAAGACAATTTTTTGAGATAAAATAAACAGAAAAGAAAAGTTTTTCCACCGATGAGACTGCAATTGATAAAGATTGAGTTGTGGCGATGGAAATCCTCGGGCCCCGCCTAAAGGTTAATTAATGCAAATAGCTCAGGAACAAAAAAAATTAAAAAAAAATACCAAATTGACTACTTGCTAGAGGCTGAGTCGATGACTTCAATTAGAGAAAATCAAATAATTTATTTAAAATACAAGTGGTATGGTGCAGAGCTTCCTTCGAGAAAGGCTAATGCTTAAATTTGGTAAATGTACCGGAACATTATTTATACACCGATATAAATCAATTAATTCAATAATAACCGGAGATAATTGCGAAGAGAGGTATCCACAAATGCCATTGAAATTTATAGACATGGATAGGAAAGGACCACATTATTGCAGTTCTAAGAAATACTAACAGGTATACACGCTTTTGTTGCGAAAAACAAAGCAAAGGGAGGAAACATTTAACTTTTACAAGGGCAAATCCCCATAGTCCAATTGGCTACAAATCACTCGAATATAATCCCATTTAAGCCTAATTAAGCTCACCTATTACGTAAACACTGTAACTTGAATTGGTCCTTCTTAATATGTGGTTCAGGTTCATCTTTGATTGCAATAAATAATTCACAATGTACAAGTCTATTAGAAAGCTATAAAATTGTACGGATTTTTGGACTTTTGGGATTTTGTTCTTGTGAGCTCGATGGCATTTTTTGAACATATGCAAGAATTCATTATCTTCTTATTCTTACATTTTTAGGATAAAAGGATTCACAACTCTAACACTTTATTGCATCCGTGGTCCGCCTGTGGGGATCGCCGGTTGGACCTCAATGAATATTGAGCGGCCTCTCGGTTTCGGATACTTTCTAACTGAGGCCAAATAAATGCTGGTGGCGTTGCATTTGTGTGATTCAGAAGTTTATGGCCTGTTGGTTACGTCTAATGTAATGATGGTAGAGGTATGCTCTTAAAGCAGCCTTCTGCCAAAGTTTGGGGATCATACAGACATTCTTTTTCCTTGAGCTTATACATATACTTTTATCTTCGAAATAATAAGAAGTTTTTTTATTCGACCAAATATCGCAACGACTACTTTATTCGCTAATCGAAACTTATTGAAATCACGACTCCACCTAACCTCGAATAATAATAATTATTACATATTCAAATTTGCGATGGCTTCTCAATCTCAACTCAAGGCACGTAAAGAAATGCTTGTTTTTTTTATTTAACGGGTTTGCATATATTTAGCGCACCGTCCCTCTTCGAGCTGTTTGCTTGACTTAAATTAAAATGCAAATTAAAGCCTTCGTTGGCAGGAAAATTCTTTAACAGAACACTCTTAAAAGGAAATACATAGAGCGAGAAAAACAAACAGAGGAATCCAACATCCTTGCGTGGAACTCTCTGCTTTGCTCGTCTCCTTTGGGAAAGTTTGTTCCTGTGTTTACCTTATGCTCTCTGTGAATATTTAAAAAATATTCGCCGTACTTTTAGCATATTGTCGAGGAGTATCATCTTGTGCGCTGCTATACTCAGTCAAGCCAACAGTTGGTAATCCGTTTTGTGGCAAAGGTAAATAATGAAATGAGTTTCATGTTATCCTCTTGTGAGCAATCACTTTCGACGCTCTTAAGTAGATTGGGGATTTCTTTCGCGGAGAAAATATAATAATGCTATTATCCACTTTAGGTGGTTTCAGAGGAAGAGGGCTTACCTGCTTCGAAAGCTTAAAGAGGATGCTCATGGAAATTATTTGTGTTTGATGCTAGTAAAGTAAATTAAAGAACATTGTAAAGTATCAATTGTTCTAACACCATCTTTTGGCAATAATAATTATATTCGTATCTAACTCTTCATTTTCATACATTTAAAAAGCACCGTACTTTCTTCGTTTACAGATAATAATATCTTCACATTATTTCTTCCACATTTCATCAAGGGATGTCGTCTTCTGTTTATGAAATTGAATACAATAACAATATCTCAAAACTTGTATGTGTCACGTCATCATATGAAGATTATCTTTTTAACCTTAGGTGGAGCTTCATTCAAAAGATTGTCTCATCTGTATGGTGTTTCAGTAACATGTATCTTTGGTACCCAGAGGCTGAAAGTGAAAAGAGGTTGTATTGTCAACAGCAAGAGTCAAAGAGGACAAAATTAAAGTACGATGAAGCTTAGGTATATGACTACAGGAGGGGTATTACCTTTCTGACATCTGCTTGCCACCATAAATCATCCAAATGTTCGTAGAGGTAAGTAATTTTGCTTGATCTGTAGAAAATGAAGAGAAGAACAAAAATTAATCATAAAACTTATGCCTAAGGGGGTAACTACTACACGTGTGGGGTGGACTTTCCTTATATTGTCTGTCATTGATTTGTTTAAGGGGTATGCTGCTGCACGTTGAAGTAATTAATATTTTCTAAAATGAAACAAGTTAGATATAAGCAAATAAAAGGGGTATACTTTTTATATATTTGCATTTTTTCTGCTCATTGTATGTACCTCATTTCATATTCAAATTCTGAAGTTTGTGGCACCTTTGCTAAATTTTCATATACACACATGGATCGGGCATCTTAGGTCGTTAAGGAAGCGTTTCCCGGAAAAGTTAACATTTCTTGGAAACTTCTGTTTCAAAATGTTACTTATTGAAAAAAGTTTCAATGCACTTCTCCGAAAACAACTAGCTTGCCTGTATTTTTTGTTGAAACATAATAACAACAAGCATGTCCGGTGAAAAATACCCATATTGGGCCATATGCATAAACGGTAGTAAATGCTTTTACTGGTAAATTTCCATAGTATTTACTATTTGTCATATGCATAAAATCACAGTAAATACTGAAAAACTAGTATTTACTGGAAGAAATAGTATTTACTGGAAGAAATAGTATTTACTGGTTTCGGATGAATTAAACTAGTAAATATTTTTAATGGTATGCATAAAAACTAGTAAGCACTATTTTTATACCCTATTCTAAGGGTATATTAATTTTGACGCATTGTTTGTAACATACCTTAATATTGCCCGTAGACCCCTAAAAGTTACTATATTTATGATCAGCATCGATAGTAATGTCGATCTAGCCATGTCCGTTCGTCCGTCCGTCCGTCGGCAAAAATTAGGCCTTTAAACTGGACCTAGAGAGCTGAAATTTTAACCATATACTCTCTAGGGTCCCGAAATAATCAAGTTTACGAATTTTTGAAATCCGCACAAACTCAAAAAACAAAATTTTGGAAAAAATCGAATTTTGAGCTAGAAAGCTGAAATTTTTTATATATGATCTATGACTCCTAAAACTGCTCGGGACATAACATTTTAAAAATCCGCCCACTGACACGCCCAGAATTAAATAAAACAATTTTATTGAAAAGCCAAAATTTGAGCTAGGGAGCTGAAATTTATAATATATACTCTCTAGGGGGACCTTTATTCTCATGTGTTAATATTTTCAAAATCCGCCTACTGACACGCCCACAATTTAATTTTTTTTTTTTGAAAATTCAAAGTTTGAGCTATTGAGCTGAATTTTATAATACGAGTATATACTCTCTAGGGGCCCTTTATGCTCATGTGTTAATTTTTTTTAAATCCGCCTACTGACACGCCCACAATTAAATAAAACATTTTATTGAAAAACCAAAGTTTGAGCTAGGGAGCGGTTTTTTTTACAAAAGCTGCGTTTTTTTTTTGATAAAATCCTTTAAATGTTATATAACAAAATATTTAGAGCGTTCTTAGCAATTCAACCATTCTAAGCCTTTTGTCACCCCCACTTATGAGGGATAGGAATAAGAATAGGGTATCCAACAGTTCGCCCAATCAGACTGTAGCCCGTCCCTATGTTTTTAAAATGCATTACCGTTTTGAAAAAGAAAACGTTGAGTGGTTAAGCGAGTATTTTATCGGTAAGAAATGTTATGTAACATTTATTGGAATAAAGGAATTATTTAACCGTAATTTCTATAAAAAACTCTAGGGACTGGAACTGAAAAAAGAGGAGGAGCTATTTCCCCTCAAAAAAAATGCGAATCTTTTTGAGATATTTTGGAGATCCAGGATTTCTAGTTGGCGTTGGCGAAGACACAGGCTTGCATCAGAGTAGAGTTTGCACAACTGTGCACTATGTGGCAAAACTTATAGTCCAGAATCCTTCCCTTTGGATAAAGTTTCCTTCAAATTACGAAGAACAGTTAATAGCTAAACAGGATTGGCTTTTGAAATACAGCTTTCCTTCATGTGTAGGAGCTTTGGATTGTACTCATATAAAAATAAAAAAGCCCTACTTACATTCGTAAAGGATATGCCTCCATCCATATTCAAGTAACTTGTAATTCAAGGGAATGTTTTACAAGAAGTGTTGTTTGCGAATGGCCGGGTTCAGTTCATGATTCAAGGATTTGGAAAAATAGTTTTCTTGAACCAATTATGAGAAGTTCATCCAATACAATTTTATTGGCAGACGAGTGATATGGAATTGCACCATGTTTAATGACGCCTTTCAAAAATCCAACAAGCAACGTCGAAAAATCATACAACAGATTGCATATCAAAGAAAGGGTCATAATAGAACGTTGTTTTGGTCAACTGAAGAGCCGGTTTCCAATTCTACAAAACTGTACACGACTTGAATTGAAAAACGTACCAACTTTAACTGCCGCTTCTTTTGTTTTACATAACATTGCAAAGCATCTAAACGATATCGACAACTTTGAGATATTGGAAGACAGAGGAAATGAAAGTGCAGTTTATAGTTCAGAAAATAATGCCAGTGTACTTGAAATCCGAAGATTGGGACAAATGCGAAGAATTGGGTATGCAGAAATTATATATAGTGCACATTAAACTTTATTGTTATTTTATTAAATATTAAAAAATAAAAAAACGCAGAGTGTAACAGAAAATATTCTTCAGTAAAAATCAAAAAAATTATCAGCCATTTTACAAATTATAAAATGTTTGTCCATATTCAGGACATGTATTTTGAGAGCTAGTTGAGCGATCGTTGCTACCGTTTAGTATCCTTTTTTTTATTTCTTCCTGTTGTATCCTCAGAAGTTTCAGCTGGTCTAGAAGCACCAAACGTCGAAGCTCACCTGTAGTGACAGATAACGTGTCTTCTATTTCCTGTTCCAAACACATTTTTTGTTTTGGTGCCGATGGATGGGATGGAGAGTCTATAAGCTCTGACTCTTCCTTATTTTCTTCTTCGAGACATCTTTTTCTTTCCTTAGTATGTTTATCTGATCCTACAGATAGACAGCCTGTAAAAAATTAGAATATTAAGTTTAAGTAACTTACTCCATGCAACTTACATACCAGGTATTCTCGAAATTGATGGGTTCTGCTCCGCATCCATTAAATTTAGTAAAATGATTTCTCATTCTTTTAGCTATTAGCTTATTTCCTGTGGTTTTAAGGTCCGACTTTTTTTCACATCAGTCTTAATGTTTTTAATTATCGTCTTTATTTGATCCTCTGTCATTAATCCTGGAAAGATAATCATATTTTTTATGACGTAAAAGAAAATCATACGTCTCAGAGACGTATGGAATTTTGGTAGTGTATTTAATAAAACCCAACAACTTTTTAAAAATATATTATCGTTTTATTTATTTATGTAGTTCATATTAAGTAAAATAAATCAATGATTTAGTATAAATAAATATTAATTTAAACAATAAAAACAAAAAACTTAAGCCCCATTACAAATCAACAAAAAACTATTTATATTTTAAAGGAACCTTAAAATTGACATCAAGTCATAAATGTTTGCCAAATTTTCATTTTTCGGTTTAAAATAAGTCTACTAATAAGTCTTAGTAATTTTAAATTATATACGATTAAATTAAATGTAAGGTCACACACGCCCCCAGAAGTCCGGCATAGCTATAACTTGTTACGGCAGGTACTTACCATCGCGCCACGACCGTTACGGCCTAGCTCCGACCACCGACTAAGTTAGTTTAAGCAACCAACCCAATGCGGTTTATAGTTAAAAGGATATAACATTTTTTTCGCGCGTCATACGTCTCGCAGACGTAGATTATCTTTTTAGGGTTAAAATACCGGTTTTGGCATTAAAATCGGTAATAAATAGCTTTAAAGCCTCCGCCTTCGATTTTTTTATGTGAGGCTGTTGAGACTTGCTCATAAGCACGTTATGAGTTTCGAGTATTTTAATAAACTCTAAAGCTGTCGAAACTTCCTTTTTTGACATGACCTTTAATTTAACACTCACTTTAAGAACTTTATTTTATAATACCTTTGTTTAAAGCCCAACGTACAGAATGACTAGTCAAAAACAAAAGTGTTTACAAATGAAGAATGATCACAACGGTAAATTACAATAGAAATCAAAACTACAGCTGCTAATCACATAAACACATTTACTTTGTGTACTAAAATGATTACAAAAGAAAAATTTGATAGAACGGTAAATAATATGAACGAATTTAAAACTACAGCTTCCAATTTACGTAAACATATTTTTCATACAGTACTTACTAGTGATTTTGGATGAAGTGGTAGTATTTTCTTGAATGAATCTGGTATTTACTACCAGTATATGCTTATCAGTATATACTTTATTTTATGCATACCAAATGAAGTATATACTATAAATCTTGGCTTTTACTAGTAATACTAGTATTTACTTTTACTTTTAACTACTAGTAAGTACTTCAGTTTTATGCATATGGCCCAATGTCTTAATCCAAATGGTGGAATAGGAAATTTGGTTTAAAGAGAAAAGAAGTAAGGTAACTCTAATAGGGCACAACTTGTTATGGATGACACCAACTGGAATAAATATAGCGAAATGAAATCAGACAGGGTCTTTCATTAAGCACTTGACATCTTCTTTTTTAAATAAAATACAAGGTTAGGTTAGGTTAGGTTAAGGGGTATGCAATTTGCATACAACACTAGTCACCAGAAGGGCCTATCGCGATCCCTAGGGAACCAATTGAAACGAAGACATTAATTGGAGAAAAACCTAAAAACCTAAAAAAACTTTTCCTATACAAAGCCAAATCTTCCTGCAGAATTTAACCAGCTTCCTGTGGTATGTGCCGCTCAGCTCGCCTAATTTCTCGAAGAAGTATTCTTCTCGAAACCTCCTACGATTCCGTGCGTTATGTCTTCCTCGGCTTGTAGATCACCACAGAACCTGCACGTGTCCACATCCACCAAACCAAGCCGCCTAGGATGCTTCCTTAGGAGACAGTGCCCCTACTTGAGACAATATCTAAAAAAAAAAAAATGTATTGGCTTGAATTACTATCAAAACATTTATGAATGGAGTTCAACTTCGTTCATATGTCCACCACGGGAACGTAAGCAGCGGCGGATATGTTGAATCCAATTTTCGATGACTCAGGCGCACATATCGACCGATACGGCCGCTATTTCTCGTTCAATATTGGCTCTGAGCTCCTCTAACGTCGCCGGCTTGTTGTCATAGGCCAATGATTTAATGTAGCCCCATAAAAAAGTGTGTAGAGGTGTTAAATCACACGATCTCAGCGGCCAATAGACCAGTCCGTCTCTCGAGATAACACGACCAAGGAAATGAGACTTCAATAACTCGATTGTTGCACCCGCTGTATGGCTTGTGGCACCGTCTTGTTGGAACCACATATCACTGATGTCCAATTCATGTAATTGCTCAAAAAAATAACGTTCCAACATGTCTCTGTTTCGAATATCATTTACCGTAACATGACGGTCATTTTTATTGGCGAAGAAAAACGGCCCTAAGACGCCACCGGAATGAACACCGCACCAAACAGTGAATTTTTGCGTATATAGCGGAATGAAATCATGCTGTATCATGAACCACATGAGGTTTCTCACCTGTCCAGTATCGCATATTTTGCTTATTGACAATGCCGTTTAACTAAAAATGCGCTTCATCGCTGGAGATGATTTTGCGATGAAATCCGTCATTTTCATGTCGAGAGCCCCATTCGAGAACGTACGTCACTTCATATGATCAAGTGGCTTTAATTCTTCAGTATAAGCTTCATCTTGTAAGGGGGTAGGCCAAGATCCTTATGCAAAATCCGCCATAATGTGTCTGGGCGAGGCCCAATTCTTGTGAACGCCGTAAAATTGACTGATTTGGCTGGTTTGCGATGGACACCTCTATACGGCAGCAATATTCTCCACACATCGGGCAAAACAAGGCTCTTAAAGTTGCGACCAAAGACTCGGAATCTCAGTACTTTACCTTGATGAAAATGTTGATTTTACTTAATATTTTGACATTGACAGTTTGGTAATCGATTTAACGGTGAAAGACACAGAAAGATTGAAGTTCTCAAGTCGCTAATGAAGGATCTTTAATTTCATTATATTCACATGTTTTAAGTGTATTAATCCACAAATTTTATTCTTGAAAATTTTGAAGAAAAGGGCAAGATCCCTCTTACCCACGACTGTTTGATTTAAAATTTTAAGTTGTGCAAAATGGCAAAAAAAAAATTGGCCCCAAAGTAATGCAAAATTACCCCAATCGCACTACAAAATGCTGTGGTTGTTTCCTACATAATTTTGTGGGTCCTTTCTCAATTTTGTTTGCAATATTGCATTGGGCCAAATTTACTGGAGCGATTTGAGAGCAAAATGCAATTCAAGTTCTTAGATAGGCAATCTTAAAGCGAGTGCGGTTAATCAATGGAGGGAAGTAATTTGTCATTGAATATGGGTTTAATTGAATTAGAAAAGTTAACTAGAAAGCCGCACATTGCCTGGGTACTCTTTCCAGATCGGGAGTCGAAAACCTGCTCATAATCTGGAAAATAGTTGCGAAACAACATTACACAATTTGAAAACATTTCCCACAAGAGTTGAAGTCATTACCCATGTGAAGTTATTTCCCTGCACCTATTCTTGGGCAAATTCTTAAACATTCTTAAACAAAGAAGGTTAAGTCTATAAAGTGCCTAGTTGAAAGCAAACATCGAACAGGTCATTTTTAACTGGATGTGTGAATGTGAACCATCAGTATTATTAATTGCTCCCTTGGGCAAAATTCTGCGAGAAGATCAGTAACTAAAGGGTGTCCTATTAGGGATTTCCCCATTCCAATAGGGAAATATCTACGTCTAAACGTCAAATCAATATTTCTCTCTATTTTGACATTTCTCATAGTGAGTTCATTACAAATTGAGTCATGAACACGTTCACAGTGGAGCAACACGTAAAGGCGTTAAGAAAATGCGCATCGTGTACTACCAGTTTATTTCGGCAAGCTATATCGTCCAACTAAACGAACAATCTTAAATATCGTGCATCGGTGGTATATACGTCTTCCTACCGTTCCATCGAAAATATTGTAGCAGTGCGATCAGGAACTGCACATCTCACGGATCTCTTTCCAGCGTATTTTGACAAAAGATGAGCTTTGAGCGCTTACCAGGTTCAATTGACTGAGGAAATGAAGCCCACGAATTAGTTGAAGCGTCGCTAATGCACCGAATGGATGTTTTACGAAGAAAATCATCTTTAGGGATGAGGCAAACTTGCACCTCTAAGGATTCTTCAAAAAGCAGAATTGTCGAATCTGGTCTGATGAGAATACAAAGTTTTGAGAAAAGGTAATGCATCTAAAAAAAGTATGTTCTAGGTGCGTGTTGGTATTGGTGATCTTAAATATCGGAAGGATCCTTGGTTCGATAAGACGTAGTACTGGGCAAATTCTTGAATATTTTAAATGAGGTTACTAGCTCTTTATATGCAAAGAGCAATACGCATGACTTGGGGCTATACTATCGTACTTAATGATAACACGAAGATTAAGTGGAAACCGTTAAATAAGAAAAAAAAGTGGGTCCCTTCTATTTGCATATAAAATATAACCTCGCAGACGCAACTGCTTGAAGAAGCTAGGTTCTAGACCCTGCATAATGTATAATACCTAATTTTACTGACTTACTTACTGTTTGGCACTAACGGCCCACACAGGGTCTAGAACCAAGCTTCTCCAGCCATTTGTGTGTCCAAAGTTATAAACACCGAGCTCCAAGGGCTAGACGATAAGCAGGAAATTAGGTATTTTGAAGATACAACCGCTAACTCGCTTAGCTGTATCAAGAGATGGATGTAGTCCCAAAAGCAATAAAACGTCGACTCTATTGGCTAGGCCACATGGAGCGAATGGACAATACTGCCTCAGTAGCATATCGATAAAAAAAATATTAGGCATTAATGGCCCATACAGGGCCTTAAACATAACTTCTCCAACCATTTGCTTGCGCGAAGTGGAAGGGATCTAGAATTTAAAGCCAAATCCGAAAGGCAAATTCGAGAAGCTTCTCATGACAATTGATACTCCTGGCAGTGGAAAAAACTTTTTAGGTCTTACTTGGCCCCAGCAGCATATCAACCTGAGTATAAATTCAAAGACTGTCAAAAACAAAGAACTGCAGCGTAGCGTAAGATACGAAAAGCGGTCCAATATGAACGATGTTGCCTTTGAGGTTGCGGAAATAGTAGCAGAATACAAATTACAGCAGAACAGTTTAGATAGTCAAAGTACCAAGAAACTTCTCGTGAAGAGTCTTAATGGGAACTGCCTAATCTAAGATTTGCCAAAAGTTATAGATCCTTATGTTTGACCCACTTCGGCATGATTTAAGTGCTATTGTGCATACTTTCTAAATGTGTAAACTAGTAGTTAACATCGTGGCGTTTGTTCTCAAAAAAAACCCATTCGGCGGCAGTTCGATTTTTTACAAGAACCAAAAGAGTCTCAAATTAAGACACGCTTGAAGAGTGGAATTAAGAAAAGAAGGATAAAGCTGTCAGATAACCTATTGCAGGTATCAATTTTTGTATTGATTACAACTCAGCAATGTGAATCTAACCAACAATAGTTTCAGGGGTGTCTGATTTCAGCTGTATTTTAACTCCTTGAAATACCAGTTCCAAGTGACAGGGTTTTCCAAGTGAATTAAATACGCAAATCGCGTAAGCATGCAACAAATAAAACATATTTCATTAGATTCACTTCAAATCTTATCGAGTTTATTCAGAAGCAAAATGCACCTAGTTCAACCCCTCATTATTATCAACGCAACCCACAATCCGATAGAACTCTCACACGCTAAATCGTAATCAAAGTCAAATCTTATTGTTACATTACATTGCATTGTATTGTTTGCCTGTGTGTCGCAACAGGCGGCAACAGAAACAATGCACAACACTTTGTCATTGTCCTTCTGCGCATAATAAAACGTTACAAAAAAGGAACCCATTTTGAATGAAATCGACTGTTTTCATTGCTTTCAATTTTAGTAATATCAGAAGCAGCATTCGTCCTCGCCGCATGAGAGTAAAGCTTTAATATCCTCGCTCACCTTCACTGTATGCAGAATCGCCCCCTTTCTCGTAATAATCATCACGGTCTTTATACACACTTCACAACCCACCTTCATAGCTCTCAGTAGGGACTGCGGCAAATATTGTTTTTTTTTCAGAATGGAAAAGTCAGATTTATGACAAATTTATTGTGAATGGTCTGCCGAAGGGTGGCGTGTCCTGTCTGCATTTTGTTTGATTTTTCCCCTAAATAAAATCACAGAATAAATGAACAAAAGCCATCAACCCCTTATTGTCGTATCTATACAATTTGCAGCAGATACCTTTTCAGATGCGGATTAGTTACACCTTTCTGGGCTTCGAACGGAACACATCGACATGGATTGGATGCACAAGGGTTGCAAATAAATTACTTTTGAGCATTCAAACATGGTAAGTAACCAAAGCAATCCTTTGCCAGTGTTTCGCAGGCATGATTGAAAATCAAAAGCCATTTTCAATATTCAAGCGATTCTGAGGGTTGGGGATATTTTTCTAATTAAACATTTGTTCTCAATCCATGTATGGATTTTTCGGACTTTGTTGAAAAAATCAGGTGTATATTTTTATATTTCATATTCGCACATGCTCCAAATGAAATTCTAAGGAATTTTTGTGCCAACACGTACCGATGATAATATTGGCGGACTCGATACAAAAAAATATATATCATTCGACACACAATTACTGTAAGTCAGGTTGGCCGAGCGGTCTAAGGCGCCAGATTTAAGCTCTGGTTCCCGAGAGGGAGCGTGGGTTCGAACCCCACATCTGACATTCTATTTTGACCAATTTTAATAAAATTGGTTTGCTCTATGTACTTGGACGTTGGACAGTGCTGTTCCAAAAATGTTTAGCCGATTCTTCGAATTTATGAGAGCAACGATGTTTTATTGCACCGTGTAGCAAAATGTCGTTCTAAAAGTGCATACATTATGAATGAAAGGAAAGGAACATTAACTGGAGATAGCCGTTCAAGAATGACCAAAGTATTTTGTTTGTCCTTTGAAATGGGAAAAACCAGTTTAGAGTACATATCTGGTATTTTGTTTTTGGCGAGCCTGAATTTGAATTTGACAATCCGTCAAATTTTTGAAAGATTGAATATTATTGCTCAACGAACTCTGGTAGGAAATTTAAATAAAATATTCTTGAGACCGGGACTACAAGCAGAACCAAATGCTTATTAAGGCCAACAAAGATTGTTTCTCGGTGCTCCAAAGCCGTCGGCATCGGTTCAAGACTTCGTTGGGTACCAAACATTTTTTTTTGCAACTCAATGTTAACTCATTCTTCGAGATAAAAAAAAAAACAGATTATACAGACTCTTGACAGCTTAGGTTTCCTTGATTAACCAAAGTTTATGGGGCCTAAAGTTTCAAAATCTGTACCACTTTTGTAATAAACATATTAAATATTTACATTTTCGAATCCTTTTGCTGTTCTTTTAAGTTGAAATACACTAAAAAACAAACAAACCAAAAAGAAATGCATCTTATTCACGTTAGTAAGATTAATATATTTTATACAACATGTCAAAACTTTTTGTTATACTTTTTTATACATTTTCAATTTAATTCACGTATAAACATTTTTGTACAAACACGTCCACTATTTAAAAAAAAACGTTTGATTGAAGAAATCAATGGAAATAAATGTCCTATTTTTCGCAAAGTATGTAGATGAACTCCTTTTTAAAAAAGATCTTCATACAAAGTTGTTGACAACTTTTACCATAACCTGTTTTTTTTCAATAAAATGCTTTAAAAAACCTAAAATAACACTTATGTATACCAAAATATGTAGACAATATCCTTCTTAACAATTCATCCATACTTAGATTTTTGCACCGCCCACTTTTTGGGGAAATAGTTTCTAACAGTTTGTCCCAGCGGACTGTAACATTCACTTATGTATTAATATTTCTTTGGATTTTTTCACATTTGTTAGACTTTTATGAACCCTTATACAGGCTGGGGCAAAAGTTATGGCCCTATCAGAAGGCGCCATATATCTTACTGATGTCAGGTTTTTACATTTGTGAAGCAAATTAAATAAGAATTTGTATGAATAAGCAATGGAACGCTATATTCCTGAAGATTGAGGAATATTCGCTTAAAATCGCGAGACTGAAGTAAACCTTGGGAAATTCCATAAAAAGAGTAAACTTAGGAGGTGGTCATTTGTGAGATTTATTTTTTTAACTTAATGCCATCAATTTCACACCATCAATTAAACTTTATTTTAAAACGAAGTCCAATTATTATCATTTCTAACAAAATGGTACCCAATTCAAATTGTGACATAAAATTATTTTTACCCCACCCTGTATGTACATCAATAAACCAATTTAAAAGTCAAAAATGTTTTTTTATACATACGTATGTATATGTAAAAGTGTTCTTCATGTGCATATGAAGTTGTATGCGAAAAAAATACTATTTAAAAAAGTTCACTAATTTTTAAAGTCAAACAAATTTATAAAAATCGAAAAATGTATTAAATTTACGGTATTGGACAATTTACATAATTTTTAAACACATTGATATTGATGTATATTTTTATATCTTTTAAAACAAAGTAGCTACATATACTTTAGAACACATCAATTCAATTCAATTCATTTTTATTGAGGCCAAAGACAAAGTACATTATTTTTTGAATACTTAAGTTTTAAAAGTACCCGACTTAAAATTATATCAGGCTAGCTAGAAATTAACAAACTAGTGTAACTATTATTAACTAACAGCTTCACGAAATACATTTTATAAAATTTTAGACAAATATTTGTTGTATATACTCGTATGCTTGCTCCCGGAATATATGCACTTCTTTTGGTTCTTGTAGGCCGACTTAAGACTAATGACTAGAGTGAAGGTAGAGAAAACAATAAAAATATTATATTTTTTTTTTTAACAGAGCCACTTGGACTTTTGCATGCAACTACGTTTTCTATATAGCAATACGTATATAAGAACAAGTCACATGGTAATCTTAGGCGCTAAATGTTGTTTATTAAGCTTTAAACTAAGTTATATGAAACATGCAGTATTTTCTGCAAGCTAATTATCATGTAGGCCATTAGTTGCGTAATGTTAGTTGCATTATAAAGCATCCGGTTTGGGTACCATTTTTGATCAGGTCTTATAAACAGTCCACTGCAGCATCTTAAGACGTATCTCTCAAAAATTTCTAGCTCTTTTGCCACTGTGGGAGAAATGGCAAACCAAGTGCTAAAATTGTAAGCTAAAACTGGTCTTATAAGTGTCTTATAGATCAACAGTTTTGTTTTCATGCTCACATGTCTTGATGAGAGCATAGGTTTTAGGACAGAGGCAGCACCCTTTGCTCTGTTTAAGGACTTCCTAGCATGAACGTTGAAACGAAACCGATTATGAAACCAGACACATAAATATTTTGTCTCGTTTTTGAGTGGCACGGGACTTCCTTGAATGTATAAGGACAGTGTTTTGTTTTCCTTAACCGCTAACCTATGGCCTTTTCCATAGGAATTCCTAAGACATGTAAGCCCACATTTCTGAGTATTAATGCTTAGGCCCCAGGTTTTATAGTACGATAACAACGTTGGAATCGAGTTTCTAATTTTATTTAGAGCAGTATGTGGTCGTAGGATCGAAGTATCGTCAGCGAAGAATATTGCTCCCGGCTCATTCGTCGGATCGCCTAAGGGAAAGTCTTGTAGGAACACGTTTAACAACTTCGGTCCTAGAATCGATCCTTGAGGAACACCAGAGAGAGCTGGGAATTCGTTCGAGTTATCTGAACCGATGACCAAACATGCATTTCTGTCTTTTAGTAAACTAATCATCATACGAATGAATGACGTTGGAAAATTAAGTGAGATAAGCTTAAAAATGAGCCCCTTGTGCCAAATCGAATCGAAAGCTGCCTTTAAGTCAATATCCAGTACTACCGTACATTTCTTAGCTCTCAAATTTTGAATAATTTTGTTACCTAAAAGTAATGAAGCATGTTCAGTTGAATGGCCTTTCTTAAACCCGAATTGGTTGATCGGTATTAAGTTGAAGTCCTCGCAGAAATTATCCATGGTTTCGGATAGCACTCTCTCAAACAATTTACCTTATATTATATATTGTATATTGGGTAACATTGAAATAGGACGAAAGTCTTTAATATTGCGGGTTCCTATTTTCTTTGCAATGGGAATTAAAAATGACTTTTTCCATATTACTGGGAAGTAGCCATTATTAATGCAGTGATTAAAGACACAAGCAAGCGTTATATCCAAGGAATAAGGACATTTTCTAATTATAAAATTTGAGATTGTATCTGGGCAATGCGATTTCTTGTTGTTAAGATCAAGACGAGACTCGTTTAACTTACTTGGTGTTGTGAAAGGTGCGCCCTGAGAAAGAACACTGTTTGCTTCAGAAAATGTTAGGAGGCAGCCATGGCATTGCTGATCCTTAAAATCGTTCACAGTTTGGTTGACTGCCTGAGTCAAATTTGGATCAAAGTCTGGAGTTACTTCGGCTTAAGAATCGGCAAAAATGGCTTGGAATGAAGGAAGCTTTTCTGAGACGTTAGTCAGTTCTTGGTCATTGTAAATCAGGGTATCGGTGGCAACATCGGCTCCAAAGTATTTCCTGCCAGTTTAGAACACATCAAATTTTGAGTTTCAACCAACAATGAATTTTTATTCCTCTGCTGATTTTAGCGCCATCTGGCTGTCATTCTTAACAAACTAGGCTGTGTTCTGGGTTGACTGAAAAAAACATACTGGTGGGGATTTGTTGTTGGCTTACAGGTAAAATATCGAATGAGTTATTACTGAGTTGTAGAAAAAACACCTCTTAACATAGGGAAAGGCATATAGCATAGGAAAAGGTCCGCTTGGGCGAACTGTTGGATACCCTATTCCTATTCATATCCCTCATAAAGTGGTAGTGGCAATATTCTAAGTATGCGTGAATTGTTAAGACCGAGCTACACATTTTGTTATACAACATTAAAAGGATTTTATCGAAAAATCTAAGTATTTGTTAAACTGGGAATGGAAGAAAACTTTATACTAAGGAATTGTTCAGTACAACTTAATCTACATTTCTTCAGTAAAATGTTTTTTTTTTTTTAACAGTGAGCGTTTCAGTGGACGGATTTAAATTTTTTTCAAATGTGAACGTGTCCGTGGGCGCATTTTAATAATGCTTATACTTGATATTTTCGGGCACCTATAGAGTACATTATGGTTAACATTTAAGCTTTCTTCCTTTAAGGGCCTAATTTTTGCCGACGGATGGATGTACTCGTATTGACATGGCTATATCGACATTTGTATCGATGCTGATCACGAATATATTAACTTTTATGTATCTAGGGGTATACAAGGGTATATTAGAAACTATGAGTCAGAATTAATATACCCTTAGAAAATGATATAAAACTGATTGAGCAACAAAAAAAAGAATTTCGGCAAGCTCAGCGAGAAAAAGGGTCTTAACAGCTGGACTTAGGGAACGCAAATAGGAGTCAAACAAAGATGACTACTTTGGGCTCAGGAGTATCCGAATTGGACGTAATTGTGGATCAACGTCAAGTTTTCGATGAAACCAATTATAAGCTGCATGTTGGAGATGCGAAGGATTCTTGCGCGAAGAGGATCAAATCAAAAACTGAGCGCTGCATGCCTCTAACGGATGATCCCCAAAACGCAAGTTGTAAAAGTCTGGGGATGATTGTCTGAAGATGAAAAAGGTAGAATGGTCTTCTTAGAATTGGAATCTTGGTATGTGTTCATGTCACAGAAAATGAGTTAGACTTCTGCGCGCTTAAGCATTTTGGTGACACGTCAAGGTTTAGCTTTCAACAAGACAATGCTCCTTGCCGTACAGGCAAAATCGTTAGTATGGTTTTACTTTTTATTTTAAATGCAAGATTAAACAAAAAGCTTTAAAATAAGTTACATATATAAGTACAAACTTCAACTGTGAATATAACTTCGCCTATGCTAGCTCTCCTCTCACACTTGATCTTCCTAGAAGACCAAGTAAGAGAGATCCAACAATTTTGAATGTTAAACCAACTAGCCAGTAGTTGGACTGAAGCGCTACGAAGCGAACATATTATACAATAACTTGTTTAAGCTAAGACGGTGTTTCACGATAAAGAAATAATAAATTACAATTCAGTGCTTTTTTATTAAAAGAGTAAGTGAAACTCCAATATATAACTATATTTTATAAATTTTAGCTCCATAGCTCCAACATTGAATTTTCAAAAAAGTTTTTTTTTTAAATTGTGGGCGTGTCAGTGGGCGGATTTTGAAAATATTTACACATGAGCATAAAGGGCCCCATAAAGAGTATATATTATAAATTTCAGCTCTTTAGCTCAAACTTTGGATTTAAAAAAAAAAAAAAAAAAAAAATTGTGGGCGTGTCAGTAGGCGGATTTTGAAAATATTTACACATGAGCTTAAAGGGCCCCTAGAGAGTATATATTATAATTTTCAGCTCCCTAGTTCAAACTTCGGTTTTTCAATAAAATTGTTTTAATTATTTGTGGGCGTGTCTGTGGGCGGATTTGAAAAATTCGTAAACTTGGTTATTTAGGGACACTAGAGAGTATATGGTTAAAATTTCAGCTCTCTAGGCCCAGTTTAAAGGCCTAATTTTTGCCGACGGACGGACGGACGGACATGGCTAGATCGATATTACTATCGATGCTGATCATGAATATAGTAACTTTTAGGGGTCTACGGGCAATATTAAGGTATGTTACAAACTATGCGTCAAAATTAATATACCCTTAGAATAGGGTATAAACATAAGAAAGGACTACACGCTACAGTCCGCTGGGCGAACAGTCGTTACCCCCCAAAAATGCGGTGTGGCAAACATCTAAGTATGGGTGAATTGTGCAGAAGGATATTGCTTACACAATTTTGTTATAAATAACTGTTTTCCACGTTTTTAAAGGATTGTGTCAAAAAACAATGTTTGTTTAAAAACGCTACTCAAAAGTGGGATTGGCAAACATCTTTGTTTGAAGGAATTTTGCGAAGATTAGGACTTTCTTTTCCATTAATTTTTTCAAAGAAACGTATTTTTCTAAATAGTGGGATTGTCAGTAGGCGGATTTTTAAAATCTTTGCACTTTATCATTTTGGGCTCCGAGAGAGTTATCCACCAAATTCTTAGATCAAATTTAGATTTTTCGATGGAACATTTTTTTTTAAATTGTGGTCGTGTGCGCAGGTTTTAAGACTCAAACTTGAGCATTTCGGGTCCCTAGAGATTACTATTCCAAATTTCAGCTCTCTAGCTCCAATCTAGATTTGTTAAAAAAATCGTTTTTTAACTTCCCATCCCAGTGGAAGTTGTTGTAGTGGGGCCGATTTTGTGAATCGTGGATTAAGAAAACAAAACTCCATTTAAAAAAACAGTACTTTTTGCCGAAATTCGAAAAAAAATTGATTCAGCAACATTTTCTAAACTGCACTGTTTTATATTTAGAATGTAGATAACCAATTTGAATGTGGAAGTATTTTCATTAATTAAAAAATAACGAGATACTTATGATAATTATGATTTTTTATTTCAGGTAGGAAACCCATATGGACACAAACAACCCGCTGCACTGGGAGAAGTAGATGCCTCTACCACTTCCAACTATTCAACTTTAACCCCAACAATATTTGCATTATTTTACTGGTTATAAGTGTATTTCCGGTGTGTCTATTATTGGGGTTATGCGTGTAGGTGGAAGTGTTTGTTACCTCCATTTTGTAAGTGAAAGGTTACCAAGAGTCATAAATTATATTGTTGTGGCTGACTTTTTAAGTTTGAATGATAAAACAGGTGTTATTTATTGTTTGCCTTATTTAATTGGATAAAGCTTCAGTTATCCTGATTGCTAGGATATATTGCGTACTCTGTATTCGTTGTAATGAGCTTGCGGACGTTATTGGATATTACGAGCCAAACGTAGAGGTATGTTACCAATAAATATGAATAATGACAAGTTCAAATTATAATAATCACAGGGCACTGTTGTTTTATTTAAGCAGCTAGAAGTATCTAACCTCAGGGACTCATTTCCAAAGCTCTTTTTAAATAAATCAACCTTATCACCCAAATCTTGGGAAGCGCAGGTTACACGCCCACCCCATTTGGTCTATTCAATCTTCGCATCTATATAATTCTGGTTTTTGTGGCATGCTGCTTACTGCAGTAATTAAAGCTCACTTTCGAAATGTCAAACTACAGAATCCACAGAGCCATAAAACCCTTGCACTTGTATTTCCCTCATAACAGTTTAGGTATACGACACCTACAACCGCCCACAGCCACATTTTTAATTATTGTACAACACAAAACTGAAGCATTTCCATCAATTCACGTCTTTGGATTGTCTTACAACCACCTCGACTTGTACACGTCCGCCAGTCTGGAGCCAAATAGTCACTCCATTAGCAGTTGGGGCTCTCTCACGTAAGAATAAACATCAGAAGTAATTCACCATCAACCTTATTCCCCCCAAAGAAATCACCTTTTGTACTTCAGATACAAAATGTATTCTTCCCCTAAAGTTGATTTTTTTTTGAGTTCGTATACGTACGCAGACATTCTATAAATTTAGTTTATGAGTCTGTCTCCCCTGTCTTGGTCTTAAGTACATATAACAATAATGACTGTGATTTTGTCATAAAGGCTTTTGTTTCGTTGATTTTATAGTAAGGACATACTTGATAGTACAGTGTCCCGCTAAGAAATATGATTTTGAAGAGAAAGATGATCTTTTTTGAGTGCTTGATTGTGCTACTTAGATTTATGAATATCTTGCTATGGAAGGATGTATGCATAATTTGCGTTGAATTGGTAATGGCCATAGTACGAGTAAAATAATTGAAATTTAACAATGGCGATGTTAAGGCGCATTTGACCTAGGGAAAATTTGGCATGTGAGCAAACTCCAATATTCTTCGTGAACGTACTCAACAAACCTGTGAATAAGATTACCTTTTATTCAAAGTTGTTGTTTAGATATACCCCATCTTAAGGATATATTCATTGTTCGTAACCTTGGTCTTACCCTCTTAAGAGTTAATAATATCCTTCCGTTACCAATATCAGGGATTTAAATTTCGATCTAGGAACCTGAAATTCGGAGCATATAGTTTCTAGTGGCCCGAAACGAAACCCTATTTTCCGTAAAAGTTGATGGAAATAAAAGTGATGTTCTTAGCGTAGTATTTACACCCATACTAACAAAGTTAGTTGCCAGGCTCCTTTTTGGGGGCGTTTTGACCGAATTTTCAATTTTAAATTTTAAATATATTTTAAATATTATTTCTGTGTTCAATTTAATCTTCCAAGGACTTATAATTAAAAAATGTTTTATGATTGCGTTCAGTTATGCATTTAAGAAATGTGTAACAATTTTCATATTTGCATATTTGGCCCATGGATTTTATTTTTTGGATAAAATTATACCTGCTATGAAAAATGATAGGCCAACCAATGCTTAACTTTGACCACTTAGATACTAGTTGAACGTTTCAGTCTTCTTTTGATTTCAATCATAAAATACGTCATAAGAAGAACTTGCAGCAGCTCAAAGCTCAGAACCATTAAAGCTCAGAACTGGTCAAACTTAGGTGATTCTATTTTATTTTTTGTTGTTAGTTCTTCCATCCAAAAAGCTAAACCTAAATCGCTGCAACAACACTTGTAGAAGATTGCAAACAATTGCTACATCTGCAATCGAATAATTATTGAAAATTATATTTTCCTGATAAGGATATCCTGGCGGTTGAGAAGTGCTCTATCCGCTGATGCGACACTGAATCTTCTTCAACTGGCTAGGTGCTTATTAATGCAGGCAGCGTCATGCCCGACCAAACCAAGTGGGCAGCTCATGTACATTTGCACATTATAAGCATGGATGGTCAAGTAGCGTACCTATAATAGATCCCTGGGGAATGCCATTAAGAGTTGCTAAGACAACCCACTGAATGTTGTGAAACTGGGTAGCTAGCATCTTACCCGATAAGTAGGAAGGAACCAATTTTGACAGCGCTTTTAGAAAATTTTAAAAGGATAAACAACTTTTTGAGGATTATACTCTTTTGTATCACCCTTTATAGCCAAGGTTCATGTATTGTTGATAGTGTGACTAATTATGCTTGAATTGTGGTTACATTGCAAGATTCTTAATATTACAAAGTTGTTGAGGATCAAAAAATGGGAATGGTTAGAAACTTCTTCTTTTTCCTTAATGGCGATGAGGCTATGATCATTATTAAAGCGTTCACACTTTCATTTTGGACGAGGACCCAAACTAAGGGGAAAATGACTCCATTTTATGGTGTGCCTCTTTGGGCAGCGACTCTTAAGTCAATATCGCCTAGTGCTGCACTTATATTCCTTCCATTGACCGACTTTGAAATTCTGCAATGCTCTTTCCACCTGCTCTGTCGAAGCTACAGCACCTTGCGTGCTTATGCATTACAGGTGCGATGAGAGGAACTCCCACTGCTGCTATGGAAGTGTTGCTCTGTTTACCTCCCTTGCAGTTCCTTGCTGAGAGTGAGGCCAGAAAATCACTATACCGTATGTGTGTAGTACTTGGACGGCAGGTCAATCTCGGCGATGGGGCCAGAGGTGCTAGGTACAGAGCTCTCTATGACAGCTTACCTGGCCATCGGGGAGGAGCATTTGACACTGTGTGCATGAAGCAAGTCTTTGAGCGCCGTTTTCAGGTCATCCTTCCTGAACGGCAGGAATGGAACAGTGAGGGGTGGAATGGCTTTAAGCCGGGTGATGTCATCGTCTATACCGATGGCTCACTCATTGACGGTATCTCCGGAGCCGGGGTCTACTCTAGAGACTGTCGAATAAATCTATCTGCAGCCTTGGGTAGACAAACAACTGTTTTTCAGGCAGAAATCTTTGCGATTGCTACTGCCGCAAATATCCTGTTAAGGAGAAGGATTAAGGGTAAAACCTTATACATCTGCTCAGATAGCCAAGCCGCTATCAAAGCCTGTTCGGCTGGTTCTCTCAATTCAAAAATAGTTGAGGAAACCATCAGCAGAGCTAAGTTTTTGCTTGGACTAAACAGGAAAGACTTGAGACCCTTGATTGGTCTCGTCACCGGTTTCAGTCCTCTTAACGAGCACCTCAAAACCATCCACATTAGGAGCTCGGGCCTATGTGAGTGCTGCCTGGAGGCGGATGAAACGGTATCTCACTTCATCTGTGAATGTCCGGCTTTCGCCAGAACCAGGCTCACCACTATAGGCAAACAATTCGTCAACGAAGATGAGATGGGGGACATTGAACTTGCTAACATTCTTCGCTTTGCCAAGGCTACTGGTAGGTTCTCCCTCACTATATCTTACTAATCGCCAATAACCAGCGAGCGGGCAGCTATGCTGAAGTACAATGGACCAATAGGTCTAAGTGCTTGTCATCTACTGATGACCCCACTGCACATACAATACAATACAATTCACCGCACACGTTTTCACATTGTTGAATGCTCCTTCGATCTCTAAAAATGCTGCAAGTGTGTATTCCTTGCCCTAAGGAGACTTTTCTATAGTGCTGACGACGGTGGTGTAGCGCTGTTTCCACTCCTCTGCCTTTAATGTTAGCGAGTTGGGTGGCGGAGATCGCGCTTTAATCGAGTCGACTGCGAATATAAATGTTTGTTAGCTTTACGTTTTTCAGTATGAAAAATGTTAGACTTATCGGTCTGAAATCGTTGGCGTTGGTGTGACAAGATTTCCTTGCCTTGGGAATGAAGATCACCTTCACTTCACGCTGACTTTTGGGATGTAGCCGCATTTCAAACTGCGTATAGAAAGTCGTTTGAGAACCGGTATGATGACGGTATTTGTCTTCTTCACGGTTAAAAATCCTGGCGTTAAATTTAATATTTTTTGGGTTGCATGGTCATATATGCCAAAATATGTCCAAAATGGTATTTAAATGCAATGCTTTGAATATATTTAATTTTCAAATCCAATAGAAGACATATTGAATTTCAATACTGTTTTGTATTAAAAAACAAGTTCGTATTATTAAATAGCAACACACATAAGTATTAGTATTTAAACCAAAAAAATTAAATTCATCACTTCTTGTATTGGTTTTAAGGGCATGTATATTAGAATTTAATACGCTGGATATTGAAAACATATATTTTTTCATTAAAATTGAATATTTTTTTACTCGTTTTAAGCCCAAAGAGAGTTTAAATGTAATACAAGAATATTAAATCTTAATACTATTTAAGATTTCATTTGATTACTTTTGAAGCCACATAGCAGAAAACTAATACTTATTTATTAAATTTCAATACTATTTAAGATTTGATTGGATTACTTTTTTACCCACATAGTATTGAAAATTAATACTTATTTATTAAATTTCAATACTATATAAAATTTTACTGTATTTCTCCCAAAATACTTACCAAAATAATACCTTAGATCTTTTGAATATCAAACCGTCAATCTTAAACTTTGAAAGTAAAAAAAGAAATAATTCTTTTATAAAAAAGTTATTTTATTAAAAGGAAGAACAAAGTAATCTTATAACTATATAAAAACTAAATCTATTTGACATAAGTATCATTGAAAAAAAAATGTTGCTGTCTCCAATTTTAATGGAATTAAAATTATCTTCGATTGCATTGGCACATGCAATTTTATCCTCCTTAGATGGATAATTCCCACTTACTGAGCGCAGATACTCAGCTCCCGCCGTCACTAACGCCCTTCGAGAAGAATCCTTTAGCGTATTTGTACGGTCATACTCATCCAAAATGAATGCCGCTGTCCTTGTTTTTATAAATGCTTTTAATCCCTGTAAAATTAGTAAAATTTCATTTATATAGGTACCTACATTAAATTTACTATTAAAAAAGGTAATTACTTCTTTGTATAAAAGAAGAGAGCTCCCAATTGCTGCTTCTTGTTTTTTTTTCAAATCTTCTCTACATCAGTAGTGTCAAGAACCACAATGAAGCATGCACAGCCTGAATAATGCCGCACTATATCGCACAAGTAATCCACTGGAATCAGCACACCGTCTCGATCTTTCAAAGTAAATCCGTTCACCAGTTCTTCATTTTCCAAGACTAAAACAAAAACAGATTGCAAATAAATTAGCACGGTTTGCACTCTCCAGGAAATAAATATATGGCACTTAAATTTGCTATTTATTACTTACTTCAAAGAAGGATATCTTCATTTGAAACGACTAAGGATTCAGATGATTCATTCGTCTGATTTTTAGTTTTTTTTTAAATGATTGTATTTTTTCCACGTTTTTCACTTTAATGTAAGTCCCAACTAAATTATCCATTAGGAACTCCATGTTGCCGACCGACGTGTTGAAACAAACTAACGGAGTTTTCTTTCGACAAAATTATATTAAATATTAACATGTAATACTGAAGGGATAAAAATTAATACCAAGATATTAAAATCTAATACTGAAGGGTAAAAATCAATACCTTGGTTTTAAAATGTAATACTGAAGGGTTAAGGTATTAAAATTTAATACTTCGATATTCAATTCAAGTAGGAGTTACAAAGTATTTCTTGAGTCGAGAGTTTCGCGCTAAATACAAAATTTATTGAATTTTAATACAATCAAATATTAAATTTCAATACATTATTTTATTATGGTCACTTTTAACCAGATATTCTACTAAAATCAAATAACAAATTATTGAAATATAAGTTTTCAATAATAATGGTAATAGATTATAATATAGAAATATTATATTTTAATATTTGAAGATTAAATTTTAGTGGAAAAGTATTGAAAAAAACATTTTTGTTTGGTATGTACTGAATTTTAATACCAAATTATTACAAAAAATGTTTAATAAAGTTGGAATATTAAAAACAAATTATTCATGTATTGCATACGGCCGTAATACGAGGGCCGTATTAAAAAACACCGCAGAATTTTTAACCGTGCGAGTATGATTTGAAAAATCTCATCTCTCAAAGGGGATTTGCGGGGAGATAATGTAACAATTGCCAAGTTTAGCTTTTCTTCGGTTGTAACTCCTTCTGCAATTGTTTGTACAGTTATTTGAGTATTATGTGCCTCAATATTATAACTTTGACTTGGAGTGCACCCCGGAAAGTGTGTCTATCGAAGGTCTCTGTGAAGGACTGTATCCAGTTCTCGTGGCTGTCCTTGAGAAAACCTGGAGCAGAGGGTTGTTTGGACAGAATTGTCTTAAGCTTTGTACATTCCGTAGTGCTTTCTATGTCAGTGCAGAATGTATGCCAAGTCGTGCGTTTATCACTTGTTATATAGGTCTTGAATTTTCTTTGATTGGCCTGGTACATGTACAGGTTTCAGTCTATGGGGGAATTGGTGGCTATCGCCGCATTAAATAGAGCTCCAGGTTTCTTACTAATTTCCAATAAGTATTTTGTTCACTATACTGGAGACTTTTTATTATTTATTGTATATACAAGGTGACGCAAAAATAACCTTCCGATATTTTTTGGCAGTAATTTAATTATTGCTCAAAAAAATAGTCACCAATATTCCGCGTTCTGGAGCAGTGTAGCGTAACATTGTTTATTAACGTGTATTTCGCATGTGTTTACTACACAAATGTCAAAACAGAACTGACATTAGGGGCCAATCGCAAAATTTATAGCATTTTCTGATAGGAGGATTACTTTTGCGCCACCTTGTATATACATATATTATTTTGAAGTAATTTTATTTTTCACGGAAACAAGAACACAAAAATTTCAATTTTATTCACCAAAGAACCAATAATAATAACACGTCGATACGAAATAATAAAAAATGTTAAAGTGTGAAATGTCAAATGTTTTGGTAAATGTCAAGCTCGCGAATCTGCAAATGATGAAAATGCATGGCATTGAAACGGTGCTTCAAACCGTGTGAAAACCTCGCAAAAAGGCTGCATTTGCACGGCGATCACAAATATAAATGGTCTTTCATTAGCGACTTGACAACTTCAAACCTTTAGTGTGAACGCACCCTTAAACCGATTACCAAACTGTCAATTTCGAAATATTCACTAAAATCAACATTTTCATTTCACGAAGGAACAACTTTTACAAAAAATTAAAATTAACTACCGAAATTCCGACAACTTTAACGTCAATTTTTGGACGTAATTCTCGTCCCAGTAGACAAGCAGTTCATAGTCTAGTGAAAACATTTGATTCAGAATATTCGCTGCTTGATGTTCCCGTGACAGTGAGAATACGTTTTGCCCGAAGTGTGGAAAATATTGCTGCCATCGCAAACCAGCCAAATCAGTCAATCTCAAGGCGTTCTCAAGGATTGGGCCTCTCCCAGACCACTTTATGCCGAATTATGCGTAGGGATATTGGCCTACACCCTTACAAGATCAAGCTGACTCAGGAACTAAAGCCACTTGATCATATGACGCGACGTACATTCTCGAATTGGGCTCTGGACATGATATCAGAAAATGGAGAATTTCATCGCAAAATCATCTTCAGCGATGAAGCGCATTTTTGGCTAAACGGCTACGTCAATTAGCAAAATATGCGTTACTGGACAAGTGAGAACTCATTTGATTCATGAAACAGCACTTCATACGGAAAAAGTCACTGTTTGGTGCGGTTTTCATGCCGGTGGCGTCATTGTGCCGTTTTTATTGGCAGCCGAGATCGTGTGATTTAACGCCTCTAGACTTGTTTTATGGGGCTACATTAAATCGTTGGTCTATACCAACAAGCCGGTGACGTTAGAGGAGCTCAGAATCAATATTGAGCGAGAAATAGAGCTGTATCGGTCGAAATGTGCGGCTAAGTCATCGAACATTGGGTTCAACGTTTCGACCGCTGCATACGTTCCCGTGGTTGACTGAATGATGAATGTTTTTTGGAGATATCTCAAGTTTTAAATTATTTTATTATTTTATTTAAAAAAGAAGTTGTCAATTCCTTAATGAAAGACCGTTTATATGCGCGATTTGGGACATAGTTCTCAAGTCATGTGGACAATTGTATATGCCACAATATATGTATACAATTTGCGAGTTGTTTCGTGACGTGAGCGCTTCTAAACATTTGAGACTCTCACAAGTCGTGTGCTCATAGCTTAAGTAGAGTGATGGAAATCTTTTTACTCGAACAGCAAACATGACAGTCTCTATTTTTTATAGACAAGACATATTTGATTTCTGTGCTCTAAAGGCGAAGGTGGTAGGATTTAACCTTCCATTCGAATACTCAACAAAAAATACTAGCATTTGTCCACAAACTATGCATTAGATACGAGTACATAATGACTGAATTCAAGCGAATATTTTAATCAAATTTATTTACCAACAAATTTGACAAACTACCCGATAAATCAGCGAAATGATAACATTTTATTACTTTTTTCCCTAATATCGCGAATTAATAAAGTTACTGCTGAATTGACATAATATCATAAACAGCAATAAAAGCAAATAACGAGCTGAAAAGGTTGGACATCGAGTCGAACTTAGCACAGCGATGGGGAAAAGACAGGAACAACATCAAAAACATAAATCATTGTGGTTGTGGTATAATGAAAAGTAAGCTATCTGTAAAGATACAAACGTCAAAAAGAGATCTCATTCAAAGGACTTTGACTTATGTGAAAATTAATAAACTACATAATATCTGGCATAGCTCATCCAATCGGGAAGAATAACACTAATCGGTAATCCTGAAGACTTCCTATTCTCAGCCTGTTTTTCTCTTATCTGATGTGAGTTATGATAACTTTTTGAAAGGATTCTTACACTGAAATAAATTAAAGAGAGTACAACTGATGAGGTTGAATGAGCCTGTGAAAAAATAATTTTATTTAAATATTGTTCAAAATGATACCAAACGGCGCATTGTCCAACTGTGCTCAGATTTTTTCTCTTATTTTTGAAATGTTTTTATAGTTAGTGTAAACATGATATTATTCCCTTCCTTCCTTCATTAGTCATTGCCAAGGACACAACTTTTACTGTTAGTAAACTTGTAATAACTCTCATAAGACCACCAAAGAAACTTTCCTACTTCTGTAATATTTCTCATGATTTGAAAACTTGCGCACGGTTGATGCAATTGGGACTTTGTAGATGACTTTCGTTGAGGTCCTCACAAGTAACATACATTTTATGTTGAACACAAAATGCAGTTAACTTAATCAACATATATATTAAGTTAAAACTAAGAAACTGGCCAAGGAGTTTACGAACCCAAAATGTATGAATGCAATTGAAAATGTAAACAACCACATAAACTTTTTCTATGGTAAGGTACACTGAAAGGAATACATTTTGTATCTGCAATTAAGGATTGAGTATTTAGCAATTATTTGGCAGTTAAGTTGGGTAACAATGTCACATAATAATGCTCCAGCGAAGAGGATCTTCGACTCCGAGCCCACAGGTTTTAAGGATCAAGCCATCACCGATGGTAAAGCGCTTGGTGTGGACAACTGAAAGCAACATGAACGGGATCGCGGTGGATGGATGTCTTCGGTGTCTCAGGCAGAGACTCTCCACAACTCCGGATACCATTTAGGAAAGCAACAAAGTCACTTGAAACTACAGATATCGATGGATTTTTAGTGCCATCGAGTGGGGAACCTCGTCACAAATGAATCAGTAACTGGTTAGCAACTGCAGTCACAAATCAGTTTAGTTCCTTTAAAAGCTCTTCATATAAAGGGCCTTGTTGGGGCACCACATACGGCGCTTTTGGTAATAATTTCTTTGGTTATTCGTTTGTAATTAGTTTATGGGGATAACGGGCGTTTCGCGTACTGTTGGTGTATACTTATCCTAGGGTGGAATCGGCTAAGGTGATAGTTGATTGTCGCTTTTTGATTGTCGTTTTTGATTATCAACTCCTCTATGCTCTGCGTAAAGCGATCACTAAAAAATGATTGATTATTGGCAGCACTTAGAGTTTTAAATGTCACTTCCTTGCCGACGCTGTCATTCCGAGCAGCTGATGTGTGTTTATTTTTCATGATTTATATTTCAAATATGATTTTGTTGCGTCCTTAGGCAAAAACTTTATCATAAATGGACAAAGTATTGACTGCATTTTTTTAATGACTGCAGCAGTAATTTCAGCCACCGTACTTTGACCCATTGGTGCAGCCCAGTCAGCCCCAACTTGTCTTGATAGCCACCACCCCCAAAAAGATTTTAAGTTGCAGCCAATTGAAGGATGAGTGGAACATGCGTTGACCTTATTCCAGTTGGTAAATCAAGTAGTCCCAAAACAAACACAAACGCTTCTTTTGATAAGCGAAAGTTTTTTTAAAAATCTAAAATACACAATAATAAATGATAGCAATCAACAATGAATATTTATAATTCTATGAATTCTTTCATCGGGTTTGAAAGTTCCAAGATATTTGCTTTATTTCTCATTTTTCTTCTTAATAGTTGGACATTTGTGTAATTATTTTCTTCATTTGTGTAGAAAAGTTCTAATGAAGTAAAAATTGCACTTCACGAATTTTCCAATTTCACTTTTTTATTTGAATTTATTTAATATATATTCTTTTTTCACTAAAGCATTTAATTTATTTGGAGTTGAAGCCGAGGTGCATACCTATGAAAATAACAAAAATGTATAAAAGCGACACCTAAATAGCTGTCACATGAAATTGATGGCAAAAAGGTGATTGTCAATTTGATAATCGCCTTACGTGGACGTAAAGGTATGATTTTGATTGTCAACTATCAACTATCACCTTAGCCGATACCACCCCTGGATTTCCTGACTGAAGCATTAAATTAAATGCACTAAAATAAATGTTTGCTTAATCGATAAATAAAAATGAGCGTCTTTTTGGAGTTAAGGATAGACAGTAAGTAATTTTATTAGTCGAAGTTAAGGTTGAAACTCAATTTGATAGTCCAACAGTTAGCAGTAACATTTTCGACTAAATTTGATGCTGTTCCTCAGATTTTGCAACTTATTCAGTCAAGACTTTGTTAAATTAAAGAACAACATTTAAGCTAATAAGTCTAATAAAAAAGAACTGAGCGGACTCAGAAAAAGCCAAAATATTGCATTTAAAAAAAAAGAGGGGTTGTTATTACTTATCTCAACTACGAGTATGGACGTTGTCATCAGCATCCAGGGCAAATTCCTGAAAGAAATGAGTGCAATTATTTAGCCAGCCTTAAAAAAACCCTCAGCAAATGGGCTAAAGACAGAGACAGAGGACTCAATGTCAATCCAGCAAAAACGAAACTAGTTCTATTCAACAGAAAGCAATAAAATACCACCAAGAGGGGAGGCCGAACTGCCCATATCAGACCTTGCAAAATACCACTCAATTATTCTGAATAGAAACTGAACTCGAATATCAATATTCAGGGGAGACTAAGGAAAGCCTATAACTATAGCCCACTATTTGCGTGCAAAAGTGGGTCCTTAAACCAGAAATGATGCATCCCATCCTTTCATATGAGGTTGTGATAATAATGTCTGGTGGAAAGCCATAAACAAACAAACAAATTCAGGGAAAATTTGCAACGGTACAAAGAACGGCAGTGCTGCTATCACGGTTGCCTTGGGTACAACACCCATGTTTCAACACCTCCTGCCTGTAGACGTTCAGCAAATAGTGGGCGCATTTTCACCAATTTCGGTCTCTTTAAAAGCAGTAAAATAACTCAAGGGCAGTATCATCTCCTTTCTAAGCTTAATTTCGATGTACAATATACAGTGGCCAGAAAAGGATACGACTGCAAGCCTCGGGAGTGGTCATAAAACCTCCCACATTCGTGGCCACAGGGAAGGGATTGAGAGCTGCCGTAAGAATGGCTTGTCAAAATTGAGGTTACATACCGGGGTATTAGATATGCAAGACCTTGTGGCCCAACTTGAACAAGAACAGAACAGAGCGATCTTGAATTTTGGTAGATGTCAGCTTTGAATGATAATCGGAATCCTGTCCGGACATTGCTTTCTGAAGAAGCAAGCCAGAAGGCTTACGTTCTAAGCAACGTTCACATACTGCAATGAGATTTACATCACGGAAGATATTGGTACCCGCAGGGATCGCAATGGACCCATTGTGGTCCCTAGTGATTTTATGCCAGCAGTGTTATAGCTATGCATAACCTAAGGTGAACTTATTTCCCATACCAGAACTGTAATTTTCCTGCACCTATTATTGAGCTCTGATTTTGAGTTTGCCATTTAAATCAATTTCAATTTCAATTCAATTCAATTTATTTCAATTTCAATTTATTCAGAACCAATGTACAAATAAGACTCAGTCTTTTGTAGTACTTAACAATACGGATAATGATAATAATACATCAATCTAAAAGCTAATATTAATATAATTTAAGTTTTTTTTTATCGAAAGAAAGAAAAGATTGCAGTTTTAAAATTTGCTGTACCAATTATTCTTTTAATTGCGGAAGGAAGGGAGTTCCATACCCTTGTTGCATGGACAAGAAAGAGCCGTGAAGAACTCATGTAGTTGGAAACCGGTACTTTATCAAAAACGTAATGAGGCGCTATATTTTGTATGATTTTGGGCAAAAATATACAGCATCTTGCATCCAGAAACTGCTGTAGCGAGCAACCAAGGACCACTTGATGGTAATGTGAGATTTTCTGGAATCTCCGGAGGCCATTTGAGTCAGGCTTACAATAGACCACATTTGCAAAGTCGATTAAAGGTACTCGTAGAAAAAGGAAGAATAGATTCTTCCCACTATGCAGTTAGTGTGATTTAGGGCTGAAAGTGACCGATTAATTTTAGGACCTAGACTGGTGACACATTCAACTAACTGAAGCTGGAGTTAGGAGAGAAAAACTGGAGGCAGAAGTGAAGTGTCAATCTGTATTTTGTATATAGCAATAAGTTGCGACTTAGCCGGATTTAATGTCAGACCATTATCAATGGACCACTTGGTAATTGCCGTAAGATCTTCATTAATCCTACATATTAGATCTTCCTGTAAACCAATCGGACGGGACAAGTAAATTTGTATATCATCAGCATGCAGGTGCAGCGATATATTTGAACAAACATTAGGGAGGTCGTTTATAAATGTGCAGAATAGTAAAGGCCCTAATATTGAACCTTGTGGAACACCCATAAGTAAGTTTAATGGCTCTGATTCTGCTTGGCCAATCTTGACTCTTTGACAACGTTTACACATATAACTCCTAACCAGACGCACAGCTCTATCATGAAAGCCAAAATAGTATTTCAGTTTTTGACAGAGAATTACATGGTTTACTCTGTCAAAGGCTTTTGAGAAACCCAGCAGACAGATAACAGTAACGATATTCAAGTCATATTCACACCTAATATCTTCAAGGACTTTGATCAATGCAGTTTGGCAGCTGTGATTCGCACGGAAATCAGACTAAAGTGGTGACAGCAAATTAAACCTTTTAAGGTAATTCGATAGCTGTGAGGCAAACATTTCTCAAGGACTTTAGACAGGCAAGGAAGAATGCTAATCGCTTAAATAAAATAGTAATGTGTGCATTGCCGTAAGCCGTGCGACAAGCTTTGTTGTACATAAAAGTTTGCATTTGAAAAGCCATCTTTAGATGGCCAAATGATTATGCAATGTTAATTAACACCATTTTTAGAATGTCGTTTCAGCACACGAGTCTGTACTTCTGTAGGTACATACAAGGCGACCATATTCCACAATGAACCTTTTATAAAATTAGGAAAGAAGTGGAACACTTCGAAAGCTTGAGAATTTTTTTTTTTGAAAATAAGGGCATATTGCCAAGGAACCAAACACAATTGCACATAGGCGTGGTTGATGCCCTCAGAGAAGACACACAAGGCGACACAGAGCCCGTATAAATTAAACTTTCATCACAGGAAGTTGAAACCAACTGAAGCTAAAATTACATTTTCAACCAACTTGACTGGTCAGTAATTAGAGAACTCCCTATTAAAAACCAATATTGTGTAACCTCTGTCAGCTACAGGGAAGTCAAAAAGCCTAAGGCAACTTACACATATCCCTTTAGTGGACATTCAAAATTAACATTAGATATAGCTTATATAAGGAAATTGAATTGAATATCCTTTTTGCATAGTACTGAACTCCTTTGAGACGTCGTTGCCCATCTTAAGAAGTTCAGTTGCTCTAAAGGATTTTTCTCTTCTTACTTGCCAAAGTGCACAACACAAAGTGACGATGCATGAAAGACGATGTGTCAAGGCGTACACAACAATGTTTCGAAATGTCTTTGACAGTTTATATGTGGAATGTGAGTATTTGGTCTAAGTAAACGAAAATGTCCCCAAGAAAAATAGGAAATGAAGTCCAACACCACTCAAAGAGATTAATAATGTAGGAGCATGCATACATTTCGTCGAACGCTATCTAGACCATTTCAAAGTTTTTCAATATTAAAGTTTAATTTAAAGCTTTGTATGCAAGTATGTAGTAGCTTGATCCTTTGAATTTAATACAGACAAATTGATTACGAAATTTGAGTGATTTCCTCAAGGAAGTGACCGTTTTGCATGGTTAGATGGGTGTATACTTTATAAGGATCTTTTTCTTTTAACAGTTCGCAAATAACTAATGCTTGCCTATTTTTGTACAGACCGCGAATACAAAAAGCTGAATATTTATAACTGTCCTTTCTTTGTGCTCACAGTAATTAGCATTCGCGGTAAATTCCAATAACAGGAGCATAACTTGGTTATTTCTCTGCCCCTCATTTGAATTACCGGTCTGCCACCAGTATGGCTTACCGTCATCAAAAGGTACACAAGGACATAACTCTATTTTATGACCACCGTATGACTAGAATAGTAAACTGTCCGCATACCGCTTCGCGTATAGACCCATAAATATGGCCAAGTATTTTGCATGCTACCGGATGGTGGCGTGGCGAGTACGAATACAATGCGATCACGTAGCAATCGAGCAAGTAGCAAAGTCAGGATTCGCGTCTAGCAAAACCATAAAAACAGGTGTCGGTGAAATTTATTTAGAGCGTTATGCGACATCCGTTGCCAGGAATACCAAGTGCCACCCACACCGCCCATGTAGCAGGCAACTTAGAATTTTTTAATGTAGTGTAAAATTTGCCGCAGCAACACCTCAATGCACATAATGGAGCTACATAAATCTGCTGGCAACGAAGTGCAAAATCTCCTGTGAGCGAGTTGACTTTTACCACCCAATGAAATATAATCCTAATGGAGTTCTGGGGTTCCTGTCACTGCTGTGGTAAAGAGAGGAGTGTCACACCAATGCATAAGGTGCATCGTTGAGCAAATCCACTTTACGGATGCATAGATGATGCTGATGTATTTATATGTTCGTCAAAATGATCCCCTTAAGAATGATTCACTTTGCATTTGGGGGTGATTTAGAGTATTTCAATCAACGTTCAAGGAATTTCCGTCGTAATTTGATTCCTGGATAAGAGAATAAAGGTAAAGCAGGAATCTAATGTTTTGCAAAAGGGAAACTATTTTACCAAAATCCATTCAAACTCCTTTTTAGGCATTTTCTTTCACTTTAAATCCCTCTCTATTAACATCGTTCGATTTCAACCCTTCCAACGTATGGTTGAAATTTCATCGTTCATCTTGAATGGAAGCAAAATACTGCTGACCATGTTTTTATCTATTTCAACCATGAATGACTTCACACACAAAAGGTTACCTTACCTACCTTCTACCTTACGGCATTCAATTGGGACCAGGCGAAGTTATCGTATTTTATATTTTAGTACTGCGCTCTTAGATGTCACAGCATTGAACCGTTCATAAATTAAATCTATAGGGCCGGCAGATGGGGCGCCCCATCACAAGGCGTAGCAGTAAAACCGAATGGCAATAATTTAAGAATCGTGGCCATCTGTTGTCCTTGGTAAACTTTCCAGTCCTTTGTGGGTGGAGCGAATTTTGGCAAACGAAGCAGAAAATATGCATTGACACTAGTTTACCTTAGGTCTATTGTTTGGGTGTTGAGGGTGGTGTTGCGATATTGACTATCATAAGGCGAGGTTGTGAAGCACGTGCGTATATGAAGTTTGGAGTAAAGTTGTTATAGTAATTCTGTTGTTGTTGTTGTTAATGTTGATATGGAGGGATATTTTGAAGCTCAATAAAATTTGGCAGTCAGGTAGTTTCCTATAATCATCCCCTATTTGGTACTTCTCAGTTTAAGTTGCTCTATAAGATTGACGTTTATCGATTTCTAGTTGCCTTAATTTCCTTAATGTTAAAATGTACGTTTTTATACCGTTCATTACCGTTAATCTTAAGTTTATTGCTGAAATTCTTTTCCTAACAATTGACCTTAATTGATTATTCTTGGCAAGTACTAAAAATACCTATAAAAGTGTCATTTATGTCCTTTTGCCTCCATTCAAATGTGCTTCTTAATGAAGCGTATTAAAACAAAATTTCGTCCATTTGGCGATGCTTATGAATGTTTTATTGCCTTTAATGGAGTTTTGATCAGTGTAATGGTTAACGCGGGTACTTACTATTAATTCGTCGGTGCATAAAATAGGTTGGAAACTATGTGAGTAGGTAACGGTGGCTATGTAATTATGGTTTATGTCCTCGCTTTTAGGAGGGGAAAAATTTATTGACTGTGCTACGTGTCGGCATTTCTCTTGTTTTATTTTTCTTTATGCTGTCTTTGGTGAATTGTTTATTCGTTCGCCGGGCTCGCGATGTGCCCATTTTGATACCTAATGTTAAATGAGGGCTTTCACCTGTCATACACCTTTTTAACCTTGACGGTTTCGGTGACATCTTGCTTGATTACTGAAAAGTGCTGATAAATGGATAATACAAATTAAGATTCATTTCGTCTGTATTTTTCTTAAGCAGCGAGATTATGATCTGGATAGAGTCCGACCAAACATTCAGCTTCGTAGAACATAAATAATTATTAGTGCAACGTTTTTTCTTTAAAAAAAACGTAGGTAAGACTACGCCTCATGTTTATTGAAGCTTTTGCTCTTGAAAAACTAGTATTTAATCGTTATCTAGAGGACAGACTTGATTTTAAGCCATTGATGTCAAATATTTATTTATTTTCTTTTGTCCAAAATGGGTACATTTGGAATCGATGATACTCACATTTAATGGATTAGAAATTACCTTTTGGAGTCTGCAACTCACCAAGTAAATGCTGGAGTTGTCCTAGACTCTCTTTTATTGCGAAATTTCTTTCTCATATTTGTAAATGATCTCATGTCTGTTACCTCTAATCCAATCTAAATTTCTGGGTTGACACCCCTCATCTTCGGGCGTGGAATTGGAACGGCAATTTATAAAGTAATTAAATTCCGATCATGAAAGCATAGCTCAGTGGGGTATAACTAATAGAGTGGAATTTAATGCTTCCAAAACGCAATGCTGTTCTCTGTCATTAAAGTAAAACCCAAACACCCTGCCATTGTCCACAAATGGCACCTGCATCGCTGAAACCGAACGACTTTCTTTTCTCTGTATATGTTTTAATGACAACCTTCATTGGAATGACCGAAGATTACATGTCACCAAGAACGCTGCGAAATATCTAGGCTTCCAATACCTATCGCTGTTTTATCGATATTTCTACCATTAGTGCTCAAACGTAATAGTCAGCTGCATTCCACCATAACAACATTTTAACCGCAATACCCGCCATGCCAGGAATGCTGATCAGTTCACCCTTAAACCGGTATTCGGTGGTACATTGACATACAAATAATTTTTCCTTAGCTCGAATGTGAAATGCTCTTCCCCGCTCCATTTTCCCTTCATAGTATAATCTACAAACATTCAAAACCAAAGTGCATCGGTATCTAAAAAAAAAATAGTCGGGAAGACGCTGGCATGCGACCAGAACTGGACACAGAGCTAGAGCACAGTACGGTCACAAGTGCAGATGTCTCAGGCCACAGAGACTCCGCCCCGGTGTAAAACAAAGAGCGTTTCGATGGTCACGAGGCCTTTGGCGGGGAGAGTTTAGCCCACAGGAGTCGGACACACCAAGGTTTGATGGCCTGCCACTTGACGGTACATTATGTAATCTCTCCGCGAAAAAATGATTTGGCCTTAATCCGGTTTTTACTGCATTTTCAGGGTTTTTCACCTTATCTGCCGCCATTCTTGATGTCGCAACTACTTCATTAATATTTCCAATTTTGTTCGGTTTCTCCAATTCCTCCCCACAAAACAATAGAATTGACAACAATTGTGATGTCTCTTCTATATGTCATTCCAATTCACATTTCTATACCTTCATGGTCATCCTCATTATTCATCGAATCGCTTTCAAAGTACATAATTAGATTGTTGGTGCACCGCAAGGCAAAGTGCAACCTGGAACGACCTATGTTTACTACAACCGCGGCTAACTTTGGACGTTATTACTTTGCTCTGTCAAAGGACCCGATTAAATCAAATTATTTTGTTATCTGGTCATACGTTTATAATGACAAGTTTGGATACGTATGTACTTCAAAGAAATATTCTCAGAATGAAAATAATTGTTAATTGAGTGGAAAATGGTTATAATTGCATACATACGTGCCACAATCCTTTAAAAGGCTTACATTGGTCAAAATCAATTACAACTGCAGGCATATATTTAAGATTGACGTTATGATCCTGACTGGTATGAGAGTGGGATTTAGCTGAGCGGTTCGACCTCAGAAAGTATCAGCGGGTTTCCCGGTTTCGGATCACTTCTTAACTCACCTATATAAAACGTAAGACCTAATGCATTTCTGCAATCCAGAAGTTTTTAGGCTTATTGTTGACTGTTGCTTCTTTATACGATATAGCGCTGCGCGTACATGTTTGTGTCCATGCACACTATTTTTTCGTAACCCTTTCGATGTATATTTTGTTTCCTTCACTTCTAACCGCGGTTCCTACTAACAACATAGATTTTTTTTAGTAGTGGTTCTTCAGTGGTTTTTGAGTGCCATATGACATCAATTAAAAAGTCAATTATGCAATTTTTTATTGTTTTTATTTTTCAATAGAAAATGTTTGCGATTTTATTTTGTGTCAATATTTTTGACATTCTGCAACCTAAATTTTGGTGAAACCAAAACAAAAAGTAAAAAGAAATAAGAACAGATGCCGGATGGTATCAATTTCATAAAACGAACTGATGCCTCAAAAATCAATTTCCTTCACGAGGACTAAAAGCAGAGCAGACTAACAGCAAATAAAAACTAATAGATAGATAGATAGACATTTTATTTCGTATTTATAAAAGTATTGTTACTGCACATTTTACAATTTAGATATGTGGTAGCTTATGTCTTTCTTCTAAAACATTGTGTATTTTGTGTAATAAGTTTTTGCCTAGTGACTATAATTTTATAATTTGGGGAAAAAACGAGAAAAACCTCCAGTGTAAAAAAATAAATAAATAAATAAATATTAATATAAATATGTATATAAATATATAAATAAATAAATAGATCAATAATAACAATAAATAAATAAAAAAAATTAACTTGATAATAACAAATTTTAAGCAAATAAATGAATAAAATAGATAGATGTGATAGTTAATGAATAAATAATAGTAAATAAATAAGTCGAAATAATCAATAAATAACAAATGGAAGTACATGCTGAATTTAAATAAAAACAATTGTGTATGTAATTAATAACAAAACATTAAATAAGTAAAAAAAAAGAAAAATGTTTAGCTTTTAGTTATACAAGAATCGTATTTAAGTCTGTGATGAGGGGATTTTCAGCGAAACTACAGCGTTCTATAAATGTTAAGTGGACATTTGAAATCAATTCAACATTTGCCTCACAGTGAAAATCTAAGATTGAATGATGCCATGGTAAATTAAGCATCTTTTTTCACAGTTTGTTTTGACATATATGACATATTGAACAGTTACCCCTTACTTGGCAACCATAAAGCAGAATAGCCTGAAATATGACTTTATGGATGATCATTTCGTTATTGTTTGAAAGTAATGATTTCCTATTTATAAAAGCGTATAATTTTGGTTGCAATACCAATCTTTTTAAGTGTCTTACTGATATGTTCGTTTGTATTTCTGAAACGTGGTTTTCGCCTGACATAAGTAATGCCTTGTGTAACTTGGATGGCTTTAGATGCTTTCGGTCTGACAGAGTTGAGCGTGTTGGGGGAGTGGTTTGCAATTTATGTTCGTAAAGGCTTAAGCTGTCGATTAATACGTGAGTCGCCATCTGGTAGTGAGATTGAGTACCTTTTCATTGAAATTATTTGTAACGGGAATACAATTTTACTGGGTTCAATATACCGACCAAGCCGCAGCATTAACACAAATCCGTTGATTGCCGTGTTAGATGAGTTGTCTTACATATCACCTTTTATTGTTATTGCTGGAGACCTTAATAGCAATATCTTGGAGGATACATCTCTCGTTGATAGTATGAGAACATTGAATCTTATGCCTGTAAATACATCTACATCTACTCATTTTACCAAGGATAACAGTACACTCCTCGATGTATTTTGGTAAGTCTTCTGCATAAAGTCCTCCACTATAATCAACTTTCCGCTTCCTGTTTCTCCCATCATGACCTCATCCATCTAACATTTGAATGTGAACCCGTTACTTTTAACCCAAATTATTGCTATAGAGATTTAAAAAAAATTAACTTGGTTCGACTTGAAGAGAATTTAAGATCCATCGAATGGTATCGCATCTATGAAATGACATCCGTTGATGATCAAGTAACTTTTATTCAGAGTAATATAGGCAATATTTTCAATAATCATGTTCCACTTGTACCTAATTAAACCTCGTAGAACAAATGACCATCCTTGGCTTACAAATACCATTAAAGATTTAATCCGAAAGCGTAACCAAGCTTATAAGTGTTGGAAGCGTTTTCGTTTAGATGTGTTTCTCAATTCATATCGAGCTCTAAGAAATAGGGTCACATGTGACATAAGAGAAGCTAAAAAACACTGTTGCGGTAAAATTTCCCGCAACAAGTTCTACTCTCCATTCCCTGACTTCCTGACCAATTCCCTCTTTTATCGGTGCGCATATGCAGGGTCTGAAGAAGTGGAGGGGCAGCCATGGTTCCATCAGCCATGCGCACACTTCTCTAGAGCCTTGAGTAGGCGACCACAACAGGTAGACGCTTAGCATGGGCAGGCGGCCCAACCCTGGCAAACCAGATCGACAGGTGGTCGACGGGTCGAGGAAAGGACCCACAGTAACAGATGGACGGTCTGTTCAGCGAAGCAAGAGGTGGGGCCCCAAATGTCCGGATGGTGAGCCTGACACGGGCCGTCAGGAGACTCCCAACGGACCAACGCACTGCCTTACAGACGGACTGTCTGAGGCACAAACGACGACTTCAAACACAGATGGACTGTCTGATACACAAACGCCGACAACAAACCCAGACGGACGGTCTGCAACGGTAGAGTCGTGTACGCATCTGCCAACACACTCCTAACAGACGGGCGGTCTGTAAAACGCAGTAGTCGACACCTATGACACTGCCACAACCAGACGGTCGGTCTGGAATAGCAATTGGGGAGGGCGAGCGGACGGCCCCTCCTAAAGACAATTGCACCAGAAGTACCATTGTCACGGTACTGAGCCACGTACGATGGGGGGAAGATGACGCTCTGTCTTTCAACTCCGTCGTGGGAGCACCGGAGGAGCCACAGAGACGTGTGGGCGGACGGCCACGTATACACACTCTCACAACACTTGCCACAATTGTACGAGTCAACTCACTACAAGACACCAGCACGAAAACGAAAAAGAAAAACACTAAACAACAAATCAAAACACTTACATATGAACATGTGAGAAATGGCGCAAGATTGGCATTTCCCCTTTTCCCCAAATCTGCGCGCGGTCCCACCGAGATAGCTAGGGCAAATTAGCGTAGATAATAATATAAATCCCAACTTTGAGAATCTCCTGGTCGATTGGTTTTCCGAATAGGATTGTTGGTGCCTGGTCCTAGGGATTATTATAGTCCTATGCCACCTATTTTCGATTCCTTTAGGGTTGGTTGAATGGGGAAACATGATTTAAATGTATCAATTAATTTTGTTGCAAAGAACTTGACTTTAAATGCACGAATTAGTGCAATAAATAATTACTTTTCTCGAAAGGTTATTTTTCCTTGTTATTGAATTCGCGAACTGTCAAATTGAAATGTGTGAGGGTGGATCCAGGGTCGGCCAGAGGTTCGCTTATCGTTGGATGTTTCCAGTGATGGGCGAATTCCAAAGAATGAGAACCGTGAGAGCATTAGCGGGATCATGTTAGCGCATTAGTGTAAAGATGACACAGTGTAGCAAAAAAACGACATGGTCCAGCCAAATGCGTGGATGTGCGTGAATGGGTGGGGTAGAACAAGGAACAGTTGATACTCTCAGAGCGACAGCTGAGTTATCGTGTGGGAGCTGTGAATTGTCTATCCCAAGTACGTGTGAGTGAGGGAGTACGAAGCAGTCGACAATTGCAGCGCCACAGCTGAATTGTCACGTTAGGGCTGCCGTTGGCTCTGCTTCCCCAAGATTGGATGATGGTGTGAGTGAGGGACACTGGCCGGTCGAATGGACAAAGAAATCTGGAAAAATCACTTCTTGGTTGACCAGTCGTAGAAATAGACGTTTTCTTGCTAATTAGTGGTTTTGAGAAAAAAGTAAAAGTAACCAATCGAGAAGGGTAGTGGAAACAAATAAAAAAAAAAAAGAGAAGTAGAAAAATTTGTGAAAAGGAGGAATCGTGAATAGGGTGTGCAGGAGATTGCGAAGCGGGACTAAAATCCAAAGTCTATTCAGGAGGAACAGACGGCTAGGAAGGAGAAAAAGGATAAAACAAAAAAATATAAACTGGGATAAGTATAGTGTTTGGTGGTAGCTAGAAAAAAAGTAGAAACAGATCTCGGTAAGATCGGGCTCCGTACAATCCCGGTAAAGAACGGGACACGCGACCGTGGTAATATAATTTTTGTCTTTCGGGATAACGCGATCTTGCGCCAATTCAAACGGCAATTCCGTTATTTCTTTGTGTGTTAAAGCCAAATTTCCGTTCATTAAAAGTAATTTGCCGTGCCCCAACGGGGACTTATAACGTGGTACAAAAAAAAAAAAGAACGGTCTTTCTTTCTTTTGTTCTGGAACTTTTTTTTCAGTTCGTGATTCTTCGGTGGTCGGAATTTCACTTTTCTTTCGGGTTTTTCAAGTTTTTCAGATTTTTCAGGTTTTTTTTTCTTTTTCTCAGTTTTTCAGATTTTTCAGGTTTCACAATTTTCCAACAAAAATTGTGTGGCGCCCATTGTGTTACTGTCATCGGAGGAATATATTTTTCCTTCACGACAATAAACACACCAATTTTATTTGCAGGTTCGCTAACCTTCCAGAGTGTTCGATTATCTGAGCGCAATCGTAGCGCTTTTTCGTTGAACCCACCCCCAGCTGAGCGGCCGGAAAAATCAGCATACTTTTGCTGACTGTTGCACTTTTCGCGTTTGTTTGACAGTTAAGTTAATTTTCATTTTACGTTTTATCGCAAAATATTCCGCGTCTTTTATTTCGTTTTCGACCGCGTTTAATTAGTAGTTTGATCGCGAAATTAAAAGTGTAACAATTGGCGCCCAACGTGGGGCTCGCAATAAAATAAATATATAAATAATAATTAAAAGAAAAGTGAAATTAGAATTTCGTTGTGCAAGCGTGGGGGGTCCATTGCACCGAAGTAGAGTTTTGTGTCTGTTTAGGGAAGTGTTTTGTTTTATTTCTTTATATTTGCATTTCAAAAGTTCTTGTTACTTTAGTTTTCTTTCTCTTAGAATAATTAAATAAATCGGAGTGGCTGCAGAATAATTACATATTATACTCATACATCGAATTGTATTTGGGGTAGTTCGTGCCGTTGGCTGCGCAACCGGTGTTTTTTTCATCAGCAAGTACAATCCATTGGAGGAACAGAGACAGCTAGAGGTAGATTTCTTTGGAAATCAACAAGTAGGTGGAATTTTTATTTTTGATTTCCATTTATTTTCAAAAAAAAGAAAACAGATTTATACATATTTTGAGTAGTTACTAGTTATATATTTATTCATTATCTCTATTTCGCATTTTACTAAAATTTTTGCATATCTCGATCCATACGTATTCCATTTTGAAATTATATTTTTATATACCCACAATATATCGTGGAGCACCCATATTTTTCTACATTTTATATACATACATACATACTTTCTTTGGTTTATACATACCTACATTTTTTTCTGACTTGATTTGAAATCAACACGGTTACCATCACAACACGGTTACCATCATTCGTTCAAAGAGAACTTTTTTTTTGGGTTTGAGCGAATTTAATTTTTCTTGTTTTATTATTTTTTTTTGGTTTTGAGGTTTTATACTGCGTCCGGGGGAGAAATAATTTAAAACTTTTGATTAAAAATAATTGAGTAAATATACTTAACGTCGACCCAACAAGCGTTCGTGGTGATATACGCATATATTTTAAGTGGCCGTTTCTTAGTATAAGTACCTTGATTTTTATTTTCCCATTCGGGTTTTCATAAAGTGAACATTCGGCTCTTCTCTTTTTATCGCGCTTACTATTAAGCTAAATCTCCCGAGTTGAAGTTGGAGATCGCCTTCTGGGAAGATTTTTTTTTGTGAAATTGGTTTAATAATAAATTATTAGTGTCGAGAGTATTGTTCCCAGCTTTTGTTGGATCGTCATTTTGGCTTTTAAGGTGGAAGTGATTAGCCGTTTCCTGAATCTATATTCGGACATTGTGTGGAAATACATTATCGATTTGGTTGTGATTTTTTATTGTGGGTAGCAATCGTTACCAACTCTGTCTAGCCGTTACCGGGAGTTCTTGGTGGAAAATCCTTCGGTCGTTGAACTGTTATCGTCCTTCCACTTGTTAACCTACTCATTCGTTAGAGTGTAGGAAAAATTGTGCAATCACCACCTCAATTCATTCACCTAAGTCGTTTTTGTTTTGAAGTTGCGTTAGTGTAGTCATTCGAATTGGGCGAAACGCCGTTTCCTTTGTTTTATTCTTTTGGGGTTTTAGTGAATCTGAAATGGAAATCAATAGACTCTCAGCCGATGAGTTGGCCTATGAGGTAGAGGCCAGGAGACTTCCAACCGGAACCGTCGATACAATGAGGAAAGCCTTAAGAGCTGCTCGGATGTTAGAACGCCGAGGCTCAATGGGAGGGGTCGACCGAGCTAACTACCCTTTTTCGTTTGAGGAGGACAGAGAGGCTGTCAAATTAAAGCTAGACGAAATATACGAATTGTTGAGAGAATCTCCAAGAGATCCTAAATCCAAGGAATTCTTGAAGATTCTCACAAAGATCGAGTGGGCAATGGGGAGAATAGACAGGGCGAACGCAACGGAAAGCAAAGACATGGACGAAAAGCTTAGTTTGCGTAACGAGCTAGTCTTTGCTCTAGGGAAGCTTACTTCTGGGGGTGAGGACGGTACCGAGGATAGCGGGGACGAATCAGAGGACGAGGACGCGCCGAAAACGAGGCGACAACCACAGGTGGAAACCTCCCCACCTAGACGGATGACCCGGGACCCTTCGCCACCATCGACTTCTGCCTTTGGGAGAGACAGGGAGTCTTTCTCAAACGTTGGTGGACGAGGTGAACAACACGGTCAAAATGAACGTTTCGAAAACTTGGCCAAGTGGGGTCTAAAGTTTTCGGGAGAACGATGCGGCGCTTCCGTCAATGCCTTTCTAGAAAGGGTTGACGAGCTCCGGGAAGCGAGGGGGGTTACTATTTCTCAACTTTTCAGATCAGCAGTCGAGCTTTTCGATGGGAAGGCGCTTCTGCGGTATAGGGCAATTAGGAGGTCGGTCTGTTCCTGGGAAGAGCTGGTGAGGGAACTGAAGTTGGAGTTCCTTCCTCCAAATTATGATGATCTTCTTCTAGAAGAGATCAGGCGACGTACCCAAGGGAAGGAAGAGTCTATAGGGGTGTATGTAGCGACAATGCAGAACATGTTTGGCAGACTTTCCGATCCGATTTCGGAGACAAGGAAGCTGTCAATCCTGCAGAGGAACCTAGCGCCGTTCTATCAGACGCAGTTGGGACTGGCGGATCCCAAATGTGTCAAGGATTTGGTGGCGCTAGGACGCAAATTAGAAACGGTGCGAGCAAACGTCGAAACATTTGCTCCGCCGCCAACGAGTCGCAGTAGGCACTTGCTGGAGCCAGACTTGGCTTATATCAGCACAGAGGAACCCACAATTTCGGTTGTCACTCAAGACAACCAACAACGTCGGCAAATGCGTTGCTATAATTGCGGCAGTGAGGGCCATTTCTCTAATAGGTGTTCCGCTCCTAGGCGTTGTTATGGTTGTGGTGCGGCAGGGGTGTATCGGAGGGATTGCCGACGTTGTTCGGGAAACGCGCAACGGACTCCTGGGTCAGCAGGACAGGAGCGCCGGCGCAATTAGTTAGGTCGTCTGCTGGCGACCAGCTGTCCCCTTCTCAAATTCACTTAGGGTTCACCTTGGAGGCAAACGGAGATGATAATAGGCCATTTTTAAATATTTCGATTTACGGAATTCAGTTTCTCGGTCTGCTGGATTCCGGTGCTTCACGCACCATTGTCTGTAGGGATGGATGGGAAATTTTAAAGCACTTAGGGTTAGTTTTGCAAAAGAGTAGGATTAGTTCAGTAGCATTAGCTGATGGGGCGGGTATAGGAGTTTTGGGAGTAGTATCACTACCGATTGTGGTACAAGATAAGTCCGTCTTCTTAGAGTGTTTGGTAATACCAGCTCTACCACACGTCATGATCTTGGGTGCAGATTTTTGGGCACTGTCGGGCGTAGTCCCGGATTTGAGATCGGGCGTGTGGAACTTTTCGAGTCAGCAGGCGGTTGGCTCTATTTCCGTCATTAAGGAAAAATCCGAATTAGACGATACGGAAGCGAGGCAACTGGAAATGTTGGTTGAGAACATTTTCAGGGTTATGCCGGAGGGCTTAGGATGTACCCAATTGGTAGAGCATAAGATTAGGACGTCGGCCGAACCGATCAAACAAAGGTATTACCCGGTTTCGCCTGCAATGCAGGTTCATATTGATAAGGAACTGAAAGAGATGCTGGATGCGGGAGTCATTGAGAAATCAAACAGTCCGTGGGCATCTCCGATCGTCCTTATCAGGAAAAAAGATGGGTCCTTTCGGTTTTGTGTCGACTATAGGAAACTTAATAAAGTTACAGATAGGGATGCATATCCACTACCATATATATCAACGACCCTAGACAAGCTTCGAGATGCGAAATATCTCACGTCGTTAGACATAAAGTCAGCTTACTGGCAGATCCCCATGGAGGAGGGATCCCGACCGCTCACAGCCTTCACGGTTCCAAATAGGGGTCTCTTCCAGTTCAAGCGAATGCCATTCGGCTTACATAACGCACCGGCGACGTGGCAGAGATTTATCGACAGCGTTCTTGGTGCCGATCTCGAGCCACACGTCTTCGTGTATTTAGACGATATTATTATCGTCACCAACTCGTTTCAACAACATCTTGAGATACTGGAGGAGGTCTTCAAGCGATTATGTGGAGCGGGATTAAAGGTTAGCCGGGAAAAGTGTAACTTTTGTCGGTCATCGTTAAAATTTTTGGGTTATGTCGTTGATAGGAATGGACTTCACGTCGATCCGGAGAAGGTGGATAGCATGGTTAGGATTCCTGCACCGAAAAATGTGAAGGAAGTTAGGAGCTTTGTAGGGACTATCTCTTGGTACAGGCGCTTTGTACCCAACTTCGCTGAGTTAGTGCGTCCTTTAACAGATTTGTTAAAGAAGAGTAGGAAGTTTGTTTGGTCCGCAGAATGCGAAGAAAGCTTCCGAAAGGCGAAGGAATGCTTAATTACAGCACCGATCCTGACGTGTCCGGATTTTCAGCGACCTTTCGTGGTGCAAACCGACGCGTCAGATTTTGGTATCGGGGCCGTATTGTCACAAGAGTTTGAGGAGGGCGAGAAGGTAGTTTGCTACCTAAGTAGGTCCCTCAACCGATGTGAGAGGAACTACTCGACGACTGAAAAGGAGTGCTTGGCTGTACTATGGGCGATTGAGAAGTTGCGACCGTACATCGAAGGAATTCGGTTCACGGTCGTGACTGATCATTACTCTTTGGTATGGTTAAGTAACCTTAAGGATCCGTCGGGTAGACTAGCACGCTGGGCAGTGAGGCTTCAGCAGTTCGACTTCCAGATCGTCCACAGAAAGGGGAAAGAACATGTCGTTCCGGACATGTTGTCGCGAGGAGTCCCGGTGGTAGCCTAGATCTCAGATGCGGATTTGGACCCTTGGGTGGCGAAGATGGTGGCAGCTGTTGAAGCGAATCCGCTAGCATATCCAGCATGGAGAGTCGACAACGGTCGACTTTTCAAATTTATTAAAGCGCACCATATCGTGGTCCACGCGGACAATAACGAATGGAAGTTAGTAGTGGGGAAAGCAGGCAGATTGGGGATTTTGCAGGAGTGTCACGACAGTCCGTTAGCGGGGCATATGGGGGTCCGAAAAACTTACGCTAGAGTAAGTTCCAAGTATTATTGGCCGAAAATGAAGAGGGATGTATCGGGGTACGTTAAACGTTGTTCTGTTTGCCAACAGGTGAAGCCGGTGAATGATAAACCAGCTGGTCTTATGAAGGAGAGGGTAGGAATTTCGAGGCCTTGGGAAATGATTTGCGTAGATCTTGTAGGCCCACTTCCCAAGTCCAATAGGGGTTTCATCTACATCCTGACGGTAGTAGATTATTTTACTAAATTTCCACTGTTATTCGCGTTGAGGTCTGCTACCGCTAAAGCAGTTTGTAGGGAGCTCGAAGACAATGTCTTCCTACTTTTTGGCGTTCCGTCGGTGGTCGTGTGTGACAACGGCCCACAATTCCGTAGTACGGAGTTGAAAACGCTTTGCCAGGCGTACGCGTCACAGTTGAGATATACAGCGCATTACCATCCGCAGGCTAATCCTGCGGAGCGCATAAACCAGATCATCAAGACAACGCTGAGGGCGTATGTCTCCGAGAATCACAGAAGTTGGGATGTCCAACTACCAAAGGTAGCGTGTGCAATACGCACCGCGCAACACGACGTTTTAGGTATGACCCCGTATTATGCAAATTTCGGGAGAGAGATGTCAACTTGCGGTAGGGTCATAGCCCCTGCAAGTGAACAAACCGAAGACAGGAGACTAGGCGACGACAACGGAGCAGCCACTCCTAGTAGCAGGTTAGGTAGTCGGAGCTTAGGTATAGCAGATGAGGGTCAAATAGTGGGGTCAGATGAGTTTAACAGGGGTTCAGAGGTAGAAAACCGTTTTAACGAACTTAGAATCGACATCGGTAGGAAGTTAGCGGCGGCAGCCAAGAAGTCCGCGAAAGCCTACAACCTCCGACGGAGGGATGTCCAATACCTCCCGAACGAAATCGTATGGCGCAGAAATTTCGCGTTATCCGACGCCGCTAATTTTTATGCCGCGAAACTCGCCCCGAAATTTATCGGACCTTTCACTATTAAAAAACGCGTTTCTCCGTGGACGTACACATTGAGCGATGAAAACGGTCGAGATCGTGGCACATGGCATGTGAAGGACCTTAAGCCCTATCACAGTGCCGCCGACGATTAGTCCAGCAGTCCCCACTAACGGAGCTCGGGCTTGGTACTAATTTTTTTTTATCTTTGCGATGGAATGCTTTAATTTTGTTGCTATCTGGACAGGCGAATTGGCCGATGATGGGCAAACCCCTCCTTTGTGTGTTGTTAACCTTAGCCTCTGGAAATGGCTTGGGGTTCTTTGAAAACCAAGCACATTTCCTTGGAGGTGAGGGTGGGATTTGTTGCGGTAAAATTTCCCGCAACAAGTTCTACTCTCCATTCCCTGACTTCCTGACCAATTCCCTCTTTTATCGGTGCGCATATGCAGGGTCTGAAGAAGTGGAGGGGCAGCCATGGTTCCATCAGCCATGCGCACACTTCTCTAGAGCCTTGAGTAGGCGACCACAACAGGTAGACGCTTAGCATGGGCAGGCGGCCCAACCCTGGCAAACCAGATCGACAGGTGGTCGACGGGTCGAGGAAAGGACCCACAGTAACAGATGGACGGTCTGTTCAGCGAAGCAAGAGGTGGGGCCCCAAATGTCCGGATGGTGAGCCTGACACGGGCCGTCAGGAGACTCCCAACGGACCAACGCACTGCCTTACAGACGGACTGTCTGAGGCACAAACGACGACTTCAAACACAGATGGACTGTCTGATACACAAACGCCGACAACAAACCCAGACGGACGGTCTGCAACGGTAGAGTCGTGTACGCATCTGCCAACACACTCCTAACAGACGGGCGGTCTGTAAAACGCAGTAGTCGACACCTATGACACTGCCACAACCAGACGGTCGGTCTGGAATAGCAATTGGGGAGGGCGAGCGGACGGCCCCTCCTAAAGACAATTGCACCAGAAGTACCATTTTCACGGTACTGAGCCACGTACGATGGGGGGAAGATGACGCTCTGTCTTTCAACTCCGTCGTGGGAGCACCGGAGGAGCCACAGAGACGTGTGGGCGGACGGCCACGTATACACACTCTCACAACACTTGCCACAATTGTACGAGTCAACTCACTACAAGACACCAGCACGAAAACGAAAAAGAAAAACACTAAACAACAAATCAAAACACTTACATATGAACATGTGAGAAATGGCGCAAGATTGGCATTTCCCCTTTTCCCCAAATCTGCGCGCGGTCCCACCGAGATAGCTAGGGCAAATTAGCGTAGATAATAATATAAATCCCAACTTTGAGAATCTCCTGGTCGATTGGTTTTCCGAATAGGATTGTTGGTGCCTGGTCCTAGGGATTATTATAGTCCTATGCCACCTATTTTCGATTCCTTTAGGGTTGGTTGAATGGGGAAACATGATTTAAATGTATCAATTAATTTTGTTGCAAAGAACTTGACTTTAAATGCACGAATTAGTGCAATAAATAATTACTTTTCTCGAAAGGTTATTTTTCCTTGTTATTGAATTCGCGAACTGTCAAATTGAAATGTGTGAGGGTGGATCCAGGGTCGGCCAGAGGTTCGCTTATCGTTGGATGTTTCCAGTGATGGGCGAATTCCAAAGAATGAGAACCGTGAGAGCATTAGCGGGATCATGTTAGCGCATTAGTGTAAAGATGACACAGTGTAGCAAAAAAACGACATGGTCCAGCCAAATGCGTGGATGTGCGTGAATGGGTGGGGTAGAACAAGGAACAGTTGATACTCTCAGAGCGACAGCTGAGTTATCGTGTGGGAGCTGTGAATTGTCTATCCCAAGTACGTGTGAGTGAGGGAGTACGAAGCAGTCGACAATTGCAGCGCCACAGCTGAATTGTCACGTTAGGGCTGCCGTTGGCTCTGCTTCCCCAAGATTGGATGATGGTGTGAGTGAGGGACACTGGCCGGTCGAATGGACAAAGAAATCTGGAAAAATCACTTCTTGGTTGACCAGTCGTAGAAATAGACGTTTTCTTGCTAATTAGTGGTTTTGAGAAAAAAGTAAAAGTAACCAATCGAGAAGGGTAGTGGAAACAAATAAAAAAAAAAAAAAAGAGAAGTAGAAAAATTTGTGAAAAGGAGGAATCGTGAATAGGGTGTGCAGGAGATTGCGAAGCGGGACTAAAATCCAAAGTCTATTCAGGAGGAACAGACGGCTAGGAAGGAGAAAAAGGATAAAACAAAAAAATATAAACTGGGATAAGTATAGTGTTTGGTGGTAGCTAGAAAAAAAGTAGAAACAGATCTCGGTAAGATCGGGCTCCGTACAATCCCGGTAAAGAACGGGACACGCGACCGTGGTAATATAATTTTTGTCTTTCGGGATAACGCGATCTTGCGCCAATTCAAACGGCAATTCCGTTATTTCTTTGTGTGTTAAAGCCAAATTTCCGTTCATTAAAAGTAATTTGCCGTGCCCCAACGGGGACTTATAACGTGGTACAAAAAAAAAAAAGAACGGTCTTTCTTTCTTTTGTTCTGGAACTTTTTTTTCAGTTCGTGATTCTTCGGTGGTCGGAATTTCACTTTTCTTTCGGGTTTTTCAAGTTTTTCAGATTTTTCAGGTTTTTTTTTCTTTTTCTCAGTTTTTCAGATTTTTCAGGTTTCACAATTTTCCAACAAAAATTGTGTGGCGCCCATTGTGTTACTGTCATCGGAGGAATATATTTTTCCTTCACGACAATAAACACACCAATTTTATTTGCAGGTTCGCTAACCTTCCAGAGTGTTCGATTATCTGAGCGCAATCGTAGCGCTTTTTCGTTGAACCCACCCCCAGCTGAGCGGCCGGAAAAATCAGCATACTTTTGCTGACTGTTGCACTTTTCGCGTTTGTTTGACAGTTAAGTTAATTTTCATTTTACGTTTTATCGCAAAATATTCCGCGTCTTTTATTTCGTTTTCGACCGCGTTTAATTAGTAGTTTGATCGCGAAATTAAAAGTGTAACAACACTTTTATGCTCCACGACTTGATCCTTCGCTGGCTGGACACAAGCTTTGGAAAAATCTGAGAGAGATCGGAGTGGGTAAACATTTAAACAGCAATCTTGCTAATATTGACTGTAATGAAGTAAATAAAAACTTTACTTCCCTTCCCTCCTTCACAACTTGTGAACATTCCAATCCCCCTCGATTTGCTCTAACGACTCTCAATGACATCATGGATCCCCCAAATAATTTTTGTTTTCAAGCTGTCGAAGATACCGATGTCTTAGAGAGATTCTTGGCTATTAAATCTAATGCGGTTGGATTTGATGAAACTCATCCGGTGTTTATAAAGGCTATCCTTCCTTATATATTGAAATACATTACGCATTTGTTCAACACAATTTTCATGACAGGAATCTTTCCCAGTGCTTGGAAACGAGCTAAAATCATACCTGTTCCCAAAAGTCGTAAAGAGTTTAGGCCAATTGCCATTCTACCATATCTGTCGAAAGCTCTTGAGAAAATTATGAACAAACAAATACGAAGTTTTCTAAAAAGAAATAACCTACTTTGTTATAACCAGTCAGGTTTCCGGCCTAATCACAGTTGTACTCCTGCTTTAATTTATGTTGTGGAGGAAATAAGGCAAGCTGTAGACAATAACAGTGTGACTTTTCTTACTTTGTTGGACTTTTCTAAGGCATTTGACACGGTCAACCATGAAATCCTATGTAGTAAGTTGAAAAGTCAGTTCTCCTCATTTTCCACTAGTCTGATCTCCTCATACCTAATTGGCAGATATCAGGCTGTTGTCGCAAGCAATTCTGTCTCCGAATTTCTTCACTTGAGCAGAGGTGTTCCACAGGGATCGATCTTGGGCCCATTGTTTTTTTCAATGTACATCAATGACCTTCCCTCGTGTTCAATTAACTGCTCAATTGACATGTATGCTGATGATGTCCAGGTGCGAAAAAGTTTTCCATTAGGACTTGTCGAAAATGGGGCTTGTGAAGTGAATGAGGATCTACATAGGATTGTGAGCTGGGCTCGATCAAATGGCCTTTGTCTTAACCCATTAAAGACGAAATGCCTGGTAATATCCAGGAAGCCAGTAGATACATCGTATTTCCCCAAAATATGTCTCAACAATAAGTACACCCATTAAGTATGTAGATTCTGCGAAAACCCTTGGCTTAGTATTTAATAAAACGCAAACTTGGAATGTCCACATAAGGTTAACTGTTGGTAGATTATATGGTGGCCTTCGTATGCTTTGGGCTATACAAAAATTCACCCCCATTAAAACGAGAATGATTCTTACAAAAACCTTACTAGTTCCGATTTTATTATATGGGTGTGAGCGTTTTGCAAATTGTGATTACGAGCATAAACGTAAGCTTAAGATTGCTTATAATAGCATCGCGCGCTATACCTATGGGATTATTAGGTTCGACCACATATCCAATTTCTCAAAATCAGTATACGGACTTACCATCGAAAACCTCTTCAAGCTAAGAACGTTAACATTACTACATGGTATAATGCAATCGCGTCAACCTTCTTACCTCTATAATAAGATTCCCAAGATCTGTCAGAAGCTGTGACCTCTTACCTATGCACTACACTTATTTAGTATCGGAACGCCAATTTTTCACCCATGCGATTCGGCTGTGGAACTCCCTTCCCCGATCTATACTTAGAGACACTTTGATGATGATGATTTTTATACCCTATTCTAGGGGTATATTAATTTTGACGCATAGTTTGTAACATACCTTAATATTGCCCGTAGACCCCTAAAAGTTACTATATTTATGATCAGCATCGATAGTAATGTCGATCTAGCCATGTCCGTCCGTCCGTCCGTCCGTCCGTCCGTCCGTCCGTCGGCAAAAATTAGGCCTTTAAACTGGACCTAGAGAGCTGAAATTTTAACCATATACTCTCTAGGGTCCCGAAATAATCAAGTTTACGAATTTTTGAAATCCGCCCACAGACACGCTCACAAACTCAAAAAAACAAAATTTTGGAAAAAATCGAATTTTGAGCTAGGAAGCTGAAATTTTTTATATATGATCTATGACTCCAAAAACTGCTCGGGATATAAAATTTTAAAAATCCGCCCACTGCCACGCCCACAAAAAAATAAAACAATTTTATTGAAAAACCAAAATTTGAACTAGGGAGCTGAAATTTTTAATATATACTCTCTAGGGGCCCTTTAAGCTCATGTATAAATATTTTCAAAATCCGCCCACTGACACGCCCACAAATAAATAAAACAATTTTTTTGAAAATCCAAAGTTTGAGCTAAGGAGCTGAAATTTATAATATATACTCTGTAGGGGCCCTTTAAGCTCATGTATAAATATTTTCAAAATCCGCCCACTGACACGCCCACAAATAAATAAAACATTTTTTTTGAAAATCCAAAGTTTGAGCTAGGGAGCTGAAATTTATAATATATACTCTCTAGGGGCCCTTTATGCTCATGTGTTAATTTTTTTTTTAAATCCGCCTACTGACACGCCCACAATTAAATAAAACAATTTTATTGAAACACCCAAGTTTGAGCTAGGGAGCGTTTTTTTTTTGATAAAATCCTTTAAATGTTGTATAACAAAATATGTAGAGCGTTCTTAACAATTTAACCATACTTAGACTTTTGTCACGCCCACTTATGAGGGATAGGAATAAGAATAGGGTATCAAACAGTTCGCCCAAGCGGACTGTAGCCCGTCCCTATGTTTTGTTATTTTCTTTTTTCCTTGAATTTTTTTTCTTCTCTTTTTCTCTTTATTTTTCTTTGTTTTTACTTAATTTTTTTTTCTAAATTCAGTTTTTTACATCTTTTCTTTATTTTTTCTTTTTATGATGAATTAAGAACAATGTTTCTAAATTTTAACTGTTGTTATTGTTGTAAATAAATAGTAGTAACGTAACAAATGACAGGGTGGCGACGGTGTAGAGGTTAGTGTGTTGGCTTGTGACCCGTGCGGTGCAGGTTCAATCCCCATGTGGAACAACAACATACGCCACCCATTCACATGCCTCTATACCAAAAGCTAGTAGTACAATGGACCGTTACCGAGTCTGAGTGCTCTGGGATTTGGATTTCCTTTTTTTATAAAAAAAAACGTAACAAATAGTAAAATGTACCTTTGAAACATACGCAATTTAAAAAAATGTTTAATCTTACTGTGTAACGTTATTATGCTAAAATAAATGAAAGGAAATGAAATGAAATGAAATGAAGTTTTGTATCTATTCCCAAATATCAAAATTAGGGCTTCCAATTTATAAATGATCCGTTTGTCTTCAACTGACTACTGGGAAGAAGAAGGGCTTTCTTTTTCGTGTGATAAAGACAGCCTTTCCTCATTTAATATAATTTTCCATTTGCTGCAATATTTTTCCAATATTTTTATCGCATTTGTAAGATTCCTCTCAATATTGAGAGCGAACTCATGAGAAGAAAATACCGCAGTATCATCTGCAAATATTGCAGTATGACATTCAGGAAACTTGGGAAAGTCTGATGTATGCAGGTTAAGCAAAATTGGGCCACTGAACCTTGTGGCACACTCGAACGAAAAATTATCAAATCAGAGACACCACTATTGACGTGAACCTTAAAACTACGACCAGAGAGGAAACTTTGGACAATTTTACAAAGGCGGAAGGCGGAAATTAATTAATTTATATAAAATACCCATGCCAAACATTGTCGAATGACTTTCAAGTAGAACCATCAAAGTAAATATGCCCACTGCGCGATTTCTCTTGACATATCCTCAGCACCTGATGAGAGGAGTTATGCGGGCGCCTGAATCCAAATTGTTCATTTGGATATATATTATTGTGACTGACATATTTTGGCATTGCTTCTTTAAGAACTTTTTCATAAATTTAGCTTTGATTACTAAGTAAGCTTATTGGCCTGTAACTCTTGGGATTTTCGTGGGGCTTTCCAGCCTTGATTATAGGGACTACTTTGGCTAATTTTGATGCGTCAGGAAAATATTCCATTTTAAGACATGCGTTTATAAGAAATGTTATAAACTTTATTCCGATCGTAGGGAGATTCATAATATATATTATATATTTATCATCATATCGACACCTGTTTTTCTAACTGTAAGTTATTAATACAAAATTGAATGTCTTCAATGAATGGTGACATTGACAACAGAAGATATTTGGTTAAAAAGTTTTGTATAGTGTTGGGAGGTAGAAGTACACTTCGTTCCAGGTGTTTACGAACAGGTAGTTTCTAGATTTAATTTGGTTAAAATTTTTTAATCCTTTGATAGTAAGGGAAAAACCAAATGCAATTTAAAAGAAGGCTATATGTATTATGTTTATGTTGTAGAAAAAAAAATTGGAAATATGTAGATAGATTCAATTTTTATGATGCTTTTCCCAATGAGGTCATAAAATTAGACCTTTTTTCGTTCCACCTGTTTACTAACAGTAACTAAATCTACCTGGTAGATGCTTAAAAGGTAATAAAACAACACATTTTTTTTGGAATAAATTAATTTGGGTTTTATTAAAATTAAAACAGTAGTTTGAAGAAGCCTGTTATGAAGATATTTCCTCCTTCATAGACCTCTTTTGAAAGCCATCCATACACGTTTTGCATGAATATGGCAGCCATGCCAGTAGGTCGACATTTTGACTCTGAATCCAAAGTTTTGGCTATTCTTGCGGTATGTAGCGGTGCATTGCCCTATTGGAAAATCCATCGTTTTCCACCAAATAAATCGGAAAAATGAGGGGAAGCTCTTTTTAGTATAGATTTGTAGGTGATTGCGGTCCTTCTTGAGCTTTGAAAATCAAGGTTTGCAGTTCCGTAAAAGCCTACTGCTCCCATACCATTACTCCACCTCCCTTGCTGTGTCTTTTATCCAAGGTTATTTCATCCTTCCTCAAATCAAGGAAATAATAATTTTATCCATCAGGTCCATCCAAATTAAACTTTTTATCTGAAAAGAGAACAGTATGCCTCGACTCCACCTGATGTGGCTTGTTGCAAAAGCAAGTCGCTGACTTTTGCGTGCTGCGTTCAATGGTGGTTTATTTTTATTTATTTTTTTGTGTCTAATATGGTTGGACTGCTGTATTACTTCAACTACAGTTTCTGCCTTGATATTACTAAATTTAAGTCTTAAATTTGTTGTTGCTCTGATTATTCCTCTTTACCAGTTTGTTCAATAGTTCTCAGGGTCCTTAAGATAGTTATGAACAACAATTGCTCCTTGTAAGCTCGAATTTGGACTGTTTCCTTCTTTGTTAATGAATTTCTTTTACCTATATTTGTTGTTTCTATGAAAATATGATAACAGGCAGATTTAGTTACTGTTCGTAAATAGGTGGAACGACGAAATGACTAATTTTGTGTCCTTATTGGGAAACGCGTCATAAAAATTATATTTATTTACTTAATCCCAATTTTTTTTACAACACAAACATAATATAGCCTTCTTTCATATTGCATTTGGTTTTTTTTTTTTGTAAAATTAAATCAAGAAACTACCTGTTCAGAAACACGTGGAATGCAGTGTACCAGTGATGCCATATGGCATCTTAATGCCGAAAGGGTTAATTAGGAAAAAAAAGTGCTCGAATAAATATTGCAAACAATTTTGTTTTAGTGGAACATGTGAGAAGGAAACAATAGTATTATTCAATTTAAAGTCATCCATTGACATTCGATGCAATTGTGGCTTTCCTTCAGAAATTGTTTCTATTGAAATCTACTAATTTTGAAAAACCTTTTTTTCAATATGGGTAACAGTAATAAAAAAAAGCCCTGAACAAATTCAAAATTATCACATACCTACCCTGACTCATAACCTGAAGTCTCATAAATCATTTCGTGTATAACAATGAAAGAGCTCTCCATTCAGTTACTGCAACACAATGCACATACTGCTCCAATTGAAAATAAAATGGTCAATATATTCGATGGCAGAAGAGTCCTTGAACAATGTTAAAAAAACAACAGCAAACAAAAAACAAAAACAATATAGTGAAGAGCACTAGGGAAACATTTTGTATTGGTTTCTTTTTTTTACTAAAAAGTAAATCGTACTTCTGCTCGAGCGTTACTTTCCAATGCAGGAGATTCCCAGTGGCGGCCGCGAGTTCGCTTTATCTCAGAAGCGATTAATTTATATTGTGTAATAATCCGTTTTGTGCTTCATCAACCAATATTGGTGCTCCATTGTTTCCGCGTTAATTGTATGGCTTTTGACCAATTTCAGGATATTTTTTTTCTCCAATTTTTTGCCTGCCGAACAATTCATTCAATGCTGCAGTTATTGTTAGACTCAGAGGAGCATCGTATAGGTGAAATATGGCTTTTATCTCGGACAATTGGTCAATAAAATTATGCAAGGCAAGAGTTTCCTGAATATGTGCATACAAACATTTTTCATAAATATTTCATGATTTATGTTTCATTTTGTTCTACTCCTTCCAATAGTCCAATTATGAAGATGACTGTGTGGCTTTTTTTGTTATTGTTCTTTGATGTAGACAGGTGCGATGTAAATTTACTGACTATGTAGGTACATACCTAGTGTTATAATCGAAATTGAAATTGAACTCGAAAGAGTTCAAAAATAAACCGCTAAATCAAGTTTGCCTTCTAAAGGGTGTGTGAAAAATTCACGAAAGAGGTAATTTTTATAGAAATCAAAGGTTTTTAATTAATTTTTTTTGATTCATAAAGTATTTAGAGTAGGGTTATGTATGGAACAGCACATCGGGTAAATGGCCTTCACGGTTTTGCTGGGACATACGCACTCTTTTGCCCATGAATAGTCCAAAGAAAGAGTCTAATGGCGTTCAATCGCATTGATCGCTGTTTGGCATGTGGTACCGTCCTGTTGAAATCACATATCGTCCACATCCATATCTTGCAATTGAAGCACGAAAACTGGATTATCATGTCGCTATAGCGAGCATCATTACGATCCGTTGATGCCTCTTCGGAATCCGCCCCATACAATGGGCCGTTGTCGATGCATTTGTTTCTCAACAATCACTCGTGGATTTTCTGAACCCCGAATTCGCCTTATCGGTTTTGACATTTGTGAACTAAACAGAATAAAAATTTGTTTGAATAGCCAAAGGAAACTAAAGAAAAATCGCGGAATATAGCGACATTCTAAAAAAAACCATGCAAAATGCTATAAAAAAAAAACATTTAAAAAAAACATTACTTTTTTTATTCTTTTCCAAAGATAAAGCCTAGGAAAATAGGGTTATACATTATTACCCCACCATGTAAGTTAAGAGTTTGACATGCTAAAATTGGCGTTATGCATTTGGATGATATACGTTGTTGCCTGCCTACAAAAAAAAAAAATATAAGTGAAAAATGTGCAAGGATGATCTCATTTCCACAGCAGTGTTTGTTGAAATAGACATTGTTAGGTTAGGTGAGGTTAGGTTACGCAGGGTATCAAGAGCTCCTGTCATAAAACAGTAGGAACCACATCAAAGGAGGAACCGGTGGCCGTGTTCTGTAATAATCGCATCGATATAATTTATCACGAAACGTCCAAAATTGAAACAAAACTCATTTTATCGCAATCATGAGGTTCTGTAACTTTGACAGGCGATAATTTTATCGCATGGAACACATCGGAATAAAACAACTCTAAAAAGCGATAAATCTGTGTTCTGTATCATCGAAGTGCGTTAAGTTTTTCATTTCAAAAGTCAAATTTCATCGCCTTATACCGAGCACGCGAAAAGAAAGGATGGCTGAACAAAAAAGGGTAAATAAAAGAATTTATATTTGTAAATGCTGTTTTAACATAATAAAATCGTTATTTTCAGAGGCCAAAGTTTATAAGAACCAAAAAAACATTTTGGTCGATTTCATGTTCGACCACAAACAATTCGCCAGGGGCCAGTTCACTGGCTTGAACAGCCGAGAAGATCAAAGCAGCACCTGGGAGATTTCTTTAGATTTTTAGATATTTTTTTTAGTGTGTGTTGTAGCAGTGTTGGACGGACATCAAATCGGCTGCAAAAAAACAGGCCAGCAAGCCTCAATTTCAATCTTGGGCTTTGCGATCCGCACATGGGTACAATCGACCGCCCCAATCACCCAGAAAACCCTGTTGCTTCAAAAAAGCTAGTTTTAATGAAAAAAAATATGCAATTTTTGTATTGAAAAAAGAAAAATAAAGACAAATTCAGTTTGTTTAATAGCAGGATACTCCTCGTCTGTTGGAAATTTTACCCATTTCCTTGCCAACTTGCTCTGTAGTACCAAAGAGACTTCAGCTACAAGTCTCGATACGACTGTGCGACTCATCGCCTGGTAAGAGCCAGAGGCAAAAAAGTGCAATGCAACACGAATTGGGATAGGGATGAACGTTTTCCGTTGTCCCTGCTTCATTTGTGGACGCATTTCTTCAATTAACCCTAGAAAGATAATCATATTTTTTATGACGTAAAATATAATCATACGTCTCAGAGACGTATGGAACTTTGATAGTGTATTTAATGAAGCCCATGAACTTTTTAAAAAAATATGAACGTTTTATTTATTTATGTAGTTCATATTAAGTTAAATAAATCAATGATTTAGTATAAATAAATATTAATTTAAACAGTAAAAACAAAAAACTTAAGCCCCATTACAAATCAACAAAAAACAACTTATATTTTAAAGGAAGCTTAAAATTGACATTAAGTCATAATTGTATGCCAAATTTTCAATTTTCGGTTTAAAATAAGTCTACTAATAAGTTTTAGTAATTTTAAATTATATACGATTAAATTAAATGTAAATTAAAAAAGGAGGATTTCTGCCTGGTAGTACAATGGACCGTTACCGAGTCTGAGTGCTCTGGGATTTGGATTTCCTTTTCTTTTCCTAAAAAAAAAAAAAAAAAAAAAAAATGTAAGAATGGCACAGGTTATACACGCCCCCAGAAGTCCGGCATAGCTATAACTTGTTACCGCAGATACTTACCGTCGCGCCACGGCCATTACGGGCTAGCTCCGACCACCGACTGAGTTAGTTTAAGCAACCAACTCAATGCGGTTTATAGTTAAAAGGATATAACATTTTTCCCGCGCGTCATACGTCTCGCAGACGTAGATTATCTTTCTAGGGTTAAGATATGTGCTGCGTCTCGGCTTAGACGGTAAAGCTCCTGGAATCGTTCCTCAGGCATTTCAAAAGGGTTGGTATTGTCACTAAGTCTGCGGCGTTGGACTCGCATTTTGTTGCGTCGCTTGTTCATCTCCGACAATAGGAAACATTTTTTTTGGAATTAATACCTATCTTTCTATCAAACTTAAATTTTTAATCGAGATTAATTTGTCAAAAATAATTTCAAGATTCTTTCTTTCAATTTTATTTTTCGCTGGCTGACACTTCAATTTATCGCCTTCCAATGGAAGTTCCAGTCAAATTGAGACCATTATCGCATCGTCTTACAGAAAACCTACTTTTTCCAGACGCGATAAAAGCGGAACGAATTGTTCCAATTTATAACGATGCGAAAACTTATCGCCTAAGTTATAGAACATAGCCACAGGGTCGCTCGTCAACATCTTAATCCGTTAAGCCTGCTATTTACCTCTAAAAACAAAATAAATTTAGGCTTAGGTTATCGAAGAAGCAATTGCCCAAAAATTTACTTCTAAAACGGAAAATAACCTCGGATTAAAAATAATTTTCTTACTTCACTTGGAAGTAACAATCCTTGCGAGCACACTGCTTGTCAATGCAATCCAAATCACGCTGTCCGATAGAGTTCCATATGGTTGCTTCTTGATCCAGCGGACATGTTTTAACACCTTGACAGCCTTGCACTTAGTAGCGCAGCAGAAATGCGATGGGTGAACCCCATTGCGTTTGCGTTCACCGTAGATATTCCTGATTGAGCCAACACCAATGGACTGCGGGGATACAAATGACGCACAACGAATGTTTAACCATTCATGATCGTATGGTGAAAGTTCCCTGAACTTGCAGTCTTGATGATCTCTCTTTTCTCTGGAACCTTCAACTTCTTCAAGGAAACTTCGGTGACAAGGCTTCCTCCTCTGTTTCGAACACACGGTTGCCTTTTTGCTAATTAATTAATATCTTGTGTGACAATTTTTGTTGAATTTGGTAGTTTTTATCTCGTTTAGTAATTATTGCGATTACGAGCACCACAAAAAACAGATCCGGAATTTCAGTCAAGAATTGAGTAAATATCATTAATTTGAATAATGTTTACCTTATAATACCCCTCGAACAATAGGTATATTAATGTGCAGAAGATAGCTTTAAGTTATTTCGCAAATTATTTAATTATACCTCATCCAACAAAAATTGGCAGTACAGGCCTTTTGAGGAGCTTTTTTTCTACCAGTGGTGCCTGTAGATACTCTCACGGTACTCAAACGCAAGAATTGCCACTGAAATAAAAACCAAACCTCTGTCATACTAAGGAATTGTTGCTGTAATTTTCCTAAAATTCGCATGCAACCCAGCACAACCAGTCTCCCATACAGCCGAATGGGGATTGAGCATGATCGTCTTGTGTTCGTTGCTATTATCATCCACCAAAATAAGCAGTGTGTGTGACTGAAGCACAAGAGTATTACCATCTCTACAATGAAGCATATCATTAAGGGTTTTTCTATGGATTTTGTCAAAGAACTTTCGGTTTTGGAGCTTTTGAGAACGAATTATTATGTAGGGTGTTGCCATTCGGGTTTAAATTTGATTGTATTTTTATTGTACAGCTGCATAAGTGCAGTTTGTTTTACCATCTGTTTAGATATATGACATTCCGTCGTGGTTATATAAATTTGTATTCTAATCGCCTGATTGTGTTTATAAGGCGGAAACAATGGTTGTTATCTAAATCGCTGATAGTGCATCTAAGCAATTGGTTTACTTTATTGTTTATATGAATAAAGAGAAACATTGCTACAAAGTTTCAAAGGATCTAAGTGTAGAAAAGAAATTGTTGATGCAACTGCAAAATTCTATGGCCTTTTTAAAAGTAAATCGGAAGCCGTAGGAAATGCAGCAAATATTTTTTCTGTTACGGAACGAACTGTGTACAGGCTTTTAAGGGAAAAAACAACCAAAGGCCACAATTCACCACCAAAGAAGAAAGATAAAACCGGTATCAAGAGCAATATAATAGGCAGATAGTACATCAGTTTTTTATGGATAATGACTTTCCAACGCTAGACAAGATTTTATTGGAAGTACAAAAAAATGCAAATATAACAAAAATAAGCAGATCAACTTTGCATACAATATTACAAAAAGATCTCGGACTTAAATTCGTCAAACGTCAGCGAAAGAATCTGTTGCTGGAAAGAAGTGACATTATTTCTTGGAGACGAATATATTTACGCGAAGTATAAAAATTAGAGAAAATAAAATAAAAATTTTCTTTTACTGATGAGACCTGGCTCAACGAGGAAGTTCTACAGGTTTCGTCGATAAAGGATTTTTATGCTTCATTTCGGGAAAAACCGGAGACTACCACGAGGACATGAACGCTGATGTGTACGAGAAATGATTTAAAGATATTTTAATACGCCTGGAACACAACTCCGTCATGGTTTTGGACGATGCTTCCTATCATTCCAGAAAGCACCATCCACTTCCACGAGAAAAGATGAAATAAAAACGTGGTTGAGGTCTAATGCGATAAGTTTCGATGATGATATGGTTAAAGCAGAGTTGCTTGAAATCGTTAAACGTTACAAAGCCAAGTATGAAACATACGTCGTGGATGAAATGACTCAAAATGCGGGACATAAAGTGCTTCGCTTGCCGCCTTATCACTGTGACCTTATTGCAATATAATTGGTTTGGGCTCAAGTGAAAGGGGTTGTAGCAAGCCAAAACAAGTCATTTAAAATAGCTGAAATAAGAGACTTACTAAAGACTTAATTACTCATCAGATTAGTTGAGTAGTGCTATTAGAAATTAGTATTTTATGTTTTACAATATTTATAATGAATAAATTGGATTACAGGGATATATTTTTCGTTTTGATTTTTTTTTGTGTTACGAAATTTATATATACTGTTGGTCTACTGGAGATACCCTTAAAAAAACGTGCCTATTATTATCTTACCAGAAAAAGATAAACGGAATTTATTTCGTTCCGCAATATTTTTATTTTAAATTGGAAGATGGTAACCCTAATAGAATTGCTCTCTGAGTTATAGCGAATTATCATACACACTACGTCAACCCTGTGAGAGCTTTAAAGAGGGACCGATTTATGTAAGTCATTGCAACCAGACTGAGAGACAAACATCCTATCTTGACTGTACTAACAATTTTTCTTGGACAAAGTATAGCTTTTGTTAACCCGCCAATGGTGACACAAATTTGTCTTTGATCAATTGCGACGCCGGTCTCACGCACCGGGGTTTTCAACTGAAGATTTTTCGAAACGTGTTACTAATAGTTCATGTTTTTTTTTTTAAATTATGCTATTTGACAATTAAATATCTTTGTTTTATTGTTTATTTTATTTTATTTTATTATTTATTTAAGCTCTTTTATTTCAATAATTAAATTAACAAAATTTTTTATTAGAGCATTAAAAATAACGAAGTTTTTTTCCATTAAGGAAAATAACGTTTTTTAGTCTTTCGACATTCGGAACTTTTACAAAAGAATCAAAAATTGGCATCCTTCCAAACAAAAAATAACAAAAAAATACATCGCAAAAACTAAATTTCTACAGGTAAAGAGCTGCTGCAATACGGCACTACGTGTTCAAGACACAAATATTTTTGACATTTGTGGCAAGAGTACTTGGTTTTTCTGTTTTCTTTCCATTCGCTTCATCATCTATATGTAAAATACGCGAATAATAAAACAATATTTTACTTACATAAACGGTGACACACGGTCTCACGCACCGGTTAGTAAAAAAAAATACACAACGTGTGCTCACTAAGCAGGTTCGACGTGAACTGATGGTGGGGGAGGTGCAATGTGGCAGCTACTCGAAATTGCAACAAAAAACATTAACGGAGAATAAAGTTATTAAATTTTTTTAACACACCCGGTCTCACAGACCAATAGGTCTTCATTGGCGGGTTAAGGACGACCCCAAGTACTTCGAATGAGCACAATTTCAGCAAGTATAGCACTGCACCCAGACCTCCCCGAAAAAGCTATCAGAAAATGATTCCATACACATTAGACAATAACATTCTAGCTCTTCTTCTTCGAAACTTGATTTTTGCAAAACTTTTCCTACTTGTCCTAAACTTAACCACGCCTAGTTTGATGAACATAATGCTTCATAAATGAAAACATAGGGAAAGGCTACAGTCCGCTTGTGCGAGCTGTAATATTCATATTCATATCCCTCATTAAGTGGGCGTGAAAAAAGTCTAAGTATATGCGAATTGCTCAGAAGAATCTTCATATTTTGTTATACAATATTTAAAGAATTTTATTGAAAAAACAAAGTTATTGTAAAAAAACGCCCCTTAAAAGTGGGCATGGCAGACAATTTTATATAAGGGAGTCGTTCAAAACTACTTTCACTATATAGGTACTTCGCAAATGATTATTTCAATGTCCGTGCGAGAATTTTAAAAATATTTACACATAAACATTAAGGGCCCCTATAGAGTATATATTTTCAGCTTCCTAGCTCAAACTCTGATTTTTCGATAAAACTATTTTATTCAACTGTGGGCTTGTCAGTGGGCGGATTTTATTTGAAAAATTTTAGCTCTATAGCTCTCAATTTTTTTTTTTAATAAGTTTACTTGATTATTTCGGAGAGCTTTCTAGCTCGAGTTTAAATGCCTAATTTTTGCCGACGGACTAACGGACATGGCTATATCGAAATTACTATCGGTGCTGATCACTAATATAGTAACTCTTAGGGTTCAACGGGCGATATTAAGGTATGTTACGAACTTTGAGTCAAAATTAATATAGGTACCATTCGAATAGGTTATAAAATTACTCAAAAATGTCCAAATTTTGATGCGAAATACTAGAATGTATCATGAAAATACTGTACTTTAATTTATGATTGATCGTTCATTGGCGGGTTAAGGACGACCCCAAGTACTTCGAATGAGCACAATTTCAGCAAGTATAGCACTGCACCCAGACCTCCCCGAAAAAGCTATCAGAAAATGATTCCATACACATTAGACAATAACATTCTAGCTCTTCTTCTTCGAAACTTGATTTTTGCAAAACTTTTCCTACTTGTCCTAAACTTAACCACGCCTAGTTTGATGAACATAATGCTTCATAAATGAAAACATAGGGAAAGGCTACAGTCCGCTTGTGCGAGCTGTAATATTCATATTCATATCCCTCATTAAGTGGGCGTGAAAAAAGTCTAAGTATATGCGAATTGCTCAGAAGAATCTTCATATTTTGTTATACAATATTTAAAGAATTTTATTGAAAAAACAAAGTTATTGTAAAAAAACGCCCCTTAAAAGTGGGCATGGCAGACAATTTTATATAAGGGAGTCGTTCAAAACTACTTTCACTATATAGGTACTTCGCAAATGATTATTTCAATGTCCGTGAGAGAATTTTAAAAATATTTACACATAAACATTAAGGGCCCCTATAGAGTATATATTTTCAGCTTCCTAGCTCAAACTCTGATTTTTCGATAAAACTATTTTATTCAACTGTGGGCTTGTCAGTGGGCGGATTTTATTTGAAAAATTTTAGCTCTATAGCTCTCAATTTTTTTTTTTAATAAGTTTACTTGATTATTTCGGAGAGCTTTCTAGCTCGAGTTTAAATGCCTAATTTTTGCCGACGGACTAACGGACATGGCTATATCGAAATTACTATCGGTGCTGATCACTAATATAGTAACTCTTAGGGTTCAACGGGCGATATTAAGGTATGTTACGAACTTTGAGTCAAAATTAATATAGGTACCATTCGAATAGGTTATAAAATTACTCAAAAATGTCCAAATTTTGATGCGAAATACTAGAATGTATCATGAAAATACTGTACTTTAATTTATGATTGATCGTTTCACCACTAGAATAAGAGCAATATGAACGCGATTTTTTACTTTTTACACCTTAAAAAAAATTGCCATGGATTTTCGTCGGCTGATACAATTTAACTGAAACTGGTTTTGCATTTTAGTGTGCAAACTTTATTCGTATATGATTTTGTTCATTGTAGCCTTAGCCAAGCTGCGCTTAAGGCCTTGCTCAACCTTTTAACCACCTGCAAAATAGTTCCTGAATGTGAGATATCTCTGAATTCGGTCGAAAGGCTCAATTCACTTAGTCTTGTCTGGATGGCGGGTCATAACGGGATCACAGGAAAGGAGATCCCCGGTGAACTTGTTAGACAGGGCTCACAGGAAGACTTCATGGTAAACTTGTTTTTTGCGGTTCTTGAGTATGTCGAGTGGTCCAACTAGCCCAGCTCTACCCAACCTTATATTTGTTTACTGTGGTTATTAATATCCTTAATAAGCATAATATGGAAAGGTTATGAAAAGTGCAGACTATTTGAAACCCCCTTCCCATATTCCTAGCCACCAAGGAAGTCGCATTGGATTGAGAGTTTTTGTAAATTGGCTAACTCCTTTTTTGATTTTCAAACTAAACTACCGAAATGGGTTTAAAAGTCCCTAGAACAAGCAACTTTGCATCAGCGAGTTGTTATGAACGCAGTTGAATATTTTTCAAAGCGTAATTTATCAAAACCAAAACTTAGAAATAATAAATAAATAACATTGTTTTGCATATTCGTGAGGAATACAACCTTCATTTTCATCAGCTTTTTCGATAAACCGCTTTTTTTAAATAAATCAATTTCTTTTTTTACTCTTAGGGCCTCTAGAGAGTCTCCATATTTTCAAAAAACACTGCTGTTCCCAAATATACCCATATACCTTTAGGCGTAAGCATAAAACTAATATGTAGGCATTCTACAAATAATGTACCTATGTAGGTATGAACATTAATGTACCATCAGGTAAGAGTATAAAAAGCGCAAATAAAACTGTGCTCAGCGAGCAACCCTCACTTTTGTCTTGGTTTCAAACCGATTCGAATATACATCACCATCCCAAACCTCCGCCAGGCTATCTTCATATATTTTTTGTATGACTCTACCGACTATTTGTGGTATTCGAAACATTAGAGAAGTGCGAACATTTTGCGATATAGGGTTATGTGGTAAGTCTACCAGTTGAATCGTATACCTTTCACAAATTATGATTAATGATAGAAATTGATATCGCAAAGGTATCGTTCAATATACGACACAAATCCGTAAACAAATGGTTAACTTATATAATCTTATGTACCTACCTACTTCAAAGCAATAATTCAAATATGCTTCAAGAGAAAAAATAAAAAACAATCAAAATCTGCACACAAAATTATGTTTTCACCGTTCCTTTATGTTCCCGAATACGTATTTTAATATCTATAACTTTATGCTACACGGGTTTTTATCTGTTAAAGATGAAACATCATTATCATCGTCGCCATCTTTCCGTTCTTACCTATAACACGTTTCACATTGGTGAACGAGTCCGACTGTCTGGCGCCACCAATATTCATTTCCATTTCCAGTGTTTCGTTCTAATTTGCTGCAGTGTATAGTTTTTGATGTTAAAAGGACGAGTAGGACAAAGACGAGGAAATATGTATTTGTGAAGCAGGAAAATGAAGTCCTTAGGAAAAGGAAATCACTGACTCCCACATCACCCTTGTGAGGTTTCAGGTTTTTAGAACATTATTTGCGAAAATAGGTAGAATGAAAATATTATAATGATGCATTCTATTATGTGGAAAAATGTTGATAAATTCTCGGTCACAATTGGTTTCCTAATTTTCAATGAGGAAGCTTCTAAGACGATGGCCAGGCTCCAAAAAATGCCATTTCATGGTCGCAGATAAAAATATATTTTTTTTTAAATCAAATAACCAATATTATCTATCTACTGATATGGACGTGAGTGGAGGTTCCTCTTATGTCACTGACAAGTCATGTTTTTGCGACATTTGTAAAACAAAGTATCCTTTTCACGACTCAAAATATTCCTTAAGACTCCACTTTATGCTAAGATACTATTGTTGTGCGATTTCTGTAAGAATTTCGTTGATAGAAAACGTGACCTGGAATCTTTTTTCTTAGATTACCGATTGAAGGGTGCATATTTAGTTTATATGTGTTCAAAAAGGACTGCAAACATATCATAAGCTGCCCTCGCCAAGCGATACTCTATAGGTGTATTGTTCTTCTCCTTTTTTTAATATTCAGGAACGGAGCATTCATACATATGTACGGGACGTTTCTTTGAAATATTGTGATACTCTTTTTTTTATTCATAGTTTCGATCAATGATGTTGATGACTGGCAAACGGTACGCGTTACAGCGACGCGATGAACAACCTAATATAGAGTAGTTTGTTGACTATGAGCTGGGCTGGGCAGTTTTGATAAAAAGTATGCTAACACTTGTGATGACTCGTAACTCGTAAGGTGTACCCTGCCTAAGGCGTACGCCGCATTTAAATGTGATACTCACAACATATTTTACAATCATGTACCCCCTCCTATAGGATTGATCATTGCAAGTGAACACAATGAACCACCGAACAGTTTAAGGCCATATGATGAATCGCCCAAAAGTTTTGTGGCCGAATCTTTGCAACGCAGGTCTCAAAAAACGTAGCGTTGTGAAATACAAGGATATCCAATAAACGGTGGGGGGTATAATGTCAGTGGACGCTATGTGCGTCCGTAATTGACAAAAAAGTGTGAATGTAGTAGAGTATCACAAGATCCCATAAAATAAACAGTGATATGTGTATGGGGGTCATGCTGCCATGGACATTATGTATATTTGGAAGCCACCCAAATAGTCTCCGATACAAAAATATAATCCATTTCCTGGGAAGAAGATGCAAAAGATTAACTACACAATGGTGACTTTTGTAGGGTGGCGACGCGACGGTGTGGAGGTTAGTGTGTTGGCTTGTGACCCATGCGGTGTACGTTCAATCCCCATGGGGAACAACAACATACACTACCCATTCTCCAGCCTCTACACCAAAAGGAGGATTTCTGTCTGGTAGTACAATGGACCGTTACTGAGTCTGAGTGCTGTGGGATTTGGATTTCCTTTTTTAATAAAAAAATGGTATATGTGTAATAGTTGAAAACGAGATAATGCTAAATTTCTATTTCTTAATTGCAATAAATATAAACTCCAAAATTTGGTATTAATTCGTTTTTAAAATAGTAATAACGCCAAATTTTGAAGAATTGGTGTTTTTTCTTTTAGCGTTATTTCACGTCGCCGGTCGTCTTCGTTGCAATATTATATTCCTGATTTTCGCTCGTATTTTGCGGAATCATTGAGATGATCGAAAGTAAAAAAGCAAAAGGTCGTCCACCGTCGTCGCCGGTTACAACGCCTTAAAAACCAATGAAAGCTTGTATTCCAGCTGCAAGTGTTTGTTACCATAACGTGGACATGTAAATTGCCGCCCGGCTTCGCACGGGTGCAATGCTGATACTAAATATACTACAGAATGTCTTTATATACAACGTTCACAGATTTTTTGTCATTAGACCATACAAACATGTTTTCTTTAGAGGTTAATCTTGAAAGAGCGACGTATAATTGGCCATGCGAAAAACAATCAACGCTCAAATCTAAGCCTGCAAGGTTGAAAGTTTGACCCTGCGATTTATTAATGGTCATTGCAAAAGATATCTTTACCGGAAATTGTAGGCGTTTAAATTGGAACGCTAAATCTGATGGTATCAGAGGAATTCGGGGAATCAATACATCTTCTCCGATACCACATCCGGTGAGTATTGTGCACTCTATTATGAAAGTTTTTAGTGATTTTACCAGCAAACGCGTGCCATTGCAAAGTTTAGGTGGATTTAGGTTTCTTAATAAAATAACAGGACAACCTACTTTCAACACCATTTAATGAGGAGGGTGTCCAGACGGGTTCAAAGAATTAAGAAATTCTGTAGGAAAATTAACAGCTTCTTCCAAATCGAGAACGTATCGACCGACTAGTATATTTCTGTCGGCGCATCAATCTTTGAAAGAATCAAGTTATTTACCTTACCTACTTGTTCGTTAGTTGCTGACAGAATCGCTCTTTCTTTAAACCAAGATATAGTGTTATAACTTATATTATCAATGTCGGGATAGATATTGTTGACCAACTCTTGGATGCTGTCAATCAAAACACGAAGGTTTTTTAGGTTAATCCTTCCATCACTTTGTGTTAACTCTCCATTGCCAACTTTTAGCAGCATCTCTGAAAAAATCTTGTTTTGTTCACTAACCACACCAGCAGGTGTACATGTGGCAAACCACATTTCTGCCATTCTATAGTGTACATATGACACCGCGGCGAACCAAATATATGAGACTTGTTAATGAGATGCAGGAGTTTCTGTACTTTTAAATGGAAGACTCTGTTAACTATATCGTATCTGTCTTGTGGAGTTAAATTGGTGTTAATATTTTCTTTGATTTCTGGCCAATTTGGGTTACATGTTGCAGTTATAAATAAATCAGGTTTAAAGTAATGTCGGACGTAAGTCATTGCGTTCTGCGATTTTTCATGTAAATATCGAGGTCCACCTGTGAATGATGAAGGTAGTATAACCAACTGTCCAATGCCGTTGCTGTGTTCATTCGCCTGTAAAGCATACTGAAGGTGAACGTAATTTTCTGCTCTCAATTTAGTTTGATTATTACGAATGTATTTTCACATATTGATCGACCAATTATTGCTTTGTTAACATTTCATATCTAAGCAAAGGGTTGAAATCGTTGCGTCTTGTCATTATACGGTAGCAATAGTAGTTCATACATGATACTGTTTTACGCAGAGGTGCACCACTGATTGGGTCAACTTGAGAAACATTAATGGCATAACCACCTTCTCCACGACATAGCATTCTCTCCTCCAAAAAAAAAAAAAAAACGACATAGCATCAAGGGATATTATAAGCTGTCATAAGATCTGTGTAACTCTAAACTTTTTTCCAAATTATCATCACGACTATGCAACACAGTATCTCTTTTGTCAAATTGCTGTCCAAAAAATATTTTATTTACTATTCGTTCGACTAAAAACAAAAGATAGGTAATCAACAACAATAGATACCTATTCTGTTCAGTTCTTTTTTGAACTTAAATACCTTAGCTTACTACGGTTTTCGATAATTAAAAATATTTCCAAAATAATTGCCCTAATACCAAATTGAAATCTAATTCTATCTACCCTAATGTACTTACTATAAGTGCGGTTTAAAAATTAACCTTAATACCGACGTACGAACATACAATTTCGAAAAAATTGTCGCGCTGAAAAGCACGTTTCGTCTTAAAAAAAGAATTCATTTTAGTATGTATTTAAATACTATCAGTACTTAATTGGATAAGGATTAATGTTGTATTGCTTAAAATCGCTTGGTAAATAAACCATTATTTCTCGTAAAAAGTAAAGGATAAAAAATGGTTATTGTGGGTAATCCCTAAGAGATAAACATATATCATCGCGGACTTTTTTGTAGGCCTTTTTAAGATGTACAATAATGTAGTACATTATTTTGATCTATCTCGTAGGGTTCAGCCAGCGTTTGCAATGTAAGCGCAGAAAAATGTATTTATTTACGACATGACATTAGAAACCTCTAAAATTATATCTCTACTATGTTATGCATGTATTTTTCATATAAACCTTCCTGTTGAATCACTCTATCTATCAAAAAAAAAATGCATCAAAATCCGTTGCGTAGTTTTAAAGATCTAAGCATACATACATACAGACAGACAGCGGGAAGTGACTTTGTTTTATACTATGTTATGATACTTTTATGAATGAAATTTATGAATAATAATTGCCAGCACTTGCAACATTAATTCATATGCAAATTGTGACTTACCACCTGTGATGTTCGCACTAATGAGCAGATGACTCAAATTGTAATGACCTTTGTCGAGTATGGAATTGACTTACATAACGCTAACTGACAATTAGCCATCAACACCACATATTTGAACAAGCTCCTATCTACCCCTATCTGAAGCTCCAGTTTTAAATGTAAATAGTCACTAAAGTGTATGTAAATATTTAATCAGCTAACTCATGTTGCGGATCTCATTCGTAAAGTATAAAAGTTCGATTCACTGCATCGTTGATGCACATTTCTTTAATTAAAAAATAACTATGAACTTTAAAGCAGTGGTATTAATATCTATCGTTAGTCTATTATGCTGTATTCAGCTGACGGAAGGATCAGTCGGGATAATAAGGAATGTTATAAGGTTTAAACTATGCCTTATTAATCCTTCATTGTCCATTTGTCCAACAACAACATCTACAACAGCTGCTGGTGCATAGCGTTTGTAACGCGATTATATATCTAATTATCTATATACTTTGACATAAATAGCGATGGATTAGAAATAGAATATAAAAAATAAATTGTTGAATCTTAATTATGCAACTTTTCGTTTTATGATTTTTAATTCCTTTTATTCACTCATCTTTTTGTGGTTGAGTGTGAGTGGTGTTGTTTACTGTTTACACGTATAACTCTGCACTGTCTTTAAAGTCGTAGGGGTGTATGTAAATTATGTTGCATAGTTTTAAATTGGTCGAAGGAGGGGTGCCCGAATCATTATGTATAGATGGATCAAAAGTCATGTTGATCTAGCCATGGCTTATATTCGTCATCAATTTTGAGACCCTTAAGCTAATGCGGGACTTTTTTGTGCATTGTGCAACCGAAATTCCTTTATTTTGGGACTTAATTATGTATTTTATCAACATAGGTATAAGTTGTAAACTAAAAACCACACTTCCATAATTGTTGAATTTTTCTTTTTTTCTTTTTACATTAAATTAAATAATTTTGTTAATTTATTGTATTACAAGGCGGCGCAAAAGTCGTCACCCGATGTTCTTTGACTGTAATTTTTTTTATATATGAAAATCTTTGGTTCTGCTTTTCGATTATGTTTATTGATGTTTTATATTTGAAGTCGAGAAAATTATATCGGGTAAGAGCCGCCGCCAGAATTGAAGACCATTCGGGCCCGATTTATGGCATTTTCCATCACTCTTGCCAGAACCTCCGGTGATTGGTCCTCGCAGTCTGAGGCTCGTGGACATAAACTCGCGATATTTTAAACCCCACAAACATAAGTCTGGAACGGTTTAATCAGGCAATCTTGCCGACGAGTGCAAATCGCCAAAACGAGAGTTTGGGCGACCCGGAATTGAAACCTTCAGAATTTCGGTTGTGTCTCGTACAGTATTCTATTCGCTGTTGCTTCATAATGTTGGAACCACATGTTCCCCATTCGCAATTCAGCCTATTGAGGAAGGAGAGAGTTATTGAGCACAGTAGTCGTTTGCGCGAGCGTTAACAGCACGACATGCAATAAATCTGAGCGGGTGTAATGATTCTTCGCGGATTTTCGCAGACCCAGAAGAAATAATTTAGCTTATTCACATATCCACAGATATGGAAATGTGCCTCGTCGTTTATGACGACTTTCGTTGAAAAGTTGTCTCCCTCGTGAGGTTCAGGATGGCTTGATGCGTAGGTTACATGCACTTGGCAGTCAACTGCCAACAGCTGATGCACTGTTTGCATTTCGTAAGGAAACATCTTCAAGACTTTCACCAAAATTGTCTGTAAAGACCGCCGATTGATGCCCAATTTCGCGTTTCGTTGTCTGGTCTGTACCCGAGCCTTCTGCGACGTCTTCAGCCACAGATGCTCCCGCTGCTACGAGGCCGACCAGACCTGGCAGCATTTCATGTTGTCTAGGCGAGCGGCTTAACGTCGTAGTGTTTGACCAGTTGGTGTCGGACGACCGGGAAAACTGCGCCGATAATCACGCTGCGCCAACACCACCGACGAATTAATTCGCGAAAAAATCAAAACACTTATTCCGCATTCTTTAGGAGTATAATGATAGTAATGTCTTGCTGACGTGTATTTTGTATCTCTTTACTTCACAAATATAAAAAGAGAATTGACATTTGCCGCCATTTGCAAAAACTATAGAATCTTCCGATAGGGTGATGACTTTTGCGCTACATAATATTTATTTATTTAAATTTAATTTAATATGACACTTAAATCAATATACTAAAACATAATCCCAAATAATGAAACAAAAAAGCTTTATCTTCAATACTAATTTACCAATCCATAAAACTCTGCACTTGATTGTTCCTGCAAATGTCTTTTAGGGATGAGTGTTGAGTATCCAGTATATCTTTAAAGATAAAATCATTTTTTTTATTTTTGAATATGAGTTAAAAACATAGGGACGGGCTACAGTCCGCTTGGGCGAACTGTTGGATACCCTATTCTTATTCCTATCCCTCATAAGTGGGCGTGACAAAAGTCTAAGTATGGTTGAATTGTTAAGAACGCTCTACACATTTTGTTATATAACATTTAAAGGATTTTATCAAAAAAAAAACGCTTCCTAGCTCAAACTTGGGTGTTTCAATAAAATTGTTTTATTTAATTGTGGGCGTGTCAGTAGGCGGATTTAAAAAAAATTAACACATGAGAATAAAGGGCCCCTAGAGAGTATATATTATAAATTTCAGCTCCCTAGCTCAAACTTTGAACTTTAAAAAAAAATAAAAAATTAATTGTGGGCGTGTCAGTAGGCGGATTTTGAAAATATTTACACATGAACATAAAGGGCCCATAGAGAGTATATACTATAAATTTCAGCTCCCTAGCTGAAACTTTGGATTTTCAAAAATTAATATACCCTTAGAATAGGGTTTAAAAAAATTATTTTATTTATTTGTGGGCGTGTCAGTGGGCGGATTTTGAAAATTTTTTATCCCGAGCAGTTTTAGGAGTCATAGATCATATATAAAAAATTTCAGCTTTCTAGCTCAAAATTCGATTTTTTCCAAAATTTGTTTTTTTTGATTTTGTGGGCGTGTCTGTGGGTGGATTTCAAAAATTCGTAAACTTGATTATTTTGGGACCCTAGAGAGTATATAGTTAAAATTTCAGCTCTCTAGGTCCAGTTTAAAGGCCTAATTGTTGGCTACAGACGGACGGACGGACGGACGGACGGACGGACGGACATGGCTAGATCGACATTACTATCGATGCTGATTATAAATATAGTAACTTTTAGGGGTCTACGGGCAATATTAAGGTATGTTACAAACTATGCGTCAAAATTAATATACCCTTAGAATAGGGTATAAAAAATATTAGTGGAATCGTTGTTGTCATTTTATTCCCCAAATCGAAGTCCTTGATTATTTAAGGGTTAAATTCGAGCTCCTAGGTGTCCGAAATGATCACTGTTAAAACAAATTATTCTGAATAGTTCATAGTTTTTGTAGGCCAGCTTTTAGGGCTCGTTTAGCTATGGATTTTTATACCCTATTCTAAGGGTATATTAATTTTGACGCATAGTTTGTCACATACTTTAATATTGCCCGTAGACCCCTAAAAGTTACTATATTTATGATCAGCATCGATAGTAATGTCGATCTAGCCATGTCCGTCCGTCCGTCCGTCCGTCCGTCTGTCGGCAAAAATTAGGCCTTTAAACTGGACCTAGAGAGCTGAAATTTTAACCATATACTCTCTAGGGTCCCGAAATAATCAAGTTTACGAATTTTTGAAATCCGCCCACAGACACGCCCACAAACTCAAAAAAACAAAATTTTGGAAAAAATCGAATTTTGAGCTAGAAAACTGAAATTTTTTATATATGATCTATGACTCCTAAAACTGCTCGGGATAAAAAATTTTCAAAATCCGAACACTAACACGCCCACAAATAAATAAAATAATTTTTGTATACCCTATTCTAAGGGTATATTAATTTTTGAAAATCCAAAGTTTGAGCTAGGGAGCTGAAATTTATAATATACACCCTCTATGGGCCCTTTATGCTCATGTGTAAATATTTTCAAAATCCGCCCACTGACACGCCCACAATCAATTTTTTTTTTTTTTTTGAAAATTCAAAGTTTGAGCTAGGGAGCTGAAATTTATAATATGTACTCTCTAGGGGCCCTTTATTCTCATGTGTTAATTTTTTGTAAATCCGCCTACTGACACGCCCACAATTAAATAAAACAATTTTATTGAAACACCCAAGTTTGAGCTAGGAAGCGTTTTTTTTTTGATAAAATCCTTTAAATGTTATATAACAAAATGTGTAGAGCGTTCTTAACAATTCAACCATACTTAGACTTTTGTCACGCCCACTTATGAGGGATAGGAATAAGAATAGGGTATCCAACAGTTCGCCCAAACGGACTGTAGCCCGTCCCTATGTTTTTTGATAATTTCCTCAACAAAAAAAAATCAGAAAATGTGTGGAATCTCCTTCTTAACAACTTGGCAATACTAAGGACGCAGTGAATTGGAAGGCCTATGATCTCTCTACTTACCTTCTTAACAGGCTGCCGACCGGAGAAGAGTTTCTGCCTGGAACACTGCAACATTTCATCGTCTCCGATCACGGGGAAGCTGCTACCAGTTGTGCACATGCACTCTGCCATCAGCGACCGCATGGTTCTTATAACAGAAGTTCGGTATATCTTGCCTTCTCGAACGAGTGAGCCGATAGTGACCGATCCTCTAGGCTGGAGCATAACTAGTATTGGATAGGACATAATTATTATTATGTTCGTTTTTCTAAATGATGAGAACACTTTTTGTGCCGGCAAATTTCTGCTCTTGACAGTTGCTTGTTTTAAGTAGTACTACACGACGCAGAGCTGATGGTGTAATAAAAGAAAAATATAATTGTCCTTTCGCTGAATTCTTATGCTGGATGGTCAAGTTTGAATTTACCCGAACAAGAAAATGGTCACAGTCGACGTTGGCCCCTCGGAGTGTGTACGCGTCTAAGATGTTGGATACGTGCCTCGCTTCGACTTGCATGTGGTCGATTTAGCTGACGGTTCGACAATCCGGAGAGGTTGCTTTAAGAGCGCGCAGTCTTGGGAATAATGGGAGCATGCACGTGTGAGCAGGCCTTAAACCTCCTGGATCATCACACAATGGAACAACAAAAGAATTTAATTATGTTTGAAGTAATGAAGTGATCCGAAACTAGGAAACCTGCCGAGATTTATTGAAGTCGAACCGGTGAACCCAAAGGCAGAACAATATGGATGCTGTAAAGTGGGAGAACTATGATCCCCATCAACCTGATCACAACCTTTGCCGTAAAGGAAGAAGTCTATCCGCTTACAAAAGGATTTTGTGTGCGTTTTTATAATCTTACAAAATAGGTACATAATTGTTTATCTACTTTTTTTTATTTTAATCATTTTTTTTAGATATCAATGTTGTTAGGTAGTTATTGCAAAGTATCTGCAAATACTGAAATTAGTACATAACAAATAAATAAATATTTGTCATGCGGAAGAGGGAAAACATATCGCCCCGTGAATTTTAGTTCCAACACTAGGTGCATGTTTGGCTTTCGCAAATTTACTTCAACGTGGAGGTATTGGCATCATAAAAGCTTTTACCTCAAATAAAAGTAGAAGTACAATTTTAAACCGGTCCAGATCTAGGGTATTAAGTTTGACTTATAGTAGGTATGTATCTAGTTTGTAACACACGCAAATAAAAATAATTTCACAAAGGCCTAAGAGTTGTCTAGATTTTTTTCCTTATTTTCTTTTTAGCAGGTTTTATTTTCTGAAAAAAGGATGTATTCCAAAATGACTTTTTATCCCACAAGAAACACAAGTAAAAATGTAAATTCAGCAATAAAATAGAACGACTGTATGACACCTTCATGGGTGGTGACAATGGCAACATCTGCAATGTTCATTGTTTTGGAGAACATTGCATTTAGAAACTGCTCCACAGATGTGACCAGGTATAAAAAGGGGGGGGGGGGCAAAATAATACAATTGACTACAAATTCGGATATGCATAAAATTGAATTACTTTCAGGTCGAGCGATGGTGAAATCAGTGCAAGGTACTCGTACGAGGGTGTTTACTAATGAATGTATAAATATGTATGTTATTGTATACAAATTCATTAAGTGTGTCGACTGTTTGCTCGATGTTTATGAGAAAGGAAAGAGTGGAAACAACTTGAGGTAATTCAAACATCTCGCTCAGGGATCAGTAGCCCCACGAATCGGATAAATTAAAAGCATTTAATTCTGTACGTTCCCAAAAATCGTGTAAAACATAAAAAAAAGGCTACAGTTCGCTTGGGCGCGAACTGATGGATACCCTATTCCTATTCCTACCCCCCCCCCCCCCCCCCCCCCCCCCCACAAACATGTGCGTCGCAAAAACCTAAGTTTGGGTGAATTATTGTTGGTGGTAGAAAATGTAACGTTTAAAGAGATCTTTTTTTTTTCGTTAACTACGAGGCTATTATCTGGACTTGAGATTATAAACCTCCCACTTCAATGCATACCTGCTGGTCAGGCTGTGGGGTTCGCTGGTTTGACCTCAAAAGTTATCGGCAGGTCTCCTTATTTCGAATCACTTCATCACTGAGGCCGATCAAATGCTGGTCTTGCATTTGTCTGATCCAGGACATTTAAGGCCAGCCAATATTTCGCAATTATATGGGTACGCTAATGGCTATAGCCTTTTTGACAAGTTTCGCAGGATCTCTCCTTGTAACATGATGGTATGAACCCAGCCGGTCGCCATCCATTTAATTCGGAATGGGTTCTTTGACGTGAAGGCTTCCTTGCATCTTGAAACTTCTTATTCGAATCAAGCTTTGTTATTCCCGGTGATGATCGGTTGTGGCGAACCGTGAAACAGCGCTGTAACTCCAGCCGTCCACTTTGCGTGGTAAGGATTGTAAGATATATGGTTGTTCATTCAAAAACAATCTAAAGGAAATTGACGAAAAACAACAACAAAAACCAGGAAAAATTGTGTGCTGTCACGTATAAAACCAATTAAATTGTAGTAAACGTTTATTATACACTAATCTGAGGGTATTAATATTGCTCGTGGATCCCTAAAATATACATACTATATGTGTGATCAGTATTGAAAGTTATGTCAATCTAGGCATGTCCGTCTATCCGTCTGTCAAAATAAAGGCCCTAAAAGAGTTCGATCTCATACATATTCTAGCATTCCACTCTCTAGTGATAGATTTATTTCCAGTTTGCAATAATAACTTACAAATTATGTGCATATTTCAATAAATCTGAATGGATTTCCTCATCCATAACCTTTTATACAATAATGTAAAATGTAGCTCTTTAGCGTTATGCATAAACCAATAAAAGATTTCATGTATTTCCATTTTGAAATTGCAAAAACGACTGCACAACCGAAATATCAATTCAAATGGGAAATTATTTGATTACAATTCAATCACTGTGTTTCAGAGTCCTGAATCGATGACAACCAGTGACAGCATTCGGTAAATCACTGGATTTAGGTAAATAACAATAATTTTATGTACTGAATTAAGAGCGGAAATACAGGAAATGAATCTATTGAATTAGCTGGTGAAACATGAAGGATATTAGAGGAAAGGACATTCTCTCCGATTCTAATCGCTTGCCCATCGATTTTCCCAGTTTGAATAACGCACTGCTGTTGCAATAAACTTGTGTAGCTTACCCCCACTATAATGGAGGAAAACAAAAACTAAAGTCGATATATAAGAATAAATTTTGATCTGTCAATGTTTATCCACAAGTCATTGGGATTATGAAAACATTTCAGATGCGTTCGGAATTTAAGTGAACTGTTGTATTGGAATAGCCATAAAAATTCCAGAACAGGGAGGGTCCATTAAAAAGATTGAATGTGGTTGAAAGTTGCTCTGAGATAAGGGTTCAAGAGACAGAAGTCATGGAAGCACTTTGAAGCAGTTTAAAGCTTAATTAAAAGTATTATTGAACGACTTTAATCTGTCTCACAAAATTTGTTTTCCATCGCTACGTTGTTTTATTTTTACTAAAGTCCGCAACCACGTGTAAAATCCCTACTTAAAAATTCAGAGAAATAAATCTTACAAGAAGCCCAACCATTCATATTGAACTTAATTAATAGAATGTCACATGTTGAAAATACTCCAAGATACTTTTAGTATCAATCCAAATTTATTGCGTAGGAAGATGAAATACTCTCTTCGAGGACAACAAATTCATGCATCACTTGATAATCTGCCAATGATATCTAATTTGTCATCGAAAGGATACAGAAACTAATTTTCTAGAATTTTCCATTTGAATTGTTTTTAATTTTATTTATGACCAAGCAGTCATATATGTACATATTTAGCCAACATTTTAGCAAAGACAAGAATTTATTTGTTTTGGCAGCTCCATTGAAAATGGGCATATGTGTGGGATGTAGTATGTTCATAACCTGGTTTGGTTAGTCGACTCAATGTGAACAATGGTCAATGGACAATAGATAACTTACAGGATCGCTTCAAAAATGTATCCCAATGCACATTGTTTTCGAACAAAGAACTAGCCTACGCACATTTTAACTAAATGTACAAAGTTGAAGTGATGCAAATAAACTTTTCTCGAGTGTATTGAATGCTGCAAAAGAGTTGTACCGACATGGTACAAATTGTAATAAACTTTTTTTAATACGTTCACTCAGATAAAAACGTCCCGACCGGTACCTACATCCATGTATTCTACGGTATGCAAAAATTAATGAGATATTCCCATTATAACAATGGAAATCCTATTTAAATATAACTTTGGGCACTTCTTCTTCCTTTAATGGCGGTGAGGTTATGATCATGATTAATTGCAGTACAACCCTCCCACTTAACTGCAACCCTACTGATTCACCTGCGTGGTTCACCGGTTTGACCTCAGAAAATAGCGGCAAGCTTTCCTATTTTGAGTCACTTCCTCACAGAGGCGAATCAAATACTGGTGTTGCTGCATTTGTGTGATGCGGGAGTAATTAGATCTGCCTGTCTTTCGCATTTTTATGGAAACGTTGATTCACATAGCTTTTTTGACAGGGTTCGTAGGATCTCTCCTTTGAACATAACACTATCAACTTAGCCGGTCGCGCTCCATTTTTATACCCTATTCTAAGGGTACCTATATTAATTTTGACGCATAGTTTGTAACATACCTTAATATTGCCCGTAGACCCCTAAAAGTTACAATATTTATGATCAGCATCGATAGTAATGTCGATCTAACCATGTCCGTCCGTCCGACCGTCGGCAAAAATTAGGCCTTTAAACTGGACCTAGAGAGCTGAAATTTTAACCATATACTCTCTAGGGTCCCGAAATAACGTTTACGAATTTTTGAAATCCGCCCACAGACACGCCCACAAACTCAAAAAAAACAAAATTTTGGAAAAAATCGAATTTTGAGCTAGAAAGCTGAAATTTTGTATATATGATCTATGACTCCTACAACTGCTCGGGATAAATTTTTTTCAAAATCCGCCTACTGACACGCCCACAAATAAATAAAACAATTTTTTTGAAAATCCAAAGTTTGAGCTAGGGAGCTGAAATTTATAATACATACTCTCTATGGGCCCTTTATGCTCATGTGTATATACTATTTTCAAAATCCGCCCACTGACACGCTTACAATTATTTTTTTTTTTTTTGAAAATTCAAAGTTTGAGCTAGGGAGCTGAAATTTATAATATATACTCTCTAGGGGCCCTTTATGCTCATGTGTTAATTTTTTTTAAATCCGCCTACTGACACGCCCACAATTAAATAAAACAATTTTATTGAAACACCCAAGTTTGAGCTAGGGAGCGTTTTTTCTGATAAAATCCTTTAAATGTTATATAACAAAATATGTAGAGCGTTCTTAACAATTCAACCATACTTAGACTTTTGTCACGCCCACTTATGAGGGATAGGAATAAGAATAGGGTATCCAACAGTTCGCCCAAGCGGACTGTAGCCCGTCCCTATGTTTTTTTCCAAATTTCTTCTCCGGAGCTTGCAACTTATTCGATCAATCTTTTTTTTACAGCTCCTCACCCGCCTTGGCGAAGAAAAACGGTACGTCGACCTGAAAAGATCTATTGTACCATAGGTCAGAGAAGATTTTAGGCTAGTGCGTTGTCCACTTTTCTAGAAAAGGTAATAATGCTTCTGGCAGGGGATTTCTTCAAGTCGTCATTGCTTAAGAGTTCTTTGAAGAAGATCCTATTTCTGATTCCGCAGAGGGCTAGGCATTCGCACATTATGTGCTCCGTGGTTTCGTCGTCCTCGAGGCACAGCCTGCACTCTGAAGAGTCGGCTAAATTCATTTTGTTAAGGTGGTATCGTAAACCGTGGTGACCTGTGAGGTAGTCATTAGGTTTTTAATATCATGCCTACGTAGGTTTAGGATCCTGCTGTCATTGTTTTTTAAGGGCTGAATGGCTTGTTTGGCCTGTCTTAGACGTGGAGTGTTTTCCCACTGTGAGATATATTTTGAGTGTTACCAAAATGGTTTGGTTTTGTTTCTTTGGCAGAGTTTCTGGAGGGTATTGAAGCAGCGTATGACTGATTTGGAGTCAATTGTGTGTGAGCCTGTCCGTGAATATATGGATGTGGGCGCCTTTGATAACAGTGTTTAAGATGTCGTTAGTGCGTTCTTGATCTTTGTTACTCCAGCTGTCATTTGAAGCATCTTCATCTCTGCCGTCGTTAATTTGCCCTCATACTTTTTGTACACTGTCCAACATTGTGAATCGTATGTGAGCGCCGGGCGCATAACTGCTGTTTAGAGCCTTCTCTTCAGCTTAGTAGCTGAGGATGGCTGAGTTTTCCCGCCACTTGATCCACCCTTTCGCTTACGCTATGGCTAATCTCGTCATCACACCTTGCTTCGCTATTGATCATAGATCCCAGTTTTGTTTAACTATTCGCATTTGGAAATCACACTTGCATTCATATAAATGTCTGGAATAGGTCAGGGTGGTGCAGAGAACGAGCAGCACAAGCATTCTGTTTTTTCGGTATAATATGATACCAATTCCAATACAAAACTTCCATCCATACATCAAGTGCACGTCGCAGGGACGTTTGATTCTCGGTAATAATGGCTCCATCGTCAGCAAAGAATAACTGATGCTCGTTGGGGTTAGTCATTGCGTATGGCAGGCGGAAATAATGGCGATCACTTATCGTGAGAAGAGAAGGAGATATGTAAAGTTCGCAGAGTACGTCCGTATTAGATAGCCAAGACGCAATTATGTCCCTGGACTCAGCCTCTTTAAACTCAATCGAAGCCGACGACTGCCGATCATCTCTTTGGGAGATGGCGAATCATCTTGATGCTGGCCGTTTATTCAAATGACTTCTGCATAAGCTGCATATACGAATAGAATGAGGAGACTTCAATTCACCTTCTTTGTATATGTCCTGCTCTCTTACATATAAGAAATCTCTATCTAGGAGCCTTCTTAATGAACAATCTAAGTGACTGGCTAACACGTAAAGGTCTATCACACTCATTCTAAACTCAAAATGATTGAACGGGTAGAGGGACAAATTTCCTAGATGGTAGCAACAATAAGCTGACCAACCCCAAAATTACTCGGAAACTGTTAGGCATAGGTAGGTAGGTAGGTGGAGAGTGGCTGCCTGGTAGTACACCAGAACACCAGGATAAAATTAGCGCATAGCCGCCGTTTTGATACCTCCACTCAAGTGACCAAGGGTGTCAATTTGTGCTTCAGATCCAACCTTTGGAATTAAGGAATTCAGTGATATTGGAGAAGTTTATATTACTTAATTCTGATAGGTCATTGCGGGGACGGGGACCAAGCGCTCTGCCATCTGCATTGGCTTCTCGAACCAGGCGGCTGGGAGTCGGAGATCCCCTTGGGTCAGTATTTTCCATTCGCTCAATGTGACTAAGCCAATGTAGTTGACATAATTTAGCTTTTTGGACTACATCCACATCGTGGTATACAGCTCGTAGAGTTCGCGGTTGCATTCCTCGATTCTTACTCCTCGTACACAGGATTAAATATCCGACGGAGTAATTTTCTTCGAAAGAACCCAATATTAGCTCCCCTTTTCTACTTATCGTCCAGCAGTCGGGACCATAAAGAAGGACTGAGAGGATTAAGGTTCGATAGAGCATGCATTTTTTCTTTCGATTGAAGAGTTTTGTATCCATTTGTTTCGCTAAACCGATATAGCAGCTGTTTGATGTTTACTCCTAGGTAGATGTTCACCTTAACTACCTCGAAGTTATTGGTATCAACAGTGACGTTTTGTCCTTGTCCGTGGACAGATGTTTGTTTAATTGTACAAGGTCTTGTCCTCATTTACTTCAAGACCATCCAATAAGACATTCATACACGATACAAACCATCAAGCGATAAAGAATTTACCAAATTTGGTAAAAATGTACTATACTGGTAAATTAATTTTAGCCAAAGCGGCAGTGAGCGTAGTGGCACAGGGGTAAATCTAAAAGTCCCAGGTTAAAATCCCGCCGGGAGAAATAAGACCAAAAAATGTCTTCCACTGTCCCATCTCCTACGAACGTCTGACAAACATCCAAGAGTATCAATTGTAATGAGAAGCTTCTCAAATTTGCCGTTCGGATTCGGTTTAAAATTGTAGGTCGCTTCCACTTCGAGCAAATGGTTGGAGAAGTTGGGTTTTAGGTCCGGTATGGCCCGTCAATGCCTAATATTTATTTATATTTTATTTTTTCGCTCAAAGTAGTACTGCATTATTAAGTACAATGAAGGAATATTTGAATTAAATACTTCAACAATTAATTGATGGTATACATGTCAGGGTGATTTACTTCAACAAGTCTTAGCCCATCACTACATAGGTACATTGATATTAATTGAACAGCGTAAAAACACGAATATCCCTAAAAAAAACACTGGCAGATGATTTATTTACCAGCACAACCGCACATATGCTCCTGTAACACCGGGGTGATTGATATGAATCGGATGTTGCAAGTTAAAAATCGAAGAAAGGAAAAAACCAAAAATATTTCCCAAAATCGAATATACTAGTGGGATATCCTCGGGGTGGAACAGTCTCAGTTACTACACATCGCAATACTGCAGGCAAAAACATCCTAACGTGCCGTGAATTCTCAATTGGGAAATCGACCAAAGGCGCAATCAGTTGAACGTGGCTGGGAAGTCAGTTTGATTTTACAATCGCGAGTGAATCTCCTGGCCAAACTTGTCGGTATTTTTGCGGGAGATGAAACACATATGGCTGCATGTAACAAAAAGTCGACTGCAGCTCTGCAGATTGGGAAGTCAGACGATTGAACACTGTGTTGCGCTATTCATAGGTGTGATCTATCGGAAAAACAAATAATCAGTGAACTTGTCGCGGATGAAATTTATTCTTGGCACATTTACCACCAACACCGCCTGGCGGGGGGTAAACGATGCGTCTTGTTATGGTTAGTTACCGCAATGGAATGGTAGAATATGGACCAAATTTGGAGCTTTGCTGTGGGAGCTTGTGTTCTTGGTCAGATTAAACTGAAAAAAGGGAATGAAAGTGTGCACGAGATTATCTTTATGTAAAACAAGAAGAACTAACATATTATATTACATTAAAAAGTTAAAGAAAAATATTAAACTTAAGGCGATAGATTTTTTTTCAAAAGAGGAAGTAATTGCAAATGCAAAAATTTAAAAAAAGATAAATATATAAACATTAGCCATTAAGAGCTCAACCAGGGCCTAAAACATAGAATCTTCTCCTTTTTGAGTGCAATGTTTTATTTGTGGCACGACTGGAAATGACCCCCAATTTAATGTCGACTTCTACAGCAAATTCGAAAAGCTTTTCATGGCAATTGATGATGACTTTTGTCAGACTTTCGCAAGAGGTTTTTACTCCTAGCAGCATAATTTATCTAAATGGACTTAACTTCTGCAGGTTTTAATGACTGACAAAAAAAAATTGTTTAAATAACTCAATAAATTGTGCGATTCTATTGTAAATTTGCAAGTCCAGGTAACTCCCCCTCCAATATCTATCGTTCCATTGATAACAATAAATGTTTTATAGTGGTCCGCCAGAAGTCCCGAACAGCAACCACACACCTAATACCCGATGCCTCTTTCGGGAAATATACCGCTCGATCAGCCAGCCCCATCCGCTTTCCCAGCTCACTTGCTGCATTAATCACTATAATCTTTTAGTAGATATCAGTGCGTCATCGGTTCGGTCAGCGGCGCGGAGTTAGTATCGCGGCAGGAAAAAGCTCCGCACAAGTACGTATATATATGTGAACGCCCTTGCATACATACGAGTATATATTACGAGTATATACGTACTTATCCATTTATTACCTTGTCCCACAAAGAAACAAAAAGAAAAAAACATAATTAAACCTAACCTTTTTTAACCATAAATTTGTTCAGCTACTAACCTAAATATCTAAGAAAGAAATGAATTGCCTAATTGCGTATAAAAGTGTGTAAAGTTATAATTTATAAATAATCAACTAAAAAGAAAAAAAGAAAAAAAAATCAAAGAAGGAGAAATTTAGTGTCATATTATAGTTATTCATATAGTATCTATTTAACCATTACAATGTGCATAGTCTGGCAGGGAAGTGATAAATAACAACCAAAAAAACCACAGGAGAAACATCAACTACTCGTATCAAGAAACAACGGATTTTGTGCGCACAACATCTGGATTAACGAAAGAAACAGTAAGTCCTAAACATCCTTTCACTACATAAACTTCTTTGCCAACCAATTTATTAAAATTTAAAGCCATCGTAATAGTTCTTTGAACAAGTAACATTTTTATACAATTGGATAGAGATCTAGTTAATTAATTAAATTCAAAGAAAAGAAAAAAGAAAAAAAAACCTAGTTATACATTATTTATCCATAGGAGGTTCTACGGTAATTATTCATTCCTAAATTGGTATTTGGCAATTCATATTAGAAATCATGTACAGTGAGTCAGTCGCTGCAACTAGATTTTCTTGAGAAATAATTATAATGATAAGTTTTTTCGTTTCCCTTTTTAAAGAAATTGTACTTACTTTAACATGAACATGGTCTAAGTTGGTTTTGGGGTTTGCGATGAGCGAAATAACATAATGGTTTGTCTTGCAGGTCAATGATTTAAGCATTGATAATGGTTTTGATATGGGACAGTCTTGTTTTATTACGGGTGTTTAAACTTTCATAGGCGTACACCTCAGGTGATAGGGAGGGAAAAGTGCATCCAAACCGGCTAACATCAGCCGTAGTTAAGCAAATAGCAATATACCAGTGCTTAGAGAATCTCCAGAAATACTATTTTTTTTTTTTTATTTATTTATTTATTTATTTCAACAATGTCTGTACAGAGCTTACAAAGAACTTTTAATCTATAAAATTAATTAAACAATAAAGTTTCAAAGAAAAGAAGATTTACAGACAGATTAAAGTGTTTTTCATAAAAATACAAATAATACATTGTTGTATATCTTTACATTCTATAGAGACTACGGATAAAATCCTTTAGCCAACTAGTGGTGAATGTAGTGATTTGAGTAAATAAATACTACACAGTAAAATTTTTTTAAAAAGAGATGGTTGTGGGGTGATAAATGAGTAGAAAAACTCGGTGAGTTTTATATTAAATTTTACGTAACAATTCTGATCGGAGTATTGATCTGGGCATGGTCAAAGTTGAGGAGCCATTGTCTAACTTGTTTATTAAATAAAAAGGACTGTGAAATGTGCCGGTACAAGCGGTAATTTATTGTATAATCTAGGTACTATCGATGAAAAGAAATTTAGAAACACTGTTGGGTACTATGAGGTGGAATGAAAGCGATTCTCCTTTCAGCACTCCGAAGTTGATAAATAGGAATGTCTTGGTTTGGCAAGTTACCAATCCTTCGAAAAAATATTTTCAAGACTTTGTAAAAGTAAAGATGTTTCAAAGGCAGTATTTTTGACTTCAGGAAAAGCGGAAAAGTATGTTCTCGACGCCTTTTTAGGGTTCCGTAGCCAAATGGCAAAAGACGGAACCCTTATAGATTCTTCATGTCTGTCCGGGAATGTCACAGCCACTTTTCTCCGAAACTATTAGAGCTATACTGTTGAAACTTGGTAAGCAGATGTATTCTGTGAACTGCATTAAGATGTTCACATAAAAATAGAAAAAAAAATACAATAAATTTTGGGGATTCCCCATACTTGGAACTGAAACTAAAAAAAAATTTTTTTCATAAAACCCATAAGTGTTGGCTATCTATGGATAGGTCTTTAAAAATGATATCGAGGTTTCTAATATCATTTTTTTCTAAACTGAATAGTATGCGCGAGAGACACTTCCAAAGTGGTAAAATTTGGACGAAAATTGGTTTGAACGAGATCCAGCAAGTAGTTTTTTTTTAATACGTCATAAATAGTAAACCGCAATTTACCTTTCATTAAATCAACTCAAATATAAAAAAAAAAAAACATTTAATTTATTGAACCATTATTTTCTAATAATAAATCTGTAATAGGTGCCTAAGTAAATATGATTATAATTGGCACGGAACCCTTCATGGGCGAGTCCGACTCGCACTTGGTCGCTTTTTATTTTCCATATAATTCGGAGAGCATATTTTTGTGATATGAACAATGGGTGCAAAATATAGTTGTAAGTGCCACCCCAGCACTCCAGACCATATTGCAATTTTGATTGTATTAAGGCATAATATACGGATTGAAGGAGTTTTTGGGAGCACAACCTCTTTAGATGATACATTATATAAGTAGCTCTTAACATATAATTTTTCAACAGCAAGGTATGTGAGTTCCGATTCATTTGAGAGTCAAAAAGAAGACCTAGATATTTAAAAGTAGATACACCTTCTATTAGGAAACAATTTGGCGAACAAGCTTCGTCAATATCAAAAGAAGTTGTTTTATTTGGACTTGTAACACAGGTTTCTGTACTTAGCAACATATTCTTGCAGTCACAACTGTGAAATATTAAAGGTGGAGGGCCACTATTTAGCTGTGGGAGTTTAAAATACATAACTTTTGTTTAGCACTAACGCTGACAGACAAGATCTATTTATTTTATTTTTATTTATTTATTTTCAAGCATAAAGCAGAGATCTTTTCAGTTTTGTGCGATAGATATTTTTGCTATTTATGAAAGCACGAATACTCAAGGCCTACTTCATGTGTATAGCGAAACTACATAACAGCATTTTGAATGACTTCTAAGAGAACAGTTTTCCCGATTACAAAAGGTGTTCAAATTCGGCGTATCATTTTAAATTGGCCGCCACTTTGTTTTACATCTATTACTAGCGGGTGGCAATGGCGCGATTGTAGTGTATTCATTAACTGATTGGCAGGTCGTGCGTCCAAATCTTTAATTGAATACTCACACAGAAACGGTGCAGGGAAATAAGTCCACATAGTGGGAAATAAAACCACTTTCGCGAAGTTGACTTACGAGTAGTTCCCATGTAAAGTGGGTCAAGGGAACTTAGTACACATTCTAAAATAAGAAGAGGGAACTAACATCCAACATTTAGAATTAGACAAAAAACTGTAAAGTGCAGTTAGTTATCACACTCTTTACGCAAAATTTTAAGCTTATCATGGATAAGTGCAGTCAATATTCATTATTAGTGAACAAATTTTATATGAAAACCAACAAGATTTTTGTGCATGTAAAGAACCTAAAGGCGTAGCAAAAAAAAATTGGCCAATGGAGGATCGATTTGGGGTGTGAAAATTAAAAATTCGCGCGAATTTTGGGTTGGGTTGTTGATTGGAATCCTAGTCTCATTTATTTTGTTTAGTACTTAATATGTACAAACATTTAAAACTTGAATTTTTCAAGTTATTGACGATTTTTCTTTTCAGTTTGTTATTGACTGCATTACATATACATATATTATGTATTTAAATATATATCTTTAATTCGAAATTTTGAAAATTTTGCTAATTAAATTTTGTAAATATATTACTCTGTCTCAGTTAAAAGTTAATTTCTCTTTTGTTAATACAAATTACAAAGTACCTACTTGACTCTTTAATTTTATTTTGTTCTTAGCCGACAGTGAGAATTTACTTTACATTAAAAGGGAACTAAAACCACTCAGAGTTTTTGGAATTTATTTCCCGCTTAACATGGGAACTAAGTCCACTTCGCGAAAGTGATTTTATTTCCCACTATGTGGGAACTAGGTCCCTCAGTAGACTTTCTTCCCGTGGACTTATTTCCCTGCACCCACAGAAACAGATCTCCCTAAGCAATTTAGGCGCCAACCGTGGAGAAAAAACCTTACAAACGCACCAATAGTCTTTCCTATCCTCCTATTCTTTCGACTAGTAAGTAGCACCTAAAATCATGCAATGGAATACTTCATTGCAGGTGCTGCTTACTGTTCAACAAAAAAAGGCATGCGCTGTGTTCCAACACTATAAGGGTACAGTATATATAAAGAAAAATAAAACCCATTTAGCGTAAGCAAAATTATAAGAAAGAAAAAAAAAAGACTTCACGGAAGTTTTTGTCATGTATGAAGTAAATACATTCCCGTTAGCTAAAATGCTTGGTACACTATTGCGCAATGTGTTTTTATTATTAAAACTTATTTTAAATATTTGGAAAGTTTCGCAGAAGTTGAAAAAAGATTTCAAAAGTTGAAAAAAAGCAAATTATCTTCACCGATGAGGCTCATTTGAAATTGGCGGTTACGTCAATAAACAAAACGGTCGCATAATGGGGTGAAGAAAATCCTAGAGGATTGTTTAAAATGCCAATGAAACCAAAAAAAGTTACTGTATGGTGTGGATTTTGGTGTTGTGGCATTTTTCTTCGAAGATGAAAATGGCAATGCAGTTACTGTGGATGGAGTTCGATATCAAGCGATGATTAGAAACTTTTTGTGGAGTCAATTGGTAGATATTGATGTGCAGAATATGTGATTCCAACAGGATGGTGCAACATACCACACAGCAACGAACTCAATCGATCTTTCGAAAGAGAAGTTTAACAATCGATCTTTCGAAAGAATAGTTTAACAATCGCATAATTTCCCGAAGAGCAGAAGTGAATTGGCCACCAAGGATATGGGGTTATGGGGTTTCTTGAAGAGTAAAGCTTATGCCGATAATCCTCAAACTGTTCAATCCTCAAAGACAACATCATCGAGCAAATATCACTTATTGAATCATTATTATTCGAAAAAGTGATTCAAAATGTTGCTTAAAGTTTGATAGTCTACCGAGCTAACATAAGAAGTCACTTGGACTACATTCTTTTGCATTATTAACCGGAACCAATTTCCAATTAAAATAAATACAGATTTCACACAATTTATGTCTTTCATTCAAAATTTAAAATGATACCTCAAATTTGAACACCCTTTACTTTTAAAGAGGGAATGCCCTGTGTTGTGAAGGGAATAGTTCGTAGATGCAGAGACAAGCTGATTGTTGGATATCACGCTTTATCACTTTATCTTAAGCAGTCAACCAGACAACTATGCCGTATATCAGTATCAGTCTCACGACCGAGACATACAGCCAGTGAATAATGCAGGAGTGTATGACCCACTTACTCCCAATGGCTTATTTGCAGGAGAACATGACAACCGTAGTTTTCCTTACTCTTTCTGAAATTGTAGTTTTCCTTATTAACCTTCATCGTAGAATATAAAGCCTATATAGGATTTATAAAGGAAGTATCGATTGGTGGAATCTTATATTTTCTAAGGAAGAGGACAAGTCCAGTTTTGTGAAGGACCCAATTACACGGATCTGTCCATTTCTTTAGCTTGTTAAGAGCGTTTTGTGGAAGTTCCATTAGCGTTTTTAAGTGCTTACGGCAATATCAACGTCATTCCCATAAGCAATCACTTTGCAACCATCCCCTTCCAGTCATGTAAGTAATTCATTCACCACCAAGTTCCAGAGTAGAGGGGAAAGATGTCCCCTTGCGGTGTTTCTCTACCAACGGAAAATTTGAATACACACAACAAGTTAAATCTCGCTTAAGCAATTATGGCGCCATCTGTGGGGAAAACCTATTGCACCAACTTCTTGCCTATCCTCCTATTATTGCAGTAGTAAGCAGCACACAAAAACAGGCAGTGAATCATTTGCTGGGTTCTACTTGCAGCAACGAAAACGCCTGCGCTGTGCCGACATAATAAGCGTACTGTATCAATTACAGAAAAATAGAAAACTCCCTTTAGCGCACGCTAATTAAAAAAAGAAAGAAAGAAATCGCGTATCAATGTCCGTAGACGGACGTTCGGAAAGAAAACTCAAAATAGTGCAAAGTACTGAATGAAATGTTGCAAAGTCGTTTGGTGGAACAGGGCACTGGTATATGCAGCTCTTCAAGATCATTTCTATCACTGGTAGGATGATATCTGAAGTCATTTGCAGTTTGGCTGGTTTTATATGCCGTTTGGCCCTGCAGATTTTTATTCCTTGAAGCTTTGTACCGCCAAGAGCAATCTGGCTCTAGTTAGCAGATCATCTAATTTATTAACTACTCGTATGATACGAGTATATTAAGGTAATATGGGAGCTTTCTGGAAAATGAGTATCTGGTAGCAAATTTAGCGTTTCTTCGCGAGAGATCGCCCAGGAACCATCTGTTTTTTTTCAAGCAGCTTTATGATTTTTTCAGCAATGATGCATCAGACGATTCTTCTATATTATCACAAAAGAGTCCCCAGGATATATGCACTAAAATACGTCACTAAAATACCTCTTAACGACGTATATAATAAATATGCAACCGTTCAGGGGTGTTTAAGCGAAATGTTTAAATTGTTGTAAATTGTATTCTTTCGAAAACATATGTCTCTCGGAAGCGTGTTATAAATTTTTTTTTCTGTATTCAGACAGTTGACAAGTGCAACTTCAGATGGTGGCATTAGCTGCATGCCTGCAGGACGAACAAATAATGTCTTACTATGAATGATTTCGTATTATTCTTCAGAACATCTCCTCTGGTAGTACCTAAAAAATAGTTGAAAGTTAACGACAAGTTTCCGTAGAGCCAGTGGTTGAAGATTGAATGTTAATTCTTGGTCATAATTTACAAACGCCTTTAATACTGTCGAGTATTTTTGGAGAATGTTACTAGCTATAGAAAGGTAACTCAATTTTACGTAAGCCGACTTTGAAATATAAGATAAGTGGTTATGCCAAGTTACGCAGAAGGGCCATACTCGATCAATGTCTTTTGAGATGTCCAAAGCTGGGGTTCTTGATTAGCCATGATGCTTAATTGCCATCCCTAATGATTTACCAAGCTTAGTGGGGTAGGTACCCAATGAGCATCGGCCTCGAAAACCAGATTGCCGATCATATAATTACCCACTGAATTTCTGAATATATGACGAACTCCACATTTGTTGCCTTCTCTATCATGAGAACATGAACAGAAGATGGCAGACATATTTTCCCTTTGTAGGGATACGGTTGAGTGCGGAGAAAATTTTACTGGGAGTACGACTTATTATGCATAAAATAGGTGCACATTTTGGTGCACAGTTTTTTGGTCTCAGCTTCTATTGGATTTTTGCAATTCAATTTTTGTAGAAGGCATTTCATTGCTCGTTGCCTTTGGTTGCCTTTGACCGTGACCTTGGGTTAAATCTGTTGAATACATATTTGCAAAAATATCAACTTTGTTTTTGGTGTTGTGGCTAGCGAACAGTTTTCTTTCACTTTAAGTAATCCTTATATTTATCTATGTCTGGCGATCCAAAACTCAGAGGCTGCAGAAGCTAGCCATGCTTGGTGTTTTCTTTCACTTTTGTAATTCAACCTAATAGTCTGCATATAAAGTTTTTCTTAGATTTTCATTAAGGAATTCAGCTGTACCATTCTTCTTTTCTTCACGGCAAAGTAATGACCAGAATTAAGGAGACCGTAATCCTCCTATTTAATGGTATTCCTAGTGGTGCATCTGTGGGGTTCGCCGGTTCAACTTCGCAGTATTCATCGGCAGACTTTCTGGTTTCCGATAACTTTTTACCTGATGCTTTTGTCAATTAAAATATTTAATAAAGCTTGTTAATACTTTTTAGTTTTAAGTTTTGTATATTAACACGAAATAAAGAAATAATAAAAAAAAACCTGGGACTGTTCTATACAACGGCGGCCTGCCCCTTTTAACCATTTCGAGACTTTGATGCTTTAAATATTTATTTTTGTTTAATGGTCCTTTCATAAAAATGGTAATCTCCAGTCGTGCGAATCCACGCATTAGCATACACACTTGCGGGAGGTTTTTCAGATGTTAGTCGCGTCGGCTCCTGCGTGTTAAAACTGCCAACATGCGATTTGTCCCCTTAGTTGGCTTTTGCGACAAACATTATTTGTTTCTTAGCCCGTCCTGCACGAGAGAGGATTTCAGCTTGAATATTTCCATTTAAGATGCATACTTTCCTTGAAAAGGGTGCCAGGCAACGATAAGGTTGATGAGCTGGCCACACAGGGTTCATATCTCGAATCAACCGGGCCGATACCGGAGGTTCACCCTGTAACCTTAAACAGTTGATTGCGAACAAAATACTAGTGGCGACTAATAAAAGGTGGAGGAAACTCTAGTCCTGTGCCATAACCAGGAAAATGCAGCCGCTATACATATAACAAACGCCAAGTCGAGAGTTTACTACAAATAGAAAAAAAGAACACTTTCTCTGCCGCATCAGAAATAAATTCATCGGACAAAAATATTTCTAGGACGTAGAAAAACTTCACGACAGAACCCCAAGGGCATCATAACGAATCTACATTGATCTAAGTGTGACGGATACATGTTTCTCCTGCCTCGTCAGCCCATTTACCTAACCTTTCCTTTGAAAGGAATATTTATTGTCCTTTGATAATAATTAGTTTTTTTATTCTGTTCTACTACCTACCAGTATCCTAGTTTTACCGTTCAACTATATCAGACAGAGTTTGTATCGATGTACCGGCATTTAAAATGAGACAACGTCTCGGTGGCTACAGAATTCCTTCTCAACAAGATCTCTAGCTAATGACGTTTGCTTAACTTAATATAATCGAATTGGTGTCAGCACTTAACAGATGTTGTATTTCTATTCGCATCCGAGCGAGTAAGAGGAAAGTTTTTTACTGAGTTATTGTTCATAATTCATCGGTCGAGTTTTTCGGTTAATTAAAAAAATTAATAATTTATTTTTACAAAGGAAATGTAGACCAATTGAATACACTGTAACTCGGCCTCAAACAGAATAAGTGCCAAGGCCGTGTATATTTATAAGTGCTTCCATAATATTAGAGAAAAGATCTACCGTACTTTTGGATAATCAATTGAGAAACTGTGCGAATTGATTTATTATTTAAACCAGAAAAAAAATAATATTTATTTTTTCTAGAATTATCTGCTTTAGAAATTGTGGCTCAAGATTTCCAGCGGTGTGCGGAGTAATTAGAAACTGTTTAAATCGACATCTGATAAAGGTTGAATCAGATATATAAAAAGTTTAAGTCTTTAACTTAATGCTTGAAATACAATGAAGCTTTGAAGGGTCACGTTGAATGAAGTTGAACCATAGGAAAACAGTGAAAGCTATCACAAAGCTGCGCTTATCTTCAACTACAAAATCGTTAAACCGGATCGTAATGTTTCGGAACGTTGCTGCAAAGCGCAGTTTGTCAACGCGAAAGTATTTTAAAGTATGGACTGTCAATCTATTTCTTGGTGTAGAGTTCGTGTCGTTGGTAATATTTGAATTTGAATTTGAATTTAGTTTGAGTCAAAACGTACGCAAGGCCTGTGCGTGTAACGAAAGCAGTGTACGCGCCAAATCGTGATTGTGGTTTGGGCATAAACGAATTTACCTAACGATGAGTTTTAATTTGCAGTTTTGTTAACTTTATGTCTGACTTATTTGAGGAAGTAGCAAATATAAATATTAATGGGCTTCTAGACAAAAGTCATTCCAAGAACTTATTATCAAAACAATTGTCAGATTAAACGAGTTGGTAAGAATTTTTTGAAAAACAAAATTACCACAAACCTATGAAAATCCTTTTGAATTGCTTGTTAGACTGCAACAAAATTGTAAATAAATTTAAAATTAAATTGGAACTGCTTTAAAATCCAACAGACCTGGAATGATTTAAAACGATTGCGTTCTGATTTTACAATAAACCATGTCAAATGAATAAATCAGAAATAGGTACTAATGCTGACAGCACTCGACTGTTAGCATTCCTAATGTCATCCCATTCCCAATCATTCGTTTAAAACTATTTCGTTTCCCTTAACAACAAAAGTGCTCCTGAATTTTAATCTGGGTTAAAGCAATTTCTATAAATCTCTTTCAACAATCTAGTACGCTATAAAATTTTATATAAATTTTTTCTTACAGAAAAGTTCAGCCTCAAGCAGGCATTTAAGACGCGAGGTGATATGCGTTGAAACGCAATTTAAAAAATTCCTATGCAAAGTATTTGAGGCGCCACATTGATCTACACACCAAAGGACATTCCACATTCAATTCGATTGACAGATATCCGCATAGAAAGGGGTTGGAAATTTTACAATTGGCTTTAAAGTTGGGGTGAACTGTCGTCCTTTTTTTATTACACTTTCTCGAAATGGATACTTTTTTATTACACTTTTATCTCTATCGATTGGACAAATTGCTGTGAGAAGAAAAAAAATGCAAGATTATGCCAAAATGTTAAGTAGTAACTTTCGTAGCATCATATTACGCGAAGGAAATGTATTAACATTACGATAGGAAACTTGAGAGCCATGATACAAGTTTAGGTTGAAATATTCTCTTAGAACTATAATTTGGTTCAATGTCAAGCTGAAAAAAGGTTTTGTTATCAAATTGAAAATAAATATTAGGTTCAAGTAAAGTACACAATAATCCTTCCCAAATATCCCGCGTAATCGCCATTGATTTCACACAGCAAAAAAAATATGTATGAATGTAGATACCTACCATTGCAGCTCACATTCATTTACCGCAATTTCCTTTGCACCACAAATCGCTTCAACATTGTCTATACATGCGAAAGCCACATAAATAATGATGGCTAAAATAAATTTGTCTCTATTTATTCGGGATTTTATTTGGAGGATTCAGTCACCAGATTTATCCACCTTCGCTGTGCCGATTCGGAATCGGAATCACCCAACCGCACCGTATCGAACGTATTCCATGCTTGTGTAGTCCTGCGGTGGCCAGTAAAAAGCTTTATTCAATTTTCAATTGTTTTGTTATTTGTTCGCTCAGGCATATTGGCCAATTGTAAATTTAATCCAATTGTGATTCAGACTGTGTATGTGTTTGTGGAAAAAATAAAAATAGAACAGTCCTGACGATAGCTCGATTCCGCATCTATGCTATAGTGTTGTGAAATAATTTATTTTCCGGCAAACGTAGCAGGGTAGGTATCTACTTTTAAACAATGGATTCCGATGCGACTGTCAGGATTATTTTGCAGCCATCCAGAAATCGGATTAAAGGTGTGACTGAGTGGTTTTCGTTGTTTTACACGAAAGATAGAAGAACAGGATGGTTTTCTATGCTATCGATGTCATTCGTAGTGTTATTATTGATGTTTTCGCCGTCTTAAGATTATGTCATAATTCTGCAGAATTGTGACATATTACTTCCGGTTCCGATGATCGTTATTCGCTTCCTAATAAAGTAAATGGATAGCGAATTTTTGAAATTTTGTGGGAACTGCAGGACAAAGGACGTTTACTTCCCTAATCAATTGAATAGTGCAGGTTATGTGACAGTTGTTAATAGTGTTGATTTAGTTAATATAGAATTAGTTACATATCGAGCTTGTCTGCAATTCTTCCCCTGCGTGAAAACCCAGATTTTACTTACAACTTTTTAAAGTAAACCTCATGGCATTGTGGTATTCAAAACGAGTACTTCACTTGGGGACTACAATTAAAATCATATTGGCCAATAACTCATTTTGTCTGAAGCTGACATAGTCCCACTCGACAGGTGATTTAAGCCACACAATAACTTTATTACTGTTTAAGGCCCATTCTTTATTTGCACAATGTGGGGGTTCACATACAGGGACATACTAAGAATATCACTGCAGCGCCCCTCCAAAACAGGTAGAACTACGAATGTAAAATAGTCTTCCATGCGAGTCTGCGGAGTGAACTATCCAGGATGTACAATATGCATATAAAATAACGCAATCTCAAAATATGGACTGAAAAAATACAAAAATTGCAATTCTATCCTGTTTGTTATATTACAGGCGTAGAATTCAATGCAGTTAATTATATCTGTGCCTGCCAATATCTTCAAGACAAGGACAAGGGCACGGATATATTAACCTTGGCCGAAACCTATGTCAAAACATCTACAGACTCAATGCGGCTGTGCTGTCTTTACTTTGAACTAAACTACATACCTGTTTTCTGTCCTACAGAACCTACTTGAACCCTTGCGATTTGGCTCAAAAGGATTTGTATTGCATAAAAGAGGAGTCATTGGAATATAACACTTAAACCTTCGCCCCTACAGAATCTTAGAACATTCTCTAATAAAGGCAGTAAACTTCTTCCCGAATCGATAGGAGGACTTCAGCATTACACTCGCCTGATTAAGACTGATTGGAATGAACTTCGCGAATTTTCTGCATCCCTGCTAGATGTTGACATTTGCGATTAAGCGTTTACGGAAATGATCCGTATCGACATGAAACTCTGCATTCCCCACTCAATAAACAATTTCGGATTTAACAAACTTTGGTTCAACAAAGAATGCAAGCAAGGTACAGCTACAATGACCAGAGCATTGAAGGATTGACGCTCAAGTCTAGGTTAGGTAAGGTTTATGTGACTGTCGGCAGAAGCCGACACACTTAGACCAATTTAGGTTCATTGTGATACCACGTATATTATCTACCTCAACTCTGTAGATGGGACTGGCCAACGACACGCGGTTGTTCTCAAACGGTCCCCCATCTACGTACTAACCGCGCCCAACGTCGTTTAATTACGGTGATCTGACGAGAACCGATTAACTCGAACGTGGTATGGTCGTTGGTTACGCTCAAGTCTAACTCCGTAACAGGTACAAACAATCGGTGGAAGATGCAAAGTCGAGTAACAATAAGAAAAAGAATATCATGTACTGTCTTAGTGCTTCACGCGTTTTTGGTCCAATGTCAAGAAAATTAAAACAATTTCAGCTACTCTCCCTTACCTCGATTTGTGAAGAATCCAAGAAAATGCAATCACCAATTATTCCGCGAATGCATTCGTCAATGAAACCAATACACGTTAAAAGAAAAAACTGGATTGCAAAACGGAGTTGGGACAGGATGGGATACCTGCAATACTATTAAAATAAAGTGCACGACTGGATCATACGAAAACTTTCTCGCTTTTGTAAGAATTGGTTACGAATCACATTTTCTCATTAGCCATTTTCTATACTCGTAAAGTCAGGAAAAATGAATCGTTACAATTTACATGGCTTATATTATTTTGCAGACAGCTATATTTGATTTTTCTTAATTGCATTAAAAAATAACAGTATTAATAAAAATGTATTTTTACTTTAAAATGCACTTGGTATCTGTGCTGTCTTTTGATGAAATCTGAGTATGCCGATTCCAAGTACATAGTTAAAACACTAACATAGATCAAAACTGTTAAAGCCGATTTTGAGAAAAGTGAAGTTTTTGAAAATTTTATAAACAGTTAGCTATATGAATTAAAACTTTTCAGAATCTGAGTATACAAAGTTGTTTATGATATAGGCGTTTTCCTGCTGTGACTTTGTTTTCAATTTGCATTATGTTTCTGTGACATCCCTGCTACTCCGTGCACGAAATTCAGCGCTTCAAACGCAGCCAAAGCCTTCATGTCCCTAGCTGATTCATTTATTTCGAGGAAGTACTACCAACCTCAAGAGACTAACTTTGTAGGTACCTACAAATGTCTTCCACAAAACTCATTCTTTGCCGTCGATTGTGTGCACTTCCATCCCAGGCGGGGTTATTTTCAGACTCAGCTGAGGTTATTTCGAACTCGATTTTTCGTTTGTTCAGGCTTGGCTCTAACTATTTTTTTTTTTACTAAGCTGACAAAAGTTGGTGCAAAATCGTGCGAAAAAAAAGCAGAAAAACACCCAAACTAAAATCATTAAAATCTACGGATCATATCCACAACATAGGTAATTGCATAAGTAATTCATATATGCGAAAGAGTAATTAATTATATACATAAATCATTAGGGAATTGTCCAAGCGTTTGGCGGAGGCCAGCAAGTTTTCGTGTACGTAAACTGTAAACTACGAACTTTGGTAAACCTTTTGCGAGATTCTGCTAGCACCGCCCGCCAAACAAAAAGAAATACAAACCTTCACAAATTATATAAATCTGGCATTGATCGAATCATCGGAAGAGCGACCAACTCGATTCTTCACCACCCCACTTACACCTGCATATGGCACAGAGAAACTCGCCGTTTTCACACTTACACCAGTAGGCTGCGAGTTTTAACTCCAGAGACTACCGTACCTCAGTGTCCCCGGAACCCACATTGCTTGTCACTAACTATTCTAACAGCTCGGCCGCTAGCAAAATACCATCATCCGTCCTCCATCCTTCGCCCACACAGGGGAGACTATTTGTCACATTCCACAGGTTACGTTCCTAGTTTCTAAAAAGATTAAAAGTGCCTAAAATCCAATATATGCTTTAACCTTAAGTAAAATATACCAAAATTGTAAGAAAAGAAAAGCGAAAAAAGAACAAAAAATTGTGAATACCTAACCTGTAAAAGTAATTTCCCTCCTTCTAATAATTTAACTCCTCACCTGTGAACAAATTGGATATATTGCCTGGTGATAGTTTGGCGAAATTTATAATTCCCTATAGAGGCAATCGATCTTCAGCATCAACAGCCCTCTGGATGAGAGGTGAGTTTTTTTTTCGATGGCTTAAATTACCTTTTGCCATACCTCCTCTATAAATATAGATAACCTGTAAATTATTTGGGTCCATATTTCAAAATATTAATATTTTGCACCTCGAAATGGACCTTTACGAATATAAACAAATTTAATAGTTTTTCGATTACACTATATTTAAGAATAGTTATTGAACATTTTAAGCCAATGCGCCACCCAATTTAGTTATTATACCCTATTCTAAGGGTATATTTATTTTGACGCATAGTTTGTAACATACCTTAATATCGCCCGTAGACCCCTAAAAGTTACTATATTTATGATCAGCATCGATAGTAATGTCGATCTAGCCATGTCCGTCCGTCCGTCCGTCCGTCCGTCAGTCCGTCGGCAAAAATTAGGCCTTTAAACTGGACCTAGAGAGCTGAAATTTTAACCATATACTCTCTATGGTCCCGAAATAATCAAGTTTAAGAATTTTTGAAATCCGCCCACAGACACGCCCACAATTAAATAAAACAAATTTTGGAAAAAATTGAACTTTGAGCTAGAAAGCTGAAATTTTTTATATATATGATCTATGGCCCATAAAACTGCTTGGGACATAAAATTTTCAAAATCCGCCCGTGTCAGTGGGCCCACAATTAAATAAAACAATTTTATTGAAAAACCAAAATTTGAGGTAGGGAGCTGAAATTTATAATATATACTCTCTAGGGGCTCTTTATGCTCATGTGTAAATATTTTCAAAATCCACGGGAATGACAGAACTAACATGGAAATGACAAATTCCTATCATGGTAATGACGACACAGCATGGAAATGACCTTATCCTTATTAAAGCAAATTAAAACACATCTGAAGTCAGTTTTTTAAATAAACGTTTAAATTACAAATAAGCTACAAAAAAGGAATGTTAGGAATTTCAGTCCTGTATTATTAAAATAAAAATAAAAACGTAGGTATTTAAATTAAATTTCATACATTGTTGCTTCAGTACAGATTAGGAAACATTAATTTTGTGGGGGAATTTATAAAATACACGCTTTCCTCGCAGAACCATGATTGGTTTCGGTAAAATGGCCAAAATTTGTATATAGAGCTTATGTATGATACATCATCATGGTTTAGTATGAAATATTGTTTTTTCGACCTTCACGTTCCTTTTCCGCGCGTAGTTTTTATACTCTATTCTAAGGGTATATTAATTTTGACGCATAGTTTGTAACATACCCTAATATTGCCCGTAGACCCCTAAAAGTTACTATATTTATGATCAGCATCGATAGTAATGTCGATCTAGCCATGTCCGTCCGTCCGTCTGTCGCCAAAAATTAGACCTTTAAACTGGACCTAGAGAGCTGAAATTTTAACCATATACTCTCTAGGGTCCCGAAATAATCAAGTTTACGAATTTTTGAAATCCGCCCACAGACACGCCCACAAACTCAAAAAAAAAAAACAAATTTTGGAAAAAATCGAATTTTGAGCTAGAAAGCTGAAATATATTTTTATATATGATCTATGACTCCTAAAACTGCTCGGGATAAAAAAATTTTCAAAATCCGCCCACTGACACGCCCACAAATAAATAAAATAATTTTTTTATACCCTATTCTAAGTGTAGGTATATTAATTTTTCAAAATCCTAAGTTTCAGCTAGGGAGCTGAAATTTATGGTATATACTCTCTATGGGCCCTTTATTCTCATGTGTTAATTTTTTTTAAATCCGCCTACTGACACGCCCACAATTAAATAAAACAATTTTATTGAAACACCCAAGTTTGAGCTAGGGAGCGTTTTTTTTTTTTTTGATAAAATCCTTTAAATGTTATATAACAAAATATGTAGAGCGTTCTTAACAATTCAACCATTTTTTTTTTTTTTTTTTTTTTAAAAAAAAAGGAAATCCAAATCCCAGAGCACTCAGACTCGGTAACGGTCCATTGTACTACTAGGCAGAAATCCTACTTTTGGTATAGAGGCATGTGAATGGGTGGCGTATGTTGTTGTTCCACATGGGGATTGAACCTGCACCGCACTGGTCACAAGCCAACACACTAACCTCTACACCGTCGCCACAATTCAACCATACTTAGACTTTTGTCACGCCCACTTATGAGGGATAGGAATAAGAATAGGGTATCCAACAGTTCGCTCAAGCGGACTGTAGCCCGTCCCTATGTTTTTTTTTATCATTTTCAGCGTTTTTCTTTACTTTTTAACTTTTGGTCGTTTGTCAAAAACATCAAGAATTCGGCCTCTTCATCTACTCCGACACTGATTTACAATGACATTCCAGCCGTCAGCTCTTTAGATAAAGTAAATCTGCCTGCTGCTCACTTTGCAGCTAGCTCAACGCTCCCAGATTTGCTTTATCTCCCCCTGTACTCGAGCGCGTAGAATACTCCATGGGACCAATCCACTTTCGCACTCGTACAGTGGCTAGAGTCCGCTGGTCTAGATGATATTTCCCCCATCGTTCTGAAGAGGTGTTCTTCTACGCTGGCAAAACCACTGCGTAAGCTTTTCCATCTGTCCTATTCTTCGGGGCTCTTTCCGGGAAGATGGAAAACAGCATTTGTCCAGCCTGTCCCAAAAAAAGGCGAGTGTTCTTCCTTTTCCTCCTACCGACCAATTGCACTTACTTCCCTTCTTTCTAAGGTCATGGAAACGCTGATCAACCGTCAGCTAATGAAATATCTTGAATCTCGAAAATTTCTCAATGACCGGCAGTACGGTTTCCGGGCAACAGGTCCACCGGTGATTTGATGACATATCTTACCGAAAAGTGGAACCAATCTCTTCACCATGGTAGTGAAAATAAGATCGTTGCGCTTGATATTTCAAAGGCATTTGACAGAGTTTGGCATCAAGCTCTCTTGTCGAAAATGCGTGCATTTGGAATCGATGATACTCTTCTTCAATGGATTAGAAATTACCTTTCGGACCGTTCAATTCAAGTTGTCTTGGATGGTTTCAAGTCTGCAATTCACCAAATAAATGCTGGTGTTCCCCAAGGCTCCGTTCTGTGCCCGACTCCCTTTCTCATTTTTATAAATGATCTCCTGTCTGTTACTTCTAATCCAATCCATTCTTTTGCTGATGACAGTACAATCAGCTTTTCATACTCGTTTCTTGGGTCACGCCCCTCTTCTTCGGGTGTGGAACTGGAACGGCAACATATGTTAAGCTCATAAAATTCCAATCTCAACAGCATAACTCAGTGGGGTACAACCAATAGAGTGGAATTTAATGCTTCCAAAACACAATGCTGTCTCCTGTCATTAAAGCAAAACCCACACACACTGCCATTATCCATGAATAAATATAGATAACCTGTAAAGTATATTTAGACTATTCGGACTAATTTTATATACATATTGTATTGTATATGTTCCGGGTTTTTCAAATCCTACTTATGTCCATTTACTTTTACCCTTTTTTCAACTTCTTCTAATTTGCTATTAATTAATCTACTACCTATATAATACATAAATAAATCTAACAGAACTTACTTAAAATTAATTATGGCTATTTACTTAACATTAAATAAAAGATAAATGTGTTCCCATATACTTTGACATGTTCTAATTTCGAATTTGGATGGGGTTATGTGTGGTCGCGCTCGAGTTGATTACAAGTAGCCTTATAGATTAGATGTGATATTTGTTTTAAAGAAAGGACAGTTTTTACTAACATCATGAGTATGGGGGCTGTCAGGGCGTTCACTAATTTCACGAGTGGGAGGGACTCAAGGCAACTTAACACCTATTGCCCCGCGAACCAGACTGTACAGTAGCAAGTAGGGTCCGTCCGTTAATTATGGAGTGGAGAGGTGTTTGCTCTGATAACTTGGCATGAAGACAAAACGGTTCTTTTGTTGCGTCTGGCTACCGTAGGACCACACCTATGCCCAGTCCGACTTCACCTAGCTTTGATTATGCAATCATGCCAAGTTACCGTCCGGCAAGGTAGTAACCACAGTGTCCTCGGTTGCAACAACTTTATTCGAATCTTTTGCGAAAATCTGAGTACACCATATTCTTAAATTTACTTCAAGTATTGAAATCAGAAAAAATAAAAAAAATCATTTGTTCCGTTTAAGAAAATTTATGTTTTTCCCAATTTTTGCAACTGCTAGGTATCAGAAAAAATTATAAAAAAATATTTTTTCGTAGGTAAATATTAATATCAGGAAACACATCAAACTTTTTTGACAGCACTTCATCCGTTTTTGAGATATTGTTGGTTTTCTTAAGTGCCGTTAATCGAGTCTTTTTGGAAAAACTATGTCTGCCATCTTCTGACACTCACCTCAAGTATTCAAAATATTAAAATTGGTCAAAATCGCTAGAGTCGTTTGTTGAGAAAAGTGAAATTTTCAAAAATTCAACAGACTGTTATAGGAATAAAAAAATTATAATAAAATATTTCCAAAATTTTGATATGCAAATTTTTTCAAAAGGTGGTATAAGTTCGTGTGTAAGTTATATTTGAAACACCTTAATTGTTTTATATTTCAAAATCGTTAGAGCCATTTTTCAGAAAATCGGTGTTGGAAAAAACGATTAGTTGGGTAGGTACGGTTTTCTAATTGATATAATAAAAAAAATGCCGGTGAGGTGTAAGCCGACAAACGCCAAAATCGATGTTTGAAGAAAATCCGTCAACTCACTGTGGTTGGAGCCTCGGCTACAGACGGACAAACAGACAGAAGGACCGACGGACGAAAATGCAGGACATACTTTTTTGGAATTCTCTATGGTCGTAATATCATACCTCACAAATTATATATATTCAACTATTTTTAGTTTGTTATATGGGTGTTTTAATTTATCAAAACATGAGCTGGTCCAAACATATTTCAACATTAAAGCAATATCTGCGCTCTTCCATCCGTAGCTTCTATCATCTCAAAAAATGTTGCGATAGCAGAACTTTAAGCACTGCCTATTTTGGCATTTTCCATTCAAAACTTCAATATGGTATAAGTGCCTACCTAGCAAAAATTCGCCCTCTCCTCGTCCTGCAGAAGTGTGCTATAAGGAAAATCTGCGGTGTTAACAGCTTGACTCGCTCTATGCCCCTCTTTAGACCATTAAAAATCCTTCCGGTCAGACATTTGTATTATTTTAAAGTCTCCAAGTTATTTTATATGAGAGGTGGCTATATGCAGAGTCCTATATCTGACGTCCGTACTCTGCGAAGCAATCGTGACCATTATGTAACTGTTCCCACTTTTCGTACCACCCATTTTAGAAACTTTTTTTCCATCGTGTCTCGCAAATTGTTTAATACGTTTTCTAGGGCTCTTCGGTGTACCAGGCCTTGTCAATGTTCTTAAAAAAAGTCAAACTGTTTCTTCTGGATTTTGATCACAGTCAAATTGAAGTTCTGCTGCATTATAGTGCTTAGTATTAAACTAATTTCTTAAAAAATCAAAATCATTGTATAGGTTTTTTCGCGTTTTGTTATATCATATCATTAATCATTTAAATATTGCTTAGCCCACATATTTCTGAATTTTATTTATGAAGTAGCATTTATCACTATTTGAATTTTCAAATACAAATGTCACTAACTATTCTTTATTATACCTGAATTTGTGTTATGATAGTTTAAGAAAATTAAATTTCCATTTTTATAAAGAATATCTAGTGATTATAAATAAAAAAAAAAAAACAAAAAAAATATTTGTGGAAAATGTAAAAAAGGTCACTATTAAGTACTCACATAAAGTTATATCGATTTGATGTGTTGTGGTAATCGACTGATGATCCCAAACACAACATCTGGGTGAAACGCCAAATTGGAAAAAGGTCACTATTATGAACTCACGTAATATCATACCTCATACTCAGTTTGAGTTCAAAATTTCAGCACGATTGCAAAATCTTTCTCATTAGTACCTATACTGAAGTTTACGAGAAAATTAAAAAAAAATATGCAACAACTTGCACCTTTTAAATGATTGTTTTGAATTTTTTAGTTAAAACAACATTAGGTAAGAAAAAGTGTAATTGTAATGAAAAGACATTCAATGGTTGACAAACAGAAGAAATTATAAAGTCTCTGAAATTTATAACTTGCATTAAAAACTTACTGTTAATTCAAAAGACCCTTTTAGGGCAATTTGCATCGCCAATCATTGCTTTTTTTTTTTTTTTTTTTTTTTTTTTATTTAAAAAGGAATTCCAAATCCTAGAGCACTCAGACTCGGTAACGCTCCATTGTACTACCAGGCAGAAATCCTCCTTTTGGTGTAGAGGCATGTGAATGGGTAGCGTATATTGTTGTTCCCCATGGGGATTGAACCTGCACCTCACGGGTAACAAGCCAACACACTTTTTGACTTTTTGACTTTTAAATTCATTTTTATTAATTATTAGCTTATATCAACTTATATACTAGACAAAAATGAGTAAATCTAACTTAAAATTAACAGGATACTTATTCTAGATTATTGATCCTTATGCGGACGCCCTAAACTTAACTCTATCTTATAATTATTGCCTTTCGGCCTAAAAACTATTTTACGAACTAATCTTACATATTATGTTTTCATCGAGAAAATTTTTAAGAAAACTCGGCATCTTTATCAAATTTTATATTTTTATATAAAAAAACAAATTACAAACTACCTACTCTACTTACTTAAACTACTTAACATATTCTAACTATAATTAGGATTCTGAGCACTCGTTGCATTACGAAACAAGTGGTCAAATTCGCAATTGCTTTCCGAGCGCCTGGCAGTCGTCATCGTGCACACGCGCCGCCGTGAGCTGACTGATGCCTTACAGAATCAATCACCTCCCGGAAGCACCACCACAAGTTGGCGAGCCCGGCCCCTCCCAGAAACGCCCTAGCTAACTTAATCTATCTTACAAACTAAGAGGATGTTACCTAGAGTAACGCACCGTCTTGGGAGGGCATGTTGAACCCTCCACCCTCAAAAAGCCACCAAAATTCGGCAAATTGCTTTTCTGTATCGAATTTATCCCTCTCCGCTATTGCGGTACTAAAACGGAGGAGCTCATGAGCATTGGCGACGTCCTCGCCGCGGATGAGCCGCTTATCTCTCGCACTGCGGCAGCGGTGGTATAATACCGGGATACCATCCCTCGTCTGTACCAGCCCTTTTGCATCAATATGGATAAATGCCTCTGGCGGGATAAAGCCAGACCGGAGTGTACTCTCAATGTACATTTCATTGGGGTAGTAAGCCCCAAAGATCAGACTATTGTCGCTGGCCATCGCCCTTGCAACGTGCCTTCGAGTCACCTTAATGAGGAAATTGTCAATCCTATTCAACTGAGCCCCATCGTATAGGACCTTGTTGGGATAGTATTTTATATAGTTGGATTCAGGCGTTCGGAACAACCGGAGACAGGTCCTAAGACATTGTCTCTCCAACACCCGAATCTTTTCCATATAGCTAGGCGCTATATTAAACCATAATGGACAACCATAAGCGATGATCGGCCTTATAAGGGCCACGTAGCAAATGACCTTCACTCTGGAGTCAAGTTGACTGCTATGAAACAGTCTCCTTGTCAGAGCATAAGCCTTCTTGGCCCCAGCAAGACAAGCAACTATATGTCTATCGAAATATAGATACTGGTCAAGCCAGATACCTAGATATCTAACTGCGCTTCTCACCGCCAATGGCTGCCCATTTTGTCCAATAATGGCCAATTTTTTCCAGTTTTTTCTGGTATCCCTAGAGGCCCCAGCCAATGGAGTTCTGAACAAGATTGTTTCCGTCTTCTGAAAGTTGATTTTCAACTTCCAGTCGTCGCAATATCGCTTAATTTGATCAAAGTCACGCTGCAAAAGGATATTAATGACCTCGATTTTAGGACCTGATCTGTATGCCACCAAATCGTCGGCATACGCTATAGCATGTCTGAGTGAACCCACCAGATCACTCGTGTAAATGTTAAACAGGATCGGAGAATTGACCGCCCCCTGCTGTAAACCGTTTTTAATTTCAAAGACTCTGCTCGAAGTCACGTTGCCACATTTGACAACGAACTTCTTTCCCATAAGCATATTATAAATTACATATAGCAAAGGTTTGTGCATCCCCCGCCTGGTCAACTTGTAGAAAAGTCCCTCTAACCATACGGTGTCGAAAGCCTTCTCAAAATCAACCAGACAAGCACCCGTGCATTGGCTCTTGCATTTATTCCACTGAATGTCGGAAACCAGTTTCGACGCGGCATGAATAGTGTCATGCCTCGCCCTGAAACCAAACTGGTTGTCCGGAATTATGTTATTGTCCTCGACCCACTTTAACAGAGCTCTATTGACAACCCTTTCAAAGACCTTGCTAATATTCGGAAGCAAGCTAATTGACCGGAGATTGGCAGGGTTCGTCCTATCTTTACCTTTTTTCGGGATAGGGTGTACCACAGCTACCTTCCAATGCGCCGGATAATGTGCATTATTCAGCGCATTGTTAAACAGCGTGGTGAAAATATCTACAGCCTCCAGAGGCAGGTGTCTCAATACGACGTTTGGAACACCATCCATCCCCGCCGACTTTTTATTCTTTAGTGACTCGAAGATGCACAGAAGATCATCCTTCGACACGAACAAGTGCGATGCATATCGGCCATTGGCGACAACTGCATTAGCATGGTTTTCATCAGTGAACACGGTGAATCCGTTATTCTCAGATCGCCAATTCTCAAGTTCGGTGCGCAGATAGAAGTGGCTCACCAGAGCCCTATTCTCAATGTCGTGGTTACGGCGAACAGGATTGTTCACCGTATACACGGCCTCGAAACAAGCGCCCAGCAAATCCACTTTCTCCTGTGGGTCCTCGACCACGAAAAAATCGTCGTTTGAAGCGACACTTTCTGGACTTATTCCAGCAGTCAGTACTGTCTGTCTGTTCTCTGCTGTCTGGGAGATTCGAACACAAGGAATATCATTGTGATCTTTCCTCCTGAACAACTTATTTATCTGTGGGAACATATTCGGACTACAGGTTTTAATAGCCCGAATTTTATTGCCCCAATACAGACTTACAGATTTTCTGTAATTTTCTTTAATCAGCTGTTTCAGGATTCGGATCTCTGACTTCAGCATCCTAACCTCCGGGTCGTTGGGGTCAGCAAATTGTCTGTACAGCCGTTTAAGCCTCGAGAGCAGTCTACTTTTCTGTCGGTATAGTGCGTCGATTGTAGGGTTTCTGTACTTTTCTGTCTGGTCGTCGTCGGAACGTCCTACCCGAGGAATAGTTCGTTCCATAGTTCGTTTGATGGCGTCGTCCATTTGCAATAAATGCCGATCAATGTCATCATTTGTCATGTTACTGTTTGTCGGTGGGTCGATCCCACTCGAACGTATATCTCGCTTTAAAAATCTGGAGAAGCGCGACCATTGTGCCCTCCGATAATCGAATGAACACACTGCTTCGTACTCCTCCAGCAGCGTTTGCTCGTTCGGGATCCGTATTGCGGCTGCGAGTCCGTAGTGGTCACTATCGTACTCAAACGCACGCAAACAGTTCCGCGTGTTTTGATCTATGTTCGTCAGTTGAAGTCTTGCGTCCGTTAAGGCCAAGTCCAGGAAAGCACCGCTTCTTGGGAAAGAAGGGATATCCGTCGCGTACAACTCGAGGTTGTACTCAATCATATTGAGGCGCCACCAGTCGTGAAACTGGTTGCCCCTGGGATTTGCAGTAACATTTCCCCATGCCGCATGTTTGGCATTAATATCTCCGGCCAAGAAGTAATAATTCTCTTCCGAGTTCAGCTGCAGACCACGAAAAAGTGTCTCGAGCTCTGTCATAAATTGGTTTGGTGGAGGTGCAGCAGGTGCGTAAAGCGACACCACATACAATCTCCTCCGGCTATGGAGAGGAATGCATATGATGCATGCCTCCAACAACTGGAACCTACGTACGTCCCCGCTATATATAACCCTATGGCGCAGGCCTTTTCGAATTAAGATTCCAACCCCACCTCCTTGAGTGGAGCGAGGCCGGTCTCTTCTTATTACATGATAGTCTTTGTATCCCAATTTGTGCTTCTGATTTAGCTTAGTTTCGCTAACCAAAAGCACATCCGGGTTTTCGGTTTTCAACAAATTGGCAAGTGACGTTCTTTTCTCGATCCTGACTAGTGAATTAACATTCACAGCAAGGATCTTTAAGTTTCCCTCATCCAGCGCAGACATTAGATTTATGGCACACCAGACCCCACAAACAGCTCCGAATAGATAAAGTCAATTCGGGCCGCTTGTTCATTTAATTGTTTCTGGAACTTATCGATCTTTCCGTGCAGAGACAGAAGGATCGATTTTAAGTCCAGATCCACCTCTGGTGCCTTTTGGGCTACCTTTGGTTGGTTTGATGTCATGTGGGCTTGACCCGGTCCAGCTGCCATTTGGGCAAAGGACACGTTGGGTGCCACAAAATTTGCGAACGAGCGACTCCTCTGACGCCTATCATCTTCAGACTGCTGTTTGCGGGCCTGGACTTGTTTTTTCAACTCCTGGTACTTTGGACAACCCCTGAAGTTGGCGGGATGCCCAGAGTTCCTGCAGAGCACACAGGAGAGTACACTCCGATCTTCGACTCTCTCCTTACCCAGAGAGCATTCACCATGTATGTGGTCCTTATCGCACTTCACGCATCTAAACTGCATGTTGCAGTTAGCTGCGGCGTGCCCGAACCTTTGGCAGCGCATACATTGAAGTATGCGATCTGACCTCTTTATTTTCTCCCACCTTACAGCATGGTAGTACAGGTAGCGGATATTTCGCAGCCTGTCAATTTTGCTGTCGGGAGTGAGCTGAACCAGGAAGAATGGTAAGTGACGGTTACCACCCCTTGCCACAGCCGAGGAAAACGGCTTGACCCCCACGAACTTGAGGTCATCGCTTTCAAAGTTCTTTAGCTCTCTTTCGAGCTCCTCCGTTTTTATTGAGGGATCAATTCCCTTTAATACAACGGTTTTTAGCTTTTGCTCTCTTGGGGTGTACGTAAAGTACTCGGTCTTAACCTCTCCCAAGGCGGTGCGCACCCTATTGTACTCCTCTATTTCTTCACAAATAATTATGTGTTTATTGGCCGATAGCCTTTTAACATGAAAGTTCTTTGTTATAAGCCTACATAACCTTATACTATCACTTATGTCGAAATTACTCACATTAATCGGTGGAATTTTGTTCTTCCTTGCTGGTTTCTGCTGCTGTTGCTGCTTTGACTGCTGTTGCTGATTTGGCTGCAGTTGCTGCTTTTGTTGCTGCTGTTGCTGCTTTTGTTGGTTCTGTTGCTGTTGTCGTTGTTGTTGCTTCTGTTGATGTTGTTGCTGGATTTGCTCCCTCAGCACTATTTGTTGTTGCTGCTGCTGTACTTTTTTCAGCCTCAACTGCTCACGTTTCTCAAGGAGCTCTTTGATGAGTTGGTCAAGCTGAGCCTCCTCATCATCTTCCTCTCTATCCTCCATTTGGATGACATTGCTATCATCGTCGTCGACCGGTAGGTCCCTGAAGGAGTTTCCCTCTCCGACGTACCGGCCCGCTCGCACTTCAGCTTCGTAAGAGCTGGTGTTATCCGTGTCATCATCGGTACCAGCCATCGATGATTCCACATTAGGGCCTGCCAGGTTCGCCCTTCTCTTCGCAGAAAGATTCGGCTTTGGATTAAGCTTCCGTCGCCTCTTCTCCACCTTCCGAAACTCCTCCTTCTCTACTTCTGTCGCTGGGTTTTCAGCTGCTGCTACTGACTTTGTTGGTGCTGGTATTGCCTGCGAGAACACTCGCCTAGGCAACGATCGACCCGTTGTTGTTGCTGCAATTGGTGCCATTTTAGAAGCATGTGCAGCTACTGCCCTTGGCATACACACTGCTGCTGCTGCTGTTCTCGTTGCTGTTGCTATTGTTGTTGTTGTTGCTGATGTTATTGCTGCTGCTGTTGTTGCTGCTGTTGCTGCTTTCGTTACTGCTGTTGTTGCTGCTGTTGTTGCTGCTGATTTTTTTGCCGGCTCACGTGTTCGCACCACACGTCGCAACGGCACACCCACACCCGTAAGCGGGACCACCGATTTTCCGGGGTCCATCGCCTGATAATGCGGCACTTTTTTTTTGTTTATTTTTGTGTCTCTATCACTATATTTCCGAAAAAAAATAAAATTAAAAATTGAAGACTGGCCGAGAATCGAACCCGAGTCTCCGGCGTCAAAGTCGGACGCCTACTTTTACTTTTACTTTTAAATTCATTTTTTAATTGTTACTGAATATCAACTTACGTACTAGACAAAAATGATTAAATCTAACTTAAAATTAACAGGATACTTATTCTTATTTATTGGTCCTTATGCGGACGCCCTAAACTTAACTATATCTTATAATTATTGCCTTTCGGCCTAAAAACTATTTACAAACTAATCTTACATATATGTATTCGTCGAGAAAATCAATTAAAACTCGGTATCATTATTAAGATTTTATATTTTTTATATAAAACAAACTACGAACTACCTATTCTACTTACTTAAACTACCTAACATATTCTAACTATAATTATGATTCTGAGCACTCGTTGCCTTGCGCAACAAGTGGTCAAAATCCCAATTGCTTTCCGAGCGCCTGGCAATCGTCAACGTGCACACGCGCTACCCTGAGCTAACTGAAGCCTTACAGCCTCAATCTTCTCCCGGAAGCACTACCACAAGTTGACGAGCCCGGCCTCTCCCAGAAACGCCCTAGCTAACTTAATCTAACTTATAAACTAAGAGAGTCGGACGCCTACCTTACTAAGCCAACCTTGGACTTAAAAACACTTGGCTAAATCGCTTTTATAATCGATACACTTTTCTTTTTTCCCGCTGAATACTAACTAGCCGACCTATCTCGAAGAGAGCTGCGGAACGACTGTGAAGCCAACACACTAACCTCTACACCGTCGCCACCCATAAACATTGCTTACTCGAGTCTTCTAGAAGACGATAAGGTGATTGAGATATTTGTTGTTTATTTGGTCCAGCACTTTAAGTATTGTCATCTGTGTCTGTTCAAAATCGATAAGATATTTTTGTAGCATTTCTTTCAAGTCTCACAATCGAAGACATATAAACCAATAACACTAATTGCCAGTAACAATCGTCGAACAATGATACTCCCTACCTGAATGAGGCCAAGCCAAATGTCCCACAGTAGGAAGAACTCTTCTGATCGTGGGTTACTCCCTGAAGTCCAATTGGCAACAAATCACTCGTGTATATTCCCATTTAAGTCCAATTAAGCTCACCTAATAGGTGAACATGAACATCGTATTTGAAGTTGGTTGGTTATTAGCCCCAACGTCATTATTGATACCAATAAATAATTCAAATAGTACAAGCCTATTACAAGGCAATCAATCTTCCTATACCACTTCTGAAAGTTGAGCAAAATGGCACTCAAAGAAAAGTAAGCCAGATGATAGTTGAACAATTGGAATTGATTCTGATGGGCCCATATTGACGACGAGAGTTTTATATTAGAGGTGAGGTGCCTTCCTGCATGTTACAAAACGTATAAATCTTCACAAGGTGAAGGAAATGAATCAAGTAGAATGTATTAATGGCTTTCCTGCATTCATTTCGTTGTTATTTCTCTGAAAACAAAAGCCATAAAAGAAAATGTATTGATGGTTTGAATTGAACAGCTGATGCGAAAAGTGAATGTTTTTATTTATTTTTTGAGCTCATAATATAAGTATGTTTGTACATATTATGAAATATTGTTTTAAAAAATTCAATTTGATTTACCATCAAATCCATGCATTCGAGTGCCCTTCAAATGAATAACAATAAAATCCTCAACGAGCGGGAAAATGAACATGTCCCTTGCATTAGATCGCATCCAATTTCATTTATTTTATAACTCCCTCGCTGGGTTATAGTTAACGTTAAACTTTGAATAGCAGTAACCTGATGAAATCGACACGTGCCAGACGTAATTAATTTAAGGGTGGTGCTGTAAACAGTAAAAAAGCACGAGATACTCGTAAAACGCAAATGTTTGTTTTCATAAAATGCACCCTCTTATCGCGCTGATTAAATACTATTTTAATTGTATTTCCCGAAGGTGTCCAGAAACTGCGTACACATTATCCTTAAGTTTAATTCCTTCGAGAGTCTGGTGGATGCGAAAATATCAGTTGCACTTAAATAATATTAACACAAAATATTAAAAAAAAAACAATTTCAAGCCAACGCGTGGCGTATATTAAACACGGCTTATAGTATGAATCCACAGGACTTTCTGTTGTTGGCCTTTTAATGACAGAATTAGGATATGATGTGCACATTATGCGAAATATTAGACACCCAGAGAAGGATATTTTATATTTTTGACATTTTCAAAAAGGAAAAAGACCTATGCGAACGAACCACATTTCCAATTCAAGTTATTCGTTGAACTCACACTCACATGTAATGAGGACCAACAACTCTTATTTACCAACAAATATTTTCTTTTAGGCCCCCAAACAAAATTCATACATTCTACATACGTTATGAATTATGTTTTTATGCGAAATAAAATCCATTAATTAAGTGCAAGAAACATTATTAGCAGTAATAATTTGGAATAAACATTTATTTTTATTGAAATAAAACCGATAATTACGACATCAACATCTTGCTTCGTGGGTTTTGTTGGCTTCATAAAGTAACATATTAGGTATTCATTCCACTTAAGTTGAGTAAGCTATTTGATTTGGCGTTATAGCAAAAGTAAGAGATTAAATTTGTTTTAATGTTATTAGATTGTGTTTTCTTCGGGTAAATAAAATAAGACACCCTTCCAAAAATGTACATACTTCGGAAATTGAAAGCGAAATACTTTTGTTATATCGATTTTGCTTGAAAGGATGAGTTTGGGGAGCCATGTTCAAATCAATTCACAAATAAACAGTTCATCAACATTATCAACGATCAGTTCTGTAATAATAATTTACGGGCTGTCAGTGACACATACTTAAGAGTGTTACACTGTGTCACCTAACAATCTCACACCCATCCGAATGGTTAATTACGCTATCATTTCCATTAGATTCCCTCCACTCACTACCTATTGGAAGGGATGTGCCATCTAATGGCGCCGAATTTCGAAAGTGTTAATTAACCCATTTGGCTACATCGTGTGCAATTAATGGACTAATCGGGCAATTTCGGTTGAAATTTATCGCATACACCTGTTCTGTTGGTCAGAAGCTATTAGTGTATCTATCACCTCATATGTGAGTGCGGATTGTCATGCTGGTATTCGGTAGATAAATTTAATGTCCTCGCAGTACTTAATCTGTCAGTGACATAGTTTGGAAGTCGTGTTAAACTTTAATGATTTACTTTCTTCAAATTAGTCTGAGTTTTAGAAAAATTCATGTATTTCGTGCGGTTTATGTATAAAGTTTTCGTTCTACCGAAACTCTTTGAGAGTATTATGTACGACACTATGTTCTCTCATTGTAAGCTATTTTCTCATCAACATGCTTTCCTTGTGGGCAGATCCACAACTACCAAACTAAGATAATTCGTGTCCACTACTTTGTGTGCTTTGGAATAAGGTTAAGAAGTCGCTGTTGCTTCCGACTTTTGCAAAGCCTTCGACAAAATATCCCATAATATATTTGATTTAAAGCTTAAAAAGCTTAGATTCCCACCTTTTTTTATGGATTCATTTCCGCAAACAAAACAAAAAAAAACATCACAGACAACTGTGCAATGGGCACCACAGGAGAGTGTCACGTAAACATCGTCGAGGTGCAATTTGAACATTGTTCTAGTGAATGATCAAACGACTTCAATCAAAGTCACTTTATTATTCGCAATCACTAACGAATGTACGGATTACAAAAAACACAAACCTTAATACAAATTATCAACTTGAAACACGACACCAAAAATCCACCGACCGATTTAAGAAGAAAACGAAAACTGAAATGGGAAAAAGACAGATGCGTCTAGCGATAAACAGATGGAAGCGGATCGCACTAGCGTGTCATGCTATTTCTCTCTCTCTTGCATGCAATCAAATAATTATATGGTATAATCCTAGATGGACAATAATGCTACAGCCAAGAAGATGTTCGACTCCCATCACCCAGGTTCAAGAAGGCAAGGAAGACCGAACCTCCGTTTTAAAGACAAGGCCATCGCGGATGCCGGAGCGCTCGGTCTGGACAAGTGGAAGCAGCGCACCCAGGATCGTAGAGGATAGAAGGCTGCAGTGTCGCAGGCAGAGACCCTTCACGGGTCGGGAGCCCGTTTTCAGATTGTGTCCTTATTATCCTAGGCGGATCAGGTAAACTTTAATGAACTTGTGTTATATATTTTGTGAGACCATGTATATGTAAATTAATACCAACCGATAGATTCTATTTCACGGTCAATGTCAATGACCACATTATACTTTACAATTGATTTTGTTACATAATAAGCCCGAGCTTTCCTCATTAGTTTGTTGCTTATTTTGAGCGCATTCGAATTTGGCTGTTTGACTTTAAAAGAAGCAATAAACTTAACTATTGTAACGTTCATCAATTGTTTGGAGTTTTTTTATTTTTAAAGTCAAAGTAAATCACACATTCAATATTGCTGAGACGCCTTCTCGAAGCCCGTCGCAAACATCATGCACAATGTTGAGAAGCACATTTTTTTGCCTGAAATAGAGATGCCAATTTATGTATGCAACGATTATTAACTTATTATTTTGTAACTTACTATTTTCACTCTTTGCAAATTTGACCTTAAAAATTATGGAGGCGTTTTGATTTATGGAGAGCTCAGCTCTCTGATTCTGATCTGCCAATCTACGTAAACCATATGAAAATATATAAACAAATCTTTAGTGTGTTTCTTCATTCATGCGGAATATTCGGAGTATTCAGATTGAGCCTTTGCGTTTCTATGTTCAATGGAATATTCCGGATAATGCAGTTTGTTTTTTCTGTATTCAATCTGGAATACTTGGAGTGTATTGTTTTTATACTCAATTCTAAAGGTATTTAAACTAATTGGTTGTAACATACCTTAATATTGCCCGTAGACCCCTAAGTTACTTTATTCGCGATCAGCCTCGATAGCAGTGTGCCGATGACACTTTCCTAAATTCCCCAAAATTCGATGTTAAATTACCCGAATTGGGGAAGAACAAAGACCCAATTCCCCAAATAATCCGCACACAATTATATAGTAAAAAAACTGGTTTTAATAGAAAATCGATAAATTTTATTTATTTATTTTAATACAGTCATTGTTTTTTGCCATATCTTTGCTCCTAACATCTTCATTGGTGGATCAAATTTTAACCTAACCACTTTTTTAATTCCTTCTCTGGTCATTCAAGATACTACAGTATCAGTATATAAGCGGTTTCTGTTTTCAATTTGTATGTTTTTCAGTTCACTGGATTTTCTTTTAACTGGTGCTTTTGCAAAAGACAATACAAGTAAAAGGCATATGACAATTTTTTAATTTGGAAACTGTCCAAGTGCCGCATTGTTTTTTTTAAATCTAAACACCTTACCAAAGTCGTTTTCAGCACTATCTCTTTCATCAAGTCCATGTCGAACAAAATCCAATATTGCGTGATATGCCCACTCGTCATTAAACATTAACACTATCAGCTCTGTGTGGTGGAGTGCTTAAAGCAAGCAACTATCACGAGCAGAAATTGCCGGCACTAAAAGTGCTCTCACAGGGTAGGGTCATCATTTAGTGCAGGTGTTAGTAAGGACAAAACAATTAAAAATACAATAATTATGTACCTATAAAATACGAGTACTAACACAGACACAAAATAATGCAAACAATTAAGACATTAAAGCATTATTACGCAAAATATTTTTTAGCTTAATTTTACTAACATGCAAGTCAATCACATGATCATTTAGATTATAGATTCTACTCATGCGACTAATAGGCTCATGCCTCCCATAATTCGTTCTATGATGGGGGCTGAACAATAATTCAACACTGCGTAAATTATGGGCACCACCACAAAAATTAAAGCCAATAGACGACAGCAAGTCAGGTGCATCTATTTGACCGGATATAAGCTGCTGTAAAAAAATGATATCGCTATTAAGCCTTCGTTGAGAAAGGGGTAACATTTGAAGAAGCTTGATACGTTGACTGTAGGGAGGAAGGTTAAAAGGATCATCCCATGGAAGTCCTCTAAGTGCAAATCGAATAAATTTACGTTGAATGGCCTCTATTCGATTTGAATGAATGTTGTAGAACGGCGTCCAAACTTGTGAAGCATACTCTAGAATCGGACGGACAAAACAATTGTACAATGACATAGAAACATAAGGGTCATTAAATTCTTTGGCCCACCGTTTTACGAAGCCCAACATAGAATTAGATTTATTAATAATAGAATTAATATGCTTAGCAAAATCCAGTTTGGGGTCGAAATAAACCCCAAGATCCTTAAAATTATCAACACTACAAAGAATATGTTGAGACAGAGAGTATTGAAAGGTGGAAGGGATATTCTTTCTAGAGAATGTCATATGTTGACATTTAGTTGGGTTCAGGGATAAACCGTTTTTATCACACCAATTGGCGAAGCTATTAATGTCAGATTGAAGAAACATTCTGTCTTGCTGACTAGTGATAGATTTATATATTTTCATATCATCAGCGTAAATCAGGATATTACTGTGATTTATACATGCCTTAACATCATTAATGGCAAGTATAAATAATATTGGTCCGAGGTGACTTCCTTGGGGAACTCCAGACTGCGCTGTGAAAGATACGGATAGCGATCCTCTAAATTTCACTTGATAAACCCTTGATCTGAGGTATGAATTAACCCATTTTATGAAACTTGGTGGGAAGCCAAAAGCCCTGAGCCTAAACTCGATTATTTCATGGGACAGCTGGTCGAAAGCTTTAGAGAAGTCAGTGTATATGCAATCCATTTCATGGAAGAAACTTAACAGATTAGTGACAGTGGATCTGTTTCTTACAAATCCATGCTGTTCATTACAAATTAAATTGCGACAAAGAAATATTAACTTTTCGCAAACAATTTGTTCAAAAAGCTTAGGGATACACGAAAGCTTTGAAATAGGCCTATAATTAGTGATATCACCACGTTCGCCTTTTTTAAATACAGGTGTGATAAAAGCACTTTTCCATACATAAGGGAATTTACCAGTACTAATGGACAATTCAAACAGATATTTAAGTTATGGAGCAATTGCATGACTACATTTTTTAAGAACGATCGGTGCAATGTCATCAGGACCTGATGAATAATCATTCTTGAGAGAACAAATACATTTTAAAATTGTTTCCAAATCGAATGAGATACTACTAAAACTTATTTGGGAACAGCTAGTTAGATAACTAAAATATTGATCATCAATGTGAGAGGGGTCCCCCTAAATGACGTACTGAAATGATCTGCAAACATATTGCTTGCATCTACTGAATCAGCAATTGTAGAACTATTGTAAGTAAGCTTCGACGGATAACCATCGGTTTTTTTCTTAGAATTGACAAAACCCCAGAAAAGTTTGGGGTTCGATTTTAAAGAGCATTCCATTTTACTTATATAGTCAATATATAAGTTACAGGATAAAGATTTGAATTCATTGAATAATGTGAAATAGAGTTCAAGATCTGAATGGCAGAGACTTTTTAAATAGTTCTTCCAAGCCCTATTACGTCTGTTTCGTATCGATTTTAGCTCTTTAGTGGACGTTTTCAGATTCCTAGAGGATTTCACAGGAATCACTTTTTTCATGCAGTTATCCATCAAAGAATAAAAAGAACCTACTGCATCTTCAATATTAGATAAGGCAGTAAGGTTAAAATTAAAGCTGTTAATTTCATCAGAAAGCCTTTGAAAATTTGCTTTCCGAAAGTCAAAAGATTGCGAACGGTCATACGAATTACTGTTTTCGTACAGATGTGCGCCCAGTTCAATAAATACATCCAAGGGTGGATGATTGTCATCTATGTTAGTTATACTGGGATGGGATTCCAGAACAAAGTTAAGTTTTTGGAGCGTTTCAAACTTTTGAAGCACTGAAAATCGCTTCAGCACAGGCATTATTGATTTTGTGTTGAACTGCTGAGTTCAGAAGAAGTAATGGAAATATTGAAAACATCCGGCAAAAACTAAGCCTTTAACTGAAGCTAGGAAGCTGAAATACGGCCACAGACAGTCCCACAATATCAAAAAAACAAATTTATCAAAAAAATCTTGTTTAGAGCTTCAGTCCAGGAGGCCACACAACTCTCGTTGGTTGCGGCGTGTGCACATATTAGGCTTATGTTTTGAAATATAGCTTTGATGCGGATCACAGCCAGGCGATCACTTATCGGCTTGAAGTCTATTACTTGTGTCCTAAGCCGATTTCCCACGACGAACCCGCACCCTAACATATGCAATCTATTATGGCAGCTGTAATAAATGTCAGAATTTTTTTCTTTTCCATACCTGATCCTATCCATCGTATCTCCTGGATCGCGGTAATATCTGCCTTGTACCGCTCGAGTACAGACTCAGGTTTTTGAGTAGCACCTGGATTGTACAGTGTTCGCACGTTCCAGGTGCATACTCTCAGATCGTAGTCCTTTGACGTTCCGGGTCTGGTGGCCATATGAGGGTATCCATTATCCGAGGCTTCATTTGTCTCTGACATAATTGTTTATGTTTCACGTGGTCGGGAATTTACCTCGACGGCACAACCCCCAACCTTGAGGACCAGTTCCATTGTTTACCCCTATGACGAGGGGCCGGGTTTTCCGGAGTCAGTAACCCACTTCGGGGATCCGCCTTCATCCGCCACCAACTCTTTTCCAATAACCTGGCTCAGTATTGAAGATCCCTAAAGACCTGGGATTCAAATGTGTCGAAGCAGCTCATATAGGGATAACACTAATAGTCCAACCTGACTGTAGAAACCACCTTTGATCTCATCTAGGACATTCCTCCACTGTCTGAAGCATGAGGAAATCTCTCAGTTGAAAAAAACACTTCTCCCTCGTCCGCTGCCGACAACGACCTTCCAAAGGGTTTGGTTACCCGATCTCCAGCCGAGGTACTAGGCACCTAGCAGCCAATAACGTGGAGGTGTAGAGTAGGAGTTGGTAGTAAGAGGCTATCGTGAAAACGCCTGTGCTCTCATATATTCGCATCACTACCCTTTGGCTGCCGTTTTGAAGAATTCCATTAGATAAAGTTTTCTGCCATTCCCACTTTAAAGGGGCGTTTTCTTACAAAAACTTTTTTTGTTCAATACAACCCTTTAAATGTTGTATAACAAAATATGAAGATCCTTCTTAACAATTCTTCTATACTAAGATTTTTGTCGCGCCCACTTAATGAGTGATAGGAATAGGAATAGGGCATCCAACGCTTTGCCCAAGCGGAATACAGTCTTTCCCTATGTTTATTCCTTAAGAAAGGCGGAATCAAAGGAATATTCTCTCGTTTGACTTGAGATCCTTTGTTTATCTCGTTACTGGATACGTAAGAAGCTCGGGCCTATTTAAGGGTTGTCTTGAGGCGGATGCCCTGCTTTTGCCGGAACAATTATCAACACTCTAGGTAAATAATTCGCCTAGGAAGATGAGTTAGGTTCTCCTCTATTGCTAATCGCAACTAAGCTGCGAGCGAGCAGCCGATGTATATGGACCATTAGGTGATAGTTCGCGCGACAAAAATTCGCTTGCACCAGAACCGCAGCCTTACCTTAACTTTTGTGACTAAAATCGGGTGGGCGGTATTCTTACCAACTTTCATGAAAAAGCGGGAGTTTTCCATCGTCATCCTGCGCAGGTAGATGAACTTGGCACGGATAGTAAAACTAGACATGGCTCGTGACAGCTAGTCTCTGCACACGCTATAATATGCCACTAAAAAGTCGATGAAAATATGGCTTGTATCTTTCTGGAATTTCCTGGGTTTATTTTTAATATTGGCCGTAGTGTGAATATTTGGGCAATTTTAGACTTTTCTGGCATAAAACCACACTGATTGTGGACAATAGGGTGTTAGGGCGTTGAGCAAACAGGTGTCTAAAATACTTGGCGCAGTTCAATGCGTCCCCCTTCCTTGAGTACCAAAGAGTACATGCTGATATCAATTTTAGCAACTTGACACAGCACTCTCACCCACACCCAAAAATATCTTCTTTGCAATTTTAGCTTGTCATTTTCGAAGCGTTACTCATCATCACTTGGAAATAGCCTGAAACTATACCCAAGAAGAAAAAAAAGTTATCAGAAGAGGGTGATGATGAAGATGACTGCTTACTAGGTGTAGTTTCGTTGTCACCACGTCATTATTTTAAATAGATTTATCTAATGGCTGACATTTGTGGTGCTATGATTCTATGAAGATTAATGGGTGTTCAAAAGTGAAAATTATTACCTAGTCATTGTGCATTTCTGAGGTTATTCAAGGAACACTAAATGAGTGATGGTAGTTTTCTTTTCAGAAGCATTCAGAATATAAAACTGATACATTTGTTGAGAAGATTAAAAGGTTTTCACGGTGCTCATAAACTGTTATTGACAGTGAGATGTGCCAATTAACGAAAAATATATAAATATGTATTGTATTTTTGTTGTTTATAATTAAGAGATCTGAGAGTGTATGCCTTCATCTTGTAAGAAAGGAGATATAATATCTTTGTGACATGTGCATAAGCTTTAATTTATTGCGTCTTAAGAGTTCTTCGCAAAATTTTAAGGAAACACCTATCCCACATCCTGCGCAAAGACAATCTGTCCAATACTCGTATCTTATTGCTGACAAAAACATTCGCCTTCTCAGGAACTGCTTTCCACTTGATAAAACTTTCAAAGAATAATTTTTAAGACCACAAAAACATGAGGAAGTACATAAACACGACGTTCTGAATCTTAAGCAGTAAAATCATTTGTTCATCCTACCTACCTACACGTGTTTCTAAAAGAAATGTTGCGGAAATACTTGTGACAACACTTAAGTTAAATGTCTCGCACAATCAGAAAAGTTATTCGGTTGTAAAATGTTCTTCAAAATATTGCATTTCCTATCCTTAGAAGGACCATTGTTCTTTGTGGGTTGTGTAAAGGTGAGATTATGATTTCTGTATCGTTGACTGCTGAAGTAGAAAATTTGAATGTTCCCTTTAGAGACGAGGAATTACTGCTTGGAATGCAGACAATCATTCAATTAGGGCAGTGGCGTACGCTGCATAACCTGCTTCTTTTTATTAACAGACAAAAATACAGGATTATAATTGTGTGGTTTCAAGCCTAAAACTTATTAGCCTTACAGGAAACCAAATTTCAGTTATTGTGAACCCAACATAAGGGGGTGAGGGCGTTATATGAATAAAAAATTAAATGTAAAGGGATGAATAGGTTTGAAATAGAAAATACGTATGTATTTTTTCATTGTAACAGTATATATAATAATGAAGGAGAATACGCGAAAACTCAAGAAAACATTTGATTCTTTTCCTCGTTCATTGTTAATATTGATTTTTTAATGTTTTTTCTAATATATTTTTTTTTACTTTTATGGAAAAACGTTTGATTCCTCTTTGATAAAAACCTCAATGAAATTATCTGATATTTTGAAGTAAAATGGACTGCACCAGAACAAATTATATTGAAAAAATATTTCCCAAGAAATAATAATATCCATATATTTTAAGTCTTTTTGTTTAAACAAAAAAAAAGAAGACTGAACCGAATTCAGTGTAGCTAATGCTTTTCAGATCATATGTAGGTAAATACGCGTGGAGTGGCAACGAAGTCGATACAATTTTAATACGCGTGATATCGTGAACGGAAAATTGTTCTCGAACGTACGTAAATACACTGATACGTACACACGCATATACATACATCTTCTTAAGAACTCTTGAACTGTGAAACGGACCAATTATAATAACTTCCCCTTTGCTGGGAATTTAAAAAAAACATAAGGAAGGGTTACAGCAATGCTAGGGCTCGTGGGAAAATCCTTTTTTGTGAAAATTTGGACCTCAAATGGAAGAAAAGGAAAACCTAATGATTTTGTGGGAATTTGTTTTATTTTAAAAAATTTAATCGAAATAAAAACAGAACCACGAAAATTCCATGCTGATACAAGTAAAGGGTTTTTCAATAAGAGCGCTACAAAAGTTTTTTTGAAATTAAACAAAAACAGTTTTGGATATCAATAAAATTCTTTATTCTTGTGAAAGTACGTTCGATGCCATTATGTATGGAACTCGATTTCTTTTGCATGGCCACCACGGGCACGCTTGCAGAAGTCCAGACGCTGAACACAATTTTCGACGGTTTTCAAGCATAAATCGGCCGATACTGCTGCTATTTCACGTTCGATATTGGTACGAAGTTCATCAATCGTCGCTGGCTTGTTGGCATAGACCATAGACTTGACGTAGCCCCACAGGAAATAGTCTAACGGCGTCAAATCGCACGACCGAGGCGGCCAAGCGACTGGACCATTTCGTGAGATAACTCGGTTTACAAACTTGGTTTCCATTAAATTGATTGTGGCATTCGCTGTGTAGCTTGTGGCGCCGTCCTGTTGGAACCACATGTCCTCCAATCATCCAATTGGGGCCAAAAATATTCGGTTATCATTGAACGGTAGCGATATCCATTCACAGTAACGTGCCGGTCTTGATCATCACGGAAGAAGTACGGCCCAATGACGCCGCCGGCCCATAAACCACACCAAACCGTAATTTTGTCGGGATGCAATGATGACTCATAGAGTACGAGTGGATCGCTGCCTGACCCATACCGCATATTGTGTTTATTGACGAAGCCATTCCGCCAGAAATGAGCCTCATCGCTGAAGATGATTTCGATTCACGAACATACGACGCTTCTGGTGGTCAAGCGGCTTCAGTTCTTGCGCCAATTTAATCTTGTAAGGATGTAGGCCAAGATCTTTTCGCAAAATTCGCCACAACGACGTCACAGAGATGCCCAACGCTTGAGAACGACGTGTGAGAGACACATTTGGGCTTTCTTCAACTGAAGCCTAAGCGGCAGCAATATTCTCGACACTACGGGCACTTCTTTGTCTCACTGGCACGGGAACATTTTGTACTGTGCTTGTGGATTAAAATTTTTCCACTAGACGCTCAATTGTTGATCTTCTAGAACGATTATGACGACCATAAATTGGACGTAGCGCTCTTAACGTTGAGGCCACTGATTCCGAAATTCGGTAGTAAATTTAAATAATTTCGACTCGTTGTTGGCTCGTATATCTTTCCATCATGAAATGGCAAACCTTACTGAAGAGAAATGTCAAAAGAGCGGTAAGAAATTCGGCGTCGTTTACTGTCCCTGTCGCTCTACTTTTGTAGCGCCCCTGTTGAAAAACCCTTTACAAGGTTTTTGGAAGCTAAAAGTCAATACTTGGGAAATGATTCTTGGGTATAATCTAATAAAACAGCAAGGGTCTTTTTCCATTGTGAACATTGTTTACCTAGAATTTAAGAAACGACTTGCTGTGGTGTACCCTGACGCATGCTAACAAAAATATTTATACAAACATTTAAAACCAACGTGCATCGGTATCTCTCCCTATCTTCTAACCCTACACTATAAGGGTTTTCAAAAATCCCTTTAGTGCGAGTTTAGGTATGTAGGTATATAATAAAAAATGCTTAGCTCTCCCTTAGATCATGGGATCCATTAGGGCCCCATAAGCTTGGCTACATGTAATAACTTATTTTGAAGTCCTTGGTAGTTCTGGGACGCGTTCCACGCAAACGCTATTGTTTTGACCAGGAAACAGTATTTGCCACAAACATCACATATGGTTCTGCATTTCCGGTCTTCTGAGCGTGTGCAAAGGAGACATCTGACTATTTTTAAAGGAAGTCTCGCTGTTGTTTCTCCTCCGTTGATTGAAGTGGCGTAAAATGATGGCTGTTTCATCTATGTACTAGGTTGTAAAATACAACCATCGGCCAGCGTTGTTTTTGAGGTGAGCAGGAATAAAGGCAAACCAGTTGGTCGAATACATCCACTTTTTCCTGTTGTAGTCGAGTATCATCACAGGTTTATTGTTATAAGCGGAAGTAGCTTTCTTAGTGTTATTTTCCGTCAAAAGTAATTATACTTGTTTGTTCGCCTTTGGAACATAACTCAGCAATGTTATTTTTTCGGAAATTCGACTGGACGATACTGTTTTCTGTTATTGTTGATACTATAATCATCGAGAAGTCATCGAAAAGCTTTTTTACAACAAATGGTTTTGACACATCTCTTTTGTTTTTCCGGATTATTGTAAGAATGGTATTTTTTTTTTTCGAATAACCCGTTGAACTCTCATTGAGCCACCAGAACTTCAATCCATATTTGGCAGGCTTGCTTAGCATATATTGACGAAATTTACTGCAGCCACGGAACCTTTCAACTGTAATTTTGATGTGGAATGGAGTTCGCTGATTAGGTCTGGATCAACTCATCCAAAAAAAATTGAATAGAAGAAAGTCGGTTACGATTTGTTGTAGCTTGCCAACGGCGACCAATTGAAAGATCGAACCGAAAGAAGACGTTGATCATCTCAAAACATGTAAGATTCATCACCTGCTCGAAGGGTTGGATGTCCCTTCACAGGATTCAACAATGTTCGCAGATACCGATTACCAGGCTCCAATGCTCCAATGTATAACAAGACTCCATAGTAGGCTTACAGTTCATTCATCGTCACAGGCTTCCAAACATTTTAGACATAATTGGCTTTTGCATTTGTACTTTTGATGATGTAATTTTTTAAATGGTTGCTTAAAAGTCGGTAAGGATTGTTGCGTTGAATGCTTTAAATTAGCATAGTTGCTTCAGGTTCAAAGATATTCGCAACTTCAGTCGATGGTTCATGGTCAATTGAATCATCATTTCCAATTTCGTCGGGTTCCGGAAAACTGTTTACTGGATACGCTGTCTCTACCGAAGCTTGATCGATGTCTCCATATTCAGATTCGTCTAATTCGTTTTCTCGTACATAGTCTGGATCAACTTCTGGGTCATCGCGGCCAGCGTCGAAAGTATTAAATTCATCATCATAGTCATAAATCCATGTCCAGCAAGGCTTTCAAAGCTTTTCCATTTTCTTTTTCATAACCTCCGTTGAGTTGTCTCAAATGTCTATCCAAATTCGACACTGGGAAATAGAAACCATTATTTTGTTATAAGCGACTATGAAGTTTTTAACAAAATCAAGCAAAATAAGCAAGTTTGAGACTCAAATTATTACTCGGCAGACTGTCTTTACTATTTGTAGTAGACTTGTATTTTTAGAAACCAAACAATGACTATGCACAATGAAAATCGTTTTATATGTGAACATATTTAAAATAGTGCATCCTTTCATATTCAGGCGTATTGATGTTTTTTAACGCGTTGGAACTAAACGTTTGCATGTAGGTAGTCCTGGGGGTAGGCTTGAAAATTCAACATCAAAACAGATACCGTACACTTTACAGCCCCGTTGGTAAGTTTTGGCGCGGTGGATTGGATGTGGTTGCGGGGGTAGTTTTCGCCTATCTATTCTAATCTTATCTAATCTAATCTAATCTGTCATTTTTCAGCGGATTTGAAATAGGTACACAAAAAATTGATGAATTTATTTTTAACAGAAATTACATTTTGTAGTGAAATTTTTCAACTTAACTTTTTTCAAAACATTTTTAGATTGGTTTGAAAAATTGTAGTTGAATAATAATCATATATCAAAAGATTTTCATATTAACCAATCTGGGGTCCAATAGAACCCAATACACGATAATAAAAATTTACAAATATGTTCCTGAGCAGGAAAAATGAAACTGACTAAACAAATATCTTGAAATTCAAAAAAGATAGCCATTTTATTTAGCTGCAGTTAAGAGGAATATTATTTCTTCTGAAATTTAAGCTCAAATGAAGTTTTGGTATTAAGTATTAGCGGAGATATTTGTGTTATTCTGGGTCAAGGTACACCAAAGTAAGTCTATCGTTAAATTTGCATTAAATGATGTCCACATTGGTGATATAGACGGTTATTTGCTGTAGACGGATTTTTTCATAGATTATAGGTACTCAAGACATTATTTCCCAAAGTTTTGACATTTAACTTTTTAACACCCTGTATAGTAACTTTTAAGGGTCTCCTTAATATTAAGTCTTTTTACAAACTATAATTCAAAATTATAATACCCTTAGTGTAGGATATACAAAGAAGACTAATATTGTTTATTCCTTTGGAAGAAGAAATTTCGATATATAATATAAAAATACCTATTTACAGTTAATTACTGCAATATATATGTATACTGTCGTTTCATATAACAGGCTACACTTGAACACTAAATTTTGTATTCGTACACGATTTGTTTAAAGTGTGCAGCTTTACTTTTTAGCAATAACTAATAGTGGTTTTTATTAAGCTCATTATTCTGTGCGTCTTCATAGAACACTGCGTTTTCGAAATCGCGTATTTTGGGACCCACTAAGCAGGCCCCTGTACGCGTCTAATTGTAGTAAGGTAGGTAGTAAGAGGAAAGTGCATTGTTTCAAACTATTTTAAATTTGTACATATTATTATTTAAATTATAGCCTTATAGCCAATATGGTTCAAGACATTCATTGCAGAAGCTTACTTGCAGATGATGGTGTACAATTGATTTGAAAAGAACAAACTGATATGTACTAATTATTGTAAGAGTTAAGCATGCAACTCACACTGTCAAACAATATTTATATTCATGTACCTACATTATATACACATCTAGTCATACACGTGTAAGATTAAGAATAAGAATAAAGATAGCGTCAGTTTTCATGATCGCATTCACAGAAAACTGACGTGTTATTATTTAATCCGCAGCCTCGATAGAAAAACGGTAAAGTAGCGCGACTACAGATATGACTAACACATAGCTACATATTGAGAAATTGAATTGAAACTTATTGGGCCTATTCTTATAGGAGAAAAGCGGATTTATATTTTCGACTTGATATTGCAATTGTTACAGTTTTACAACAATATCGTTTTAAGTTTCATAAATCTTTGTATATCATCAATAAATACATTTGGCACCTTAGGTACGTATAAAACAATTGAAAATCTAATATTCTTAATCAAATAACGAAGGGTTCATGCAAAATTAAATTGTCAATTGCCATTGTGACAAGTTCTCAGTGTCTTAATGCCTTTCAAGGAAGGATAAAATATATCCAAAGGAAGTGACGAAGAATTTAATTAAAATTCACATAGGACACGTACGTATTCTTTTGAACCCAATTGAAAATAGGGGTATATCTTGGTCAAGATTAGTTTCTTGAGAAATCCAATAGCTTTAGGGAACAAAATCTTTATTCGTATGAGACGTCGCGTCGAGAAGGCAAATGAAGGATGAGGGCATTTAAAGGGGTAGAAAAATAAGATAAATCATGAAGCGCAATATATTAATAAAAAAATTGTATGCCTAAGGACATCACACACGAAAGTTCAATTAACACTCTGAAAATAATTGGAAGGCCTTACTCAATAGTAGAGTCTAAGCACTTTACTCAATACTAGTCAATGGAATTTAGGACGGGAATGAAGTAGAAAAAGATAACATATAACGATCTGCATAACTAGCTGGCGCCTCAACCAAAAAAGGCACAACAATTACACCTGCAATGCAAAAAAAGTGAAGTGTTTGGTGTTGTAACTCCGAAATGTTTAAAATTACTAAAATTCCTCCTGACTTTATTTGGTCGTTTGCTACCAACCTTAAGAATTTGGCCTCCCCTATCAATCCCGACATCAGGTCTAAAGATAAAGACAATTTGCTTACACAAGTCAACTAGTCTTTCTTTTACTTCTCAATTCATTTTTATACCCTATTCTAAGGGTATATTAATTTAGACGCATAGTTTGTAACATACCTTAATATTGCCCGTAGACCCCTAAAAGTTACTATATTTATGATCAGCATCGATAGTAATGTCGATCTAGCCATGTCCGTCCGTCCGTCCGTCCGTCTGTCGGCAAAAATTAGGCCTTTAAACTGGACCTAGAGAGCTGAAATTTTAACCATATACTCTCTAGGGTCCCGAAATAATCAAGTTTACGAATTTTTGAAATCCGCCCACAGACACGCCCACAAACTCAAAAAAAAAAAATTTTTATATATGATCTATGACTCCTAAAACTGCTCGGGATAAACAATTTTCAAAATCGGCCCACTGACACGCCCACAAATAAATAAAACAATTTTTTGAAAATCCAAAGTTTGAGCTAGGGAGCTGAAATTTATAATATGTATATACTTTCTAGGGGTCCTCTATGCTCATGTGTTAATTTTTTTTAAATCCGCATAGTGGCACGACCACAATTAAATAAAATAATTTTATTGAAAAACCAAAGTTTGAGCTAGGGAAAGTTTTTTTTACAAAAGCTTCGTTTTTGTTTGATAAAATCTTTTAAATGTTATATAACAGAATATGTACAGCGTTCTTAACAATTCAACCATACTTAGACTTTTGTCACGCCCATTTATGAGGGATAGGAATAATAATAGGGTATCCAACAGTTCGCCCAAGCGGACTGTAGCCCGCGCCTATGTTTACTTTTAAAAAAAATTTAACTTACATACGAGTAGATACATAGAAATGATTAAATCTAATCAGCAACTAACATATTACTTGTCTAGCTTACTGACTCCTCGCCGCGCACTCTAGACTTAAAAACTTACTAACTCAACGAGCTCCCGACCCGTGGAGAGTCTCTGACTGAGACACTGCATCCTTCCATCCTTCGCGATCCTGGACACGCTGCTCGCAGTTGACACTCTGGTATCCACAATTAGTAATCGGAGGTTCGATCTTCCTTATCGTCTCGAACTTGGGGGCTGGGAGTTGAAGATCTTCATCGTTGGAGCATAATTGTCCATTCGCTCGATGTGGCCGAGCCATTGTAGTCGACATATATTTTGGCTCTTGGGACTATATCCTCATCTTATACAGTACAGTTTTTTTGATAAAATCTTTAAAAAAACAAACATGTTCATTAAAAACCGATAAGCAACCAAAATCTATTTTCAGGATGAGCTGAAACTTGTGGCTTCAATGGCACAGTGCGTGAGTGCTTGCCTGAAAAGACGCTGGTCTAGGTTCGAATCCCAGTGGAGGTAAAGGGTTTATCAAAAATAGTGAATGGACCAGCTCCACCGCAAGAAGGAGTCTATTGATCGGTTGTGGCGAACTGTGAAACTGTACTGTAACTCCTGCGGTCCACTTCACGTGGTAGCAATTCTAAGATATGGTTGTTCATTCAAAACAACTCAGTAGACCATTATCTTGCTAAGTAATTCACCCATACTTAGATATTTCCTACGTCCACATTTTAGGGGTTAGGAATAGGGTATCCAACAGTTCGTCCAACCGGACTGCAGCCTTTCTTTAATTGTTTTTTTCACAATTTCAGTTTTCTATTAATGCCATTTGTGCCTTTTAAGAATAAAAGAGTTCTTAAATTCAAATGTTCACATTCCGTTAATTTCTATCATCGCTGTCTATCGTTAATAAACCATATTCTTCCAAACACCATAAAGTACACACACATAAAATTTCGTCATACTCCATCGAGCGGTTCATTTACGGTAAGTTTGTAAAAGACTCACAAACAACTTATATACATAAATATAGATTTTTAGAATTCAAATAATACGTATACGACACAGTAATTTCCTTTTATGAATATGTCTGCTCTTCCACCTATGTGTAATAATGAACTCGTAAAATCTCTTAATGATTGAACCAACATGTTCTTTTTCCCTATAATTAACCCTATTTAAAGCTCTTCTCAACCCCAACCTAAAAAATTTAACAGGAGAAAGTAAACAAGCTTTAGTCTACTTTTTCGTATACAGTGAGATGACAAAGACAAAGTGCAAATAAAAGAAAAAACCTTTCCTTCTTAAGGAACTCTCGAAAGAGTTTATGCGTAACACACGTTTCAATATTTTTCTTAAATATAACAAACGACCTTTCTCCCGCGAGAGACCCAAACTTCTTTATTTGACTTTCAGGAAAGCTAACAAACTTAAAATTCCAAGAGAATATTTCAGAAGTAGGAACAATGTTTAATTTTGTTCCTTTTTGAATTTTTAATTCATTTATTCGGGAGCTTACCTTTTGCATTAATTTTGTGTCTTCACTTTTTGATTTCATATGTATGTTCTGTACGTTACGGGTTTTGTTTTTATAAATATTTTCCAAGTTCTCTAGAGATTTCAGGAAAAGCAAATTGTCTTGAAATTGCATAGACTTTGTAAATAAATTCAAGCAGAGGTTTTTTCTATCAGAAATTAAAGATTTAGCTTTAGTGAGTAATAAAACTCTGTTGGAACTATTAAAAGCGGCATTCACCCAGTACTATCTGTCATTTTAGCTTTGCGAGGTACACTCAACGCGATCGGATTATGAAGTCAGTATTATTATTATTTACGGTATTACAGCTCACCGTGGGCTTAAACTTCATCAAGAAGTCTTCTTTAAACGTTTCAGTTAGTAGCCAAAGTTAAGATTCTTCAATCTCATATCTTAAGCTATAGCGACTGTCGTTAAATACGACTAAGGGAAGAAATCTTTTTCTAGTCAATTTTAACATCCAGGTAAGCCTAGCAACACGCATGCAAATCTATTGGTTGACCAGACTGGATATCACTGGTGTCGTTAAAAGTTGATCAAACCATAATAATAAATAATGGGAAAATGCGCCGAAAATGTAAAAAAGAGGTTGGCTTAAAAACTCCTGTATCATAACACAAATCACAACAAATTGAACCAGTATTTGATTTGCCTCAGTGATGAAGTGATCCGAACCCCCAAGGTAGACCAATAGGGATACACTAAAATGGAAGCGTTATGATCCCCTTAATTCTGATCATAGCTTCGCCGGAAAGGAAGAAGAAGGTGTAGTGGTAAGAGAAACTAGTAAATATCATGTCGACGAAAAGATTTGGTTTAGTTGAATTTCCTCAGTTAATTTTTCGGGTTTTTCGGATGTAAGTCACACTTTGGAAGTTAACAGCAACTTAATTATTGGGATTGTTATTAAAGACGTTCAATTCTTTATTCGTTGAATTCTTGTATAGCCCTGTAAAAAATCTAAACTTTACAAGTAATCAATAGTCGACAACTGTAGCTGATTATTGGCAAGGCTAAGGTAAGGCAATGATCGAGGCGTCTCAGGTTCAAATCATGCCAAAGCCGATGAACACCTACCCTACCCTCTTGCAAAAAACTGACAAACATCCTAGACAATCAATTGTCATTAGCAGCTTCTTAAGGTGTGTCCACATCAAAGAAACATGTTTTAAACATTTCAGAAACATTTCAGAAACATTTCATAAACATTTCAGAAATGTTTCAAAAACATTTCAGAAACAAAGAAACATTTTTGAAATGTTTCCGAAATATTTAAAAAATGATTATTTTAGTCTGGACGATTCGCGAAACATTTCTGAAATATTTATGAAATGTTTCTGAAATGTTTTTTAAACAAATGGGAAACATTTCAGTAACGTTTTTTAAACAACGTTTCCTGAAATGTTTCTTTGGTGTGGACACACCTTTAGACTTGCCGTTCGAAATCGATGAAAAATTGTAGTACTTGTCACTTCGCACAAGCAAATAGTGTTTCTCTTGCGATTTATTTAAAAAAAACAGCTGTTGTTTTTTTTATATATTATATGAGACATCATGTATTTCATCTCGAAAGTAGTTCAATGATTTCATATTTTTGCACAACAATTATTTACGCGAGGTTTCATGAAAAACTCCCTCTTTGGTATCTACTGATTAAGAAATATAGGCAATAAATAACAATTTGACCGATAGTGAGGCTTTAGCGATTACGAATACCAGTTTAATGAAATGAGTATTTCGAATGAGCTTCAAATGACAAAAAACGACAACTTTTAATTAAATAAGAACTGATCGAATCGTTCACTGGCCGGAGTGGTGTTTAGTTAGGAACAGCTGCTAATTTCATGGTTGCACGCTCGCCCTAGAATCAAATGTTCAAAATGTGAACACAAGTGAATCTTGCAATAAGGACAGAAGATTAATAATGTAAAATTTCTATTTTACGGTATTTCCCACTATTATATTCCTTTTGAAATGGTTTTTTGGGTAATAATACACTTTCATTTAGGCTTCCTTTTTAAAAAGGTTTTACAAGTGTATAGTTCATACCATACCCCGAAGACCCCTAAAAGTTACTATGTTCTTCGATCTAGCCATGGCCGTCCGTTCGTCGGCAAACATTAGTCCTTAAAGCAAGAAAGCTAAAATTTGAACCATATCCGCCTAGAGGCCAGAAATAATCAAATGTGCAAATTTTAAAAATCCGGCCACTAACACGCCGACAATCTCAAAAAAACTTATTTATCGAACAAATCTAATTTTGAGCTAGAAAGCTGAATTTTCGAATATGTGCTCTCTAGTTGCCCTTAATGCTCTGTAAATATATTTGTAAACCGCCCACTGACACGCCCACTATTTAAAAAAAACACAAAGTATGCAGATAAAGTCGCTTTACCATGCTCACTTTTGATAAGCGTTTTTTGACAAAAACTTTGTTCTTTCGATAAAATCCTTTTAATGTTGTATAACAAAATATGTAGATTCAACTTAACGATACTTAAATGTTTGCGACTCCCAAATTTTTAAGGATAGAAGTAGGAATAAGGTATCCAACTAGCCAAGCGGACTGTAGCCTTTTAATAAGTTTTTCATCATAAATTATTCCAAATTATCCTTTTTTTATACCCTATTCTAAGGGTGTATTAATTTTGACGTATAAATCGTAACATACCTTAATATTGCCCGTAGACCCCTAAAAGTTACTAGGTATATTTATGATCAGCATCGATAGTAATGTCGATCTAGCCATGTTTTCCGTCCGTCCGTCCGTCCGTCCGTCTGTCGGCAAAAATTAGGCCTTAAAACTGGACCTAGAGACCTGAAATTTTAACCATATACTCTCTAGGGTCCCGAAATAATCACGATTAAGAATTTTTGAAATCCGCCCACAGACACGCCCACAAACTCAAAAAAACAAATTTTTCGAAAAATCGAATTTTGAGCTAGAAAGCTGAAATTTTTTATATATGATCTATGACTGCTTAAACTACTCGGGACTTAAAACTTTTAAAATCCGCCCACTGGCACGCCCACAATTAAATAAAACAATTTTATTAAGAAAACAAAAGTTGTGATAGGGAGCTGAAATTTATAATATATACTCTCTAGGGGCCCTTTATGCTCATGCGTAAATTTTGAAAACCCAAAGTTTGAACTAGGGAGCGTTTTTATTTACAAAAGCTTCGTTTTTTCGATAAAATCATTTAAATGTTGTACAATGTGGCGCAAAAGTCATCTTCCTATCGGAAGAAGCATAATTTTTGCAAATGGCGGCAAATGTAAATTCTACTTTGATATTTGTGAAGTTAACTGATACAGAAAAAACTTAAGACACCAATTAACATAATCCAAAAGCAGAACCAAAGTTTTTCATTCATAAAAAAAATTACAGCGAAAGAACATCGGGTGACAACTTTTGCGCCACCTTGTATAACAAAATATGTAGAGCGTTCCTAACAGTTCAACCATGCTAAGACTTTTGTCACGCCCACTTATGAGGGATAGGAATAAGAATAGGGTATCGAACAGTTCGCCCAAGCGGACTGTAGCCCGCCCCTATGTTTTGTAAACATTTTAAATGATTTGTAGTATAATTTTCATGTTAAAGATGTTATAGATTATCAGTTATGTTTTGCTCTCTAACAGTGTTAACTCTTATATTTATTCCACTCTATTACTCTCAAAGCAATCTAGACCAGCGTCTTTTCAGGCAAGTGCACAAGGAACTCCAACATCGAAGCCTGAAATTCAAGTTGCTGTTGTTCAGTCAACCATTCAATGTAAATTGGCGGAAGCTGGGCCAATGTTAGTTGACGGAAAGCTTGGACGCCTAATTGCACTTGTATCTTCACACAAATGGGTGGCGACGGTGTAGAGGTTAGTGTGTTGGCTTGTGACCCGTGCGGTGCAGGTTCAATCCCCATGGGGAACAACAAGATACGCCACCCAATCACATGCCTCTAAACCAAAAAGGAGGATTTCTGCCTCGTAGTACAATGGAACGTTACCGAGTCTGAGTGCTCTGGGATTTGGATTTCCTTTTTTTTTTTTTTTTTTAAATAAATAAAAAAAAAAAAAAAATCTTCACACAAAAACAACTTGATTCCATTTAACATAACAAAGGAAAAAAAATGAAAAATATAAAAAAAAATATAAAACATAGGGACGGGCTACAGTCCGCTTGGGCGAACTGTTGGATACCCTATTCTTATTCTTATCCCTCAGAGAGTATATATTATAAATTTCAGCTCGCTAGCTCAAACTGTGAATTTTTAAAAAAAAGTTTTTTATTAAATTGTGGGCGTGTCAGTGGGTGGATTTTGAAAATATTTACACATGAGCATAAAGGGTCCCCTAGAGAGTATATATTATACATTTCAGCTCCCTAGCTCAAACTTTGGATTTTCAAAAAAACTTTTTTATTGTGGGCGTGTCAGTAGGCGGATTTTGAAAATATTTACACATGAGCTTAAAGGGCCCCTAGAGAGTATATATTATAAATTTCAGCTCCCTAGCTCAAATTTTGGATTTTCAATAACATTGTTTTATTTAATTGTGGGCGTGTCAGCAGGCGGATTTTGAAAATTTTATATCCCGAGCATTTTTAGGAATCATAGATCATATATACAAAATTTCAGCTTTCTAGCTCAAAATTCGATTTTTTCCAAAATTTTGTTTTTTTTTTTAGTTTGTCTGTGAGCGGATTTCAAAAATTCGTAAACTTTATTATTTCGGGACCCTAGAGAGTATATGGTTTAAATTACAGCTCTCTAGGCCCAGTTTACAGGCCTAATTTTTGCCGACGGACGGACGGACATTGCTAGATCGACATTACTATCGATTCTGATCATAAATATAGTAACTTTTAGGGGTTTACGGGCAATATTAAGGTATGTTACAAACTATGCGTCAAAATTAATATACGCTTAGAATAGGGTATAAAACGGAAAAAAAGGAAATCCAAACCCCAGAGCACTCAGACTCGGTAACGGTCCATTGTACTAGAGAGGCAGAGATCCTCTCTTTGGTGTAGAGGTTGGTGAAAACAAAGTGTCTTTCGTTTCTCTCCATTAATGATTGGCGTATGTTGTTGTTCCCCATGGGGATTGAACCTTCACCGCACGGGTCACAAGCCAACACACTAACCTCTACACCGTCGCCAAAATCATAATAGAGTCTTAGGTAATAAAGACCGAAGAGAAGTTGCCATGCATTTAATTTACAATTTTTGCGAACTCCTTTTACTTCATTGACCGTTTTTTACGTTTGCGTTTTTCTTGCCTTATTTTTTTAAGCTCAACAATCGTCTAGCTGCATTGTTATATACATATGTGTGTCTTACAGGCGGTGCTCTATTTGTTGTAAATAATTGTTCTTCAGACAAGTGTAACTGGGCACCTTTATGATTATATTTTCCAACTTCCCAGCATTGGGAAATTATTACTCTAATCGCATCGCAAGATAAATGATAAAGAAAACAGACTTTTAACAGACGCTTTTTGTCAGTCTTATGTGCGTGCACAAACATTGAATGAAATTTGTTCTCCTTTTGGACTTTAAATAACATTTGAGTTCAAATTTGGTTTTATGTTTTGTTCCTTTTTGTTCCACAACTAAAGGATAAACAATTTTTGCAGATACCTGACATTGTACGTATACGATAAGTGCACGGTAAATAAAGCCATTTATATTCAAAATGCAACCACCTTATGAAGAAATGGCGAGCATGTAACATCCCCGCATTGAGAAGTCAGGATAGAGCAGTAAAACATTGTCGTTAAGCCACTTGCCAGGCAAACAAAAAACCACCCTTTTGATGAATTTAAAATGTACACAATTTCGCGTTTGATCAAACCAACCCAAGTTTTTAGTGAATATGGTATGATTTATCATCTATCTAAGGAATCTTTATGTGCCCAATGATCACAGCAGTGCACTATTTGAAACCATTTGACAAATCATAGAACCCCCCTTCTCCACCTTGACTTTATCTTCTGTCGTCTCTTCTACACATTGTACCTTGAATCTCGATCAATTCATCATACCTCATCTAGAAACATCGTACGGCCCACGTCGTCCGCCATCGCCACGTTCGCATTTGTCTTCGGTGTCCTTATCTCTAATTGATTTATGATATCCTAGTAAATTTCTGAAACAAAAACTTGGTGCGTGTCACTTTACAACTTTCCACTTCACTCCCAGACATTATTCACCTTTTGGTTAGGGAACTCTTCACCGCCGCAAATTTTCTCGGTGCACAAACTCTACGCTGGGTCAGTATATAGCATGGTGATGAGCCCTTAAAGGACAGCGATATGTACCCAGACATATGAAGCAATAATCCCGAGCTAAACGAAGGCGGTTAAAAAACGTTACGCAGATAACGTCATAAGTAACCGTTGAAAATCCAGAATCTACATCCTTGATGACTGCGACATTGCTCGTGGTGGGATTTCATAGCCATTGCTTCTCGAGCGTGCAGAACTGAGCATGAGTACCAACAAATCAAAGCATTTAACACCCCACAAGGCTAACGAAATTCTCCGTGATTTATGACAAGAACATGTAAGTCCTACGATTTGTTCACGCAACAGGATTCCGGCAAAAGCTGAATTGTTTAGAGCAGTAGAATTCGCTAAAAAAAAGACAAATATGATGCGGAAAATATTGTGTGTAATTTTCATAGCATGGAAACATGGACTGATAGGCGACTATTTGGCTTCACGATAGCTGGAATGTATCGAAGATTATCCTCTTCTCCTGTCTACACCCTACCTTTATCTCATCGGAGTGAAAAAGAAACTACCTGATGTGGAAATTATCGAAATCAAACTTAATTTTTTATCTTATGGTTTCTAGTGTGACCAAAGTCGAATCCATGAGTAAATTGCGGGGTTGTTAAGAGTGGCAAATCGGTGCCCCCCGCAGAAAAAATGGCATTTTCTAAAACCAAAAAGATGGCGCAGCGTTACCCTATAAATTGTTTCAGACAAAACAAAAAAGCCCACATAGGTAGGTGGAAAAAGAAATTCTCACCAACCGCAACAAATACCTAAAAGCAAAATGCCTGATGCCACCTTCAAAGCATCGTATTATCTGCTCAAATTATCGCAATGACGAGAAGGATAAAAAAAAACCTAAAATAAGGTTTCCATTACGGTAATTGCGGCTTAGACAAGACAGAGTGGGAGGAAAAAAGACAAAAGGACAAATAAGGTTACGTGACAATTTCAAGTAACAGTCTCCTGTTTCCTTCTGAATGCTTCTGCACTTATTGGTAGTAAAATTTCGTTCACGTCTCAATCCTTTAAGCACAAAAAAACAGGTCAGCTGCCGGGCATTAACACTCCCCATCATCTGTTTACAAATGGAAATTAGGAGTTTTAGATCTTAGGGCTGGGAAGGCCCATTCCTTGCTGGTGAAATTTGTTGTATGTCCGGAAGGTGTTATGCTGTAAAATGAAATCTGTCACACTGGCATCTTTGACAAGTTGAACACTTTGCATGTGGGCAGGGGTGTAAAGGTGTTTTCACAGTCTTCAATACGGGTTGCTGATTTTATGGAATTATTGAGCTGCTAAAATTGTTCTTAATCCTCGTGGGTACTCCATCACATGGAGGGATATTTTCATGGACAAGGAGTGTATTAATTGTTTGCTGGCTTTTGATTTTTTGTTTCAATGATATGCTTTGACAACAAACGATAGAAGGACGAAAGGATCTCAGTGGAATGATTAATTGCTGTGTAATTCATTTATCTGATATGAAATGATTGGAATAGGCGACAGTGTAAATTAAGCCAAATTGCGCAGTATTGATTGCCTGGGTTTGTTTGGAGAGCTTTGTATGATGGATGGCAGTTGAAGTGAGTGGAGCACTACGTCACTATGAAGGAGATTTCTCTTTTGCTCTAATTTCACGGGATTTTGTTCTATTAGAAAAAAACGTAATATATTTTGCCTTGGTTTATTGTAACTATAGGGCGCAATCAATTATGCCATTCGTTTTAAATACTTTATTATTGTTATGGGACAACTGTTGATAGACTCAGAAGAAGGACTCTTGAACCATGCCGATATCGTTGAAGAATAAGTTTTAAGTGAACGGCAACTCGTCGCCTGAGAATTGTTTTGTTCCATACGCCATTGGCACTTTTTCGAGAAAAACGCATATAAAGGTTTGCGTACTTGGTACTCCGAAAATGTGTTATTTTTTTTTTATTTTTTTTATTTGAAGTTAGTCTTATAAAGAGTTCACCTACCAATTTCCAAAGTGTTTTGCCAAACCGTTAAGAAGCCACGTTAATTAACGTAAAAGTCTCCTTTTTTGACTTGTGTCCCACCTCCTACATTTTGAAATTGATTTTTTTTTTTTCATACACGTGGAACACAAAAAAATGGATATGGCACAAAGCAATTCTCATCCAAAATGTATGAAAGGCAAAAAAGCATGGAGTTGGATGCTACAATTTGAAAAGAAAAATCGATTTCATCTTTTTTGTCAAAGTTTTTATTCAAAAAATACAATAAAATAAGAATATTATTCAAAGTGTTTAGCATTAAACCAGTGAGTGAAAAATGGCAGATCAGATCAGATCAGAAAAGTATAGCTTCGAGTCATAATGTTCTCCTCTCAGCTGCGAAATTTCAAATAGATAATCCTCTTCGTTTTCTAGTGAATTTCGGGTTTTGAGTGAGCATTGCACAGTCAATGTTTGGCCTGATGTCGATTTGATCTCAATTTGAACTAGTTCCATGTTATTCTTTCAATTTTTTTTAATAAATATGCGAACATTTGTAATATTAAACTAAGAAATTTGATATCTCATGCCAAAAAATAAATCAGTTGGCATCAGTACAAGTTGAATTTTCAAATCTGACACATTTCACTCACTTGCCCTACCTCAAAACTAGGTACAGAAAAACTTGTGCTAAACTGATCTGCACAGCTTCATGGAACACAAATTGACAGAATGTAGAACACTTTGCGGCAAGTTTTTTACTCATGGAACACCAAGTCTTGTACTTTTCAGATTTTTTCTGTACTTATCTGTGCAGCTAAGCTTCATTAAACACATCTATTGAAACCATATGTATTCAATGATTTCCTGCTCGTACGTCTGCAAATAGGTTTTGCGTTTGCAGCACTATTCATCACCGCACCGAATTCATATCTTCATAATATCGAATATTATCTACACAACTGTAATGGAGGTGGAACAAACCAACATACATACATACATCCACATACATACATCAACATACATAGATTTTCTTTAACACGAGTGCACGTAGGACAAACCAATTCTCAACTTTGTTATTATTTTCTGTATCTCTTGTCGCCGTGATATGCACGTGGAACAAAACAATTCTCACAAAAAAACTGCGATAAATTATATGGAAAATTTGTCCCAAACGCCAAAAAATGGTTTATGGCACAAAACAATTCTACAAACTGTTGATTTTGGTGGATATGGGACAAAGTCGATGTTCGATATCTCGGGATTGGAAAGACTAAGAGCAAATAGAATCACAGATTTAAAAAGAGCATACAAATTTACCATAGAATCCGTTCCTAACTCAAAAACGACAAAAGTGGCGTATGGAACAAAACAATTCTCAGGCGACGAACTGTCCGAAATGAGTTGAATGAGGCCCAACTGATTTGCAACAGGCCTGGTTCTCAAACAACTAACAACAGTCAAACACCAAGACCATATTTCCATCGCAGTTCTTAAAGAGTTTCAATTTTCGCGTCCTGCTTTAGGGACAATAAATAACACAAAAACTGTATCACGATTTACTCACCATTAAACTATGAAGCGAAACATACCGGATAATCCCAAAAGTGCTTATCAGCTATCAAGTGAGTGTATGAATGGTGTACAAATATTTCCACTTTCAGTCATCTTGTTGGTTTCTAAAAAGAATTTTCATGTGTGTCTTCACTGCAGTCCTTTCTATCTACATAAACTTTTTCGAAAAAGTATACCAACATCGCTTCAAAAAGCTTAACCCGTTGTAAGAGTGCATTTACCATGACGTTTCATTTATTTTATGGGAACATCTCTGGGGAGGTCGGTGTCATGATACGAAACACTTATTGACAGGGAAATGTTGGAAAAGTTGCATGCTTAAATAGTTTAAAGTTTTTAATTGGTTGACTTACTAACGCAAGATCCCTTAAAATTAGTGTCCGACCGAACATTCAGCTTCGGCTTCGGCTTCGGCCGCCTTCGGGTAAAAATATCACCTTCGGCAAAACATTCGGCTCCGGCCAAATGAGACCGAAGTTTTGGCCTAAGCCGAAGGTTTAGTTTATGGATGTCGTGCGTCGTGGTAGGCGCCGAAAAAAATTCAATTTCGTTGTTCGTAGAACAATTATGAATGCACAAGAGCCGGACAGCTGCCGTCGCATCATTAGTGCACAACAAAATCTAAAGATAAGTTCGTATATGCATTATTATCTAGCTACAATTGTGATCTTTTTGTTGTTCTCGTTATCCTTGTGCTTGTAGAAGACACTTAAAAAATAAAAAAAAACCCAAGTAAGTACATATTCGTATTGTTAGTATGTATTGTTTATATATAGACATATGTATCTACCTACAACTTACTGTTTATCCGCTTTTAAATCGAGTGCAAGATACAGCTTAGTTTTGGCGATTTTTGTATTTTAATTTTATTTTCTTTTTCTTTTAGGTAGGTACGAGTAGATACATGATGACATATTTTAGACAAAAGCCTCTCTGGGAATATGTTTTGTTTTGAATTATTTACTATTTCAATAAAATACTAAAATTGATAGGTACTAGGTAGTTTAATTTTTTTTAAATTTTTGAAAAAATAATTAATTTTTGAAAAGTTAGTTAAGCATACCTACATTCCAGAAAAACTTCCAAAAAATCATTATTTTGTTCACTTTTAATCAATCTTAAAAGGAAATTCTTTAAGTTATTCAAGCTTCGGCTTCGGCCGAAGGTTGTTGTTTAGCCGAAGATTCTGCTTCTGCTTCGGCTTCGGCTAGAAATCGACCTTCGGTCAGTCACTACTTAAAATACATTTCCTGGTCGTCAAATAAAATATATTTAACTAAAAAAGCATTTGCCGATGCCACAGTCTGCATTTTTCAGTTTAAGTAGGTATCCACACCTGCGTTCAATAGAGAAACTTGAAAAAAAGAATCCATCCGGTTTGTGCGAACATATAAGGTACCTACCGGTTTGACGGATATAAGAAAACGCTTACAGTTACAAATAACATGAATAAAAGCACCATGTCACTTGCTCTTCCCCTTTATATACACCAATGAAAAATGTATTAATGAGCGAGTTCCCTACTAGTTAAACCTCTATTACTTGGCAAACGGTGGTCACATGAGTTATTCGACCAATGAGGAAGGGTAAAAGAGTAGGGACTTGTATGTAGTTGCCTTGTTAATTGAACGCGCTCAATTTACGGTGTAGAGAAACGAGATTTATTGTATCCCACACCTTGTAAGTTTTGAAAACGGTATTGAAGGGATCAAAACCCCTTCCACTTGCAGTTCTAATGGTCTGCCTCTGGTTATCGGCAGGTCTCCCGGTTCCGGATCACTTCGTCACTGAGACGACCGGTGTTTTTGCATTGTTAGTTTCTAGGTGTGTCTATTTCCTAACGATTAAGCATTCTCCTGTTATTGATAAAGGGTGATTTTTTTAAGGTTAGGATTTTCATGCATTAGTATTTGACAGATCACGCGGGATTTCAGACATGGTGTCAAAGAGAAAGATGCTCAGTATGCTTTGACATTTCATCATGAATAGACTTACTAACGAGCAACGCTTGAATTTTCAGTGAATGGGCCCTAGAAAAGTTGGCAGAAAATCCGCTTTTTTATCGACAAATTTTGTTCAGCGATGAGGCTCATTTCTGGTTGAATGGCTACGTAAATAAGCACAATTGCCGCATTTGGAGTGAAGAGCAACCAGAAGCCGTTCAAGAACTGCCCATGCATCCCAAAAAATGCACTGTTTGGTGTGGTTTGTACGCTGGTGGAATCATTGGACCGTATTTTTTCAAAGATGCTGTTGGACGCAACGTTACGGTGAATGGCGATCGCTATCGTTCAATGCTAACAAACTTTTTGTTGCCAAAAATGGAAGAACTGAACTTGGTTGACATGTGGTTTCAACAAGATGGCGCTACATGCCACACAGCTCGCGATTCTATGGCCATTTTGAGGGAAAACTTCGGAGAACAATTCATCTCAAGGAATGGACCGGTAAGTTGGCCACCAAGATCATGCGATTTGACGCCTTTAGACTATTTTTTGTGGGGCTACGTCAAGTCTAAAGTCTACACAAATAAGCCAGTAACTATTCCAGCTTTGGAAGACAACATTTCCGAAGAAATTCGAGCTATTCCGGCCGAAATGCTCGAAAAAGTTACCCAAAATTGGACTTTCCGAATGGACCACCTAAGACGCAGCCGCGGTCAACATTTAAATGAAATTATCTTCAAAAAGTAAATGTCATGGACCAATCTAACGTTCCAAATAAAGAATCGATGAGATTTTGCAAATTTTATGCGTTTTTTTTTTAAAAAAAGTTCTCAAGCTCTTAAAAAATCACCCTATATTTGTTTGATTTTTCTTGGACGACACCGGTCGTGGGAACCCACGGACTTACAAGAACACTTTCATGCTGTTACACGTGTTGCTAGGAACACCTGAATATTGAAAATTATCTAGATGGGATGTTTATCCCTAGTCGACATTAACGACAATCGTTAATTTTTGGGGGCAGCTGAGATATTTGATATTCTTTACCGTCCTGCACGGGTGGCCAATTTTGATGGATATACGAACAACAATTTAATACAGGTAAATGCATGAAATGGTTCCCTTGCACAGACGAGCGATGAATATCATCGCAAAAAAACATCGCTTGTACTAGTAGACAACCAAGGCGACAAATAATATCAACGCAATCATAACATCATGACAGTACCAACTAATCCGGTCACGCAAATTTTTTTTTTAGATAGGTTCCTTGACGTGAAGGCTTCCACGGATCCTGGAACTTCTTATTCGATCAATGTTTGTTACTCTTGCTGTTATGTGAAGCATCTTTATCTCAGCTGCCGTTAATTTGCCCTCATACTTTTTGTACTCAGTCCAATTTTTGTGGACCTTTTTGGGTCACAGACGATGGCTGAGTATTCCGCAACTTCCATACCAATTGATCATAGACCCCAGATATTTGAACTTTTCGCACTTGGGAATCACTCCTCGATTCATATAAATGTCTGGAATAGGTTGGAGTGAATCGGATCCCGCAGAACAAGTATTCTGTTTTTTCTGGACTCCTATGATAAGCATTCCGCTCCAAAAATTCCACCCATCATCAAGTGCTCGTTGCAGGGACGTTTGATCCTCTATAATGATGGTTCCATCGTCAGTAAAGAATAACTGATGTACTTTGGAGTCCATCACTGTTCCTTCAAGCAGATCAAGGTCTGTAATAAATATCATGGGGCTAAAGGTTCTTCACTGGTGTACAACGGTGCCGCCAGTGGGCATCTTACTATTGTCTTTACTCCCTCATACATGTCCATGATCATCTATACGTAGGTATCTGGAACTCCTCGTAGAGTTAGCGGCACCCAAAACAGATAGTTTCGTCAAAAGCCTTTTCAAAATCAACCAACACCATATATGCAAATCCTTTAAGGATTCACGATGTTTTTCCATCATGATCCTTATACTTTGGATTGCATCTGTGGTTGATTTACCTGCGACAAACCTGCACTGGTAATCAGAAAGCATTTGTGTTTGTATTTATTTGAACTTATTGATACACGATACTACACGATTTATAATCTTAAAATTAAGTATCTAGTAATAAAACAAGAATTTAGAGAAAAGAAAACTTATATGAAAATTATTGAAAGTACAATTTATAAAATAATATTATTAATTTTTTTCTGTTTATATAAAGATCGTATTCTTAAATATAGCGTTGATAAGATTAGGTTGATAATTGTTGAAATATCCTCCTCTCGTACGTGGGTAGTAAAGTATTCGTCTGCAATTCGACAGGAAGGGAATTCCAGAGTCGAATCGCTGACACAATGAAGGAGCGTTCTGCTGTTGTGTGAGAAAAGCGTGGAAATATCAAACAAACTTCTCTACGTGACTGAGAAAAAAGTATCATTCCAATTAAGTATACCGGACATTTGTTGTGAATAATAATATGCATTTTTAAAAGATTTCTGAAGGAGTAGTATTTATCCAGGTTGATTCCCAGAAGAGTAGAATTAAAACGTGAAACACTGGTGTAGCTACGGACATCATATATGTAACGGACACAATCATTAAACACAATATTTAGTTTTCGATGGCATTCATAATCCATGGAAGATAGATATTACAATTGAACGTAAGGAACGGAACAATCAGGCTGGAGACCAGCAGGTGAGATGAACATCTTAGGGAACGAAGACCGGCGTAAACTTTCCTAATTGTATCAGAGACTGCATCACAGCAACTAAGGGATGAGTTAATGCAGAAGCCCGTAATGTTTTCCGCGTTATTCTATCTTATACCCGTTCAACGATCTTTTTGTTATGTGACATCAGCTTGATTGAACGGTAATTATCACAGTCTCACATATCGCATTTTACTTTATACAAAGGAAGAAGACAACTTTTCCTTCAGTGGTAATGCATTGGATAGTCTCTCCACAGTTTGGAGATGAGTATCATGAGCCATTTGGACCCCATGTCTTCTATCTTTTGGAGTCTTTGGAAATCGCTCGGCCAAAAGTTTGTTAGGGTACATTGAATGTCAATGCTACGTTTAGTTTCAACTTCCCCAAAGATAATCTTATTAAAGCTCCGCACAAATAACTCTCTCTTAGTTAAATATTGTTACGAGTTATCCAGTCACCTAAACCAACGACAATACCACGTCGGGTTACCGCGTGTCGTTGGCCAGTCCCATCTACGGAGATGAGGTAGATAATAAACATGGTATCACAATAGACCTAAATTGGTCTAAGTGTGTCGGCTTCTGCCGACAGCCGCCTAAACCTAACCTAACCTATCCAGTCGCCTGAACTCGCACTCGAGACTCGAAGCAACAGTCAAAAAAACGAACAAATTTTTAATCCATTTTGTTTCTTTTTCTGATACAGCGATTAAAAAGGGGACTGACTTTTTTTTGGCAAGCAGAGAAGAACGTGACGGATTGCAGAAATATTGTTTTCTTGTTGTAGAACTCCATCTAAATTGTATTTAACAAAGCTTAATCTTAATAAAGCCAATTAATCACCCACAGATTCTTAACAATATTGTACCAACAACCTCACCTCGTTACCAGCTTGACAATGTCATTTGGTTGCATATCTTGGTCCGTGGAGACTACGAGTATGAAACCGTTACTTGCCTTTTTATGTCTTAAAAAAACACTTAAAACATTGGTTGGGATTCTATCGGAACACTGTTCTCTAATTAATTTAGTTATTGTAATAAATAAAGTTGACGTCTGGAAGACGGTTTTAAACCAAGTTCAAATGTTATTATTCATTTTTGAAAACACCTTAATTATACCCTATTCTAGGGGTATATTAATTTTGACGCATAGTTTGTAACATACCTTAATATTGCCCGTAGACCCCTAAAAGTTACTATATTTATGATCAGCATCGATAGTAATGTCGATCTAGCCATGTCCGTCCATCCGTCGTCAAAAATTAGGCCTTTAAACTGGACCTAGAGAGCTGAAATTTTAACCTACTCTCTAGGGTCTCGAAATAATCAAGTTTACGAATTTTTGAAATCCGCCCACAGACACGCCCACAAACTCAAAAAAACAAAATTTTGGAAAAAATCGAATTTTGAGCTAGAAAGCTGAAATTTTTTATATATGATCTATGACTCCTAAAACTGCTCGGGATAAAATTTTTTTCAAAATCCGCAAACCGACACGCCCACAAATAAATAATTTTTTTTTTTTGAAAATCCAAAGTTTAAGCTAGGGAGCTGAAATTTATAATATATACTCTCTATGGGCCCTTTATGCTCATGTGTAAATATTTTCAAAATCCGCCCACTGGCACGCCCACATTTTGTTTTTTTTTTGAAAATGCAAAGTGAGCTAGGGAGCTGAAATTTATAATACATACTCTCTAGGTGCCCTATATGCTCATGTGTTAATTTTTTTTAAATCCGCCTACTGACACGCCCACAATTAAATGAAACAATTTTATTGAAACACCCAACTTTGAGCTAGGGAGCGTATTTTTTGATAAAATCCTTTAAATGTTATATAACAAAATATGTAAAGAGTTCTTAACAATTCAACCATACTTAGACTTTTGTCACGCCCACTTATGAGGGATAGGAATAAGAATAGGGTATCCAACAGTTCGCCCAAGCAGACTGTAGCCCGTCCCTATGTTTTTATTATTTGATTTAAAAATACAACAGTTATTATTATTATATAATTTTTATTAAGCCATGTTACAATCTATGAGTAAAAATGAATAGACCCTAAGGAGATGGTAAAAAAATTCCAAATTAATTGTAATGTAAGCCAATGATACCAACCCTACACACTTAGACCAATAAAGGGTCCATTGTGATACTCGTACCACACGCATCTATCTTCTTCCTACTCGTTGAACCAGTTGGAGCTTTTAATAATGCTTGAAAGACTTTTAATGCCAATGTTTATGAAATTGTTTAGATCATTGTAAAAGAAAGATCACAAATAGAGGTTTCGTCTTTGAGAGAGAGCAGGGCATATCCAAAGAAGGTGGAGAATAGTCTCCTCTTCCTCCTCGACTAAGCAGCTTCTGCAGTAGTCATTTGTATAGACGCCATGCCTTGTTGCATGCTTGTCTATGAGACAGTGTCCGGTGATTACACTAATTGTAGCACCAACGTGCATTTTGGTTCAGAGAGATCAAACACTTAGAGCGTTTCAGATCCACCTTTGGCCAAATCTGTTTTGTCGCTAGACAAGTGTTGCCACTTGTCCACCTAAGGTTAGTTCCCTCAATGGCCTCACTCATAAACATTAGTTTGCATTTAGCAATTGGAATGCCTAAGGGACCTTTATCAGTAGTATGGTTCCTTTTCTGACGAGTTCATCAGCCCTACAGTTCGCTTGTATATCTCTGTGTCCCGGCACCCAGCATAGATGAATGTTGAAGAGATGATCGGCAGTCTAGGACTACGATGGAGGGTAAATCTATTCAAATATGTCGATAACATTTAGAAAATCTTTGCGTTTCTCAACATGGGCAATGCTATGTTGCCTGTTTACGTGTTGGAAAAATGGATAAACTCAAATAATAAAAAAAACTTAGTTATCAGCAAATGCTTCTAAATACTTGGTGTATGTGTCAGGCTCACAGGTGCGCGCGTGTATAAAAAATAATTAAGCTACGGCATTGGATCAACATTTTTAATTAGACTTTCGATAGAGCAACATTTAAAAAGCACTTGAGCATTCTACATTACGCATACTGCTTGACAAGAAATTATGGTAGTTGCTAGTTGTGAACCCTGTGCAGAGGCGGACTAAGAAGGGTGCAAAGCGAGGTTGAAATTCTAGTGGCAAATATTTGTTTACTTACTAACTTAACGGCCTCCCGACCCGTGAAATGTATCTGGCTGAGACACTGCAGCCTTCCATCCTCCGCGATCCCAGGCACGCTGTTTGCATTTGTCCTTGCTTATCCGTAGACAAATATTTGTTTTTGACACTTAAAATCTGTACTTTAGTTTGTTAATTTCCTCAACCACATTTTAAACATTTATGAGTAGTTGCAGGACAATCTCAATGACTATATTATTGAAAACATCAAATGCGATATTGAAAGAATATGAATCAACCAAAGCGATAGTAGTTGTAGCGTACTTTTTGATACAAAGCAGATACGTCCAAAATATTCAAATAACAGATTGAGTTCGTAAAATTAAATGTAATAGAAAAAGTTTACGACTTAGCCTTAGGCTGCACGATAAAACCAAACAGACCGCTGTTCAAAATATTATACCATCCCATTTTGAACACATGCTTCAAGTCAATAATATTTTATTGTGCTGTCCATTCAGAGGATACTTTTATTTGATAAAAGTAGTCATTCTTTGGCTTTTTACATACCAAATAATGATGCTATTCTCTTATCCAAGAATAATCATATCCAGATGATGCTTAGTCGGTACAATAAAACTTTTTTGAAAATCTAAATTTCATTTCAGGATACAAAAAATTAATAAAATATCACTTGAAGCACACTGGCCAGCCCCTAACAGACCGTAATTGAATGCAAACCCTTAATTATTCTTTCATTGAGGATAGGAAAACTTTGTACATGTGGACTCCGTACTTTGGATAGCAGAGTAGTGGATTTGCACACAAAAGTTATGCTCCTCTTACTCTATCACGAATTGATACATGACATTTGATGTCAAACGAAAATCAAAACATTAATTTCATTTTAATTTCATTTTCATTTATTTATAAAATGAATATCTTATAAACTAGTGATAATATATAAAACTTTACAAAGGCGAGCTTGATATTTGGCAAATTAGTTCTTACCAATTGAAGCCGCATCAACTTAACCCTTTAATGCATACTGTAGCATATCTGCATCATACTTTTAAAAAAGCTGTCATAAGAGAGTGGCATTTAGTTCCGCGACGATGTTTTATTTTTACAAATATGTTAGTAAGTGTATGAATGCACTCAAATAGAACTTGAAGTCACAAGACCACGTGCTCTCATAGTTATCGACTGAGGTCCCGAAATGTGTATTTAAATAAATGTAAATATAAATTCTAAAGTGTTTTAATGCAAGTAAGTATTTTTTTATTGTTTCTTATATGTTCCTTCTGATATTATGTGCAAAAATAATTTTAAAATTTTGCAAAGAACAGATATTTTGTTCATATTTTGCCTATGATGCATATCTGCAACACCATGCATTTAGGGTGTGTTTATCATGTCCTTGGACATGGGAAACAATATCAATATTTAGAAACTTTTTTCACTTTTCAGCATGGAGAGAATCTTGTCAGAGAAAGAACTTGAAAAAATTATGGATGAATGGGTGGACAGCGAGGATGAATTTGAAGATTGTGGTCTTCTTCAGCACACGTTGGATGTAGACGATTTTGTATCTAACAGAAGAGATGTCTTAGAAGAAGACGTAAATATTGAATTAGTGGAACTTGACAGTTTACCACTACATATATTGAGTAATAAACCGGGAGTGGAGCCCATATGCTCTCCAAGAGATTTTAAAAGAGAAATAAGCGAACTGAAAGAGAAATACAAAAAATTCTTTGGAAGCTTAGTACTTTTGAATTTGATAGAGGGTTCAGTTAATTTAGTGGAAGCACTACTTTCCCTAATGCTGTTTTGCAAATGTCGACACCAGTCAGCTACTTTGACTACTTTTTTTCAAGCGAAATAATTGACAAAATAGTAGCGCAATCAAATATACATTCCATGGAAGTTACTCCGGAACGTCCCGCTTTTTCAACATATACCCATATAAGACAGTCTTTGGAAATCTGTATTCTTATGTCGGTCATACAAATTTCGAATATTCGGCTCCAGTTACAGGAAATGAGACAATAATTAATATTATGACAGTTAACGAGTTTGAGAAAGTTCGAAGGTATCTGCATTTTAACCCTTATGTGTTTGAAGAAAAAAAAACACCTGAAATCGTGGGACAAGGTACCCGGGTACCTTCATTGTGAATTGAGGTGAATACTAACGTTGGTTTTATGTTTTCTTGTTTATTACATCATAAATCGTTTAAATATACTATATTTAAGTTTTTTATTTCATTTGAGATTTTTTTTAATTTTCATTCGATTCTATGTGATTAAGATACTGACAGTTGTAAATCTAGATTTTGATTTCTGAAAAAAAAAATGAACGGAAATAATTTGAAAATCAAAATAACATAGTTGGCACCCATGCTTTGAAAAAACATCCATTGGTTTGTGCAATGTGAGTTTATTTTGCCATTCGTTACCACACGTCGTTGAGTAAATCAGTTGAACAGAGATTAGAACTCATTAGAAAAAATAAATCATAGAGTGCGTGAATTGAAAATAAAAAGGTAAGCTTATTCGAAATGACTTTGCTTTTTTTACCGTGGATAATAATTTGGGTTTTCTGGCTGTTCGAAAACTAAAGATCAAAATGAATATCACCGAAGCAAGTTCAAGTAGGGCAGTGCGTTTACGTAGTCAAAGATACAACTCTGAAGAAATTCGGCAATTGCTTTGCGAAAATGCAACTGATGAGGATGTATTTGAGGCATCAGATGATGATGAAAATTATATTCCAACAGCTGAAGAAGATGGAGTTTCAGACGTTGGACAAGAGTCCAACAGGAACATATGGTTGAATTCATCGGAAAAGACGGAACTCGTTGGCAGACAGATCCTTTCCCAGAAACGCAAACATTTCGTCGCAACATTGTTCGCCAGCGGGGTGGGGCAGCAAACTTCAGCAAGCTATTTACTACGAAGGACATTTTCAAAGGTATTTTATCTAAAGATATTTGTGATTTAATTTTGCGTTAAACAAATAGAAAATGGTTTGAAAGTAACGGAAGCATATAACAAGGCACAGACAGACAATTTTGTGAATTCAAATAGAGTACCCAAACAAAAAATATTCAAAAGATTTACTGAGCAGGAATTCGATGCTTTTCTTGGAATTTTGATTTGTTGTGGAGTTTATAAGTCAAATAGAGAACACTTGACAGAATTATGGAAACCAGACCATTTTCCGTTGATTCGCGCATCAATGTCGCATGACAGATTTAGGATGTTTTTGCGGTTTATAAGATTTGATAACGATGTTACCCGCCCAACTCGTTTGTTAACTGACAAAGCGGCTGAAATTCGCGACGTGTGGACAATGTTGCTTTCAAGTTTGGCAAAGAACTATAAGCCTCATGATTGTATTACGGTCGACGAGCAACTCTATGGATATTGTGGGCGTACTCGTTTTACGCAATATATGCCGTCTAAGCTTGAGAAATATGGCATAAAAATATTTTGGGCTTGTGATGCGTCAAACTCGTATCCACTTATTGGACAAATTTACACGGGAAAACTAGCTGGAGATGAACGCCAAACAAATGTAGGAAACAAAATAGTTTTGGACGTCGTCGGTAAATACAAAAACTCTGGGAGGAATGTGACAATTTCTTCACTTCGATGCAACTGGCTCACGTATTGACTAGCTGGAATATGACGCTTGTGGGAACTGTAAGAAAAAATAATCATTTTCCTCTAACAAATATGCAGGCACATAAGGATAGACCGTGTATTCCACCAACTTTGCATTCCACAGAGAAGCGACAAACTGTTCCTACGTTCCAAAAAAGAAGAAAGCAGTTGTAATGCTTTCAACAATGCATACGTCTCCTAATGTTCGAAATACTGAAACTGCGAAACCTGAGATAATTACCTACTATAACAAAACCAAAGATGGCGTTGATAATATGCATAAGTTGCTAGGAGAATACACCACAAAACGAAAGACAAATAGATGGCCTTTGGCTTTGTTTTATAATATGACTGATATACGAGTAGCAACCTTATCCTCTTATATTATTTACATGGACCACAACCCTATATTTTCTTCCACTGACAGGAGAAGGAAGTTTTTGAAGGAGCTAAGCCTTTAACTCTGTCAAGAAAATATAGCAGAGAGAGCTAAAAATCCTCTTGTTACATCAAAACCAAACATTCGTTCAGCAATACAGGATATATTTGGACAAAACACGCTTCCAATTGCTGGGGTTTCCAGCTCAAGCAAACGAGACGCAAGTGGTCGCATTGCTGTCGTTGGGAGTTGCTTTATGTGTAGAAGCATAAAACGAAAGCAGACGAAAACAAGAAAAGCCTGCACTAATTGTTTTAGACCTATTTGCGATGAACATTCAATAACCGAGGCAACATGTAACACCTGTATTCAAAGTTCTGAATAATAATTTATTTTTTCAATAAAAAATATAAACAAAAAAAGATATTATTTATTAGAATATAATATATGAAGGTACCCAGGTACCTCGTCACACGGTTTAAGGTGTTTCCATTTTTTTTGGTTAAAAGAGATCTTCCTATTGGGTATACAAACTTATAGTTAATATAAATATTCGAAAAACATAAAGTTAGGAGCTCTCAAAAGCTCACGTGCCCATAGTTAATGAAGTAAATAATTTAATTGGTCATTCAAAATTGTAAAGGTACCCGGGTACCTCGTCACACACATAAGGGTTTTAATGATAATAGCGGTCTGCCAAGAAGAAACACGCTACATGAGAGACTTTACAAAATTAGGCCCTTACTAACTGATTTCACAGAAAAATTCTTGTCCATCCCAAGAGAAGAGTGTTTATCTCTTGATGAACAAATATGCGGATTTACCTATAACTTCGAAATATATACTGGGAAAGAAAATGTCGACGCAATTTTACCATCCGAGACGCATTTAGGAGCATGTGCCAATGTTGTCGTACGATTAGCCCGTAGTATCGAAGTAAATGTTGGCCATAAGATTTATTTCAACAACTATTATACGACCATCCCTGTTAAAAGATATGATAAAACAAAAGCACAGCGTGTTGATATTGATTAGTCAAGCAGTATAATAAACATATGGGTGGCGAAGACCTTACAGACAGCCTGATTGGACGAGATCGAATTAAAATCAGATCCCGCAAATGGTACATGCGAATTTTTTACCATCTTATCGATATTACAGTGGTTAATTCATGGATTTTTTACAAACAAAACTGCTCTGTCCGCAATGAAACACAAATGGGCCTATGCGATTTCCGTATATACTTGGCAGTATTTCTTTGCCGAAGTGGGACTGTGCTTTAAAAAGTCAGAGGAAGGCCAACTGGCTCACCATCTGTTCTTCTTCAAGATCGCAAAGGAAAGTATCCCAAATCACACGTGCCTTAGGCAGATGTTAGAAAAGATGAGATATCACATTGGCCGGTTTATATAGAAAAAAGATTTAGATGCAAGCATCCAAATTGTATTGGATTCACATACATACAATGTAAAAAATGTTGCACTGTCCTGTGTTTTAATAAAACGAATAATTGTTTTAAAGAGTTTCATACAATAATTTATAATGTACATATTATACCAATCTACTTTACTTTTTTCTATTAATTTGCCCCTTTCTTTTAACTTTGAACACATTGTCATATTTATCCATTTTTTTTAACGTACTCGTATATTAGTAATAGTTGCAAAAGAGCTCAAACTGAATTTTATACAATGAGTACGAACATCGGATAAGTGAGTGAACACACAAACTTGTATTGAGTTTACTCTACGGAGTGAACGATTAAATCGAACAAATAAACGTGACGTGACGTAATTTGTATAGATCATCCTTTTACGATTTGCATTCTAGGTTAGGTAAATATTCTGTTTGCAATTTCATTCGTTTGATTGGTTTGCCAGTATAAGAAGTGAAATTTGTTTGTAAAAATTGTTTTCGGTTACGGCTTCTTTAAGAAATGCTATTCATTCATTTTATAAAGTACTAAAGTGGGCAGAGTGTAATGCAGTAGACTACAAAGATATTTAAGTTATCAAACGATTGAAGAAAAATGCAGGGCAAATTGATTTTAATTTAAGGAAAAAACAAACAAGAGTGACTAATTACTTTTTAAAAATATAAAATGTTTTTTCTTCTAAAGGGTCTTTCATTGGGCTTGACATCTTCATTTTAAAATAAAATGCAAACTATCTACTTGAGATATCTCAAAAGAAGGAGCTTAATTTATTATCAAAACATTTATGAATGGAATTCGACTTTGTTCCATCACGGGAACGTATGCAGCGGTCGATACGTTGAACATTTCGACGGATATTGGCTATGAGCATCTCTAACGTCGGCTTGTTGGCATAGACAAATGATTTAATGTAGCCCCATAAAAAAAAAGTCTAGAGGCCTTAAATTGACGGGTTCGTTTCTCGAGCTAACACGTTCACCGAACTGAGACTTCAATAACTCGATTGTTGCACCAACTGTGTGGTTTCTGGCACCGGCTTTTTGGAACCACATATCACTGATGTCCAACTCATGCAATTGCTCAATAAATACGAGTAATATTCCAACATGTCTCTGTGGGAAATAATATTTACCGTATCGTGGCGGTCATTTTCATCGACGAAAAAACAGCCCAATGACGCCACCGGCATGAAAACCGCACCGAACAGTGACTTTTTGCGGATGAAGTGCTGTTTCATGAAGCACATGAGGGTTCTGACCTGTCCAGTAACGCATATTTCGCTTATTAACGAAGCCGTTTAACAAAAAATGCGCTTCATCGCTGAAAATGATTTTGCGATGAAATTCTTCATTTTCTTACATCATGTCCAGAGCCCAATTCGAGAACGTACATCGCTTCATATGATCAAGTGGCTTTAGAATCCTTACGCAAAATTCGCCATAATGTGGTCTTGAGAACGCCGTGAAATTGACTGAATTGTCAGCAATATTTTGCACACTTCGGGCAAAACGTAGTGTCACCGGTACGGCAACATCAAGCAGCAAATATTCTGACTCAAATTTGTTCACTAGACTATGAATTGTTTGTCTACTGGGACGAGAATTACGGCCGAAAATTGGGGTTAACGCTCTTAAAATTGCGACCACCGACTCGGAATTTCGGTAGTAAATTTTAATTTTTTGCCAACATTTTTCTTCCGTGTTCTTCACCATGATGAAAATGTTGATTTTACTGAATGTTTTGACATGGACAGTTTTGTAATCGGATTAAGAGTGCCTTCACACTGTAAGTTTGAAGTTGTCCAGTCGCTTATGAAATATACCTATGTGTTTGTACATATCTTAAAAAATTCAATTGGGTTGAAATTTTTGTTTTATTTTTACAAACATTGAGTTACTTTTATGGTTGATTCATAATAATTTGTTTTATTAAAAGTTGTTCATGAATCCCGATTTTCTTGTATCTTTTGATAAAAAATAATAAAATAAAAATGAAATAAAAAAAAAACGTTTCTCACAGTATACATTTGTTGACTACCTGTACTATAGTATGCATTCAAATGTGCACGTTTATAAATGTGAACAATCTCGCTCTTATGAACAGGCTTGGGGTCGGATTCCGTAAAAAAACGAAACAAAAAGCACTTTCGCATTTCAAGAAACGAAAGAAACCACGCAAAAGCGAAAGTTTGCTTCATGTTACTATTTTCGTTTTCTAATTTTCTTTCGTAAATGTTTTAGAAGACGTATGCCATCAAAACTAAAGTTTGAGAACCTATAACCAAATTTCAGAACCTTAAATTGAACATTTTGTAGCCGCAGTAGCTCAAATGTTTCGGCGTTAGTCTACTACTACGATGGCGCCCGGTCTATAAAAAGCCATCGCTTTTTCCAAATGGTTCCTTCTGATAGGTATTTAGGTTTTGCTTTCATATATTTGAACCATATTCATATGCAACTATGTATGTAGGAATCAAATGTTGAGTATAAAGAAATAAAGATTTCCTGGAACAACTTCATATAATTAGTCACATGCTCCGTCATCTGTGATGATTTGATTTTCAGAATGGAAAATCTGTCTTTCTTACCGACTTGAACATGGGAGCTGGAAATCGAAGATACTCTTGGCTGGAGCATTATTGCTTATATGCAAGAAGTGTCTTAGCCAATGGTTGGCATACATAAAACAGAGTACCTTCTCAAAACTCAGCATTTTGGAGCAGGTACTCCAGTATCAATAAAATACGTGAGAAGTTGCTCAATAATAGAGTATTTTCTATTTCAATGAGCAGCTGCTAAATAAATCAGAGCACTTTCTCTAGTATTAATATTGACCTCGTCAGCCTCGTACCCTCTCTAGCAGCGGCTCTGCTATTATCCTTATCCAGCTCCGCAATGTCACTTCATAGACAGAGCTCAACATTTGATTTCAAAAACCTCCGAAACACCTCACATGTCTTCGACCGCCACGATCATATACGCAAATCGTTCGCTATGCCATACGATGGAGCATATAAAGTAATGGAAAAACACGAAAAATACTTTGTGGTTCTCATCAGAAGAAGAAGCACACCAATCTCCATCGACAGGCTCAAACCAGCGTTCATGCTTCATGAAGACGTCGAAACCGAATCCCCATCAACCTCTGCAGCCAGGAACCACAGAAGGGTCCGATTTAACCTGCCTCCATAGATTTTTTTTTCTGTGAACCATTTTTTTTATTCAAATGTCATAAAACAATAGCTAGCCATTAAAATATAACGTGGGGTATGCCTCATTCCGTCCACCACAATAGATACAGAGTTGTTGTTACCTATACCTAAGTTTTCAAACGTCGAGATCTTGAAAACAAAACCAAAAATCTATTAACAAATAAATGTCTACAATAAAGAAGTTTCTTTTTATAAATCTAAACAATCGGTATATGTATAATCAACTTAAAACGGGCGACGTGCGACAATATTTTCTTTTGGAAGTTAACGGTCTACTGATACATGCAATAAAATACTTTCTGAGCCCAATGACACTTGAGAGAAATTATAAGCAAACCCCCTTTCTGCTGCGTCCATCATTCCACTCCACGTTCCGCTATAAAAAAAAAATCCTTGACTTTTGTAGATCTCAGGGATTCACGCACCGGTTGCACAACAACGAATTCTGTTACGCCTCCCCTTCAGATGCAGAGATACAAAGATGAAACTAATGGATCTAGTCCTTTACCACTGACACAATGAGGAAAAATACATAAGTTGGTATTTCTAAACGCATTAATCGTGACAGTTCAAAGCCAATCTGGGCGTAAATGCGAAACTGCAACATTGTATTTAAATGCAGGCAAATTTATATTCAGAAAGATTGTTTGTGTGCGCTATTTAAAGTTTAGAGTTTATCTGTCTTTAAGCATTAAAAAGTTCTTCAATTACTTCTATATAAATTTATATCGAAATACTTTTATGGGATTCCTGAATGCATCGACTTAGTCTCATAATATTGTTTCATTGCTGTGAGAGGCGGACAATAAGATCTTGCAATTTTACAGATATTTATAGCCGCGATCTATATACACTTAAATGTGTAAATCATTGGTGTTATATAAGAGCAATTCCTAGGTGCACGGTAGAAGGAGTACAGGTCAATATTTGGTCAAAAGTACGTGAGCCATTCCCCAGTAACTGGACTAATAAATCATTTTAAACGGCAGTGGTCAAAGTAGCCTTACTTTAAGGGACAAAACTGTGGGAGGTGAAAAGAGTATAAGTAAAGTAATACTATTATGATCAAATAAGGTGTAATTTTAGTCGATTAGCTAATAACTCGCTTTGACTAGAACTCAAATGACCAAACAAATAGGTAACGCTCATGTTTGCATAAACGATTTCAGAGAACACCACGATCTTGCGAAAAAAATAATTAAATATTAGGCAATAACGTCCATTTAGGGCCTAAAATTTAGCTTCTCTTACAATTTGCTTGTGCGAAGTGGAAGGGACTTACAACTTTAAGCCGAATCCGAACGGCAACTTTGAGAAGCTTCTCTTGAAAATTGATACTCTTGGATGTTTGTCAGACGTTCGCAAGAGGCGTGGCAGTGGAAAAAAAATGTACACATTACTTGGCCCAGCTGGATTTGAACCTGAGACCTTTGGATTAGCAGTTTAATACACTTACCTCTGCGTCACTGCGCCCACGACCTTTCCGATGCTGCCTATTATTAAAAAAGCATTGAAAAATAGAGAGCAAAAACATATCTGAATACATACATCTGTATTTTCCGTACCCTTGGAGGATATGAAGTTATATACTCCGTTCCACGTGTTTACGAACATGTAGTTTCTTAATTTAATTTTAATTTTTTTTTTTAAATCCTTCTATGAGAAAAACTAAATGCAATTTGAAAGAAGGCTATATTAACTTTATGTATGTTGTAGAAAAAAAATTGGGATTAGGGAGATGAATTCAATTTTGATGATGCTTTTCCAATAAGGTCAAATTAGTCATTTTTTCGTTCCACCTGTTTACTAACAGTAACCAAATCTACCTGTCTACCTGATAGATGCCTAAAAGGTAATAAAACAACAAAAAAAATTTGTGGAAAAAATTAATTTCTGTTTTATTAAGATATAACAATAGTTTTTAATAATGTGTACTACCTCCCGATCGCTGTATCGTTTAAACAATGTGCTATGAAGACATTTATACAGTTCTTCCAAGTATTTTATTGAAATTTCGGACCAGGCTTGTTTTACGGCTTCAATTATTTCTTCGGGGTTGGAGTATCGCTTTTCTCCTTCGTAGACCACACGTTTTCCATGATGGTCAGGTCCGGTGAATATGGCGGCCATGCCAGTAGGTCTACATTTTACTCTGAATCCAAGTTTTGGTTATTCTTGCGGTATGTATCGGTGCATTGTCCTGTTGGAAAATCCATCGTTGTCCATCAAACAATTCGGAAAAATGAGGGAAAGATCTTTCAAGTATATATTTGTAGGCGATTGCGGTCGTTCTTGAGATCTGAAAATCAAGGTTTTTAGTCCTGTAAAAGCTTAATGCTCCCCACATCATTAGTCCATCTCCATTGCTGTGTCTAGTATCCAAGGTTATTTCATCCTTCCTTAAATCATGGACAAATATATTTTTTTTTTCATCTGAAAAGACAAAGGTATGCCACTCTCGACTGCACATGATGTGACTTATTGAAAAATCAAGTCGCTGACTTTTGAGTGCTGCTTTCAATGGTGTTTTTTTTTTCATTTTTTTTGTGATTAATATGGTTCGACTGCTGTATCACGCGATAAATAGTTGCTCTACTAGCTTCAACTTGAATTCGGAGCAGCGCTCAGTATCGCCCGTCGATTCTGAATTGTTGTTGCTCTGATTATTCCTCCTTTCCGGTTTTTTCATAGTTCTCAGGTTTCTTAAGACAGCTATGAACAACAGTTGGTCTTCTGGCAATCTTGCTGGCTATAAAGATTTGCCTTGCTCCTTGTAAGCCCAAATTCGGCTTTATTCCTCCTTGGTAAATGAATTTATTTTTTCCATAGTTTTTGTTTCTATGAAATTATGTTTTGAACTAAGAACCCTGGTACTCTTAATGCCTTTATAATTGGTTTAAAATTATTAAAACAGGTAGATTTAGTTGCTGTTCGTAATCAAGTGAAAAGAAAACATAGGGACGGGCCTATACAGGGTGTCCCACAGTGACCGCCGCAGACGAAAGACATTTTAATTTAGCAAAATAATATGTTCGATAGTTAATTGTGGGAAAATCGTTAATCGCATAGAAAAAGCTGTATGGCGGAAAGAAAATCTTACCTGTTCTTGTTTTAATAAAAAACAAAAAAATCAAGATTAGTCGGCTTCAGTTTTGCCAAGTTAAAGCCAGTTAAAACATCGGTCTCAAAAATGGACGACATTTTTAAATAGAGCAGTAACCTGCAAATATTTGTATGATTTTTTCTCACCAGTAATTTTCCAAGAGCACGTCCTTAACGGGGAATCGGCAAAGAGCATCGACTTAAGATATGCGTTTTTTTGCTACCAGCTTTGTCGTATCATTTACTATCTTCAACTTCAGTTTATAGATACTCAATGTACTCTGTTGCCTTTTCAATGTAAATATTTCTGTGCGATTAAAGATTTTCCCACAATTTACTATCACAAGTATTATACAATATGCATATATTGCTATATTAAAATGAATTCCTTGTTTGTAGCTAGATAAGCTACAACTTAAAAATTGGAGAAATGGGTTTAAAAAAAAAAAATTATAAATAAAATTATTTTTAGTCAAAAAGGAAGTAAGACCGAGTAAATTACTTCATAAGTTGCGGCGGTTACTTTGAGGCACCCTGTATTTTGGACGACGGCCATATTTTTCAAAAAATATTAAAAGATTTAAATATCAAATGAAAACAATGATTAAGTATTTTAATTTTATTAGCTTATTAACATAAGCTCTCTCTAAAAAAAAACAACCAACAAATTTTAGGTTTCGAATACAGTGCACTCGGGAAAACGTCAACTAATTAAAACCGCGGGTGTTGACGTTTAAAAAATTGTTGACGTTTAGGAATGTAAAATTTTTAAATAAAAAACATCTGCTTTTAAAAGTTTTTATTAATTATAAACTAAAACCAAACATAAACAAATTCAAAAAGGAAACAAAAAAGGCATTCAACCTGACTAGAAACATAGAACACAACTAGAACCAAAAGAATACATTTTAAATGAGATCATATTTTTAATTGTACATGCACACATATGCATTTAAAAAAATCGGTTATTTTTTTCTGCTGTTTTTTTCTTTCCAACACTTGGAAGAGAGCCTTCTCTCTTAAACGTCTTAATACATTTAAGTCATTTTGCTCAACATTCTCGCAATGAGCCCAATCCAAAGCCCTGTTTAATATTTCGACGGCTTCGCTGTATGCATGATACTGAATGTATGATACTGTATAGTCAACCTAAAGAAAAAAATTAAAAATGACCTGTCGTGTTGTTGAAACAACCGACAATCGTTGTAAAAATCGAAAAACCTGAGGGTTTCGTTCATTAAGCAGATCAACTGCAAGCTCCATTTGTTGCTGAACTTCTGAGTTCATATTTTCTCTCAGTATGCTTAACGGAATATCTTCCTCCGGATCTGTCTCATTTTCCGTGAAACGTAAAACATTTTGCCAGCATTTTGCCATTGTATCTTTGCTTACTTTATTCCATGCGGATTCTAGAATTGTAATAGCATCCTCCCACCTTAATGTAACACTTTTCATTGACTCTACTAGATCTAAATTTTTTGCCGCTACCATGGCTAAGAGGCTGTTTCTGTAGTACAGCTTCGTTATTTTGATTGCGTTCTGATCCATTGGTTGGATAAGTGTGGTAACATTTGGAGGAAAAAACAATTATGTTTCCATCTACGGTTTTAAGCTACATTCCACTTGGATGAGACGGAGCATTGTCGATTAGGAGGAGCGCTTTAACTGGCAAGTTCTTTTTTAAAAGCAAATCTGTTACCTAAAATTAGAAAATCTTAGCTACTGAAAATGATATTTTCTCTGCAGCACAAAAATATTAACCTGCGGCACAAATGATTTGTGAAACCAATCGCTAAAAATGGCTGATGTCATCCATGAGGACTTGGAACTTTTGTACTCAGTAGGGCAGTTGAAATTTTTGAAAACTCGTGGATTTTTTGCCTTCCCAATCACCAACAATTTAAGTTTATGACTTCCGGAAGCATTAGCACAACATAAAAAAGTGACTCGTTGTTTTTCAGTTTTTACGCCCGGAGTAGTCTTTTCGGTACTTGATACGTAAGACTTTTCTGGCAAAATTTTCCAAAACAATCCAGATTCATCAGCATTGTATAGCTGATCATGGGATAGACCCATTTCTTCAATTTTTTGCTTCAGCTTGACTTTAAATGGTTCCACAAGCGAAGGTTGCGAAGATAGCTTTTCCCCAGTTATTTTAAGCAGGCGAACTCCAAATCTTTTTTTAAATCCCTACAACCATCCATCACTTGCGTTGAACGAGCATTCTTTTTCTTTCAGTTGAAGATGGATCTTTTTAGCTTTTTCTTTAAGCGCTAATGCATTTACCGGATAATTCCTTTCTCTCTGCTTAACAAACCACTGGTACAGACGTTTCTCCATTTTCGGCAACTCTGATGCTCTTAATGTCTTTCTTTTTCCCGGACCGGAAAGTGTGTTATTAACACAGTCCAAAATCTTCTTTTTTTTAAATTTTTATCTTGCTAATTGTTGACTTTGTTACACCATATTGCTTCGCTAAAGCTACCGCACTTGTACCCTTTCCTAATAAGTCCAAAATATTTGCCTTTTCTTGTAATTTTAGCACTTTCGGTTTTTTTGAGCTCATTTTGGTAATGTGATACTTGCGAGAACAAAAAAGCAACTGAACATAAATAAAAAGATAATACGTGCAGTTGCAACTACTTTTCTACTCTACTTATAAGGGGAATCACCAATTTCAGAAATGATTTCATAAAATAAATGTGTGTGTGTACAAATTTGTGTATTTTAACTGCTGCTAAATTCAAAATTTTGTTTTATTCAGAGTTGACGTTTTAGAGCTTTGTGGTTGGTTTGACGTTTTAGAGTAGGCAATGTAAAAAAAAGAGGGTTGACGTTTTGGGATGTTGACGTAAACGAGCGTTGACGTTTTCCCGAGTGCACTGTAAATAATTTTCACGAATCGTTTTAGAAATTATTAATTAATGGATATTTACGAGGCGCTCAATTTTTAGACGGGGTAGGACCAAAAATCATTCGGCAGAATATGCATCGTTTTTAAATTAGGCACTCGCATTCATACTAATTCATGATTTTCTTGCGTCCATATAATGCAGGTGAATAATTAGAATCATAGAAACAATTACAAATCATTCAGATACATTTCCGATCAGAAAGTAAACTTCGGTGTAAAATTTAATCCTTTCCAATTTAAAAAAATAAACTTCGGTGTAAATTTTATTTCAAAATAAATAAATTCATCGAACCATCGTGTATTTTTCACACTCATGGGAATAATTTTACACCAAAATGTGGTGTAAATTATTTACCATCGAGGTGTATGATTTAAAGCAATTATTAGTTTATTTTTTACACTTCCGGGGTATATTATGTTCTAGTAACCAGAATAATTTGTATACCACTAGCACAATTTATGTACCGAACATCGGTATAATTTGTGAACATCCGGTGTAAATTATAAACGACAACGCGGTATTATATACACCGAATTGAAATTAATTGTACAAAAACTGCACTCACTCAAAAGTGGCATATTTTTTATATTTAAAATGTATATCACGAAAGTGCAAAAAATACACCAAATATTTTGGTGTATTTTGGACGTTAGTGCTACTTGAGAAGTTACTGTAGGTACACTTGTACACTTGTTGTTTTGTGTTAAGAGCCCTAGGATGGGATGACCAATCTCAGTCGAATCCCCGCCTGTAGCTCAAAATCCCTGGTGAGGGACCAGTGTTTGGCTACTATAGCTGCATATCTTAGAGTGACTAGTCGAGCTCAATCCGAATTCCTGAAACCCTGTGTAAGGATCCGATTGGGGTGACTGTTATCAGTACAATACCCCGAGCTGGTCCCGATCCACTGCGCAGAGGAGGGAAAGCTACCTGTTATGACTGTTGCAGAACGAAACTCTAGACACGCTAGTCCAAGGGGTTTCAGCCTGAAGTTAGTTTAACCATTTAGATTTTGTGACAATCCTTTTATGTAGCAAACATCTATCTCAGTAAGATCTTCAAGGAAATAGCTGTCAAGGATTTGTTTCCCTGTATTGGCTAGAATAGAATGTTTTTTATTGAGGTATTAAACTTCTGATAGGGATAACTGTCAAACAAGCTGTCATACTAATAAAATGTGTTTGACATTTGACCATTGAAAGACTAACACCAGAACAATGTTTACTAATCGTGAAAATTTATTTCCAAAATTCGCGCTCTGTTTGCCAAACTTATAGAGCAATTCTTCCACACATAACTTGGTTGAGCTAAACGTTTGGTGACCGAATCATCTCAAGAATTGGACCTGTGAGTTGACCACTGTGAGTTGACCACATCGTTCGTGTGATTTGACGCCTTTGGACTATGTCGCTTTGTGAAAGTGACATTAGGCCAAATTCTAGCATTTGGTATTATGCCACTTTCACAAAGCGTAATAAGGCCAAATCCGGAAAGTGACATAAAGCCAAATTTTCAAAACCGTACCTCGCACCTATTCCAAATCATTTTCACAAAGAGACATAAGGCCAAATTTCGTGATTTGGGCTTATGACGCTTGGGGTTATGCCACGGCACCTTTAAAAGTGAATTTCAAAATACTCCCTTATTCAAACTGCATTTTTTAATGCAATTAAAACAATAATAACGTAATAATATTATAGTCAACAATGCAAACTGTTACGTTTTTTGTCCTGATTTCACGAGCATAGAAAATGGCTAATGAGAAAATGTGTTTCGCAACGAGAAAGTTTTCGTAAGATGCAGTTGTGCTTTTTTCTTTAATTTGATTTGTTATGCTGTTACTTAATTATACCAGTATATACTCGTAATATATATGTCACCTTACGAACAAAATCGTAATTATCAAATGGGTACTATTCACCTTATTTCCTTATTTTTTACATAATATTAACAAAATCCGTTATGTATCTTTTAGTGGGGTATGTAATAAAATTTTCACAGTTTGAGTTAATAACAAAAGTAAAATTTAAAGTTTTACTAAATTTTTTCCCTCTCCGGAACAATCGCAACTTTTGACATTTTCTTCTACAGCGCACCCAAGAACTTTGTAATTGTTTCCATTTGGAAATGTTGATTCCACAGAACTAGTTCTGTCATCTGCCTTCACCAAAATAACCTATATCTCAACAATGATGGCTGAAATTAAAGAAAAAACCATGACTCACAACTCGTACCTCATACCGTATGCCAAAGTGCTAGCTTAGCTATTATATACCGAACGGACTAATGAATATTTTTATTGAACGCAAACATTCAGACAATATGCCAACCTAATGGCGAGGTTAATTAACACTTTTATATCCATAATCATAAATGAAATTGTTAAAAGTTGCCGCCTGTATTGGGGATGTAATTTCACCTTAACGGAAAATATTTATAATTTTTCTTTATGATATCAATAGGAAAAAATTATGAGACTTCAAGAAGACTGCTCTGCAATATTTGCAAAAATTATTACGAGTGTAGGTCATAAAAATGTGTGTTGATTTTTGGATCATGATGATGGCATACTTTATTTGCGGGCGGTATCTGCAGGATATTAGATGCAAAAGTGTTAAAAGCATATGAATTCACTTAACGATTGTTTATGTGGATTATAGATTCAAATTTATGGGAACCATCTTTAATGCCAGCATAAATAGCAGTAAATAGGAAATAATTGAAATACTGCAATGAAGCCACGTTTTGCTATTGTTCAGTTTGCAAGCATAAATCGATGGAAAATTATTCGAGGATATGTATTAATGTATGCTTAATTTTCCTCCACGAAGGGTCAGTCACCTTGTCGAGAGTACCATTCCTTCTGAAGGGTGCCGGTGTGGAGGCTTAAGGATGCTGATTCAACGGGCTACACTGTCGACGACCTCCGTCGTCAGAAGGGTCACCCATGGCAGGCTGGCCGTTGAATCAGCATCTACTAAGAACTGCCCATAGGACATTCCGTCCGATCCCACTCCCCCTCCATCCTTTCCCTCCCCTAGCTTCCTCTCACTCTCCTTTCTTCCTCTCACTCTCCTTTCCTCTCAATCTCCCTTCCTTTATCCGCTGGGCTGACTTAAGGTGTCACACGACCAATGCCGATAGTCAGCCTGGCTGAGGGCCCAGTTTAATAAATAGCTCAGTCGCGAACGGAGTATCCGGATACCTGGCGACCTCCGGATCAGCTTGCCTTATCTGTACAATGCGGATCTCTGTACAGACGGACCTTCCCTTCTCCGCTACTCGTGGGAACATAATTATGAACAAACAAAAACAACAAAAACAAAAACAAAATATTAAGGCCGGTATCCCTTTGAAACCGGACGGTAGTACGGCGACGAAGCTGTCTACCGGATATGCTCATATGGCAGCTGATAGCGGAACTGTGGATAATCGTGGTTATTCCGTCAGTACTTGCGAGCAAAGCAAAAATCTTTCCAGCAGAAGCAGGACTGTGCATAATGGTCCCACCTCTGCTGGCAGCAACCCCCCAGGTAGTGCTCCAAAGCTTCCCCCTGGTATCAGCCCTGCTACACTTGTCAGGAGCAAGATTGTGGAAATTCATGGTCCTTCCACTGGCAGTATACGCACGGATGCTACCAAACACAAACACCTTCCTAGTGGTAGTGGGACTGTGCAACATGGTCCGGCTTCCACTAGCGCGTCTTGCAGTAGAGCAGCGCCTCACCGCAACCCCTCGAAGCTGCATTACAAAAACAGATGCAATGCCAATCGTATAATTGGCTCTATCGGCGCTATCCCTGAGATATATAGATCTCCTGCACAGATCAGCAGACTGGCCTGGGCACAAAATATCATTTCAGGTAAGGACAAGACCAGCGTAGACATTGCGTCAAAGCGACAGAGATCGGTGGAGGAGGTCGCTTCGGCCTCCAAGCGCCTGAGGATGCACAATACCAGCATTCCTCCCAACGCGTCCATCGTCAAATGTCACAAGTCTTTCAGCGATGTCCTCAAAAAAGGAATTGTGGTCGCAGTCATTGACCGCAGTGACGCCGACGGCAGGATCTCACTTAAACGGTGGGATCTCATCATGCTCACCCTACTTGATAACTTCGCCGACTTTTATAAGGACATCCCCGGACCACCGCCAATAATTCACGATGGCGGTTGGCATCAGGGCCGCGTGAAACTCATCGCCTGCGATGATCAACGATCATTGGATCTTTACAAGCTCGAGATCAATAAGCTTGGTGAGCTATGGCCAGGGGACAAGCTTGAGGTTGTTGCGAGGGAGGATATCCCCTGCCGACCTAGATCGCGTGCCTGGATCGCAGTGAGCCCTTCATCCCCTGAGAGAATTCTCCATCTGATTAAAATCAGCAATCCATCCCTTCCGACTCATGATTGGAAGGTCGCTAAACTGGAGGAACAAAGGGGTTCCTACCGATGTGCTGTCATTGTCATCAATCAGAAATCCCTTGCTCATCTGGCGGCGACTGCAGGCGTGATTCGGTTTGGATAGAACGACATCACGCTGAGAGTTTATAAGAAGGACGATGTAGACGCTGACAAGCGACCTCAACATCCCTCTGAAACTGATGTGTCGGGTGTTAGCGCACCTGTCACCTTCCCCTCCTTAGAGGTTGACATTCCCGAGCCCTCTACAGAACCCACCACGTCTTCAATCCCTGTGATCGACTTTCAGTCGGTCATGGAGACGGACGAAATTCCTGACAAGGATCTTCTGATGGAAGACGAGCTCCTGAGTTCGTTCTCTGTATTGGAAGACATGTCCAGCAAGGATCTGAGTGAGGATGAGCTTCTCAGCTCGTCCTCTGAATTGCAGGACCTCAACAACACAGTGGTGGGGGTTTCTCTACAGGATTGTAGCAACAATGCTGCAGATCATACAGATTAACCTCCAACACTTCATTAGGGCTTCGGTCGCCCTTATTCTTCGGTTAACAAAAACTGGAGAAGATTTAGTCTTGGTCCAAGAGCCCTGGGTTGTCAACAACGTGGTTGGTGGACTTAAGACCCGTGGATACTACCCACTATATGTGTCCGACAAAGGTAAACCTAGATCGTGCATATTGGTGAAGAGTAGTGTTAATGCATATTTACTCCCTAATTTCAGCGATCGAGATACGACGGCTGTCAAACTAGAGGCTGCTGGTGGCATATACTGGTTGGCATCAGCGTATCTTTCCCACGACAACATGGGACCTATCCCTGGTGGTAACCTGGAGAGCTTTATCGCGGAAGCAGAGAGGCGAAAAGCTGCACTCATCGTCGGATGCGACGCCAACGCGCAACACACTGCATGGGGCAGCACTGATATTAACAATAGAGGTGAGCCACTTTATGAATATATTTTAAAAACTAGCCTTACTGTGTGCAACACGGGTAATGAACCCACCTTCATAACTAAAAACCGACAAGAAGTCTTAGACATTACTCTTGTCTCCGTAAACATCCACAAAATGATATCGAGTTGGAAAGTTTCGGCTGACCATTCTTTCTCCGACCAACGATATCTCACTTTCAACCTTGACAACGCTGACACCCCTCGCCAATCAGCATTCCGAATGCCTCGGAAAATAGACTGGCCCAAATACAGGGATATTATGCGTGAACTTATTACCTCTGAACTATTAAGTCCCCCTTGCAATCCTAGCGAGCTTGACGACAAGGTTAATAAGCTCACCAGGGCTTTTAATCTAGCGATGGCTGCTTCCTGCCCCCTCATATTACCCAGGGGGGAAAAGAAGCCTCACTGGTGGTTACCTGAATTAGGACCACTGAGAAATGATTGCAGGGGACTTTTCAATCGCGCCAAAAGCTCAAGATCCAACACTGACTGGAACTCCTATAAGACATCCCTCAAAGCATATAAAAAAGAACTTATTAGGGCCAAAAGATCTTCGTAGAGACTCTTTTGTGGCAAAATAGAAGAATCCTCGGAGGCATCAAGGCTAAGAAAAATCCTTGCGTCAAATCCAACTATGCCCAGCTGCCTAAAGAAAGCAGACGGCTCGTGGACTACATCTAGCGAGGAATCGCTCAATCTGCTACTTGATACACACTTCCCAGGTAGCTCTAACATAACCGATCATAGCAACCTAAACAGGTCACCTATGTTTTCGCAGGTAACAAATTCTCAGAGTCGGAGTCTGATAACTAGGGACAAGCTCCTTTGGGCGCTACAAAGCTTCAAGCCCTTCAAGTCTGCAGGACCTGACGGCATAATACTAGCCGAACTTCAGATGACTTCGAATATCATCCTTCCAACACTGGAGATGATTCTGGCAAGTTGCTTAAAGCTGATTCACATTCCTCAGGCTTGGAGAGAAGTAAAAGTGGTTTTCATACCCAAAACAGGCAAATACTCACATGTTAGTCCCAAAGACCTCACACCTATCAGTCTATCATATTTCCTCCTCAAAACGCTGGAGCGTCTGATTGATATCCATCTTCGTATGAACATAAACCCGCAACTGCTGTCTGCGGCCCAACACGCGTACCTTAAGGATAAATCGGTGGAAACCGCCCTTCACTCCTTGGTACGCACTATCGAATACTCCCTTTACCACAAGGAATACACTATGGTTGCTTTCCTAGACATAGAAGGCGCTTTCAACAACGTAAACACATCTGCAATCGCAAATGCACTGACAGAACTGAATGTGAATGGCTCGCTTGGGGAACTGATCAATCTTTTGCTCTCAAGCAGGATTATCAATTCGAAACTGGGCGATTCATCCGCTAGGAGGTCTGTCAGTAGGGGTACGCCACAAGGTGGTGTCCTTTCCCCCCTTCTGTGGAACTTAGTGGTGAATAAACTACTGACATGCCTGGAGCGGGAGGGTTGCATGGTGATTGCCTATGCTGATGACGTTGCTATTGCCGTCTCAGGGAAATACCTCAACACCCTAAAGGAACTACTTCAAAATGCTCTCACTAAGCTGACAAGTTGGGCAAGAAGATGTGGGCTGGGGGTTAACCCTCATAAAACCGAACTTGTCCTCTTCTCCAGGAAATATAAAATCCCTCATATCGACCCTCCTTCCATTAACGGTACAAGCTTAACATTTTCCGATGAAGCCAAATTCCTGGGTCTTATCCTCGATAGGAAGTTAAGCTGGAAACCCAACTTACAAGAAAGAGTAAAAAAGCGACAGTAGCACTTTTCTCTTGCAAAAAAGCCATCGGTAATAAGTGGGGCCTACAGCCCCGCATATCTCACTGGCTATACGTATCGGTAGTGAGAGCGATTCTGACATACGGGGCGGTTGTCTGGTAGACTGCTCTTGATAAAGCTGTAAACCGTGATAAGCTAAGCAAGGTGCAACGTACAGCTTGTCTGTGTATCAGCGGAGCACTCCGTACGACCCCCTCCGCCGCACTGGACATCTTACTGCATCTGACACCCCTGGATATTTTCAGCAGGTAGATGGCTGCCTGCTCCGCTGTCCGCTTTAAAGCCACCTCACAGTGGATCAATACGAATATTGGCCACTCTATCATTTTGGACTCACTTGGGTCCGTACCAAGAAACATCGACTACACTACACCCCACCTACAGTTCGAAAAGAATTTCCAAATCACTATCCCCACCAGATCATTCTGGGAGGATGTTGGTTGCACGGTAGTTAAATCGATCCACTTTTACACCGACGGATCAAAAACCAGCGAGGGGGTAGGTGGGGGTGTTTACTCAGAAAGACTAAATATCAGTCTCTCCTTCCGTCTTCCTGATCATTGTAGCGTTTTCCAGGCGGAAATCATGGCGATTAAGGAAGTCCTGTCGTGGCTGAAGAGAAATGTGATATCCGCTAAGGATATCTGCATTTTCTCGGATAGTCAAGCCGCGCTAAAATCCCTGGACTCAGTCTCTCCCAATTCCATCGTAGCCTTAGACTGCCGTTCATCTCTGCAGGACATGGCAGAGCAGTTCAATATTCACCTTTGTTGGGTGCCGGGGCATAGAGACATACCAGGGAATTGTAGGGCAGACGAACTCGCCAAAAACGGAACCGCATTACCTCTTCTACCTGAGAAAGGTTTTATAGGTATGCCTATCGCTACTTGCAAACTTATGTTCAAGCTATCCGCAGTCGAGAGTACAAACCTCAGGTGGACAGGTAGTGATACATGTCTAGCGACTATGTAAGCAAATCTGGCCAAAGCTGGATCTGCGACCCTCTTTGAGTTTGATCTCACTCAACAGACTGCACATTGGCTCTGTCATAGGTGTCATCACAGGACACTGTCTAATAGGCAGGCACGCATCAAGGCTTGTCGTTTACTCAAATGACTTCTGCAGAAGCTGCAGGGATGAGGAGGAGGAGGAGACTACGTCTCATCTCCTCTGCACATGTCCTGCACTCTCCCATAAAAGAAATCTCTACCTAGGAGCCTACTTCGTCAACGAACTCAGTGGCTTAGCTAATACAGATGTTAGAAGTCTATCGCGCTTCATTAGAAGCTCCAAATGGTTTCAGCGAGTAGGGGTCGAAACTCCTGATCCATGTGGCATCACAACGGACCTCATTGGTCTAAGTGTGTTGGCTTTCTGCTAACAGCCACTTCAACCTAACCTAACCTATGCTTAATTTTTCGAAGACGCAGGGAAATCCGAGTCTCTTCCATTCCCTTCGAACAAAGACAACCATTTGCTATGATAGTTTTTTTTTCAATTCTGTACTCGCCCTAAGCTCTAAAAAGGCATAAAATGAATTAAATCTCAACAGCAAACAGAGTGTAATGTTCCGTGAAACCACATTCTCTTTAGTGACTGCACTATGCCACGTCCAAACGTGAAGTAATTGTCCTTCTTGTAACAAGAGCCCAAAGGACTGCTCACTTTTTTTTCATTCTCTAGAATGTTTGATTGATACTACACTTGACAAACCACAGAGATTTGGCGTTTCAAATTTCAGAATTTGTGTCAAAGACAGGGGTAAAGATTGCTTAGGTGAACAAACAGTGCAAGGGTAGGCAACAACTTTGTGGGAGTTCGGACTTGTTTTATGTTTATGACCTTGAAGTTAAACGGAACCGTGACATGTTTGCTTTTCCAGTGTCCCAAAATGGATGGAAGTAAGCTTTTCCTTGGATGATTGATTTCTTTTTTCATTTATGCTGTCGAATAAAATGTGCTGTACATCTATGTATGTAAATATGTTGTTGTGTTTTTAGTTCTATTGAAGAAGTTAGTTACCTTCAAAATATTAAATTTCACGTAAATAATAGTGAATGTTTTCTGCTCTTGTGCTCGGCACTGCTCTACTTCGTTGATGATGCGATGGTCTTTCGTATTTTATTTTTAAATGTATTTATTTGGTGAAATTTGCTTTACCATAGAAAATTATTCTGTAACCGTTCCTTGAACTTCGAGTGGAAAGCTACCCAAAATTCACTTATAAACTAAACATTTTCTAAGAATTTTTTAAAACTAACTGAATGATAGATGTTTTATTTCGTATATAAATCTTTTTATAGAATTTTAATACCTTAAGGAAAAATGGGATAAACTTAAAGGAAAATACGGAAAAAAACTTCTATATAAAAAAAAGAAAACAAAATTATTAATGAATAGTGCCTACATATTAATAATTAATAACTATTTAATTATTAATATGTAGGCACTATTCATTAATATTTTTTATAAAATAAAAAAAATTAGCAAATGAATAACTGAATACAATTTATAAATAAATAAATAAATACGTAAATAGATAAATATATAAATAAATATTTAAACCAAATAGATAGGTTATTAAAAAGGTAAATAAATATATAAAAAATTAATAATTTAAAGAAATAAAAAAATATATAAATAAATACGTAATTATTACATAGGAAGGCAAACAAATAAGTAAATAAGCTAATAAATAAGTAAATATATAAATAAACAAATATTCAAATAAATAAATAATTAAATAAACATATTAACGAATGGACAAATAAATAACAAATAAAAATGGAATGAATTCAAATTGGTGTATCTTTAATTTATACATATAAGTATATGCTCAAGACCAACCATAAATTAAGAAAACATACTCATAAGAATGAATTTAACATGAAGAACGAGTAGGTGCAACATTAAACAATATAATGTATTTATTTATTTACAAGCGGATTGTCATATTATTTTGAACGTATTAGTGAGTTTTAGAATTGTATTTGCAATTCAATATTCGCTCTTTCGTGAATGTCAAGAGTTGAGTGGTGCCAAGGTTAATCTAGTATCATTTTCAAAATTTTATTTTGAGACACTTGCAATTTGTTTGTATGGCACGCTGTAGAGTTGCCCCGTACCCAACACCCGTATAATAAAATCGCCTAGAAAATTATTTTGTGCAGAATAATGTTTCTCAGTAGAAAGTAATGATTTTCTATTAATAAACGGGTAAAGCATTTTACTCGCTATACCTTTATTTTACTTCCCAGAACTGGGTTTTTTCTGTTTTTTTTTTCTTGGCTGCACCAATGGATTTGGTAATCGTTGAAAGATGGCATGCACGATTCCTAAACCCGAATAATCGATGCCAGGAATGCGCTTACTTACTAGTCCACAACCTACAGACTTCAACCACTATCCCCGCGGGACTGCCGTTAGGTATTACTTCGCGGAGCTGGTTAGCGTATCATGCTCTTCGTCTGGTTTGAGCGATTGTTGCTACTGTTTCTGCTTGATCTGTTTCTACTGCTTCTGCTGCTTTGCGAATTTTCTCGATTTTTCACAGCTTTCTTCGTCACGCATGCGTCAATCTCTGCCCAAGTCACTTCTAATAACAGCATTTGGTCGATTATAGACGATGGGCTATGGAATTCAATTTTCCGATGTGCAAACCGCGCTCAGTGGAATATTGCGTGCTCCGTTATTTCTTCTTCTTCTGGGCATTCAGGGCAAAGTGGTAAGGTATCGTTTCCAAATCTGTACAGGTACTTCCCATGACTGGATAGGAACTGTGTAAAATGGTAACTGCAGCCTCCGTGGTTGGGACTTATCCAATCTTTTATAGAAGGTATAAGTCTGTAAGTTCATCTCTTTTTGTGGTATTGGTCCAACGAGTTTCCCAAGTAGTTGCTGACGCTGCTTTTTATTTGACCTTTATTCTCTGGATGTTAGTATCATCGCGTTGTTTCAGGGATAATCTTTAACAAATGCAGCCTCGTCTGATATTGTACGAAAGCCGCAAATTGTCCTCCGTAGAGTCGATATATGGATGACAATCTTTTTTTAGTCTCTCTCCTTTGTCCTTAGTCCTTATACCCAGACTGGGGCGGCATATAGCAAAACGGAGGTGATTACTCTGGAGAGGAGCATCCTTCTAGCGTAACCAGGTCCACCGATGTTAGATAGCATGCGCGAAAGAGCTTCCTGTAGTTGCGCTGCCTTTTTGGTTAGGTAGTCAACGTGAGTTTTAAACTGCAGTCTATTGTCCAGCATTACTCAAAGATATTTAACCGCCTCTTTTGACCTGATGGATTGTTTACCCACCTGAAAATAAGCAAACCTACGATTCTGTTTTATTTTCGACCAATTCTAGTCCGGCGGATAAAACCAGTCCTTTATCTGGGAAATGGCTTCATTTGTAGCTAATTCTAAAGCACGAATATGTTTAGCCACTATCACGACGGCAATGTCATCGGCGAATCCAATCATGGTTACTCCGCTAGGTAGCGTCAATCGAAGGAATTCGTCGCACAAAATGTTCCACAGCAGCGGCCCTAAGACTGACCCCTGTGTGACTCCCGCGGTGACTTTGTAGTACTTGACTCCTTCATCAGTGTTGTATCTGAGCTTCCTGTTGTTGAAATAATTCGTGTTTCCATTTTGGCGAGTGATCTTCTGGTGAACTACCGTTCCCCGAATTAAAGGCATTTTTAACATCCAATGTTACTACAGCAATGTACTCTTTTGTATCGCATGGCCGTCTATCTTCTTCGATGGCATTTTCTGCGATATCAATTACCGCCTTTATGGCATCAACAGTAGATCGCGCTTTTCCAAATCCAAATTAGCGATCTGAGAGGGCTTCTTTTTCTTCTGCTACAGCGAGTAATATATTATATATTTTTTTCTCGATTATTTTAACATAGTGTCCAACAGGCATATTGGGCGATAGGACGATGGTTCTTCCAGGTGTTGTGTTTTCCATTTTTAGGAAAGGTTCCTTCTTCGAGGCATTTCTGCATAGGCGACATGAAGAGGTCTGGCCTCTTTTTAAAAGCCATCTTTACTGCATTGTTCGGGATGCCGTCGGGGCCAGGCGCCTTGTTGTCGCCGTTCTTGCTACACGCTCTTAGCAGCTCCTCCAGGATAATTCGTGGGATATCCTCTGGATTGACCTCTCATACGAGTATTATGCTGCATAAAATAGCTGGTCTTTGGGGGAGAAGGTGCTATACTGTGGACCGCATCATTTTGGGGCACGTTATTGGATGGTTCTGTAGCCCTTTAGTTTTGTCATCACCACTTTAAAAGCAGCGCCGCATGGATCAACGCCAGCTTCTTCGCATAGCCGTTTGAAGCATTTTCTTTTGCTCTTATTAATAGCTCTATTTAAGCTGTGTCTCGCCAATCTGAAGATGTCCAATTTGGAATTCTGCTTTCCCTCTTGATCGTTGGACTTTCCGGCGGGCATTTAGATATTTTGCCGGTAGTGAGTTTATTCCTTCATTCCACCAGTCACGGTTTTGCATTCCTGCTGTTTCTTCATCTGGCGCATCTAAGACGATGTGCAGTGGTGTCTGCTGTTCCACTCAGACTTACAGCACAGTTCATCATCTCTTCGACCTGTAAATTGTGGGAGGTGGGCTGGTTTCTTGTTCTGATTTCCTGATTTCCATAATCATCACCTGGTGGATGCTGTGTGAGTATTCTTCAATGGCCCTCCACTTTATGTTTGTATACCCTATTCTAGGGGTATATTAATTTTGACGCATAGTTTGTAACATACCTTAATATTGCCCGTAGACCCCTAAAAGTTACTATATTTATGATCAGCATCGATAGTAATGTCGATCTAGCCATGTCCGTCCGTCCGTCGGCAAAAATTAGGCCTTTAAACTGGACCTAGAGAGCTGAAATTTTAACCATATACTCTCTAGGGTCCCGAAATAATCAAGTTTACGAATTTTTGAAATCCGCCCACAGACACGCCCACAAACTCAAAAAAACAAAATTTTGGAAAAAATCGAATTTTGAGCTAGGAAGCTGAAATTTTTTATATATGATCTATGACTCCTAAAACTGCTCGGGATATAAAATTTTCAAAATCCGCCCACTGCCACGCCCACAAAAAAATAAAACAATTTTATTGAAAAACCAAAATTTGAGCTAGGGAGCTGAAATTTTTAATATATACTCTCTAGGGGCCCTTTAAGCTCATGTATAAATATTTTCAAAATCCGCCCACTGACACGCCCACAAATAAATAAAACAATTTTTTTGAAAATCCAAAGTTTGAGCTAGGGAGCTGAAATTTATAATATATACTCTCTAGGGGCCCTTTAAGCTTATGTATAAATATTTTCAAAATCCGCCCACTGACACGCCCACAAATAAATAAAACAATTTTTTTGAAAATCCAAAGTTTGAGCTAGGGAGCTGAAATTTATAATATATACTCTCTAGGGGCCCTTTATGCTCATGTGTTAATTTTTTTTTAAATCCGCCTACTGACACGCCCACAATTAAATAAAACAATTTTATTGAAACACCCAAGTTTGAGCTAGGGAGCGTTTTTTTTGATAAAATCCTTTAAATGTTATATAACAAAATATGTAGAGCGTTCTTAACAATTTAACCATACTTAGACTTTTGTCACGCCCACTTATGAGGGATAGGAATAAGAATAGGGTATCCAACAGTTCGCCCAGGCGGACTGTAGCCCGTCCCTATGTTTTAGGATGGAGTTGCTCGTTAGGGCATTTTCGATAATGGAGCCAACTCCAGCCTTTTGATAGGCTCTTATAAGCGATGCTTATCGCTAGGGGTGCAAATATTTCTAGTTAGGACTGTGCTCTAGTGTTATTGAGTCCGCTGCCCCATTCTATGGCAGTGTATGTATGTACTTACGTATGTACGTTGGTGAACATTTTTTCGTTCATAGTACTTATCTCGCGTATAGAAAATAATGTCGATTTCGTTCTTGTTCTAATCGACGCGTATAAGAAATATTCACTTTAAGAGCTTGGGTCATAGGAGGTTAGCCGTTAACGCTCACAAATTCGTTGGTTATGGTTTATTGGCCACCTTAATAGAAAATGCGTGTACAAGTTAATAAACGAAACAAAGGAGAGTTTATAGAAGAAACAAAGTAGAATCAATAAACGAAACAATAAGGATCAATAGCATGCAAATACACAATCAGCAACAAAGTTCACAAGCACGATCAGTTCCATCTGACTAACAAATAAACGATGCACAACAAAGTAACGCTTGCAATCCACCAGATAAACCATTAACAATACAGTCCACCAACACGAGCAGTGCAATCAAATTAACGATGAACATCAAGGTAACACACAAGCAGTGCAGATGCCAATTCCTATAGAGTCAGCATATTGAACACGTGCGATCGTGTCATAACATACAATCGTTCCAGAAATGATGACGATATGTCTTGAGTGAACCGAGCATCAAAAAAGCGATATAAATAGAAGCGTTTGAGTATCATCTGTGCTCAGTTGCTTAAATAAGTTCTCGTAGTAATAACCTCAGTTGCTTATATAAGATTATCCGAATAAGTTCCTGTAAAAGTTCAGTATAAGTTCAATTGTATGCATTAAAAGAGTAAAAAAGTAATTAGTAAATAATTTAACTCACATATTTTATATAGCTGTCAGTGGAAAACGGCTCGTTACCGGATCAATGGCTTTCATGGGTTGGGCCTATCACTCGTTCGCCGCTCAGTGCGTGGCCCTAGTCACATCATAAATAATTGAGATTATTAATATTAGTTTACGGAAATTAAATTTCTCTTGCCAATTTTAATTAGATTTACCCAACAATGCTGATGAGAACCTCAAAGAGGTTCACTAATGGAAAATCCAAAAAATATTCATGGACATTCTAAAAGAGAACAACAAAAAACTCATTTTATGCTTTACGCCGTTAACAAGGACTAAAACTTTATACAAGGAGAGAGATAGTTAATTACATTACTTTTTTTTCTTTTGCCCCAAATAAGTGGCATTTTTTGATTATGTCATTTTTTTCATATCCGAGTTTATACCATGAATGACAATATCCTATATTTTTTTTTTCTCAATAACTCAAATGAAGTTGTGTTTCAGGGAAAGCATCGGCAAATTACTGTTCTCTCCAAACTTTATTAAATTTATAAAAGTAAATATAAAAACCCATCACATGCAAAACACGTCCTGGTTTTACTAAACTAAACCGCAAAGGTATGCAAATTTCATTTTTATGATTATCCCTGTAATATCACATTAACGGTGTCTTCAAGTAATAAAAATGAAAGAAATGAGGAGGCAAATATTTTTATGGTTATAAAAATGGAAGAATACAAAATGTACGCCCACATCTGTTCCATCCGGAAACTATATATTTAAGTAAATGGTTAAAGTAAAACGTCACGCAAAAGTCATAAACCTTCAACGCCATTGACATTCCAAACAAAGAACTTGCACTTTCATTTGCGATTGGTATTTACCACTCTGTCATGTCCTTGTACATAAAACATCACTTTTCTGAAGAAGCTTCAGTGGGGTGAATCTTATGTCAGCACAAGTGAATTTGAAATTAAAACTTCGAGTATGGAAGGCAAAAAAACAATAAAGTGAATGATGTTGGTAAATGTGATACTTTTATTTCCTTCTATCGTAACTTGTTGACTGTCAATTAATTATTTATATTAAATGGAAAATTTAAAATAGGAATTGGCAATATTATCACTATGGACATCCTGCCTTAGATTGCTCGATTATAACTCAAATTAATTGAATGAAACGAAAATAACTGATGGCCATTCATGCTCATGGATATAATGTACCTACATTCAATTCCAATCCATTCCATTCATTAAATTCAATTCGATTTGATTCAGTATTTGTTATGGAAACTATATTTCAGGATCACCCGCAAACCTGTATGCAGGCAGGCAGTCCTGGTATTGTATCCAAACAATGAGCTGCAACCAAAAATACGAACAATAAAATATCTTAAGAATGGAAGTCCTTTCAGGAAGCTGTGTCGACGTCTGTCCAATATGATTTACCAAACAGACATATATATAGCACTTTGAATTTATCATCATGTCCAGTGTCCTAACGGCAAATGGCCAGAATTAAAAAAAAAAATTTTGTGAATATTCTTCATCTTCCTTAACGGCGAAGTTATGATCAGAATTAAAAGGACCAAAACCCTCCCACTTTACTACATTCCTAGGGGGCGTCTGTGGGGTTCGCCGGTTCGACTACAATGGCTACGGGCAGGCCTTCTTGTTTTGGATCATTTGGATATTCTCCTCCATTCGCCGGCATATTCTGCAAATCAATATCTTCCAATTGATTCCAATTGACTCCGATCGTGGAATATGCCTACCGGGGAAACCACGTTAAAAAAAGCGCCAAGCACACTACCTCGCATAGGTGGTGTGGAAACGTGCATATTACGAATAAAATATTTTTTTCAATTCTTTCAACCGCTATATCACGGAAAAGGCAATACTTATGAAAAAAAGTGTGGATACATTTTTTGTAGAGAATCGGATCATCTACAATTTTTGCCTGGACAATTTTTGCTGTAAAACTCACCGTTTAGCTGAAAAACGCGAAACACCTATTTTTGCAAACTTTCACCATCAATACAATTTTTTGCAAAAGGGGGATTGATGGGGACTTTTCACAAATCATTTATAATAGTATTCTGAGCATTCATACTAATTTTTAGCTCTATGGGAATTTTTGTAACCTTACTTCTATTTTAAGGACTAATTTGACTGGACTAAAACGCGTAAAGATCTGAAAAATAACCGTTTAGCATTATTTGTTTTTAACCTCACTCTGCTAACAAATTCCATTAAGAATTCACCAGTAGATACCATGACCAATGTGCAATATGTATGGGGGCCATGCTGCCCCCTGCCACTCCCCTGCTTAAGTGCACTGTTGGATTTGAATTAGGTGTTAGGTTGGGTATATCAATTTTACCTATCATAATATGCACAAACCCATTCAGCCATTTTGGCATTTATCGGCCATTGATTAAATAAATTTGCTAATATTAATTTCCTTAAGTAAAAATTGATGCAGAACGTATCCTGAAATTATAATAAACAGTTCCACATCAACAGTTTTGCCAATTTCGTGCTCCTATTTGGGAAAGCTTAGCCGAAACAAAAAATAGATAAATAAACTTTTAAGTAATAAGCGACCTTAAAAATTGATACTGCTACTTCAGTTTTTTTGATGGTAAATTTATGAACTTTTGCCTGTTTTTATAATATGATCTAATATAAAGTTGGTTACCAATGGACAGAGAAGGTAAATGTTAATTCATTGATCTTGGGAAACTTAGATGACGTAGAAATACATATCTACATATATTAAATATTTTATATAATATTGTATTTAATTTTATTAATACCAGCATTTGATTGGCCTCAGTGAAGAAGTGGTTCGAAATACGGAGGATTATGTACATTTTATTGACTTTCCACAAATTGATATAAAGTCAAACTATAAAAATCTGTTTTTTTTTAAGGCACCGTCAACTTTTTACAACTCTATAACAAGTAGGTGCGTCCTAAAACGCCGCTACTAAGCTATCTTTTGCTCCATATTTGATACAACCATATTAACAGAATCTTCGGGAGAAGCAAGTAACTCGCCTAGTAAAGAAATATATTTATACACACTCAAAAAGGCTACATGTTTTCGAATCTGTTTAATACTCCCGCAATCACAATCCTTTTTACAGGGTGTTTTTTTTAACCCAATACTTACTTCAGACAGTGCTGAAGCTCAATTGCATATGTTTAATATTAGTAGCGCAGGTTGCTGAATATAAAGAAAAGGATGTTTACTTCTCGGATGACCTTTCATTAACCACACAATGACTGTCAAACCAATTTTCAGATCGAAGCATCTTTTTGCAATTTTATCGTGATCAATTTTATCTTCAACAACGTTACCAAATTTTAAAAATTTGGTTCTCTACGCCAAACCTGAGAACTTGCACCATATTACACCCGACAAATCATCTGTCTTGTTCAAAACCAAAGTTAGTACTGGCTTATAAAGCACCCTATATGTAGGTATTTCTTCTATTTGGCAGTCGAAAGCTGTTGATAGTAAGTCACATCATCCTTGATTAATTATAATTATATTTATGAAGTGAACACAATACGATTATCGGAGAAAGTCGCATACATCATGTCATCAACACACGGATTATGGGTCAACCCTTTAGCATTGGGGTTTCCAAGAAGTAGATTTTGTCAATACATAGCCCAACTTGGGGTTGCTACAAATATCATTATCATCCGTAACACAATCGAATGAGATGAGTAATGCGACCGCCCTGGTGGGTGGTATTAACTTTCTGACATTTGGTTGAGGCAGTGCCACCCCTAGGCTTGCCATTGATGTGACGAATTGTTTTTTCCCATTAAAGCTTCCTAAATAATAATTTAAAAAAAAATAAATAAACCAGCACAATAGAAATAAGGAGTCTTATGATCGGTTATGCCGAACCGTGAAACGCCGCTGTAACCCCAGCCGTGGTAGCAATAACAAGATATGTTTCTTCATTAAAACAATTCAACAAAAAAATGTACGTCAGCAGCCTAACTGCATGTGTGTTATCACACAAAAAATCATGATAGTACAACATCGTTTTAAAGAATTAAGTTAAATTTTTATACAACTACATTAATTTTCCACAGTGTCGCAAAGCAGACACTTCCAAAGAAAAATGTTATGCAAAGATGTTTACAAATCCACGGTCGTATTAAAATTAATAATATTCGTTATCTAACAAATTATATCCCTTGTGAATTGAACGCTTTTGGAAAAAGGCACCATCACAACAAGAAAAGTCACTCTTTCCAAATTTGTTATTGCAACACTTTATTGCCACTTTCTCAGGTAATGAAAAGTCTTCAAAGCCATAAAGAGATTGACAACAATTTACGATTCAGAAAATGCGACCTTTATTGCTAAACTTTTTAACTACGCACTTTTATCCAATCAACAACATATCTTTGACGTTTATATGTACCTTCCTACCTTGGGTATCCTGGCTTATTCTGCTCCCCAGAGAATTGGCAGAAATAAGTTAAATAAAAGCCTCCTGAGTCCTTTCAATTTGCCTTACCTTTTCCGAGTACAAAACAATGGATCCCTGTAGCTTTGCATTTCCGGACGAATCAACCACAATTTCCATTCACACGAATTCAACACCCACACATGAGGGTGTATCATGTGGCCAACTGCAGATTAAATTCGATGTCTTCCTGGGAACCTCCTGTGGGATTGCTGTGGTGAACTCCTGCTGGCACTATGATAGGTAACTAGAAGAGGAAGTAAGACTGCGTTCTACTTGCATCTCTGTGTTCATACTGACACAAGGGTATTTTCAACTTCTTACTCACAAAACAAATAAGGGTCAGAATGTGCCTTTCAGTTTGTGTTAAAGTCATTAAGTGATAAAAGCATAGGTAAAGGAGAAAATTAAATTACGAAGATACTACATTAAATTATTGTTTTGTTGTTTCGAAGGAGCGAATGGCATACGAATGCGGCTACCTATTGAAGTTAGTCATTTGTAATGTAATGGCTCAAGAGGATTTTCACTTTCTGCCCCAAAAAAGTGATAATGTTTTGGAAAGTTTAATGAATTTAGGACCAAAGTTTAGAAAATTGTATTTATATCCTTTTAAGAGAAGGTGGGTGAGCTTGTATGCTAGAGAAAAAGTTTGTCAAACAAATGAAGGAAAGATTTACAGGTTTTGGGATTTATTGAAAAAGTCGTCTTTAAAGTTTAGACCAAATAAATCAAACGTCCTCCGTTTCTCCAAATTTTTGCCCAATCATTCTTAAACAGATGGAAAAAAACAATTTCGCTGACCATGATTTTTGTATATTTAAGTTACTAAAAAAAGGGTTTAATACCCCGTCACACAATGAACGATTTCACACGGGAAGTGTCAAGGCATTCTGTCGCTCATAAATTACAAACATATAATAAGGATCGTCGAATATTGCCGGACTTTAAATAAAATGACAACAATTTTGGAGATAAACGCACCTGCTACTCATATACTCAGTCCTGACCTGTGGAGCGGTCGACAAATTTTTGTGAACTGTGTTGACATTTCGCATACATAAAATTTGCTTTGACACATTACGTTCTTTTAAAGTAAGGAATGAATTTTTGATTGCTTTCTATACATGGACGGATGGTGAAATGCCCCTCGATATAAATTTATACTTTGGTGCAACAAGCTCTATTCAACTAAAAAAAAACTTGTCAGTGTTAAAAAGGCCAGGACCCTATCTAAAAATTTGTTATTCAAAAAATGCAATTAGTGTTCTTAGAACTGTAAGCATGAGCATCTAATAAAATCCACTTTCCGTGTGCAAACAAACATCCACTTTCTCAGAGCTAACCGCTAATTATGTTTGCCACTTAATTTAATTGAGGCGCACATTACACGTCATCTTATTACGTTAGCAGAAAATACACGGATACGAGGATACAGTACGGATAGTAGCTTAGTTGAATGGGATTAAATCCACAAGATATTTTATGAATCATTTGCTAAGCTCTTTCGCATCGTAACCTCTGTGCTTTTGCCATCATCATCCCTCAGTACACGAGGGTATCCACCTCACCAGTACGCGTACAATTGCATATTGTCTCCTTTGGCAGAAACTAAATCCCCATCGGTGGTGATATCCCACGTATATCTACCCTGTATAACCAGTGTGTATCCTTAATTAAGCTGTATCAATTAGAGTAATAAGCAATATGCTCTATCTTTTCACGTTAAGACAGTGCGTGGTAAATGAAGAGAACACGAAGAAGACGGATGAAATTCTTCGCAAAAGAAGAGAACGTAATTAATTTAATTCTTTGCCATATGTAAGTTGATTCGATGGTTCTTTTCATGTTGGTCGCATTCTTAGCCAATTTAAGACAAGGTGGAATGTAAGGGTAAATAAGCAAAGCTGAAAAAATCAAGTTATCGCTCTTTATGAAGTCATTCCTGTGTACCTATCTACTTCGACCTTATACTGAGGTATTATTCCCTTATTGGTAATGCAGTCATTTTGCGGATGGCGAAGAAAAGCTTTTTGTTTGGCTTTGCCTTACCACCAAACAAGTATTTTTAATATGAATTGTTATTAAAATACCTCTTAGAAAAGAATCTATCGATATTGTAGTGAATTGGAATTTTGGTGGTCAATGAAAATATTTAATATTCCGCTGGCTTCGGGGCAAACATTTCTATCTTTTTCTTATTTAAAGTTACTTCTTATGGCTGATGGTGTGGTATTCCGAAGAGCAGCGAATTTTTTGAGTAAATATTGAACCCTGTTTTGAGATTCGTTTTCCATTCGAAAGTTAGTTGAATTGGAAATTTGTTTTATTTTGATTCTCGAACGATTTGAATGGGTGCCGTGACATAACCCCAAGCGTCATACGCCCAAATTTTGAAATTTGGCCTTATGTCGCATTGTGAAAGTGACATAAGGCCAAATTTTAGCATTTGGTATTATGACACATAGGAAAAGCGTCATAAGGCCAATTTGGCTTTATGACACTTTCGCTTGGTGCTGTTTTCAACAATTTGCCCTCGCACCTACCCCAAATCAAACAGTGACCCCAAGCAGGGGGGTTGCAGGGGGGCAGCATGCCGCCCCATATGTATTGCACTATTTATGGGATTAGTTACGAAATCGCTAGTAGATTCCATAAATAGTGTAATCCGTATTGGGGGGGCATGCTGCCCCCCCCCCCCCCCCCAACCCGCCTGCTTGGAGTCACTATTTGATTTAGAGTAGGTGCGAGGTACGGTTTCGAAAATTTGGCTTTATGCCAATTTCCGGATTTGGCCTTATGACGCTTTGTGAAAGTGACATAATACTGGAATTTGGCCTTATGTCACTTTCAAAAAGCGACATAAGGCCAAATTTCGAGATTTGGGCTTATGACGCTTGGGGTTATGTCACGGCACCTTTGAATGTTTGTCTAATCGATAGAAAGTTCAATAATCGTTCCAATGTTAAGCATTTTTAAAGACTCCAATCGTTCGAAACAAATTCCATTTTTACTTCGCATCTGCACAATTTTCTGACTCTTGCGAGTAGTGTAGCAACATATTCTACTCTGTTCACTCTTTTCACCACCACCACCACATTAGGAAAGTAAATTCGGCCCACATAAATGTTTGTTAAAAGAAACGAAACTTTAATTACATGGCACTTTGGTTCTAGAACATTGAGTCTGTCGTTGAATTTTTAGCCACATGGTTGGTCGACGTAGCGAAATAAAAAAAATTAAAATAGTTTATGGCGTTTCAATTATTTTTTACAAAAAGAAAATTAGATTCGGGCAGCAGCAAAATTTGTTGGAGCACAGTCGCAACAATTAATAAGCCGCCTCCACCTCCACAGTCGCTTTATAAAATCGTTTTGATACCCTATTCTAAGGGTAGATATATCAATTTTGACGCATAGTTTGTAACATACCTTAATCTTGCCCGTAGACCCCTAAAAGTTACTATATTTATGATCAGCATCAATAGTTGCGTCGATCTAGCCATGTCCGTCCGTCCGTCCGTCGGCAAAAATTAGGCCTTTAAACTGGACTTAGAGAGCTGAAATTTTAACCATATACTCTCTAGGGTCCCAAAATAATCAGGTTTAAGAATTTTTGAAATCCGCCCACAGACACGCCCACAAACTCAAAAAAAACTAAATTTTGGAAAAAATCGAATTTTGAGCTAGAGAGCTGAAATTTTTTATATATGATCTATGGCTCCTAAAACTAATCGGGGGATAACATTTTTAAAATCCGCCCACTGGCACGCCCACAATTAAATAAAATAATTTTATTGAAAAGTCAAAGTCTGACCTAGGAAGCTGAAATTTATAATATATACTTTCTAAAGGCCCTTTATGCTCATGTGTCAATATTTTCATAATCCGCTTATTGACACGCCCACAATTTAAAAAAAAAACCTTTTTTGAAAATCCAAACTTTGAGCTAGGGAGCTGAAATTTATAATATATACTCTCTAGGGGCCCTTTATGCTAATGTGAAAATATTTTCAAAATCCGCCTACTGACACGCCCCCAATTAAATAAAACAATTTTATTGGAAAACCAAAACCAAAGAAACGAAGTTTGAGCTAGGGAGCGTTTTTTTTTACAAAAGCTTCGTTTTTGTTGAAAGGATTTTTAATGTTATATAACAAAATATGTAGAGCCTTCTTAACAATTCAACCATACTTAGACCTTTGTCACGCCCACTTATGAGCGATAGGAATAATAATAGGGTATCGAACAGTTCGCCCAAGCGGACTGTAGCCCGTGCCTATGTTTTTTTCTTATTTCGATTATATATTTTACTAAAAATCTATTAAGAAACAATTTTTTGTTGTTACACAATATTGCACTTTGCTTTATGAAGCAAATACATATTTTTTTCGCAGAATAAAGAATACTCAATTACTTAGAAGTGACTAACTGACTAATTAAAACAAACATTTTACACTTCCTAATATTAAATTTATTGAATTTTCGAAACATAATTCCACTGAACAATAAACAAAAATCCTTCGATTTGATAGTTCTTAGTTTGTCTGAATGTAAAACCAGTATAGCTAGATTTTTTTTGAAGTTATACCTCTTTTGGTGCATCGAGGGTTAAATTTTTAATTGTAACGAAAGCATTGTATCGGTGGCAATGTAGCGGAAACAATCGGATATCGGAACCTACTTCGCAATTATGGGATTGCGGAACCGAATTAGTTATTTGCCAGATTTTGGACTTTCCGTTTTCGCGATTAGTCGGATTTCGGAACCCATATGCTTCGGTTATCGAAATGAAATGGAGTTTGTTGTAAACAAACCGGGATTGTACATGGAAATTGACAGAATAAAGTCCGTATATATTGTATTAATTGTGATTGAAATTTTCCTTACCTGTACCTGCGTATTTGCAATTTGTTGCGAATTTCATCATGTTTATGCATGGAAATAAAATTAAACATAGAGAAAGGCTACACTCCGCTAGGCCGAACCTTCGAATACCCTATTCCTATTCCTATCCGTCCTTTAGTTGGCATGAAAAAATCTAAGTATTAGAGTTAGTGAAATGTTCAGAACGATCTTCATATTTTGTAATACAATATTTAAGGGATTTTATTGAAAAAACAAAGTTTTTTTTTATAAAAAAAAGGCCTTTACAAGTAGCATGGCAGAAAATTTTATATAAAGGAATTGTTCAAAACGACTTTAACTACATAGTGTGTGTTTCAGTTTGCGACTTTCAAAAATATTTACATATAAGCATTGAGGGCCTCTTGAGAGTAAATATTCGAAACTTCAGCTTTCTAGCTCAAATTTTGATTGTTCGAAATAATGTTTTTTTTTAAATTGTGGGCGCGTCAGTGGACGGTTTTTAAAAATCTTTTGACATGAGCATAAACGGCCCCTAAAGACCAAATACTAAAAATTTCAGCTTTCTAGCTCAAAAGTCGATATTTTCGATAAATTTTTTTGTTCGAGGTTGTGTGCGTCTGTGGGCGAATTTCAAAAATTCTTAAACTTCATTATTTCGGGCCCTAGAGAGTATATGGTTAAAATGTCAGCTTTGTAGCTCCAGTTTAAAGGCCTAATTTTTGTATACGGACGGACGGATGTAAATACCTAGAACGACTTTATTATTGATGCTGATCGAGAATATAGTAACTTTTAGGGGTCTACGGAAAATATTAAGGTATGTTATAAGCTTCGCGTCAACATTAATATGCCTTTCGAATAGGGTATAAAAAGACGGTCGACGGTCGAACACTGGCTATATGCACCAAAACACCCCAAATTAAAAAAGGCGACCACCTCAAATTAAAAAAGGTGACAGCAACGAAATCTAAAGCTACCAAAAAGGCCGACAAATTATTCTAAAAAACATAGGGACGGGCTACAGTCCGCTTGGGCGAACTGTTGGATACCCTATTCTTATTCCTATCCCTCATAAGTGGGCGTTACAAAAGTCTAAGTATGGTTGAATTGTTAAGAACGCTCTACATATTTTGTTATATAACATTTAAAGGATTTTATCAAAAAAAAACGCTCTCTAGCTCAAACTTGGGTGTTTAAATAAAATTGTTTTATTTAATTGTGGGCGTGTCAGTAGGCGGATTTAAAAAAAAAAATAACACATGAGCATAAAGGGCCCCTAGAGAGTATATATTATAAATTTCAGCTTCCTAGCTCAAACTTTGGATTTAAAAAAAAATTGTTTTATTTATTTGTGGGCGGATTTTGAAAAAATTTTATCCCGAGCAGTTTTAGGAGTCATACATCATACATAAATTTCAGCTTTCTAGCTCAAAATTAGATTTTTTCCAAAATTTTGTTTTTTTGAGTTTGTGGGCGTGTCTGTGGGCGGATTTCAAAAATTCGTAAACTTGATTATTTCGGGACCCTAGAGAGTATATGGTTAAAATTTCAGGTCTCTAGGTCCAGTTTAAAGGCCTAATTTTTGCCGACAGACGGACGGACGGACGGACGGACATGGCTAGATCGACATTACTATCGATGCTGATCATAAATATAGTAACTTTTAGGGGTCTACGGGCAATATTAAGGTATGTTACAAACTATTCGTCAAAATTAATATACCCTTAGAATAGAGTATAAAAATTGGAAAAGTATTGAAAATTGTATTAAATAGTCGCCTGAAAAGTATTAAATCAAGTTTGAAAGGCCCTTACAAGGCTTACACAAGGGCCTACACATTTTTTAACTAACCAATAAATATTATTGAACAATCAATACTTGAGTTTTCAAATTGAAATTTTAAAATGCTCACTCATTTGAAAGTTAATAACAATAAAAGTGAACCCCTTTGTAAACATCAGTTAATACTGCAACAGGTATTTTTTTACTATAACTTATCCAATGTTGGGATGGAAGATACGGCCTGAGTCAAAAATTAGTAATGTTTGTATAGGAACATGTGTTTGCCCTAACAATACTACGATTGCATGTAGATTTTGAGGTGATTTCATCAAAATCTTTCAAAAGTCTAAAAAAAATTAAAAATGTATGGGAATTCAACTGATTTCAATTTAGCTTTCGAGTGTTTCTTCGAAATCACGGCGATTCGATTCGGTTCGAATAGCCTATTAAACCACTTATGTATGATATTACTTTTTTTTATAATTAGCGTGTGCTAAAGGGGTTTCTTTTTCTGTAATGGATACAGTATTACCCTTATACTACTGTGTGTAAATGCATTGACTTGGGGACGTCTTTCATTGCCTACTATTAGGTGCTAAAACTAGAAAGAAGTAGAATAATAAAAGTTAGATTTAAGCATTGGGTAGCGGTTTTTTTATTCACCACGGGTGGCGTCTACATAACTTAGGGAGCATTATATTGAAGTTTTGTATTCAAGTTTAATTTGCAGAAACTTATACAATGATTTAAGTGCAAATATCAGCAAGCATACACTGCATTTCTGTTGATTTTTATTGCGACTTTTGCTTCATGGACTCGAGGCAAATAAAGAAACTCGAGCTTAAACCGATTTTTTCCAAACTTTAACATTAAGACATAGTGGGAATGTAAATCAAATGCTTTACTAAACTTTGTAAACGCATATTCCTTTTCGCGAATTTCCAGCAAAAGGTTGGTTGTAGAACGACTTTGCAAAAACCATGTTGATATAAAGCAATAATAAATTTCAAATAAAACTGTAACTGGCACAAGTCTTGGGATTTGAATAACTTTCAATATTACCTTTTTTGCCTATATGAAGCGATATCTGCTTCCAAACAACAAAAACTTATCTGAAATCATCTCGAGGTTAGGTTAGGTTTTCGGGTTGATGAAACAGGGCGAATGAGTTACAACGCATTTAGGTAAATGTGGAGCTATTGTGATACTCTTCGTTTTGAGTGCTAGCCGCGTTGTTCTGGCCTTGGTCCCCAATCTTTGGTTTTCTATCCCTACTCCAAGTTATCCAACCATTTGGATGTCCTAATAAACCTATAAAGATTTGAAAGTGAGACATCAGAAAATTCTGGAGCGTCTTGGAAGAAGTATCTTCCAAGTGTTCTGTTCCTCAGATGACATAGGCTAGGACAGTGACAGAGAAAGTGAGTTCTATATCCAAGGGTATCTTCGCAGATGTCGTCGTCCTTGAGATTTAGTTTCATTGTGTGGTTCCATAGCAAATTGTGACTGGTAAGAGTTCCAATTTCAAGGGAAGAAAGCTGGGAAAAAATATATTTATGTAAAAATCCCAGTGCTGTGTTTAATCAATATGATCTTCTTTCCTTTGCCTTTTTTCAGGGCGTCTGCGCTCAGAAGCTCAGTTGTTATGTCATGGACTACTGACCTAGGGGTTTCAGGTTCAAATCATGCCGGGAACAGTAACACCTAAAGCTTTAGCCACTGCTGTTCGGAGAACCTAGTGTTAAGACTTTATCCGTAAAGGCCTTTAGTCTTAATTTCAGAATTAAGAACTAAGCATCCAAGCGCCAAAAATAACCAATAGTCCAGCAGCACACATATCTGTGTAACGCTGCCAGCGTACCTATGATTTCATAAAGATCAATATGCATATCCCACACCATCAAAATCACACAATTTCTTTTTTGAAAGCGGAAAAATAATTTTCAACAAAAAAAAATTTGTCACAATTGTGGGATTTGATTTAAGTGTAATAGAGGATTTACACCGAACATATAAACATGCACGTCTACCAAAAGAAAAACCGCCTTTCACGATATGGGGGAGGAAAATGGAAAAAAACGAATATTTTAAAAGCGAAAGGATTATCCGATTGGAGTCGTGAATAGATTTTATTTTTATTGGCCATTAAGTTCGACTTAGAAGACGAGGTGTTTACTGACATCCATGAATGTTTCCTGGGTGTATTTGTTATACACACGTTGAAAGTGAAAACCGAGTTCCGAGGGCTTTTTTCTTGTTTTCTTTAAGCTTTTAAAACGGGTGCGAACGGGTGTGCATCAAAACGTTTGATGATGAATTTGGAAAGATTTTTTAGTTCAAAATGATTAAGGATCTCCAAGAAACACAAAAATAGGCGCGTTTCTTTGAGAACTCAATCCAGAAGAGTGCTCGAATTTACACCATAAAAATAAAAAGCATTGTATCACCAGCAATTTTGGTGATAGCTGTCGATGACATCCACAGCAGGTCTGCTTAAGATGCATGCTGCAAATACATACAATAATTTGTGTTGCAAACAAAAATGTATGGCTGCTGGCTACAATTTGTCAATCGTTCTTATAGTCTAAGAGCCCACAGCAAATTTTGGCCGTGAAAGTATAACCAAAAAGCTGATACATGCACAGAAAGGTCTCCAAAAAGTAAACTCAAATGTCGAAGTCTGGCAGCGCTTAGTTGCGGCTGAGGTTAGTAATAGTAGGTTGAAAACGTGTTTTTTTTTTAAATCTGGATTTTTTATATAACCACTTGAATATAGTATTAAATGAAAGAACAGACTGCCCTGATCACAGAAATACAGGTGCCAGACGTCTTACGCGCAGCCATACCCTTGCCAGACGTACTAATAGTATGTTAAAAATCACATTTTGAAATAATTGGTATAACCAAATAATGGTTACACCAAAAAATTTGTGAAAACGCCCAGATCACAAAAATGATGGTCCCAGACGTTTTACGTGCAGTCAAAACCTTGCCAGACGTCCTCAAAGTATGCTAAAAGAACATTTTTTTAACAATTCTGATAACCATATTGTCATAGCAGAAACGAACCATTGGTTACAAATGTTGCACTAAAGTGCAAGTGATTGACGTAGATCATGCAAAACAAGAAACCGTTTCTAAGAAGTAGATAGTACATGTGTTCTTCATTCAAGTGATAGTCCGAAACAATGCGGAAATATAATTTTGTTTGATGACAAAACATTGGAAAAATGTACCCAAATTTTGACATGTCGGAAAATTCGAAATTTTAAATACCTACTCGGATATAGATCTTCCAATGAAGGTTGATAGTGTAAGTGGTTACCATATCAAGTGATATCGGCTATTTACAGCTGTTTCTAAAAAGGTTTTATCTTCGATGCAAAGAAATGAATGTAAGTTATATTTAATTATTAAATAATCTACATAGTTCCATTAACGTAATTATCTCGGTCTTTTGTGTACACAGTACCTGAAAGCAATGAAATATCCAGTGCAAACATCGTACCTGAAAATACAACAAGGCATAACAACACAGTAGCCGTGTTTCTTTGCACGCGGATATAGGGATAATTTGAAACTTGCATGTAAAATACAACAACAACTTATCCTATATACGCTAACTTTAGCGGGGAGAGCTATCGCCGCTAAGTCCTTTAGCGGGGATAAACAGTGCTTCCAAAATCCATTTTCTTCGTTTCTGATGAATTGTTGCGATGAATTTTTCAAGAAAATTCAAAGTTTGACATCCCGCCGACCACTGACACATCCCGCCGAATATTTTATTCGTGATTTTATTATTATTATTATTCAAACTTCATTATAAGGGTAATTGAATTTAGCAAATCTGTTAATGTGAAATTGTTTTTTATAATTTTAGAATATGGTTGGCATCAATTTCAATTGGCGGAATTAAATATTTTTCAATTTCAGGATTTTCAATACAAATTTCTTAGCTACAACTTACAGCTGTGTCACGGTGCATGTCATAGGTGCATGTGTGCTGCCAAGTTTTTTTTTGATGAATTCTTAACCGGCGATGGTCGTTTTTTAATGCCATGCCTATGTCGCGTATGGAAGAATGCTGTAGAAAATGAACCAATTTTGTTATCACCATCAGAGAGTGGTTGGGTATTTTTTTTTTTTTATCTTTATTTCGTGATAATGTACAAAACTTAAAACTAAAAAGTATTAACAAGCTTTATTAAAAATTGTAATTAACAAGAAATAGATACAAGCATTCTGTTATCATAAGGACAAGTGGCAAATGCTCGATTACAAAAAATATTCAAAATAAACTAAAAATTCATTGGTGGGGACTACAATGGAAATCATTTATACAGGTAAATTTAATACAACTTACAAAAAAGAAGCAGATAGCATTTTGTCAATATTTTGAAGATGAAGATAGCAGATAAACAAAACCAAAAAGTAATAAGGGGAAATAAATAGTGAACCATAAAACACCAATTGCAGTTATAGAAAAATTTAAATTGTTTGACTCAAAATGGAAAGCATACTTTTGTGGTCTAGTGTGAAAAGCCATGTTTTTGTTTTCTTTAAAAACGAAGTTTTTAATCTCTCACATCTAAGATCAACCGGCAATTTGTTAAATAAACGAGGTGCATTAGCTGTGTAAAAGTGAGAAAAATGTGCTTTCTGAACCCTAGGAATAGTGACTAAATTGCTGCTGTTAACTCGTAGATTATGACTGGAATATAATCTAACAACATCATAGCCTGAGTTATTAAAAAATATTTTAAGTATTTTGTAAACATACAAATGCCTCAATGGAAGAATTTTAAGTTTCCTGAAAAGCTCAAAGCTAGGGGTACGACGATTAACTTTAAACATAATCCTAATCGCATGCTTTTGTTTAACAAGAAGAGGTTCTAATTTGTTAGAATGCGTCCCACCCCAGCAAGTAAGTCCATATTGCAGCTTGGAATTAATCAAACTATAGTAAACTGACTTTAGAATAGGTAACTGGCAGTATAGACTCAGATGATAAAATTGCCTTACGACGTTATTCAAATAATGCTTTAAAGAAGTGGTATGGTCAATCCAACTGAGTTTGAGATCAAGAATAATACCCAAGAATTTGGAACTATCAACGCATTCGATTTCAAAGCAATTTTCAGAGCAATGTGTATTATCATTAAATACTTTAATGTTGGTATGTGGACAAAGACTTCCCAAGCGAAATTTAGAGCAACAAGGTGAATGAAATAGCAAAGGCATATCTCTACAAATATTCCCGGTCAAGTTAAACAACATATATTTGGTTTGCTTACTTATAATAAGTTTGTGCAAATGGAACCATTTTCTTAAAATCTCCAGGTCATTATTCATTGAGGAAAACAAATTAAGATAACTGCCATCTGAGTAGGATAAAGCTGTATCGTCCGCAAATGCTGTTAGCTTACCTTTGAAAGGTTGGATAAATAAAGAATTAATAAAGACAATAAACAGTAAAGGACCCAGCACCGAACCTTGCGGAACGCCCATCTTAATTAAATTTGTAGAACTGCAGCTATTTTTAATTTGTACTACTTGCTTACGGCTTCTTAGATAGGACTCAAGCCAGTCATATATGAAACCTCTAAAACCCGCTTTGTATAATTTTCTCAATAAGAGATCATGAACAACCATGTCAAAAGCCTTAGTTATATCAATAAATAACGTTGCAGGAATCATTGATTTGTTATGACTGTTGTAGATTTCACTACATAGCTTTAACACCGCATCTTCTGTACATCTTCCATTGCGGAAGCCAAATTGCAACTCACTAAAGAACATTGTTTTATCTAAAAAGGAAACCATTCTGGACTTTATGCCTTTTTCAAAAATCTTTGAAAATACGGAGAGAAGAGAAATTGGACGGTAGTTATTTAGACATGAAGATTCGCCTTTTTTATATAGTGGTATTACGCGGGCAAGTTTTAGAGAATCAGGAAAAATACCTCTCTGAACACTAAAATTAAAGATGTAACTCAAAACATCAGAAATGTAAAAAGATATAACTTTTAGGGTTTGACTAGAAATCATATCCATCGAAGTAGAGTTTAATGATATTATGAATTTCAAGAGATGTGAAATGTTCGAAAACGAAACTTGATGATTGAAAAGCGCAATCTTTAATGTCACTTTTACAATTACAGAAATTACCTACAAAGTTTGAAATGTGAGAAAAGTAATCATTAAATAAATTTGCAACTTCGAGTGGTTCTGAGATGTTTACATCATTGGAATTAATAACGATGTCAACAGAATGTTTAGTCACATTTAGTATGTCGTTTACCAACTCCCATTCTTTCCTTGAATTACCCAAGCTTTCGGCAAATTTATTACAATAATAAGTATTCCTGCAATGAGGAATTTCAATTTTAAGTTCATGGCATAAAATGTTATAGCAATTTCTAAGCCTTAAGTTGTTAGGATGCTTAGTCAAAGTAGCACAGAGCTTTTTTTTCTTTTTAATTTTTTTTAATAAGGACGGAGTCATCCACCTTTTTAGACATTTAAGATTTTTCTTTCTCCTTGTTTCTAAAAGAGAACATCTCGACAAATGTAGCTGAAGTGTATTAACAAAAAAATTTAAGTCAGACGATGGATCGTTAGCAGAATAAGTTTCATCCCAAAACTCATAAGTTAGAGCACTTTTAAGAGCATTAAAATCTATTTTCGAATGCAAAACAAAACTGTTAGACTCAGATCTGCACACATTAGAGCTCAGTTGGATGGAAGTTAGACAGTGATCCGTTATTCTTAGATCATACACCATGGTTTTATAGCTTATTTTATTAAATCTTTGTAACCTTATGAATATATGATCTAAGCACGAGCTACACGCAGGTGTTATACGAGTAGGTTGAATATCTAAGGAGTCAAAACCAAAAGCAGATAGGGCAGAAAGATAATAATCAACATCAGATGTATTAGAAAGCAAATCAATATTAAAATCACCTAAGAGAACCATGTTCTTGGACCTTAGACTTTCTAAAAAGATGGAAAACTCATCCACAAAAGCTTTTATAGTGAAGCTATGAAGCCGGTAAACACCAACAAAACAATAAGAAACACCAGAAACTTTGAAATTTAGGCAAATTAAATCAGCACTATTTAACTTTGGGTAAAGAAATTCACACACAATGTAACTTCTATAAAAAACGGCAACACCTCCTGCAGAATAAAAATCATTACATGCAGCAGCAAAGATATAATTAGGAATAGAATAATTACTAACTTCAAAATCAAATATCCATGTTTCAGACAAGAAAATGAGATCAGGCAAATGATCACAAGATGCAAGAAGAGACAAAAAACAATCGAAATTTTTCCTAATGCTTCTAATATTTTGATGTATTAGATGACAACAAGTATAAAGTCAAATGGTTCGACGGAAATGTTGCCCCTGATAGACTGGAGGATATATTAATTAATGACGTGGATGTTTCCGATGAAGATAATTTTATAAACGATTCATCGGATGAATCTGATAATGAATAACTTTTAGAACGTATTATATACAAGTATATATTATTTTTCAGTTATGTACATAAATATATATCAAATAATAAACATTGAAGTTCTTAATTTACAAATAATGGTGTATAAATACTTGTATATTATCTTTAAGATAATTACACTTTTAGGGCAACATTCACTAGACATATGTGAAGTATCTAACAGTTATCTTTTATGACCATTGACCAGTGGCTCTGACAAATTCGTTTCTGTTGTCACAATATGGTTATCAGAATTGTTAAAAAAATGTTCTTTTAGCATACTTTGAGGACGTCTGGCAAGGTTTTGGCTGCACGTAAAACGTCTGGGACCATCATTTTTGTGATCAAATTTTTTGGTGTAACCATTATTTGGTTATACCAATTATTTCAAAATGTGATTTTTAACATACTATTAGTACGTCTGGCAAGGGTATGGCTGCGCGTAAGACGTCTGGCACCTATATTTCTGTGATCAGGGCAGTCTGTTCTTTCATTTAATACTATATTCAAGTGGTTATATAAAAAATCCAGATTTTGGAAAAAACACGTTTTCAACCTACTATTACTAACCTCAGCCGCAACTAAGCGCTGCCAGACTTCGACATTTGAGTTTACTTTTTGGAGACCTTTCTGTTCATGTATCAGCTTTTTGGTTATACTTTCACGCCCAAAATTTGCTGTGGGCCCTTGGTCTATTATGAGCAACATTTATTTATGAAACGTGTCTAATGCCAAACTACTTCAAAACCTTCGGTTTAATAAGTGGTAACATTTTTAATAGTTTGCAAAATTAGGTAAGCCTCCGGTGGCAAGTGTGATAGATTACAAACATTACACACAACAGATTAATATATAAGTTGAGCTTTTAGGTGATAAATAATAAGCTTTCAATGGTAGGTAACATGAATTTAGAATTTTTTAAATCGTCCTGTTTTTCTGTAATGGACGGACTTATAATAACATGGCAATACTGTTTTGCTAAGAAGAATGTCGGTGTGTGTCCACGCACGAACACATTACATGTTGTTACTGTTGATACAATGACATAGAAAATGCCATCGATGAAGATAGATGGCTAAACGGCACAAAAGAGTGCTGTGCCGTAGTAACATTGGATGTTAAAAATGCCTTTAATTCGGCGAATTGGTCGTTCACCAGAAGATCACTCGCCAGAATGGAAATACCGTACTATTTCCTGCGTATAGTGGCCATTTATTTCAACAACAGGAAGCTTAGGTACAATACTGATGAAGGCGTCAATTAGAAGCGATTAAATATCTTGGAGTAAGACTGGACAATAGGGCCAAAAAGGCAGCGCAACTACAGTGAGCTCTTTCGCGAATGCTGCCTAACATCGGTGGACCTGGATACGATAGAAGGATGCTATTCTCCAGAGTTATCACCTCCGTTTTGATATATGCCGCCCAAGTTTGGGTGCAGGCACTAAGAACAAAGTACAAAAAAGAGGTGCCGGGAAATAATTTCACGGGCAATAACTTCACATGGGCAATAACTTCACCTCGAGTGGGAAATAACTTCACTTTATTTTGTGAATTTATTGCCACAATAGGTGTTTACTTGCGATTTCGCAACTAATCCTGAAAATCGCCACCGATGATAATAACAGCGTCTGTAGTGTTTCTAAACAGAGCAATACAGGAAAATTGATGCGTGACTGCTCATTAATCTGGGACGAAGCAACCATGTCAAACAAGACGTCTGTGAAAGCACTGGATAGGACAATGCGCGATTTGCGAAGCAAAAATTTGCCTATGGGTAGATGTACAATTATGTTCTCAGGAGACTTTCGTCAAGTCCTATCAGTTGTGACTGGAGGAACACGTGCTGACGAAATAAATGCTTCCCTGAAAAGATCCAACCTTTGGCCACACGTCAATAAATTAGAGCTTTTCAACGCCTACAATTTCCGTTAAAAATATCTTTTGCAATGACCATAAATAATTCGCAGGGTCAAACTTTCAACGTTGCAGGCTTAGATTTGAGCGTTGAGTGTTTTTCACATGGCCAATTATATGTCGCTCTTTCAAGAGTAACCTCTAAATAAAACAAGTTTGTTAACGACAACAAATCTGTGAACGTTGTATATAAAGACATTCTGTAGTATATTTAGTATCAGCATTGCACCCGTGCGAAGCCGTGGCGGGTCGCTAGTCAGTTATAATACACAAATTCTCAAATTATAGATGCTCACCTTCAGTGGGCAATAACTTCATAAAAAAAAGTGAAGTTATTTCCCACTCGAGGTGAAGTTATTGCCCGTGAAGTTATTTCCCTGCACCCAAAAAGGATTGTCATCATCACTGCGCGCTAAAGAACATTAGGGCGCAGAGTTACTTGGAAAACTCATTAGACCAATACCACAAAAGGAGTGTGATGGACTTACAGACTTTAAGTCGCAAACATGAAGACTGTATTTACCTAAAACAGTTCCTACTCGGTCATAGAGGATGTCGCAAGTACCTACCTACCTGGACACGATATCTAACCAATTTACACTGAATGCCCAGAAGATGAAGAAACTAGGGAGCACGCAAAATTAAACTCTGCGCGGCTTTCACACCGTACATAGCCCATCGTCTATAATCGACCATATGCAGTTATCAGAAGTCTCTTGGGCAGAGTTTGGCGCATACGTAATGAAAGAGCAAAGTGAGCTGCGAAGATTCGAGAGAATTCGCAAAGCAGCAGAAGCAGTAGAAACAGAACAAGCTGAAACAAAAATAACAACAATAGTTCACACAGACGAATATGATGGGTGTGGATTAGTACGTAGGCCTAGGCACATTCCTGGCATCAATTACTCGGGTTTGCGAGTCGTGCATGCCATCTTTCGAAGATTATTACATCCATTGGCACAGCCAAGAAAAAATAAATAAAATAAAAAAAACAGTTCCATGCAACCGTACGAAACCAATTTCAACTGAAGACTCTTATGTCGACTTTAAGACGAGTTTCAATTTTGAACATATTCTACGAACACGCTCCCCTCACTTTGGTCTTCTGCTTTATATAAAACAGCAAACAAAACAAAAATGTCAAACAGAAAAAATGGCAAAATTATCCATTCCAGTTGAATGAAAATCTTTTTGTTTATTATTAAAAATTCTAGATAGTTTTGTCTTGGCGTGGATCTGTTGTTCTATTTGTTGATAGTTTCCGCAAATTATTCTGAAAGCTCTAAGCTGTTTTCGAAGTAAGAGTACCAAAATTCAAATATAAAAACCATTCTGCTGCGGTTGGTTTTGGTGAGAGTTCCTACTTCACTATGGATAGCTTTTCCAACAAAACGGGGGTAATATGTAAGATTTCTCAAGAACACAAACAGACATTCGGATGAAGGTACTAGGTACGATTAAGCATACATTTTTTTAGCTAACCCAAAAGAGTTTTCTAACCGATAAAGCCCTCCGATTTCGTTTGCATTTTATTGTTATGGGTATCTACATTAGTTTCTACCAGTATCCTTGTGCCTGATGAAATAATTTTCCTCTCAAGCTGTCCATCATAAATGTTACCAACTTACATATGTTTCTTGGAATTGTTATCACGTTTACCATCCAATATACATAAAACGCCTCCCTCTCGCTCTACTTCTCCTCCTGTGAACTCTGTTACTACTCAAAAAAAAAACCAATCAGCTCCAGACGCCAGAAAGTCGTACCCATCAATTTCAATCTACAGTGATAAGGACAAGATTATAATCAGGCTGACAAAGCTCACGTACAAAAAAATATCACACACGCTTAATGTCTTTCTCTGGAAAAGAACGAAATTGAAATTGGCACCAACTAAGAGTAAGTTGTTCCTTCCCTTCGGCAGCCACCCATTTATTCATATTCATAACAGAGGCCCATCACCATTTCCGCAATTTCTTAAAACAATCCTCTAGTACCAATCACCCATCGTAGGCAGTCGTTTCCTTTAATAAAAGTAAGTGAAGAGACTTACTCCATTTCTGATACATGTCCCATTCGAGCTGCTTAAGCTTCAAACGAAGAGATTAGGCCACACGTCGTCGTTTGGTCGGATATCCTTTTCATTTATATTCGCCTCACAATGGATTTTTTCACTGAATTGAAGTAATGACACAATTTGTCAAAAACTTTATGCCTAAAAACCTTACCCGTCGGCCGGATGGAATGACAATCATATTGTCGGTCCAATTACTTAAGAGAATCTTGCAAAAATTTGTCAAGGCAAATCCTGATAGTTTTCTTTTGCAATGAATTCTTCAACCTGAGAGCTGAGTTTTGAGACAATAAACGTGAACATTTCAATTAAATGTCCACATTTTTGTTGCTCGTACATATGCTGCATAAGCATAACTGACAACCTTCACAAGTTGCTTACAATAAACTTGACTCCCTGAACTGGAAGACATTCAAATACAAATTCCGTCCTTCCATTTTCCTCAACCACATGATGTCACCCCGAAGTGCTGTTGCAAAAACCTGAATGCAAATCCTATTTTGGACACAGGTGCTGTATGCATCTTGTATAACAAACTCTCATCCTTGGAATTGGAATGTCTGACAGAACATAGGAGAGGTGTTCCTGAAGTGTGTACAACTGTACAAGTAAACAAAATCAAAATTTGAAACGAGAGAAATTTGAAATTGAACTAGATTATATTGTAGACGTGTCAACAGGAGGTAGCATGCAAAAAGGTCGACATGCGAACTGACATAGGTAAGTGGTGGAGCAGAAGCAGTGGTTTAATGCCACAAAAAAAATTCATCCGACGACGACGAACATTGCCAGATGGTGCAACCACCGAGGAGTATCTATTCTATTCACCAGAAAAGTAACACCAGGAGACAAAGTGTTGGTAAAGGAAACGTAGGAAGGTCTTGGTTTTCTTGATACGTTTTCCGTATTCCGTGGATGGTCTTTTGCCACGTGAGTTAATGAAAATACGACAGGGAAAAAATAATTGTCTGGGTGTCTTTGTTCCGTTTTTGCAAGCGCTTAAGAATTTCACCCAGTGATAACTTTTTACATTTAGAAAGAGATGATTATATATTTTTAATTAAAAGAAAATATGAAAGCATTAAGTAAGTAAAATATTGACAGAAAACTCTAGGAGAGAATAATGAGACGAGAGAAGTTGCTAACACATGCATGCTTATTTTGGCATTCGATTTTAATCGAAAATTTGTCGAATTCGAAGAATCTGTAATATGACATAGGACATGATCGAATAGAAAGTTAACATTACTTTGTTAGAGCAAATGGAGACATTCTCATGCCTGAAACAGATGTGAAAAATGTACGGACGCAGTTATATATCCAGTAACGCACATGGAACACTTGTGCAGTAAGAAATTGCCATCATTCGTTATGATCTTTGCCTGACCTAACGGACGCAGTTATACATGCAGACGCAGTTTTACAGTGAACCACAAAACTAAGTAGGCACCCATTGTTGTTGCATGCACAAGCACATGCTACAATCAAATACAATTCCGTTAAGAATATTAGGAGAAATGCATTCAAAAAGGGGTTGTTAGCGATCATTTTGCAACGGGGGTGTCTTTCCTGGAATTATTAAAAATAGTAAACAAAAAAATGAAAGTTCGAGTATTCAATTACTTCAGGAAATAAACTACACGTTGCTTAATGATTGTCTCGCCGCTGAAAGTTGGAATTCTGTCTATAGCTGTAACTGTCCTTCAGACGCTTTTCGGAATTTTATTGACATTTTATCTGGTCATGTTTCTACCAGTAAATCCATAAAACTAAAGCGAAAGTACAAAAAAATTAAACCATGGATGACTGACCACTTGTGCCAAAAAATAAATGCTAAAAATGAATTCTATATTAAGAACAAAGGCAAATTACATATTCCAAATATAAAGATCGCCTACAAAAGTATGCAGAAAGATATCCTCGATGGAATTAGTAAACAAAAGTAAGCATACTACAAGAAAAAATTTAACGATAGTAGGTTTAATCCAAAACAGCAATGGAACATCATTAACAATCTTTTAGGAAAACAAAATGGCGGCAATGAACTTAAATGCATAGAGTTTTCAGAAAATACGGTTTCAGAAAGCGATGCGGATATTGCAAATAATTTTAATCTGTTTTTCAAAGATGTAGTTAAAAATCATACATCAATCTCCTCAAACATCGAAAATATTTACCTAGAACATCCAAATGATGATCTGGTTTTGCCTTCTTTCTTTTTTAGTGCGGTTACCGAAAATGAAGTAGCTCATGTGATTGCTAACTTGAAATCAAAAACTTCCTTTGGAATAGATGGATTAAGCAGCATAGTAATAAAAAAAATACATGGTTTTATAACAAGGCCCTTGTCATATATTGTCAACTTAAGCCTTGAAAGTGGGGTATTCCCAGAATGCCTTAAAACTGCAATTATCATCCCGATACATAAAAAAGGTGACAAAACAGACCCTAATAACTACAGACCAATTTCGTTGCTATCTGTTTTCTCAAAAATCTTTGAAAAACTAATAACTAAAAGAATGCTTAAGTTTCTTGGTAAATATAGAATTCTCAGCTCTTCGCAATTTGGATTCATGAAGGGTAAGTCTACCGAAGATGCAGTAGTGACTCTCTTGGAAAGCATCAATAATGAACTCGATAAATCAAATAAATCTTGAGCTCTGTTTCTTAATCTGACGAAAGCATTTGACTTAGTCGACCATAAACTTCTTTTAAATAAACTTTACAGATATGGATTCAGAAGTAACATTTAAAATTGGTTCTCATCCTATCTCCAAAACAGGTCCCAGCATGTACGAATCGGTACAACTATGACTGATTCGATCACTAGTGCATGTGTAGGCGTCCCCCAAGGATCAGTGCTCGGGCCTTTACTTTTTATTGTTTATATAAATTCAATTTTTCAGTTGCCTTTGAAAGGAAATATGGTTGTGCTGATGACTTAGCCCTTTCGTATGCTGCTCCTTCTGTCGATAGAATAAAAGTCTTAATGAATAGTGATCTATCTATTTTGGCAAACTGGTTTAAGTATCATCAGATGGTGCTGAGTAGCAAATCCAAGATTATGTACTTTTCCTTGTCAAATGAGATTTTTATTGAAAATGTTGGTCTTCATGACGCAAGCTGTGATCGTTCTAGTTGTACCGTTTCTTGCATGCCACTTGAATGTGTAACAGAATTTAAATACCTTGGCATAATACTAGACTCAAAACTGAACTGGAAGACACACATTATGAGTGTTAAAAAAAATATGTATATTGTTTTGAACAAAATCTTTCTCTTGCGAAAAATAGTACCAGCAAACCTACTAACATCTATTTACTATGTATTAGCTAACTCTCGCTTAGAATATGGTATTTCCTGTTGGGGTAGTGCATTTGTCAGCAATCTACAGCCTTTAATCACAGCCCAGAAGAAGATCATTAGAGTAATGCTTCACAAACCTAGATGGGAACCATCATTTCCGTTGTTTAAATCGCTCAATATATTACCACTTCGGCATCTTTATGTTTATAAGGTATTGAGACTGTTCTATCTGCGGGGTGGTCACAATTCAGTAAGAAGAAATGCCATAAATCGCTCGTTGAGATCATCAGCTTCTACTGTGACTATCCAAAGAACTAGAACAGAGCATCTTAGACGCTTCTGTACTGTCATAGCTCCATTTATATATAATAAACTTCCAGCAGATATATGCAACAGCAATGGCCAATGCCACAGGTTCTTAAAAAATCTTAGAATTTGGCTCTTTTCTAAATCAGATGTGGAAGACCTAATGCGTGTAGTTGCTTGACCTCTTATACCACAACAACCTAAACCATAAAGATAGTTTTACTTGCTTTATTTAAATTAATTGCCATCCATAATTTCAAATTCATATCTCATTATAAATTCATATTCTCTCTCACATATTCCTTACCCAATCCTAAAATCTTCATCTGATGCGAATATATATCTTTTTTCTTCTTTTGTAGTGTTCTCTCACTCTCTTACAGCAATAGCTTCGACGCGGTTCTTCATCTAAATTAAAAGTATATCTAATGAAAACGCACTTTACACTGGTATCCGTACCACAAAGTGCATGATACCATTTCATTCTATAATTCATGGTCAAATACTCTTTTGTTTTCTATAGTTTTCATAATTTTAATTTAATGAGTAATGATTTTTATAATACAATATGTACAAAATATAATTAAATACTTATTGTTAACTCTACGCTATTAATTATTATAATTAAACATTATTTTGCTAAGACAATAATTGTAAACATCAAATGGAAATAAATCTTAAATCTTAAATCTTAAAATCTTAAAAATTATGATTGGCATTTACACTTCTGTGGTAAGCTAAATTTACCGTTAAACAATTGGTTTATCAGCAGAAAATCACTGTTCGTTAAGTTAATCGCATTTTATGGGTCACAAAAGTAAGTAAGCAGCAACAGCATTTGAAAGTTAATTATTTAATGGTAGGTTAGGTTAGGTTAGGTAGGCGTGGCTGTCAGCCAATGCCAACACACTTAGACCAATGATAGGTCCATTGTGGTACCACACAGATCTGGGGATTACCATCACTGCTCGTTGAACCAGTAGGAGCTTCTTATGAAGCGCGAAAGACTTCTAGCGCCAGTGCTGGCTAAGTCGCTTGTGTCATTGAACAAGAAGTCCCCTAGATGGAGATTTCTTCTATGGGAGAGCGCAGGACACGTGCAGAGAAGGTGAAGTGCAGTCTCCTCCTCCTCCTCGTCCATGCAGCTCTGCAGAAGTCATTTGAGCACACACCGAGTCTGGATGCGTGCCTGCCTATTAAGCAGTGACCTGTGATAACACCTATAGTGGAGCTAATATGCAGTCGGTTTAATGAGATTAGACACTTAGAGCGTCGCAGATCCAGCTTTGGCCAGATCCGCTTAGTCGCTAGACATGTATTGCTACTCGTACACCTAAGGTTTGTTCTCTCGATTGCGGATAGCTTAAACAAGAGTTTACAAGTAGCGATTGGTATACCTAGGGAACCTTTATCAGGTAAAGGAGGTAATGTGGTTCCTTTTTTGGCGAGATCATCTGCCCTGCAGTTACCTGGAATATCCCTATGCCCCGGCACCCAACAGAGGTGAATATTGAACTGCTCTGCCATCTCCTAAAGAGATGATCGGCAGTCTTGGGCTATTTGAAGAGACTGAGTCTAGGGACTTAATCGCGGCCTGACTATCCGAGAAGATACGGATATCCTTTGAGGATATCACATTCCTCTTCAGCCACGTCAGGGCTTCTTTTATAGCCAAAATTTCCGCCTGTAATCAGGAAGACGGAAAGAGAGGCTAAGATTTAGCTTTTCTGAGAAGACACCACCACCTACCCTATCGCTAGTTTTTGATCCATCGGTGTAAAAGTGGATCGATTTATCATTCGCAAATGCATCATCATCCCAGAATGATCTGGAAGGAATGGTGATTTGGAAGTTTTTTCCGAACTGCAAACGGGGTATGGTGTAGTCTATGTTTCTGGGTAGAGACTTAAAGTAGTCTAGAATAATGGAGTGGCCAATATTGTTATTGGTCCACTGCGAGGTAGCTTTTAAGCGGACAGCGGAACATGCCGCTGTTTGCATGCTGAATATATCAAGGGGTATCAGGTGTAGCAGAATGTCCAGAGCAGCGGAGGGGGTAGTTCGGAGTGCTCCGCTAATGCATAGACACGCTGAACGCTGGACTTTGCCCAGCTTGTCACGGTTTATAGCTTTTTCTAGAGCAGTCCACCAGACAACCACCCGGTAAGTAAGAATTGGTCTTACCACCTATGTATATAGCCAGTGCGTAATGCGGGGTTGTATACCCCACTTGTTGCCAATGGCTTTTTTACAAGAGAAAAGTGCTACTGTAGCTTTCTTGACTCTTTCTTGTATATTGGGTTTCCAGCTTATCGAAGATTAGACCCAAAAATTTTGCTTCATCAGAGAAAGTTAAGCTTGTACCGCTAATAGAGGGAGGGTCAATATATGGGATTTTATATTTCCTGGAAAAGAGAACAAGCTCGGTTTTGTGGGGGTTAACGCCCAGTCCGCACCGATTAGCCCATCTCGTTAGCTTGTTAAGAGCGTTTTGCAGGAGTTCCTTTATGGTGTTGAGGTGTTTCCCAGAGACGGCAATAGCAAGATCATCCGCATAGGCAATCACTCTGCAGCCCTCCCCTTCCAGGTTTATCAGTAGTTTGTTCACCACCAAGTTCCAGAGAAGGGGAGAAAGAATAGTACAGTTAACTTCGTTTTTTTTTGTGTTTTTTGTTGCGAAATCCCAAAATAAGTGCACCAAAGATAACAGAAGAAATAACCAACGAAACAAGTGAGTCATGCAACCCTCAAACGATTCGACGAGTGCTCCACCAATCTGGTTATCATGGTCGAAACACTAGAAAGAAACCATATGTAAGAAAATTAAATCGCCAAAAGCGGATTCAATTTGCAAAAACCCATGGATTCAAGGAAGCAAATTTTTGGAACACGGTTATTTTCTCCGAAAAAGCAAATTTATATTTAATATCCATTTCTCAGATGGACGTGAAAAAGTTTGGAGAAAAAAAAACACAGAGTTTAATCCATCGAATATGACAGGAACCGTAAAACACGGAGGCGGAAACGTAATGGTGTGGGGTTGTATGGCCGCATCTGGCGTCGGAAATTTAGTTTTTATAGATTCTTTGATGAATAGGTTCGACTATTTAAATATTTTCAAGAATAACCTTTAGGAAAGTACCAGAAAGTTGCATATGGATAGGTCATTTGTCTTCCAGCAAGACAATGATCCTAAGCATACCTCACATGTTGTCAAAGAATGTCTCCTTTATAACGTCCGAACCCAGCTCAAATCACCACCACAATCGCCCGATTTAAATGCCATTGAACATTTATGGGAGCATCTCGATCGACAAGTAAGAAAGCATGAAATAAGGACGAAAGATGATCTGAAGCGTGTTCTTCAGGAAGAATGGTCTAAAATTGGCCAAAACGTAACGCAATATTTGGTCAACTCAATGCCTTCACATATGAAGGCAGTTATTAAGGCCAAGGGATACCAAACGAAGTACTAAATCAATAAGCTGTACAAAGTAACCGTTATGAATTCAAGGCTTATTTCGCATGCTTACTTATTTTTGTAATATAAATTTGTTAGGTATTCTTTTTAGTTAAAGCCCAATATTTTTTAAGTTTGATGAAATTTTTGTTTGAAGTGATACTTTTTTGTTAGAAATATATCTAATACCTATATAAAATTCGAGTGTCACAGTTTTAGAGATTATACTTCTCCGAAACGGCTTGACCGATTTTGATGAAATTTTATATGTATATTCCGTAGGTATGAGAATAGGTTTATAACTAATTTTTATACCACTAAGTGATAATGGTGGTCTACCACAAACATTTTTTTTTTGGACAAAATTTTTTATTTTTATTTTTTTATGATTTACCATTTAAAAATACATATAATCCTTAATTTTGAAACTTCTACCACCAACCCCCATTTTTTAATAGCAATATTAGTACTGTAATAATCTTCAACTCTCAATGATCGATAACTGATTTATCATTTATTAGTTTGTTTATTATTCAGTGCGTGCAAAATCTTAAGGGGAACAATTTAAAATAAAAGAGAAATATATACGTGTCTTATGATTGTGAAAGGAAGGTAAAATATTAAAAGAACGAATACATTGTCAGTATACTGTTTTCCATCATTAAGTACTTCAATTTAATCTATTTATGTGTGCAGTAAACAATGCCAGCAAGACGCAAAGGGAACAATTTGGACCGTCGAACGAATAGAACGACATACATGCGAAATAGAAGAGCCCAAAGATCAGAATCACAATCACAATAGGCACGAGCTGAACGAAATCAACAAAGACAATTGAATTGAAGGGCTTACTTATCGGTACGGATCCAGATTCTAACCTGTTCCAGAAGTCAACATTTAATTCATGTTTCCAAATGAAATCGTTCGGAGCAACAGAAATAGTTAAAAATAATGCTGCATAATAACGGTCAACAATTCCATTCAAAATTCAAAATCAAAGGCCAAGTTTATGACAAAGTGGGCTCATTGCTGCCAATGCCGAATGAACCACATATTTTTTTACAAATTTACTTTATGGGCGGTGGGGACTCCGAAAACGCACTCGCCAATCGCGTGGATGCACGTTGCGGCTACAAAAACCTCAATTCAACATATGCCAGATGCATTGTCGGCGAGCTGGATGCTCTATAGACATTTTCACCAATCTATCTCTTTCTGAAGTGCGGAATCCCTGTCTTAAACAACAGAAACAAATTGAATGATAAAATTGCAGAAATTTGCACAAATCGTATGGAACAATCATTCTGATTGTTAATGAACTGAATATAAAAGTGCAAACAGAAGCTATTGAAGGGTAAAAAGTAACAAATTATAGAGAAAAAACGTGAGAAAGTATGTTAAAGCAAAACAAACAATAAATTATCCTTTATCCTCTATCCTATTCTTATTCCCATCAGACACTTAAAGAGTCTATATCATAAATTTCAGTTTCCTAGGTCAAACTTTGACTTTCCAATAAAATTGTTTTATTTAATTGTGGGCGTAGGCTGATTTTAGAACTTTTATCTCCCGAGCAGTTTTATGAGTCAAAGATCATACAAAATTTCAGCTTTCTAGCTAAAAATTCGATTTTTTCGATAAATTTGTTTTTTTTTTTTAGTTTAAGTTTTTGCGTGTCTGTGGGCGGATTTCAAAAATTCTTAAACTTAATTATTTCGGGAACACGGAGAGTATATATGGTTAAAGGCTCAATTTTTGCCGACAGGCGAACGGACATAGCTGGATCGACATTACTATCGATAAATATAGTAACTTTTAGGGGTCTGCGGGCAATATCAAACTTCGCATCAAAATTAGTATACCCTTAGAATAGGGTATAAAAACAGTTAATATGTTGACCGAAAACCCTGTTCAATTGTATTTAGATATCTAAAATGTTTGTTTAGAAAACTTTTCAACTTACATATTTGCTTCCACACAAAAATATTTTTTGCCACAACGCGATTGTCATGGTTTCACTTTTATTTTGCGTACAGAATCTTAATATATTGTTAGATTTTTAGTATTCCAAAACGTGGTTTGGATAGGTACTCCTTCTTAGTTCCGAAATTTTTTTTTGTTAAAATTGGATTTGTTATAAACTTTTTTGGAAATATTCGCGAAAAACGTATTTCCCGCCATGCGAATTCGCCATTGTTTTCCTTCATTTCATTCACCTGTTGGTTTTTGTGTGTTCATTTGCCTCTGACGTTGTCGTGAGGTACTCTATTGAATGCACAATGCACATGCACAAATTACAAACTGACAATCACGCTATTGTCATCAATCCTGATAAAACACCAGCTGGAAAGCACATGCGTGGATTTCATGCACCTGTTATTGACGACTTTGCTGGAATCATGGTTGGTGACTGTACAGCGACGCGACAAATCGTGATTTGAAGAAGAAATAATTATGCTTATTTTGAGATTCGAATGAATAGTCAAGTCGATCGAATGTCTATTTTCGTTCGAATTATACCGGTTTTCCTCAAATAAATTTTCTATTTGATGGAATCTCAAAATACAAATTCTTCTAATTCGACAAACTATCGTTCGAATTCGAATGTCAAAATCAGCATGAATAATCTTGAGTTCATTGCTGATACACACCGTTCATACGACGCTCTCCAATATCCGCTAATGTTCTGAAGTGGACAAAACGTCCACAGCGCTCAATTCCTCTTTCAGTCATAGACCACATCTCCACACATTTACAATAAGCTAGTTATTTTTCATTTCCCTACGAAAATATTCACTAGAAATAATTTATATGGCAAAACAACGTTTGCCATATAAATAGAAATATATATTATAACACTAAGAACCAGTTATCCTACTAAGAATTTCGTTTCTGAAGGATCAATATCAGTGCTATCTTCATTTATCGGCAGTGAGCCCTATAAAGCAGAACTGTCCGAATTAAGGTTTGGTGAAGCATGCATTTTTTCCGTCGACTGAGGAGTTTTGTGCCGATTTGCTACGCTTAATTAAAAAAAAGTAGTACCTAAGATATTCCAAAAAAAAATTACTATGTGGAAAAGCGATTATTTTCCTGACATGGTATCATTTAAAGCATTTTCGGTGTTAAGTAAATTCCTTTAAAAATATTCAAAGTCTAAGTCCTTTGAAAGATTGGTAAAGAAATAACAGTCGTTCCTCGTCTAGATTTGGCTCTGACTCATTTACTTAGTTTGGAAATAGTGCAGACAAAGGAATTAGGCTAGGAACTAAACTCTTCGGGTCAATAAACTCGCATTGCGAATAAAACTGCTTGCTCAAATTTTATTCTGGACATCAGTTCTTTACATATTTCAATATAATGCTCACGGCAATCAATTTTTACTTTTCTACCTGTCAGAATCTGGAAATTAAGTTCTCTTAAGTCCTCTCATCAATAAGAGTGTGTATTTTTTAGTTATGGATTGATGAGGTTCAGAAGAATGGTTTCGAAATAAGTTCTGACTATTGCTATACATTTTTTTGGGCTTCGACTTGAAATTGGATATTTATTGTGTTTGTTGGTTTAAAACCTATCAGAATTAACTTAAATAGGTTTTATGTATTTCAGTTAGCTCTGAGCAAATACTGGGGTCCAAATCCGCGTTGCTGTTTAACTCATAAGAAACGAAAAAGTGTTGCAGAGGAACTCGCTCAATTATTCTTGAGACAACTTTTTCTAACGCAAGCCACCTAGTAGACGACATCTTTAGAGACACATCACGTTCTCTCTCCCCCAAAATCGCTTTGTAGAATTAACAACTCATATTGAAATTAATTTGTATACCCTAATCTTAGTGTATATTAATTTAAACTTACAGTTTGTGACATACCTGAATATTGCCCGTAGACCCCTAAGTTACTATTCTCGTGCTCAGCATTTATGGTAATGTCGATCTACCCATGTCCGTTCGTCGGCAAAACCTAGGCCCTTTAACTGGAGCTAGAAAGCAGACATTTGAAATAGACTGTCTCTATGGGCCCGAAATGCTGGTGTGTCAAAATTTTCATAATCAGCTCAGTGACTCAGGCGAAGTTTGAGCTAGGAAGCTGAAATGTCGAATATGTCTGTCTATCATCGCGAAAGCTCATCTGTAATTTTTTGTATTTCGCGCACTGACACGCCCACTATTTAAAAAACGCGTTTTACTGAAGAAATTATTGGAAATGAAAGTTATATTCTTCGCAAAGTATGTAGACAAAGTCAATTGAACAATTCCTTCATACAAAGTTTTCTGCCATAACTTGCCCCCCTTTCTAACACATTTTTTTTGTTGATAAAATCGGTAAAAAAAAAAATCTGTTTAAAAACATAGGGACGGGCTACAATCCGCTTGGGCGAACTGTTGGATACCCTATTCTTATTCCTATCCCTCATAAGTGGGCGTGACAAAAGTCTAAGTATGGTTGAATTTGTAAGAACGCTCTACATATTTTGTTATATAACATTTAAAGGATTTTATCAGAAAAAACACTCCCTAGCTCAAACTTGGGTGTTTCAATAAAATTGTTTTATTTAATTGTGGGCGTGTCAGTAGGCGGATTTAAAAAAAAATAACACATGAGCATAAAGGGCCCCTAGAGAGTATATATTATAAATTTCAGCTTCCTAACTTTGAATTAAAAAAAAAAAAAAAATTTAATTGTGGGCAATCAATTGTCGGCGGATTTTGAAAATATATACGCATGAGCATAAAGGGCCCATAGAGAGTATATATTATAAATTTCAGCTCCCTAGCTCAAACTTTGGATTTTCAAAAAAATTGTTTTATTTATTTGTGGGCGTGTCAGTGGGCGGATTTTGAATTTTTTTTATCTCGAGCAGTTTTAGGAGTCATAGATCATACATAAAAAATTTCAGCTTTCTAGCTCAAAATTCGATTTTTTCCAAAATTTTGTTTTTTTTTGAGTTTGTGGGCGTGTCTGTGGGCGGATTTCAAAAATTCGTAAACTTGATTATTTCGGGACCCTAGAGAGTATATGGTTAAAATTTCAGCTCTCTAGGTCCAGTTTAAATGCCTAATTTTTGCCGACGGACGGACATGGCTAGATCGACATTACTATCGATGCTGATCATAAATATAGTAACTTTTAGGGGTCTACGGGCAATATTAAGGTATGTTACAAACTATGCGTCAAAATTAATATACCCTTAGAATAGGGTATAAAAATATGCAGATAACAGCTATCCTTCTTAGAAGTTCAAGTATTACTTTGCCACGCCCATTTAATGGGTGATAGGAATAGGGTTTCCAATAGTTCGCACAAGCAAACTATAGCCTTTCCCTATTTGTCAAGGAACAATAACCGAAAAATGTTTACAAAAGTTATCATATTTATATTAAACTAACAGTCGATTCTTTATTTTTTTTTTAAATACTTATTCTGATATTCGGGACACCGGGTCAGCTAGTAAAATAAAAAAAAGTAAATAAGTCAACAATTACATTATGTCAAAAAATAAAAATTATAAAACACTTAAAATTCTTTTAATAGTCACACAATGAAAATTACAATTTCTGATTTCTTATTATGATACCTATTTATTACATTTCATTTTATTTTTACTTATTCTAAATTGAGTTTCATTTTTATTGTAGTACTTTATGGTACACGATATTTTTTGTTTTTGACCAGGCGCCTAAACAAACAGAGCAGATGGTTTTCCAACACGGGAACAGGCAACATACAATTGACCATGCGAGAAACATGGGTTTTCTAGATTAATACCACAAACACTTAATGACTGCCGCTGGCATTTTTTTTTTTTTTTATGTATTTTGCTTACGCTAAAGGGATTTTTTTTTCTGTTGTTACAGTACCCTTATAATGCTAAGAACACAGTGTAAGCTACTTGGTATTAGAAAGAATAGAGAGATAGGAAAGAAGTGTTTGGGTGCAGTTGTAGGGTTTTTCTCCACGGGTGGTGTCTAAGTTACTTAGGGAGATTACGATTTCATGTATTCGGTATAAAGTAATGGACTTGGCCGGGATTCGAACGCACGACCTTCCATTCCGTAAGCGAATACACTACTACTGCACCATTGCCACCTGCAATGTTTGTTTATAGTCATAGCGAAAGCAAACCGTACTGGAAACTGTAGTCGTTTAAACTCGAATGGTAGGTCAGTTGGAATCATTGGGATGCGGGGTATCAAAACTTTCCTTTCAATATGATTGGTTCTTTTACGTTATTCAGTAATCTTTTTATCGCTAATCGTGTGCCGTTACAAAGTTGCAGTTGGTTAATATTTCGCAACATTATTACTACAGATCCAACCTTTAATTGAAGATTGCGAGGCGGCAATCCAGGCAAATCAAGTGAGTTTAAAAATTCCGGTGGATAGTTCACGACATCTTCTTCATTAGTTGCCATATCAACTGATTTATATGTCCTCATTTCGCCAGGAATATCATCTTGAATTTTGAAATTTAATACATTTACATCAGTGTTTTTGGCAGTATAGCTCGTTCGCTCAACCAATCATGGAATAAGTAATTTTGAGCAACATTTGGAAACACTTTTTGCATGAGCTTTTGATTGCGTTAACTGACAAAAACTCTCAGGAAAGGTAAAAAGTTTAAATCCGAATTCTTTCACGTTCATTGCGATCTTCACGTTCCTGCGCAGTACCTACGATTAGATTGATAGTTAATTTGATTCGTTGCATTTCGGGTTCTTCTGCCTAAATTTATCCGCCGCCTTATGGAGGCATATTTAGTTAGTCACAAACACACAACACTTTTTTAAATTTTATAGAAATTTGTGGCTTTTAAGTTTTGTTTTTGACTTTTTCATTTTTTAAATTTCAATTTTAAAAATTTTTCTCTCTGTAAGAACCATCCTCGTATCGTATCGGTTCAGCTGCTCTCTCGATTCATTTTTATACCCTATTCTAAGGGTATATTAATTTTGACGCATAGTTTGTAACATACCTTAATATTGCCCGTAGACCCCTAAAAGTTACTATATTTATGATCAGCATCGATAGTAATGTCGATCTAGCCATGTCCGTCCGTCCGTCTGTCGCCAAAAATTAGACCTTTAAACTGGACCTAGAGAGCTGAAATTTTAACCATATACTCTCTAGGGTCCCGAAATAATCAAGTTTACGAATTTTTGAAATCCGCCCACAGACACGCCCACAAACTCAAAAAAAAACAAATTTTGGAAAAAATCGAATTTTGAGCTAGAAAGCTGAAATTTTTTGTATATGATCTATGACTCCTAAAACTGCTCGGGATAAAAAATTTTCAAAATCCGCCCACTGACACGCCCACAAATAAATAAAATAATTTTTTTATACCCTATTCTAAGGGTATATTAATTTTTGAAAATCCAAAGTTTCAGCTAGGGAGCTGAAATTTATAATATATACTCTCTATGGGCCCTTTATGCTCATGTGTAAATATTTTTTTAAATCCGCCTACTGACACGCCCACAATTAAATAAAACAATTTTATTGAAACGCCCAAGTTTGAGCTAGGGAGCGTTTTTTTTTGATAAAATCCTTTAAATGTTATATAACAGAATATGTAAAGCGTTCTTAACAATTCAACCATACTTAGACTTTTGTCACGCCCACTTATGAGGGATAGGAATAAGAATAGGGTATCCAACATTTCGCCCAAGCGGACTGTAGCCCGTCCCTATGTTTATATTAAAGAAACATATCAGTGTGAAGGCAGATATATATACTCACAGTCACGCAATGGGCCGTCTATGAACTCCGCGACGGAGGACACACGTGCAGCGTTGACAAAGTAGCGCTTTTGGATGTGTCTTAAACACCCAAAAAAATATAATGAAAGTATGCGATTTATTGTAGCACTTTTTTAGAGCCGACCAGTCGAGTCTTAATTATTATGCTCAATGCCATTCCTGACGTTTTTGTTCATGGTGGTACTTTCTACTGTATTCGCACATTATAGGTGCATTCTGTCTTACGCATTAATTTATTTGTTTGATGTGTGTATGTGAATTAAGTTTCGTCTCTACCCAAGAAAAGTAGATTTGTGTACTCACTCCCTCTGCAGTAAAAGCTATATTATAGCGAAGTTATTTCTGTGCACCCGTTCGGCCTAGTCGAAAAAATAACAAAAGCGGAAAGTTTTAGTGCAAACAAACCCGGGGACCGCAGTTCGAAGATCCTTCTGGCTGAAGCATTATTGCCTATTCGCTCGATGTGGCCGAGCCCATGCAGTCGTTATACTGAACGTCCATTGAATGCGCATTACAGTAAGACGATCGTTTATCAGAGGGTGTACCTGGACTCAGGAGGCCCAGTTCCGATATTTCTTTTGGACTTGCTATCAATAATCATCCACTTAGCAATTTTTGCGAAATCCAAATGAAATAGAGGTTGGAAGGTGTTTATTTGGGTAATTTTCGCATAGCGCCCAACGCTCAGAATCCAAGCCGAAAATGTTCAAAACAACGCCCATCTTCTAAAAATGAAACCCTGCACACATGTCTCCCAAAACCGGAAAAGACCCCAAGAACGTCCGAACAAAAAAACAAGGAAGGCTACCAACTAGTCCTGATGTTTTTGAAGAAGATGAAAGGTAAGGACGTTGCCAAGATCTCTGGCAGAGACGAGGCGTTGGTGAGGATAAGGAGATCAAGATGTAGTAGAACTATTATGGAAACAAGCCACAGTGACAGTCAAGGCTGTGGCTTTGGACTCACATTCGTGCAGGAGGAGCAACACTTGTCGAAACACTTGTGTGAAGTGGCCATGGACGTGAGCTCCTCTTTCTTTGAAAATGAATGAAGGCCTTATGCTCTAACATAAAACAATAAAAACTGACGCCAAACTAAAGCGAATAAACCTAAACTAACTTGCACCATAAATCTACGGCTCATTTTTGAACTCCCAAGAAAATTTTTCTTCTACGGTTCCCATGAATGCTATCCTAGAAACAAAATTTCTCACAATGTCTATGTATCTCTAAATATTTACGTCCTTCCGTGAAAAATCAAAACAGAATAAAAACTGTACAAATGAATTATCGCATAATGCAGGATTTTTTTTCATCCACCATTTTTCAAAGAAAGGAACCAAAATACATAAACTCTTTCATAAAAATCAATTGTTTGAAATCCATTACGATTAATAACAATAACAATAAATAAAAACTACAACAAGGGTGTAAGTAGACATCATCCACCTCAGAGGATGATGCTATTCTCTGACGGCGAAGATTGCACCCTTAAAAAAAAATATTTTCAATAATTGCTCATCTGGAAATCAAAGGCTTTGCATTTTGCGATAAACATCATCCACTTGAGAAAGTTACCCTGGCACGTGTCAAAACTCGCTTTGCCAATGACAAACGATGACAATTTTTCACTTTCATGTCAAAATCCATTACAAGCGGAACCAAAGCAATTGCACGATCTTTGCAGCGTCATTATCTTTGCACGGGTACCACTGTTCCAATGACAATGGTTACCTTTTGCGTGCAAAAATGGTCGATTGTTTTCAGGAAATGTATGTCATATGCAAGAAAAAGGAACGTGATGACTGGCTGGAAATTGCTTACTTCCGGTCTACCATCAAACTGAAGCGTGTGCGATTTTGTTGTTGATGGCAGGCATTAAGAACGATATTAGCCCTCTTGTAGTGCAGTCGGGAAAACTGTGCTATCAAAAATGTCATCATCAAATTATTGGGTTTCAAGGAACGGTGTATCTTACCGAGCTATCGTGATAGACCTGCCTAACATTTCTATACGTATATTCGTGAAATTAATGGTTTTGAAGACTGACTTAAATTGCCATAATGCATACCAACTTCAATATTACAGGTAAGGCGTTAGCTCAAAAATACATTTCGACTCCCTGATCACAGCAGTCTCTTCTAGGCACAGATATGACAGTAGCAAAAGGCAACCAAACCCGTCTTAATGACAGCAATACCATGTGATGATATTAACTTTTTCATTGATTACCAGGCTGCTTAAAAGCTGTCGAAAGCTTTTCCAACGGTGTCGCGAAAGCCGGAAGGTTCCTGGCGGCCAACACAATAGGCGAGCTTCTTTGTGAAATGTATCCATGGTTGCACAAAAGAACGATTCCAAGAATCATAGCCAGCGGCCATGCATTTTTGTTCGCAAGACAAATTATTGTATGTACATATTTGCAGGATGTATCCCAAGCACCCCTGCTGTGGATATTATCGACAGCTATCAACAGTATTTCCGTCGATAGAATGTTGATCTTGTTTAACGTGTAAAGTCGAGCAGTCAAAATAAATATATATTAGGCATTTACGGCCCATACAGGACCTAAGAAAACCTAGCTTCTCCGACCACTTTCTTGCGCGCATTGGACTGGATCTGGAATTTTAACCCGAATCCAAACGGCAAATTTGATATGTTTTTTCATTTCATTTCATTTCATTTCATTTATTGAACATCATGTACAAGTAAGACTTAGTCTTTTATAGTACTTAACAATAGAGGATAACATTTCATGGTTAGACCTACACTATACCTAACAATAAGAAAATAAGAGAAAAAAAAAAAAAAAATAAATAAAAATTATAAAGAAAACACTATTGCAGGAAGGAAGAAAGGGGAAAAGGAGTAGAAGAAAAAGAGTAGAAGAAATTTAAAGGAATTTGAAAGTTGTTGCTTCTTTTTTTTGTTTTTTCAAGAAAAGTACTCCAACGCAGATTTTTTGAATTCAGTTGCTCCAGTTATTTGTTTTGTTGCATTGGGCAAAGAGTTCCATAGTCTAGTGGCATGAACGAAGAAATGGCGAGACGTGGTTAAATAATTGGATGGGGGTGTAATTATATTAAAAGTTCTGGAAGAGCGGGCAAATTGAAGCTTTTCAAATAGATATGGTGGCGATTGATTGTGAATTACTTTGTGCAGAAAGACACAACATCTAACATCTAGAAACTGCTGAAGTGTACAACCGAGCACTCTTTTGTTATAGTTTGATATGTGATCATATCGTCGAAGGCCATAAACATACCTAACCATATCGTTGAAAGCAACGGTAAGTTTATGCAGCGATAAAAAATCAAGCTTGCAATAAACAGCGGAAGCATACTCAATGTAAGGCACAAGAAGGGATTTTATAAGCCTGAGCTTCGTTTCAACTTGAGTAAAGCTCGCAAATAACCATAGTTTACGTAAGCCACCGTAAATTCGCCCTACTGTGCAGTTAATATGGTCAACTGGGGATAACGATCGATTGATGCGAAAACCTAGATTAGTTACAACTTCCATGAATTTCAAACGTACACTGTTAAGAACAATTGAAGGTAGTTCTTGAGTGTCATGAGGTTTTGTGGATATTAAGATTACTTGCGATTTTGATGGATTAAGCTGAAGACCATTACACCGCGACCATTCATCGATTTTTGATAGATCTTCATTCATCCTACAAACAAGGTCGTCTACTAGTCCTATTGGCCTGGACAAGTAAATTTGAGCATCATCTGCATAAAAATGAACGTTAGTGTTCAAACATACACCGGGCAAGTCATTAATAAAAATGCAAAACAAAATAGGGCCTAGGATTGAACCTTGTGGTACTCCGGCAAGTATCTCTTTACTGTGAGAAGATTTGTCGCCAACCTCAACCCTTTGAAAACGATCACTCAAATAACTTGCTATAAAACGCACAGATCTGTCACTAAATCCAAAATAATCACTTAATTTTCTCGAAAGGATGACATGATTAACACTATCAAAGGCCTTAGAAAAATCGAGCATGCAAAGCACAGTAACATAGTCCATGTCATAACAAACCCGAATATCATCAAGAATCTTAACCATAGCCGTAGAACAACTGTGTTTTGCTCTAAAGCCAGACTGAACCGGAGATAGCAAACTGTACTGATCAAGGTGCATAGAAATCTGCTTAGCAAGCATTTTTTCCAGGACCTTTGATAGGCTTGGCAAAATGCTGACTGGTCGAAAATCTGTTACTGAAGATGGATTTGGTTTCTTGGGAATGGGAATGACTTTGGCACACTTCCAACTGAGAGGAAACGAGGATGACGTGATACGAAAATTCAAAACATGCGTAAGACATTTCAAAATATGGATCAAAATCATTTTTACAAAGCGAATGGGAACACCATCATCTCCAATCGCATTTGACTTCATAGAACGTATGTAATTAACAACATCAATTTCAGATACAACCTCAAAGTCGAAAACTGATAACGGTTCAAAACAGAGCTGATCGTTAGGAGTAAATGATGTACCACTTACTGGGTTAGTCAGGAAAGCGTTATTTAATTCATCTGCATCAGGCATGGTGATTAAAACATCTTTTTTACCAACTCCAACCGAACGCAAGTTACTCCAAAGTTTTTTTCCACTTTGTTCTGTTCCCAGCTTGGACAGAAAATATCTTTTTTTAGCACTCCTCGTAATGAAAGTTGACTGGTTACGTGCACGACAAAAAATTTCCCAATTATGAATTGTTGAACTTTGCTTCCACCTTGAATACATTTTCCTGCGAACTTTCATAGCTCTATGAACATCGGATGTAAACCATGGACAGCTGCTGTTACGGACTTGAACCGTCTTTAAAGGAACGTGTTTGTCAAATAAATAGAGTAACAGCGATTGCAGGTGATGAACTTTGTCATTAACATTTGATGCATAGTAACAACTGTGCCAAGGAAGTATACTCGCATCATAATGCAAGGCAATGATATCCACCGATGAAAAATCCCTAAACTGAAAAGTTGATGGTGTGGCAGAACGAGTCAAATCAATATTATATGTGCAATAAATTAAATCATGGTCAGTCACACCTTCTAACGATAACTGGTCTTGTAGCAGTACATTAGACCGATCAGATACCAGGAAAAGATCCAGGAGACTAGGGGAGGCATTAGGAGCGTAACGAGTCGGATATGAATTTACTACGGCTAACCCTGCAGATGCAACAAGTTCCAAAAGTTCATTAGATCTGCAGTCATTTTTGAGAAGATCAGCATTAAAATCACCACAGACAAGTATGTGTTCATAAAGAGGGGTGAATTCCTGGATTGCGGAAAATAATGGTTTTGGAGGGCAACTTCGGTTGGGGCTGTAAACTACGCCTATAACACACTTACTATTACCATCAGATACTTCCAGAAACAAGTACTCATTGGTACTCCCATCCGATTTAACAATAACTTTGCAGTTTAAAGAACTATTACAGTACACAGCCACTCCACCACCAGTTGTGTTCGTGACCCTATCATTCCGAAAAAGTTTATATCCATTAATATTGAACAAACTATCCCCAATGTCAGCCTTAAGCCAGGTCTCAGTGATACATATTATATCAACGCTCGATTGTTCGAAGACGTGACGTAAATAATCTACTTTTGATATATTTAAGCTACGAGCATTGATACAGCATACCTTAAACCCTTCACACGCATTGGACAGTATTCTTATCATCGATCGCACATTGACTTCGTCGATGCCAGCTGACGTGTGCTCATTATTCAGAGTCAGCATTTATAAAAAACAAAACAAAAAGTAAACAAATAGCAGGAGCAAAGTTATGACAACAAATAGGAGAACTCTTAAAAAAACAAATAAAAAAGCAACACGAGTAGAAAATAGAAGTAAATGCATGGTAGAGAAAGAAGTGTGAGGAAGGATAGGAATAAGTATAAAAATAAGAAATCATAATTACATAAAATAAAATAATAAAATCTAATATAAAATCAAATGTGAAAAAGAAACAAATTAAATTTAATCACTAGTAAAGAATAAGCTCAAGAGCAAAAGTGTGTATACCTATATATTTTCTTTTTCTTGTGTTTACTCTTTTGGCAATGCACATAAAAGTATTTATATATCGCTCCAGCTGTTGGCAATGGTGATGAGGCAAAAATGTTGCAGGCTATGTTGAAGATCTTCAAGTGAGTTTTGTTGCTGCTGAGAGTTTGAACTCGATATCCTCCATACTCTTTTTAACATACACAAATCCATTACGCGTTCTTGCAGAATACAATAAACCCTCTTTACGGAGCTTAAGAGCATAACGTAAAAGAGAACTATTTTCTGGAGTAAGGCTTTCATTCATATATATGCGAGTGGCATTGGAGATTTTAGGGTCGGTTTTTATGGTGCAGCTGCTGTCGTTGGTGTTATTAATGGTGTCAAGTTGTTCCTTCTCTATCTCCAGATGTGAGAGTAAAAGCCCGTTGTTTTGGCGAAATGCAGAGAGAAGTGCTTTTTGCTCGGAATGGGAAGAGAGCCTAATTAGTAACGGGCGGTTGTTGCCAGTAGTTTTGCCTCCAAGGCGAAAAGCATCCGTGTGTGGTGTTAGCTGGTGATGTAGTTTTGCGGCTATGTTTTTAGCTATGTCCATGGCACTCTCTCTTTTTGTGTGCGGGACGCCATGTATGTTTCTCATGATGTTTGTTAGACGTTCGCAAGAGGTGGGGCAGCAAAAAAACAATTTTAGATGTTACTTGGCCCCGGCGGGAATTGAACCGGGGATTGATTAGTAGTTCGACGCGCTAACCACCAAATTCGAGCAGTCCAGTGGATATAATTCACAAAAAAGGTGCCTAATGCTGGGTCCCTGGACATACGGGTCTACAAAGTAGGGAGTTTTTTAGTCCATTATTTTACTTAAACAGTTTCGAAAGAGCAAAAAATACAGACAACACTGAAAATTTCTTCCGGTAAAAAGTCACGCTTAATCGCAAAATTTTCGACCACTTCCACCTTCTCTGTTAACCTAATTAGTCGTAAGCTTCTTAGTGTAGTGGTAAGAAGGTGAAATCGCTAAGAAACTACACACCTAATTAAATATTTAGCTTTTTTTGGAAGTCGAACACACTTACTTAAAATAGGATACTTTTGGGGAAGTTTTCCTTTCCTTAACTAATTGGCTTCTTGTTTTTGGTTACTTTTCTGTCTATTATTTTCATCTCCTGTTGTTTCGACGTTTGTTGAGTTATATCGTGTTCGCACCGACGTAATTTATCTAGATCCACTTGATTAGGTTAAACCATTAAACAAATATTTTATTTTTTTGATTTATCAATATCATACACTATCAGAACTTACATTGACGTAATTTAACCCAGGAGACGCCATACTCACCTACGTTGGAAAATAGTATTTCTTTCGCTCTTCCTTCTCTTTAGCTTCTATTTAGAACTTTCTCCCAACACCCAACCTGTTTAGCAATCATTATACTTTGTCAAAAAGTCACCGGAGCTTAGATAACTAATCAGAGTATTCTAGTTTCAGTGTTTTCCTTATTATGCAATTTTTTTTGTGAGTGTTTTTCTCATCACGCGAGTTCTCGGGTAACTTATTGAAAATTGTTTTTTTATATTTTGTTTCATCTAATAATAGACCAGGTGTATCCTAAATTGACTGAAATAAAGTTTTATAAATGCATTCTTATTTCCTATTAGGTTTTTAAATTTATTGGAGGAAAACGTGTTTAATTCTAAATTACGTACCTATCACAAAATAAAATCGAACATACTTGTAATCAACTTCACCACGCCTTCAGTAAAATGAATTTCTTTAAATATGCCACACTTTTATGTATTTTTTAGCTATCCACAAACTATTTCGGAATAGCAAAAAAATAGAAATTAGAGGACAACTAATTTACTTGTCGTTCGGTAAGAACACCTACCGTGATTTATAAATTACATGACTAGATCAAGTCGGTGTGAACATGGTATTAGATGTTCAACTAATTGTTTAAAATTAAAATTATTTTTAATTCACAACGTAGCAGAAAAAAAATTGTTTTTCTAAAAAAAACCGTACCGTTTTTTTGAGTGGTTACATCGAAATAACCGAAAACTGCTGTTTTTGCCGAACCAGCATCCTCATTACTTCACGGGTGGGGTGAAGAATACTGGAAATCGACAAAGCAGGTAAAGCATTTTCCACACCTCAGAAACATCAAAAAAAAAAATGTGGCGAGGGTAAGACGGATCCAGCACTCAAAAACACCTTACAAAAAAATGAAATCTGTTTCGATGTTAGTGAGAGTACTAAGTGCACACAATTAACCTAGTAAAGAACTACAAATTGACAACCTGTGTATTGTTATAAGTCGAGTTTGGCCACAGGGGCATCTCCGGAGTAGTGGAGGAGGACGGTGGCACGCTCGCGGTTGCACGGCTATCGCTCGTCGGACGGGGTAGTTTTTGTCACCCCACACACTAAACCACCTGCTCACAAACAAAAATCAAATGGAAGAAGATAGGCAGAGAACTAGTTCTTCAATCGGACGGACAAAAAGGAAAGGCGAGAGATGAGAAGAGAAGGATAGGACAGAAGAAAGGAAAATCTCAATGACCTTTGCCCTACCAAGGAGAGAGTACAGGAAGTCAGATGCAATTCATCCAATCTAATCTAACTATGCTAAACTAATACTAACCTAACATTAACAGTAAGCTTAACCTTACCCCTAGACCCCTTTGCATCCACTGCTTCCTGATGTCGCTCCCTGTAAGAATCGTCTCGTTCCTGAGACTTGCCGGATGATGTTGGCTCTGGCTCGGCCTACCTACCCTATGTGTCGGTCGATACTCCGTTGGCTATCTTTCTGACCGGAAACAACGAAGGGCAGCCCTTTGCCCCCAGAATCCAGTCACTCGTACGTCACGTGTCCTTGTAGTGGAGAGTTCGTATGTGGTCACGTCGCGCCCTCATGTTCGTTGGCTGCGATGATAAAGAAACTCATGAGGACTTTTTACTTTCTTTACTCCTTTCATGGTCTCGACCATTAAGAACAAATTGTTCGATGACCTGACTATCCCGTATCCGAAATGTCTCTGCCTAATTTTCAGCGAAATCTAATGGGTCAATATTGACCTTAGTGCGACGAATCATTAACCCTCGTGCCAATTCAAGCCTACTCGGGTAATCATCAAATTTTTGAACCAATAAAAGATTAATTTCGCCCATAGGATCACATAATGATATTTTGAGTACCTTCTTGAAATTTAATTCTGCAACGAATGGTGTGTCTTGCGCAATTTAAAATAAATCCGTTCTGTGAATTTGATAAAATCCGTTTTTCAACTGTAACACGGAGTTATATGCGTAATACACCCAGGTACTCCTTTTTATATTGTACTGATTCGTACATGTTGTTCGTGTTTGAACGTGTTTCAGCATCAATATTTGTGTTACTGTGTTTAATTATGATAAAACACGCGCTGCAACTTGCAGTTTGGAAGTCTCCTCCGAACTAATTCAAACATGCACCGGATTTCGGCAAGGGAACGCGCTCTCGTGCGATTTCTTGAATCTCGTACTGGAGCAGGTAGTACGCAGGGCAGGTGTCAACGGTGCAGGGACATAAGTCCCGAAGACATAAGTCCCGAATTAATTTTTCGGGACTTATGTCCCACTTTAGTGGGTCATAAGTCCCGAAATCAATTAGGGCCTTATGACTAATGATGGGCGCATTCGAATGATTTAATCGATTTTAATCGATTCTTGCAATATCTCGAGATATCTCGATTCTTCATTTCTAATCATTCGAATGATCTCTCGCTTGCGTTCGACTCGACACTAGAGTAAAATGTCTCACACACACAACTACTAAATAAAACGCAGCGAACGCACTTTCCGCAAGCACATACCAAGTCAACCCATTCGTCGCAAAGCAAATGTGATAAAAACCTTGTGAATGTGTGTTTTCATTCGAAGGAAATAATGCGCAACTACCCCAAGTCCCATAACTGGAATGAAAAAAAATAGTAACATTCGGGAAAAAAATCAAGAACTTACTTTTGCTTTAATTTTAGAACAAAATGTCTCATCATAACTACATACTTAAACACCGAACAGAGTACATACCCACATCACAAAGCTCGTGAGTGGTGATGGTGAGTTTTTGTGAGAAGAATACCTGTTTCTATATTATTTAAGTATGAAAAGATAATAGCTCATATTCTCATGGCTTGCTCTGTGTTTTTGATTTTGTCCATTCGAATGATAAGCAGCTGCCTTTCTCGTATTCCCCGTACTCGATCTCGAATGCAAGAGCTCTCGAATCAAAAAACAGTAGCATTACTATTTAATTTATAATTAGTTACTACTATTCGAAAGAATCGACATTCGAGAACTTTTATATGGATTACTACTTCACTCACATAATGTTTGCGATAAGTGCATAAGCCGTTTGCTCAACTGATTGAATTTTCGTTAGTATTAGTAATTTCTTCCTGTTGCTGTTTCCTTTTGCGAAACTTGTGTTGTTGTTTGTTTTTGTATCTCGAGTGATCATTCGATTATTTAGATCAGTCGAATACTAATATTTCGATTATTAGAACCATTCGATTATGCCCATCACTACTTATGACCCACTTAAGTGGGACATTAGTCCCGAAAAATTAATTCGGGACTTATGTCCCACTATACATTTCCTAAATATACGCCTAGAGAGAAACTAAGAAGACCACTCCAAATGCTACAACAAATAGTCATATCGGTTTCGTTATCTCGATGTTGTTTTTGAGTATTACCTTGAAAAAAATGCAGTTAACTTGGTACGAGCAGTTGGGAAAAATGCAAATCATGTAATTTTGTATTCTTTATTAGTCGAGTTTGCATCGTGACAAAGAAAGTAAGCCAAACAATTAAAAAAAATGATTTAATGCCATTTCTCAGTTCTTATGTCTACTTCTGAAATCGATGTTCGGCGATTTCTTTATTTTTATTTGATCAAATTCTCAAAAACATCGAATTCAGAAAAGGACATAAGTGCTAAGAAAAGGTATTAAAAACGCGCGATTAATACCTTTTCTCAGCACTTATGTCCTTTTCTGAATTCGATTTTTTTGAGTATTTGATCAAATAAAAATAAAGAAATCGAAACGAAACACTGAATTGCTGTCTTTGTTTCGAAAATCCTCGAAACGTACTTTTACAGCCTTGTAATCAGTGTAAGATTGTGTAGTTGCTGTTTCGCGAAGCTAAATGAAGAGGCGATTGCAAATAAAAATGAATTGTTGTGTCCTTTCTGTCGTAAAATTATAAAAAAAAAACAGTTTTTTTTATTTATTTGTAAAACGACCAAGCTTTAACAGTCTGTTGAAAATGCTTGTTTAATTTGTTTCGATTTTATTTTTCTCGTTAATTTTGTTTTACCTATCAATTATTTATGAACGTTAATAAAATATAAAATATTTCCAACGGTTTGTTTCATTCGGGACTTATGTCCCATTTTCAACGATAAAAATTCGGGACTTATGTCCCACTTAAGTGTGTAATAAGTGCCGAAAAATTAATTCGGGGCTTATGTCTTCGGTACTTATGTCCCTGCGCCGGTGTCAACACGGAAGTCACTATCTTCAACAGGTCCGTTCAGCTGGGCTATGCGGACGATATGGAAATCATCGGTCGATCACAGCGCTCCGTGATAGAAGCTTTCACGCGCGCTATTGAAGAACAGGCGAAATCTGTTGGCCTTGTAGTAAATGAGGACAAAACCAAATACATGCTATCAACAAACAAACAACAATTTCGAGGTAGTTAAGGAGTTCATCTTCCTCGGCGTTAACATGAACTAAACGAATGACACCTTAGTGAAGATCCGGCGAAGAATTACAATAGAAAACCGCTGCAACTTCGGTTGGGCAAAACAACTGGGCTCAAAACTTCTAACTCGGAGGACGAAATGTATGCTTTACAAAAACATTATCCTGCCAGTTCTGCTTTACGGCGCCGAGTGCTGGATGATAAGCAGGAAGGGAGAGCTGATACTGGGCTCCTTCGAAAGAAAAATTCTTCAGCGGATTTTTGGTCCTGTGTACGAGGAGTGCAAATGGAGGAGAAGATACAACCGCGAACTCTATGAGCTGTACCAAGATGTGGATGTAGTCCAAAAAGCCAAAATACGTCGACTACATTGGCTCGGCCACATCGAGCGAATGGACAATAATGCTCCAGCTTAGAGGATCTTCGAATTCCCGCCCCCAGGTTTGAGAAGACAAGGAAGACCGAACATCCGTTTCAAAGACCAAGCGGATGCCTGGACAACTGGAAGCAGCGTGCCCAGGATCGTAGGGGATGGAAGGTCTCAGGCAGAGACTCTTCACGGATCGGGAGCCCATTAAGTAAATTAAGTAAGTGTTTCATTATGTTTCGCTTGAAAAGTTAAACCATTTCATCACATTGTGTCCTGCTTTGTGCAGTTCATATACGAACGTTGTTTGACCCTATCTGCGACCTGCATAACACAACAATCAACAAGTGGCATTCTTGCTCACATAAAACATAGCAAATTCTGTACTAATTATATACCATTCAAATATTAGTCGTGCTGACTAACCGTGTAGTTATTAATTTCGTATTGATACGATGGTTTACACCGTCAAACTACCAACCTAACCTTATCTTCCTGAGAAAAGATATTGAAAAAATAAAAATAAGAAAATAATAATAAGTCGTCACCACCCCTAGAACATTTCAATCGAAATACCCCCCACCGCAGGAATGGACATGAGTTCACCCTCAATCCTGTATTCTATACGTACAATGTCATACAACTAAATCTATCCATGGTCTTCCAACACAAATGTGGAATGCTCAACCCTGTTCTCTTTTCTCCTGCACGTTATTATTTACAAACATTTAAGATCAATGTGCATCGGCCTCTCTTACTTGAGTCTAAATATAATAATAGATCCTAGACAGTCTTAACTTGTAAAATAAAAATGTATTTAAAAATTCAAAAAAACCTATCCACAATTTCTTAAAACACAAAATGAAACTAATGTCTATTTAGATTTTTTAATCTCAGATCAGTTTTAATTTTCGATTGGGCGCGAGAAATGGTTTTTTTTTTATCTAAATCACTTTTTACAAATATCGATTTCGAAGCAAGATTTAAACCTAATAGGCATCTGCCACTTTGAAGTTTTTAGACGAACAATTCGACGGGTTTTTTTGTTTTTGTGAAGAAATACCCTTTTTAGCAAATACCAGTATTGTTGTGTGGAAAATAAAATTAGTAAACAACAATTATATGTTTTAGTTTCAGCGGAAAATAAATTTCTCAACCAGTAATATATTTTTGTTCCTGCTTCCTTCTTAGGAAAATTAAGCAAGTAAAGAATAATAGATGTTTAATTTTGTTGGTGGAACAGATCAGGAGGAGAGAGTATTGGGGCCGAAATAGACAGATAAGCAGAATCAATTTTGCTGATTGCTGAAAATCTATAAAAAAAAATTAAGAAAATAAAAGCATTTTTTTCCAATGAATTTTCTTTTTATTCTAAGCTGTACTAATAATTTGTTTGTCAACAACAAGCGGGCTACAATTGTCACACTAATCCCATTATACAAAAAAATCAATCTGGATTTGTTTTCGATTTAGCACGAAAAATCTGAGATCTGAGTGCAAAATCCGCAAAAGCCCAATCGAAAATGACACAGGTTGTTAATGTCTTGGTTATTGATTAAATCTGATCCATAAAATGATAAAAAAATCTCAAACACTCTTGATTGTCAAAAACCGACACCATACTGAAAAATAATCCTATTCATTTTCCAGCCGTTATTCAGTTCAATCTTTATGCCTGAAGGCGTTATATTAATCGCTCCCTATTTTCATATTTAACGTTTTTTACATCAAAAATCAAAATGTTTTTCATATTATCATCCCCATATAGGTGTACACAATTTTCCACATTTTATATCATAAAAGCAATATCCTTGTTAGAATCTTTCCCAAAAGTAAATTGCATACACTTATAGACAAAATGGCATACACAAAACATATACCTACTCTTGAATTAATATCGTCGACTAGAGCGCCCCAATCCTCAAATTATTACACACGGATGAATGGATAATCCTATTTGAGTGGAAGACAAAAGGTTATTACAATCTTTGCTTATGCCTTGAGGTAAAACAATATTCGATAATTTTCCTTTATACCCGATGCTGCGGTGAAGCTTTCTAAGGGAATTTCCATAATGATATTTTGGCATCTATAACCTGTGGATATTTTTGAAAAGGAGTAAAGTTGTAATAAGCATAGAGGGAGAAATCAATTCCGATGATTTAGGGAAAACTCATAATGATAAATAGGTTGTCAACAACACCTTTATTATCCCTACTAAGGACCCATATCCCAGTACAAAAACAAATTTAATTTCTATGAATAACTTTGCTGGACACTTTTTTTACCTTGGTCAACCGCACTGAGTGATAAGATTCATATTTACCCCTGCGACAAATATCCTTCATTTCGTTCGACAGTTGCTTTCGAATGCTATGCATGATAAATATATAAATCATCATATCGCCACAATCTGAAAATTTATATTCTTCGGGATCTTTTGTCAATTTTTGCCCAGTTAAGCTTCCAACCCAGCCCAGGAGCCCCAGCAACGCAAAAGTTTCTCATTATTGTTGTGTAGACAAGAATATCCGTTTTGTGGCGATACCCACACCACGTTCCAACGTCCAACGTGTCTTTCAGGGGATTTTTGTTCAACTTGTGTTTTGACAACCTAAAAGGATTTTCTTATTTATATGAAAGATGTTAAATTTTGATTTATGTCTGCTACGTGAAGAACTTTTTCACCGAACTTCTTCTGCCAAGCATGATAGAAGTCAAGTCAGGATAACACAGGATTTTTTAAACATTGCTTTTTGAATATCTCCGCTTTTTTTCTATCTAGAGGTGATGACTTATCGTGGATTTGGAGGAGATTATCTGCTTGGGTATTATCATCTTATTGCATATTTAACGGATACAAAAGGACACTGTTCCTAATGTGGAATGTACTAGACTGAAATATTTATCTACAAACAAATATTATTAGGTCCTTTCATTGAATTCAGATTTATTATAAAAAAGTCACAAAATGAGTAACAAATTATGAAAACTTGTGAACTCAAGCTGCCTTAAAAATAGAGAGCCATTCCCAATCTCTTGAAAGCTCCATGATAATACTTTTTATGCTGTGGAGTTTCATTTTCTCTAAAGCTCCACAAACATCCCACACCCACAGTTGAAGCCCGAAAATCATATGTTAAACCAAGCACCATCCTTAGAGCTTCCTTGTTCCACCCAATTTCTATACGAAAACGCCAGGCCTGCTCACAGATGATGTCATCAGCCACAAGCTGTCCTTCCACTTCAGATCTACGATGAAACATTCACATCCGCACACACTTTTTCACGTTAATTTATGTGATGAGTTGCAAGCAGATCCCCCACTCACCCTCTCCGGACACGTTTTTCTTGATGTTTTCGGCAATGTTCATCCTTGTTTAGTCTTTTGTGTCAGCTTCATCCGGATCACCTAGAATAGAATTTATAGCTTACTCGCCTTAGCCCCAAAACACCTACATTCCTTCGAAATTATACACACGAAAGATACAAGGTATGTACGAGTATATCTTTGGAGATATACAGGCCGTATAAATGAAAGTGTATTTATTGCAGGGTTGCAGGAAACAACATCTGGCCGTTATGGACTTCGGTCTTACATAGTATCCCCTTGACCCACATGGTTGGGGCCAATAAAATCTGAATTTTGATTGTGTTCTTCATAGAGCAGAACACATGAGGAAAAGGTGCCTACATACATATATGCGAGATTACTTTCGAGAGGTAAGTGTAAATGATACACACGGATACAAGGAGGCAAAAATGGAGTTAATACCATATGCGGCTTAATTGCAAACGATTTCAGCCTATTTTCTACTTTCAAAAGGAAGTAGAATGCAGTAACTAAAATTGAAATTGTAGAGGATAGAATAAGTTCTCAGTTAAGAGATATATTCATTTTTTTCAAATTGCCGAATAGGACATTAAATTTATTTAACTTCCTATCGTCGACATTGAACTTAAAAAAAACGTTTTTATCCTTGATAAGTAATACGGAGATACGGAGTGCTCCTTAAGTTCTTTATCAATGTGTGTCTGCATTGCCGGTTTTGTAAACGACGTTTTTTTACTCAGAACACTCAAGACCTGAAAAGCATATACCATAAATACTTATCCCTAATTATGGTTTTCTGTCATTTATGTTTCTCTCTTAATTTAAATGAACTATTGAACCTGACAGCTTGCCATGGGCAGGCGACCTATGTAATTGCTTCGGCGCTCTTGCCCTATCCTAAGGGTACTATGGTTTTGACTCGTAGTTTGTAACATGCTTTAAAGTTGATCGAAAACCCCCAAAGAATAACATGTTTGTAATCAATTTCGAAAGTAATGTCGATCTAAAAAGCCGTGTGCTTCGCAAAGTATGTAGACAAAGGGTCGTTTTCTATAAAATTAGTTTAAGCTGCTCACTCACTTTTCTGAGATCTTTCTTAACATATTATGCAATAAAAACGAACTAATCAAGTTAGATCTCATTGGTATGAGCTCAATCTCAAAGTGTTAATATCGATCTCAAATTGATAGCTTAATGTGAAGCACAGCTCATTTTAATATGCAAAAAGATGAGAAAACGATTGTTTGCATTGGATCGATTTCATTAATAGCAAGTGTGTTATCACATAAAAACAAAATGTTAAAAATGTGTTTTGCTTAAGGAACTGTATCTGAGTTCTATTTAAATTTGTTGTTTTAGCAGTTTCGTATTTTCTTACTGACGTATTGGATTATCTTTGCCTACAAGAAAAAAAATGAGCAAAAATGCTAATTAATATAATTAGCCATTACCAAATACAATTTTTTCGATGGAAGTCCTGCTGATAAAGTCTGAAGAGAATCATACGACCCTTTTGTTGGGCTCGTTGTTGAACTGCTCGATTTCCTCTCACGATAACCTTACGAGAGCCCACCTCAACTGTAGTACATACACTTCTTCCATACTATGCTTCCTCCCGGAAGCGGACGTCTCTCGTGGCCGGACAAATTTCATAGTGCCAAGTTTTTGTTATGTTTTTAGAACAAAATAGTGACGGCAAAAAAAAATCATTAATCGATTAATTGATAATGTGATCAATCGAAGGGAGCGATTGTTAATCGCGATTACTTGCAACAAAATTAACCGATTATGGGTTTTTCGGTTACATTTTCGGTTAAAATTTGATATTTTCATAAAAAAGAAAATAATTTCAAAAATTAATTGTTTGCTGAGTACGAAAATAATTTATTAAGCGTTTAATTCACTAAATTTTATTTAATTTATACATAAAAAAAATTACATTATTTGTTAAAAACTGAATTCAAAAACAAGAGTTTTGCCAGGTGTTTCATCGTTAAACGATTCAGTTTTTCCGTAGCAGTTGCACCTGCTTTGTAAAAAAGCCGTTCAGATGGTACGGAAGTCCCAATCAAAAAGTAATATTTGTCGGAGAGAGTGTATAGCTTAGGGTAAACGCATTTCATCTCTTCCCAAGCATCAACCACATTTCGTTTTAACTCGAGAGCCGGAGCATTGAGGAAGAAGCTTAGTTCGTCTCAAGGATGCGCTAATTTATTGTCCGTTCTTCATCGTTTGTGGGCCAAAGTCTTATGGTGAGCCCATAAATCGAATTCATTATCACCCGTGGAAGACGATATACTTCCACTCCCAATGCTGTCGTCTCCATGTCACATTTCAGCCATGTCGCTCCCTGAAAATGGATTCGTTTGATTCGTGGGTCTAGGAGTGATGATGCTGCCAGTAGAAACGGATGTTCCATTTGTCTGGTTCAAAATATTTGTTTTTAATTTGTTTGCTACCACGGATGTACAACACAACCGGCATTTCACATGCGTTGCATTTTCTCTTGAAAAATGTTTCCAAACATCGCTTCGTATAGGAGCCGTTTCACTGTCACAAGTACTTAGTTGCACTTACAACTAATAATCTATTGCCATAGGTCGTAGCTATATTTATACCCCTGGTTATGTGCGGCACATTCGCAGGGATACAATTCCAGGTATTGCATCCATTCGTTTTCTGGGTTTTTAGTAGTGATGCCTTTCTTCCGATTATTTTCGATTATTTTTTGAATTAATCGATTATTTTGTCGATTAATCAAAAGAGAAAATTCGATACAATTAAATCGTTAGCCGAAAGAAAATAACCGGCTAATATAAAATTTTCGATTAATCGTGCCATCACTAGCGACCATGAATTTTTATTTCATGAAGCAAGAATAAACTATCTAACTGTCTAACATTCTGGTGGGCGGACGCTCCCTTAGCCGGGCATTGACACTTTATTTATACACATTTCATATAAAGTATCTATCGTAGGCGGACAAAAAACCACTTTCTTAGGAAAAAAAAAACTCGCGAACAAGAATTGAGTGTAAATCGGTGATTCCCCTTTGTTCCCTTACCTTTTTTTGTTGGGGTGCGAGATTTTCTACACTGGAACACTCACACTGAATACTGGTCATTTGTAGCCTTCGGGCCGAATTCAGACATATCTTGAATTCATAATCTATTTAAGAGGGGGTTAAAAGGTTGAGCACGATTTAAAGCGCAGCTTGACAGTCGCTATAGAGGCAAATACTCCGCCCCTCAACCTGTTCTTAATCAGATAGTTCATAGCCATGAGGATAGCCAAGGTTCAGTAATGCATCTAGGCCAAGGTCAGGGGTGCTGGGGAAGGGCCCCATGCAGCCGCCAATACATACCATCCCTTGGAGTTTCGCGAAAGCAGCAGTAACGTATATGCGTGAAAGCTTATTCCACGAAAAAACCCACCTAAATGCTAAAAATGGTCTTATGACAGCCGTGTAAAGAAGGACTCTTATCCGTGATAAGTTCCATGTCTTGCCGAAAATGCCCTTGCACTGCCAGAAAACCGAGAGCGCTTTGGCAGTCTTCGACTGAACATGCTTGCACCAAAGAAGTTTGCTATCCAGGATAACTCACAAATAATTTGCTTCATTGGAGAGTTCGATAATGACGCCATTAAGCAGTGGTTGGGTCAACCCAAGCCGCTTCCTCCTTCTCGTATAAAGAACAACCTAAATTCCCTTAGTACGGTGTTAAGTAAAGCGGAGCGACCACTCTTATGGAATCAGCTATACTATCAGCACCATTGCGTTGGTATGTTTTGGAATCAATGAAATAGGGATTTCCGATTTTTATGAAGTTTTTAGTTTGGTGAAATCTTGTGTCGTTTTGGCTATTTTTAGATAATTCACTATAGTGGGCTGTTGCAGACATCAGAGAGGCACTACGAGGTTTACTCTCTTAAAAAAGATAACAAAGTATTAATGTGCAATAGATAGAAAGGCTATCAGTGCGTGATGATTAATTGGCATTTATTCACACATAATGTACAATGCACTTGCTCTATTTCTTCGACGTTTCCAGTAGACCGACATCTCCCGTTGCCGGACAAAAGCACTGAAACCCAATTTACCTTTGGGTTACTTTCCGAGTCCATTAAAATTAGCAACTCTTTTCCCAGTCCTTAAGAAATAAGTTTTTTTCCGGATTTTTTAACATCTAGCTATTTTGCTTTTTAAACGCTTTTTTATTTACTTATTTTTTCGGTAAGGGGCTAAACCAATTGGTTTTTATAAGCAGCAATAATCTTAAACACTATAGATCCCTCTTCCTCGCTTTATACTTCGGTGATTTCAAAAGTATTGAGATCGATCTCAAATCCATCGATTCAGAACCCTCATTTTTCAGTTTTTTCCAATTGAAAATGAGTCGGAGTTCCGTTTAACACGATCTATCTCACAAGTGAGTTCAAGCTCGTCAGCGCTGACTCTGAGATCGTGCTCATTTTTTAGAAAACGACCCAAAGTCTTTCTTAGCAATTCGCTTTTACAAACTTGTTTGCCATACCCACTTTTGTGTGTGTTTGACCAAAATTTTAAATGGGTAAATTAAAAACCAGTGATCGGCTATTAAAAACTGTCTAAAAATAAGCAAAAGTTGGAGCATTCTTTTATCTTTAGAGTTGTCATTAATAAGTTTGGCAGCGTTAAGCTCTGAAAACGAGGTTGACTTTAAATTTGCGTCAATGTTATTGAGATTTTGTTGGAAGTTATATCCTGGTTATTCTGACGAAAACTTGTAGTCCTGGTTCAGTTAGGTATACTACGATGACCAACAGTCGAAAAATCAACCTCCTATTTCAAACACATAGAAAATTGGCTTTCAATTCATAAAGTCCTGGTTGTTAAATATTTTCATTAAATTCAAGTAAACTGCTGTGCGTAACGGTGTCTGGTCGTATGTAAATGCGTTTTACAATATGATGTTGTTTAATTGGTTTAACGATAAATTTAATTATCACACTCATTGAGACAGAAAATTGATATTGCCACGTGCATGAGTTTTCCTGGACAGCAATTGAGCTGTTGGATACCTGAGTTAATGTGGTATAATTTTATCCCCGTTTATGAGGCAAATATATTATTATTATATAAGTTGCGCTTTGGATCGGTGGTAAGTGTGTTGGACTGTTCGATGCGGAAAAGCAATTCACTGAACTTTTGTGGCTTGTTGAGGGGAAAGGGCATGCCCTTCCAGGACGGTGCGTTACTCTAAGTAATATCGTTTTAGTTTATAAGTTAGATCAAATTAGCTTGGGTGTATCTGGGAGAGGATGGGCTCGTAAACTTGTGGTGGTACTTCTCGGAGGTGACTGTCGCTGTATGGCTTCAGTCGGCTTCCGGCGGCGTATGACGTTGACGACTGCCAGGCGATCGGAAAGCAATTGGGATTTTGACCACATTTTGCGTGTGCTCAGAACAATTATTATTATACTTAGAATACGTTATGTATTTTAAGTAAGCAGAATATGCAGTTTGTAATTTGTTTTATATAAAATATAGAATTTTAATACTGATGCCGAGTTTCGAAAAAAATTCTCGGAATACATACACTCAGTTCCACGTGGATACGGTAAGGTAGTTTCTTGATTTAATTTGACGATTTATCAGCATTTCCATGACCTTGGAAGGAAGGGACGTAAGTGTAGTTGGTAAGTTGGAGGAGGGTGATGAGGATTCGACCTTTTTAGGGACGGGCCGGACAAACGCTGTTTTCCATCTTCTCGGAAAGAGCCTTGAAGAATAGGATAGATAGAACAGCTTATGCAATGGTTTGCCAGCGGGAACAACATGTGGAAAAACGGATCTGTGTATGTGAGATGTTGAAGTAGGTACTCTTGTACGAGTGTGACAGTGAACTCGTTGCATGGAGTATTCTATGTGCTCGAGTACAGGATGAGGTAGAGCACAATCTGGGAGCGTTGAGCTAGCTTCAAAGTGAGCAGCAAGAAGATTGGCTTTTTCTAAAGAGTTGACAGCTGAAGTGTCATTGTAAATGAGTGTCGGGATAGATGATGAGGCCGAATTCTCAATATTTTTAACAAACGACCTTAAGTTTTTTGTACCTGTGGGGTGGGTATATTAAGTATTTGTTGCCTCAAGATTTGGTCGTAGGAGAATTTGACACCATTGATGACGGCATTGCTGGCTCGGTTAAATTGTTTTGGTTTTCCTCAGATGCGTTGGCTTTATGTGATCAAAAGCTTACCTCTTTTAACCTGAATTTCTAATCTAAGGGACTCAGGTTCAAATTATGCCTGGGCCAAGTAACACCTAAAGTTGTTTTTCCACTGCCCCACATCTTGCAAACGTCTGACAAACATCCAAGAATATCAATTGTAATGACGTTGCGGGGGTGGTGTTATTAGAGTCGGAGTCGGAAGTCTCATACCGACCTCCGCCGAGTCGAAGGTGAAGAATCAAATTTTTAAAATATCAAATTTGGAGAAAACAATTTTTATTAGAAAAACAAAATAAAAAAATACAAAATTTTGTTGTCACTTAATCACAATATTGGTTCTATAAACAAAATTACAAACTTACAGTCAAATTTTAAAATGAGTAAATTATATTTTATAAACAGCAACTTAGCTGCTTAGTCGCCATCCAATCTATTCCGTAGTGGATTATAAATCAAAAAGTTTCACTGAATCGTAGTTCCCTCGGAACGGACCCTACTGGAGTCGACAAAAATTATAGCACGATGGGCTTCAAATCCTGCAACTTTGTATTAACTTTCCACCACAACAAGGATCTTCGGTACATTTAAAATGCTTTTCTCTGTTATATTCATTTAAAGGCGCTATCCTAATGATAAGTTTGTAACTCTCAGCAGAATCAGTCTCAGATATCCTTTTCGTCATAACTGTTCATTGGCCAGATGATAGTGGAAACTCTCAACTTTAATGTATGATATAAACAAATCAAAGAGTCAAAATACAGTCGTATCATAACGCGTCGCAACACAATCACTCTTTTTCGGTTCGTCGGTTGTCACAGTGGTTGGTACGAAAAACATACATTTGCACTATTTAGGGATTTGAAGATTGCTCAGCGACGCAGTGATTAAAAATCGGGAGGCCTGACATAATTTTTAAGGTCGAACCGGTGAACTCCGGTAGTGATGCAGTTCAATATGATCCCATTAGTCCTGGTTGCTTATTTAAAACACAAAGATTTATCTTCGGTCAAGGGAAACACTCACTTATTTAAAAGCAAACAGGAAAAACTTATCCACGATATTATTACCAAGTAAATATTCACTCCTAGTTTTACTTATCAAAAGTCATCTAAATGACAGATCATTGGCTCGAAATTTAAAATGTCACCTCTTGTTTGATGACTTTGTAAAATGTAATAATAAAAAGTGGTAAGTTTATTTCCCAGTCGTGCAATTTTTTTATATATTTCCTTCATGAAAAGTTTTTTATCAAAGAGAAATCGTCTCCTGCAAATTTTGAAGTTGAGTCGATTAAACAAATATCGGATAGTGATGTGGATATGACTCTTCAGTGCGTCTTTTTAACTTATCTACCCTTCCTCGTTAAAAGGGAAAAGTGTACATAATCTACTTGGTGCTTGCCATTGAATAGTGCTAAGTTAAATTTATTTATTTCGCTAGAATCGACGTCAAAGGAATCCTTTTACATGAAATTGATATTAAGTTCTGACAATGCGCTGGAAATTCGTGCCTAAACTGCAATTTTGTTAATATCGTTTCTTTTAATGAAATATGTATTTCTTTGAAGTTTTTATTGAGACGAACACATATTGTCTGTGGAAATGTCACCTTATTAAACGTTAAACGCATACATCACCATACCACGGGTTTTCTCTCTAGGGTGGCTAGTAAGCTACGGTGATTTTGGTTACCTGTTTCATGATATTGCCCTGTCGGTTCCACATATAATTATTGCTTCAGATAGATGGGCGCAAGGACAGAGTCACACACTCAGTCGCTCTCTGAAGACCTCTGCTATTAAAGGTGTTGCAGGGCTATGACGCCCTGCGTCAAATTTCTTCTTTTGGCAGCTTGCAGCTTCTTCTCGACAGCCAGTCGAGTCCTAATTTAGCCGCAGCTGGAAAATGATCAGAGTCGACGTTTTCCACTCGGAATGTGAAAATGTTGGATGAGTGTCTCGCATGTATGAGCACATGGTCGATTTGGTTGGCGATTCGACCATCTGCGGGCGATCCCTAATATAATGTAATCTTTTATAGCAGCTGTTAAATCTATCGTCGATCCTATCTATCGTATTTCTTGGAACACGGCAATATCTGAGGACGGTAATATATGTGAACCGCTCGTCGAAAGAGTTATACTCTCCAATCATCGTCCGTTGACGATTCGGGTCTGATTGCCATTTGAGGGTTTTCATTTTAAGAGCCTGCTCGTGTCTCTCCCATGAATGGGTTTTTTTTTACCGGCTTAAGTTTACACTGATCAGAATTCGTGGAATGCAAGTGGCTATTTCGTTTGAACACTTATGGTGGAAATAACGACAAAATAACTAGAGATAGACATTGGGATAATGGCTAAGAGAGCCAAGCGATCTCGCGATGTTATGTTCCCCAATGAGTTTTATCGCGCGTTTTTGGATCCTGTCAAGTTGCTCCAAATAAGTTATTGGTACAACAGACCAGACATGAGCATTGTACTCAAGTTTCGGGGGGATAAACGCCATATAAATAGTAGCCAGATCGGAAGGGGTGAACTATTTCTTGCAGCGGTTAAGGAAGCCTAGGCATTTCGCAGCGCACTTGGCGACATCGAATATGTATTCATTCCAACTAAAGTTGTCATTAAAACACATACCGAGAAAGGAAAGCCGTTCGGTTTCAGCGGTGACAGTGCCATTCATGGAAAATGGCAACAGAAGACAGCATTGCGTTTTGGAAGCATTAAATTCCACTCTATTTATTATTAGGAGCGTGAACCAAGAAACGAATATTAGAAGCTGAGAGTACTGTCATCAGCAAAGGAGTGGATTGGATTAGAGGTAATAGACAGGGGATCATTTATAAAAATGATTGCATTTATTTGGTAAGTTGCAGACTTGAAACCGTTCAAAACAACGCTCGGGGAGAGCCCTGAAGAAATGGATAGATAGATCAGCTTGGACAATGGTCTTGCCAGCGAGGAAGAACAACTCTTCAGAACGATAAGGGAAATACCAGCTGGACCACCGGATTTGTGAATATAAAGATTTTGAAGTACTCTAGCCGCAGTACGAGTGCGGAGGTGGATTGGTCCCATGGAGTATTCTACGCGCTCGAGTACAGGGGTAGACAAAAAACAATCTGGAAGCGTTGAGATGATTGAAAAGTGAGTAGCAAGCAGATTGGCCTTATCTAAAGAGCTGACAGCATTGTACAAGGTGGCGCAAAAGTCATCTTCCTATCGGAAGAAGCATAATTTTTGCAAATGGCGGCAAATGTAAATTCAACTTTGATATTTGTGAAGTTAACTGATACAGAAAAAACTTAAGACACCAATTAACATAATCCAAAAGCAGAACCAAAGTTTTTCATTCATAAAAAAAATTACAGCGAAAGAACATCGGGTGACAACTTTTGCGCCACCTGATAACTTTTGCGCCACCTTGTATGAGGCCGAATTCCTGATGTTTTTAACAATTGAACAAAACTGTTTACTACCCGTGGGGCTTTGTAGTAGTTTTTGCCTCAACTTTTGGTCATAGGAAAATTTTGCACGATTAATGTGGGCAATGCAGTCATTTGTGGCTCGTTTAAACGTTTTTTTTGGCTTTCCCCGGATGGGTTGCCTTTAAATGACCGAAAACTTTCGTCTTTTAACCTAATAGCCTCTTTGCATTAATTTTTCGGGATTATTCCAATAACAAGTATATTATTAGTTTTGATATTTTGATGATAAAAGTAGATCCTGCAACAGTTTTGATCTTTACCAAGCAATCCAATAGGACAAACTTCCAGTAGGAATATGCCAATCCGGAAACCTTACATACTAGAACGAATTCGGTAGCACTCTTCTCTTGCAAAAATGCCATCGGTAATAATTGGCGTTTTCAACCCCGTATAAGACCGAGAAGGAAATCTATTTTAACAAACTTCAGCATCCTTCTTTGCAACTTAAACTACACCACCTTTCAGCTCGGCTTCGACAAAAACTTCTAAGTCACCATTCACTCCAGATCATTCCGGGAGGAAGACCCCTCGTCGAAGATGAAACCGATCTATGATGAGAAGCCTGCAACGAATTCTTCCGAATCTCTCCAAGGCTCGGGAGCCCGTCAGATCGATTATTAACACTTAAATCTCTATTGGTCCAGTTTGTACAATTGAGTGCTTCTGTTATCTCAAAGCAAGGGCATATCAAATTGCTTTCTTTTTTTAACTACATCAAATCAACAAGTAATGCTGCGTAAAAAGTTAATGCGTGCGTAAAAAGAAATATTTATTATCGGTTCTCATTAAATTCGACATGGAGACAAATTGCAAAGAAGATATAATTGATGAAAACCAACCAAATCGAAACATAAACACGCACCGCAGCTGGCGACGTAATGCGTTATTATGTTCCCCTTTAAATAGTTTTCGAAAAAAAATACAGACAATTCCCAGTTGCCCCAATTGGAGGAGTGGGACTCCCCAAAATTAAGTAATCTTAGACAGTGTTGTAATGGAAAGAAAATATCCGACTTTGTTGTTTGTTTCTATCCATTTGGCAAGATTCAGTGACATAGGAAATGTTAGAACTTAATTTATTGAAATGTTGAAAAATACAGACTCCATAGCTAAACAAGATAAACGGGCAGGGAATGTTCTTTATGTTTGCCATGTGGGAGAATTATAACTATGTATTGTATTTAATTTCATATTACTATTGTGTTAAAGTCACTCCTACAAATTAGACCTATTATTTCAAACATCCGATTTCCGAAGAAACACACTGAATAGCTTCAACGTTTACTATTCAATTATCTGTCACTCCAAATACCATTCGATGGTGCCGGTTGGGGTGGAAATACCTTCTATCAATATGCCAAATATCGCTCTGACGGCCCGCCAGGTCGGCTTATCACGCTTGCTCGTAGCGCCAAGATTCCTGTGATGCGCATTCTTCGAATCACATTTGTCTATCAATTACTTATGCAGAAGCATCAATCACATCCCTACGTGCTGTGAATCTTTCAACGCGCCACCACCTCGTGTCGTGTTAAGAATTCTGCAATCAACAAACCGAAATGTGAAATCATCCGCCCAACTAAACCGAGAGATGTTCGCACATCCAATATACCACACGACGACGACGCCATGGAATTTAGTTCAAGCACTTGAGACTTCCACCGACGCGCTAACATACCTAGGCGGCGCGACCTTACGACCTGTAAAATTGGCGTCAGCTCGATTGGAGAATTTAGTTCACAGCCAATACCAAGTATCTGTGGAATACGAAATGAAAGCCAGGCAAATAAACAAACTTTTTCATCTCTTCAGGTAGGCCATATATCCGGCTAATGGTGTTTGGAATATTTATAGACATCGGCGCTAATATTTGCGAATTGCAGTTCATTCATTGTCAGAAGCGAGTAGTAGATGATTTTCAAAACATTTACAAATCAACTTTGGTCGGAAAATATTTATACGCCAAATCTATCGATCAAACCCGGGGTTATGCGAATGCTGGGTGAAGTTTTGTGCTTGTGATCAGTGCAGTCATGAACGATATTGTTTATGTTTAGCAGCACATTGGTGTTCAATTACAGATCACCTTCCATGTTATGTGTCTGGGATCGTGTGGCGTACAAGAAGGCCTGGTTTAGATTTTTGGGGGGAGGTATCCAGATCACTGGGGCAATACATAGTTAGAATGAAACCTGCCAAATTTGTATAGGTTCCAGAACAGTCGTTCTAATAAACTAAACTCTAAAATGGTTTTATTCTTCTAGAGTTATACATTGTTTATTTTCAGAATGACATCACTCACATGGGGTCATACTTATCAAACGCACCCACTACCCCTCATGTGAGAGCATATAAACACTGCATTCCAATTCGCATACACACACAAATCCACATGGTAGCGGGGACCATTTAAAATAATTTATTACCAACTACTTGTCCCCGTTGCCTTTGTGCAGATAGTATCTAATTAAATATTCACATTTGGGGTACAATGTACCGAAAGTCCAATTGAATAATCGTCCCACGTGCCATTCGGATAGAATCTGTTCCACTGATGCGATACCAATTAGAATTGATTGGAAATTCCTTAGATACTTTTCCATAACTTCAGATGTTTTGGGTGTTGTAAGCAACCACTTCAGATGAAGAGATAAATGGATGAACGACGTCATACGCTGCTGTCCCAGGATTGAGGTTTAAATTATTTGGGTTTCGGATTATATATTTTGTTAATTTGAATAACCTTTTACAGGGAAGCCGAATGGACATTTGGTATTTAGAGCTATTTATAGAAATGTTTATGAAAATAAATGATTGCCTTGTCAATGACAGCATGCATTTGGTGGGTTTTACTTCAAACCCAATTTAGTTCAGGAATAGGGAATACGACAATGTCAAAGAGAAAGTATGCAGAATGTTGTAACAAGGGCAAGGATAATTAAAGTAATTTGCAACCAGCATGAATGATTAAACGAGGACGGGCAGAGTTTCTATAAAGTCTTTTCCATTTCAAGTTGTCTATTTTTAAATAAAGTGTCATTCATAAGCTACTTGACAACTTCAAATTTTCAGCGTGAAGATACCCTTAAACCGATTACCAAACTGTCAATGTGAAAATATTCAGTAAAATCAACATTTCCGTTATGGTGAAGAACACGAAGAAACAACGTTTACAAATAATTCAAATTTACTACCGAAATTCCGAGTCGGTGGTCGCAACTTTAAGAGCGTTAACGCCAATTTTCGGCCGTAATTCTCGTCCCAGTAGACAAGCATTTCATAGTCTAGTGAAAAAAAATTGAGTCAGAATATTCGCTGCTTGATGTGGCAAGTGAGCCTACGTTTTGCCCGAAGTGTGGAGAATATTGCTGCCGTAGAGGCGTCCGTCGCAAACCAGCCAAATCAATCAATTTCACGGCTCCCAAAAACTGGGCCTCTCCCAGACCATATTTGTATTTTTTATTTTAGCGGAAGTATTACATTGTTCTTAAGACTATATTGCACAATTTACAGAGATGTGGTATACTCTACCTTACTACTGTAATATTAAATATAAATGTTTTAAAGAATTTTTATTTAAACTATGTAAGAAGGAAAAGCCACTACAAAAACCTTCTTATCAATTTAAGATCGTAGGAACGTAGGCTGGAGGGAAGGAGAGGTGGGGAAAAACGCAAGGACATCCTGATTTCATAAGAAAATGTTTGCAAATTATTGCGACAACAATTAAAGTAACAATTGATTAATAATTAAATAAAATTTAAAGACAAAAGAGTAAACAAATGAACTAAACAACAGATAAATAAATAAATAAATAAACAAATGAATAGATAAATATGTAAACAAAAGTTAAATACATAAATAATATATAAATAAAAAAATAAATAATTGAGTAAATAAATGAATAAATAAAAAAATATATAAATAAATAAATAAATAAGTAAATGAATTATCACATTTCCTTAATCAAATAGGTAGATTTGAAATCAGGATGATGTCGGAAGAAATACATGCAACATTGTATCGATCATGTAATTTTAAAATTCTTTCTGATACTTTTTCAATATTTGCCAATACATGCAGCTCTTCGGTAGAAAAATGCAAGGGTAGATCAAAAATCATTTTTAAAAATTTGCTTTGGGTTATTTGCAACCGAACGAATATGGCTTTTTGCACACCTCCCCCAAACAGGGGATCCATAAAACATTAGCGCCTAGAAGATAACCTTGAATATGACTAATGAACGGATAAAGCGTCTTTATTGTTATATTGATCTTTGTTTTTACGTTATTCTTTGGCAATTTCTTTGAGCAATTGCATGTCATCGAAAATTGCGTTCAACGTATCGACCGCTGCAAGAATTTCATTCTTAAATGTTTTGATAGTAATTCAAGGCAATAACTTTTTTTGAGATACATATCTCAAGTAGTTTTCATTTTATTTAAAAAAGAAGTTGTCAAGTGTAGTCCTAAATACGCTTTAAATTCATCAGCCTTATTAATTGGTATCTTTGGAGCAGTTGAGGAGCAGTTCAAGTGCAGTAGATAACACGTAAAAGTGACAAAGGACATCTGTTAAGTAATGTAATTCAATTACAATTTTAAAAATATATATCCTTAGTTCACTGCCCCCAACATCTCATGGGTTGATCTAGAGCATAGTCCGTTGAATCCTAGCAGTTTAATTGGCTAAAGAGAATGGTGTTGCCAAAACAATACATAGTTTCAACAACCATGCGAGCTGTCAAATATTAATTACACAACAATTAAACGTTGCGAACGCATCTATGCGAAGTGCTGCGTCCATTGTTTTAAGCCAGTAAGCTTTTACACACACGTCAAAACGACGTAACGACAAGGTTATCGCCCCGCAATGGAGGGAAGCCATTCACAACACCACCACTATTTCTAAAAAAAAAAATTATTAATGACGCCGATTTGTCAAGGCAAGAGGTCACGAGGATACGTCACATTCGCATTAAAAATTAAAAAGGATTCTTCATCATTTAAATTGCACTGTATCAATTTACACCATGACAAGGACTTCACACCAGACCAATGTGAATGTTTTATACATTTTAATAATTTATTCTGGACTCTCCAACGTTTGACTGCGTTACAAGTCAAACATTTGTACGAGGAACAGAGCTAAATTAATTGGCACGTGCCGATCATATGGGGTGACAATTTTCAAGAAAAGGTGAAGATAAAAGGGACGTCAAATCGTGTTTGTTTTCATTTTATATAGTTTAGTGAATATTATTTGTCGTGCGATTTGTCCTAATGTAGTACACGTTCAATTCTGTTGGGAGTCCCACAGCTAAACAAAAAAGTGTCACTTGCACTGAAATTATTATAAACAAACATATATTATAAATTCGTTAGAACACGTGTCGGATGAATATTTTGTGGTTAAGGGTGGTAAGATTATACTTCATGCACCCGTTAACCATAGTCTTATTTTTTTTTATTGGATTATATCAAGGAAGGTAGAAGAAGTTCTGAGGAATTCAGTTACAGTATATCAGGACAGGAAGCCTATAAATTTGACTTTTGAAAAAATAAGCAGCTTTGTAAAGACTGGCGTGAAATTTTCTCCGAATAAGCTGCATTGAAGGAATTGCCCTTAATATGTTGATGGATTTTATTGAGGAAGCATTTTGTTGGTTTTCGCTGGCTTTCGATGTTGTATACTAGAGCGGTTCTCTTCTTATATGAAAAATAGATAGCAAAGAACAAAAATAGAGGAATCGAATTTATCAGAAATGGTATCAGTGCGTAAAGGCTCAGTACTAATGTTGAATTAGTCCTGGAACTATAAGCTTCAAGGCTTAGAGAAAGGGAATAAACCTTTCTGGAACATCGTCAAGGTAAATAAAACACAAAAGGTCAAATCCTGGAAAAGACCAACGAATTTCGAGACTCACCATTTGCATTGGCTTTAAAGACGCATATGATAGCATTCATCGTCAGTATATACGATCCCGGCAAAACTGATCCAGTTATGTCGCCTGATACTTGAAAACTGTTAAGTTTCCTCTTCCAAATTATTCAAAACCTGCATCGGATTTCGGAAGGGAGATGCGCTATCATTCTTCAATATTTTACTCCAGAAAATTGTGCGCAGGGCAGGGCTCAATACGGAAGGCATTATACACTATAGATTCGTCCAACTACTGGGGTATGGGTACGATATTGACTTAATCGGCCGGGGAGCTTATATTATGAAAGAAAAATAATTCGTCGCATAGTTGGTCCTGTGTGCGAGGAGGGCGAATAGAGGAGGAGATATAACCGCGAACTCTAGGAGCTGTACTTAGGTGTGGATGTAAAATCAGGTCGACTGCATTTGCTCGGCCACATTTAGCGAATGGAAAATAATGCTCCAGCCAACAGATTCTTTGACTTCCAGCTCCCAGGTTAGAGAAGGCAAGGAAGACCGAACCTCCGTTTTAAAGACCAAGCCATCGCGGATGCCAGAGCGCTTGATCTGGACAACTGGAAGCAGCGTGTCCGCGATCGCGGGGGATGGAAGGCTGCAGTGTTTCAGGCAGACCCGATAATAAATAATTCGTTATAAAAAACTTACCCTATAAAAAAATTCTTTGTAAAAGATTAACTAACCTAGCTTCACTTTCCTCGCATGTAAAACTGAATTAATTTTTTTCTGTCAGATTTAGAAAAAAAAACCTGGAAAAATAAATACTTAGCTACATAGGAACAATGATGTAAATTTGCCGTACAGTCATATTTCTCACACTTCAAAGGTTAAAGATATTACCAGTATATAATGATGTCCATCCTAATGGAAGCGTTAAAAAATGCAACAACTTAATAAAAAAACATAGGGGCGGGCTATAGTCCGCTTGGGCGAACTGTTGGATACCCTATTCTTATTCCTATATCTCATAAGTGGGCGTGACAAAAATTTAAAGGATTTTATCGAAAAAACTAAGCTTTTGTAAATAAAAACGCTCCCTAGCTCAAACTTTGGTTTTTCAATAAAATTGTTTTATTTAATTGTGGGCGTGTCAGTAGGCGGATTTAAAAAAAATTAAGTATGATCATAAAGGGCACCTAGAGAGTATATACTATAAATTTCAGCTCCATAGCTCAAACTTTGGACTTTCAAAAATAAAAATAAAATAATTGTGGGCGTGTCAGTAGGCGGATTTTGAAAATATTTACACATGAGCATAAAGGGCCCCTAGAGAGTATATATTAAAAATTTCAGCTCCCTAGCTCAAATTTTGGTTTTTCACAAAAAATATTTTATTTAATTGTGGGCGTGTCAGTGGGCGGATTTTGAAAATTTTATGTCCCAAGCAGTTTTATGGGCCAAAGATCATATATAAAAAATTTCAGCTTTCTAGCTCAAAATTCAATTTTTCCCAAAATTTGTTTTATTTAATTGTGGGCGTGTCAGTGGGCGGATATTGAAAATTTTATGTTCCAATCAGTTTTATGGGCCATAGATCATATATAAAAAATTTCAGCTCTCTAGCTCGAAATTCGATTTTTTCCAAAATTTTGTTTTTTTGAGTTTGTGGGCGTGTCTTTGGGCGGATTTCAAAAATTCTTAAACTTGATTATTTCGGGACCCTAGAGAGTATATGGTTAAAATTTCAGCTCTCTAGGTCCAGTTTAAAGGCCTAATTTTTGCCGACGGACGGACGGACGGACGGACGGACGGACGGACGGACGGACGGACGGACGGACGGACATGGCTAGATCGACATTACTATCGATGCTGATCATAAATATAGTAACTTTTAGTGGTCTACGGGCAATATTAAGGTATGTTACAAACTATGCGTCAAAATTAATATACCCTTAGAATAGGGTATACAAAGTGAAAGTATTGCCCACTCGAGGTGAAGTTATTGCCCATGTGAAGTTATTGCCCGTGAAGTTATTTCCTTGCACCTCGCCATACAATTGCCTTTCAAAAGAAAAGCCCTATGGAAAGAAAGGAAAACGCATCCTTCATTTCGTTTTATTATTCCCATGCTTTTGAGTTTTGACTAAATCAATATTAAGTCGTAACAATTTCCCAAGTCGCCGAAAAGGATTCACGGTCATCGATCAGAATTAATGAAGATTCCTCATTGTTAATCTCTGCTGCTCTGAGCTCTTTGTTTTCGTTTCGTTTCTTTGTCATCTTTATTTGATGCATGAGTGCTTAAAGATTTATTACATTTTCAAGTACTTCACACGGAATGAGTGACGAATTGAGCAAATGGCAGCAAGTTTTTTCACCACTACGAAGACGATGGCAACAAAAATGTCGAAATTAGATCATCACTCAGATGGTGATGGGAAGACCGTCTGTTCGTCTTCTTATATAAACACAGCGTCCGTGAAAGTAAAGAAATCCAATTGGCCTGGAACAGTAAGAAACACCAACAATAACACCCTCACATGTGTTGTTTGACAAGGAAAAAAGAAAAAAAAATTAGGCTCCCTTTATCGCTGTAGTATGGCAATCGCATTCTAGAATTGAATCTCGAAGAGCATGTTTTTTACTTTAAAAATTTCCGATGACACAACATCCATTGGCTGTCACTTTTGGTTCATGATGTACTTGTTGATGTTAAAGATTTCTGACAGCTCCATGTGATAGACCACGAAAACGTTGTTCAAGTGCCATACGGATGCACAAGTGGCTAAAGAGTTGAAGAAAATATCGAAGTCGCATGGATCATTGCCGCATGAATGTAAGCTGATCGTGATACTGTGTGGTATGGGTTGCTACTTTTCAATCATTTGAATGTGACCTTACAACTAAATAACTGAAGCATGATTTTCAACAAAGTTGTAAGCATAAGTAAATAATTAGTGAATATTTTGTTTGCAGAAACATACGATTGCAAACACTTGGTTGACATGTGTGTGAAAGTCCCCAGTGTGTCTGATTACGTACTTAATGCTGGATATAATACCTTGATATAAAGGAACGCTTTAAATTACGCACGTGCTTGTACCTCTGATGTGAGAAAAGTACACTATATTGTATATACTCGATGGCACGAGTTCTATGTGTTATGTCCACATTTCCTTATAATCCACCGGTTAAGCTGATTAGCAAATTCGATTTATTGCATGCGCTTAGGTAGGGTTGGGAATTAATTCGGACATTTTCTCACTTGAGTTCATGTGTTCACTTTCAGCATCCGAATCTTAAAGCCGATTGCATTCGATGTGAGGAAATAATTCAAACAACCCTTAGATATATAGATACCTCTCCACCCTTATGTAATTTTGTGTCTACTGCAGTAGCGCATTATGTTTCCTTCACGCAAAGGTGAATCTATTGAACATAATTTTTCAGTTGGAGTAAAAAACGAATTTGTGACATAATCGGAATCACAGATAATTAGAATAACATTTCTTGCCCAATATGTCACCGAAAAAACTACGACAAACCTGTCGAAATTGTATTATAAATGGTCTTTCATTAGCGACTTGACAACTTCAAGTAAACGCACCCTTAAACCGATTACCAAACTGTCAATGTGAAACTATTCAGTAAAATCAAAATCATCAAAATATTCATCATGGTAAAGTACACGAAGGAACAACGTTTATAAATAATTAAAATTTAGTATCGAAATTCCGAGTCGGTGGTCGCAACCTTAAGAGCGTTAATGCCAATTTTCGGCCGTAATCCTCATCCCAGTAGACAAGCAATTCATAGTCTAGTAAAAAAATTTGAGTCAGAATATTCGCTGCTTGATGTTGCCGTGTCAGTGATACTACGTTTTGCCCAAAGTATGGAGAATATTGCTGCCGTAGAGGCGTCCGTCGCAAACCAGCCAAATTAGTCAATTTTACGGCGTTCTCAAGAATTGGGTCTCTCCCAGACCAGATTATGGCGAATTTTGCATAAGGATCTACTCGCTACAGCGACATATTGGAACGTTATTTCTTTGAGCAATTGCATGAGTTTGACATCAGCGATATGTGGTTCCAACAAGACGGTGCCACAAGCCACACAACGGGTGCACAATCGAGTTATTGAAGTCTCATTTCGGTGAAGGTATTATCTCGAGAAACGGACAACAAAGTCGAATTCTATTCATAAATCTTTTGATAGTAATTCAAGCCAATAATTTTTTTTTTTGAGATATCACTAGTAGTTTGCATTTTATTTACAAAAGAAGTTGTCAAGTCCTTAATGAAAGACCCTTTACATGTGTAAATAGGGAGGTTTATATTTTTCCAAATACATAAATTGTTAAAAAACGGGCACGACTAGGCCATACGATAACATTCTAGAATTCTTGGTTTCGAATCACATTTTTGTCATTAGCCAATTTCTATACCTACTCGTAAAATCAGGAAAAAAACATAGGGACGGGCTACAGTCCGCTTGGGCGAACTGTTGGATACCCTATTCTTATTCCTATCCCTCATAAGTGGGCGTGACAAAAGTCTAAGTATGGTTAAATTGTTAAGAACGCTCTACATATTTTGTTATATAACATTTAAAGGATTTTATCAAAAAAAACGCTCCCTAGCTCAAACTTGGGTGTTTCAATAAAATTGTTTTATTTAATTGTGGGCGTGTCAGTAGGCGGATTTAAAAAAAAATTAACACATGGGCATAAAGGGCCCCTAGAGAGTATATATTATAAATTTCAGCTCCCTAGCTCAAACTTTGGATTTTCAAAAAAATTGTTTTATTTATTTGTGGGCGTGTCAGTGGGCGGATTTTGAAAATATTTATACATGAGCTTAAATGGCACCTAGAGAGTATATATTAAAAATTTCAGCTCCCTAGCTCAAATTTTGGTTTTTCAATAAAATTGTTTTATTTTTTTGTGGGCGTGGCAGTGGGCGGATTTTGAAAATTTTATATCCCGAGCAGTTTTAAGAGTCATAGATCATATATAAAAAATTTCAGCTTCCTAGCTCAAAATTCGATTTTTTCCAAAATTTTGTTTTTTTTAGTTTGTGGGCGTGTCTGTGGGCGGATTTCAAAAATTCGTAAACTTGATTATTTCGGGACCCTAGAGAGTATATGGTTAAAATTTCAGCTCTCTAGGTCCATTTTAAAGGCCTAATTTTTGCCGACGGACGGACGGACGGACGGACGGACATGGCTAGATCGACATTACTATCGATGCTGATCATAAATATAGTAACTTTTAGGGGTCTACGGGCAATATTAAGGTATGTTACAAACTATGCGTCAAAATTAATATACCCCTAGAATAGGGTATAAAAAATCGTAGCATGGTACATGCCGAATCGCCACTGCCGATGTCGATTAAATGTATATAGCTATATTTGATTTTCTTAATTACATTTGTGAATGGGTAAGTTAAATAAATGTATGTTAATATTTTTACGTGCTTGACACTGATCCAAATCTTATGATTTCAAATTTCAAAATTTGTGCATGCGGATATATGTCACACTTTTAATTTTGTAACGAGGCGGCATAGAATTTTTTCTTAATTTGACTAAAATAAGGCATAAACCTTATTTCCCGTTGAAGCCGACATAATATACCGATTTGAAGCAAACGAACAACTAGATACCCATCGTTGAGATATTGCCGTGATTCGGAAGTGTCGTTGTTTTAGTCTTTTTGTTATACAACATTTTAAGGCTTAAATGGAAAAAAATATTTTTGTAAGAAAAGCACTCTTAAAAGTGGGCGTGGCAGAAAATATTATGTAATAAAGGACTTTCATTTACAATGATTTCTTCAATAAAACGTTATTTTTAAATAGCGTATCTGTGGGCAGATTTTCAAACTAATTAGCTTATCAGTTCAAAACTAGATTTTGCGATATAAGAATTTTTTTTAAATTATCAGTGGGCGGATTTAAAAGGTCTTTAGACATGAGCATTAAGGCCCCTAAAAAGTATATATTTAATATCTCAGCTTGGGTGAAAATTCGATTTTTTCGACAAAATTGTTTTTTTTTGAGAATTTGAGCGTGTCAGTAAGCGGATTTTGAAAATTCTTAAACTTGATTATTTCGGAACCCTTGAGAATATATTGTTAAAATGTCAACTTTCTAGCTCGAGTTTAAAGGCCAAATTTTACTGACGGACGCACATGGCCATATCGTAATTACTATCGATGCTGATCACGAATGTAGAATCTTTAAAAGGGGTATACGGGCAATATGAAGGTATGTTATCAACTATGAGTCAAAATTAATATACCCTTAGGATAACGTATAAAAATAGCTGCGAAATATAGGCCTACAAACCCTAAATATCAAGTATTTGGAAGTAAATCCGTCCACGCGTTGTTTCTGGAGTCGCGGTGATAGACGAACAAATGGGCAGACATGAGGAAAGCCGGGACACACTTTTTTTAGACTTCTTTATAGTCGTATAGTTCGAAAATTTCAGGAATATATCTTTCTCTCGAGTGTAGTAAAGTATTCGAGAAAGTTAAGAATATACTTTACTGGGATGCATATAACTCTCATTACAAGAATTGTAAATTAAATCTCTGAACTTATTTTGTGCGGCTTCAATACTTAAAATTATCATGATCCTCTGTTTATAACCTGCAGCCATGTCTAGATGTGGAATTTGATGCTTCCAAAAGTTATTTCTTTTTCATGTCAAGCCACTTCTCAATAGTCGATCGTATAAATACAAATGTTCGCTACGATATGATATTGATAGGATATAATATCAAAGATTTATCGTGTAGGGAATATCACTTACATAAGTGTCCCTCAAAAAATTGCGCTTATCTTAAAAGGCGACTACGAAAAGGAATCTCATCTGCGCAATTCAACTATTCATTTGACCTCAAAGACACATTTAACATGTTGAAACAATCTCGCAAGTGCATCTATCTACATGCATTCCGTCGGTTGACACGATTGAAGATCATTGTCTTAAAACAATATCAAACAAAAATCAATAATGAGAGCAGTATCAAAATCGTAAAAAGGCAAGTCTAAAATTACAACTACACCACTGCAATACAACTACACCATAATTTAATACCAACAGAATAATGAAGTCATTAGAGACTGAAAGGTCTGACAATGCTCGTTGAGGTCTAGTCGGCGAACCACCCAGGCGGACTAGTAGGGATGCAGTAAGTGGGACGGTTATGATCCCTTTAGTCCATATCATACCCTCGGCGTTTGAGAGAAAGACGAATTAGATCTTGCTTTTAAGACACCGGTGATCCCCAGTCGTGTCAAGCAACGGGTTTGCATTCACATTTGCAAGACAGGTACAAGATATTAATTGTGTCGCTAGTCCCGCATGAACGACAAAATATCCTAGCTGTGATTTCTTCTCTTAGTCGCCCTTTACGAAAGCCTCTGCTTTTTTTTGGGGGGGGGGGGGGGGGGGGGATATTCTAACGGTCGTTTATAGCAATAAATATAGTATGCTTATTGTCTTAAAATGCTTTTAACAAGTACATTAAAAAATTTCTAGGCCGCGTAATCATATATCAATGTTCATCGCATGATAGTAGTTTTTCTGCCACGCGACTGAAATAACCTTCTTTTAGTTATTTAAAAAAAAAACACAAAATCAATTTTACAGAAGAAATGTTTATTGAAAAGACAGATATTAGTTACACGACTGCGATTGGGATACTACACACATTTTGTGTAGTTCGCCTCTATTTCATAATTTACAATTTCTGATTTTAATCGCCAGACGCAATGTCAGCGATTTAACTAGTACAGGTATTTTTCTGTGAAATTAACAAATATAAAAATACAATGTTCTTAATTTCCAAGAAATGAGGAAATGCATTTCAGCTTCGTGCTAATGACCGGATGAAGTCATCGTATTTATCGGCTCGTGCTGGCACTGGTGCTGGCGTAGGCATATACGTAACTCGCGTGTTGAATGGCGTGAAGGAAGGTCTCTTCAGTACAGCTATTAAAATGTCTTTATGACACGTCCTAATGAAATAAGGTTATGCGTTTTACGTGACATAAAAATACATTAAGGATTTCGTCCTCAAAGCATTAGCATACTTTCACACCTAACAGTTTGTCATTCGTATTGGTTTGTTAAACTATTTCCAAGACCTATTGGGCAAGCATAAAAAACGTTTTTCCATTTACGAGCCAGGCCGATTTATATATAAAATATATATAAAATTACTCGTTCATCGCATCTCCGTAATGTTTCTTTTAGAAACCTGACAAAAAGTACCGTTAATGAGGCTCACGTTCGAAATCTATTCAAATCTGAACCAGTTCCTAAAAAAGCAGAACTATGCACTGATCCTAAAGAGTACATAGAAACTGGACTTTGTTTCGACTGTGGGGCCAATATATCGAATACCGAACGAGGAATACAATGTTTCATATGTTCAAAAGAGTACCATATTAAGTGTGCCGACAAAATATCGGACGAAATTGAATTTTTTAGCTGCAAAAGGTGCAAAATACATAAGTATTGTAAACATCTACTAATCCTACCTATTTATATTCCATTAATTAATTTATTTGCGTTATATTTTTTTTCATCATCTACCTATAATTATATCTAAAATGAAGTTCCTGTCTACTCGTATTTATTTTACTTTTAAAAATGCAACTTGCATTCGAAAATTTTTGAAAGCAACCGTTATTTTGATTTAAAAAAAGGATTTATATGCGGGCTCGTTATTGGAACGGGAAGAGCTCAAATTAGGAACATGGGGGCTCAGTACTAGACCACTCCGTATTTTTTAAATATTTTCCTTTTACTTAAATCGTATGAAAACTAACCAAATGATAAACCTTTTAATCAAACAAAATTAATCAACCCTTTATAAAATGAAAAATTTGTTTCGTTATATGCAAACAGTTAATTTTGCGGAAGCGGCAAACCCAAAACTATCGTTAAGGGGGCTCACTACTGGGGCTTTTACTCTATACATTATTTTGTTTTTCTGTTTTTTTAAATTCTTTTTTTTCAGTACCTAATCTAAAGTAATTAAACTAAGAAATTGTTTGTTCTATATTCATTAAGCTTATTTTTTCTTCATAAATTGATTTATTTCATCATATCTTTCTTTTTTTTTTTTCTTTATTTTAATTGTAAAAGTATAGTTGTGTTATTCTATTTCGATATTCTTTACCTGTAAATGGACATGGACTCTTACCTTAATATAATGTTAAAAGTTTTTAGAAGCCTTAACACTGGTCTCCACATTTGCCATATTAATGCTCAGAGTCTTCTACCAAAAATCGATCAGTTCCGCTATATGTTTGAGCAATCAGCGCTTGATGTAGTATGTGTGTCCGAAACCTGGTTTAGGGTTTAGGGTTGTTGTCTAGGTGGTTATAGGGTTTTTCGTTCTGATCGTACTGATCGCTTGGGTGGTGGCGTTGCAATCAACGTCAGGGACAATATCAAATGTAGACTTCGAAGCATTTCCTCTGATGGTTGTGAGATTGAGCATATGTTTGTTGAAATTGTCAATGACGAATCAAAACTCTTGATTGGTGCTGCTTATCGGCCAAATAGAAATGTTAACGTGTCACAATTCATTACGACCTTGGAAGAAATCTCTATTACGTGTCCTAATGTTGTTTTATGTGGAGACTTTAACAGCAATCTCCTGTCTGACAGCCATTTTACAGATGAGATGTCTTCTCTTAATTTAGTTTCAGTCAATACTACAACTCCTACTCACTTCTCTGATCAGTCTTCTACGCTGCTGGATTTATTCTTAGTCAGTAATAGAAACAAAATCATTTTCTATGACCAGTTCGAGGCACCTGCTTTCTCTAGGCATGATTTAATATATCTTGCCTTTGACTTTGAAACTGTGAGTGTTGTAAGAACTATGGAATATAGAGATTTTAAGAATATTGACTATGCGCTGCTAGAGGAACATACCAGAAGTATCGATTGGAATTCAATCTACTATTTTCCTTCTCCAAACCAACAAGTTGAGTTTTTTAATAGCAATATTAAAACCCTATAGAATCGGTACGTTCCGCTGAAGACTAAAATCGTGTTGCCTCGTAAGGTTCCTTGGATTTCTCCACAAATCCGCTCACTAATGCAACAGCATGACCTTGCTTACACTCGTTGGAAACGTTTCCGTTTGGTAGGGTATCGAAAAGCCTACTGTGTACTTCGCAATAAAGTTGTTACTGCAATACGAGCCGCAAAATCTAACTTTTATTCAAGTAAACTAAACGCCTCATTACGAAGTAAGCACTTGTGGATTAATCTGCGCAATATTGGCATTGGTAAATCCAAAAACAATAACGTTGATGCTCCTGATCCTAATGAACTCAACTCAAAATTTATTTCGTCGCAGAAATTGTCAAATAGCTTGCAGTCATTTCAACAAAGTGGCAACCCATATCCCTACGCTTGCTGTCCTAGTTTCTGCTTCACAGCTTTCAACAGCGCTGATGTTGTTGAAAGCATTCTATCTATCAAATCGAATGCCGTTGGCCTTGATGACATTCATCCATCTTTTCTAAAAATCGTATTACCCATTTTACTACCTTTTATTACCCATATATTTAACACTGTGGTGACTACAGGGATCTTTCCTAGGCAATGGAAATCAGCAAAAATTATCCCCATCCCAAAATCTTCCAAGTGTGATGAGTACAGGCCGATTTCAATACTCCCTTTTTTGTCAAAAGCCTTTGAAAGGATCCTCCAAAAGCAAATTAGCCGTCATCTCGCCATGTTCAACCTATTATCATCTAAGCAATCTGGTTTCCAACAAAAACACAGTTGTATCACTGCTGTGATAGGTGTGTCTGAAGATATTAGGCAAGCTCTTGACGAAGACAAAGTGTCCTTCTTGGTCCTTCTTGATTTTTCTAAGGCGTTTGATTTGGTTGACCACTCTTTTTTGTGCCGCAAGTTGTCTTATATATATATTTTCGAGCCTTGTGCTATAAAGTTAGTATCGTCATACTTAACTCACAGATTTCAAGCCGTAGAAGTTAACAAAACCCTTTCAAACCCCTTGCCTATCATAAGTGGTGTCGCTCAGGGATCCATACTAGGGCCTTTCTTTTTCTCCCTTTATGTAAACGATCTTCCTAATGCCATCAAAAACAGCTCAATTCATTTGTATCCTCAGCTCGTATTAAGCTCGTATTAATCTGTCCTATGGGTTTAATAGAGCACGCCGCGCAATCGATAAATAATGATCTTGCCAAAATAGTGCAGTGGTCTCAACAAAATGGACTGATATTAAATCGAGATAAAACTAAGTGCATCGTGATTTCGCGAAAGCCCCAAGAGGAAACTTAATGTGGCATTTAATTGTATTGTGCGATATGTGTTCGGATTGCGTAAATTTGATCGAATATCACTCTACTCCAGCCAACTTTACAATATGACTTTCGACAATCTTCTCAAATTTCGAACTCTTTGCCTGTTTTCGGACATACTTTTAGCACATCAACCGACTTATATATATGAAAAAATAAGATATCCCACCTCCAGCAGATCTGCTTAATTGATCCCTCCTCGGTACTTTTGCTTAACTTCTGAGCGTCAGTTTTTAATTCACTCCGCACGGTTATGGCACTCCTTACCCTACTCTATCCGAAGTTTAAATAACACAACTAAACTTAAAAATGAATTAAAATCGTATCTCTCCTTGAATTCTTAAAATTTTGTATTGATTTTTTGTATATTTTCGTGTAAAAATTGATTATGCTTTACTTTTCATTATTTCTTTTTTCTCATCACCATGAATTCTTCGTTTTGTAACTCATGTAGCTTTTTATACTCGCTTCAACTATTGTATGCCTTTCACTAGTTTATAAGATATTGTATCTTACTGTGTATAGGTAAATCACTAAATAAATAAAATAAAATAAAAAAAAAGATGTAATAAAATAAATGTATGGAAAGTTTAAGGGTTTCGAAAGTGGATGTTGAGTTTTGATATCTTGACTATTATAATCAAGAAATTATACCTATTGATTGTAGGAATGTACATGGTGTTCTTGCAGATCGTTAAGTGGACTAAGTAGGTGTTATATCAATTCCACGAATTTTTCAAACTTGACTTAATCTATATGCTGTATGACACCGACTCGTGGACAATAAACTGGTTGTATTGAAACCGCTTATTCACATGAAGATTCATTCAGACTCATTTGCTTAGTCGTTATTGTGAAACTGCTCATGAGTCTTTACCTGCTTCATTTTCTGGACGGCTGTCAACTAAGATACATATTTTACTGGTGTAAGATGCACGATGACCATTGAGGTGCGTAATGATATTTTTCGTAATGAAGCCGATTTATAAAGCGGTTGAATTGATTCTGGTTAAATATCATAACAGAGAGGAAGACCTCATTTGAAAGCTACAAGCATTATCGTCATTCAGCAGCGTGGTGTCATCATTCCGGGAGTAACGGCACCATCTGCCATACTCATACTGTGTAATCAAACCTAGCCTTGCTCGTTTTCACACGATTTTTCTCACGCAGATGAGAATTACACACAAAATTAAGTCCAAATACATGCATAGAGATTATGTTCTCTTAATTTAGGGTAATGAGTTAAATCTCTTGTTAAGCGCTGAAAAGGAGTGCGACACTTTCGTTTCATGTACATTAAACAGAATGTGATCTATTTCGAAAGTGTGGAATGTGTGTGGGAATTGGAGAAGCGACCGACACGATCGGATTGCAAAGCAATGTGTGTCTTTCCCTTCCTCGGGTTTAGTGGTTTCTCTCAGTCGCTAAAAATAATTAATGGGAATCCGGAATTGAGTAAGCACTTGTTTGGGGGAAGGGCTTGAGATAAGTTAACATGTGCATAAAGTCAACAGGGAAATGATGGTTTCTGTGCGGTAGATTAAGTAGGTAATGCTTTGGCTGTGTTCATTTGGAACTAATATTCCCACTTGTTAAATCATCATGTTTCAGAAAAATATGTAAAATAAGTAGAATTAGTCTTATATGAATTTGTGTAAAATAAAGACGCCCATCGAATTCAATTGGAGAAACAACCATGCTTCGCTGCTCATCGTTACTGTTGTTAAATCTTATGTGTCACATCCGCTTCGACAGCTTCCGTATCACCTGTTTATGGTACTTTACTTACTTAATGCGCTCCCGACTCGTGAAGAGTCTCTACCTAAGACACTACAGCCTTCCAGCCCCTGCGATTACGGCCACGCTTCTTCCAGTAGTCCAAAATAAGCGCTCTGGTATCCGCCATGGCTTGGTCTTTAAAACAGAGGTTCGGCCTTCCATGCTTCTCGAACCTTGGGGCTGGGGGTCAACGATCCTGTTGGCTGTAGCATTATTCCACATTCGCTCAATGTGGCCGAGCGTGTGTATGGTAATTAAACATAATATTGACCACTAGGTAGAAACTTATAAAAGTTCTTTTGACATTTAAGAGCACTTATGCTCATGTAGGGAGGGGCAAAGACACGCTTAAAATCTTTAAACTGCTCCGCAAAAGTGCATGCAAGTCTGTGCGTTGACACGACTGGAAATAATCGGTATCGTAGAAAAAAGATACAATAATAACCAATTATGGGTGCACGTGTTGAAATTAGTAAAAAAAAATGAGAGAGGACTAAGAACACCAGGATCACAAATGCAACACCACCTGCTGGGGTCACTGAGGAGCTCGCAATCAAAGTTAATGTGTCTTTAGTCCCTTAATATTTATTCCTTGTTTATCTGCTTGAAGGAAAAGTGAGGATCAAACGTCCCCCCAACGAGGACTTGATGTGTGGGGGATGTTTTTAAGGAGAGTGGGTATCGTATTAGTCGACAAAACAAGTACGGATAAAGTGGGAGGGGGAAGGGAAACTCAGTCATCTTCTGTGACCAAAAAATTCCTCCCAACTCCCAAGCTGAAAGGAAGCCTCTATACCGCAGTTGTGCGCCTGGAGCTCACATGCGGCTCACAATGTTGGATGGCGATAAAAAGAAAGAGGGCAAATTAATGGCAGCTGAGATGAAGATGCTTCGCATTACACCATTAGTATATATATATGCAATAATCGAGGAAGCTTTCACGCCAAAAAACCTATCTCGAAATAAATGTAGTGTGCGGGCTCACTTTGTAGGTACTGTCATATTCAAAGGAGAGATCCTATGAACCCTGTCAAAAGCGTATTATCCATAAGCGTTTCCATACAACCGCGAAAGAGATGCAGTCCTCAAAACTCCTGGATCACAAAAACGCAGCAACACCAGCATTTGATTAGCCTCAGTGACGAAGTGTTTCGAAATCTGGCCTGGCGCTATTTTCTGAGGTCGAATCGGCGGACCCCACAGGCGGAACAGTAGGGATGCAGTTAAATTATTATCCCTTTAATCCTGATCATAACCTCAACGTCATTACGGCAGAAGAGAATACTATGTATACCCTATTCTAGGGGTATATTAATTTTGACTCATAGTTCGTAACATACCTTTATATTGCCCGTAGACCCCTAAAAGTAACTAAATATATTTATGATCAGCATTGATAGTAATGCCGATTTAGCCATGTCCGTTCGTCCGTCCGTCTGTCGGCAAAAATTAGGCCTTTAAACTGGGCCTAGAGAGGTGAAATTTTAACCATATTCTCTCTAGGGTCCCGAAATAATAAAGTTTACGAATTTTTGAAATCCTCCCACAAACTCAAAAAAAAAAATCGAATTTTGATCTAAAAATTTGAAATTTTTTATATATGATCTTTGACAGCTAAAACTGCTCGGGAGATAAAATTTCTAAAATCCGCCCACTGACACGCCCACAATTAAATAAAGAAATTTTATTGAAAAGTCAAAGTTTGAGCTAGGAAACTGAAATTTATAATATAGATTCTCTAGGTATCTGATAAGAATAAGAATTGGGTAGCCCGCTCCAATGCTTTTTTATTTGTTTGCTTATTTATACCCTAAATCAATAAAGATCAGTAAAAGTTACTATATTTGTGATCAGCATGCTGAAATGTAAGCATTTTTAAAATTCGCCTAATGACACACATACTAGATATCAAAAATGTAACTTTTTTTGATGATATCAACCTACTCCTCCTTTTCTTCACATTATGTTAAGCTCATTGAATTCCGACCTTGATAACATATTTAAGTGGGGTGCAACCAACAGAGTGGAATTCAATGCTTCCAATACGCAATGCTGTTTCCTGTCACTAAAGTGACCCAAATAGTCTACCATTATCCATGATTGATACTTGCATCGCTGAAGCCGAAATACTTTAAATTCTCGGTCTGTGCGATAATTACAACCTTCGTTGGAAACACCATATATTTGATGTCGCCAAGAACGCTGCAAAATGTCTAGGCTATGCAAGAAATGTTTATCTTCTGATCTGGCTACAATTTGTAGGACCGTTATTCGCTCAAAGATTGAGTACAAGACTCATAACTGGGCCTACAATTTTACGCCGAATCCGAAAGTCAAATTTGAGAAGCTTCTCATGATGATTGGTACTCTTGTGGAAAAAAACTCAAGATGTTATTAGGCCCAGGCGGTAATTGAATCGGGGACCTTTCGATTAGTAGTCCGACACACTAACCATTGAGCCAATGCGCCCGGCATTACAATTTACAAACATTTAAGACTAACGTGCATCGGCATCTCCTCTATCTCTCTAATCCAAATTTCTCTTCTGCCCACTGTGTCCCTACCCTATTTACATTACATATAAGGGCACAACAAATTACTTTTCGCGCGTGCAAATTATAAAAAAAGGATCATATCTCTTCCACGTTACTGCAAGCCCTAATGGTTTGGGGTTTCGACTTCAACGAATATTGGCAGGCCTCCTTATTTTTTATCACTTCATCACCGCGCCCCATAAAATGCTGGTGTTAGCGCATTTGCTTCAATCCAATTTCGAGACGATCATGCTCCTATTAATGATTATTGTTTAATATTTTGCGACACCCGTGATCCCAGTCGTGCCAACCCACGGACTTGCATGCACGGTTGCGGGATAGATTCAAGATGTTACATGAATGGTAAATTTCCCATATTGGATTTCTCCCCTTAGTCGCATTTTATGGCTAAGTTTTTTGGGGAGGATCTGCAGTGATATTCTAAGCCCATTGAACTAAAACCACTATCAATAAACAATTTTAAACTATCAAGAAACCCAACAAACAAATTCAAAGCAGTTGCTGAACGGGAAGTACAAGTAAATTCTTCCTTCTAATAAATTGTTTACAATTCTGTTAAAGGATTTTTTGATTTGTTTTATATATTTTAAGCCTTCTTACTATTTAACAAACTTCAATAATATCGTTTGAAAACATTTTATTTAATTTCGAGTTCAAAATGACAGATGGTTAAGATTCAATATAGATACCTACGAAACGAAAAAAAAATAATTTCTTTGGTTTTAAGTTTAGTTCGAATTGATAAAGATAAAGTGAGATTAAGGTCTACCAAAATTATCAAAACACCAATTTGACTTTGATATGTATTTAAATAACTTTAAAGTCTACTTTGCCCGATTTAAATTTTGCGACAATGTCCTTAAAGTCATAAGGAAACGAAAGTACCTACAGGTATTCATTCAAACCTCTGTCAGCCATCGAAATATTTTTTAATATATTTATCCCATTTGCTTTCGTTTAGCTACATCACTTAACTTCAATCTTCCAACGAAACATAAACCATTCGCACAAAAAAAATCAAGAAACATGCAAAAGTATATCCATCTCTGTAATCGTCTTCGTTATTAACGTTAACGGTTCGACTTTTTCAGGACATGCAACCCCCCCACCTTATGGCAGACTTACAAATTAGAGACGAACATTTCTCCGTCTTTTTTTTACAAAAGTCCTGCGAAAAGTTTTATGTTGCTAATCACAGTGAAGCAATTAAGTGGAAAATGAAGAATTTTTACGAATATTCTTCCGAGAGAGAGAGAGAGAAAGGCACTTTGTACGCATTTACTATTTTGCTTCTCATGCTTGTTGGCCGCCAAGGTGCCGTTGCATTGCACAATATCTCAAATTCCAGAGACAAGGGATATCGTTTTCACAGAGAAGCGGAAAATAAAAAATTACCAGAAATTTGTATTTGAATGTTTTTTTTTTCCTTTACACTGACATTTTTTGTTGTTGCTGTTTAAATTGAGAAAATGTGGCAATTTTTCAGGACGAAAAAAACAGCTGAAAAAGTATTATAAAGGCAACACGAATTTAACTAGTGGATATAGCTCCATAGTGTTTGAGATAGGGCCATTTTCCCAGTAGTCGAAAACTTAGTGAGCTGTGCTAAAAAATCGATTTCTTGTGAGCGGGTTGAACGTAGAGGTGTGATGTAAATAAATAATGTTAGGGGAACTCAACAATATTTAAGTACTATTTTATTATGTTAACTAACTTCTTTTTTTAAAAGACTAGGTTATGATCTGACGGAATAAAGGGATCGTAACGCTCCCGATTCACTGCATCACTATACTGGTCCGCTTGTCGGGTTCGTCGATTTGACCTCAAACAGGACTCCCAATTTTGGATCACTTTATCACTGAAGCTGATTGAATGCTCGTTTGGGCCTTCTTCTGTCCCTCGCGGATGTAAGAGAACATTGAAAGAAATTGCTTTTCGCTTTCTTTTCTTTGAACATGACAAAACCAACTGAGCCGGTCACGCTTATTTTTCTTTGAGATAGGTTCTTCTACGTCGGCTGTTGAAACTTCTTATTCGATTAACCCTTGAGGTGGCTACGGTCCATGGTCAGCAAGGAATAACTGATGAACTTTGGGATCTGTCACTTTTTCTTCAAGCAGATAAACAATGTTTCATTTTAACCTCTGTGATGAAAGTGGTGATACAGTAATAACCTTTAAACTTAATCTACCGATTTAGGTGGCGAAATACCAATCGAATATTTCCACCCGGCGTTCGCAAATCACAATCTCTTTGCCTTCCTGGATAAAAGCTTCTCCTGCCTCTGAAATATTTAATTATTTCACACAGATGAATTTATTTGGACCTTAAATTTAGTGAATTAATTGTCTTTAGTTATTTATTTCCATAAAGAGTACGTTGTTAATAAAATCCTTGACAAAATAAAAAATAGATAAATAAATATTAGGCATTTACGGCCATACAGGGCCTAAAACCTACTGGAGTAAAGGAAATCTTTTTTGTTGCGAGCTACATACCCCCAAATAGTCCGCTATGTGTGTATAAATGTCATCTATCCAACATCGACTTCATCGCTAATCAGCTGATGGAACATCAACATCTCATCGTTTTGGGCGATTTTAATTTAGGTGATATGAATTGGTCATATTCAGATGAAGATAAATGTTTAATTCCATATAATATGAAAACGGAATGTGAGTTCATGCTTATTGATTCTATGTTTGCATTTGATTTATTTCAAAAGAATTATTGTCATAATTCATTAAATAGAATTCTTGACTTCATATGTCATAGGTTAAAAAGGGGTATGCATTTCGCATACAGTACTAGGCACCAGAAGGGCCCATCGCGATCCCTAGGAAACACTTGAAAAACTTTATATCTACTACTGAGATGGAGACGGTATTGTCAAGATTGAAAACCAATAAAGCTGCTGGTCTAGATCAAATAAAGAACTTGTACCTAAAGAAACTACCAATTATAGGTATAAAATTTCTTCAATGTCTGTTCAATGGTTGCATCAAACTGGGATACTTTTCTAAAGAATGGAAATCAGCAAAAGTTATCCCAATTTTAAAGCCGGGCAAAAGTGCTACCACAGCTTCTAGCTATAGACCGATAAGCTTGCTAAGTAGCCTGAGCAAATGCTTTGAAAAAATTATAAAATGTCAATTGCTAGCTCATGTATATTCCCGTAATATCCTTCCACCAGAACAGTTTGGTTTTAGGACTCACCACAACACGAGTCAGCAGGTTCATCAGATTACGAGTCTCATTAAAAGTACCTTGGAATCGGGAAGAAGTACAGGTATGGTTTTACTTGATGTTGAGAAAGCCTTTGACACCGTATGGCACAATGGTTTGCTGCACAAACTTATGAGTTTTAATTTCCCGATTTACCTTATCAAAATTGTCGAGTTCTTTTTAACTGGGCGTACTTTTAAAGTGTCAGTTAACAATGGGTTTTCATAAAACCACTCCATTATTGCTGGCGTAACCTAAGGCTCGGTGATTGGTCCCATATTGTTTATCATCTACACCGCTGACTTTCCACAACTTAGAAATTGTGATACCGCTATGTTTGCAGACGATACGTGTATTCTGTCATCAGATGCAATCGGTTCCAACATTGAAACCAATTTGCAATCTGCCTTGAATGCAATTGAAATATATTTCAGTAATTGGAAAATAAAAATAAATGCTTTAAAGACTCAGGCTGTCTTTTTTACCAGAAAAAGAAAAACCTGTTTATTACCAAGCAACAGACTGCAAATAAGTGGTATTCAGACAGAATGGAAGCAGAGTGCAAAGTACCTAGGGGTACATCTCGATAAAACTTTGACCTTCGGGCCACATATACAGCAAATAAAAGCGAAGGTAAACATAGCAGTAAAGACGCTTTATCCGTTCATTAGTCGTAAGTCACAATTGAGCCTTGAAAACAAATTAATCATATTCAAGGTTATCTTCCAGGCGATAATGTTTTATGGATCCCCTGTTTGGGGGAGGTGTGCAAAAAGCCATATTCGTCAGTTAAAATAACCCAAAACAAACTTCTAAAAATGATTTTTGATCTTCCCTGGCATTTTTCCACCGACGAGCTGCATGCATTGGCAAATATTGAAAAAGTATCAGAAAGAATTTTAAAATTACATGATCGATACAATGTTGCATGTATTACTTCCGACAACATCCTGGTTTCAAATCTAGCTATTTGTTTATGTGATATTTTATTATGTGATAATTTATTTGCTTATTCTTTGTCACCGATGACAGTTCCAGCCTGCTCACCGGTGACTTCGCTGTCGCTAGTGAGGGTTTTTACCGACTCCTCACTGTCGCTAGCTAAAAGCGCCGTTTCATCCAATTCCTGTGCTAGAAGAGAGATGGATGAAGATGATAACTCATCCTCACTCATCTCCTTCTCCCCCTTGACAGGAATTGAACTTTGTTTTTTTTATAATTTATTTTTTTTTGTTTTTGTTTTTTTTTTTGATTTTGTTTTGTTTGTTCCATTTTGAGTTTAATTTTGATTCCCACGAGTAAGGCCGGAAAAAACAAGGTCAGCCCAGGCAGCGCCGCCATACCTGGGTAAGGCTATATGCTCGTACAACAGGCCCGCGCCAAGGCGCCTGAGGGAGCTCAGTTAACGGTTGGTTTAACCCCCAACCTTTCATCCCTGGGCACGGTTTACTATTCGCTCACACCACCACTGGAGTTAGGTTTGGATAGGGATAGGAACAAGGGTAGGGGGGCAATGGGGGGGAGTAATGATACTGGGAATGGCGAGGGGGGCATGGGATCGGACGGAATGTCCTGGCCAGCTCTTGGTTAGCGCTCATCAGTCGGTCTGTCTGCCATGGGCGACCCTTCTGACAACAGAAGTCGTCGACAGCATAGCCCGTTGAATCTTTGCGCCGTAAGCCGCCGCACCGGCACCATCGAAGGCAATGATGGTACACACGTTAACGTGACTGACCTTCTTGACTTAATATTTGTAGATAAGTAATTAGATTGTACAGTCAGAGAAGCTTTATGTCCTATAATGAGGAACTCTATTCATCACATTGCTCTATGTCTAGATTTACAATGCAATAGTCTTTCTGCAATAGACTCTAAATCAAATAATTATAAAACGAGTTATAATTTTTCAAAAGCGAATTATAATGCCTTGAATACGTATTTAGGCTCGGTTATTTGGTTGAGTATTCTTTCTGGTCTACATCTTAAAGACGTCTATGATACATTTGTATGTATATTAGACTATGGTTTTTTCAGTTCGTGCCTCTCATGAGAAAAAGACAATCTTTCAAATTACCTTGGCATAACCAAAGACTAGTTAATTTGAAGAATGCTAAAAACAAAGCGTTTAAATTATTTAAAAAGTCAACATCAGATTTGCACAAGCAGCGTTTTAGCCAATTGCGTCGGGAATATGAGTTTTTGAATAAATTTCTGTATAAACAATATGTAATGAACACTGAGTCTCAAATTTCAAAGAATCCTAAACGTTTTTGGACATTTTTAAACAATAAAAGAAAGCGTAGTGGTATTCTGCAAAATATGGAATTCGAAGGTGCTGTTTCTTGTAGCTTGGATTCAACTTGTGAGCTTTTTGCAAAGTTTTTTGAATCAGTTATTGTTGATCACACGAATCTTAGTTCATCACTTGATAATAATATAAATGATTCGAATGCCTGTTTAGGATCACTCTATCTTTTTCTTGATGATGTTTTGCTAGGCATACAACATATAAACTCTTCCCAAAGTGCTGGCCCTGATCGTATTCCCTTTGTAGTTCTTAAACAATGTAATTTGTCTTTGTATTTTCCTTTAAAACTAATTTTTAATTTATCCTTAGCTTCTGGTGTGTTTTTAAATGAATGGAAATATTCATTCACCCATATTAAAAGCCGGACCCCGACAGAAAATTGAAAACTATCGTGGAATATCCAAGCTCTCAGCTATTCCGAAACTTTTCGAGTCAATTGTTACAAAAAAAACTTTATTTTATAATTAAGGAACGAATATCACTGCAACAACATGGATTTGTATCCGGTAGATCCACATTAACCAACTTGACACTGTTTACAAAATATCTTTTTGATTCTGTAGAGTTGGGATATCAAGTTGATGTAATTTTTACTGATTTCAAGAAAGCTTTTGATACGGTATGTCATAGCATTCTTATAAACAAACTTAGATCTTTTGGCATTCATTCCATGCTACTTAAGTGGTTAAAAAGTTACCTCTTGAACAGAAAGCAGCATGGAAAGATTGGTTCTTCTCATTCTAGACTAATTGAGGTCTCATCTGGTGTCCCCCAAGGTATCCACTTAGGGCCATTACTTTTTAATATTTTTATTAATGAAATTCCGTCATTGCTACATCATGCTAATTGCTTGATGTATGCCGATGCCCTAAAGATATTTATGCGTGTAAAAAATATTTTTGATTGTGAAAATCTCCAAAATGACTTAAACACAATAGTTCAATGGTGTGACCTTAATCGACTTACCTTGAACATAAATAAATGTCATCCTTTTTCTGTGTACCATACATTAGTGCCTGTGAATTATAACTATAAAATTTCCGGGACCAGCCTTTCGCGAAAAACCGAAATTAAAGACCTTGGTGTGATTTTTGACATGAATTTTGCATTTTCGTTTCACATTGATTATGTTGTCAACAAAGCGAACTCGATGTTTGGATTTCTTAAGCGAACATGTGCTGAATTTTCGAACCCATATGCTCTAAAGTCTGTCTATATATCTCTAGTACGACCTTTTCTTGAATATTGCTCTATGGTCTGGTGTCCAAAATATGCAAATTGTATAGTACGACTAGAAAGGGTACAAAAGTCCTTTACAAGGTTTGTTATAAGGCAAATGAAATGGAACCTTGATACTATGCCCCCTTATGCAACAAGATGTGCTTTAATAGGGTTAGATACCTTAGAAAAAAGGCGAAATGTTCATTTTATGCTGTTTATTCATGATGTTTTCTCTTATCGTATAGTATGTCCTGATGTACTTCAAATATTTTTGGTTTCATGCGCCAGAAAGAATTCTTCGAACAAGAAACACATTTTTTATAGCCCTAGACATTCTTTCATTTATGAACTTAACGAGCAAATAACAAAGTGTATACAAAAATTTAATTCTTTTTGTTCTGAAATAGATTTATGTGATGATAGATCGAAATTTAAATTATCTTTATTGAATATAAATATGTCCTAAATGATAACACTACTGTATATTTTATATAATTTATATTGAAATGTTAAAATATTTAATCATAGTCTGTAAGAGTTAAGCTCGGTAGATGAATAAAGAATAATAATAATAAAACCAGCTTCCCAAGCCATTTACTTGTGACAAATGAAAGGGACCTATTTTACAGTACCCTAATAATGCTAATAGTGCTAAGAACACAACATAAGCATTTGTGTTTAACAAATTGTATTTCATTGCATGCTTTTCGGTGCTACTTACTGTTAGAAAGAATAGAGAGATAGGAAAGAAGTGTTTGTGTGCGTTTGTAGGGTTTTTCCCAACGGATGGTGTCTAAGTTGCTTAGGGAGATTACGATTGTATGTATTCGATATAAAGTAATGGACTTGGCCGGGATTAGAACGCACGACCTTCCATTCAGTAAGCGAAAACAATCCGAACTTAAAATTTGACAAGCTTCTCATGACAATTGATACTCTGGGATGCTTGTCAGAAGTTCGCAAGAGGTGGACAGTGGAAATAACTTTTGGGTGTTACTATCCCTACTTACTCTACTTACTTACACTACATGACTCGTTGTCCTACAAATCCCAACTGCTTTCCGATTGCCTGACCACCGAATTTCGGCGAATTTCTATTCTGTATCCCGCCATGTATAAACCGCTTATTTCTCGCGCAGTGTTTTTTTTGCGATGGAAGGTGGAAACCTTGCAGAGGCACCAATGGCCCGACGTCCACTGGTAGTGCCGGATTCTAACCGGCTAAAATCACCTCCCTTCTTGAACAGACCGATTATATATATCCCCCGCGGAACCGCCGTTAGGCATTACTTCACTTAATCTAACTCTATAACTAGCATTATCCACCTCACGTTGGCGCTCTAAACGCCTAAGATCGCTAAATATGCGCACCGCCACGTTACATAAAGTAGTCCAGTTTTCAGCATTCTGAAGCATGTGATTTACGGCATTATCGCGAGTGGTCACTCCCCAAATTGGTCTCGTAGGGTGATCCTCTCGGTTTCGTACTCGTTTTCCGAAACTGTTTTACAATGCGGACAGTTTGGTATAGATTCAGGTACGCGTTTAAACAGATATTCTCTGTAACAGCCGTGACTCGTCAAGAACTGATTCAGATAGAAGTTTGTTTCGCCTTGACCTCGTTTAATCCATGCATCGATCACTGGTATGAGACGATATGTCCATCTTCCCTTTAAGGATTCGTTCCAACGTTTTTGCCAGATTGCACCAAAGATCAGACTATTGCCGCTGGCCATCGCCATTGCAACGTGCCTTCGAGTCACCTTAATGAGGAAATTGTTAATCCTATTCAACTGCGCCCCATCGTATAGGACATTGTTGAGATAGTATTTTTTATAGTTGGATTCAGGCGTTTGGACAACCATAAGCGATGAGCGGCCTTATAAGGGCCACGAAGGAAATGATCTTCACTCTGGAGTCCAGTTGACTGCTATGAAACAGTCTAATTGTCAGAGCATAAGCCATCTTGGCCGCAGCAAGACAAGCAACTAAATGTCTATCGAAATACAAATATTGGTCAAGCCAGATACCCAGATATCTAACTACGCTTCTCTCCACCAATGGCTGCCTGATTTGTCTAATAATGACCAATTTAATAATAATTTTAATTTCAAAGACTCTGCTCGAAGTCACGTTACCACATTTGACAACGAACTTCTTTCAAATAAGCATATTATAAATTACATATAGCAAAGGTTCGTGCATCCCCCGCCTGCTCAACTTATAGAAAAGTCCCTATAACCAAACCGTGTCGAAAGCCTTCTCAAAATCAAGCAGACAAGCACCCGTGCGTTGGTGGTTCTTGCATTTACTCCACTGAATGTCGGAAACCAGTTTCGACGCGACATGATTAGTGTCATGACTCGCCCTGACACAAACTGGTTGTGCGGAATGATGTTATTGTCCTCGACCCACTTCAAGAAGGCTCTATTGACAACCTTTTCAACGATCTTGTTAATATTCGAAAGCAAACTTATCGACCGGAGATTGGCAGGGTTCGTCCTATCTTCACCCTTTTTCGGGATAGGGTGTACCACATCTATGTTTCAATGCGCCGGATAATGTGCATTAGTCAGCGCATTGTTAAACAGCGTGGTAATAATATAAACAGCCTCCAGAGGCAGGTGTCTTAATACGACCTTTGGGGACCATGCGGACAGAATTGACTCACCAATGCCCTATTCTCATTGTTGTGATTATGGCGCAGCGTCAAAACAAGCGCCCAGGAAATCTACTTTCCCCTATGAGTCCTCGACCACGAAAAAACCGTCGTTTGATGCAGTCAGTATTGTATGTTCTGTATGTTCTCTGTTGTCTGGAAGATTCGGATGCAAGGAATATCATTGTGATCTTTACTCCTGAACAACTATTTGTGGAAACATATCCGGCTTACAGGTTTTTATAGAACAAATTGTATAGCCCCAATATAGACTTACAGATTTTTTGTAATATTCTTTAATCAGCTGCTTCAGTATTCGGATCTCTGAATTTAGCATCCTTACCACGCACCGGTTCGTTGTGGTCAGAAAATTGTCTGTGCAGCCGTTTAAGCCTCGAGAGCAGTCTACTTTTCCGTCGATATAGTGGCTCGATTGTACTTGTCTGTCTTTTGGAACGTCCTACCCGAGGAAGAGTTCGTTCCATCGTTCGTTTGATGGCGTCGGCAATAAATGGCAATCAATGTTATCATATGGGTCGTTCCCACTAGAACGTATATCTCGCTTTAACAATCTATAGAAGCGCGACCGTTGTGCTCTTTGATAATCAAATGAACACACTGCTTCGTACTCCTCCAGCACTTCGTATTGCGGCGGCGAGTCCGTAGTGGTCATTATCGTACTAAAACGCAAGCAAACAGTTCCGCGTGTTTTGATCTTTGTTTCTTCAGTTGAAGTCTTGCTTCTAATTCGAACTTGCACTCAATCATAATATTGAGGCGCCACCAATCGTAAAACTGGTTGCCCCTAGGGTTTGCAGTAACATTTCCATATGCCGCATGTTTGACATTAATATCTCCTGCCATTGTTGCGGTATAAATTCCCGCAACAAGGTCCACTCTTCGTCCCTTTACCCACCCTACCAATTCCCTCTTCACATTGGGTGGCGTACCTGGGATCTATAGAAGTGGAGGGGCAGACGTGGTACCATCAGCCATTGGCCCACTTCTCTCGAGCCTGAGGACAAAACCCCCACAGGTACACTCGGGCATGGACGGGTGGTCCAAAGCGGAGGAACCACTCAGGCAAGGGCTAACGCGCGGTGCACGAACCGACGGACGGTCAATGGTGCAGGACAACCCAACGAGTGGGAATATCCCACCAGACGGACGGTCTGCAACGGCGGAGTAGTGGTACGACATCCAAACACACTCCAAACAGACGGACTGTCTGCAACGGCGGAGTTGTGTTATCACATACCACCACACTCCCGAACAGACGGACGGTCTGAATACGAAGCAGACGTCAAACCAACTGCTTCAATCACAGGCAAATGAGCTGCGATGCAATTAGGGCGGGCGAGCGGACGGCCCCTTCTGTTAACAATTGCCCCGAACTACCAAAGTCACGGTAGGGTGTCACGATCGATGGGGGAAGGGATGACGCTCCCTTTTGATCCAACCCCGTCGATGGAGCAACGTAGGAGCACCTGGGGAATGCGGGCGGACGGCCACGTATACGCACCCCAAACCACCATGTCAAACTCACTGCGCACAGTAAAACACTTGGCCATATAACATCCACAATTAGAAGTAATGGTACGAGGACGAAAATGAAAGTGGCCAGAACAAACGATCGCAACTACCACGGAAAACTTTGCGGTTAACAAGCATCACGGGACAAGTGCAAGAATAGCACTTCCCCATTTCCCCAAACCTGCGCGCGATTCGACAGAGACAGCTAGATTTTAATTCACTTTGATTTTACTTTTAATAAGATTGGTTTCATTTACCGCCTTCCTGGGCGATTGTCCTTCCGACTATTCCATTGGTGCCTGGTCCTAGGGATTGTAATATCCTACCCCTTCAGGTGTGTTCTTCTTTGGGAGTATAAAAGGGAGGGAACATGTTCAAAACAATATAAATTTACTTTAATACTGCACTTTGGGCATTTTTTTTTTCAAAAGATTTATTAATTTAATGTCCTCCTCGAAAGATTCTTTTCGTTTACAATCGCGAAATGTCAAACTTTTAATTGTTTACATTGTCCAGGGTCGGCCGGGGAATTCGTTTGTCACTGAAGGCCTCCAACAGTGGCGAATTCTAAAGTCGGAGTGCGTGAGAGCATTAGCGGGACCAAGTCAGCGCACTTATGTAAAATATTACATAGTGTAGCGAAAACGGCAAGGTCCAGCTAAATGTGCGTGAATGGAGTGGGGAAGGAGCAGCGGTTGGTGATCTCAGAGCGACAACTGAATTACCGAGTGGGAGCCGTTGATTCCACTGCCCAAGTATATGTGGTTGTGGGGAAGTATGAAACAGTTGACAATCTCAGCGATACAGCTGAATTGTCCAGTGAGAACTGTCGTTGGCTCTGCTTCCCCAGGTTTGTATGAATGTATGAGTGGACAGCGGACGACGGACTGGACAAAAGATTTGACAATCACTTCTTGGTTGACCAGCGATAGTTCAAGACAGTTTTGTTAGCTTTGATTTTTTTTGGTTAAAGTAATTATTGGCGACATTGAAGAAAAGAACAAAAAGGAACAGTCGAGAAGGGCAGTGTAGACGAGTTAAGGAACACATAATTAAGGAAAAATACACCGGGAAGAGGTTAATTGTGCAGGCGGGACTGATATCCAAAGGACTAGGTTGGATTTACAGGAGTTCAGGAAGAGGAGAGGACGAAAAAAAAAAAACAGATAAGTAGAGTGATTTTGTGAGGGTAGTGAGGAAATTATTTGGAGGAAATATATCTCGGTCGGGACGGGCTCCGCCAAAATTCCTGAAAATCAAGGGGCACGCTGCGGCGTATCTCATTAAAATGTTCGTTAAGTTTTAAAACCAACTGTCGCTTAAATTACCCTAGACATAAACCGGAAGAGATTAGTGCAGACACGACTTACTTTCCAGTGCAACTAGAAGTACCGACCATTACGATATTCCCAGCTTTGTCAAACGTCAAGTACTTATACTTGCAAGCGGGAGACAAGATCTCTTTTTTTTTGCTTGTCGACTTTCAACTGGACTGGTCGTGTACTCTGGCTGCTGTAAGTACTACAATTTTCACTGATAAGTCAGTATTTGTTTTAATAAATTGCTTTTTAAACCAAGTATCACAGCAATACTTATTGAGATAATATGGACGTATGTTTCTGGTAACGCCAGCCCTCAGAATTTGGTGGATGCTGAAATGTGCCGATGATAGACGCGGATTATCCGAATAACCCACGCGGTACGCTACCACATCTCGAGGTAAAAAGTTATCATCAGGTACCTAACAGCATTCTCTAGACATTTATTTTCTTTATCTCTAGCAAACACCGATGCCCCTTAAAAGGTTTCTCGTGTGAAAACTGCGAAAAGCAAAAAAAATTGCCTTCGCAGCACGACGAACAAAACCGCCACAAACATAGATGCGTTTTGTCTCGAGAGCGCCGCATGCTCTGTCCATTTAAGTTCCCCCCATAAAGTCATCGTGAATTCATCCACCCAAGTACAAGAACTTGCTGGAACACATAAAATTACAGCAATCTACACATTCCGCTTAACCAGAAGCAAATCCGCACAAAACCCAACATAACCTACAAACACACCAACCACCTACAATCAGAGACAAAAAGAAGCAAAATTCATCGCCAATTACCAAACCCATCAGTCATTCAATTACACCTGCAGTACACAACAACTTACCTGCATTGATCAATCAAAATCCCTTCAGTGAAACCCATACTAAAATACTTACCTAATAACCTAAATTTTCATATAAAACATGCAAACAAATATAGTGATTCATACATTCCCTAAAAGTTAAATAATCAAACAACTACAACTATCATATTTGATCATAATTATAACGTGTGATTCTGTGATTGCTTACCTGCTTAAAACTTACATACCTACTTACCTTGCTATTATTTTAATTCAATTATCCGAACGTAATACTTAAAATTAATATCAATTTGCCTACTTAACTTAGTTTTATATTATGTCAAAAGCCATATAACATTTTATATAAAAGTGATAACCTAAAACATAACCTAAAGAATTTGAAAGGTACATGCGGCGACTACTGAAATTTGTGCACAAACTTCGGAGCAACATACGCAACATTTAACTGTGAGTATTAATAAAATGTCTTTGGCTTAACTTGTTCTACCTATTACAATATCAATCTGTAAGTAAATATCTAAAACTAAAACTATCAAGTTGATTTAAAATCCTAAGAATATTTATTGTTATCTATAATTTCTATAATTTTATATATATTATATAATTAATATAATTTCTTTAAACTTATAAAAAGTCTTACAACAATCACGCTTACACATATACGAGTACATGAAACATAATTATTTGGCTTTACATTTATTTTCAAATTCATCTAAGTTTCATAAATAATCGAAAGAATCACAAGTGAATTTTAATTTCCCCTCTAATTACGTTCATCGCATATTACGTTTCTAATTGCTAATTTTTAAGATCATACTGAATTTTTTTTTAAATAAAAGTTTAACTATAAAGAATCAAGTATTGTAATGCGGGAGTTATTTTTCCAATGTAGAAAGTATTCAAGTTGAGGTACATGCCATGATAATGGCTTGGTAAATTGTTTTGTTTAGTCGTTGAGTGATGTGATCGGTGATATAGAAAAGATTACTGTAGGGGCTTACCCACATCATGAAAGGCAACGGATTAGCCACGGTGCATTTGGCAATGACTATATGCAAGGGGAGGGTTCGCCCAGACGTCATTACATCGACGACGTCATAAACCACTGATGTGTATTGGTTCATATAACCTTTCTATTGATTCATTTTAGTCTTCTATCAATTCTCTCTTCTGGCACGATCATTTTTTTGTAAGCATAGGTAGATTATAAGCAGCAAGATCCCACCCCACCGACGAGCTGATGCTGTGCAACCGCAAGCGTGCCACCCGCTGCTTCACAACCAAGGTCATCTTACCATCTCCTTTATTGTACCCAAACCTTATGAAAGGTATACCTACCGCTTATGCTTCAACGCGACCATTTTCTTTTGGAATATTTTACACTTTCGGGATATCGCGGTCTTGCGCCATTTCAATAACGGCCTTTCGCTTCGTTTTGTATAACTGCAGTCCAAAAAAAAAAGTGGTTAATAAAATTTGCCGTGCTCCACCGGGGCATTTATAACGTTGTGGAAAAAAACGATTCGTCTTTTTTCTTTGTTTTCAGTTGCGGGAAGCGGTTTCCATTGGTCGGAATTTTCTGAATTTTTGAGGTTTTTCCTTTTTTTTTCAGTTTAGCACGGTTTCACAATTTTCCAATTGTCCAATCAACAAAAAATTGTGTGGCGCCCATTTTACTTATTGCCCTCGGGGAAAAAAATATTTTCCTCGACGACAGTAAGTCAGTAAGTACCTTTCACGTCATTTTTCGTTTAGATCAGTGAAAGTTTATCGAACCCACCCTTAGCTGAGCGACCGGGAATCCAGCATTATTTTCGCTGGAGATGCGCTTTGGCTTCTGACAGTTTGGTTGAATTTCGTGTTGATCGCAATATTTTCGCGTTTCTATCCGTACGATTAATTAATAATTTGCTCGCGAATTCAAAGTGTAACACCATGAAGTAATAATTCTCCTCCGGATTAAGCTGAAGGCAACCAAAAAGTGTCTCGTGCTCTGTCATACATAAGTTGAGTAGTCCAACACACTTACCTCTGCGCCACTGAGCCCACGCAATAAACATCAGTCAAACTGTTTAAGGTCTCAACGCAATCTTTTTTTATCCGCCAGGTGTCGCATTAAACTTTTCCATTCATCAATTCGGCAATGCTGAATAAGTGAAAGAATTTCTTTCCTTTTTGTTGAGGCAATACGTTTGCACTAGTTTATGTGTGCACACTGTTGAAGATAGCCATGTATCAGGTTCGCATGATTGGATTATGATACTATGTACTCAAAGCGCTTACGTATTAAACTTTAAAGAGAGAAAAAGAATTAAGAAAAGTAATGTACCTACAATCTTGTCCATCTATCGATTTTTAGTTGATGTAGCAACTCCCTCCTGAGTGAGAAGTGATTGATGAACAGCCCCAAAATACACATTTTGTTTTTGCTAAATAAAACAAACAGTCTTTCCTAATCGCAATTTCGTCTCGGGCAGTAGAAAGTAGAAGCCTTAATGATGAGGATTATACGAATAGGTAGCGACAACATGGAGTTTTCTGTAAATCGAAAATCTTTAGGGCGGAATCAATAGCTGATAGTGATTTATTGACGTTGTCCTGTTGCTGTTGATACGAGAAAAGATTTATAACCAAACGGAAGTAGTCCTGTCAAAAACCATTTACTTCTAAAGCTTACCATTCAAAAATACCATCTTCAAGACAACAAAACGGTTAGTACTTTTTTTAAGAAAAAAGCAAACAATTTACCATACACTTGGATTAAATTTCGTTTCTGATATTTAAGTTTCGGGGGCTATTAAACACACCAAAGAGCTTCATTGACTGCTTTTCGATTGCCCCACAGGAGATGGACCAATAAAAATGTGTCGCGCTTAATTAAGAAAAGCCATGCATTTGTAGAGCAATTTCCAATTTAAAAGTCACACCGTTGACGTTGTACTCATCGTCAGTGAACTGGGAAAATCCCATTAAAAACTTGACTTGCCCTACTTGCGCACATTGACGGTTGCGATTAAATCGTCCAAGCACACAAGTGGCTGCTGTCGATATAATTAATTGACTTGGTTATTTTTATGGCTTCCTAAATTTCAATTCGAAGAGTGTACATCTTGAAAATTTCCCTATTCTGTTGTCATTTTATGTGAACAAAATGAGAAGAGGTATGTGCAAATGGTGAGATGAGTGCGAGCACAAGTTTTACGATTCCTCCTTAAGCGATAATTTAATAATATATCTAACCATACATATGAATATAATACACACACATGCGCCCCATATATTTAGCTACGGCAACGGTTTACGACATCATTGGCGTCATCCTTAACAGATGAGATAGTTTGTAGGAGGTATCTGTTCTCTATGGTTTTCTTAATTAAAATTATGTTCTCATTTATACCGAAATTAAAAGTCTTAAATAGTATAGGGTTGGTATAGATTTTGCCAATCGGGTTATGAATAACCATAATTGGAAGAGTCAAGCTATATTTACCTACGATAAAATTATTAATGAAGTTCATAACTCCAGCAACGAGCTAATAATATTTTTATTGAAGTGATCCCTCATTCCAGAGTTAATAATTGTTAGAAATGCTTGCTAAAATGTAGCATGTTCTTGTTCTTCTTCATGGCGAGGTTAAAATGCGAGGATTAGTATTGTCAACCTCTTACTATACTGCATGGATAGGAAAGGAGTTAACAGTACACAAATTGTGTGCCATTGTCTGAAACAATGGTCATAGGAAGACCATCTATAGCAAAAATGGACTGCAAGACCTGAATAGTTTCCTTTGAATTCGTAACACTCATTTTGACTACGAAGGGGAACTTAGATAGAGCATCTACTACCACCAACCACATTTTGTTTAAGAACGGCCCCGCGAAGTCCACATGAATACTTTCCCAAGCTTGAATTGGACTGGCCAACTATGATACTCCTTCGAGTGATGACTTGCGTGACTTTGGCAGGCAGCGCAGGAAGCTACCAAAAGTTCAATCTGATCATCGATCCCAGGCCATCAACAGTACAGTCGGCTCAGATTCTTCATTCGACTGGATTCCCAGTGACATTGGTGCAGCAGGTACAGAACCTTTGGCTATAGGGCTTTCGGGATAACTACTCTCGGGCTTTCAGACTGAAAAATAATAATGTTAGTACACATACAAAGAACTATTAGTTTACTGTTGACGGGGAATTCGTCAATATGTGTGCTATAGATGTCTTCTATTTCCAAACATGACTCTTCTAATTCATCAAACTTCTTGTCGAGTCCAGCCGGCAAGCGAAATAAGCAATCTGGCTTGTTGTGAAGCGTTGTTGGCCGGCAACGAATTGAGTAATTATAAGCCATTAGACCAATTGCCCATCTCTGTAATCGTTGTATGCTCATTTCTGGCAGTTTCTTACTGGGATTAAATATGGTCACAAGGGGCTTATGATCAGTTATTAAGTCGAACTTTCGACCATAGAGATACTCATGGAACTTGTTGACGCCATAGATGATCGAAAGAGCCTCTTTTTCGACTTGACTCTATCTTCTCTGAGTCTCAGTAAGGGTTTTAGATGCGAAAGCTATAGGTCGTTCCGAGCCATCTGGGTACATGTGTGACAATACAGCGCCGATTCCATGTGAGGATGCGTATGTTGCCAACGAAATTGGAATGTTATCATTCAAATTCTGTAGACGTCTTACAGCCGCTAGTTTCATCTTGAGGCAATCAAACGCTCGTTGCTGTTCGGAGCCCCACTTATACTCTTCACCTTGGGACCTGAGTTTATTTAATGGTGTTGCGATCTGTGAACATTTTTGAATGTATTGATTATAATAGTTAATTTTCCATATAAATGATTGTAGCCCTTTAATATCCCCTGCACGAATCCCTTGGGCATCTATGATATGCCCTAGGTATTGTACTTCCCTGATTGCCAATTCCTGCAACGCAATCCATGCTCCTGCAGTCTGTCCAAAAAAATTTCCAAATTTCGTAAGTGCTCCTCATCCATTCTGCCGGACACAATTATGTCATCTAAGTAGGACGCACAACACGGAAGCCCTGCTGTAAGTTGCTCCATATACCTCTGGAAAATTCGAGGTGGGCTCGATATTCCGAATGGCAGACGTTGATACTGATATAAACCGAATTCGGTGTGAATTACGGTATACTTTTTTGACCTCTTGTCTAATGGTACTTGCAGGTAGGCATAGGTAAGGTCAATTTTTTAAAACAAGCGGCCCCCTTGCAAGCGGTGGAATAATTCCTGAACTCGTGGTACTGGATGTCTATCCGTTTCTAATTGTGAATTCACAGTAACCTTAAAATCTCCACAGATACGAAGGGCTCTATTGGGCTTAGATACTACCACAATAGGCGCAGCCCACTGACTTGTCTCAATCGGCCTCAGGATGCCTTTACTCTCAAGTCGCTCAATTTCAGATTTCACTGCTTGTTTTAAAGCAAAAGGCGTTGGCCTATACTTGCAATATTTGGGTTGACTTCCCGGTTTTAGTATCAAATGAGCAACGTATTTAGTGCTTTCACCCAACTGATCACTTAAAAGAACTTTGTAGCGTTCACACAAAGGCTTTGGTTTGCTTTAACTCAGTCTTTGAGTGCAAAGAAATGGATGAAACCTCACTACAACCGATTACCTGAACACTGACATTAAACTTCAAACCATTGAAACCACCGCCTCAATCACATCTTTAAGACGAACCACCCCACCGCCATAAGACTTAAGTACTTTCTCAGTCAGCGCACATGGTGGACAACCAAGTTCTTTATAGTCCCATTGACCGATGAGAGAGCAAGTTGCTTCAGTGTCTACCTGGAATTCTATAGGGTGGCCATTGACATTGAAAGTCGTGAACATTTTGAGCCGTTGATACTTCTTCGATTTGGTGATTCGAGTGAACCTCTGGTGCATGGTACTTGCCCCTCCTTTTTCGTGACGCTGATCTCCCACGTGATTTTGGGTGAGAATCTGCTGCTGTATTGGACGACACAAACGCTTTTTATGTGCCCCTTTTTATGACATTGATCACAAACGGTATCTTTATAATAGCACTGATTTCTATTATGTCTAGTCCACACCCGAGGCATGATTTACGAACAGAAACATTATTGAACTTTGACTTACTTGTCTTTGGCCTGTAATGTGTCGTGTGCGACCAGTGTCCTGAAGGGTGTGGTGGATTCCGGTCTTGTTCAAGTACGTTTTAAAAGTGTCGCTCTTGAACGGTGAACCGTTATCCGTGTGAACATCTTCGGGTACTCCAAAGATGGTGAACACACTGTCTTACAAATATTCCACCAGTGCAGAGGAACACAACCTTTTCTGATCTGGTAGACTAGATTGGTTTTCAAGCACACGTTCACGAAGATGTTGGTAATCTGACGAGTCAATGGGGTCGATTGTCCATCGCTTTCGGGGAAGGCTGTGTCAATTGAGGAAAGGACATGCTCAGGCTCACGCTCAGTTACACCTTTGAGAGAGAATATCGGGAACTATGCTTTGCGTTCCCCGATGATGTTGAATCTCAAAGTTGTAAACAATAAAAAAAAACATATCTTGTAGCGTCGACTGAACATTTATTTCGGGGAAGTCTATGTTAATCGAGAACATGGCATTCTCATTTACACCTTTGAGAGAGAACATCGGGCACTACGCTTTGCGTCTCCGACGATGTTCAATCTCAAAGTTGTAAACAATAAGAACATAAATGGTTGTGTCGAAACTTTGTGCTCAATTTTTTTTTTTTTTTTTTTTTTTTTTTTTTTTTAAGTTTATAAGAAAAGAAATATGTCAATTAATTATATTATAATAATAAAATAATATTATTATATGTCAATAATTATTCTTATAAAGGTAAATAAGGTAAACAAAATTAGTATGAATATGATATTTAAATATAGAAATTTTCTTCAAAAATAAATAATTAGCTTTGAAAGAACAAACAAAATTAAATTATAATAAGAGGAAAAAAAATAATACGTTTTTGTCATGGTTGTTATATAGCAATGAAATATATTAAATTCATGTTTGAATGTGTTTCTAATAATAAACAAAATATATAATGTTTCTAGGTAATAGAGTTATGTCGAAGGAAATAATAGATAGAGTTATAATATTTAAATATAATAGAGTAGGCCTTACAAAGAGAAATGTCTTTTGCAAGGGAAAATACAAAAAAGAAAAAAGTATTTGTTTGTATAAGTAATATGATCAATGGTAACTTGGTTGATAAATGGTGATGGTGTTCCCTTGGTTGGGTAAGAGAAAAGATAGGAAAGTGAAATCAAGATAGAAAAAAGATGTTTGATGGTATGGCGGATGAATGTTTCCTTAACTGGAAATGCCTTCATAATTCCAGCCATACAGGAATAATGGATTGGGAAACAATAGAGTCGGTCGAACTTCATCTAGATTTACCAGAATGAGTTCGCAATTCCATTACTGCTACTGTTTCTCGAGTAAACAAAAAAATAAAATTATTATTATAGGTGAAGATGCAATAGCGTCGGTCGACAATCATCTCGATTTACAAGAATGACTTCGCAATTCCAATACTTCTAAAAAAAATGTATGATAAATGGTATGGAACCAAACGTACTGGTCGTAAAATAGAAATTGAAGTTCTAGAGTATTCCGAATACATTCGGGACCAGGAAAATTTTTGTGTGGAGAACCACAAGAGCTGGTCGTAACAAAAAAAATAAAGATTTATGTTACGCAATTCCAAACACGAGGTTTCCACTGTTGTGAACCCCAAAGCAAAAGAGCAAGCTCTCCTACTTCGGGCCCCACGTTGGGCGCCATTTTGTAATGTGTCGTGTGCGACCAGTGTCCTGAGCCCTATGTTTTGCACTCGCTAATCCCTAAATCTACCGACTATCCACAATTCATTGTGAACATAAAATTACTTACCTTTAAAATTAAATACCTTTAATTAAGTTACCTTTAATTTTAGTGAACAGGCCTACCTCGATTTTCCAACTGATGTACCTCGATTTCCTTGTCGTTCATTGATATATTGTCTTTAAATATAACGTTCGACGCCTGCGTGGTTTCAAATAAGGCGGTGATATCTTTCACTTCTTCCAATGTTGGATTTTTCTTTTGTGTGATCGCCATACGAAACCACCACCATGTCCCGAATCATGTATAGTCTGCATACGATTGATTACAGCCAGCCTTCGTGCAAATAAAACTGCAGTCCCTGGCTAAACCCCTTAGGATTGCGATCCATTCCGAGTACTTTTGGGCGGCTGACATTTTGTGCTTGAAAAACTTGCACCGTGAAACCAAAACGTGCCATTTTTGAGCAAAATGTTTAGTTAATTTCGAAGAAATCTCTTTATATGTATGTGTACTTACATCTTGGGTTTCCAATAACTTCATCAGTAATTCGTTAAGAAAATTTCTGCACGATGATAAGAATAATGGTTTTTACTTATTGTGTTCGTCTATTCCATGTGCCGAAAAGTGCTGCTGCAGTTGGAAAAGATATGTGTCCCAATGCTCCTTCTGTTCATCAAATGGTCGAAAGTTTGGGATCGACTTCGATGCTGACGGATTCTTTTGTAGCACTTTCTCCAAAAATTTTTGGTTATCGGCCATCATATTTTCCGTTCATGTTTGTTGCCTGGACATTACTTCCTGTAAGGCTTGCTGGTCCATTTTTAAAAATAAATCCTCGTCGCCACTTTTGTATCTTGTTATAATTTTCTTTATTTAATTCATTTAATTCATTAAAACAAACTTATGATAAATTCAATTAACTAAACTAATATATGTATGTATGCAATAATTTATGGATCACATGTACGTGCGTAGGGAATGGCGGTTCAACTCGAAGTGTCATCTCAGAACCAACAGTAGAGAGAGATGACTGCAGTGTTCACCAGTTGAAGTTGTAAACACTGTCTGCTGACATAACTAGTCTAGGGTCCACGTTACAACAAGTATCCACCAGGATGTGTGAGCTGCTGAGCACTAGATTAGCAGAGACTCAAACACCATCTGGAACCATCAGAGTGAACACAACAAGAGGATGTCCACAAAGAGCGGTGCTATCACCCTTAATGTGGAGCCTAGTTGTAGACGAACTGCTGGAAAAATTAATCAACCATTCTACTGATTGCCTGGGGTAGGTTTGAAGAAACACTTGCCCCTCACCAAGGGTTTCTTCAAATTAAAGGCTTAAAGTAACCAAGGAATGGTGCCATACTGTCGGACTCAATATCAATCCGACGAATACGATAGTACCATTCACAAGGAAAAGACAACATACGGAGCATGGGCTAAACGAATCTGTCTTTCTGTCACATCATGCCTAGCGACTATCTGGGCCAAACCGCAGGCAGCCCCTAGATGTTATCGATGAATGGAATGGATTCTCAGTCAATCCTCTCAAAACTGAGGTTGTTCCCTTTACTGCTTATGGATTTACACGGCTATGATATGCTCATTTCCAGCATATGCGTCGGTTGTTTTGTGAAATAAGCTTTCACGTAAATACGCTACTGCTGCTTCCGCCAAACTCAAATGAAGGAATGTCTCGGCTGCACGGAGGCCCTCTCCAGCACGTATGGCTCCGCCGTAAATGCATTATTGATCAGTGATCACATTTAACAACAGGTGGATTTTGGTATAACTCGCACTGGAGGTTTGATGACCCTGCGGAATGGTTGTTTTTCGACTGATGTCTTATGGATATGCCGTCCGTTACAATGACAACGAAACTTCGGCTGATGCGCAATTACTAAGTCGACTCGCCGTGTTCAAGACTGGCTCTGGCCAGACGTTAAGCTAAGAAAAGAATTTTCACGGATAGCTCCAAAACCGATCAAGGATGTGGTGATGGTGTTTTCATGGAGATCGACAACAATAGACTTTACTTCTCGTTAGACAATAATGCTTCAGTCTTCGGCAAGGGGACTTATGCTGGTGGAAGGGGCGGAGTATTTGCATCTGTAGCGACAGCCAAGCTGCGCTTAAGGCATTTAACGACCTACAAAATAGTTAGTGAATGCAAGATCTCTCAGAACTCGGACGGAAGGCTGAATGCACTTAGACTTGTCTGAGTTGCGGGTCATAACGAGGTCACAGGAAATGAGCTCTCCGAGGAATTCGCTAGACAGGGCACAGAGGAAGACTTTTCAGTTACTGAACCGGTGTTCCATTGACTGTTGGGTTTCATATGAACTCAATCGCAGATGTCATGACTCACCAGGATGCAGGACAGACTAAACGAATTCTTCCCGACGTCTGTAAAAAATCTGCGGCATTCTTGTTGTCTCTTACGGGTCATTACGCTTTTGCCAAGCATCTTAAACTTAAGCGATACCACCAACTGCGAAGCCTGTGGATTGTCCGTCGTATCAAGTGTCAAGCTCCTACTTCTTTTTCATTAAAAAACGAGAACATTTCAGTAAAAGTGGCGTGTTTTCCTGACAATATAATGAACCAGTATGCAGTCTGACTGCTCCAGTGCAAAAAGTCTCGCACACCAACAAAAAACGGCTCATAGAGTTTGCGATTGTATATTCTCCTCCATGCGCCCTCCTAGCACACAGGACCAAATATCCAACGAAGTTTTTTTCTTTCAAATTAACGGAATATAAGTTTTCCTCGCCTATTTTTCGTCCAGCGCCATAAAGCAGAACTAGCAGTAGGTGTCTGTGTTTTAAAGAGCTTACTCTTGGTCTTCCTGGTAAGGAGTTTTGTATCCATTTGTTATGTAGCAACGATTTCTTAGGGCAATTCTTCGTCAGATATCTACTAAGACGTCATTCATGGAGATGATGTTTAATCCGAGGTGTTGACAGTGACGTTTTCTTATAGTCTGTGGACAGATATTTGCTTGTTTGTTGAAACAGGTAAGTAGGTAGGTATTTGACTTTCTGTTCGTTGCTTTCAAAACCAACCTCAGTATTGGTTGACCAACAATAGAAGAGTAGGAAACATTTATTTAATCGTCTGGGAATGCTAGTATAGAGTTATCATAGTTATCCCACAAAGAAGTCACGATACTTGCCAAGCAAATTCAAACGCAGCTGCACCAACGCAATACCATTCCATTAATTTCTTCTCTCATATTTGTCTTTGGAAAAGATTCCTCCCCTTATCACAGAGTAATACAAGCATACCATCCCTACTGCAGTACGGTAAAATCCATCAATTCACTGATTGGATGCCATGAATTAGTGAGTTCATTTGCCATGAATATCACATTTCCGAAATCAGAATTGGTCCTTTGCAATGAACAACAGCGTTGAAAAAATAAATATGCACACAAGATTACAAACAGGATAACATAAACATTTTACTCCACGATTGGTATTCGGATAAAAACAGGAAATGCTCTCAGGAAGCTCATGAAGGCGCGTGCCTCTGCAATCTTGCTTTGGGTCATAATTATAATAAAACTAGGACTGCCCGTTATCCGGATGCAAATGTCCGAAATACAGGAAATGTTTTCCATTACTGTGTCCAGCGGAAAGAGTGAGACCAGCAGTAACAAAATTCTTCATCATGAATCTATTCTTGTGTTGTGGTTCCTACTTTTAATGAATTCATTCCCAAAGTTAAAGCTTAATATAACAACTATATACAAAGCCGTTATTACATTGAGTCAAAGTACGCGGGGTTAAGAAAAGTACGATATACATTTTATTCATCCCCTGGCGTGACGAAACCGTAAACTTTTTTTTATTATTATTCTTTTCTTTTTTTGTTGCTTCCACTGGAGGCAGGGCATGACATCTCTGGTATAATGTTTTCATTACATAGCTACTCAAAGAGAGAGAGCGAGGACAAAAAAGCTTAATAACGTACATTAACGCAATAACCTGCGATTATAAGGAGGAAGGTGCTTATAATCCTGCGAATCGCCTCTGGAAAAGAAAGTTTTTTCATGTCCTGCTTTATTGAAAATGACCTCCCTTGTTGCGGATATTTGCGCCCTTTGAGAGGTAATAGAAGCTTAGGGCATATTGAAAATTATAAGTACCAAGGTGGAAGCTGCCTCGCTGCAGGGGTGGGCTATGGTTTAAGTGCTTATTGTTTGAAATTGAAAAAAACGCATTTTCTATAAAAATGTATTTAATGGAAGGCACCTTTAGGTCATTGCTGACTAATAAATTGGAAGGTGGCATTTCATTTCAGTCGCATGGATGTAATGAAGAAAAAAATCAGAATATTTTTGGGGGAATTTTAGATAATTTTGACTCGGAAAAAGGTTAGAGGCTCTGTTACGCCTTCAAACAAAACTCGAATAAGCCAAGTGGAACCGCTGGATATAATTTCTTTGCTATTCATACAAGGTCACGCTGTCACTTGCACTTTTCCCCAACTATGATTGCATACATAACATATGGAACTACACACGTTTGTTAACGCAAGTGAAAACGGATATGCTGCAGTGTCCTACCGTCGACATTCTTATTGTTGATTTGTTTCAAACACAAGGGTAGCACAATTATTATGTATTCCCCGTTTATTCATCGCAGCAGACACCGCTATCCGATTCACAAAAAAAAACTACTCAACTTAATTAAAGCAAAAAAAAAACTCAAAAAGCCGGGATTTTCAAAACGCTATATCCTCCGCCTCCGCCAAAAATATCTAGTCCGATGTGAATTTACCAAAAACCATTCAAAAGCTAATGTGTTCTAGGTTGAGAACCAAAACAAGGGATCACTTTCGAAGACAACACAATGTGACAAAGTTTTTTTTTTTTATTTTCAAAACAAGTGTTTTCCGTTTTTTATCTTTTTTTAAAAGTTTAAGTAAAAGTCGGTGAATCACAATTTTTTTTTCTACCCTCAGACTTTCTTTCGTCTGCAAAAGCTTTACTAATTGAATGACATTGTGAAATACTCAATGCGAAAGTGATCTCTTATTTGTATACCCTTTTCTAAGGGTATATTTGACGCGAAGTTTGTAGCATACCTTAAGATTGCTCGTAGACCACTAAAAGTTTCTATATTTATGATCAGCATCGATAGTAATGTCGATCTAGCCATGTCCGTCCGTCCGTCTGTCGGTAAAAATTAGGTCCATAAACTGGACCTAGAAAGCTGAAATTTTAACCATATACATACTCTCTAGGTGCCCGAAAAAAAACAAATTTATTGAAAAAATCGAGTTTTGAGCTAGAAAGCTGAAATTTTTCTTGTATGATCTTTGGCTCCTAAAACTTCTCGGGAGGTAGAATTTTTTTAAACCCGACCACTGACACGCCCACAATTAAAAAAAAACAATTTTATTGAAAACTCAAAGCTTGAGCTAGCGAGCTGAAATTTATAATATATACTTTTTAGGGGCCTTTGACTTGACTTTTAAATTCATTTTTATTAATTATTAGCTTATATCAACTTATATACTAGACAAAAATGAGTAAATCTAACTTAAAATTAACAGGATACTTATTCTAGATTATTGATCCTTATGCGGACGCCCTCCTTCGCGGGGGTCAGTCACCTTGACGTGTGTACCATCATTGCATTCGATGGTGCCGGTGCGAAGGCTTATGGCGCAGCTTCAACGGGCTATGCTGTCTAAGGGCCACCCATGACAGACAGGCTGCTGACGAGCGTCAACCAAGTATTGACCCGGACTCTACGTCCCCCTCTCCTCTTTTCTCTCTCAAAGCGCAGTTAAGTGTACCACTATGCGGCCTTTACAGGACAATACGTCCTTCCAAATTCCCCTCCTTTACCACCTGGGCTGGACGTAAGGTGTCATACGACCCGTGCCGAGAGTCAACCTGGCTGAGGGCCCAGTCATCAAATAGCTCAGTCGCGTACGGAGTATCCGGAAACCTGGCGCCCTCCGGATTAACTAGCCTTATCTGCACAATGCGGATCTCTGTGCAGATGGACCTCTTTTCTCCGCTACTCGTGGGACTTAATATGAAACCTAACAAAACAAAACAAACAAAAACGAAACAAAAAAATTTTACGGCCGGTTCCCCTTTAAAACCGGACGGTAGTACGGCGACCAAACTGTCTACCGGCAAAGCTCTTGTGGCACCAGCTAGGATTGGGACTGTGGATACACATGGTCCCTCCACTAGCGGTTGCGAGCAAAAAAAACCCCTTCCCAACAGAGAGAGGACTATGCATCATGGTCCCCCCTCTGCTGGCCCTTCAACTACCACCGCGTCTGCAAGGCTGACTGAAGGAGGGACTGTGCCTTCTCATGGTCCTTCTGGTGTCGGCGCAAAACCCACAACCAAACCCAATTCTGGCGGGGGTGGGACTGTGCATCATGGTCCTTCCCACACCAACAGCGCCGGATCGCGTCATCGCAATCCGTCCTCGACGAATTACAAAAATCGTCGTAATGCCATCCGGATCCAGCGTATGTGTGGCAACATCGCGGTGAAGGACAGGACCCCGGACCTAATCGCGAAACTGGCATGGGCCCAACAAATCCTCAGTAAAACCAGCGGGGATTTGTCGACAAAACGCCAGAGATCAGTGGAAGGGACCATTTCGGTTCCCAAGAGACAGAGGGTGCACAACACCGGCAACCCTCCCACTACCGCATCTCACAGGCCTTTTAGCGAGGTCCTTAAGGACAAAATTGTGATCGCGGTTATAGACCGTAGTCACATAGACGGCACTATCTCCCACGAAAGATGGGATGATGTAATATCTGCGCTCTCGGGCAACTACTCCTCATTCATGAGAGAAAACCCGGGACCACCGCCGCTAATCCATGAAGGCGGGTGGCATCAAGGCCACATCAAGCTGGTCGCATGCAGTGACCAAAGATCGGCTGACCTCTATAAGCTTGCGATTAGTAGGCTTGGAGAGGTGTGGCCCGGCGCAAGGCTCGAGGTCGTAGCGAGGGAGGATATCCCCTGCCGGCCAAGATCGCGCATATGGATCCCCCCAAATCCATCCACTCCAGAGGACGTCTTAGACATTCTAAGATCAAGCAACCCCTCTCTACCGACCCATAACTGGAAGGTGGCGAAACTGGAGGAGCAAAAGGGCTCCCACAGATGTGCGGTAGTCATTATCAATCAGGAAACCCTGGCTCCCCTGGCAAAAACAGATGGCCTCATACGATTTGGCTGGATCGAGGTCAAAATGAGGGTGTACAAAAAGGACGAACTCGAGGCGGGAAAACTTCCTCCTCCTTCTCCTCACCCTGAACTCTCGAATGATGAGCCATCTACCTCGTTCCCTTCGCTGGAGGACGATGAATCCGCCGATCATGCGGCAACTGCAAAATCGTCACTCTCCGTAAGCGATATACAATCGGATATGGAAACTGACGATTTCCTTGACAGGGTTCTTCTGAGTGAAGATGAACTTCTTAGTTCGTCTTCGGAATTGGAAGGCCTAAATAACACCGTGGTGGAGGTGCCTCAGGATTGTAGCGACAATGCTGCAGCTAATCCAGATTAACCTCCAACACTCCATCAAGGCTTCGGCCGCTCTCGTTCTTCGCCTCTCTAAAGGCGGGGAAGATGTCGTCTTGATCCAAGAACCATGGATTGTACACAACCTGGTTCAAGGACTCAAGACTCCTGGATATTACTCACTGTATGTGACCGACAAAGGTAAACCAAGATCGTGCATACTAGTGAAAAGAAACCTTAATGCTTACTTACTCCCTAATTTCAGCGATCGGGATATAACTGCTGCGAGACTGGAGACTGCAGGCAGATCAGTCTGGTTGGCATCGGCATATCTCGCCCACGACCACGTGGGACCTCTCCCTGGTGATAACCTGGAGAGACTGATCGAAGAAGCAAGGAGGCAGAAGGCTGAACTCATAATCGGCTGTGATGCTAACGCACATCACACCGTATGGGGAAGCTCGGATATCAACAACAGGGGTGAGTCACTTTTTGATTATATCTTAAGCACCAACCTCATTGTATGTAACATAGGTAATGAACCCACTTTCATTACCAAAAATCGACAAGAAGTCCTTGACATTACTCTTGTCTCCGATACCATCAACGACATGATAACGGGTTGGAAGGTCTCGACTGATCACTCCTTCTCTGATCACCGTTATCTTCAATTCAACCTCAATGTTGATCCTCCCTGCCAACCCATTTTCCGCAATCCTCGGAAAACCAATTGGCCCAAATACAGAGAAACTCTTCGCGGACTAGTTACCTCTGAACTTTTAAGTCCACCCTGTAACTTTTCCGAGCTTGACGGCAAGGTCTACGAGCTCACCTCGGCTCTCAATAAAGCGATGTCCGCTTCCTGTCCCCTCATACGACCTATGGGGAAGAGAAAGCCACAATGGTGGAGCCAGGAACTGGGACCACTCAGAAATAATTGCAGGAAACTCTTCAATCGCGCTAAAAGCTCGAGATTACTTACTGATTGGGACTCCTATAAGGAAGCTCTCAAATTATACAAAAAAGAGCTAAGGAAAGCCAAAAGATCATCCTGGAGACTCTTCTGTGGTAAAATAGAAGAAGTCTCTGAGGCATCTAGGCTAAGAAAAATCCTAGCTTCAAATCCAACCATGCCCAGCTGTCTAAAGAAAGCTGATGGATCCTGGACGATATCTAGCGAGGAATCGCTCAATCTGCTACTTGATACCCACTTCCCAGGAAGCTCCAATATTACCGGGTACACTGATCTGAATAGATCACTGGCACAGGTGACTCTTTCTCAAGGTCTGATCACAAGGGACAAGCTGCTTTGGGCACTAAATAGCTTCAAGCCCTTCAAGTCTGCAGGACCAGACGGCATAATACCTGCCGAATTACAAATGTGTTCAGATATCATCACACCAGTATTGGAGATGATTCTGAACAGCTGCTTAAAAATGGCATATATTCCTCAGGCTTGGAGAGAAGTGAAAGTGGTCTTTATACCAAAAGCGGGGAAATACTCCCATGTCAGCCCAAAAGACCTGAGACCTATTAGTTTATCATCATTCCTCCTCAAAACGTTGGAGCGACTGATTGATATCCATCTCCGTACCAACATAAATACGCAGCTTCTATCTGCGTCTCAACATGCATACTGTAAGGGTAAGTCAGTTGAAACTGCCCTTCACTCTCTGGTACGCACTATTGAATACTCCCTTCATCACAAGGAGTACACTATGGTTGCTTTTCTGGATATAGAAGGCGCCTTTAACAACGTGGGTACATCTGCAATCACGAATGCACTGACAGCACTGAATGTGGAGGGTTCGCTTGGTGAATTGATTAATCTACTGCTCACAAGTCGGATTATCAACTCAAAACTGGGCGTTTCATCCGCCAGGAGGTCTGTCAGTAGAGGCACGCCGCAAGGCGGGGTCCTTTCCCCCCTTCTCTGGAATTTGGTGGTGAATGAGCTACTGATATACCTGGAAGGGGTGGGCTGCAGGGTGATTGCATATGCGGATGACATTGCTATAGCCGTCTCCGGGAAGTACCTTAACACTATAAAAGAACTCATGCAAAATGCTCTTAACAAGCTAAAAAAATGGGCTAATCGCTGTGGCTTGGGTATCAACCCCCACAAAACAGAATTAATCCTCTTCTCCAGGAAACACAAGATTCCGCACATCGACCCACCCTCTATTGGTGGTATAAGATTAGTATTCTCTGACGAAGCTAAGTTCTTGGGTCTTATCTTCGATAGGAAGTTAAGCTGGAAACCCAACATACAAGAAAGGGTAAAAAAAGCCACAGTGGCACTTTTCTCTTGCAAAAAAGCCATTGGCAACAAGTGGGGTCTACAACCCCGCATAACGCATTGGCTATATGTATCGGTCGTAAGACCGATTCTCACATATGGGGTTGCTGTCTGGTGGACTGCCCTAAGTAAAGCTATAAACTGTGCTAAGCTTGGCAAAGTCCAACGCACAGCTGGTTTGTGCATAAGTGGAGCACTCCGTACCACCCCCTCTGCAGCACTCGATATCCTGCTACATCTGTTACCACTCGACATTTTTAGTAGGCAAACAGCAGCCTGTTCTGCTGTCCGCCTTAAGGCTACCTCGCAGTGGGTTAACAATAACATTGGCCACACCACCATTCTGGACTCATTTGAGTCTCTACCAGGAAACATAGATTACACCATACCCCAATTACAGTTTGGAAAGAACTTTCAAGTCACTATTCCTTCCAGATCATTCTGGGAGGACGCTGAATTTGAGGAAGTTAAAGCGATCCACTTCTACTCCGATGGATCAAAAACTAGTGACGGGGTTGGTGGCGGCGTTTTCTCCGAAAGACTAAATCTGAGTCTCTCTTTCCGTCTCCCTAATCACTGTAGCGTATTCCAGGCGGAGATTATGGCGATAAAAGAAGCCCTGACGTGGCTGAAGAGAAATGTGATATCCACAAAGGATATCCGTATCTTCTCGGACAGTCAGGCCGCGATCAAGTCCGTGGATTCAGTATCTTCAAACTCCATTGCAGCCCTCGACTGCCGTTCATCTCTTATGGAGATGGCGGAGCAGTTTAACATTCACCTCTGTTGGGTGCCGGGGCATAGAGATATTCCAGGAAACTGCAGTGCTGATGAACTCGCCAAAAAGGGAACCAAACTCCCCCTTTTACCTGAAAAGGGTTCTCTGGGTATCCCAATCGCTACCTGCAAACTTTTATTCAAGCTATCCGCAATCGAGAGAACAAACCTTAGGTGGACAGGTAGTAATACATGTCTAGCGACTAAGCACATCTGGCCAAAGCTGGACCTGCGACGCTCTAAGAGTCTGATCTCACTAAACCGACTGCATATTAGCTCCACTATAGGTGCCATTACAGGGCACTGTCTGATAGGCAAGCATGCATCGAGGCTTGGCGTTTATTCTAACGATTTCTGTAGAAGTTGCTTGGACGAGGAGGAGGAGGAGACTATACTTCACCTTCTCTGTACATGTCCAGCTCTCTCCCATAATAGAAATCTTCATCTGGGAGATTTCTTGCTTAACAATCTCAACGACTTGGCTAACGCTGACGTTAGAAGTCTATCGCGCTTCATAAGAAGCTCTAAATGGTTTAACTAGTAGTGGGGAAACCCCTCGATCCGTGTGGCATCACAATGGACCTAATCCTGGTCTAAGTGTGTCGGCCTTCTGCTGACAGCCACTTCAACCTAACCTAACCTAACCTATGCGGACGCCCTAAACTTAACTCTATCTTATAATTATTGCCTTTCGGCCTAAAAACTATTTTACGAACTAATCTTACATATTATGTTTTCATCGAGAAAATTTTTAAGAAAACTCGGCATCTTTATCAAATTTTATATTTTTATATAAAAAAACAAATTACAAACTACCTACTCTACTTACTTAAACTACTTAACATATTCTAACTATAATTAGGATTCTGAGCACTCGTTGCATTACGAAACAAGTGGTCAAATTCCCAATTGCTTTCCGAGCGCCTGGCAGTCGTCAACGTGCACACGCGCCGCCGTGAGCTGACTGATGCCTTACAGAATCAATCACCTCCCGGAAGCACCACCACAAGTTGGCGAGCCCGGCCCCTCCCAGAAACGCCCTAGCTAACGTAGTCTATCTTACAAACTAAGAGGATGTTACCTAGAGTAACGCACCGTCTTGGGAGGGCATGTTGAACCCTCCACCCTCAAAAAGCCACCAAAATTCGGCAAATTGCTTTTCTGTATCGAATTTATCCCTCTCCGATATTGCGGTACTAAAACGGAGGAACTCATGAGCATTGGCGACGTCCTCGCCGCGGATGAGTCGCTTATCTCTCGCACTGCGGTAGCGGTGGTATAATACCGGGATACCATCCCTCGTCTGTACCAGCCCTTTTGCATCAATATGGATAAATGCCTCTGGTGGGATAAAGCCAGACCGGAGTGTACTCTCTATGTACATTTCATTGGGGTAGTAAGCCCCAAAGATCAGACTATTGTCGCTGGCCATCGCCCTTGCAACGTGCCTTCGAGTCACCTTAATGAGAAAATTGTCAATCCTATTCAACTGAGCCCCATCGTATAGGACCTTGTTGGGATAGTATTTTATATAGTTGGATTCAGGCGTTCGGAACAACCGGAGACAGGTCCTAAGACATTGTCTCTCCAAAACCCGAATCTTTTCCATATAGCTAGGCGCTATATTAAACCATAATGGACAACCATAAGCGATGATCGGCCTTATAAGGGCCACGTAGCAAATGACCTTCACTCTGGAGTCAAGTTGACTGCTATGAAACAGTCTCCTTGTTAGAGCATAAGCCTTCTTGGCCCCAGCAAGACAAGCAACTATATGTCTATCGAAATATAGATACTGGTCAAGCCAGATACCTAGATATCTAACTGCGCTTCTCACCGCCAATGGCTGCCCATTTTGTCCAATAATGGCCAATTTTTTCCAGTTTTTTCTGGTATCCCTAGAGGCCCCAGCCAATGGAGTTCTGAACAAGATTGTTTCCGTCTTCTGAAAGTTGATTTTCAACTTCCAGTCGTCGCAATATCGCTTAATTTGATCAAAGTCACGCTGCAAAAGGATATTAATGACCTCGATTTTAGGACCTGATCTGTATGCCACCAAATCGTCGGCATACGCTATAGCATGTCTGAGTGAACCCACCAGATCACTCGTGTAAATGTTAAACAGGATCGGAGAATTGACCGCCCCCTGCTGTAAACCGTTTTTAATTTCAAAGACTCTGCTCGAAGTCAATTTTTCAAGAAAACTCTCAAACAAATTTGAAAAACTAAAAGATTTTTGTCAATATTTTTTTAAAATAATTTTAAGTTATTATTTATTAGGTACATACGAGTATATTCATTTTTGTTGCTTTTTGTCTCCAGTTGAACAAGCTTTCCGAAACGCGTAGCGAAAAAATAAATTCTAATATAGAAACAAAATAATAACAAGTTGTGATAAAATTTGAAAAATTAAAAAATAAAAAAAAAATATTAAACCTCTCTTTTTTTTAAACTGGTACATATATCATCATTCTTTAAGATTTTATTATAACAAAAAATATTACATATCATATAGGTAGGCATCATTTTTATAAAATTAAATTTAATCTTCTGGCCTTCTGCGTTGCAAATATATCTGAAACTTCCTCAATTTGTCGATGAATTGACATTAACGCCAATCCTGTTAATCTTTCTTCACCGGTAGAATTTCCCAGATAAGTTTTTAGACGTTTCATTGTCGAAAATGTTCTTTCCGGTGTACATGTTGAAACCGGTAGTGTCGCCAAAATTTTAAAAAGCTTGTGGATGTTAGGAAACAGATCCTTATTGCATTCCCCAAGAGCTGTTATTGCACTCTTTGAACGCTCTGTATCTTTGTGTGTATGTCATTTTGTCTTCTATAGCGTAAATTCAGCTTTTAAAGTGTCCCAATCCAAAAAAGATTTATAAAATTTGAAGTTTTCTTCGTTATAATTTTGTTCGTTTTTGCAGAGGATCGATGGAATCAAAATGCAAAATTGTTTTGAATTCCCGGATGATATTTTCGCGTATTCCTTGGAATGCGTTTGTTATTAATTCCACATGTTCCAATCGAGACACTAAGTCGCATGAAGGGGGTTGTAAGATCTTACAAAGTGGCAATGTATATATAAACAAACTTACTGCAAAATCACAAGCTGAAATAGATCTTAAAAAGCAACTCGCCTTCGATGACGTATCAGAGTCCTTATCACTACACAACTCTTCCAAAGCATCAATTATCGCTTTAAAAATTTCCTTAAACCTCATCAACCCATCATGGTTTTCCACAGAGCGTGTTTCACACATTGCTGTTAATTTTTTTCATTTATTTTGAGGATAATTTTGTTTAATCATTTCCTGCAACAAATGTGTGCGCTTTGCCGATAATTTAAAAAAAAAATCCAACAGATTTTATGAATTTGACAAGAATGCCCTAAAGACAGTTTTAGAGAGTGTGCGTTACAATGCACGTATAAGGCTTCTGGATGAGACTCGCGTACTACAGCTTGAACTCCGTTAAAACTGCCTTTCGTAGCAGAAGCACCATCGTACCCTTGTCTAATCAAGTTTCTGCAATAGATGCCCATGTTTTGAAGTACAGACAGAATTGTTCTGGCTAAATATTTTCCAGTAGTGTTTTCTACATGAATAAATGTCAAAAAATTTGCACGCAAGATAAAAATGTCGTCTTTATAATCGACGTATCGAACACAAATTGACATCTGCTCCTTACGTAAGATGTCAGTAGTTTCATCAGCTAGAACTGCGAAACACTCTGCAGAATTGATAGTTTGAACTATTTTTTTCTGAACGATTTCCCCACACACAGCAATTAATTAGTTTTGAATATAAAATTGCCGTGTAGGAAAATTTTCGTGTGGGGTTCAAACCCCTGAAGAAGAATTCGCTTCCGTGAGACTTTCTGAAAGAAAACAATTTACAACAATTTAAGATTAGAAGCAACACTTATCGCAGGTTCAACTTTAAAGGTTTATCTTTTCTGAGAGAAGAAATTAAAAAAAAAGCGGCCAAGTGCGATTCGAACTCGCCCATGAAGGGTTCCGCGCGAATTATAATTATTATTTATTATTAGAAAATAATGGTTCACGGCTTACGCATAAGGTTTATGTTAATGAAATTAAATGTTTTTTTTTCATTGAATGAAAGGTAAATTGTGGTTTACGATTTATGATGTATTAAAAAAGAACTACTTGCTAGATCTAGTTCAAACCAATTTTCGGTGGAAGTTTGCATGGTAATGTACATCATATATTTTTTTTTTTAGTTTTATCATTCCACCATTTTAGAAGTTAGAGGGGGGGGGGAGGGGACACATTTTACCACTTTGGAAGTGTCTCTCGCGCAAACTATTCAGTTTAGAAAAAAATGATATTAGAGACCTCAATATTATCCATAGATACATCACACGTATGGGTTTGATGTTCTAAGTATGGGGAACCCCCACAATTTCCGGTTTTTTTTTCTATTTTTGTGTGAAAATCTTAATGCGGTTCACAGAATACATCTACTTACCAAGTTTCAACAGTATAGCTCTTATAGTTTCGGAAAAAAGTGGCTGTGACATTCCCGGACAGACAGACAGACAGACATGACGAATCTATAAGGGTTCCGTTTTTTGCCATTTGGCTACGGAACCCTAAAAAAATTGAGTAAAACATAACAAACGTAAGTATCGCTTCGCTTTAAAATTTAGTTTAAACATAGAGACGGGCTACAGTCCGCTTGGGCGAACTGTTGGATTCCCTATTCTTATTCCTATCCCTCATAAGTAGGCGTGACAAAAGTCTAAGTATGGTTGAATTGTTAAGAACGCTCTACATATATAACATTTTAAGGATTTTATCGAAAATAACGCTCCCTAGCTCAAACTTGGGTGTTTCAATAAAATAGTTTTTTAAATTGTGGGCGTGTCAGTGGGCGGATTTTTAAAACATTTACACATGAGCATAAAGGGCCCTCTAGAGAGTATATATTATAAATTTCAGCTCCCTAGCTCAAACTTTGGATTTTCAAAAAACGTTTTTTTTAATTGTGGGTGTGTCAGTAGACGGGTTTTTTAAAATTGTATATCCCGAGTTTAGTTTAGTTTAGTTTTAGGAGTCATAGATCATATAAAAAAAAATGCAGTTTTCTAGCTCAAAATTCGATTTTTTTTTGTTTTTTTGAGTTTGTGGGCGTGTCTGTGGGCGGATTTCAAAAATTCGTAAACGTAGAGAGTATATGGTTAAAATTTCAGCTCTCTAGGCCCAGTTTAAAGGCCTAATTTTTGCCGACGGACGGACAGACGAACAGACGGACGGACGGACATGGCTAAATCGACATTACTATCGATGCTGATCATAAATATAGTAACTTTTAGGGGTCTACGGGCAATATTAAGGTATGTTTCAATCTATGCGTCAAAATTAATATACCTACCCCTAGAATAGGGTATAAAAATTGACAGTTGCATATATTTTACGAGGTTCTACATATCAAAAATTCTTGATGAAATTATCCCTGGAACTCCAGTGTCTTATAAGAACTGTTCAAAAATTAAATTGTTTAAAATTAAAATGCATATTATTATGTTTTATTTAATGAATTAAGTTAGAAAAAATAAGAAAACAGCGAAAAACACACACACAAAATATTTAGGTACCCGTTCCTATGTTTCTTCACACTGTCCTGTTCAATTATGTCTTCAAAAATTTACTTTCAATGAATTCACGACACATTACCGGCAGAATATCGAAGTCTCATGCACGCTCCCCTATATTGTCATCATTACCATTCCCAATATGAAACCTTGGGGAAACGATGAATGTAGAATTTCTCCTCTAGCAATGAACATCATCTGAGAGCAAGAGTTTATTGGGGATATAAATACAGGCATATTCCTAACATCCCCTCAAATTCTCTACAGAAGCTTCTTATAATCACCTACTCAAATTGGGGAAAGTTATATACCCAAAGTTGAATGTGTGAAATAGCTTTCTATGTCCTCGATAAAACAGCCTCTCTATCGAGTGTTTTCGCCTATTTTAAAAGTGCTCAACGTGCCTGTCTTTTTTAGAGAAGATATCTACATCGAATTTTAAAATAAAAGCAAGAGTCTGCGAGGAGCTTTTTTGAAAATATCCCTCAACAACATCTGCAACAGTAGATTAGAATATGTTTTCGGCGCATCATCAGATAAGTGGCGGACAGCGACATCAGAGGGAAACAAAACTTTAGAATCAAGAGACTCGTTAAATTTAGGATACAAACAATAATTGCAAAAGTGCATAAATATATTTAATGGAAGATGATGTTATTTATTTTGGAAAGTGTTCAATTATAAAGCAGTTTTCTTGGCAAAGTGTTAAATTAGTGTTCGCTTAGTTTACATCGAGGAAAGGTCATTAATTTGTTGTGCTTGGAAGTAGACTAATTTTTCGACAATATTTCTTTTCCTTCAAAATTGTAGAGCATACAAATAGCTGGCTAAGCACAATAAACACAGTCTTAATTCCTTGAAAAAAGCTTTTAATTCCATCATCATCTAATTAATTAAATAATGGCTTTGTGATTGTTTCTTGATTTCGATAGTTAATAGAGGGAAGAGAAAAACATTTCCTTTTGTTCTTACATGTTACACCACTTAACAAATGTACGTTCCAAAGATATATCAACAAAATGTATATTGAGAAACTCACAAGGAAACAGCTACAAGAAGTCTTATATTTCTGACTTAGCAAGGATTTTACTACTGGACAATTATTCATGTTATTTCTAATGCATGTGCGTCGTGAAACAAGTTTTTCTTGGAATATTTGTTATCATTTTGATGATATTGTTTCTGCGTCAAATTTAAACGAAAATATTTGCATTCTGTTGGGCGATTGTAGGGATACAAAACTATTGTGACCGGGAAAAAACACTAAACACATTTTTAAGTCACCTCCAGTTGCCAAAATTGATTTTCTTTATAGCTTCCGACGGATAAATGTTATATGACGTGTGTAGACGATGGATCAAATTTAAACCGAATTTCCCAACTGCAATCATTATATTCACATTTTATATGTATAGAGTAAAAACATCTCTAATTGGAACGCTGAGGGGACCGGCTCTTTGCTATCTCGATTAGGAGGTGTAACAATGAACTTTGTATAAAATATATATAAAATACAACTTCGTTAGAAAAACTCAAAAAATAAATAATAACGTTACCAATATCCTATTTAAATTAAACCCTGCTCTGTCAGTTTTTGTCCTCAACATAGTACTGCTTATGCAAAAATTTAATGGCTTCAGAATTTCTATAATGAGATGCGGGTGCGAATATTGCGTAAATGGTATTTCATTGTCCCGACTAGAGAAGTTACAATTGTTGTTTTTTTTTCGAGTCAGATGCCCAATTGATAGGTTCACTTCGAACTGTCTCGTTTAGAGAAGTCATATTTGCAGTCTTTTTTAATAAGGAAGATTAAATTGAGCAACCGAATCGGAAGATGTTTCGATTTCAAAGTTCCATTAAACTTACACAAAATTGAAACACAAATGGGTTGTCATAAGCCACACTAGAACAATTATCACAAAACGGATTGCGTTGTTAAGTGTTTGCAGTTAGTATATAGAAAAAGCAAGATTATGGAATTCGCTAACAAGAGACATCTTTCTGGAAAATGTAATTTTAATTATTTTGTTTAGAGTTTTTAATATTACTCCCAAGCCATAATAATATTAAGGTTACTCTCAGCAAGCTGAGAGTTACCTATGCTGGTTGAAAGCACGAGACTTGGAACCAGAACTAGGCTCCGACGAATAATAGGGGAAGGTGGAAAATCTTACAAAAGACTCTTTCTCACTTAAGATAAGAAAACAAAAACCACCTGCTTTCGAAACTTTCATACTACAACTAGGTTATTCCTATCTAGTAGTTTTATTTAAACTGTAAAATACGCGTTTGGCAGGCAGCTTCCCAGTGGAGGCACCTGCTAATACCGCCATAAGCACACGGTTACATCTTATTGCGCTAATTCAAATGGTGTTATCCTTTGTAATCGGCGCACTAGGTTAGTATCGTCTCGAATTTGGAGCATGATGTTATTGCAATGACCTGAAAGCGTGTCTTTTGTTTGTGGGCAAAATGTTTTATTTCATCTTCGACGGTAGCCATACTTAGGTCTCTGTGGATATCAGTGTTTCTGATAAACCATTACTATTTTTCTTAGCAATTTGTTTTGAAAAGTTTGTAGAATGTCAATATTACTGGATTTGGTACAACCCCAAAGTTGTATACCGTATGTCCAAACCGGTTTTAGTACTTGCTTGTATAAAAGCAGCTTGTTCTGCATGCTGAGTTGGGAAAATCTACCAAGCAGCCAGTGCATTTGTTTACATCGGATGGCGAGCTCTTCGCGTTTCTTCTTGACGTGCGGTTTCCATTTTAATTTCGCATCGAGTGTCATTTGGAAATATTTTGCCTCGTTTGCGTACGGAATTCGTACCGAATCAATGAAAATGGGTTATATGTCTACAGTTCTATAAGTAAAATTCACATGCGTTGACTTGGCCTCGTTGAGAGCAATACGCCAAGTCTTTGTCCAATCGCAAATTTTGTCAATAGCACGTTGGAGTTTATTAGTTGCTGATTCAACGGTATTACTGACCGCTCATATAGCTGCATCGTCTACAAACGAATTTTAATTTTAAATTGCAATCGTTTAAGACAGTGGTTCTTAAACTTATTTGACTCGAGGGTCCTTTGGTACACAATTTTTTTTAAAGACATTGTCTACAAGTTTTACCCTTTGTCGGCTTGCATAGCTAAGGAAAGTTTGTTTTTAACTACCACCAATGGTTTCTTTTTATTAATTTCTTATTATTCTTTTTCCTTTTTCGATGACGACGAGCTGATGATCTGGGATCATAAACCTCCCCCTTCACTGCAACCCTACTAGTCCGCCTGTGGGTTCCCCCATTATTTTTTGTGGATCAATACATTGTAAGTGCTTGGCGATATTGTATTAAGCAAATAAATATTTATCCTCACATATAAAAAGGCTGCAGTCCGATTTTGAGTCTAAACGCCTCTAAAAGTTTGGCGCGCCAACCAATTTTGTATGCGTGGTAACAACCCACGGGCATTTACTACATGTTTTGTTATCATCCCCGTTTCCTCGTTTTAATGTATGTGTGAAATATAAGCAGGAAATTGTGTTCATATTTTGTGAAGAAGAAAACCATTATTTCCGCAATTCCAAGAAATTACAACTTAGCAATAATGACTGGCAGTGGCATTAAGGCACTTGCACCTACGTCATTAAGTCAAAACTCGTGTGGGAACGCCTTTATATAATGAACAAACTAGGCAATACTAAACAATACTAAAAGAGTAACCATCTGCTAGGTATCTGGCCACGTTGGCATTATACGTAAAGAAGCAGCGGATTCTGTGGGCGGGCAAACAAATTGAACCAAGTCTTTTAGTCCATTGGGAAACGCGACGTTGGTATACATTTTGATCCAAGGAAACGTTTCATATTGTTGCTACTATCGTAAAAGTTCAAGAACTGTACCGATCATTCTATTAGCAAATATAACTGTTCTTGTTTGAAATGTAATTAACAACGTACTTCTATGTTGTCAACAGGACACACAGTAGTGAAAATAGTCAGATCTCGAACAAAATTTAGTTGGAAAATGCATCCGTTGGTCAGTATATTTCCACGATTTTATCTAAGGACTATCTTGTACGCGTCAGTACATGATTTCCAGATGGTTCTTATTTTGAACCACCGCCATTTACAGCTTTTTTGCTTTTTGCTTAAATTGTTTGCTGTTGCTGGAAATTTTGAAATAGACAGCCGCCAAATTCATGAAGACAACATACATACGAACAATGCTGGAAGAAAACCATCCGCTTTGCTTGGGAAAATCAAAGTCGTTTATTTTTATTATTATTTTTAAAATGAAGTTAAATTTTTTTTGTTAATTTTAAGAAAATATTTAATAAAAAAAAAAACAAATTTTTGTAGTACAAATTTTTGTTTTCTTGCCACACAAGGGGCTAAGGGTTTTCTTTTTTCAGGTTGCTGCGAGATCGTGGAACACACGCTACGCGAAGAGTTCAGGAAACTAGAAAAAGAAACAAGGGTTGGAATCAAACTCCAAAGTGAGCTCTTGGGAAACTACAACCTAAGGAGATTCAAACTTGGCCTTAACAAAAAAATAAATATGAATCCTAACAGGTTTCCATCCTTATGGGGCGTTGCATACTCAGGGAGTTCCGGAGGAGTTCCGAGTGGGTTTATCAGAGGACGGTTTCTGCAAATTCTTCAGCGAGACTGCTGAAACTTCGTAGTACATTCTGGAACCCCGTGGGACATTTACCCACAAGAGGATGAAATATTTGGGAAAACACCAACAACAGACCAGGACATACGAGTACATACCGTGAATCCACAGCTCATTCTTAGCTTCGTCAAGGAAACTGGACTGGATGCAATGCTCTGAGATGCTTGATCTGCCAAGGCAAAGTCAGAGCAAGACTTAAACAACGATGATGAATAAACATATTTATATTGCTGATATAAATCCTAATCGACAAGTGAATTAGAAGGGAAGGCTCACGCTACATGGCAAAACGTTCATGCTAATACTACGACTGGACTTTGAAGAACAGCAAAGGGCATACTTTGTACCATTTAATTGCTCTTATTCGTCGGTTGTCCAGGTATCCAGTGAAGCTGGCAATCTATGAAGAAGCAATCAGAAATGCTGATCCAGTTACCTTCTCACCTACCAAAGAGTGCCTTCAGCAACGTGTTTTCTACCATCCTTATCAATCTGTGTACATGGAGGAAAGTACTACGAAACTGCAAGTGGTTCTTTGACGAGTCAGCACACATCGATGGAGCTGGTTCTATAAGCGACCATCTTTGGACAGGAGCCAACTTGCTGTCAGACGTCATGAAAATTATGTTGAACTTTCGCTTACACCTGCATGGCATAGTAGCAGACGTCAAGAAGGCTTCTTTAGCCTTATGTGAGAAAGATAGTGACAGCCATTTCTTTATAAGGTTCGGAAGAAAATTGGCATGTGCTAGTAATAGGCCAAGGTTTATCGAGCTTCGGATGACAAGAGTGACGTTTGGGGTTAATTGCAGTCCGTTTTCATTTTGCGCGACAACTGATCATCAACTGAGGCGTAAACAGAAGGACTTTCCTAAAACATGTGCTCTCCTTTGGACAGCATAAACATGGATGACCTTGTCATAAGTACGTACCACGAGAGAGCTGGAAGTTAAATATGTTCTAAAGCTGTTGGCATTCTCGAAAGAGCTTCAATGAATCTTCATAATTGGAATTTCAGCAGCCAGCTAATTCGAAATGCGCGACGTGCTTTCTGTGCAAAAAGTGTTGGGTCTTTGCTGGTTCACTAACAGTGACGAATTATTTGTCCTAGGTACGATATTCTGGGTTCGCAGTCAACAAAACGAACTAAACGCAACGTGTTGCAAACAGTTCGAAAAGCGTGCGAAGCGACGTGTTTGCTGAGCATTGTATTTTTTCGCGCTTGTTTCGCCTCACAGCGCAAAACGTTGCGGAACAGATTATCTGCAAATAATTAGAAAAAACTTTGCTTCCTTAGAAAAAATCTGCCAAAAGTATTATTTAATTATTGAGTTTTTGTATCGGATTTTTCTTGGTTTTATCTTTCATGATAATGAGTTGCGTAGTAACTTAGATTGATTGATAGTAATCTTTACCTTAGTAAATATTCTGTTTGAATTTTGATTTAAAATTTTTTTAACACTCAGTTTTGACTTTTTGTTAAGTATAGATAACTCTTATGAAAAATAAAAATATATAAACGCCCGAGATATATACTTTATTAATTATTTGATTTATTAGGTTAATCGGTGTCGGTATGATATTGGCAAAATTATGTGTCGTTATATCATTAAAATTTTCCTAGGATACTCTACTTATATTAAATTCAATAGAGAAAAATGTATCCTGAAATTTTGTTCATATCTACAAAGCCTTTTTGTCAGTTAAACACAATTTCAATAAACTTCATCAAAATGATAGTCAAATACAACCACATCCGCCATTAAGCCCTTTTTATAAAAATATAAAACTAAGCTTATTACGAACTTTTAACTATACATAATATTAGCGTAGCTTAATCAAGAGGTTTCAACTTGTCTCGCATTTATCAGGACAGCAAAAAAAGGAACGAAAATGTATCTTTTTTTATGGATTTTCTTTCTCATTCGCTTTAATGCTTTATATACCGAAGTAGGTATCCATCTACGTTATGCGCTGTGCGCAAAACTTTTTACTATACACTTAGGTTCCCCAATTTTCCCCATTCTCCCAGGAACACATTTACTTTAAAGCGATACGCAAAGGTGGAAGACTGTTGGTAGACTCCACCTATTCAGGTGCTGAAACAGGTATATTTTTAGGAATATATACATACTGAGAAATTTATGTGACTGGTGTATTTCAGCCAATGAATGATTGTTAACATTTTGTATATATGTACAGATGGAACTTGAATATATTTAAGAGGCATCTAAACGTGTAAGCATAGTTAGATTGGATATGCGAATATCAAATCATTTGTAAATTGATTTCATTTAATGATAGCAATTTCATAACACCTCTCAATGAATATACCTACTTGGTAAACGGACGTAGGATTTTGAATCTTAAATAAAGGAGCCCGAATTCAGCTGTGAGTGCGAGTCAATTTAAACATTAAATTAAAAGGTTTTATCAAGAACGGATACCTACTCTCAGGTTTCAGTTTTGAGCTTAAAGCTGCACATGACACATGAGTTAAGTTACTTTTGTTTGTTCACTTGCAAAATGAAGTAGCAAGGAAGAAAACTACAAATTCCAACCACATTTGTATCACTTGTGGGACAAGCGAACTATATTTTGTGTAGGTATATACGAGTAGGACCTTACAATAAATTTAATTTTTAATTTATTTTAAAAAGAATGATGTGTAACTGCGCAGTTAAAACGTCACGTTTGAGAAGGAACATTTGCTGCGGCGAGTTTCAGTGATAAACATGGAATTTCAAACAAAAATATTATTAAATGCCGGTCGGTTATTGCAAAATTCCAACATTTTTCAGAAAAAGAAATGTGAAAATTTTCATTTTAAAGCTCATAAAAATGCAGAAACTATCTCAAAAACTAGTACCTTTCTGTATAAAGCGAAAACTGGAAATAGCTTAACCCAATCTATGCTCTGAACGATATGGACACTTGCAACTCACTAGATTTAGTGCAGGGCGAGGAGCAGTACACATGGAAAGATGTTCATCAAGTTGCCTCCAACACAAGCTGAGTGTTTCCTGCGTTGGATGGATGTACCTTATGTTGCGGATGGTTCTTTCCTTCGACAGATAAGTATATTAAGTCGTTCAGGAGGAAGGATCACAGCAGGGGGGTTGCAGGGGGGCAGCATGCCCCCCCCCCCCCCACATGGATTACACTGTTTATGGAATCTAATTGCGATTTCGTAACTAATGCCATAAACAGTACAATTCATATGGGGGGGGCATGCTGCCCCCCTGCAACCCCCCTGCTTGTGGTCACTCTTTGATTTGGAATATGTGCAAGGTCACGGTAGTTATATTACTCTGTCTCAGATAAAAGTTAATTTCTCTTTTGTTAATAAAAATTGCAAAGTACCTACTTGAATCTTTAATTTTATTTTGTCCTTAGTCGACAGTGAGAATTTACTTCACATTAAAAGGGAACTAAAACCACTCAGAGTTTTGGGAATTTATTTCCCACTTTACATGGGAACTAAGTCCACTTCGCGAAAGTGGTTTTATTTCCCACTATGTGGGCCTTAGTTCCCGTGGACTTATTTCCCTGTACCGTACCTTTCTGAATGGTAGCTAGATGTAATAAATAAAATTAATACAGCCCATTTTAGCCGAAAATCGACCAAACACGATTTTTAATTGGGATTATGGTACTATATCTTCTATATATATAAAAATCAATCCATATTTGAGTTTGTTGCCGGCGTTTGGCCAAACGCGTTAACCGATTCCAATGAATTTTTTTTCCGTGAAAGGTGACGTCTGGACAAAGGATGTTTGATATGTGCGATATCTGTATCTGCATCGGTGTGTGAATAATTGGCATTTGAGTGAGTACACATGCATATGTGCATATGCGTGTAAATTCCGATGCAGATACAGAGACCGCACATATAAAAACCCATCGTACAGACGTCACCTATTTTGTTATCTGAACGGGTATATGAAAGAGGGAGACCAGATCAACGTTTCAAGCCTATTGTGGTGTTTGTGCGCACTTTCATTCTTGAGATATCGTGTGTTCAATGTTTTATTCGAATAACTCTTATTGATTTTTTTGCATTTTTTTTGTGAATCGGACATCGGAAAGTTGCTTTTCCCACATTGATAACAATCGGTGTGAAAGTGAATGAAAAGTGATTCTATGGAAGTTTTTTAGTTTCGCTTTGTTGTTTGATTCGCACAAGTAAGCTGACATAGGCGGCTGCCAGACAAAAAGCACCTACCCTAAGCGGAACAGGTTGAGCTCAAATCAGGCAATCTTCGGTATTGGCCTGAGAGTGTTTCTGTGAAGTTTGGCCAAAATCGGTCTTCTTTTTTTAGGGGCAGCAACATAGGTACGCCAGATACCCGCTATAGACAATAATAAGGAAGTCTGCTCGAACATATTGGCCAATAGAATTCTCGGGCACGGGCAAAGCCGGGCGGGTGCAGCTAGTACTATATATAAGGCACTTTATGGATTGGTGCAAAAAAAAATTTGAGATAACAATTAAACATGACATTAAGATGATAGGGAAGTAGAAAAAAATGTGTTGGAAAATTCTGTTCGTCCATCTGCCTGTTTGCAGATCCGCAGCCTAAGCGGATGGGCCGATTTGCAAACTTGGTTCATAGTGTTTATTTAGTAGTCTCAGACTAGGCGTTGTTGAAATTGGAATTTAAGCTCTAAAACAATGGTATATGTCATAATAACGGTTTGTTAAAACTTGATTTTTCTAAAAACGGCCTTAACGATTTAGATAAAACAGTCTATCTTTTGGTAAGAATGTATTTTGCGGTTTTTATCTTAAAACGGTACCTCATATAGAACTGATTTTTTAACATCAGAATTTTTCGATTTCAATTAAATTTAAAATTTAGGAGCTTTTATGATCAACATAACTTGTTTGGTTTTTTAAATATTCTGAAAACGGGTATATTGAAATTTTGCAGTTTTTTTCCAGATGAAAACTGCAGATTTCCTTGTATTGAAATATGTACTCAAAAAATTGCAAAATATTTTTCAAAAATTAAAAAAAAACCGGTCTAAAAAAACTGCTTTAACGATTTGCAATATTTTTTTTTCCTAGGTAGGCTATTGCTAATAAAATACTTTTGCATAAATGTACTTAGTTTTTCCAAGAAAACTCTCAAACATATTTGAAAAACTAAAAGACTTTTCCAATATTTTTTTAAAATAATTTTAAGTTATTATTTATTAGGTACATATCATCATTCTTTAGGATTTTATTATTATTTTTTTTTTTTTTTTTAAATTCTGGCTCGCCAAGGCGATTTATAAAAGGGGGGGTAATTCGACCTAAAAGATCTTTTGTACCGTATGGGCCAGAAAAATTTTAAACTAGTAAAATTTCCACTTTCCGTGTAAAGCGGACAATTTTACCAGTAGAAGAATTCTTTATGTCCTCGGGGCTCAATTGTTCCCTGAGAAAGATCTTCTTTCTAATTCCATTAAGGGCTGGGCATTCACATAAAATGTGTTCAGCTGACTCGTCCTCTTCAAGACAGAGTCGGCACTCAGGAGAATCTGCTATTCTCATTTTGTGTAGATGATATCTTAAACCATGGTGACCAGTAAGGTAACCTACTAGGTTTTTGATATCATGCCTGCTTAGGTTTAGACATTTGCTGGCATTATGATTGAAGGGCCGAATGGCTCGTTTGGCCTGCCTTAGACCTGGGATGTTATCCCAATGATAGATACATTTTCTATGTTCCCAGCTTTTAATTGCTGCCGTTGCTGCTGATCTAGGGGTGCAGCAGAAAGGTTCGGGACCTATGAAAGGTGTTTCTGAACCTTTTCTGGCCAGTTCGTCGGCCTTTTCGTTACCTTCTACCCCGACATGACCCGGAACCCACCATAATTTGGTCTTGTTTCTTGCTCCGAGTAATTGTAGGGTATTGAAGCAGTACATGACTGATTTGGAGTCAATGGTATACGAGCTAAGGGCGTTTATAGCTGCTTGACTGTCCGTGAAAATATGGATGGTTGCACCTTTTATGCCAGATAAGATAATGTGGCTGGCGCATTCTTGAATGGCGTGGAGCTCCGCTTGAAATACGCTGGGACTTTTTCCCATGGGTATCGTAAAGCGTTTGTGTGGCCCGTATATTCCCGCTCCTACCCCCGTTTCCATTTTAGAACCATCCGTATACCACTTTATGCCGTTATGGCTGTTTGGTGGGTTATTGCTAACCCATGCTTCTCTTTTGGGTATCTCCGTGGAGAACCGTTTGTTGAAGCATAGTGTTTTTTGAATGCGGTCTGTGACCGCGCAGTTCATGTTAAGTTCTGGCAGTTCATCGAGAAGGGTCTTAAGTTCCGGATGATCATTAAGACTTATCTCGTTTAGCTGTATTAGACTTATTGCACTGAGGATCGCCACTTTTTGGACGTATATGTGGAGGGGTATAATTCCTGTTATTGCCTCTATGGCAGCTGTTGGACAGGTACACATGGCTCCGGAGATACCAAGGCATGCAAGCCGTTGTACCTTTTTGAGCTTCTCTATTGCGACCTTTTGTGTGGATTTTGTCCACCATACTATGGAGGCGTATGTTATGATGGGTCTTATCATCACTGTGTAGATCCAGTGGACGATCTTTGGAGAGATTCCCCAGGTTCTAATATATGTGCGACGACAGGCCCATAAAGCTCTATTAGCTTTACTGATTTTGTTGTTTATGTGAGAGTTCCAGTTAAGTCTCTTGTCCAGGATTACTCCAAGATACTTGACTTCGTCGGAATACTCTACGACCGTGTCGTTTATTGTGATTAGGCCTAGGTCTAATTTCCTCCTTTTAGTGAAAGGAACGATGACGGCTTTACTGGGATTTATGGAAAGATTTTCCTTAATGCACCAGTCTATGGCTGTCTTTAGAGCATTTTTCATTTTTGATGTGACTCCTATTGAGTCTTTGCCCCTAACTATGATGACAATATCATCGGCGTACCCAATTGTGGTGTAGCCCAAACTGCTCATCTTGTGTAGCAGGTCATCGATGACCAATGACCACATAAGGGGTGAGAGTACTCCCCCTTGTGGGCAGCCCCTTACGGCTGTTACTGATACTGAGGTCGTTCCTGACGAGGAAGTTATTTTGCGACTTTCCAGCATCGCTTTGATCCATTTAATAGTTGGTTTATCTATATTTCTATGGTACAAAGCATTTGATATGGATTCATATCCAGTGTTGTCGAAAGCACCCTCTATGTCCAGAAAGGCACAAAGTGCGATCTCTTTGCAACGGTAGGCGTTTTTTATCTCTGTAGTTAGTCTTAAAAGAGCGCCTTCCGTGGATTTGCCCTTTTGGTACGCATATTGGTGAGGGTGCAGAGGCATGCTTTTTGATATGCATTCTCTAATGTGAATGTCAATAATCCTTTCCATTGTTTTCAGAAAAAACGATGTCAGGCTTATCGGACGATATGACGTTTACCTCCCTCCAGGTAACTGGTATATACCCCCAGTTGAAGCTGAACCTAAATAAGGCAATCATGGATGGTAGTAAAAATTCTATTCCATTTTGAATGAGGGCTGGAAAAATACCGTCTGTACCTGATGCCTTGAATGGTTTAATTGAGTTAATTGCCCATTTAACCTTATCCGGAGTAAAAAGTGTTCCGGATAAACTATGAATTCTGCTGAGGTTTCTTGGAATTGAGACCTCCGCTGTATGGTCGTCTGTAATGACCATCGTGTGAGAACCTGGGAAGTGAGCCTGAAGCAAAGTTTTCAGCGTTTCTTCCCGGTCGCGTGTGATTGAACCATCTGATTTAATTAACAATCCCATGCCTTTTTCTTGATCCGTTGACAGGGCCCTTTGGAGGCGTGCCACCTCTGGAAGTTTTTCTATCTTCTCACAGTTTGCACGCCATGAGGCTCTTTTGGATCTGCGCAACTCTAAGTTGTATATCGTCAGCATGGATTTATATTGTTCCCATGTGCCGGTGCGTTTGGCTTTGTTAAAAAGCTTTCTCACCCTCTTTCGAATAGACTCAAGGTTATCGTTCCACCATGGTACGCACCTTTTAACCACGGTTCTTTTAACCTTGCAACTATTTTTGAATGAGGTAAGAATAATATCATTTATTTGACATTGCGCAGCATCTGCATCAATTGTATTTGATGGTGCTTCTGGCAGCATGTCAGATCTGACCGCAAGATTTTCGCGGTAAGTTCTCCAATTAGTCAGTCTGTTGTCATAACGGACTGACGCGTGTTCGGCATTGCATCTTATCTCGAAACGGATGTGCATATGATCCGATAGAGATGCCTCGCCAGACACGTGCCATCCCTCTATAATATCCTTCATAAAAGGAGATGATATAGTAAGGTCTAAAACTTCTTCTCTTATAGAATTTCTAAATGTAGGACTATTTCCCTTGTTTAGAAAAACGAGGTTATTGCTATATAAATATTCTAATAACGACTCACCTCTGTTATTTGTATCTCGGCTGCCCCAGATGGTATTATGTGCGTTTGCGTCGCAGCCGATTAGTATATGTACTTTCTGGTCCTCACAGTACCGGACAAGTTCCTGTACTGGTAAGGGAGGCACTGCATCCGTGTCTCCAGGAAAGTACGCCGATGCGCATACAAATTTATGCAGCTCTCGGCCTTTGTGGCGCTCTATTAGAACCGCCACCAGGTCCCTAGTTGTGAAACCTGGAATGAGAGAAAATTTTATATCTTTCTTAATAGAGATAGCCGCCCTTGGTCTGAAAGGACCTTTGGCGAAAATTAGCTCTCTGTGTTTACAATTTAATCCGGATATCTTACCATTGGTTGCCCAAGGTTCCTGGATTAGTCCAATAGCAATGTTCCCTTCGGCACATCGCTGGCTAAAGGTGTCCGATGCACCCATAGCCCTGTGCAGGTTGGCCTGCAAAACGCTGAGACGGGTGGTCATTTGCGTCTGTATTCAGGGTTTCGTACTCTATTGGGCTTGTTATCACCTCTCCTACGTACGATACCCTGTTGAGGAGTACCACTTTGTCTGCCTCTAGGACTTTTGTTTTTATGTCCTTCTTGTGCCAGTGCTTTCTTACGATACATACCTAACTTAGGCCTGAATCGTGTTTGGCTTTCTCTGGCTGCGCTTGACTTCGCGCTTGTAGCTTCTTTTTCTGGCACAGTTGTTGCCGTACTTGAAGCTGCAGCCTTAGCGGCAGCGCTGGTGCTGGCCCCACTTGGGTCAGTTGCGGTGCTGCCGTGAGCTGTGACATCCTTCTTATCCAAAACGTGCTGTTTTTGATCTTTAGGGCCCTGTGTGGCCGTCTTGTCAGCACTTTTTAGGATAAGTTTGGTCTGTCCGAATCGGAAAGAGACCATACCCTTTAGCTCCACGAGTCTCCTCATGGTGCTGTCGTTTATGGCAAAGACCATATGTGCGATGTCTCGCTCATCAGATCTTTGCAGAACCCTCCACGTTCTCGTGTTCAGTTCTTTGTTTTGGCCATCTAATAGGGCTAGGATCCTTTCGCTAGTTACGCCGGTACTCTGCGGGAAGAACCCTCTGATGACATGTGGTTTTGGAAAATTTTCCTCTCCCACAAGCATCACCTCTAACCCGCATTTCTCTTTTAGCTTGGCGAAGGTTGCCTTCATCCACTCTGCAGTGGTGGCGTCTGCACATACGATCATGAGCCATCCGGCTTTGAACGTAGTACCGCGGAAGGCTGGTTTAACCTCCTCGTCACGCTGTTCGATCGTGATATCCATAATCCTCTCCTGTATCGAACCCATTTGTTCGTTGGAGAGAGGATTACGATCGATGTCCACCGGTACAACACCCAGTCTTACATAGCTCGTTATATTGCTATACGAGACTTTGTCGACGGTTGTCTTCCCAGTGCGACCTCGCTTCGCTTCGGATTGAGGCGGGGTATTATCCTCGGATCGCATTCGCTTCACCTCGGGACCCTTGTTTACCATCTTTTGGATCGCATAGAGACGGGCCTGCTCAATGGTGCTCCCCTTCTTCTGCGCGCGCTTAAATCTGCGCTGTTCAGATGGTGTGAATCTAACGTACTCAGACTCAGTCCGTGCCACATTGCCGACTGTCTTAGGTACGTCCTCTATATCGGGATGTCTTTCATCCGATAATATGCTGTTGCATATGGTGCTGGATTCTGAAATAGAGTCACTGAGTTGAGACAAGTTCTCTTCAGGTTCCCCCATTTCAGAGTCGATGATTACCGACTCTATCCCTTTGGCAGATGTCGTGTCGTCATCGACAGGGTGTTCTAAAACATCCCTATTTGATGATGCAATTTTAGAGGCATCATTCTCTATTGTTTGTTTTGTTGTTTGGTTTATTTTGAAACCCACGAGTATTCGGGATATGGTGTCGCCCGTGGTCTACCCGTCTAACCACAGGAAGGCTGTCTTAAAATCGGAGGTCGCCTGGTATCCGAAGTTTGCAAACTAACGACTAAGCACCCTCTTAGCCATACATCTCTCGGCGCTTGCCACCTTAGATTAGGGGTTTATTGGGGAAATAGGATTTAGGGATTTGATGGAGGGGGGATATGGGTAATTGAAAATTGAAAGGAAAGAGGAGAAGGGTAGCGGACGTGTAGTCCTGGTCAGTTCTTAGTTGACGCTCATCAGACGGTCTGTCCCTTATCAGAAAGGCCCGATGACTCTTTGCGCCGTAAGCCTCTGCACCGGCACCATCGAATTTGCGTTCCATGATGGTACACACGTCAAGGTGACTGACCCCGCAAGGAGGTTATTATTACAAAAAGTATTACATAATATGTACCTACACCTAGCATGTAGGTAGGAATCATTTTTATAAAATTAAATTTAATCTTCTGGCCTTCTGTGCTGCAAATATATCTCAAACTTCCTCAGTGTCAATCGCAATTTGTCGATGAATTCACATTAACGCCAATCCTGTTAATCTTTCTTCACCGGTAGAATTTCTTACATAAGGTTTTAGACGTTTCATTGTCGAAAATGTTCTTTCCGGTGTACATGTTGAAACCGGTAGTGTCGCCAAAATTTTAAGAAGCTTTTGGATGTTAGGAAACAGATCCGTATTGCATTCCCCTAGAGCTGTTATTGCACTCTTTGAACGCTCTATATCTTTTTTGTATAGCGTTTTGTCTTACATAGCGTAAATTCGGCTTTTAAAGTATCCCAATCCAAAAAACATTTATAAAATTTAAAGTTTTCTTCCTTATAATTTTGTTCGTTTTTCCAAGGATCGATTGAATGAAAATGCACGAAGAGGAAATTATGGACTTATGGTTTTTAAATCTCATTTTAAGCTGACTTAAATAGTCATCTAAAAGAGGAATCATTATACTTATCCTAAAATAGGTTTCAGGATCTGTTGTGCTCATGTTTTGTCTGTGCTGCTGCCTTGACACAATTCGTGGGATCTTACAAAGTGTGAGATCTTACAAAGTGGCATTGCATATGTAAACAAAACACTCATACAACACAAACTTACTGTGAAATCACTAGTTGAAATAGATCTTAAAAAGCAACTCGGCTTCGATGACGTACCAGAGTCCTTATCACTACATAACTCTTCCAAAGCATCAATTATCGCTCATCAAGCCATTATAGTTTTCCACCTAGCGTGTTTCACACATTGCTGTTCAATTTTTCCATTTATTTTGAGGATAATTTTGTTTAATCATTCCCTAATGCCCTAATGCCAGGTTTAGAGAGTGTGCGCTAAAATGCACGTATAAGGCTTCTGGATGAGACTCGCGTACTACAGGTTGAACTCCGTTAAAACTGACTTTCATAGCTTAAAACTAAAATCAGAAATGTTTAACATAATCAATAATTATTTGAGTACAAATTTCATACTTATGCGGAAAAGTTTGATTTACAGATGCATTTTTAAAAAATTGGCTACGGTCTTGATCTGCCGTACTGCTCGGCCGATTTCGACCAATCTTCAAAAAAAAAAACTCCCGGGTCAATACCGAAGATTACACAAAAATTTGAGATTAATCGCTTCGGCGGTTTTGAAATCTATTATTCTCAAACGGATATACCAACCTCCATTTTTATATGTAAAGATACGAAACTGAATTTGAAAAAAACTACTTTTGTGTCTTATAACAAAACCTACCCACACATAAGTGGAGTTCCCCTTTTTAGGGGATACTATGAGTCCTGTTTAAAAAAAATAATATTTTTTTAACAATATACAATAAATGACTAAAATTCCAAGTTTGAATGAAATGCACGCATTTTTTTTACTTGTCTTAACTGAAAAGGTTAAAACGGAGTTCCGGTCTTCCTTGTCGTCTCAAGGTTCGGGTCTGGGAGTCGAAGATCGTCTTCGCTGGAGCATACGCTCAATGTGGCTAAGCCAATGTAGTTGACGTTATTTAGCTTTTCGTACTACATCCACATCTTAGTTAAGCTCAAAGAGATCGGGGTTGTATCTTCTGTTCTATTCGTCCTCTTCGCTCGAGTTATGTACTATGAAAGATTAATCAGCAGAAACAAATAATATTATTCCGTCTACAGAGTAAGATCTTTATTCTTCAAGAACTTTGTACAGATTGACTTAAAACTAATAGTTAACATAGTTTGGGAAAAAAAGGTTTAGAGATTTCACGCTTGGAAAAAAGCACCAAAGGAAATGAAGAATATGGCATTGCTCTATTTAAAATAAAGCCAGACTTAACGACAGTCTTGGAGACATTGGCATAGTAAAGAGATTTCCTATGATGATTTTTTGTTGTTTGAGAGCGTTGAGTGTAGCGATGAACCATATCGTAACTCTCGCAGGACCGAATATCCCACAGAGCAAAAAAAAAACAAACAGACAGCTGAATGAAATGAATAATCATTGTGATTGTTAATAAAGTGTATTTTTAAGTGAAAACAGAAGCAATTGAAGATTAAAAAGTACCAGCTTATAGAAAAAAAACGTGAGAAAGTAAGTTAAAGTAAAAAAAAATAATAAAAATAGTTAATATGTTGACCAAAAATTGAAAAATGTGTGCGCGAATAAAAAGTCGAGATTGAAAGTGTTTGCAAATAATAACCTTGTGGCTTGTGGACTGGTCAGCATCTAATGTATTGTTATCTTTTGAGTATTCCAAAATAGTATTTGGATAGTCTTTTTTAGTTCTGGAAATTTGTTTTTGTTATAATTCACTTTAATATAAAATTATTACGAGATATTCGCAACGAAAACATTTTTTGCCACAACTACGCGATTCTCACTTTTTCACTTTTATTTTTTGAACACAATCACATTATAATGTAAACTTTTTAATTATCCAAAACGTGGTTTGGATACTACTTCTTAGTTCCGTAACTTTTTTTTTTTGTTAAAATTGGCTTTGTTATAAACTTTTAGTAACTATTCGCGAAGAACTTATTTCCCGCCATGCAAAGTCGCCTTTGTTTTCCTTCATTTCATTCAGCTGTTTGTTTGTTTTTTTTTCTCTTTTGACACTGACATTGCCGTTTTTTTTTCTCTTTCGACACTGACATTGTCGTGACAAGGTCTATTGGTGACGGAGGGACGAACATCGCCAGATCGACATAACATTGAATACTGATCACAAATACAGTACGTTTTAGGAGTCTACAACGAATATTAAGGCATGTTATAAACTGTGAGTCAAAATTATAATACCCTCAGGATAGGGTTTATTAAGTGTGCTGATTAAATTACTTGATAATTCATTAAACAAATCAATTTTAATAGTTACTAGGTTTAAGTTTGTATATATTATATATTTATATTCAGGACGGCTATTCAATAGCTAGAGGCACCGGCTCCAAGAAGCGTCTCTCAACTCCAAAGAACTTCTCAACCTCTTATAACCCTCTAAAACTATAATGCACCTGCTACCAATAAAACTTTCGCTAACAATAAACGAAAAAAGTATAGACCAAACAAAAAGTCTCACCCACCGGCATACGGTGTCACGTCAAAGTCTAGAGAAAATTGTAAAACTCTAATTCTCGTTCGGCCATTACGATGGACATAAGCACGTGCAACATTCCCCATTTAACAGCTATCATCTGCTACATCAGCAATAAATGATTCGAAATTGATGCTGTACAGCATCGTTAGCTGTGATCATCGCTGACCAAACGTGCACCTTTTGCAGGTTGTCCTGGTCGTCATTCGTGGTAGTTGGGGGGATGAAAATCCTGACCAAGAGTGAAAGTTCATCTGGAAAAAACGCCATCTGGTGAAAATCAATAATCGATTAGCTGGACTCTCTAAAGTGCGAGGTAAGGAAAACACTCGTGTATGGGCAATAAATCAGAAGCCAAGGGAGATAGCAACGAATATCACTTATGACTTTTGGTTGGATTTTTCTTGTTGTTTCTATATTTGGCTTTTCTGTGAGCTTTTTCTGAATTTTTTTTTCCGGCGGAAAATATAAGCGTTTAGTTTAGCATTTTGCTGGTTTGGATATAACTACTATGTCCAGGGTTTGGTGCGGAGAGATGGAATATTGGCACGGTGAGTTAGGCCAATAAGTAAGATTGGACATGTTCAGTGCTCTCAATAATGTTTGCTAAGGATGAATATGCGGACGATTTTTGGAATCATACACTTTTATTTGTCATGTTTGAGACACAACTCTCCGAAGCGCAAGAATAAGGGACTACTCATATGATGGGTGAAAGTTTATAGAGGTTTTTTTTATCCTGGAAGTACATGCAAATTTTTTGGATGTAAACGACATGCTGATACGACATGTCGTATCGAAGACGGCATATTTGCGTCAATTTGATGGCATATACACCAGAAACGATTGTTTTCAATTACTAAATCCGTTTAGCATACTTTTTACTTAAAAATGCAATTTTCACAGCCTATGTTATGCTTCTTGGTTTCGGCGGCACAGATTAAAAAAAAAGAATGTACTTACATAATAAGGGTCTTTCATTAACTACTTGACAACTTCAAGCTTGCAGTATGAACACATCCTTAAACCGATTACCAAACTGTCAATGGTGATCATATTGATTTACACTAAGGAACAACGTTTACAAATAATTAAAATTTGCTGCCGAAAATCCGAGTCTACTGAACAAATTTGAGTCAGAATATTCGCTGCTTGATGTATCCGTGCCAGTGAGACTACGTTTTGCTCGAAGTATGGAAATTATTGCTGCCGTAGGGCCGTAGGGGCGTCTAGCGCAAACGAGCCAAATCAGTCAATTCGATGCGTTCTCAAGAATTAGGCCTCTCCCAGACCATTATTATAGCGAATTTTGCGTAAGGATCTTGGTCTACACCCTAACAAAATCAAGCTGACTCAAGGAATTAAGCCACTTGATCATATGAAGCGACGTACGTTCGCGAATTGGGCTCTGGACATGATTGAAGAAAATGAAGAATTTCATCGCAAAATCATCTTCAGCTATGAAGCGCATTTTTGGTTAAACGGCTTCGTCAATAAGCAAAATATGCGTTACTGGACAGGTGAGAATCCTTATGTGCTTCATGAAACAGCGCTTCATCTGCAAAAAGTCACTGTTTGGCTCGGTTTTCATGCCGGTGGCGTCACTGGGCCGTCGATTATGGTAAATGGTATTCGCTTCAGAGACATTTTGGAATGTTATTTCTTTGAGCAATTGCATGAACTGGACATCAGTGATATCTATGTGGTTCCAACAAATCGGTGCCACAAGTCACAAAGCGGGTGCAACAATCGAGTTATTGAAGACTCAGTTCGGTGAACGTGTTATCTTGAGAAACGGACCCATCTAGTGGCCGCCGATATCCTGTGATTAACAACTTTTTCTTATGGGGCTACATTAAATCATTGGACTATGCCAACAAGCCGGCGACGTTAGAGTAGCTCAGAGGCAATATTGAACGAGAAATACCGCCGCATCGATTGAAATGTGCGGCCGAGTCATCGAAAATTGGGTTCAACGTATCGACCGCTGCATACGTTCCCGTGGTGGACAAATGAACGAATTCGAATTCCATTCATAAATGAATTAATAGTAATTCAAGAAGATACATTTTTTTTGAGATATCTCAAGTAGTTTGCATTTTATTTTATTTTAAAATAAATTTGCCAAGTCCCAATAAAAAACCCTTTATATATATTAAGCTGCACGTTGTATGCACAACAAGCAGCATGTAAACAGCTAGCGCTCTATGAAAGCAAACGCAAAACAGACAAAAATAAGAAAGAATAAAGTTAAAACAGGAATTTGACGAAGCGTGTACTTCCAGGGTAAGACACACATTTTGAGTAATGCGAACCTAACAGGTCGAATGCACGAACAACTTACTACAGGGGTCTGATCAGTACAAATTCATGGCGCCAGATGGTATAATACCACCAGAGCTAGAAAGCAGCTTAGACATCATTTTACCTCTGCGCTAGATAATCCTGAAAAGCTGCATCGGGCTGGTCAACATTCCGCTGTTACGGAGAGAAGTAAAAGTGGTTTTCATACCCTAAGCCGGTTAATGCGTCCATGTGAATCCGAAAGATCTTAGACCCTATTATCATTCTTTCAAAAAACGTAAGAAAGACTTAGCGACATCCGTCTACGTAACAACGTTGATAAAAAACTCCTGTCTACGGCTCAACAGTGCAGAGAGAAATCTATTGAAACAGCTCTACATCCCTTAGTAGGTTCAATCGAATATTCCCATCACCATAAGGAATACACAATGGTTACGTTGTTGGGCATTGCATGCGCTTTTTACAACGTCAAAACATCTGCGATCGCTACTGCTCTGTCAACTCTGAAGGTAGATGGCTCACTTGGCGAGTTTAGAAATCTACTGCAAGCCGGATTATTAACCCAAAACTGAGTGTGACATCTGTCAGACGATCGGGAACTTTTTTTTGTCACTATTCGCGTTATTATAAATTTTTTAATAAATATTCGCGCAAAACTCTTCTCCCGCCATAGAAATTCGCCAATGTTTTCCTCCAATTAATTCAGGCGATATTTTTTTTTTGTTCTCATTTGACACTGACAATGCTTGGAGTGTGATGCGAATATTAAACAGTTTTGGAAAGATATATTTACATAAGGTCCGTGCGCGTACTAATTTGCAAACGTACTGAGATGAACGAAAAAAAAATGTCGTTAATTTTTCTTCGCACAGACTGGGATATGATAAAATCCTTTGAGTTTGCCAGCAAAAAAAAACATAAGTTGCTTCTTTTCAAGCCAAACTTTGACTTTTTCAACTTATTACACAAAAGCGTTCGCGTACTTTTCTTTGAAATGAGAGAATTATCTCTTGACATTGACAGTTTGACAGTTTCTACACATAAAAGTACTCGAAGTCGGCAGCAGAAGCTGTTGCAGTTTTTCATAAGGAGTCGATTTGGAGTAATTATGGTGAAACATATCACGGGTATCAACCTCGTCCATTTTTTAAGATCATCCGTTTTGTACTCTTGCTTCGAATCACTAATAGAGTGTTCATTGTAGATGCAATCTTTAACATTGTCCCCATTGATTGCCTTAAACTACTTCAAATATTCACATCCACAACTTCGAGCATATAAGTTAACATGCACTTACCTATTGAAGTCTTACTATAGAAGCGGCTCGCTACAAGTGGATAAGCCGACACGCGACGCAGGTGGGATGTAATGAGAGGTAGCCCTAGGAACTCCTGGGGAACCCAAATGCGACAACACCACTACTTAATTAGGCTCACTGACTAAGGGCCTCGAAACCGGCGAACCATAAGATTGCATTGCAAGTCTTTGTTTTATTGTACACTGGCTTCTGCCCGCGAGTCCGCACGCGTGGACTTTTAAATAAAGTAAACAAACTAAAGAAATAACTGCCGAGAGTTTAGAGGTAGCCTACGGAAGGTGAAACCCATTTAATTCCAATCTATTATAAGGCAAACATTACACAAGTCGTAATCCAAGAAATATTTGGACAGTCGACACTATTGTCTGCCTTCGCGTTGACACACAACGCTTTACAGCAACTTTTTAAAATATTACGTTCTGGTTTTACGAATACCATTTCGAATGGTTCAAATTGATGCGTCTTTCACCCGGGGCTTCCAGTTTGATTGCGTTTGAACATAAATTGTTTTAAAGTTACGTTCTATTGAATTATTCTCGTCGTTATGTGAACAAAATCTGCAAAACAATATTCAATATAAATTTGTTTAAACGTGTTTTGTCACTTTTGTTTCACTGATTCCGTATGGTTCAATGATATGTGTCTTTCAACATGACTCTCCAAAGCGTTATTGTGTTTTACGCATGATTTTAAGTTTTGTTTAATTGAATATTATTCTCAATGTTATGATGGTCAAACCTCCAAAAGTATTTACTATTTATTTGTTAAAATATCTTGTCTTTACTTTATCTAAAACGTTAACTTAAAAACATTTTTAAATAAACTAATTTTTTATCCTGCTCCTGCAATAGTAAAATGTGCATTTTTCTGTTCATAAATGCATTGAAAGTGATCTTCCTGCCATTTGGATTTTTGTTTGTTCGAGGCCAACAAATTGTACTAAAAAAAAATATTTTTAAACAAATAATAATTAAGAAATGATATGACAATAACATAAGTCAAATGAATCAGTAAAAAAGATTACCACGCTTTTGCAACAATTTCTATTTGTTTCAGCTACCACAGAACACTGCAAACACCCCCCCCCCCTCGGTCAAATCACGACCCAAAAACTTTGGCAAACATAAAAAATAAAAAATGTACCCCCTATCACTGCCGCCGGATAAAGTAGTTTTTTGTGTTTGCACAATGTTCTCTGACTACACAACTCAACAGAATAGCAACAAATAAATTATTCATACTTTGGAATGAATGATTCACAAAGTGCTGTCAAATGGAATAAAATAAAACTCACCACACAATCTTGTCATAATTGACAATCACTTATGATTTGACAGAATTAATTAAATCCATCGGGGGCTAACTTCATTTTTATTGGTTCACATATTATATTCACCGATAGGAAATTTTGAGAGAGGATTAGGCTTTAGGGCCTAAGGGGACGGGGGTAGTGGCGGTTGACTGTCTAGAATAGGTAGTCTGTGTTTGGACTGTTCGCTGTTTCATTTTTGAGAAGTTTATAAAATAATAGTGAAAAATTCGACATGTTGGCTTTATTTCTATTTGAAAGCAAAATAACTGCCAAAAAGGAAAAAAAAAATGATTTTAAAAAAAATATTCCATAGCTATATCCAAAAGTTATTGGGATTAATTCGTTGTGGTTAACAAATAAAACAAAGTTGGCTAGAGCTTATTTTTGAAAACGAAATAAGACAAACATTGAAATTTGGTCAATTTTCCTTCGCGTTTATTCACGTCACCACAGGATTAATGAAAATCTGTTAAGTATATATTTGATGGAGCTCACAGAGTTTCATCCTGAATGGAGCAAAAACCTGAGTAAGGAAAACAATGATTTTATCAAACACGTCCCCAAAAAGTTTGCATGGCAAAAAAACTTTATATGGGTAAATTGTTAAGAAAGCCTTTGTCTACATACCTTGCGCATAACAAGGCCTTCAATTACATTTACTTCCTTCGTTTAATAGGTCTTTTATGAATATTGGGAGTGTTGGTGGGCGGATCTAAAATTGGCCTATAGCCGATTCTTGCATCAAAAGATATCTTCAAAAAAAGTTTCATCGAAATCTCCAAATCCTATAAATACTGGGCACCACAAAAAAAGTTCAATTGATTTGTGTGCCTGGACACAGTGGATACGAAGGCAATGAAAAAGCAGACGAACTAGCCAGAACAGGATCCGCATCCCAATTCATGATGCCAAGACCAGTCTACGGGCTACCAATAAACACTATAAAAAGTTGTGTTCAAACCTGGCTTCTGGAAAAGATGCTGAAGGAAACAGGCAAGCTAAAAGCTTTATGCCAAATAGTTGCCACATCAAAACGAAACAACTACTACAACTAAGAAGAAGTCAGATTCGACTAGTCACCGGCTTCCTCACGGGGCACTGCCGTGTCAAAAAACACCTGATGACTATGGGCATAGCACAAGACAATACCTGCAACCAGGACGTAGAAACAGCAGAACATATAGGTACTATGTGAAAGCAACAGTTTAATCAAACCGTGTCAACGTTTCCTAGGTAAATTCTTCCTTGAAGCAGCAGACATAGCTGCCCCAAGTTTTAGCCGCCTTTCTAATAAACTGCGGCATTATGGACGAGCTCTAAATGGAGGATATCACAATAGGCCCACAAGCTGATCAGGATACAGTATACCACCTCCCCCCAAAAATCTAATCTAATCTTATCTAATCATCGAAATCCGTTTAGCCATTTTGGCGTGATTGAGCGACAAACATTGAACCACTCACATAATGTTATATAAGTAGCAATAAGATATTAATTTAAATTTAAATTATAATTGAAAACTGCATAAATGTGATCATTTGTGTTTTAATTACGAATAACGCGGTTTTCAGTATCTAGCTAAAAATGTGCTTTTGGTCGTTTAAACTTTGCGTTGTTTCTGCTTGGATCGTTGTAATTTCACCAAAAATTTATGAAGGGGAAAAGCAAAACAAAATGTTGACATGCACTGCATTCACGTCGTGTCTTGAGTAGAAAATAAAACCAAACAAAAATCCCTGCGAAAACCAACACATGATGCGAATCCACTCTACCATGTTTACGACATCATCCTACTTTCTACTCTGTACTTCCGATAGTGATGCCGGTAAATTCTGGGTCCATTAGGATTTCGTATCGCATTCCTTTTCCTCCTTTAAGGTAAACTGTGTGTATTTGAGACTTCACGTACGAGTAACATCAATGGACAAGGATATTTACTCTAGCATATCTGAATTTACGTGTTCTTAGTCAAGCGGACAAAGTTTCCCTCCCATCCAGAAAAAGGTATTGTACGTATGCTCAAGACAGTTAAAATTGATTCCTTTCCTTACACATTTCAGAGCTGATAAAGAAGTTGTTGCAGACTTCTTCCGTGAAACTTCATCCCCAAACCAGCAACAAAAAAACAATATCCTTGCAACTAATTTCCATCAAATGTAAATGTGAAAAGTCCACCGAAAAGAAATTCTCAATTAAGAAAGAACTAGAAATGGGCGTTTAAGAAAAGCTTCTTGATTACACCATCGACCCCTTTCACTTTTCAAAACGAAATCAGCACAACCTGGCAGTATTGTTACTTCCCTTAAGGACTATTAAAAAAATAACGCTCTCTTCGTGCGCCGGCCGTGCCGTTTCCGGTAAATTGCAAATTGATACGAAAATGATTTCACCTAACGACTAATAACCGCTGGCTGATGTTACGGCCGTTTAAATTGGGCAACACCTCGTTGGCCAAGGCAATTGATATGGAAAAGGATTACATGGGAGTGCTATTAGACCGAGATGTGCGCCTCAAATCCGGGGATGGATTCAACGATATTAAAAAGGTTTATTTCTCGCGAGCCGTGGGCGAAGGTAATTTTTGACGTCAGCTGTTAATGTAGAAATACCAATTAGTTGGGGAAAAAAAATCTGTTGAAATATGTTATGTTGGGGCTTCAAGGCTAGATAAAATGTTAAATTTATCGTTAAGACTTCGTTCGAATACAAAATGAACTAAAATACAAAATGAACTAAATTCGCATCCCTAACTATTTCAACGAATACCAATTATAAATTGTAGTTGTCTACGAATAGAAAATTAAAATTAATGACTTTCCACATAATTTGCATGTATGTATGTAGCGAATCCCCAAAGGCAATGGTATGTTGGAAATAGTTCGGCAAAACCACCGGATATATGCAACACCTTGGATATGGGTGAAGGCAATAGGTTTTGGTTTACCACGTTCACAATAAATCTTAAGAAAAATGATTCAAATTCCCCAAAATGCGTGTGGGAGATCTAGATATTATATACAATAGCATTTATCATCCAGAACGAGTTCCATTTTTGGGACACCTAATACCTTGGTGATGGTTTTGGTTTTTAGCATTGCTAACCATTCTATTGATTGGGGGTTGCAATGTGAGGTTTTATGTGGCACATGTCTAAAATATTATTTGTGTACAAACTTTGTTACCGCAAACCTTGAAAATAAATTAGCTTAAATTACTAGAGCATTTGTTTGCCCTGACTAAAGTTTTATGGTGTGACTACTGTCCGAGGGGTCCTCGTTTCAATTTACCCCAGTAACACCTTACAGTTTGCGAAAAGTCTTCCAAACAAAAAAAAACAATGGTTTAACTTTTCATAAAAACCTTTTTTAATTTACCCTTTCAGAATTGGCATAAAATTGTAGGTCTCTTCTATTTGCGTCAACAAAATATAACTTCGCACACACAAATGTTTTGAAGAAGCTACATTTTTGGCTGTCTTTGAGCCATTATTGGCATTTTTTTAGTCCTCGAAGACTTATGAAATGGACGATCAAAAATGTTCACTTCTAGAAAACATTGTTCATGTGTAAGGACACATCCGAAAATGTTTTATCCGCATTCGAAGGTACAGAACAATTACATAATGTAGCTTCGTCTTTGAATCATATGTGTACGTATAGTAAGGTCGGCAAATATGGCCCATTGTGAAATATAGCATACCGTAATATTTCCCCACTGGAAAAGCATCACGCCCATCACTGTACTTACCAGGGAACCATTTGCTCCTCTAAATGAAGGACCTAATCTTTGCCGTGCAGGCGTTGTTGAGATCATTCACCCAGTGTAGCCTTCCTAATGTTGGCGAGTGCAGGACACGTGCAAAGGAGGTGACTGATAGTCTCTTCTTCATCTTCGTCTCTACAGGTTCTACAGAAGTCATTGTAGGGAATGCCCAACCTTTGAGGATGGCTTCCTATAGCCCAGTGCCCGGTGAGGGTGTTTACTAATTTGGAGAGGGTTCATCTCCTATACCTCAGAAGTCCGGTGGACCTGAATTTATTTAACGTCGTCGGCCAGATTAGTCTTGTGGTGTTTCATTGGTCGAGTTGGTGCCGCCGAGGGTTTGCTTCACTTACCTGCTTAGTGTCGATTAGGTATTTAACATAAGACGTTGGCGCCTCGATGTTTGAACCAAAAGCGCCTTGTCGAGCCAGTTCGTCACCTTCACGATTCCCTTGTATATCACAGTCTGCTGGCACCCAGCTAAGGGTGAGGCTATACTGACCAGCTATATCATTAAGAGATGCGCTGCAGTCTTTCACTGTCTTGGATCTCGTTGTGCTGGACGTAAGGGATTTGATTGCCGCCTATCTGTCGATGTGTGTTATAATATCTGATTTCGGTACTGCAGTAACCGACCGCCAGTCAGCGGCTTGGCAGACGGCGGTGACTTCGGCCTGAAAAACGCTGCAGGGATATGGTAGGTTAAAAGAGAGGTGAGGTCTTTCGAGAAGACTCCGGCACCGACGCCGTCCTCGGTTTGAGATCCATCCGTAAAAATTGCCAGTGATTCGTGGTATAGAATATGACGTGTTGTCCACTCGGTTGTGTCTGGGATTAAATGTTGGTAGCCCAAGCTGAAATTGTGTTCAGCGGGAAGGTGGTCGGTGACCTGAGTAAAATGTCGATACATCGATATTATTGTCCCATGTCCAGTGTGTTGCTCTGTCCATTGTTTGTTGTCTTATTGCTCAGCGGCAGTCAACTATTTGCTGACACCGCAGTGGGAGAGGTTCTCACTGCACCGGTGATGCTGAGGCATGCAACTTGTTGAGTTTTTTCCAGTAAGGTTAGGTTGGAGTTCTTCTCCAAGGCGGCCCACCAGACCAATACTCCATAAAATTACATGTTAACTAGAAATGTAAAATTCACTTCACAGTAATTTACTTGTTTTATTCTTACTTACTTAGGATGGCGCTACAGTCCGGGGTGGACCTGGGCCTCAACCAACAAGCGCCTCCAGACAGCACGATCTTTGGCCAGCTGTCTCCAGTTTCGCACGCTAAGTTGGTTAAGGTCCCCTTCCACTTGCGTGCGCCACCTGAGTCGCGGTCTTCCTCTACTGCGCCGTTCCTCGGGTGTGGATTCGAAGATCTTCCGGGCCGGAGCATTCACGTCCATTCGCTCTACATGACCCTCCTCCTCCATTCACCGTCTATGACGGGACCAAAAATTACCCGAAGAATTTTCCTCTCAAAACGACCAAGAGTGACCTCATCCGCTTTTGCTAGAGTCCATGCCTCTGTACCATAGAGAAGGACTGGGATTATTAAGATCTTATAAAGGGTCACTTTAGTTGTTCGAGAGAGGGCTTTCTTGATGACAGCATATACTTTGTCTTGCCCTCATTGATCGCCAAACCCATCTTCGCCGCCTCCGTCTCAATACTCACGAACGCGCCAGTAACATCCCGCTGTGTTCTGCCGATTATGTCGATTTCGTCGGCGTAGGCGAGTAGATGGACGGACTTTTGAAAGATTGTGCCTCTGGTGTTAGCATTTGAGTTTTGCACTATTCTTTCAAGAACGATATTGAAGAAGTCACATGACAGCGCATCGCCTTGTCTAAATCCTTTTTTGACATCGAAGGTCTCGGTGAGTTCTTTACCGACCTTGATGGAGCAGCGTGCAGCGTGCATCGTCATTCTGCACAAACGGATGCCAAAACTAGATATTGCTCTGTATAGCTCGTCTCTATAAATGCTGTCATAGGCGGCCTTAAAATCGATGAAAAGGTGGTGGGTATCGATTTGGACTTCCTGGGTTTTCTCCAAGATCTGCCGCAGTGTGAATATTTGGTCGATGGTAGACTTTCCTGGCCTGAAGCCACACTGATAGAGACCAATCAGGTTGTTGATGAAAGGCTTCAGGCGTTCACACAGCACGGCAGATAAGATAAGTTTTATTTACCGCTGAAAAAATAGTCGAATTCACCGAAATATGCGAATTCTGAGACAGTCAGAAACTGTCGCACAATGCTAAAAGCAGTATGCAGACGGAACCGAGTAAGACTGTGCTCGGACACAGCGGTATAGAGGGGAATGAGCAAGCCGATGAGCTAGCGAGAAAGGGAGGGGAACTGGAGAATAGTGGATATGTGGACATTAGACCAAACCATGGGGTTATCAAGGGAATAATCAATCAATCAATCTTAAAATTGGCTGACCTTAGATGGCAAAATTTAGAGGTGCATAGGGTTTCTAGAGCACTTTGGATGCATTTGGACAAGGAAAGATCTAAGGAATTTCTCAAATTGAGCGGGCAGGGAACAGATTTTTAGATTAAATTAGATTATTTTTATTCAATTTACATTTGTACGCACAATTTCCAATTTTACAAATTCTTGAATAATAATTTATTATAAAGGACATGACAATTATCTGTCGTCTACCCAAGTGGCGATATCTTTTATCAAAAAGATAAAGGCTTTATTACATTATAGAGATTGGCACAGTTTCCTAGTAATAATTTTGAAACTATTTTTTTACATTTTTTTTTTTTTTAATTGAGAGAACTTTTAGTTTAGTTAAACGAAATTTGACGAAGTTACCTTATTGAGCAGGGAACAGCTGAGAACAGTAGTTGGGATTATGTCGGGACACTGTCTCCTAAGGAAGCATGCTAGGTGCCTTAGACTGGTAAATGTGGATACATGTAGGTTCGGTGGAGGTCTACAAGCCAAGGAAGACAAAACGCACATACTGTGTGAGTGCGAGGATATAGCACGGCATCGTAGGAGATTCCTAGGAGAATACTTCTTCGATGAATTAGGGGAGCTGAGTGGCACAGACCACAGGAAGCTGGTAAAATTCTGCAGGAAGATTGGATGTTTATTTAGGAAAAGTATTCGGGGTTTTCTACTTTTGAAGTTTTGGTTTCAATCGGTTCCCTAGGGATCGCGATGGGCCCTTCTGGAACCTAGTGCTCTATGCGAACTGCATATCCCTGTTTTACCCTAACTTAACTTAACCTAGCTAACGTGTTGAAGGTAACATTAGCCGTGTTTTTTTACTCAAGCGTTTATACGTCTATATATAAAAGAGTTAAAAAAAGCACTCGACTTTGACCTGGCAGCACTATTCTGGCTGTGTCATTTGACATTTCGGCTGTTTTCTCCAGTCAAACTAGAGTAAAATGAACCTGAAAATTAAATTACAAAATACTACTCAGAATACAAAATGTTAAAAATTAAGCAATGGCAACTCCTTTTTCTTACATATTTTCACTCATGTATTACTTATGTTCTAACTCAATTCATTTACCTCTTTTGAACTGAAAGCTTTGTATGAATTATTATTGCCAAAGCCTATATAATGGATGTTAACGATCTAGTTTTCGGTATTGTTTTAGCAACATCATTACGTTTAAATAAAGTCTTCCATTTCTTGTATGTTTCGGTCTTTCTTTTTAAAAGTACTACCGTGGTTCCTCTAAGGTTTTTGTTCACAAAATCTTATCGATAGGACTAGTGGTTCGGAAATGGTACGGGATTCAAATCACGATTTTTTTGTATTTTTAGTCAAAAGTGCACTTACATTGGACCTGGAAGTTTAAATACTTCTCCGATTAATAATCTGACTATACCATCGTGTGGGGGCAAGAAAATTGCAACTTAAAAGTATAAAGTAGACCCCTATGCCCTATAGGACAGGTCAAGCGATTTGGAAATGGCAGCGGTTCAATATTTTGTTAGTAATAATAAAACTTCACACGCAAAAAAAATTTGGGGTGTGGGTCAGTTCAGTAGGTGAGAATTATCAAGGTTTTGACACTCGATGACAAAACCTGTCGGAATACATAGAAATCGGTGTTTGGAAGTACTGATCAACATCCGCTTAAGGACCTAGCGGCGACAGTTATCCCCGCTTAAGTCAGCTAAGTCTTGGTTCTATATAGCACTTACTTTTACTTTACTTGGCGCTTACAGTTCGGGGTGGACCTCAACCAACAAGCCCCTCCAACCAGCTCGGTCGGTCGCTAGCTGCCTCCAGTTACGCACACCAAGTTGGTTGAGGTTGTGTTCCCCACTTGTGCGCGCCACCTAAGGTGGGGTCTTCCTCTGCTGCGTTGACCCTCAGGGGTGGATTCGAAGACTCGTCGGGCTTGTGCGTTGTTGTCCATACGCTCCACGTGTCCCAGCCATATCAGCCGTTGTATTTTTAGCTTTTTGACCAGGTCAGCGTCGCTGTATAGCCCGTATAGTTCGTCGTTGAATCTTCTTCTCCACACTCCATCGTCACAAATATCACTCGAAGAATATTTCTTCTCAAAGCCTCCCATAAGGTTTTCATCCGCTTTTGACAGGGTCCATGTTTCTGCACCATACAGCAGGACCGGGATGATTAAGGTCTTACATAATATCTCCTTGGTTCTATTAGAGAGGGCTCTTAGATGCCTTCTCAGCCCTAAGAAACAGCGATTGGCAAGAGTGATTCTTCTCTTGATCTCTGCGCCGATATCATTTTGCGAAGTGATAGTGGAGCCCAGGTGGACAAAGTCGTTAACTACTTACTTCGAAGTTGTCGCCGATGTTGAGAGTCCTTTCTGTTTTGTCCTCATGAACAAACTTTTGAAAACCTTTTGTACCTCTGGTGTTGGCTTGTGAGTTCCGTACAAAATTGCTTCAAGAACGATGTTGCGCGTGGCCTTGTTTCAAACTTTTTTCGACATAAAATGACTCGGTGGTGGTCTTGCCGGCTTTGACGGTCATCGTCATCCTGCACAAACGGGCGAGTTTGGCGGGGATGCCAAAACTTGACAAGGCTTTGTAAAATTCGTCCCTATATACGCTATCATAGGTGGCTTTAAAGTCGATAAATTGATGGTGTGTCTGTGTATCGATCTGAAATTCCTGGGTTTTTTCCAAGATCTGTCGGAGTGTGAAAATTTGGTCGATGGTTGACTTTCCTGGCATAAAACCACACTGACATGGGCCGATCAGGTTGTTGGCGAAAGGTTTTAGGCGTTCACACAATATATAAATGTATATAACATGCATATGTTAATAAGCGTTTATACGCTTGAGTAAACAAACACGGCTATTGATATTCTTCTAATCTTACACGAATAAAAGCTATGACAGGCGTCCATATTACCAAACTACTCCACATTTCCCGAACTTATTCTATTAATACACTGGAGCTAGATCCGATACTATGTTAAAATGTTCACAACAAAACGTACTCCTCAAAAGCTATCTATTTTTACCCTGTTATCAAATTTACTTGTTATCGCACCTACAAAGTTTATTCATCTTGTTGCAAACTTTCACCTCTTTAATTTAATTTGTTATCCTTTTCCTCAGACAAATGGATGAATCCCACATATCAGTATCTAGAAGACCATTCAACCACAAGTCCATTAGCAAGGATGCAATACATCCCCATATGGTTTATCAAGTGGTCGCCTGCGAATTATTTGTGATACCACCTTTAGCCACTCGGGGTTGTGCAAAAGTGCTGTGAACTCCTGCTGAGTCTTTTCTGTTCCGAACAGAAAACAAGTTCTGTTTTCCTCTTAACTGTTGCAGGAGTAACTTTTCCTCTTCTTAAAACAAATAAGGGTCAGTTAACAACACACATAAGTACACATATATCTCTCTGTTGGTGCTAAAGTCATTAGGTGATAAAAGCATAGGTAAAAAGGAATACTAAAGTAATAGCGATACTATTGTGTAGGAAGAACAAAGTTACTGGCATCCGCCTATTTGCCGAAATGGTTCGGGAGGTCTTTCACTTGGGCTGAAAAAGTAATAAGTTCCATAAAGTTTAATGAAATCAGGAGGAAAGTTGGGCAAATTAGATTTAGTATATGCCTCAGCGGGGCTTCAAAAAAAAAAAACAATTCGATGAAATAGACAAAGTTTTTAGACAGACGACAGGTGGGAACAATTCTAAAGATATTGAGTTTCATACAGTTCCGATAATAAAGTAAATCCAATTCAATTTTCAGGCTATTAAACCCCTTTCTGTCCATAAATTCCATGACATAATTAAATCCCCACCGTGATAGGTTTTTTAAGTTCCCTTCGACCGAGCTTAATTGCAGGGTCTACTTGATAATCTTTCGGACACTCATTTACAGGAGCCATCGTCGTTGTCGTAACAAACAAATTATTTGATAGTAAGGGAATGTCGCCATCAGCAAAGGACCCTTTTATCCTTACACACACCGGTGGTCAAATTCCATACGGCGTTTGCATATATCAAAAGGTGGACTCGGTTCGTACAATTTATTTGCTTCAGATTAATTTGGAAATTTTCTGGGAAATTAATTTTAGGGATTTTGAAAATGTCTTATGGCGGCTGTCCCTTCTCCATTCGGTCATTCCTAATGAAATGAGAATTCACCCAAAAAAGGTGTTCATACTTCTCGCTTTTGGGACATGATGAAAGAGGGTGGGTGGAACTGTGAAAACTTAAAGTAATGTTATGTCACGAAGGGTTAAGAACTTGCCCGGGAGGTACATTTGTGTAACGGTATTAAAATATTTTTGGTTTAATAATAATCAAGGGGGTGGCATTTTAGAGAAATGCCAATTTTTGGCAGCTAAATATTTACAATTTGGTATGACATGTTTCTTAATGTTGTTATGAGAAACTTTAACTGTCCCTTTGGATGCTAAGCCTTTATGTTAATTTTAAAACATTAAGGCTGCTTCATAGTGTATGGGGATGAGCGCTCCAGGTGTACAAACTTTAATTAAGTATGGTAAATGTTTCACTTGGCTTACTACCAGACTTAACAACTTAGACAAGAATAACAGAGTAACAATCTGCTAGATACCTGGCTGCGTAGGTATCAAAGGTAACGAGGTAGCAGATTCTCTGACGGGGCACAGAATATTGACTTTCCTGTTTAATCTGAAAGCCAGCCAGGTGCCAGATTATCTTTTCAAAAGATTACAATTTGCTTCCTCAGCTACAAGCAGAATTCTAATTTTGCCGACCTATAAATAACACAACAAAAAAACATTTTTGGCAAGAGTACGGTAACTCAGGCGACAAGAAAAAATAACGGTTTTGTGTAGAACAGTTAGATACAAGCATTTTTTACTATGGTCTATGGTCTTATGGGTCTATCTCGCCCCATTTGGGCGGGTGGGACGATTTTCTAAAAAACCACTTCAAATGGAAAAAAAATATTTAAAAATAATCGTTATTGCACACTTTCTTAAAGCTAAAAGTCGGTTGGATCATACTGTTTTTAAATCAAGTGATTTATATTAATAGTTTTTGAAAAAACTAATTTCCAACTCAAAAATGATGGAAAAATTAGAAATCTGGCTTCGTCGTCTGTGAGTAGAATGTAGGTATGATGAAAGAGGCAATTTGTTTGAAAGAAAAAATTGAATAAAAGCTAATTTCGGTATTTTCCATCAAATAAGGAATTATGAATTTATGGATTTCTAGACTTTTGCCATTTTTGCTGTATCTCGTTCAAAAATGTACCGATTTATATTATTTCTTCAGTATTTGATTCGGAAATATTCAATTTGTGTTATATCAGCCGTTCAACGAAATATTTGCTGGATAGGTATATTTATAGCGAATTGATCGATTGAGCTATATTGATATTGAGGGGTCACCTGTCGTTTTGCAGTTTTTTTTTGTAATATATTCGTGGTCAGCATCGATAGTAATGTGTATCTACTATGTCCGTCCGTCCACCCGTCGACAAAAATTAATTCCTTTACACTGGAGCTAGAAAGCTGAAATTTAAACCATATACTCTCTATATGCCCGAAATAATAAATTTTAAGAATATTTAAAATCCGCAATTTCAAAAGACCGAATTAGTGAGCTAGAAAGCTGAAATGCTGAATATATTGTCTTAATGCGCCCAAAATGCTGTGGGGGTTAACATCGCATCGTCGCCTCGGCAAGTAGCATGTATGATGAGGGGGATGATGGAAGGGACGAAAAGTTTTGAAATGAAAAATTTTATAAAATCTGATTTCAGTCTTTTTCCTCAAATAAGATATTTTGAGTTTATCGCTTTTTAGATTGTTACTATTTTGGCTATATCTTGTCGAAAAATGTTCCGATTTGTATCATTTCTTTTGTAATTGATTCAAAAATATTCAATCTAATTTATAAAGACATGAAATGTTACTTTGTGTCAGTATTGCGCCATGCTGCACCACAACTTAGGGGCTAATAGTTAATAGGTTTCTACCTATACGATCAATATATATTTTATTCAAATTTTATTATATTTTCTTCTTAAGACAAATTGGAGTTGGGCTTTTCGATTTTTGACGTCTTTGACTGCCTTCCTAACTTCTTCTACAGTAATGTCGTGTACTTCTTCAGTGGTAGAAACGGCTCTCGGAAAATATATCCTAGGAAATTGTTCAATTAGAAGTTTTTCGTCATCCACAAGAAGCAGCCCTTGAGCATTGTTGATGAACTTTGGCCTTCTCTCAGCGGCAAATTTTGAAAATTGTTGTGTTCCTTTATCGATGCGAAGTGGATCAATTTTGGAGACTAATTATTTAAGTACTGTAAAAGGTTTTCGGGATGTTCTTAAAGTGAAAAAAACCTTCAAGGTAATTCCTATAACAGCTTGCAGAAGTATCTTCAGATGGAAAACAATGTTTCGCCGAAACATTAAATGTTTTGCATTATTTACCTTAGTCTTTGTATATAGACCAGTTCCCGTTCAAGTTGCTTTGTCGGAGTTCGTGGACAGCCTGGTTTCTATCAGCAGCCGAAGAAGAATTTTCTTCTAACTACCGATACAGACCCTCCACAAACTGCATCTTTTGAGCGCATTTTCTCTTTGCGAGCCTCTTGCAAAGTCTGTATTCCAATTCTAGGCGACCTTTTTCATCTCTATTATTAGTGGAGTACTTTGACTAAGCTTTGAATGACACTTTTTTGTCACTAATCACTGCTTTAGCTTCATCTGCCCACCACCATGTTTCTTTGCCGTATTGACAACTGTGTTGATGATGCAATGTATATAATTTTGCATATTTGCAATAAATGCTTGACTTTTTTTTGGTCCAGATTTGGTTCCCTACCTACTCCACACACATCAACACAAACAACTTAGAGCATTCTTCAATACAATTCGCTTTAACATCTCGAAATGATTGCATATCTTCTTATGCAGTGTTTAAATACTTCTCCAGACTTTATGCATAAATCCTTATTCATAAAACAGTGTATAAAACATATAAGTTAAGCACAGTTTGTGTCGATTAAAGTATCAAAAAAAATACATTAATCAATTACATTTAGCTGCCCAAACTGTCGAAATCAGTTGTTTGTGGAAAACCAAATGAAAAAATTCTATACTTATGCATAATATTCGGAAATTCAATTGTGCAACATAATGCAATCGCAATATGTACATAATATGATTTTTGATACCGATTCACCAGTCAACATGAATTTTGAGTCTGAGTTCTGTACCGCGGATTTTGAGTACTTATGCCTAACTAAAAAATATAAAAATATTTTTACATTATAAAGTTTGCTTTTGTAGCTACCAGAACGAAATTTCAAATTTGCTGGAAAACCCCTATTTTCAGTTTTATTTATATTTTAAAGGAAAACAAGTTATGAATTATATATATTTTTTAAACTTTTATTATTATAGAAAAAAGATAAATAAATACAAAAATTCAAAAACAAATGTAAAAACAAAGTCTAAAAATGGATATTTTTTGTATTTCTCTTGTGAAAGTAAGAAATTTCTCGTATGAGGCCCCAAATGTAATCACCTATCATATTTTCATTGTATCGTCCTTGATAACGTTGTTCGAAATTCATTATATCTTGGTGGAAGCGTTCCCCCTGCTCTTCTGAATATTCACCCAAGTTATCTTTAAATTTGTCTAAGTGCGCATGAAGCATGTGCACTTTAAGTGACATTCTGCAACCCATGACTTTGAAGCTTACAAGCATATTAGAAATCAGCCCTTTATAATTGTCAGCCTTTTTGTTGCCAAGGAAGCCATGGATTACTCCTTTAAGACTGAGCTACGCTTGTTTTTCATGGCTGCTCAGGAGCTGTATAAAGTTTTCACACGCCATTATTTTCCTTATTTGTGGACCTACGAAAATACCAGCTTTGATTTTAGCTTCTGAAAGTTTCAGGAAAAATGATTTAAGATATTGAAAGGCTCCAGAGTCTTGACGAAGAGCCTTTACGAACTGCTTCATAAGCCCTAATTTTATGTGCAGTGGAGGCATTAAAACATGTTCAGGCTGTACAATTGGGGTATTTTTGATATTATGTTGTCCGATTTGAAAATCGCTTCGTTGAGGCCATGAGTGCTGCGTGTAGTGTAATGCATCGGCTCTGCTATCCCATAAACAAAGGTAACATGGATATTTGGTGTATCCGCCTTGCATTCCCAGTAAAAATCTAATCATTTTGAAATCCCCTATGACGGGCCATGCATGTTCTTCATATTTTAAAACTCGAAGAACCATTTTTACACTATCGTAATTTTCTTTTAGCATGACACAATGGGCCAGAGAGAGCGATGGAAATTTATTTCCATTATGAAGGAGGACTGCTTTCAAGCTTCTTGTAGAGCTGTCGATGAAAAGGCGCCATTCTGATGAAATGAAATTGATTCCGATTGCATCAAATAAACCTTTTACATCATTGCAGTAGCATAGTCCATCTTCCTTCGTAAAAAATCCAGCAAACATTTCATGACGCTTTCTTTGGTCACTTATTTTGACATCAGAGTCGAGCAAATTCCACTGTTTTAGCCGTGAAGCTAATATTTCTGCTTTGAGCTTAGGCAGGTTTAAATCTCTTACCAAGTCATTTAAATCTTTTGAATTGATGAGATGTGGTTCAACGGACGATGATGGCGTCACGAAATCACTGACTACACTACTTGATACTTGTGACAGCGGTAATGGCTCTTCTTCTTTCATTTTTGGACTAACAGGGACTGGACAATTTTCACTGTGTGGTACTGGAGCAGATGTTTAAGGTAGATCTGGATACTGAATCTTTTTGGCATTTTTGCCAGCGCGACGCTTACGTGGATTTACGACACAAAAATAGCAATCATTGATGTGATCAGTAGGCTCCCTCCATATTCTTGGTACTGCGAATTTCATCTTTCTTTTTTCTCCTCGGTACCAAGCTACGAAAATGTTGAAAATAAGTACATAATATTGTCGCATAAAAGTTCTTTGAATAAAGACAGCATGTTAATACCTTCTAAAGTGTTTTTGCAGTTGTTACACGAGAAGTGAGGTATCCATTTTTATACCCTATTCTAAGGGTATATTAATTTTGACGCATAGTTTGTAACATACCTTAATATTGCCCGTAGACCCCAAAAAGTTACTATATTTATGATCAGCATCGATAGTAATGTCGATATAGCCATGTCCGTCCGTCCGTCTGTCGCCAAAAATTAGGCCTTTAAACTGGACCTAGAGAGCTGAAATTTTAACCATATACTCTCTAGGGTCCCGAAATAATAAAGTTTAAATAAAACAATTTTTTTATACCCTATTCTAAGGGTATATTAATTTTTGAAAATCCAAAGTTTCAGCTAGGGAGCTGAAATTTATAGTATATACTCTCTATGGGCCCTTTATGCTCATGTGTAAATATTTTCAAAATCCGCCCACTGACACGCCCACAATTAATTTTTTTTTATTTTTTTTGAAAATTCAAAGTTTGAGCTAGGGAGCTGATATTTATAATATATACTCTCTAGGGGCCCTTTACTCTCATGTGTTAATTTTTTTTAAATCCGCCTACTGACACGCCCACAATTAAATAAAACAATTTTATTGAAACACCCAAGTTTGAGCTAGGGAGCGTTTTTTTTTTTGATAAAATCCTTTAAATGTTATATAACAAAATATGTAGAGCGTTCTTAACAATTCAACCATACTTAGACTTTTGTCACGCCCACTTATGAGGGATAGGAATAAGAATAGGGTATCCAACAGTTCGCCCAAGCGGACTGTAGCCCGTCCCTATGTTTTATTTTGATTTCGCACGGGCAAGTTAAAATAAGCTTCATAGGCTTCGCAAAGTGTCAAATTCGATGATAAACTTATTTTTTTGTCTCTCACTTTAATAAATTCACCGCAAACAAAGCAAAAAGAGTCAACGTCGTTTTTACACTTTTTCGATGACATTTTAGATAACCGCGAGACACAAAAATAGGTTATGCCTTTACAACGTGCTCGCTTATACTGCCTTGACATTACACTAGTCGCCTCTTCACACTTACAGGCCCCCACATCTCTCTCTTGCATCATAATTGAAAAGGCTCTTGAAAAAATCTAACAAAGTACGAAATGTAAACTTTTCATGATATTTTCCACAAAAGCAAACTTTATTAATCATTATTGGAGTTTCTATTTACTTTTCGATGCACATCATCAGAAAATATAGTTTAAATAACAGACTCAAAAAAAAATTTTTTTTTGTTCACCTGTGTTATGAATGAATACCCCTTTTCTTTGATGACGTGAGACTACTATAAAGTGTATATACAAAGCCGCCGCTTTACTCCATCCATAGTGGTACGCTTGTGAGGTTCGGCGGTTCGAACGCAATAAATATCATCAGTCCCCGATTTCGGGTCACTTCGTCACTAAGGCCAATCAAAGGCTGATGTTGTAGCATTTGTGTGAACTAGGAGTTTTGAGACCTGTATCTTTTTTCCCGATTTTAACACGTGCATTGACTGTAGGGTGTAGGCGCCAAATGCTGTTTTTTGGGGGTGCTACAGTGATACTCCTATTTCGTCCCTGCACGGGTTAATTACAGACTCAGGGCATACCTAAGGAAAATAAGTAGGTATATCAGAGGAAGGATTTTGCTGTTGGAAATTGACTCTCAAAAGGAACAGATATTTCCGAAAAGAGATTAAAAGTAAAAATACATTAGACATTAACGGCCCACACAGTGCTTTTAACCTATGTAGCTTCCCTAACCATTCGCGTTTGTGAATTAATATATTTGATGCGAATGAAAGGGACCTACCATTTAACGCCTATTCCGAACAGCATTTGAGGAGCTTCTCATGGCAATTGATACTTTCAGATTTTTGTCAGTCTTTCACGTGAGGTGGGTAAGTAGAAATAGCTTAAGGTAAACACATAAATGGCCTCGCCGTGATTTGATGCTGCAACCCCTCGGTAAATAGTCCAACGCAGTAACCACTGAGCCACTGCGCCCATAAGGGTATACAAGATCTACAGCTCATTCTCAGCTTCACCAAAGAAACAAACCTGGAGGATGTGATATAATGGTGAATAACCTTGCCAAGTCTAAATCAGAACAGGACTCTTAAATACAAATCATAAAATAGTTTTATTATAAGGGGGCACTTAAAGTTGGTAACCCTCCAAAGTATAAGCAGGGGACTGGCCATCGCTCGAACTACTGGGCGCCCTGTGATTACCTAGTGTATGGAAGGTACTCATGAAGAGTCGGCGAGTGCAGCGCGGCTAATAAACATAGTGTTTACGATATGTTGAGAGCGACTAGTGCAGTTGAGGTGTCAGCCCGACTCCCGAACCATTAGTAAGGATCAGGATGAGGTATTGATGTAATCGAACAATGAGTGCTATGCGGAGAATGTGCAGCTTGGATTAACCGCTGCAATAAAAAACAACAAGACCATGGGAGAAGAGCAGAGTGAGGTGACTGTTACAATCGAATTCCACCTCTGGTCCCATTTTGTCTGCTCAGCGGGAAGCTAGCGAACCGGGGTGACTATATCAATCAAAACCCGGGTTTCCTGTTTATCGCTCGGAGCGGAGTGCTGACTTAGGTGACTGTTACAATATAACCTCAGTCAGACCTTTTTTCTTTGCAGGAGTATAGGTTGAATGACTGAACTCAATCCTACCCCAACACATCGCTCAAATCCCTGGTGGGTATCAGGGTAGTTACAGTGGTGATGTTGAGAGTGAAAAGTGCAGTGGAGCCCTGCCCGACTCCCGAACCATGGATTAGGGTGAGGTGACTAATACAATCAAACCTAAGGCTGATCCAAATTCACTGCATAGCGAAGGGAGAGCTACTGCTTCCTGTTCCAAGGAAAGGAGAGCCGTTTGAGATGACTGTTTTAATCGAAGCTCAAACTGCTCTCTAGTCCCTTGCAGGAAATTCTGAGTCGGATGACTGATACAATCGAGCTTCGAACACGTTATTAGATTCCATTGTAGGGTGGCCAGGGTGTATCGGCCGTACCGCCGAGTTATTGGTTGAGAACCGTCCTTGAGGGGGTGACTGAAAGGGTTCCCCTCAAGATAAGTTCAACCTTTTGAATTCTGTGATGAATTTGCCGACAGAGTGAACATCTGCCTCGCTTAGATCGCTTAGATCTTCGAAGAAATAGTCAACTTATTTCCTTATGTTGGCTAATGCGGAGCAGTTACTCAGGAGGTGCGACAGTTTCCTCCTCTTCAACGTCTCTACAGCTTCTGCCGAATTCATTTGATGGTACTCATTTTCTAATGGTGTGTCTGCACAAAAGGCAGTCAGTGATTGATCCGACTACCGAGCTGTTATTTTTCCTGCTTTTTGAGAGGAGTTTGGATGTTCTTTGTGCATCATATTTTGTCCATATTTGTTTTGAGGGCGCACACATAATGATGCTAATCTACCTGTTGTTCGCTTCTTTTATTGCGTTGTCTAATTGCTTGAATTTTATCGTTTGAATTGATACAACCGTTGTCTCCCTGCTGTCAGAGAGGACTTGTGCGGTACCCTGAAGTACTACGAGTACCTAAAAGAATGCAATGGCTTTTAAAACCGGTTTTGTAAGACTACTTAATCAACCACGGTTCCGTACTGATGGTTATTTGGAAGTGTTCATAGTAACGTCTGTTTTTTTTTAATTTTCCATTGTCTTGAAAACACGTAGGTTAATGTAATGTGCCGGCATATGGAGGGAGAAGAACCTACCAACCGTTTATTTTTATTTTTTAACTTTTCAAAATCAATCGATTCAACCAAGTTTATGCAAATCTTATTCATCCGCCACAGAGACAATTTAATATCTTTTGAAAATCCTCCGAAAACTGCACAACATAACCGTGCAAGCAGTAAAAACGAACAACACAAAATCCTGCACCCACACGTTGTAGATACATTTCCTTTTGATCCCAATTTATTGGTTGCAAACGAACGATTGCCTTTCTATCCTGTCACCGCTGCTTCTGCTATTCTTCGAACTAACTTTCAATAAACACCTCGTACACTAAGTCGACTTTAATGGCCAATAAAAGGCAAATTTGTGTACAATTCCAATCGGATAATCCTTTTGATTTTAAAATATTTTTCAATATCAACGAAAGGATAGAATTTCCTTCGGGTGATCGTCCATTCTTAGTGGAAATCCTTTGCCCATACGTAAATTGAATTTGCAAATCGTAACAAATTTGTTTGTTGACAATAATTTTGCGTCTTAAGGAGCACCGCGCCGTGCCACTTTACAACCGCCCAGGCCAAAAGGGATCAATGAATGCAAAAACACGGAAAAATTCAATGGCATCCCTTTTATTTTACAACCACCCAGACTTATTGAAAGTGTGTGATTGGACACGTTCTCTAAAGCCATACGATTTATGTTTCAAAAATAGAAGCAAATGGGTTTGAAAGATACGAGTAAACGAATAACAACAATGTATCTAGGTACATACGAGTATCTATTTTCATAACTTATTCTCATTCTCAACTGAGGAATAAAAGCATTTTCTCCCGGAGAAAATGCACACTTGGCACACCGCACAAACGTCTCATTTAATGACCAAAGGAATGCAGTCCAAACATGCACGTAAATAAATATTTGCAACACTTAAAGTGTCACGAATTTAGTGCCTATCTGAGGTAAGGCACATCGCGAAGGAGTACGTTTACCAAAATGAACACCTACACCGAGGAGCACTGACAATCAAGTGACGGCAGTGTGATACTCATGTACGAAGAATGATTGATGGTATAACAAAATGGCTAATTACAAAGTGTCTCTCTCTATGATGTATGCATGCAGATGCAATACACGGGATTTGGCGGACCCGAACATCTGCTAAGTTTACGTGTACGTTTCGGGGAATTTCTATTTGACTTGGAATTTTGCTTTGATGAATATTTTCAAGACGATTTGGTTTATTTTTTTATTTTACGAGTATTTCTTCCCGACCGACGTTTAATGTTTCATTTGCCAGAAAGGTGAGCTCTCGTGTTCGTTGACCAAGTTGGACAAGTATTTAATACTGGTTTCTTTAATATATTCATTTTAATGGAAATGCTGCCAATTTAGTACGGATTCGTCCTCCTTAAGGATGAAGACAAAAACACTGGGCACACATTTACGAAAGGTGATATAGTAAACTATTATTCTTCTGCTTCTTCAAACGGAACCCTAGAAACTAGAGACATTAAGTTTCAAAATGAGGTTCAATATTGGGCTCGTCTATAAGGAATTCTATAACTCTGTAATCTGAAAAGGATGCTTCTGAAGGAACTTTCTCACATTCAAAGTTTGTGAATTGGTTTAGAGAGTAACATTTAAGACGTCATGTTGATTTATTTGCCAATATTGGCTTCCTATAGATCGGTAAATAGATCGGGGTAAATGCAACCCACGAGGTCCACACGATCAACTTCCTAGCGTGATATGAATATTACATAAAAATTAGGAGTAAGGGGAAGAATTGGTTTAATTTTGATAAGCGAGCCGTACAAGACTCTCGATAGCAACGAATGGATGCCAGGGCCTGATTAACCCTTAGGCTAACTACGCTGCAGCGTATGGCGCGAGGATAGGGGGGGCGCGCTGAAATCGTGTCTTCGCATGGACTTATCTATCATCATTGCATCTACCATACATATTTCTACTAGACCGAGACAAAACACTAAAACTAAATGCGCTTGAGAGTATCTCTAGCTTACACAGTACTTAATATATCCATTGACTTCTAGTGTCTGTGTGACACAGACGTACTTGCTAATAAGAACTGATAAAGAAAACGTCGTTATATGGATATACTCTGGCGGGGACTCCCCACTCCCCGGTGTAGTTAATAGTTAGTATACTTTGCACCCAATCAAAGGATGTCTACCAATATATACCTAATACCTACATGTCAGCATATCTCCAGCCGTAAGAAGAACTATGTAATTCTAAGAATTATTAATAAGCAATAATCATAAAGTGCACATTTCCGCAATGACCGAACACCCAATCACCGGATTTTCACCAATAAATACCTAACACCTACATGTCAGCATAATTTCCAGCAATTAACCCTTTGTTATCCTAAGAACTATTAATAAGCAATAATCATAAAATGTAATATTCTAAGAAATACTTTATTAGTATTACCTTAGTTTTGTAAAGAATTATTCACATCATTATTAAAACAGTTGTCAAAGAGAGTGGTTGTTCTTATAATTAGTATTTCCGTGTTTTTTTAAGACTATGAGTGGTAATGAGAATAGTTCGATAGTAAAAAAGCCAAGTGGAGCAAAATACAGAAAAAAGGCAAAAGAAAAGGAAAAGAAAATAGAAAACATTTTGAAACATACTCGTAAACTAGAAACATTTTTTACGAACTCTGCAGAAAGGAATGAAACGGTGACGAATGCTGCATTATCGCCAGCGATTTCTTGCCCTGGTTCCTCTACCGCGGACTGTTACGTTTCTCCGTCCAACACTAGCCCTATAGTAGCGACGATGCCGACGACGGCGACGATCTCCAATGAAGACGAAATTCTTAAAGAAGAAAAGTCGTCTATTCCGTCAAGTGACCCTGCACTGTGGCAAGTAAATGATGAATTTCGAGATTATATTGTTAAAAATGGACTGCAACAAAACGAAGAATTAGATTTTTCCAGATCAGAAAGGCAGTATAAAAATCAAAAAAGGTTTCTATCTAAAAATATGTTTGAGAAAAAGCTTGTTAATGGCGAAAATGTGAAAAGAAGCTGGTTACTATACTCAGAATCCACAGGTCACGTGTTTTGTGGTCCTTACAAATTATTTGGAGGAACATCCGTATTTGCCAAAAGTGGATTTAATGACTGGACAAATTGTAACTTAATAACTGATCATGACAACTCTCCGGATCATCGTAAATGTTTGGGACAATATGTATGTAGAGGTAAACTTTTACAACGACTGGATACCCAAATAGTCAAACAATATAATGAAGAAATAACTTATTGGTAATAGAAACAATTAAGTTTTTAGCTTCTCGTGGGCTTCCATTTCACGGTCAAAATGAAATTATTGGATCTGCACTAAACGGAAATTTTCTTGGTGTAAAAGGCAGAGGTTCTTCATCGTACTTGTCATCCTCTGTAATCGATGAATTTATTTTACTTCTCGCTGACGAAATTCGACTTTCGATTATAGGAGAAATAAAAAAAGCAAAATATTATTCGATTAGCATTGATTCTACTCCAGATATTTCACACATCGATCAGTTGACATTTATAATTCGTTATATTTTGCCTGACGGAGAACCTGTAGAACGTTTTATCACATTTTTACCCAATTGCGGTCATAAAGGTGAAGACATGGAGAAGGCTGTTCTTGCCACAATTGATAAAACTTTGGAACTTGATATTAAAGACTGTCGTGGCCAAAGTTATGATAATGCTAGCAATATGTCTGGTCAATACAAAGGTCTTCAGTCAAGAATTAAAGCTGTAAGTCCATTGGCTACTTTTGTTCCTTGTGCAGCCCATTCACTACAACTCGTGGGATCTGCTGCCGCGGAAAGTAGTGACGAGTCAGCAATTCTTTTTCTGGATCTACAAGCAGATGGCAAATTTTGTTATCCAAATTGGATGAAAAATCGACGGTACTAAAAATTCTATCGAAAACTCGATGGAGTGCGCGAGCAGATGCAAGCAAAGACTTATACAGTTCATACAAACAAGTTCTGGAAACATTAAACTCTATTTGCGAAGATGAAAATCAAAGTGAAGAGACCAAAATAGAAGCAAAAGGAATACTGGAAAAAATTAAAACTCTAGAAATTACAATAATGTTGTGCTTTTGGAACTCTGTGCTCGTAAATTTTCAAATCGTTAGTGCACAGCTACAAGCAAGTTCTGTTGATTTATCTAACGTTGTTACTCTTTATGAGACATTAAATGTTTATCTTGATACGTTGCGTGACGAAAAATAGTTTGAAAATTTTGAATCAGAGGCAATCAAGAGATGCGAAGTGACCACATACAAAAAAGATGTAAGAAGAAGAAAGAAACCAAAATATCATTTTGATGAAGTTAAAACGGGGCACATTGAGTTAGAAGGGAGACGAGCTTTCATCGTTGAAAATTATTATGCAGCTATTGATTGTCTTAAAGTGCACTTAAAAACCCGTCAAATTATTTGTAATACAGTAAACACAAAGTTTGGTTTCTTATGGAAACTGCATGAACTAGACGACAGCGAATTTATTAGAAGCAAAACAACGGAGTTAAAACAACTATATGCCACTGATTTAGAAGAAACCTTTGCAGAAGAATGCATCCATTTGGCGCAGTTTTTAAAATCTGACACCGAAGCCGAGCATTCTATTTCTGCCAGAACCCCAAAGGGTTTGTTGCAGTTAATAAAAAGTTTTAATATTTCATGTATGTTCCCAAATGTGGAGACAATATTAAGAATTTTTTTGACAATGAGTGTTACCAACTGCAGCGGCGAAAGGTCTTTTTCAGCACTTAAAAGGGTAAAAAATTACTCCACACTCCGCCAGCAAAAACTTGCAGCGCTCTCGCTAATGTATATAGAAAGCGATTTTTTACAAACTATTAAATTTGAAAAAATTGTGGAAAGATTTGCAAACGCTAAAGCACGAAAAAGGAATTTTTTATAAGCTAATAATAATTACTTAATTACTATAATTTTTAAATAAATCATTAATCAGTTGAAAAAATGTTTCACTTGTATGATGCTCTCGTCTTTTTTTTAACAATAACAGAAGTGTAAATATTTAAAAAAAATACTCAAGTCGAAGCAACTTGACACACTAGAAGACCACGCTCCTGGTCAATGGCAACTTAGTTGTCTATAGAAACTAAGAAAATACAAGTCATGCGGCCAAACACGATATGGATTTGGTTTTCTACTTCGTAGCCTGCAGTCACTTGTCATGATTTTGGTCTTATAATGCGTGAGGTACTTTGCCTTTATGTACGGTCAGCTTAAAAAATGGTTTGCCACCGTAAGGTTGAATGTCATCAGGATTAAAGGACAACGTTAGTTTCGCTTGCAGATCGATCTGAAAACTTTTATAGGACCATGAACCATGTCAACATTTTCACACTACTACTCTACTCACTTACTACTTTTTAGGCCGTAACACAACGGTTGAGGGCGCGTCCTCATAATTAGCCTAGGGCGGTCAGAACTCTTGATCAGTCGCTGAATGGATCTGTGACAAATCGAAAAAAGCTTCTATATGGATAACTGGAAGACATGCTTTTGGCTCGCTTCGTGCGAGCACCTCTGAACATAGGCTTGGCAAATAGAGGACGGGTTAATACATATCGTAAAGCAGGAATGGGTTCGATTATAGATATAACCATCGCCAGTAACTCCATACTACGAAGTATAAAAAGGCGAGTCAGTGAAGAATATACGCAAAGCGACCATCAAGCGATAATATTTGAAACTGCTGATAAAAGTAAAGTAAAACACCCCAATCAAGCGGGACCAAAATGGAAAGCCGCACTCTTTGACAAGGATACGTTTGAAGTATTGATAAGCACAGACAACTAGAGACAGGACGAAACGGCAGAAGCCATGTAGGCCCAACTCGTCCGTATACGCGACGAAGCTGATATTAACCCCTGGGGAACAGCAGACAGGCAGAATGGCTGTAGAACCCCCCAATAACATGCCCAAGAATGTTGAGGACTATAGTAGAACACCTTTTCACCAAAAGACCAGCTTCTATGTGCAGCATAATAATAGAGGTTAATCCAGACGATATACCTGTTATTATTTTGGAGGAGCTGCTAAAGGCATGCAGCAGGATAGTTGACAACAACGCGCCCGGACCACACAGAATCTCAAACAAGGCATTGAAGGTTGCTGTTAGAAAGAGAGGAGACCTCTTCATATCAATAATGCAGAGGTGCCTAGAGCAGGGAACCTTTCCTGAGAAATGGAAAATGCAGCACTTGGTCCTGCTACAGAAAGGAAAGAAGCCTCCAGGAGAAACATCGTCCTACCGCCCTATATGCCTATTGGACACCATGGGAAAATTCCTGGAAATGATAATCTGTAATAGACTTCTCGCAGTGGCTGAAGAGAAAGGAGCCCTCTCAGACTGACAGTTTGGATTCAGAAGAGCGCATTCTACAGTTGATGCTATAAGAGCGATGGTCTACATAGCTGAAAGTGCCATCGAAGGAGTAAGATGGCGCCACGGCACAAAGAAGTCGTGTGCAGTAGTTACGCTGGACGTCAAAAACGCCTTCAATTCCGCGAACTGGTCATTCCTAAGAAGATCTGTCACCAGAATGGATACACCATATTACTTGCTGAAGATAGTGACGGACTACTTTAACAACAGGAATCTAAGGTCAAATACTACAAGGTTACCGCGGGCGTCAATCAGGGATCCGTACTGGGGCCGCTTCTGGGGAACATCATGTATGCTATGATTAATGCTACCTCGCGGAGTATCGATAATTGGATTTGCCGACGACATTGCCATCGTGACAGTAGCTAAACAGATAAATGAAGTGGAATCAGCTACAAATAAAGCAATTTCCAGGATAAAACACTGGCTAATATCCACCGGAACAGGGGATCTTCTAAACAGAACCCGCCCCGAAGTCTCCAGAATTACGGCGATAATCACCGGGCACTGGCCAATTAGAGACCATGCGGCCAAACTGGGTATCCCATTTAACACCCACTGCCGAAGCTGCGGGAATGTAAACGAAAGAGAAACTCTCTTCCATTTCCTCTGCATGGACATTCTCCTTCACTAGCAAGAGCTAGACTGCGGGCACTGAATCAACCATTCTTCGACGACCTTAGCGCTATATCGAGCAAAGGGATACAAGATCTTATCCGTTTTCTCAACTCCACAGGTTGGATATAGCCACACATCAAATCTTTCACAACCACTACAACATAGGTCACACAAGTGGTGGTAACAAAAAGGCACAATAAGTGCTAATTGGGTTCAAGCCGAACCGCCACTTCTACCTACCTACCTACCTATCCACCGGACTAGAACTAGCCGACCATAAAACAGAAGCAGTCCCTATAACGAGTCGAAAAACTATTGAATTCGGCAATTTCCAGGTGGGGAACCAGATCATCAGATCCAAAGGAGCAGTCAAATATCTTGGAGTCATGCTAGACAATAGACTGCAGTTCAAGGCGAACATGGAGTATATTAGAAGCATCGCAAATACAGGGAGCTCTGTCACACATACTACCTAACATCGGCGAACCTGGATACACTAGGAGGGCCGTTTTATCAAGAGTAGTCAGTTCAGTCCTCCTTTACGCCGCCCGGTTTGGACGGGGCACTAGCGACGAAAGAAACAAGAAGGAAACTATCATCCGCATGCAGGCTTAACACGTTAAGGACAATCTGCGGTTTTCGAACCATCTCGGACGAACCGGCCTTCGTCATAGCTGGAATGATACCCATAGACATTCAAGCGGGCGAGATGTTGATGATCTACAACAGAAAAACGTTGGGCAGACAAGATGCAAGTGAAATGGCAAGAATTAAAGTAGAAGAAAGAGCAGGGGTGGAATCGGCTAAGGTGATAGTTGATAGTTGACAATCAAAATCATACCTTTACGTCCACGTAAGGTGATTATCAAATTGACAATCACCTTTTTGCCATCAATTTCATGTGACAGCTATTTAGGTGTCGCTTTCATACATTTTTGTTATTTTCATAGATATGCACCTCGGCTTCAACTCCAAATAAATTAAATGCTTTAGTGAAAAAAAGAATATATATTAAATAAATTCAAATAAAAAAGTATTCGTGAAGTGCAATTTTTACTTCATTAGAACTTTTCTACACAAATGAAGAAATAATTACACAAATGTCCAACTATTAAGAAGAAAAATGAGAAATAAATCAAATATCTTGGAACTTTCAAACCCGATGAAAGAATTCATAGAATTATAAATATTCATTGTTGATTATCTATCATTTATTATTGTGTATTTTAGATTTTTAAAAAAACTTTCGCTTATCAAAAGAAGCGTTTGTATTTGTTTTGGGACTGCTTGATTTACCAACTGGAATAAGGTCAACACATGTTCCACCCATTAAAATCTTCTTGGGGGTGGTGGCTATCAAAGACAAGTTGGGGCTGACTGGGCTGCACCAATGGGTCAAAGTACGGTGGCTGAAATTACTGCTGCAGTCATTAAAAAAATGCAGTCAATACTTTTTCCATTTATGATAAAGTTTTTGCCTAAGGACACAACAAAATCATATTTGAAATATAGATCATGAAAAATAAACACACATCAACTGCTCGGAATGACAGCGTCGGCAAGGAAGTGACGTTTAAAACTCTAAGTGCTGCCAATAATCAATAATTTTTCAGTGATCGCTTTACGGAGAGCAAAGAGGAGTTGATAATCAAAAACGACAATCAAAAAGCGACAATCAACTATCACCTTAGCCGATTCCAGCCCAGCTTCAATTGCTATATGTTAAACAAGGTGGGACAATACCACAAAAGGCAGATGGACATACAAGCTGATCCCGTCAATCGAGACCTGGACAAAGCGAGCACATGGAAACAGCAACTACCACCTTTCGCAGTTCCTGACTGGCCACGGCACGCTACCGCAAATACCTACCTCAATATGGACACGATAGCTCGCCATTTTGCCCAGATTGTCCAGACCAGGAGGAAGACACGGAGCACACAGTTTTTCGTTGTAGGCGATTCGTTGCATGGAGAACGAATCTGCCCAATCCATCTTTCCTAATAGATCATATGTTGCAGTCGGAGGACAATTGGACGACAGTTTGTAATCTGGTAACAACTATCCAAAATGAACTGCGGAGAGTAGAAAAGCTAAGGAGAGCATCATAAGCAGCAGAAGCGTCAGAAGCATCTGACACAAGACAAGACGCATAGCATGAATTGCTACCCAGCCCCGCGAAGTAAAAGAGTGGTTGACATCTGCTGGGTGTGGATTAGTAAATAGGCGCATTCCTGGCATCGATTATTCGGGTTTGCGAATCGTGCATACTATCTTTTGAAGATTACCACATCCATTGGCACAGCCAAGAAAAAAAAGAAAAAAAGAGTCAAGTACTACAAAGTCACTGTGGAAGTCCCACAGGGGTCAGCATTAGGGCCGCTGCTGTGGAACATTGTATACTACGAAATCCTACGATTGACGATAATTATATTCGCCTATGACATTCCCGTCGTGACAGTAGCTAAACATATCCGAGCGGTCGAATCAGTTAAGACTGGCTTTTATCTGTCGGACTAGAATTAGCAGACCATAAAACATATGCCAACCTTATATCAATTGGAAAAAATTATTGAGTTCGCTTACTTTCAGGTGGGTAACCAAACCATTAAGTCAAAAGAAGCGGTTAAATATCTTGGAGTAATGCTGGACCATAATTTCACGCTGACTACCGAGCCAAAAAAGCCAGCGCAACTACAGGGAACACTTTTGCGCAAGCTGCCACACATCGGTGCACCTGGTTACGCTAGAAGGATGCTCCTTTTCAGAGTTATCACCTCCATTTTGTTATATGCCACCCCAACCTGGGTGCAGGCACTTAGGAGGCGAATAAAAGATTGCCATCCATTTATGGACTCTCCTCGCTAAGGGCAATTAGCGGCTTTCGTACCATCTCGGACGAGGATGCATTTGGTAAAGCTAGAATGGTCCCCACGATATCTTCGCAGACTAAATGTCCAGAATATATAATAGAATATCCTTGAATCAACGCGACGCTTACACCATCCAGAAGATAAAAGTAGAAGAAAAAGCAACGTCGTAGCTAATTTGACTTATATCTTCCACAATAGAATGGATAAGTTGAAAGCACGGGGTCTGCAACTACCACCTCTTGCATTTCCTGTCTGGTCACGGTTGTTACGGCAAGTATTTCCACCGATTTTACCGATGCGTATACTGAGATTAGCGGTTGTGATTTACCCCCGGCGTGATTTCAACCTAAGACCACCCACCTTTGGCACTGATTTGAGGAACCTACAAAGTCCACTCTAGTGGGAATAAAAAGTCAGACACAAAGTCCATGTTCCTTTAGTTTAGTCGTAGGGATTCGAACTTAAAACGTTTAGTTTATTATTCAATCCAAAATGTATCAATACTCGCTAAACAAGCCATAAAAGACCACAACCAATATTGTTAAGCTTTTCTACGCAATATAGTATGTGGTCTCTTGAATCCTGACCAATTCGTTCCGTTCATCGGCGGGCGTACGAATAAAAAAAAACAGAACGCACCATCGCTCACGTTTCAATTTCACTGTCTTCATTTCGAATGTAATTGTCTCTGCTGCCATACAAATTGTTGTTCGGTCCCGCCCTATGCCAACCACCTTGCTCTGGCATGTAGACTCATTGTCGTTCTTCACAAACTGACAGTGGCGACAGTATATCTCTTGCGATTAGCCTCATTCCCGTTGAAGGTGTTTGACGCCAATAACGTCGTGGCCATAGGGTGCATTCTATATAATTGCCGCAATTAGACTGAAAGGAGCAACACTCGTAGTCTTGTCGTACAAAACAAATCTAGACGAAGCGACTGCTCTAAATACCTTGCCAAATGGCGTGAAAATCACCTTTCAGGTGACAATTAGACGCTATTCTCTGGTATGTTATTCTTCGGCTGCTGCGTATGTGTGTGCGGGCTCGTGCTTCCTTAGTTGTTTCTCATCAGTCTGTCAGCTAGGTGTTAGGAAAATGTTGTCTTCGAATGTGCATTTGTTTGGGAAGATTGATTGATTAAATTAGAACGTGATGAGATACAAATCCCTTAAAATTAATCAATTTCCTAGCACTCGCAGATGTTGACAATCAATTTTAAGGAATTTTATTTGTTCGGACCATTTAATTGAATTCTTGTCTTGGACAGAATTTAGGTGAACTTTACAGTTTGTTTATATTTTTAATGTTTCGAATATCTTAATTGGGAGCGTGTTTTGTTGTTTGTCTCAATGCTCTAAGTTCATAATAATATTCAGTCAAAAAACTTAAGGCTGGTATAACCTACTGCAAATGAACGACGCCATCAAACGAACGATGGAACGAACTATTCATCGGGTAGGACGTTCCGACGACGACCAGGCAGAAAAGTACAGAAACCCTACAATCGATGCACTGTACCGACAGAAAAGTAGACTGCTTTCGAGGCTTAAAACGCTGCACAGACAATTTACTGACCGCAACGACCGGAGGTAAGGCTGCTGAGGACAGACATCCGAATCCTGAAGCAGCTGATTAAAGAAAATTGGGGAAATTAAATTCGGACTATTAAGACCTGTAGTCCGAAAATGTTTCCACAGATAAATAAGTTGTTCAATCCGAGTTCCCCAGACAACAGAGAACAGATAGACAGAATAACTCTGGAAAGTGTCGCTTCAAACTACCGTTTTTTCGTTGTGGACGACCGAGAGGAGAAAGTGGATTTGCTGGGCACTTGTTTCGAGGCTGTGTATACTCTAGTGAGCCAATTCCATCTGCGCACCAAACTTGAGAATTGGAGATCTGAGAATAACGGATTCATCGTATTCAATGATGAAAACCATGCTAATGCAGTTGTCGCCGAGATGCATCGCACCTCTTCGTGTCGAAGGATGATATTTTCTGCATCTTCAAGTCACTAAAGAATAAAAAGTCGGCGGGGGTGGATGGTGTCCCAAACGTCGTATTGAGACTTCCGCCACTGGAGGCTGTAGATATTTTCACCACCCTGTTTAACGATGCGCTGAATGATGCACATCATCCGGCGCACATTATCCGCCCAATCCCGAAAAATGGTAAAGTTAGGACGAACCCTGCCAATCTCCGGTCGATTAGTCAGCTTCCGAAGGTAGCTGTGGTACGCCCAATCCCGAAAAAGGGTAAAGTTAGGACGAACCCTGCCAATCTCCGGTCGATTAGTCTGCTTCCCAATATTAGCAAGGTCTTTGAAAAGGTTGCCAATAGAGCCCTGTTGAAGTTGGTCAAGGACAATAACATAATTCCGGACAACTAGTTTGGTGTCAGGGCGGGTCATGACACTATTCATGCCGCGTCGAAATTGGTTTGCGACATTCAGTGGAATAATTGCAAGAACCAATGCACGGGTGCTTGTCTGGTTGATTTTGAAAAGGCTTTCGACACCGTATGATTATAGGGCATTTTCTACAAGTTGACCTGGCGGGGGATGCACAAGCCTATATATGTAATTTATAATATGATTATGTGAAAGAAGTTCGTTGTCAAATGTGGCAAGGTCGCTTCGAGCAGAGTCTTTGAAATTAAAAACGGTATACAGCAGGAGGCGGAGAATTCTCCAATCCTGTTTAACATTTACACAATTGACCTGGTGGGTTCACTCAGACATGCTATAGCGTACTTTACTTTTAAATTCATTTTTATTAATTATTAGCTTATATCAACTTAAATACTAGACAAAAATGATTAAATCTAACTTAAAATTAACAGGATACTTATTCTAGATTATTGATCCTTATGCGGACGCCCTAAACTTAACTCTATCTTATAATTATTGCCTTTCGGCCTAAAAACTATTTTACGAACTAATCTTACATATTATGTTTTCATCGAGAAAATTGTTAAGAAAACTCGGCATCTTTATCAAACATGCTATAGCGTATGCCGATATTTGGTGGCATACAGATCAGGTCCTAAAATCATTCCTTTGCAGCATGACTTCGATTAAGGGATATTGCGACGACTGGAAGTTGAAAATCAACTTTCAGAAGACGGAACCAATCTTGTTCAGACCAACATTGGCTGGGGCCTCTAGGGATACCAGAAAAAACTGGAAGAAATTGTCCATTATTGGACGGTGAGAAGAGTAGTTAGATATCTGGGTATCTGAATCGACCAGTATCTGTATTTCGATAGACATACATATAGTATTGCTGGGGGCCAAGAAGGCTTATGCTCTGACAAGGAGACTGTTTCGTAGCAGTCAACTTCACTCCAGAGTGAAGTTCATTTGCTACGTTGCCCTTATAAGGCCGATCAACGCATATGGGTGTGGTTTAATATGGCGCCTATTTATATGGAAAAGATTCGGGTTTTGGAGAGACAATGTCTTTGGGCATGTCTCCGGGTGTCTCGAACGCCTGAATCCAAATATAAAATACTATCCCAACAAGTTCCTATATGATTGAGCTGAGTTGAATAGGATTGACAAAGTCCTCATAAAGTGGACTCAAAGCCACTTTGCAAGGGCGATGCCCAGCGACAATTGCCTGATCTTAGGTGCTTACTACCCCAATGCCGGTCTGGCTTTATCCCCCCGGAGGCATTTGTGCATATTGATGTCTGAGGGCTGGTCCAGACGAGGGATGTTATCCCGGTATCATACCACCGCGACCGCTGTGCCAGAAATAAGCGACTTATCCGCGGCAGCGACGTTGCCAATGCTCATGAGCTCCTTCGTTTTATTATTGCCGCAATAACGAAGAGAGATAAATTCAATACAGAAAAGCAATTCGACGAATTTTGGTGGCTTTTTGAGGGGGGAGGGGTCAACATGCCCTCCCAAGACGGTGTATTACCCTAAATAACATCCTCTTAGCTTACAAGTTAGACTAAGTTATCTAGGGCGTTTCTGGGAGAGGCCGTGGTAACTGACACTGTAAGGCTTCAGTCGGATCACGACGGCGTGTTTGCACCTTGACGACTGCCAGGTGCTCGGAAAGCAATTTGGATTTTGACAACTTGTGTAAGGCAACGAGTTCTCAGATTCCCAATTATAGTAAGAATGCGCTAAATAGTTAGTAAATAGAATTTGTTTTGTATAAAATATAAAACCTATATAATGGCACCGAGTTTTTTTTTTAATTTTCTCGATGAATATAATATGTATGTATAGGTCGTTAAATAGTTTTTAGGCCGAAATGCAAACATTATAAGATTGTAGTTAAGCTTAGAACGTCTGTATAAAGACATTTAATTTAGAATAAGCATCCTGTTAATTGTAAGTTAGATTTAAAAATGTTTGCCTAGTAGGTAACTCTATCCAACAAAAATTGTCAGCACAGGCCTTATGGAGGAGCTTTTTTTCTACCAGTGGTGCCTGTAGATACTCTCACGGCACTCAAACGCAAGAATTGCCACTGAAATAAAAACCAAACCACTGTCATACCAAGAAATTGTTGTTGTAATTTTCCTAAAATTCGCATACAACCCACCACAACCAGTCTCCCACACATGCGAATGGGAATGAGCATGATCGTCTTATGTTAGCTTGCTATTATCATCCACCAAAATAAGCAGTGTGTGTGACTGAAGCACATCAGATGAGTATTACCATCTCTACAATGAAGCATATCATTACGCGTTTATCTATGGATTTTGTCAAAGAACTTTCGGTTTTGGTGCTTTTGAGAACGAATTATTACGTGGGGTATTGCCATTCGGTTTTAATTTGATATATAACATTGCGTCGGTTATATAATTTTGTATTCTAATTGCCTGATTGTGTTTACCTTTCACAATATACATTTAGCGGAAAGGACTGGGAAATGTTTTTAGAAAATCTTACTGATTGAGTTTATGTCACAAACTATATAAAAAAAAACATAAATACATCCTTTCATCTCATTTTGTCCTTGTTTGTATGATGTCTTTGTTTTTCCGATGAATGACGTCTGTTTTGCCAATGAATACGGGAATTCCCAAAAGGAAGATCTCAAGTTAGGTAGAGATGCAATCATACAATGGGTTGCTTGAAATCGTTAAACGTTACAAAGCCCAGTATGAAAGATACGTCGTGGATGAAATGGCTCAAAATGCGGGACATAACGTGCTTCGCTTGGCGCCTTATCACTGTGACCTTAATCCAATAGAATTGGGTTGGGCTCAAGTGAAAGAGTTTGTAGCAAGACAAAACAAGTCATTTAAAATGGCTGAAATAAGAGACTTACTAACGACAGCACTTACAAGGGTTGACATGGAAAAATGGCATCGATGTGTGCAACAGGTTGAAGAGGTTGTTGAGCCAAATATGTGTGACATCGACGTTTTTGCCGAGGAAGCAGTTGATAGGTTAATAATAGACCTAAATAACGAGAGCAGTAGCAGTAATTACTCATCGGATTAGTTGAGTACTGATATTAGAAATTAGTATTTTTTTATTTATATATTTATATATATATATATTTTTATTTTTATTTATATATTTTGTTGGTCTACTGGAGATACCCAAAAAAAAACGCGCCTGTTATTATCTTACCAGAAAAGGAAAAAGATAAACGGAATTTATTACATTCCGCAATATTTTTATTTTAAATTGGAAGATGGTAACCCTAATAGAATTGCTCTCTGAGTTATTTCGAATTATCATACACACTACGGTAACCCTGTGAGAGCTTTAAAGAGGCAGCGATTTATGTAAGTCATTGCAACCAGACTGAGAGACAAACATCCTACGAGGGCAGGTCAATAAGTCCGGGACTTTTTGAATTTCTGACCTCTTTACTGAAACGGCAACACTGCTCCTGTCAACAGGCATCTGTCAGTTGACTCCTGTCAAAATTTAAACTTGCTGCGTCAGTTAGTTTGTGTTTGACAGCTATTTTTATCAGACTACTCACTAATTTGAGGAGAAAATGGAAAAAAGTGAATTTCGAGTGCTTATTAAGCATTATTTCTTGCGAAAAAAAACCATTACCGAGACCAAGGCTAAGCTTGAAAAAGACTATGGGGACTCTGCACCATCGATTTCAATGGTAAAAAAGTGGTTTACTGAATTGCGTTGTGGCCGTACAAGCACTGAAGATGCCGAACGTCCTGGACGCCCAGTTGAGGTCTCTACACCCGAAACAATCGAAAAAATTCACGATATGGTGTTGGCCGACCGAAGATTGAAAGTGCGAGAGATTGTGGAAGCCGTAGGGATCTCGCATGACTCAGTGGTTTCAATTTTGAATGATCACTTGGGCATGAGAAAGCTTTCCGCAAGATGGGTGCCGCGTTTGCTCACAGTCAACCACAAACGCAATCGTGTAACAACTTCACAGGAAGGTTTGGCGTTGTTTAATCGCAATATGGAGGAGTTTTTGCGCCGTTTTGTAACCGTGGACGAAACATGGGTCCATCACAACACACCAGAGACCAAACAACAGTCAAAACAGTGGGTTTCTAAGGGTGAATCGGCGCCAAAGAAGGCCAAGGTGGGTTTGTCAGCCAATAAAGTTATGGCGACTGTTTTTTGGGATGCACGCGGGATAATCCACATTGACTACCTTCAAAAGGGAAGAACAATCAATGGGGAATATTATGCCAACTTATTGGACCGATTCAATGACGATTTGAAAAAAAAACCGACCTCATTTGGCCAAGAAAAAAGTTCTTTTCCACCAAGACAATGCAAGGGTGCACACATGTGCAGTCGCCATGGCAAAAATCCATGAATTGGGCTATGAATTGCTCCCTCATCCACCCTATTCTCCAGATTTGGCTCCGAGCGACTACTTCTTGTTCCCAAACCTGAAGAAATGGCTTGGTGGAAAAAGATTTGACTCCAATGATGAAGTCATCTCGCAAACAAAGGCCTATTTTGAGGACCTCGACAAATCATTTTTTTTGGAAGGGATACAAAAATTGGAGAAGCGTTGGACAAAGTGTATAGAGCTCAAGGGAGACTACGTTTTTTTTTTTATCAAAAAATCTGTGTTTTATTCCAAAAGTCACGGACTTATTGACCCGCCCTCGTATCTTCCCTGTACTGACAATTTTTGTTGGATAGAGTACCTATAGTAGGTATGTGAGTTGATATCTAATAATGAATAAAAAAAATCAATTCAAAAGTAGTGTGTCGGACTTCTAATCGAAAGGTCGCCGGTTCAATTCCTGTCGTGGCCAAGTAACATCTAGAGTTTTTTTTTCCACCGCCCCACCTCTTGCGAACGTCTGACAAACATCCAAGAGTATCAATTGTCATAAGAAGCTTCTCAAATTTTCCGTTCGGATTCGGCTTAAAATTGGAGGTACCTTCCACTTCGCTAGAAGTGTAGAAGCTAGGTATGGGCCGCTCATGTCTTACATTTATTTTTATTTTATTTACGTTCTTTCTAACTGCTTAACAGAAAAGAAATTTCTTATTCGAACCTTGAGGTATTCAATTCAATTCTTTTCTTGGCCATGCAAATTTTTGTCTTTCATTACGTAACTATAATAAAAACAAATTTAATCAGTAAGTTTGCGGAGACACCAAAAGATTTAACATTGAATAAGTTAGGTCACTATGTCGCTATGTTGTAGGTGCTTTCCGTGTTAACATGCTAATGTTGATAAGAAACGTTCAAAAACTGGCCTAATATAAATTTAATTCAAAAAAACATAGAATCTGTTTGTTTGCTTACATTATGTTGTTGTCCAAAAACTATCTCATAAAGAACAATACTATAATAACATACTTCTGCCAAACGAAGTAAACACCTATTCCCTGATCCTGGTAAAGGATATGTTATTACTCTAAGACAGCAATATTTTTGTATGCAAATCGGCATTATTTCTGCGATGAATATGCCACCGTGACTGTGCAAACAAATTTGCGTATGTGGTTGATTTCCTATATCATTAAATTGAACTCGTGAGACCATTGTGTAAATCCACTTACTAAAGTGTACTTTTACAGATTGAAGTAAATGGTCGTCCTGTCACGATTTTATTTTGCTCTTTTAGACGATGGCCACCATCACCACCGACCGGTGGATGATTTCTGCATAAAATCTTTTAATAGAAATCGTGTCGCAGAATTTTTATGCGAGGATTACGATTTGAAAAATGCGTACGGGTAGTATTATTATGTGTCCAAGAAAGCACCTTACATTTAAGGATAGATGAAAAAATGTAAATGGAAATCTGATACTCATGTGTGTTGACTCAACCTTTGGTATTATTAAAGGTTTGCTGCATAGTGTTGTCAATGGTGTGAAGGGCGTTTAAGGGAATGGTTTGCGGGTGTGAAAAAGTAAGCCTCAGATTTTTAAATAAATATTGTTTTTCTAGTTTTTTTTATTCGCTTAAATGTTGATATTGCGTTATATTTCACTGAACCGTAAACAAATGTCGTAACGAACTATTTATGTATTTAGGCATTGTTCTTTTTAGAAATTCCTCCATACAACGTTTATCCCTACGACCACCCATTGGCGTCTTATTTTATTTAATGCAACCAGTTATGAAAATGCGGCTTTTCAAGAGCCTTATTTTACGGTTTTTTTATTATTTGCTGCACTGTATATTCCTGCCTCGACTATAAGTGTAGGAGAAAAATTAACGTTGCGTAATACGATTATGTGCGTTTCATTTTTAATAAGCCGAGGTTTATAAGTGTCTGTTATCTTAGGGCTTCGCTACTGGGTCTATGTTTCGATGACCATTATAAATAATTTAGAAACATTAAAATAATGCATAAAATTGTTTTTGGCAATTGTCCAGAGTATATTTAAAACAGGAACTTCAGTTTTTGCAATCTCGTGGAGGACTCTATCTCATTCTCCAACGGCTTACACACACAGCTTCTCAACGGTCTTTCCTCGTGTTTGTACTTCGCCGATGGAATTGTGTTCCTGCTGAACTACAGACAACCGGACCATCATTCGTTTTTCGGAAAAAGCTTTTCTCCATTTATCTTCATAGCTAATTCTACATCGAATCTATAATTTTTCAATAATATATTATATATACTCGTAGTATTATGATCAGCATCGATAGTAATGTCGATCAAGCTGTGTACGTCCGTCCGTCCGGCTGTCGGCAAAAAATAGGCCTTTAATTTGCAATTAGATAAATAAAACAATTTTATTGAAAAGTCAAAGTTTGAGCTAGGAAACTGAAATTTATAATATAGATTCTATAGATGCCCTTTATACTTACGTATGTTGAAATATTTTTAAAATCCGCCTACTGTCACGCCCAAAGTTAAATGAAACAATTTTATTGAAAAACCAAAGTTTGAGCTAGGGAGCGTTTTTTTACAAAAGCGTTAGTTTTTTTCGATTAAATCCTTTAAATGTTATGTTATAAAATATGTAGAGCGTTCTTAACAATTGCACCATACTTAGACTTTTGTCAAGCCCACTTATGAGGGATGGGAATAGGAATAGGGTATCCAACAGTTCGCCCAAGGGGACTGTAGCCCGTCTCTATGTTTATAATATTATTATCATTATCTTTTATTAATAAAGGGTCTTTCATTATGGATTTGACAACTTTTTTTTTTAAATAAAATGCAAACTACTTGAGATATCTCAAAAAAAAATTATTGACTTCAATTAATATTAAATCATTTTGGAATGGAATTCGACTTCGTTTATATGTCCACCACGGGATACGTCGATACGTTCAACCCATTTTTCTATTTCTCGTTCAATATTGGCTCTGAGCGCCTCTAACGTCGCCGGCTTGTTGGCATAGATCAATGATTTAATGTAGCCTCATAAAAAAAGTCTAGAGGCGTTAAATCACACGATATCGGCGGCCAATCGACGGGTCCGTTGCCTTAGCTTCATTTGTCCAGCACCATGTTTCATAGCCGTGTAGATAGTGTCCTTTTGAAGCCCCTAGCATTTATTTGGCTCACACGCATGTATGTATTTTGGTCTGCAGTCTTCATCCTTAACTTCGTCGATGATGTGATTTAGTTAATTTTTCACATTGGCCTTTCTCTTTGTCCAGATTGCACCATTTGATTTTCGCAGCCACAAAAAGCCACCTATGGTTTAAGAAATCATTTTCGAAAATACAACTTTCATGCTTGCTTGTCACATTTTCTCTGAATCCGTTGTACAAACAGATGTGTCCGCAAAGTTCGAGAAAATTGTTTGGAAAACCACAAGACAACTAAGTTCTCAACAGGACATCAAACACTACGAGAGGTAAGTTTAAAATAAAATAATAGGAAAACTAATATAAATAAATTTGAATCTGAATAGTGCTCGACATTAAGACACGATTGTCACAGTCCTTTTGCCCAAAACTTAACAACTTCAACATATTTAAGCAATAATAAATGTTATCGAATTTGTAATAGGTATATCCTCGATTCCATTAAACCACAAAACGAACAGAATGGCGAACCAAACAAGCGAAAAAAAATCTTCCTATCGGTGCAGAAAATCCTTAATGGGAAAACTTTGTTTTGAGGCAAAAGTAATTTCATAAGAAACCTTCTCCTACCGCTGTACTTTATAGTATATGTACAATCTCACTTGTGCCAGGATCAAAGTGGCTTTCAGTTGGATTGCCCATTCGAAAGGCATTCGCAAAATGTGCAACAACTTATCGCGGTTAACCCAAAACTTCTGTATTTCATTTCCAATACAAGTTTTAAGAAGCATTTTCATGTGCAACTGCCTATGTAAGTTCCAAGAGCAAAGAATGTAACAAGGCTGCCAGGAACTTCTTAAAGATGCATGTGGATTGCGGATATAGTGCGCAAAGGAAGAAAACTTCAAGACATTGTATATGTGTTTTGGAAATTTCCAAAATCGAATTAAATTACGAACTTGTCAAGAAGTTATTTGCTTGTGGTTGCAGTGAAATAGTAATGGTTTGTTTTCAAATGAATGTAAAAGCAATTACTATTGAATTCGATGCAAATTGTATGGGATAGGAACCTGAAAGGTTTACGACAGATTAAGTATTATAAACTACTGCCTCACTGAATGGATAAGCTTTTTTATGAATCTGTACTTAGCCCAGACATTCAGCTAAAGAGACAGAATTTGGCCATGAGGTACTTTAATAAAATATACATGTGGGTTGCACCGCTGGGAATTCGTAACATTAACCCCAAGTTTACCAACATCGTCACCTACCAACCCAACTGATATATTCTGATTGACTAATAAAACAATACGTGATCTGAAATTTTATTGTAGTTGGCGCTCGTGAACCTGAATAGAAATTCGTTTCACCTTCTTTTAGTCGAAGAAGACCAACCATAGTTCCTGAATCCTGAATAATAAGCGACCATCTGAAACAATGTTACCATACAAAGAGGTGTTGTATCGACAAAAGCAAATATTTTGCTTATATTTACTTCGTATTATTACCAGTGCAACGTCCACCTACCCAAAATAAAGTCCATCTGTTGTCATGTCACCCTCACGTGCGTCGTCGACCCCTTGGGATGTTGATTTTTGTCGCAAAATAATAATAAACTTAGTTTGGGCCCATCATGTGGATAAGTGCCTTTTGCCTTTTTCCATCTCCACCTTTGGCCATTTTTGGCAGAGGTTGCTTCCGTTTGTCGTTTACCTTCAATAGACACCTAAGGGTCAGGCCAGGAAAATCGGGATACATGTCCATATGCGTTAATGGTGAACATATGTGTGAGTGGCCGAAAGATATCCTTGTGGAAATTCATAAATTGAACAAAAATTATTGGCTCGAGCTATAAGTAGAATTTCATTATTGTACAGACAGGGGTTGCATAACAATACATGAGAGAAAGGTAAATAAATACAGTGCTAGGTATGTACATTTATGCAATGTTGAAGGAGAGTCAAGGAGGTGCTATTTAATATGCGTCCAACTCACATTAGTTTCTGAATGTGTCAGGTTATTGGATATCATAATTAGGGTATTCATGCAACCTCATAAAACCTTCGTAAACGCCGAATACTCAGAAAGTTTACGAAGTCGTAAACGAACTGCGAACCTTTTTATTTGAAATCATTAACAACAAGATGGTAAACTTTCGACATGAATTTGGTGTGCAAATCAAGATGGTAAACGTGGAAAACTTCTTCAACCAATGAGCGGTCGAGCGGCAGTTAGGCTGTGGCTACTGAATGAAACCTCTTTCACACTTAATTGATGAAACAAAGGAGCGTATCCAACAGCTGATTGATTTTCCATCCATTACGCAAGCAGTTTTAAGTAAATTCGAGAGCACACTCGTCGTATTACCTATCCCTATAATTCAAAAAATAAACAGATTTTAACTTCAAACAAAAATAGATAACTTCTTTATTCAATTTAAAAACATAAAATGGGAACATACATAATATAATTGAAGGATTAAAAAATAGTTTATTTTCAAACATATAAATGGAGGGTGATTTGGCACCCAGTGGTGGGTGATATGGAAGCTCAGTGTTTTTTGGCATTTTTCTTGCCAAACTTGTTAAATGTATCAATTTAAGAAATGTGTTTACTGGCGATCACAAGGATGAGGCCATACATTTTGCAATCGATTTTCAGTCTTTATACCTGTTGGAAATTGTATACCCGAAAACTTTAACTACCTGGGAACAGGTACATATTTTCCCAACAGTAAGTCAATTAAAAGGTAAATAAGAAACGAAGGCTGGAATTTCCCAAGATCAAATAATGAACTACTTGAAAAGCGTATAAAAAGATGCGCCACTAGGATGAGGCCATTGCGAATATTTCGTTGCAGGAGTTTCCGTCTGCGATTTTTTCAAAGTTTTGTTTAGAATATTTAAAAAAGCGTTGAAAAGAACTGTTATTATTTGGTTAAAAAAAAGCCTTCCGGAAAGGCCTTGACAGCGACAGAAAGAGGAAAAATAGATGCTTGCAAGGAGTTAGGACTCTCAGGTCGAGAAATTGCAAGGCGGCTAAATAGAAGTAAGACTGTTGTAAACGGCTATCTTACGGATGCGCAACACTATGGGAAAAATCAAAAAGGACGCAAGGCAAAAGCAACAACATTGCGAGAAAAGCGGGTTATTCTACGGCTTGCCTCAATTTCTTCTCTACCAGTGACTAAAATAAGGCCAACAGCGAAGTATCAGCCAGCATAGAATAATACGAAAAATTTGTACTATACATACAAGGTGGCGCAAAAATACCCTTCCGATGTTTTTTGGCTGTAATTTAAAAAAAAATGAAAAACTTTTTTTCTTCTTGTGGATTATTTTTATTTGGTCTTTTAATTTTTTTTACATCAAGTCGAGAATATGATGTCATGTAAATGGCCGCCGCCACAGTTGATTGTCATTTGAGCCCTTTTTATGGCATTTTCTATCACTTTGGCCAAAACTTCCGGCGATAGGTCCTCACATTGTTGACGGATATTGTCTTTAAGAGCTGCAAGAGTCTGAGGCTTGTTGACATAAACCCGCGACTTCAAAAAGCCCCACAAAAAGAAGTCTGGAGCGGTCAAATCAGGCGATCTTGCTGGCCAGTGCAAATCGCCAAAACGGGAGATTAGGCGCCCGGGAAATGCATCCTTCAGCATATCGGTTGTGGCACGTGCAGTGTGTGCCGTTGCACCGTCCTGTTGGAACCACATGTTTTCCAATCCCAATTCATCAAGTTGCGGCAAAAAGAACTCGTTGATCATTGCTCTGTAGCGCTCACCATTCACAGTAACCGTTTGGCCCGCGACGTCTTCGAAGAAAAAAGGTCCGATGACTCCTCCAGCGAAAACAGCACACCATACAGTGACTTTGAGCGGGTGTAATGGCTCTTCGTGGGTTACATGCGGATTTTCAGTGCCCCAGAAGCGTACATTTTGCTTATTTACGTACCCGCTAAGATGGAAATGGGCCTCATCACTCATGATTATTTTTGATGAAAAATCATCTTCCTCTTGGTGGTGATTAAGGATGGCTTGAGCGTATGTTAGACGCGATTGGCGGTCTGCAGCTAACAGCTGATGCACCGTCTGGACTTTGTACGGAAACATCTTCAAATCTTGTACCAAAATTCGCTGTAAAGACCGTCGACTGATACCCATTTGCGTGGCACGTCGTCTGGCCGATGTCGACGCCGCTTCCATGACATCTTCGGCTACAGCAGCAATATTCTCTGCAGAACGGCTACTCCGGGATCTGCCACGCCTGGCAGCATCTCGTGTTCTGCCAGTCTCTTCGAGGCGAGCGGCTAAACGTCGCAGTGTTTCACCAGTAGGCGTTGGACGGGTAGGAAATCTGCGACGAAATTCAAGTTGTGCCAAAGTCACCGACCGATTATTGTTCAAATAAATAGTCACCAATATTCCGCGTTCTGGAGCAGTGTAGCGTAACATTGTTTATTAACGTGTATTTCGCATGTGTTTACTACACAAATGTCAAAACAGAACTGACATTAGGGGCCAATCGCAAAATTTATAGCATTTTCTGATAGGAGGATTACTTTTGCGCCACCTTGTAGAAGAAAACTTAAAAAAAACCTGTTTTGAGGCAAGTACACAAGGAGCATCGAATGAATTTTGCAAGAGAACATGTCGCTTGGAGCAGTGAATGGAAACGCGTTGTTTTTTCCGATGAAAAAAGTTTAACCTTGACGGCTCCGATGGTTATAACTTTTATTTTCATGATCTAGGAAAGGAGGAGCTTATTTTGGCAAGACATCACAGCCGTAAATCAGGTGTTATGGTGTGGGGAACTATTGCCCACTACCTATGGCACAATCGAGTTGGAGTTTTTGTCCACAACAATGAACGGAAACAACTACAAATGTTTGCTGGAACGGTCATTTCTAAAAGTGAAAAACATTTTCGGACCCCTGTCTTGGATATTCAGACAAGACAATGCCCCTACCCACACTTCCAGGGTTGTTAGAAGTTGGATTCAATCAGAAGACGTGGAACTTTTGCTATGGCCGCACTATTAACCGGACTTAAGCATAATCGAAAATGTTTAGTCATGGTTATCTCGTAAAGTGTATGAAGGCGGCAGACAATTTGAAGACAAGGACACTTTAATCGAATCTATTCCTGATGCCTGGGCCCAAATTTCTCTTAATTATTTAAAAAAAAAAACTGTATGATTCTATTCCAAACCGTCTTTAGAGGTCATATCGATTAAGGACGGGCATCCTCATTATTAATGTAGAAAAACAAAATAAATAAATGTTTCAAAACCATAAAATGTAAACATTTTTTTAATTTCTTCCTTTCTTTCGCAGATTTTGAATGTGGCCTCATCCTAGTGGCGCATCTTTTTATACGCTTTTCAATTAGTTCATTGCGGAAATACCGCTTGTAAGTCCAATTCACAAATTCCGCTTGTAAGTCGAATTCACAAATCAGGCTCTAAACAAGAGGTTATTAATTACAGACCCATTTCAAAAATGAAATGGCTTTTGAAGCCATTGTGGAAAATTGTATATATGAGGAAGTGAGAACAAGCATCTCAATGGATCAGCATGGTTTTGTTAGTGGCAGATGGACGGTAACCAATCTCACCTTATTTGCAAAATTTTGCAATAAGGGCATTGAGGGTGGGAACCAGGTTGATGCAATTTGTACAGATTTTTCAAAGGCATTCGATAGAGTTCAGCATAATATTTTGCTGAGTAAGTTGAAGGACCTAGGATTTCATTCCAATATTTTCCTCTGGCTTAAAAACTACTTGAAGAACCGTAGACAGAATGTCAAAATTGGATCAATGGTATCTAAAGAAATCCTTAACCACTCAGGTGTTCCACAAGGATTTGCTTTATGCTGACGACTTGAAATTATTCAGATCTATTAAGTCCAAATTGGATTGTGAGGAATAGCAGTTTGACATCGATGAAGTATCATCGTGGTGTGATGAGACCTGTTTGTATTTAAATGTAGCTAAATGTAAAAGTATTAAATTTACAAGATCGACTGGACCATTTAATTTTGAAAACTGTATTGCTGGACGGCCCCTCGAGTTGGTAAGCATCCAAAGGGACCTTGGTGTCATCTTTGATGCAAAAATTAATTTTAAAATGCACTTACGAGACTACTCGTAGACTACTTGATTTCAAAATCCAATAAATTACTAGGATTCCTAATGCGCAACTCTAAACAGTTTTCTGACCCGTATACGTTGAAAGCGTTGCACATTTCTTTGATAAGGTCAACCTTAGAGTATGCCTGCTGCATATGGTGTCCGTTGTATAAAGTGGATGTAAATCGTTTAGAATCTGTACAAAGAAAATTTACAAGATTTGAGCTCAGAAAACTCAATTGGGTTGACGATATTTTGCCACCGTATGTCCGCCCACAGATGTCTTCTGATTAATCTTAAATCCCTTAAAGTTACTAATGCTCGTTAGGGATACTTTCTGTAATCGGATTGATTGCCCTAAACTGCTCTCTCTTTTCTGTTTATATGCTCCCTCAAGGTCGTTAAGGATGAGACAAGCACTCTTTTTATACCCTATTCTAAGGGTATATTAATTTTGACACATAGTTTGTAACATACCTTAATATTGCCCGTAGACCCCTAAAAGTTGCTATATTTATGATCAGCATCGATAGTAATGTCGATCTAGCCATGTCCGTCCGTCCGTCCGTCCGTCCGTCCGTCCGTCGGCAAAAATTAGGCCTTTAAACTGGACCTAGAGAGCTGAAATTTTAACCATATACTCTCTAGGGTCCCGAAATAATCAAGTTTACGAATTTTTGAAATCCGCCCACAGACACGCCCACAAACTCAAAAAAACAAAATTTTGGAAAAAATCTAATTTTGAACTAGAAAGCTGAAATTTTTTATATATGATCTATAACTCCTAAAACTGCTCGGGATAAACAATTTTCAAAATCTGCCCACTGACACGCCCACAAATAAATAAAACAATTTTTTTGAAAATCCAAAGTTTGAGCTAGGGAGCTGAAATATATTATAATATATACTCTCTATGGGCCCTTAATGCTCATGTGTTAATTTTTTTTAAATCCGCCTACTGACACGCCCACAATTAAATAAAACAATTTTATTGAAACACCCAAGTTTGAGCTAGGGAGCGTTTTTTTTCATAAAATCCTTTAAATGTTATATAACAAAATATCGTCGGCTTACTAGCAAAACTGACTAACTGCAAAAATGTAGTTCGTGGGAAAACGCAAAACAAGTTTTTTGTTTTCTTTAAATTCTTGTAACTTTATAATGATAAATGCGATTCTCTTTGATTTTTTTTATACTACATATTATCTAAATCTAAAATATGCAAAATAAAATTAATTAGCTGAAATATCAAAAAAAATATTTAGAGCTATTATTTTGTTAGAAACAACAGATAGTCAGTTTTTGCTGAAATTAAGTTTGCGGTAAGAATAACATAGACAGTTACTAGCCATATAAAAACTATAATACAAAATGAAAAAATAGCTAAATTCGGATTTTTTATTAAGAAAGTAAACAGAAAATGTTAATCATATTTTTGATTGATTACAAGGTTGAGAAAATTTAAAAAATATCTTCAAAGAAAAAAGTTTTACTCGTTTAAGTCGGATTCTGTCTCAGAACCTTCTGCTGCTTCTTGGTGGTAATCTGTCTTTGCAGAAGAAGGTAAACTTTTATACCAAGAATGGTAAATTTCGGGAATGGCTCCAGTTGTACACAGCTTCACTAAGTCCTTTTTTTTGCGGCAGAAATTGGGATTTCGTCTGTATATAAAGCGGTAAGAGTGTCTGGTAAATTGGTCTTTCTTAATTTTCTGGAAGCAGTTGTAACTTTTAATGTCATGAATTTTTCACCATAATTGTATTTGAATTCGATTACACCCGGCTGCATTTTCTCGTATCGCATACATTTTAGTTTAAGCCATTGAACTCTGTTACCGTCTTCATCAATGCAATGATTTTTAACCAAATTTTTGGTAAATTCTTTTAAGTTTTTAAAGTCCCCGTATAAGAGTTCTGGGACTTCATAAGGTGGCATTTGTTTTTTCCCTTTCTTTGAACGTGCCATTTTAAAAATATTTATCCAGTCGTGTAGGGTAAATACTTCGACAAATTTTTTGGCAGATTCAATTGCGCTATGCATGGAATCTACTTCCATATGGGAATGTCCAGATTCTAAAAAATTATGCTGTACAACGTCCAAATGCGTGTTCTTAACAACAAAGAGAAATAGTGCTGCAATGTACTGATTTCTGTTCTGACCAGAGCAGGTATCTGAGAATAACGATACTTGTTTAACAGTGCTGGATATTGAGCTGATTCATCTTAAAAGTGCAGAACCGATTTCCGAGCTCCCGCGTTGTCCGATAATCCCAGTCCATGTAAAACAGTGAGCTTTGTTTGGAAAATCGGCTTCATAGACAGTCAAGTTATAGGCACATAGCTTTCTGCTGTAATACATTGGAGCAACGTCGCTTGATGGAATCTGCAAAACACTTTGTAGATCAAATGCTGCAGATACAAAATTTTTATCAGTATTAGCGCGTTTTTTGTCCTCATTCTTAGCAGCATTGGCCTCATCTCTTCGTACAATATGTGCTTTGTATAGCTCTTCGTTTTCCTTTGTCTTTTTGTAATTGGAACATATTAAGCAATTGTCTTTTTTCGGCTTAAAAAATGACAAATTGTAATTTTGACAGAAATACCGCCGATATGTAATTTCCGATACTGGAACAATGGATTTCGCTTCACATTTTCCCAAAAACAAGCTGTGCATTTTGACTATGGACAATTTCTCATCCAAATACTTCCTTTTGGAAGATTTTCTACAGTAGTGTGACTCGGTAATTGGAAAGCTTTCTATGTGGACTTTTATTTCATCAAGAACTTTTTTTGGTGTTTTATTTGAAGGAGTTCTATTACCACGTTGGTCAGCTTTTATAAAAGTCCCAAACTCACTTCTCCCGGACATGGCAGAGTCAACTGGCCCATGGCTTATGCAAAGAGTTTTTAAAAAGAAGTTCTTACATACCTGCTTTTTTCACTTGAGTTACAAAAAAAGTAAGTTCTGCTGTATTTCTTCTTATTTACTTCAGTGTTTGTGGTTCGACGGTTTACTGCACTTTCCAAAAGTATATTTATGAGGAAATCTTTTTGGCGGTTATAACTCATACTCCAATACTCCCTACACATTTTATTCCGCATAACGTCATTAAAACTTTCAGTACATTTAAACTTGCATTTACTGCAATTTATGGGTTTTGGAATTTTCGGTTCTTTGTCTTTGCCGGATGTTTTATATGGCAGTCCACTACTCCTCTTTTGTTTATTAACATTACGTTTCCATGCGCTAGTTTTTCTTTCTTTCCACCGCTTCAAACAATTTCTTTCGGAAGCAACTGTATCAGTGCTGTTCCCATCAGATTCAGAGCTGCTTCTTCTAAGGTTGGGGTCAGGAGGTAAATAGTTGTCACTGCTGCAATTTGAAAAATTCAAATCCTTGTCACTTTCATCTAGTGGCGTTGAAGTAGAGGGCATTGGTTCGACTGGAATATATTTATCTATTTTCCACGAAAAATTAAAATCAGCGATAATTTCAAACCTTTTTATTTCCACCTGTTAATCTTACCTTTATCTAAATTTTTTTGTACATTTGGCTAACTCCACAAGTAATTTACCTCTGGATAACATTATATTGCAGCGAAAGTGATCACAAAAATTATTTCAAAGCTATTGCACTAGTCACAACCTCAAAAAATAGCAAACAAATTTGTGCGAGTTCATTCCTGCAAAATTACGGTACTTAAAAAGGGGGGATTTTTTTCTGGGAAAATTGACTATCTGAAGTTAATTAGTTCTTCCTGAATTTCTTGTGCATGAAGGCAGATAGTCAAAAAGCAATTTTAAATGCTATGCATATTTCTAGGAAAAATATCAGATAGGCAGTTTTTACAGAATTTTCTACTTGCTTTTTTATTATATTTGCCATCAATAATACACAATAACATTTTTGGCAGTTGGTCAGTTTTGCTTGTAAGCCGACGATATGTAGAGCGTTCTTAACAATTCAACCATACTTAGACTTTTGTTACGCCCACTTATGAGGGATAGGAATAAGAATAGGGTATCCAACAGTTCACCCAAGCGGACTGTAGCCCGTCCCTATGTTTTGTTCCCCTTTCGTACACTAACTACGGAAGATCCGACCCTATTTCCAGATCGAGTTCTGAGTTTAATTTTCTTTTTCAAAACATCGACCTCTTCCTTAGCAGGGATGTTTTTAAAGCTCTTGTATTTGGTTCGTTGTAGCATTAACGCATATTATTAATTTTTTTTATTTTTTTATTGTTATCATTTTAATTTATATCTTCTGTTTTTATTATTATACCTACATATATATGTATTTATAAAATATAGTAATATTGCAAATTTGCATATGGCTTAGTATTTAAAAGATATGTACTCGATAGATGATAAATTAATGAATAAATAAATAAATAATTAAATAAATAAATTCCAGCGATCGTTTCTTATTTACCCTTTAATTTTATGACTTACTGTTGGGAAAATATGTACCTGTTCACAAGGAGTTAGTGGTTAGTTTCCGGGTATAAGATTTCCAACAGGTATAAAGACTAAAAATCAATTGCAAAATGTATAGTCTCATCCTTGTGATCACCAGTGTATATGAGTCGCTCCACCAAAAATGGCACCCATTCATCTGGTTTTTTTTTTTTTTTTTGGTTGATAGGTATTCTTCCTATCCAATCAAATGCTTTCGCCGAAATCCTCGGGCCCATCTGACTAATCATGGGTGGACATTTTATCATCCCCCTAAATGCTGTCTTCAGATTCTTCCTTCTTTCCTTTGTAGGTTTTGTGACCCTTTTACAAGGTGGTTCGAGCTTGTTAAAACCCGGCGCCTTATCTCCTGAATCTTAGGGGTGCCATATCTCAAAATTGATTCTGTAATTGTTTTTTTGCGAAAGACATAAATAAACTCGTACGCACAGTTTAAACGGTAAATAGAAACAAGTTTGCACTATTCAATTTGGTTTTTTTTAGCTACGAAAATAGTGCACCAAATATTTTTCTATCTACAATTCTTTCACTGACAGACACAAAAAACGCATGTTCAGATTCAAATAATTTTTGTTGTATAAAGAAAGTTTTACCTGCTATTATGACTGCGACTGCACCCGTCGATAGCACAGTTGCACGTTAGCTACCTAATTTGTTATTTAGTTAACGCCATAACTAAGTAACTAACGTAGTTAAATTAGCTGCGCTAAAATTGCAATCGATTTGGTGGTTAGCTATCATAATGACAACTAATTTTAGCTATTAGCTATTAGTTGTAGGTTGTGTAACTAAGCTCGTTAGGTTGCCAAAGTTAGTTGCGGATGACAACTAAAAGTTGGTTAGTTTTTAGCTGTAGCTTTTTAGCTGCTTAGATAATAACTAATAACTAAATCAATTTTTTTTATTTTTTGTTGTTGCAAGGACCTCTTAGTCAAATAATATTTAACACAGATATACCGTGTGGATTCAAATGATATTTTGGAAAAATATCCTTTTTTCAAGTTTTAAGGACCTTTTTTGTTGTTGCAAGGACCTCTCAGTCAAATAACATTTAACACAGATATACCGTGTGGATTCAAATGATATTTTGGAAAAATATCCTTTTTTCATGTTTTAACGACCTTTTTTGTTGTTGCAAGGACCTCTTAGTCAAATAACATTTAACACAGATATACCGTGTGGATTCAAATGATATTTTGGAAAAATATCCTTTTTCCAAGTTTTAAGGACCTTCTCTGTTGTTGGAAGGACCTCTTAGTCAAATAACACTGAACACAGATATACCGTGTGGGCTCATATGATATTTTGGAATAATATCCCTTTTTCGATTTTCAAGGACCTTTTTTATTTGTTACAAGGACCTCTTAGTCAAATAACATTGAACACAGATATAAGGCGCGGTTTTCTTGGAGTTTTTGAAAAAAAAAATTTCGGGTTTAAGGACCTTATTTAGTGCTCCGAGGACCTCTTGGTAAATAACCTTTTGACAACTAATGACTATGACATCGGTTACCTCTTACCTTCAACTGATGTTCAACAAACTTCCAGCTATACAACCTCAATTATTCAAAACTTATCGAAGACAAATCTACTTCCACACTATTTCCCCGTGTTTCGTAAGGACATAATAATCTCTAAAATTAAACATAATTAAAACTAGAAAATGTATAACGAAATAAAAGAATCGCTCCTGTTCCTGTAAGCCTTTTCGGGTTAAATTGTTTGAAAAAAATTATTAGTTGTGTTTAATCGATAGCTAAAAAGCTAAAACTAAAGCTAATTATTGTTAGTTACACTCTGACAACTAATTTTTCACAACTAAACACGCTTAGTTACACTTCGCAACTAATAACTAATTTAGGTTCAAAATTTGTGGCAACTACAACTAAAATTATGGTTTAGTTATGTACGTTCAAAGAAACTACAGCTAATTTAGTTGTAGCTTTTTAGTTATTAGTTAAGCTAACTTTTGTGCAACTCTGGTCGATAGCTTACTAAGAACTAAATGATAAGTTGATGTCTTTGCAAAAAACACATGGAGGCAATTTTAACATACACTTTTACACTTTACACTTTTAATTTCGCGATCAAACTACTAATTAAACGCGGTCGAAAACGAAATAAAAGACGCGGAATATTTTGCGATAAAACGTAAAATGAAAATTAACTTAACTGTCAAACAAACGCGAAAAGTGCAACAGTCAGCAAAAGTATGCTGATTTTTCCGGCCGCTCAGCTGGGGGTGGGTTCAACGAAAAAGCGCTACGATTGCGCTCAGATAATCGAACACTCTGGAAGGTTAGCGAACCTGCAAATAAAATTGGTGTGTTTATTGTCGTGAAGGAAAAATATATTCCTCCGATGACAGTAACACAATGGGCGCCACACAATTTTTGTTGGAAAATTGTGAAACCTGAAAAATCTGAAAAACTGAGAAAAAGAAAAAAAACCTGAAAAATCTGAAAAACTTGAAAAACCCGAAAGAAAAGTGAAATTCCGACCACCGAAAAATCACGAACTGAAAAAAAAGTTCCAGAACAAAAGAAAGAAAGACCGTTCTTTTTTTTTTGTACCACGTTATAAGTCCCCGTTGGGGCACGGCAAATTACTTTTAATGAACGGAAATTTGGCTTAAACACACAAAGAAATAACGGAATTGCCGTTTGAATTGGCGCAAGATCGCGTTATCCCGAAAGACAAAAATTATATTACCACGGTCGCGTGTCCCGTTCTTTACCGGGATTGTACGGAGCCCGATCTTACCGAGATCTGTTTCTACTTTTTTTCTAGCTACCACCAAACACTATACTTATCCCAGTTTATATTTTTTTGTTTTATCCTTTTTCTCCTTCCTAGCCGTCTGTTCCTCCTGAATAGACTTTGGATTTTAGTCCCGCTTCGCAATCTCCTGCACACCCTATTCACGATTCCTCCTTTTCACAAATTTTTCTACTTCTCTTTTTTTTTTTTTATTTGTTTCCACTACCCTTCTCGATTGGTTACTTTTACTTTTTTCTCAAAAACCACTAATTAGCAAGAAAATGTCTATTTCTACGACTGGTCAACCAAGAAGTGATTTTTCCAGATTTCTTTGTCCATTCGACCGGCCAGTGTCCCTCACTCACACCATCATCCAATCTTGGGGAAGCAGAGCCAACGGCAGCCCTAACGTGACAATTCAGCTGTGGCGCTGCAATTGTCGACTGCTTCGTACTCCCTCACTCACACGTACTTGGGATAGACAATTCACAGCTCCCACACGATAACTCAGCTGTCGCTCTGAGAGTATCAACTGTTCCTTGTTCTACCCCACCCATTCACGCACATCCACGCATTTGGCTGGACCATGTCGTTCTTTTGCTACACTGTGTCATCTTTACACTAATGCGCTAACATGATCCCGCTAATGCTCTCACGGTTCTCATTCTTTGGAATTCGCCCATCACTGGAAACATCCAACGATAAGCGAACCTCTGGCCGACCCTGGATCCACCCTCACACATTTCAATTTGACAGTTCGCGAATTCAATAACAAGGAAAAATAACCTTTCGAGAAAAGTAATTATTTATTGCACTAATTCGTGCATTTAAAGTCAAGTTCTTTGCAACAAAATTAATTGATACATTTAAATCATGTTTCCCCATTCAACCAACCCTAAAGGAATCGAAAATAGGTGGCATAGGACTATAATAATCCCTAGGACCAGGCACCAACAATCCTATTCGGAAAACCAATCGACCAGGAGATTCTCAAAGTTGGGATTTATATTATTATCTACGCTAATTTGCCCTAGCTATCTCGGTGGGACCGCGCGCAGATTTGGGGAAAAGGGGAAATGCCAATCTTGCGCCATTTCTCACATGTTCATATGTAAGTGTTTTGATTTGTTGTTTAGTGTTTTTCTTTTTCGTTTTCGTGCTGGTGTCTTGTAGTGAGTTGACTCGTACAATTGTGGCAAGTGTTGTGAGAGTGTGTATACGTGGCCGTCCGCCCACACGTCTCTGTGGCTCCTCCGGTGCTCCCACGACGGAGTTGAAGGACAGAGCGTCATCTTCCCCCCATCGTACGTGGCTCAGTACCGTGACAATGGTACTTCTGGTGCAATTGTCTTTAGGAGGGGCCGTCCGCTCGCCCTCCCCAATTGCTATTCCAGACCGACCGTCTGGTTGTGGCAGTGTCATAGGTGTCGACTACTGCGTTTTACAGACCGCCCGTCTGTTAGGAGTGTGTTGGCAGATGCGTACACGACTCTACCGTTGCAGACCGTCCGTCTGGGTTTGTTGTCGGCGTTTGTGTATCAGACAGTCCATCTGTGTTTGAAGTCGTCGTTTGTGCCTCAGACAGTCCGTCTGTAAGGCAGTGCGTTGGTCCGTTGGGAGTCTCCTGACGGCCCGTGTCAGGCTCACCATCCGGACATTTGGGGCCCCACCTCTTGCTTCGCTGAACAGACCGTCCATCTGTTACTGTGGGTCCTTTCCTCGACCCGTCGACCACCTGTCGATCTGGTTTGCCAGGGTTGGGCCGCCTGCCCATGCTAAGCGTCTACCTGTTGTGGTCGCCTACTCAAGGCTCTAGAGAAGTGGGCGCATGGCTGATGGAACCATGGCTGCCCCTCCACTTCTTCAGACCCTGCATATGCGCACCGATAAAAGAGGGAATTGGTCAGGAAGTCAGGGAATGGAGAGTAGAACTTGTTGCGGGAAATTTTACCGCAACAGGTGAGTCTAGTGAGATATTTAATATCTTAAAGCAGTTCTGCGGTGTGCATGCAGATCAATGGGATCACACAACTGAAGTGCACGGATGTCCTAAAATTAAGATCAAATAACTAATAACAAAAAAGAAGCATGAAGGTAGGTGACGACATCGCTGAAAAAGCAGCATTATGAAAAAGAACGCTAATAGCAATGTCACTACCCTGCCAGGCACGTCTTATCATTCTAGAATTAACTTATTTTGAGACATAGGACATGTCTTTTTTTTATTTTTCAGTAACAAAACTTGTTTTTACCGTTAGAATTATGATTCTTATCAAATTTTTAGCTCCAAATTACCGGTGACGTGAAATAACACCGAACGAAATAAGACCAACATTTCTTTGCGTTATTGCTATTTAAAAAAAACGAAATAAGACCAAACTTTGGAGTTTGGCTTTATTTCAATTAAGAAACTGATATAAGACCAATATTTTTTTTTTTTTTTTTTTTTTGTTATATAGAGTTTCTAATATTACTCCCAAGCCATAGTAATATTATCGTTACTCTCAGCAAGCTGAGAGTTACCTATCCTGGTTAAAAGCACGAGACTTGGAACCAGAACTAGGCTCGGACGAATAATAGGGGTAGGTGGAAAATCGTACATGCGACTCTTTCTCACTTAAGATAAGAAAACAAAAACCACCTCCCTTCGAAACCTGCATACTACAACTAGGTTTTTCCTATCTAGTAGTTTTATTTAAACTGTAAATTACGCGTTTGGCAGGCAGCTTCCCAGTGGAGGCACCTGCTAATACCGCCATAAGCACGCGGTTACATCTTATTGCGCTAATTCAAATGGTTTTATCCTTTGTAATCGGCGCACTAGGTTAGTATCGTCTCGAATTTGTAGCATGGTGATATTGCAATGACCGTGAAGGCGTGTCTGTTGTTTGCAGGCAAAATGTTTTGTTTCATCTTCGATGGTAGCCATAGTTAGGTCTCTGTGGATATCAGTGTTTCTGATAAACCATGGTGCATTTACTATTTTTCCTAGCACTTTGTTTTGAAAAGTTTGTAAAATTTTGATATTACTGGATTTGGTACAACCCCAAAGTTGTATACCGTATGTCCAAACCGGTTTTAGTACTTGCTTGTATAAAAGCAGCTTGTTCTGCATGCTGAGTTGGGAAAATCTACCAAGCAGCCAGTGCATTTGTTTACATCGAATGGCGAGCTCTTCGCGTTTCTTCTTGACGTGCGGTTTCCATTTTAATTTCGCATCGAGTGTCATACCCAAATATTTTGCCTCGTTTGCGTACGGAATTCGTACCGAATCAATGAAAATGGGTAAGTTGTCTACCTTTTTATAAGTAAAATTCACGTGCGTTGATTTGGCCTCGTTGAGAGCAATACGCCAAGTCTTTGTCCAATCACAAATTTTTTCAATAGAACGTTGGAGTTTATTAGTTGCTGATTCAACGGTATTACTGACCGCTAATATAGCTGTATCGTCTGCAAATGTGGCTACTGTTGTGCCTTCTTCTTGAGGAATATCACTAGTGTATATTAGAAATAGGATCGGTCCAAGAACGCTTCCTTGGGGAACTCCTGCCGCGATTTCTTTAAATTCAGAGTAATCATTTCCGTGTTTTACACGAAAGAGTCTGTCTGATAAGTAACAACTAAGGATATCAGATAACTGTTTCGGAAAAGCTTGTCTTAGCTTATGTTTCAACCCTGTATGCCATACTTTATCAAAGGCCTGAGAGACGTCGAGAAAAACACTAGAACATATTTTTTTCTCCTCTAGGGCTTTTTCAATTACATTGGTTATTCTGTAAACCTGGTCGATTGTAGAGTGCTTAATCCTGAATCCGAATTGGTGGTCAGGTATTAATCGACGTTCTTCGATAATCGGATGTAGGCGCTTTAACAAAAGTTTTTCGAATACCTTCGACATTATCGGTAAGAGAGATATTGGCCTATATGATTTTTTGTCATTCAGTGGTTTACCGGGCTTTGGAACCATTATAACTTCAGCTACCTTCCATTGTCGTGGAACGTACAATAACCTGAACGATGCATTTATAAGATATGCAAACTTTATTAAAGCTTTCCTAGGTAACTCTTTAAGGACCTGTCCTGTGATTAAGTCATATCCAGGAGCTTTGTTTAATTTTAGTTTCTCTATTTCGAAGCGTAGTTCGGCTAGCGATACACTTTTTATTCTATAATTGTCAGGTGCCACGGTTAGGACAGGAAATTCGAGCAACGCTTGACCATCAAATGGTTTAAATGTTTCTTCCAAATGTTCTGCAAATATTTCGGCTTTTTCCTTGTCACTCTTCGCCCATTCTCCATTGATTTTCCTGATGGGTGGCGCTTGCGTTTTTGGTTTTTTAATGCCTTTCATGGCTTTCCAGAGCGAGTAATTTGTACTTTTATCCGCAGTTAGGCTTCCAAGATATGTAGAAATTTGACGATTTTTAAAGTCTCGAATTTCTCTCTTAAGTTTACTACAAAGGTAGTTAAGAGTGGTTTTATCCTGTGGAGCGCGAGATTGTTGCCATCTTTTGCGCGCTCCCCTTTTCTTCTTTAACAATTGCGTGATTTCCAAGGGATATGTTATTTCGCAATTTGTGGTTATTTTCCGTTTATGGGGAGTATTTTTCCAGGCTGAGCATTGTATGACGTTAATAAATTGATCGACTTCGTCTTCAAGTTCGTGGGGTGTTCGAAGAGACACTTTGAGATCGATTTTACTTTCACAGTATTTTTTAAAGGATTCCCAGTTTGTTTTCATGTTAGTTAGTCTGGGCGGACCTTCTTTTTTTCGTAGACAGCCGTTAATTGTCAAAATGACCGGTGAATGATCAGAAGAAAGATCGAAGCATTCCTCAACTACAATAGAGTTTCCCGACAAACCTTTCGTGATGAAGAAATCGATGAGGTCTGGTGTTTTTGCCGTATCCGAGGGCCAGTATGTCGGTTTACCTGAGGAATGAAAGTCTACCCTCAATTCCATACCGGCTTCGTAAAGAACTCTACCTTTTACTGAAATGCATCTCGATCCCCAGAAGGTATGTTTTGCGTTAAAGTCACCTCCGATGACGAAATTTCGTCCAAGTGAGTCAAAGATACTTATAAAATCGCTTCTTTCCATCGTTGCACGTGGGGGGCAATAGATAGCTGCAAAATCATATTTTATGTGTTTAATTTTTACGCTCACCGTGCATAATTGCAGTTTGTCAAGCTCGATTGTTCCACTGACTGAGTGTTCAATGGTATTTTTGATCAACAAGGATGCCCCGCCTCTCGCCCTTTCCTAAGGGTGATATGCGTGATAGGCAATGTATCCTCGAATGTTTGTGCTGGTTTCTTTCGTCAGATGAGTTTCCGAAATCAAACAAATATCAATTTCATATTTATGAATGAATACCTCGAGCTCGTCCATCTTATGCAGAAGGCCGTTCGCATTCCATGTCACTAATTTAACTAAATCCGTCATATTTATATTATTGCACGTGTACTTCGAAATTGATTTTCGAGCTTGTCGAGTTTTTCAAACATACGTTTATTAATTTGGCTCTGTTCTTCTAGCCTGGCAAGAATTGCAGAGAAAACTTGGGAGACTGGATCAGATGTTTTATTTGTTTGTTCGCGTCCTTGTCTTTTCCTTCTCTTGGGTGTTGTGTTTTGACCATTTCTTTAGCCTTTTTTCGTCCTTCATTGGTTTTTTTGTTGCCCCTTTCAGGTTTGTTATTGGTTTTATTTGCGATTGGTAGCGTAGTTTTCTTTATTTTGTCGCGCCTATTTTGAAGTTCCTTAGCCACTTCGCATCCGCGATAATTTGCCGGATGTTTTCCATTGCAGTTTATGCATGTTGGTAGGTCTTGTCTACTTAGAGCGCATTCCTTCGATAAATGTTTACCGGCACATTTTACGCAACGCGGCTCTTTTTGGCAATACGTGTGCGTAGCCTTGGCAACGCTTACACTGAGGAATCTGACGAGTCCTTTGGCGCATCGGTTCAATTTTAACCACTATGTTTAGGATAGTTTTAATGTTGTATATTTTTTCCATGTTTTCAGACTTTTCGAAACTAAGCATGAATAGCGGAAGTCCGCGTTTGACAACAATTTCCTCGTCTTGTTCCGTTTTTTGCTTTTCTTTTTTAAGTATATTAACCGCGTCGATAATTTTGAAACCTTTAGTTTTAAGATCTTGCAAAACATCTTCTTTGCGGCACGAAGAGTGGAGCCCTCTGGCTACAACTCGGTGTGGCCTTTCAGACTTGTTTTCATAAGTGTACCATTGTACCTTCTCAGTATTCAGTTTTTGAGAAACTGCGCGATAGCTCTCAGGATCGCTTACATTTATTTTCCACACATTATTATTCAGAGATGTTACTTTGAATGTGGACTTTGCTATTTCCTTAAGAAGGCTACTTAGCTTGCTGTAGTCTGAAACTCCGACAACGTTAATTGGAGGTGGAAGGTATACCTTATTTTGAGGTTTTTTCCTTAGCGTTTCTATTTCGTTGGCATTTGCCTTTTTGGGTTGTCTATCTTTTAGCACAACGACTTCTGGTGAGGAGCCGGCTTTCCGTTTTTTGTTCGGTCTCCTCTTAGTGATCCAATCCGTTTCGCGCCCTAGCTCTTCTTCGTCTGTATGATAATCGCGGCTAGCTGAGCGGTATGATTTGGCTTCTGGCTGTTTTTTAGGTTGAGATTCAACAAGTGCTTTGTTCTCAGCTTTCAGCTGATCTAGCTCTTTTTTTAGCTCTTGGTAAAGCTGTTCAATTTGGTTAAGCTTAGTGCGGAGTTCCTTGTTTTCGTCCTCGAACCTTTTGCATTTCGTTGAGTCCCTCGAAAGGCGTCCAAAATCTTTTGGCGTCGTAGGACTTCGATTAGTTTTTTGCTTCTGGCACAGATCCCGTTGGTGGTGATCTAGTTACCCTTTTACTATTTTTAAAAGGGTCGGATGATTGCAATAAATGGCTCTCCCCAGAATCCGTAGAGCCTGCCTCCGAAGAGTGTGGATTTTCCAGTAGAACTGGGCTGCCACCTGGGGTATTATATCTTTTTGTTTTAATCATTGCATTTTTTGTATACTCTATGCACTCGGTATACTGAGGGTGGATTTTGGTCGCCTCTTACGACCGGCATGCCTACCTCGGGTAGATTCTGATCCCTATCCCGAAGGGTGGATTTTAGTCGCATCTTACGACCGGTATGCCTACCTCGGGTAAATTCTGACCCCTATCCCGAAGGGGTATGGCGTTATTTTGTTTTTAACTTTTCACACAAATACACAAAAGTCACCATTGTAAAGTGTGTTTTTTTTTTTAGATGTATACAGATTCAATATGGAATAAAATACTTGAAGCTTATGTTAATGTTGATGATATTAGCTTTATTCAATAGATAATTGTATGCCATTATTGTTTAAATATTTATGTCGGGCATATTCGTGCCACGGCTTGGCGACATCGAATATGTGGTAATTCCAACGAAAGTTGTCATTAACGCACTTACCAAGAATGGAAAGCCGCTCGGTTTCAGCGATGTGACTGCCATTCATGGACAATAGCAGGGTGTTCGGGTTTTGCTTTGATGACAGAAAGCATTGCGTTTTGGAAGCATGAACGAAAATGAATATTCGCCCATAATAATTACAGGTTTTTCTGTGGGCTATTATTATCTTTAGGAATTTGGGCGATTATTCATACAGCCTTGAACTATTTGCTGTTTCATTTTTAAGACGAAATAAAGCCAAAAAAACTGATTTGCGAAAATGTGGTCTTATTTCAATAAGTTCTTTTTTGGCTATATTTCGTTTGGTAAAGAAATAAAGTCAAGTTCGGGTCATTTCGTATTTGAAATCAAAATAAGACCAAAATTTGTAATTTAGCCTTATTTCGGTCGGCGTCACTATCATACAAATTCCAAAGTGAAAAACAAATTTGTTGTTATTCAAAAATATAAAAAAAAACACATTAAAAGCTCGCCTCGAATAGGAAAACAGACTTAGTGAAGAGCAAGGAAGGTGGTCAAAGACTCAAAAAAAACGAAAAGCAGAAAAGCATTTTGAAGAGGCCTTTAATAGAAAACCAAGAAATCTATAATGGGTGGCGCTCAGAACGAGGAGTTCCAGGAACCTTCGTACAAATGATCATGGACATCTATGAGGGAATAACGACATGAGTTAGATGCCCCGCTGGAGTCACCGAGCATTTCGCAATCAAAGTCGGTGTACACCAGGGAAGCCTCTTTAATTCTTTTATTTATTACAGCCCTTGATTATTTCTGCTTGAACGAAATTTGACGTACTCCAAATTACATCAATTATTCTTAACTGACGATGGAGTCATCAGAAAAGGCCATTTCACAAAAAAATGGAGCGCAATCGGCTCGGTTGTTAATGTCATGGTTCAAGGAGAGATCCTTTGTACGAATCCCATCAAGAAGTCAATTTCTGTTAGGTAACGTTATTACAACAGCGAAAGAGAGGCTGGCCAAAAACTCCTAGATCACATTTTTATTTCTTTATTTATTTATTTTTTTATTTATTTTATCTCTTTCTTTATCAATATCTAACTTAAAACAGATAAGACTAGGTTTAATTGCAATGATAAATATTATTGAGAATAAATAAATAAATAAAGAATCTGCAATCTATAGCTCATAAGAAACTAAAGGCGAAAGCAGGGGTTATAACTTTAACAGGATAACAATAACGTGAAGTGGGGTTGCGGCAAAACTTTTAAATTGATAATAACACTACTTTTTTATAAATTTTATTTAATTTTGTTCATAATACATAAATAGTAAATAGTAAAAGTGCCATTGGTGGGCCAAAAGGAGTCATCCGATGTTGTTTGGCTCTCATTTTTTTTCTAAATGAAAAACTTCGATTCTGTTTTTTGATTATGTTTATTTGAACCTTTAGAATTTAATTGGTCAAGTCGAGAAGATGATATCGGCCAAATGGGCGCCGTCACAATTGATTGCCATACGGGCTCGTTTTATGACATTTTTCATCACTTCGGTGAGAACTTCGGGCGACAGATTCTCGCACTCGTGTCGAATGTTGCCCTTGAGGGCTTCTAGGGTCACGGGCTTGTTCACGTAAACACGGGAATTCAAAAAACCCCACAAAAAAAGTCTGGAACGATTAAATCCGGCGATCTTGCGGGCCAGTGCAAATCGCCAAAACGAGAGATGAGGCGACCCGGGAACGCCGCCTTCAGAATATCGGATGTGGATCGCGCAGTGTGTGCCGTAGCTCCGTCCTGTTGGAACCACATGTCCACCAGTCCTAATTCGTCCAATTGCGGCAGAAAAAAACTCTGTTAACATGGCCCTATAGCGCGCACCGTCGACTGTTGTCGTTTGACCAGCGGCTATCTCGAAAAAAGGGCCCGATGACTCGTCCAGCGTGAACTGCGCAACATGCAGTAACTTCGAGCGAGTGTAATGGCTCCTCGTACATTACTCGTGGATTTTCGGTGCCCCAGAAGCGATAGTTTTGTTGTTCACGTACGCTGAGGTGGAAATGAGCCTCATCGCTCATTATGATTTTGGTCGAAAAATCGTGCACTTCGTCCTCGAGATTGAGGATGGCTTGGGTGTAGGTTACACGCGTTTGGCGGTCCACAGGCAGCAGCTGATGCACGGACTGGACTTTGTACGGGAACATGCGCAAGTATTTGACCAAAATTCGCCTTAGGGACACCGGCTGATGGCTAATTGCGAGGCACGGCGTCTGGTCGATGTTTTCGGCGACAGCTCGACATCCTCCTCAAAAGCGGCGATATTCTCGACACAACGGGCGCTCCGGGGCCGGCCACTCTTGCCAACGTCTCGTGTGGTCCCATGCTCTTCAAGGTTGGTGGCCAAACGTCGCAGTGTTTGCGCTGTCGGTGTCGGACGGCCGTGGAATCGGCGACGGAATTCGCGCTACGCCAACACTACAGACGAATTGTTAGGCAAAAAAAATAGACACGAATATTCCGCGTTCTTGGGGAGTGTATCGCTCCATGGCTTGTTCACTTGTATTCTACATCTGTCTAGTCCACAAATGTCAAAACAGATTTGACATTGGCGGCCATTTGCAAAAATAAGAGCATCTTCCAATAGGGTGATCTCTTTTGGCCCACCTTGTATAATGACTACATAGATCAAGAACGAAAACTGAAAAAAAAAATCACTTAAGAAATTAAACATAGTAAATCATGAATATCCTTATAATTTAGATCAAAGAGCCATAGTTTTACTATTTTGAGGAAAATGGAATCATTTCTAATTATTCTAATGCCAATAGGTAGGCTATTAAACAGTCTCGGAGCAATTGACTTATAAAAATTAAGAAAGATTTGAAGATTGTGATTTGGTACTTGAGCAAGATTTTGTATATTTATTCTAAGGTTGTAGCTGGAAGAGCACCTGCTTAATAGATCTGACCAATCTGGCAAAAAATAATTTCAAATCTTTGTAGAAATACAAGTGTTTCAGAGGTAAAATTTTGAGACTTCTGAAAAGTATTAAACTATTATAACGACGACTTTTATTACAAAAAAAAACGAATAACATGTTATTGAGATACTAGAACCGGATTAATTTTGCTGTTATAAGTACCACCCCATGAAACTATCCCATATTCAAGCTTAAAATGCATCAAACCATAATAAATAGACCCAAGAAGATCCTGAGAATAATACTGTTTTAACAAGTAAAATTGCCTTGTAGCAGCCATAAGATACTTCTTAAGTGCATTCGTATTGCCAGACCAACTCATCTTCCAGTCAATCAAAACACCAAGGTACTTGTATAACTTGACACACTAAATATTAAAACATTGATTTGAACAACAACGTGCCTTAAAAAATTACTGAGAGTTCTCTTCCAAGTTGCAGATGGGCTTACAATGATTCAATGTATTACAGTTTTCAGAATAAAACAATAATGAACCGAAATCCACCTCTTTACCACACACATTAAAAAACATTATTTTGGTTTTGTCACTAATTATCATTTTATGCATTGAGAACCAATGTCTTTAGACTTCCAAATCATGGTTTATGTCAACGAAAAGGTTTAAAGTAGAATCACTGTGAAAAGCAAATGCCATGTCATGAGCGAACGCTATTATTTACGGAATTGTTGTACAAAAATTGAAATGATAAAAATTTAAAAAAGGATTGGACCAAACACAGAACCTTGAGGAACACCTAATGACATGAAATGTGTTGAGCTGAATTCTCCATTTACTCTGACCCTTTGCCCTCTTTCAGAGAGATACGAACAGAACCAATTGTGTATTATTCCTCTAAATCCACATTTATACAGTTTGTTTAAGAGTATATTATGATCGACGGTATCGAAAGCTTTTGTTATGTCAATAAATAAGGCCGCAGTTAGCTTCCTGTTGTTAAGACCATCGTATATATTAGAAGAAAAATTCAAAAGTTCAGTTGAAAAAAGTTCAGTTGAAAAACCCGTAAGAAAGACATATTGACACTCACATATTGACATTCACATAATGTGACGAATTGATTCGAAATCGGGAGGCCTGTCGATACTTTTTGAGTTCAAACCGGTGAAACCCACAGGCGGACCAGTAGGGATGCACTGAAGTGGGAGGGTTTAGATCCCCTTAGTCCAGATCATAACCTCGTCGTGAAAAAGGAAAAAAAAAGATGGATATTGTTAGCTTTGTTGAGCATTGTGTGGCTGAAAAATAAACAGGTAAATTCTTGAAAGCTGAAAAATAAGGGAAAGAAAAACATAATAGATGCAATTTTTGTAATTGCTGAGGGCAGCCGTAAAAACAAGGGAGCCAGTCGAAATCATTTGTTAGTAAATGAATGCACTTTTAGCTAAATATTAATGCAGGGCTTTCGTTTTTTTTTTAAATTCTTATAATTTTTTTTTTAAATAAAATTAAGCATGGAACTGTATAAAGTAAATCTTTAACAAATGCAATCATTAAAAATGCAATAGGTTATTGTTTGTCAAACATACCAATTATATCGCGCGGTAAAAGTGGAGTTATGTGCGTACATATGTACTGATATTGCAGGTCAACCTCAAACCATGGTTTGTTATTTGAACACTTTTTGTGTTTATGACGAAGTTCAGGTAGCTAGCGGATGTTTCTAGAGCTAATGGAAGCATTCAACGCAACGAAATTTGTATGACACGCGTAGGTTTGGAAATTGGCGAAGACCCATTTCACTTATTACTAAGAAACGAACCCCACAGGTCGACCAGTAGGGAGTGGTACGTATATTATCTCTCTCATCTAAATCATAATCGTTCAAGAAGAAATCCTTTGGCAAAGGAAACCCAGACTATCATCCAAATGAATTTTTTGGCAGAAAATGGAGTTGTTCTGAATTTAAGACAACGATGCCGGCACTTCCAGGAGAACCCAAAGAATACATTGAATTTTATATGACACGGCGAATCGTATGGTTTTACCATCATATCCATAGAAACATGACGTCCACTGCTACAAGCTGTGGTTAAAGGAGATTAAACCAATATCGCCAATATCTATAAAATACATGACTGGCATCAGGGGAATTGTGAGCTGCTTTCGTTGAAGATTCTTATGCAATTCTTAGAATATCAAAGAACGGAGACGAGCACTATTACATGGTAATTGGTTCCATGAATATCATTACATATTCCAACTCGCTGCTGTAAAAAAAAGTTCAAAATTGCTAATTTCAATTCATCTTTCGTCTCTAAAATAACTATCCTCAACTATTCTGTTCTTCGTTCATGTAAACAGTAAATTATTTTGAATGGCGAACTCTCCCCCTCCCTCTACCATAAACATTCGAATGTGTTCGGCCTTCAGTCGTAGCATCAATGTTAGAGATGTTATCCTCCCTGAATGACCCTTTAGGAAATTTGTTTTTTCCTCTTCAGAAACAAACAATCTTCATTTCCATGTAAGGGTCACTACATTAGAATAACATTAGGCTGCTCGCCCCTCCTGTTCAAACCAAAATGACCAGGAGTAGATAACAGGAAAGAAAAACATTCAATCATTCGCAGTGATTCCGAATGAAGGAGAACTCTTCGTTTTGATTATGTTGTTTATTCTGATTTATTCGTAGAAAAATATCCTTACGAAATAATTCATTCAAAGTTAATTTCTTGGAATAGAAGGGGCTTCATCGATATCGATCAGATGACCGACGTATGAGGATGACGACAACGCGGCTCGGCTTCGGACGTTAAGGAAAGACCACTGCCCTTTTATAAGTTTTCATTGATTGGCGTAGATAGCGAAAGCATCTGTATTCAATTTGTTCGACAACAACTATTGTTGTTATATGGAAATAGATTCAAAGAGCCGAGGGTGAGAGACCATTTAAAGCTTTAACTTTATTCAATCTTTAAGGCATGTAAATGCGAATTGTCCTGTGGTATCAGCGTCATTTTAGATTGCACTCAAAAGGACGAAATATAAACACCCACTTAACCACGCATATAGCGAATGTTCCGTTTGGTGGTGATTATAAGGTATGTCCTGCCCTTTTGTTCTTGATAAGAAGTCACTGAAACACTCAAGCCATTGCCAATTTACATATTTACCCTGCAAAATTGAAGCTGGTTTGAGTTATAATACTGCTCGTCATCAAATCAATTTCCCTCGACTCCATTGCAAAGTGACAAACTTTCAAATTACTGCAACTAATTTAATTACCATCGTTCACCGCTACCTGAATCAGCAGGGGAGCGTGTCGATTGTAAGGATACCGTCCTTCAATGGCACAATAATGATGATGGCAAGGAAAACAAGTTCCACCTCCATTCGACTCTGATGGTTGTCGTTAAAATCACGATTTTCACTTTAGCTATATACGACGAGCACAATGACAAGGTAATTTGCATTTTCGGTCTCATTAATCTTAATAAAGTCACGAAATACTTTTTGGCGCCATGAAGTCACTCAGTGGATGAATGTCTTAATCGGAAATCGGAACGTTGACGACGACATGGTAACCTGAACTACTTTTTGAAATACACAAAGCTTAGAGCTAGATTATTCTACACAAATTGCCCCATCATCTACTGTAAGGGAAGTTTTTGATGAGCAAAAGTTTTATGAAAATGACGAGCACAAAAATATCCATAAGGTATTTTAAAGTTCGTAAGTAACGAATGTTGGGAGGTGGAGTGTGTGGGTATGGGTGGGTGGATGTAATATATATGTGATGAAGTGGTTGAGCGTCAGTATTTGGGAACGTGTATTTGACCCTCTGATTGTTATTTTGTTGGGCTTGTATGGGCAAATTTTTTTATTTAGTGTCTGATGTGTTTATTAGTCTTTACCTAGGAACTTTCTTTTGTTATTGAAGGTAAAAATCTCGAAAGACACAATGGGGTTAGTAACCCAGAGTAATGTGGGACTCTAAACGCACTAAAAACGCCTCCTTAATCATGACCAATCAAAGAAAGATCGACAAATGATTTTAGTTTCAATGTTCGGTAGCGATTGAGAAGGTATTATAATTTAAATACGTGTTCTCATATTTTTAGATTATAAGGTCTAAAGACATGCATACTGTAAAGGTAAGTCAGTTGAAACCGCCCTTCCCTCTCTGGTACGCACTATTGAATACTCCCTTCATCACAAGGAGTACACTATGGTTGCTTTTCTAGATATAGAAGGCGCCTTTAACAATGTGAGCACATCTTCAATCACAAATGCACTGACAGCACTGCATGTGGATGGTTCGCTTGGTGAATTGATCAATCTACTGCTCACAAGTCGGATTATCAACTCAAAACTGGGCGTTTCATCCACCAGGAAGTCTGCCAGTAGATGCACACCGCAACGCGGGGTCCTTTCTCCCCTTCTCTGGAACTTGGTGGTGAATGAACTACTGATACACCAGGAAGGGGTGGGCTGCAGGGTGATTGCATATGCGGATGACATTGCTATAGCCGTCTCCGGAAAGTACCTCAATACTACTCGTATAAAGGAACTCATGCAAAACGCTCTCAACAAGCTAAAGAAATGGGCTAATCGCTGTGGCTTGGGTATCAACCCCCACAAAACAGAATTAATCCTCTTCTCCAGGAAACACAAGATTCTGCACATCGACCCACCCTCTATTGGTGGTATAAGATTAGTATTTTCTGACGAAGCTAAGTTCTTGGGTCTTATCTTCGATAAGAAGCTGGAACCCAACATACAAAAAAGGGTAAAAAAAGGCACAGTGGCACTTTTCTCTTGCAAAAAAGCCATTGGCAACAAGTGGGGTCTACAACCCCGCATAACTCATTGGCTATATGTATCGGTCGTAAGACCGATTCTCACATATGAGGTTGCTGTCTGGTGGACTGCCCTAAGTAAAGCTATAAACTGTGCTAAGCTGGGAAAAGTCCAACGCACAGCAGGTTTGTGCATAAGCGGAACACTCCGTACCACCCCCTCGGCAGCACTAGATATCCTGCTACATCTGTTACCCCTCGACATTTTTAGTAGGCAAACAGCAGCCTGTTCTGCTGTCCGCCTTAAGGCTACCTCGCAGTGGGTTAACAATAATATTGACCACACCATCATTCTGGACTCATTTGAGTCTCTACCAGGAAACATAGACTACCCCAATTACAGTTCGGAAAGTACTTTTAAGTCACTATTCCTTCCAGATCATTTTGGGAGGATGCTGAATTTGAGGAAGATAAGGTGATCCACTTCTACACCGATGGATCAAAAACTAGTGACGGGGTTGGTGGCGGCGTTTTCTCCGAAAGGCTAAATCTGAGTCTCTCTTTCCGTCTTCCTAATCACTGTAGCGTATTCCAGGCGGAGATTATGGCGATAAAAGAAGCCCTGACGTGGCTGAAGAGAAATGTGATATCCACAAAGGATATCCGTATCTTCTCGGACAGTCAGGCCGCGATCAAGGCCGTGGATTCAGTATCCTTAAATTCCATCGCAGCCCTCGACTGCCGTTCATCTCTTATGGAGATGGCGGAGCAGTTTAACATTCACCTATGTTGGGCGCCGGGGCATAGAGATATTCCTGGAAACTGCAGGGCTGATGAACTCGTCAAAAAGGGAACCAAACTCCCCCTTTTACCTGAAAAGGGTTCTCTGGGTATCCCAATCGCTACCTGCAAACTTTTATTCAAGCTATCTGCAATCGAGAGAACAAACCTTAGGTGGACAAGTAGTAATACATGTCTAGCGACTATTTTTTTTTTTTTTTTAATTCTGGCTCGCCAAGGCGATTTATAAAAGGGGGGGTACTCCGACCTAAAAGATCTTTTGTACCGTATGGGCCAGAAAAATTTTAAACTAGTAAAATTTCCACTTTCCGTGTAAAGCGGACAATTTTACCAGTAGAAGAATTCTTTATGTCCTCGGGGCTCAATTGTTCCCTGAGAAAGATCTTCTTTCTAATTCCATTAAGGGCTGGGCATTCACATAAAATGTGTTCAGCTGACTCGTCCTCTTCAAGACAGAGTCGGCACTCAGGAGAATCTGCTATTCTCATTTTGTGTAGATGATATCTTAAACCGTGGTGACCAGTAAGGTAACCTACTAGGTTTTTGATATCATGCCTGCTTAGGTTTAGACATTTGCTGGCATTATGATTGAAGGGCCGAATGGCTCGTTTGGCCTGCCTTAGACCTGGGATGTTATCCCAATGATAGATACATTTTCTATGTTCCCAGCTTTTAATTGCTGCCGTTGCTGCTGATCTAGGGGTGCAGCAGAAAGGTTCGGGACCTATGAAAGGTGTTTCTGAACCTTTTCTGGCCAGTTCGTCGGCCTTTTCGTTACCTTCTACCCCGACATGACCCGGAACCCACCATAATTTGGTCTTGTTTCTTGCTCCGAGTAATTGTAGGGTATTGAAGCAGTACATGACTGATTTGGAGTCAATGGTATACGAGCTAAGGGCGTTTATAGCTGCTTGACTGTCCGTGAAAATATGGATGGTTGCACCTTTTATGCCAGATAAGATAATGTGGCTGGCGCATTCTTGAATGGCGTGGAGCTGCGCTTGAAATACGCTGGGACTTTTTCCCATGGGTATCGTAAAGCGTTTGTGTGGTCCGTATATTCCCGCTCCTACCCCCGTTTCCATTTTAGAACCATCCGTATACCACTTTATGCCGTTATGGCTGTTTGGTGGGTTATTGCTAACCCATGCTTCTCTTTTGGGTATCTCCGTGGAGAACCGTTTGTTGAAGCATAGTGTTTTTTGAATGCGGTCTGTGACCGCGCAGTTCATGTTAAGTTCTGGCAGTTCATCGAGAAGGGTCTTAAGTTCCGGATGATCATTAAGACTTATCTCGTTTAGCTGTATTAGACTTATTGCACTGCGGATCGCCACTTTTTGGACGTATATGTGTAGGGGAATAATTCCTGTTATTGCCTCTATGGCAGCTGTTGGACAGGTACGCATGGCTCCGGAGATACCAAGGCACGCAAGCCGTTGTACCTTTTTGAGCTTCTCTATTGCGACCTTTTGTGTGGATTTTGTCCACCATACTATGGAGGTGTATGTTATGATGGGTCTTATCATCACTGTGTAGATCCAGTGGACGATCTTTGGAGAGATTCCCCAGGTTCTACCATATGTGCGACGACAGGCCCATAAAGCTCTATTAGCTTTACTGATTTTGTTGTTTATGTGAGAGTTCCAGTTAAGTCTCTTGTCCAGGATTACTCCAAGATACTTGACTTCGTCGGAATACTCTACGACCGTGTCGTTTATTGTGATTAGGCCTAGGTCTAATTTCCTCCTTTTAGTGAAAGGAACGATGACGGCTTTGCTGGGATTTATGGAAAGATTTTCCTTAATGCACCAGTCTATGGCTGTCTTTAGAGCATTTTTCATTTTTGATGTGACTCCTATTGAGTCTTTGCCCCTAACTATGATGACAATATCATCGGCGTACCCAATTGTGGTGTAGCCCAAACTGCTCATCTTGTGTAGCAGGTCATCGATGACCAATGACCACAGAAGGGGTGAGAGTACTCCCCCTTGTGGGCAGCCCCTTACGGCTGTTACTGATACTGAGGTCGTTCCTGACGAGGAAGTTATTTTGCGACTTTCCAGCATCGCTTTAATCCATATAATAGTTGGTTTATCTATATTTCTATGGTACAAAGCATTTGATATGGATTCATATCCAGTGTTGTCGAAAGCACCCTCTATGTCCAGAAAGGCACAAAGTGCGATCTCTTTGCAACGGTAGGCGTTTTTTATCTCTGTAGTTAGTCTTAACAGAGCGCCTTCCGTGGATTTGCCCTTTTGGTACGCATATTGGTGAGGGTGCAGAGGCATGCTTTTTGATATGCATTCTCTAATGTGAATGTCAATAATCCTTTCCATTGTTTTCAAAAAAAACGATGTCAGGCTTATCGGACGATATGATTTAGGTAATTCTCTCGGCTTGTTTCCCGGTTTAGGTATAAATACTACGTTTACCTCCCTCCAGGTAACTGGTATATACCCCCAGTTGAAGCTGAACCTAAATAAGGCAATCATGGATGGTAGTAAAAATTCTATTCCATTTTGAATGAGGGCTGGAAAAATACCGTCTGTACCTGATGCCTTGAATGGTTTAAATGAGTTAATTGCCCATTTAACCTTATCCGGAGTAAAAAGTGTTCCGGATAAACTATGAATTCTGCTGAGGTTTCTTGGAATTTAGACCTCCGCTGTATGGTCGTCTGTAATGACCATCGTGTGAGAACCTGGGAAGTGAGCCTGAAGCAAAGTTTTCAGCGTTTCTTCCCGGTCGCGTGTGATTGAACCATCTGATTTAATTAACAATCCCATGCCTTTTTCTTGATCCGTTGACAGGGCCCTTTGGAGGCGTGCCACCTCTGGAAGTTTTTCTATCTTCTCACAGTTTACACGCCATGAGGCTCTTTTAGATCTGCGCAACTCTAAGTTGTATATGGTCAGCATGGATTTATATTGTTCCCATGTGCCGGTGCGTTTAGCTTCGTTAAAAAGCTTTCTCACCCTCTTTCGAATAGACTCAAGGTTATCGTTCCACCATGGTACGCACCTTTTAACCACGGTTCTTTTAACCTTGCAACTATTTTTGAATGAGGTAAGAATAATATCATTTATTTGACATTGCGCAGCATCTGCATCAATTGTATTTGATGGTGCTTCTGGCAGCATGTCAGATCTGACCGCAAGATTTTCGCGGTAAGTTCTCCAATTAGTCAGTCTGTTGTCATAACGGACTGACGCGTGTTCGGCATTGCATCTTATCTCGAAACGGATGTGCATATGATCCGATAGAGATGCCTCGCCAGACACGTGCCATCCCTCTATAATATCCTTCATAAAAGGAGATGATATAGTAAGGTCTAAAAATTCTTCTCTTATAGAATTTCTAAATGTAGGACTATTTCCCTTGTTTAGAAAAACGAGGTTATTGCTATATAGATATTCTAATAACGACTCACCTCTGTTATTTGTATCTCGGCTGCCCCAGATGGTGTTATGTGCGTTTGCGTCGCAGCCGATTAGTATATGTACTTTCTGGTCCTCACAGTACCGGACAAGTTCCTGTACTGGTAAGGGAGGCACTGCATCCGTGTCTCCAGGAAAGTACGCCGATGCGCATACAAATTTATGCAGCTCTCGGCCTTTGTGGCGCTCTATTAGGACCGCCACCAGGTCCCTAGTTGTGAAACCTGGAATGAGAGAAAATTTTATATCTTTCTTAATAGAGATAGCCGCCCTTGGTCTGAAAGGACCTTTGGCGAAAATTAGCTCTCTGTGTTTACAATTTAATCCGGATATCTTACCATTGGTTGCCCAAGGTTCCTGGATTAGTCCAATAGCAATGTTCCCTTCGGCACATCGCTGGCTAAAGGTGTCCGATGCACCCATAGCCCTGTGCAGGTTGGCCTGCAAAACGCTGAGACGGGTGGTCATTTGCGTCTGTATTCAGGGTTTCGTACTCTATTGGGCTTGTTATCACCTCTCCTACGTACGATACCCTGTTGAGGAGGACCACTTTGTCTGCCTCTAGGACTTTTGTTTTTATGTCCTTCTTGTGCCAGTGCTTTCTTACGATCCATACCTAACTTAGGACTGAATCGTGTTTGGCTTTCTCTGGCTGCGCTTGACTTCGCGCTGGTAGCTTCTTTTTCTGGCACAGTTGTTACCGTACTTGAAGCTGCAGCCTTAGCGGCAGCGCTGGTGCTGGCCCCACTTGGGTCAGTTGCGGTGCTGCCGTGAGCTGTGACATCCTTCTTATCCAAAACGTGCTGTTTTTGATCTTTAGGGCCCTGTGTGGCCGTCTTGTCAGCACTTTTTAGGATAAGTTTGGTCTGTCCGAATCGGAAAGAGACCATACCCTTTAGCTCCACGAGTCTCCTCATGGTGCTGTCGTCTAGCGACTAGGCACATCTTGCCAAAGCTGGACCTGCGACGCTCTAAGAGTCTGATCTCACTAAACCGACTGCATAGCTCAACTATATATCTCCACTATAGGTGCCATTACAGGGCACTGTCTGATAGACAAGCACGCATCGAGGCTTGGCGTTTATTCGAACGATTTCTGTAAAAGTTGCTTGGACGAGGAGGAGGAGGAGACTATACCTCACCTTCTCTGCACATGTCCAGCTCCCTCCCATAATAGATATCTTTATCTGGGAGATTTCTTGCTTAATAATCTTAACGAATTGGCTAACGCTATCGTTAGAAGTCTTTCGCGCTTCATAAAAAGCTCTAAATGGATTAACTAGTAGTGGGGAAACCCCTCGATCCGTGCGGCATCACAATGGACCTAACCCTGGGTAAGTGTGTCGGCCTTGTGCTGACAGCCACTTTAAGCTAACCTAACCTAACCTAAGATCTAGAGGTTTAGTTCTTCTTAATTTACGAATATTAAATCGTACATTTAAGACGTCTTCTATTTCAGGATTAATATGCATCTTCAGATGCTCATTTTGAAGAATTACGTATTTTTTCCCCCAAGGACTTTGTTTTGAAATATTTGTATTATTTGTACAACCCCACAGTTGGATACCATATGCCCAAACAGGTTTTAGTATCTGATTATATAATAAAATTTTATTCTCACTGGATATTTCCGAATTATGTCCTGGCAACCAATAAAATTTTCTGTATCTAATATTTAGCTCTTCTACTTTTTTTTCGCATGTTCCTTCTATTTGATCTTAGCATCTAGATTCATACCCAGATACTTAGCAGTTTTGGAATAAGGAACTACTTGGTTATTAATAACCACGGGAACATTCGTTATTTTTTTATTTGTGAAATTGATATGGGTGGACTTTGACTCATTAAGTCTAATTCGCCATCGTTGCGCCCAATCACATATCTCATTTACCGAATTTTGTAGCTTCTCTGTTGCTTTAACCACGCATCCATCAGTTGATAGAAGAGGAGTGTCGTCTGCGAATGTTGCTATCCTCGTATCATTTGTGTGTGGTATATCACTAGTATACAATAAGTACAGGGTTGGTCCCAGGACGCTTCCCTGTGGAACTCCTGCCTGTAATTCTTTAAGTTCAAAATACGCTGAACAATAGCGAACTCTAAAGAATCTACCTATTTGAAATATAAGATTTAAGTACCTCATGGTACTGTCTAGGTAGATCCCCATGAAGTTTATACTCCAAGCCCTTATGCCAGACTTTATCAAAAGCCTGTACTACGTCTAAGAATAATGTAGAACAAACTTGTTTTTCTACTAGTGATTTTTCTATAATATTAGTTATACGATGTACTTGGTCTAATGTTGAGTGCTTATTTCTAAGCCGGAACTTTTGGGTGGAAATAAGCCTTCTTTGCTCTATGATTCTATCAAACCTTTTAAGAAGCAGTTTCTCAAAAAGTTTTGATAATACTGGTAAAAGTGAGATTGGCCTATATGAGGCGACCTCTGATAGAGGTTTACCTTGTTTAGGTATAAATATAATTTCTGCTATCTACCAGTTGTGTGGAAAGATATGTTCCACATTAGCATTTATTAAAAGCTTAAGTTTTAACAGTGCTATGAAGGGTAGTTCCTTCAAGATTTGAGCAGTTACTAGGTCGTAACCTGGTGATTTTCTATTAGATAGCCCATGATATGCTGATCTCTTTCACGGAAACATAGGTGATTATGTCTTCGTCTATTCTATCAGAGAATTCAAGTCGTTCGTTCGTCACGCTAGGTGGTAAAGGTTTAAAAACATTTGTCAGATGTTCCGAAAAAAGTTTGACCTTTTCTTTTGGGTCGCCGATCCAATTCCCATCAGATGTTCTTAATGGGGGATCTTGCCCTTGAGTAGTCTGTGACTTTGTCAGCAGTTAAGTTGCAAACGTAGTTAGTTAGGGATCTATTTTTAAGTTCACCTATGCTTTTTTAAGTTCGGGATATCTTGTCATTTGCCATTTTCTGCAAGCTCTTCTCTTTTCTAATATTGGTTCCCTAATATCTGTGGGGTATTTTACCGATGCTTGCTTATGTTGTTTATAAGTTGGTGTACTATCTCTGCTGCGGGGTCAGTCACCTTGACGTGTGCACCATCACCGCAAACAAACTCGATGGTGCCGGTGCGGAGGCTTACGACGCAAAGAGTCATCGGGCTTGTTAAGGGTCAGGCCGTCTGATGAGCGTCAACCAAGAACTGACGTCCGCTCCCACCCCACCCTTACATACCCCCCCTCTGTCGCCCCGTCCGCTTACCCCCCCCCCCCCTCCCGGCCATACTCCTTACTTAAAACTTTTCGGCAATGCCCGGGGAGACAACCCCGACAACAAATCCCCAAATCTAAGGTGGAACAGCTAGCGCCGAGAGATGAATGGCTAAGGGGTTCTTAGTCGTTAGCAGCGAACTTCGGATACCAGGCGACCTCCGATTTCTAGATAGCCTTCCTGTGGTTATACGGGTAGACCACGGGCGACCTTTCTATCCCGTTTACTCGTGGGATTCAAAATATATCCAAAAAATAAAAACCAAATAGAGAATGATGCCTCTACAACTGCATCATCAACTAGGGATGTTTCAGAACACCCTGCTTTACCAACTGGGGATGTTTTAGAACACCCTGTCGTAAATGACGTGACACCTGCCAATTCGGAGATGATGAGCTTAGAAGAGAACTTGTCTCTTCTTAGTGACGATATCTCTGAAGCCAGCACGCTATGCAATGTAAGCATACTCTCGGATGAAGTGCATCCCATGAATACTGGCGCGCCGGAGACCTCTGGCATAACTGCACAGACTGAGTCTAAGCGCGTCAAATTCACACCATCCGAACAGTGCCGTTTTAGGCGTGCGCTGAAAAAGGGAAAAAACGTAGAGCAGGCCAGAGCACTTGCTCTGTTGACAGAGGTCGACACAGGCTCCGAGGTGAAGCGTACAAGGTCCGAGGACAATACGCCGCCCCAATCCGAAGCGAAACGAGCTCGCACAGGAAATACAGCCGTCGACAAAGTCTCCTATAGAGATATAGCGAGCTTTGTAAGACTGGGTGTAGTACCTGTCGATCTGGATCGCAATCCTCTCAGTAATGAGCAAATGGCTCAGATTCAGGAGAGGATTGTGGACATCACCATCGAACAACGTGATGAGGGGACCAAACCAGCCTTCCGCGGTACAACCTTCAAAGCCGGATGGCTAATGATCGTATGTACGGACGCTACCACTGCAGAGTGGATGAAAACAAACTTCGCGAAGCTCAAAGAGAAATGCGGGATGGAAGTGACGCTTGTGGGGGAAGAACTTTTCCCGAAACCAAATATCGTCAGAGCCTTCTTTCCTCATAGTACCGGAGTAGCGAATGAGAGAATACTGGCAATTCTAGATGGCCAGAATAAAGAACTCAACACCAGAACGTGGAGAGTTCTGCAGAGATCTGACGACAGAGATGTGGCGCATATGGTCCTTGCTGTCAACGAAAGCACGATGAAGCGACTTGTTGAGCTAAAGGGGATGGTCTCGTTCAGGTTTGGACAGATCAAAATAATCCTCAAGAGCGCGGACAAATCGACGAATCTGGCATCAAGAGACAACCAAAGGAAGGCTACAACATCAGGGGCTAGTATTAGTACTGCCACTGATGCTACAGAAAATAATAAGCCATCCACAAGCGCCAACAATAGCGCCACACCACCAGTGGCTGGCATTAGTGCTGCCACGGGTAACTCAGTTGCTAAAACAACTGTGGTGCTGGATGCTACTACAAAGGCGAAAAAAACGGACAGCACAAACGCGCACCGTAACCGCTTTAGGCCAAAACTGGCGGCCGAACAGGCACATACAAGCGGGAAAGATGGACAGAACACCAGAAGTCCAAGGGGGAGACAAAGTGGTCTCTCTCAACAGGGTTACGTACGACGCAGGGGTGATAACAAACCTCATAGAGTGCGTAATCCAGAGTACGTGAAGAAGAAATGACGTCTCTAACTGTGCTGCAGGCAAACCTGCACCGCGCTATAGGCGCATCGGACACCTATAGCCAAAGATGTGCCGAAAGGAACGTCGCTCTTGGTTTAATCCAGGAACCATGGGCAACTACAGATAAGATATTTGGTCTTAACAGCAGAAATAGAGAGCTAATTTTTGCCAAAGGTAATTTCAGACCTAGGGCAGCTATTTCCATTGCGAAAGATATAAAATTCTCTCTCATTCCAGGTTTCAATACTAGGGACCTGGTGGCCGTTTTAATTGAACGCCACAATGGCCATGTGATACACAAGTTCGTATGCGCATCGGCGTATTTTGCTGGGGACATAGAGGAGGTACCACCTACGCAAGTACAGGAACTTGTCCAGTACTGCCAAACTCAGCAAGTACATCTTGTTATCGGCTGCGACGCGAATGCACATCACCAGATTTGGGGCAGCCGAGACACAAACAAAAGAGGTGAGTTACTTTTAGATTACCTATATAGTAAAGACCTAGTTATTCTAAATAAGGGAGATAAGCCCACTTTTAGGAACAGTATACGAGAAGAAGTTTTAGACCTTACTCTCTCGTCTCCTTTTATACAAAACATTGTAGAGGACTGGCAGGTGTCTGATGAAGCTTCTCTGTCTGATCATATGCATATTATGTTCAGGCTGCGATGCAACACCGAGTGCGCGCCGGTCAAATACAATAATAAATTAACTAACTGGAGAACCTATATCTGGCAATCAGAACTGATCTGCTAACAGATTCACCACTAACACCGAGTGATGCGGACGCTGCACAATGTCAGCTTAACGACATGGTCATCCTTTAGGAATAGTTGTAAGGTAAAGCGCACCGTGGTAAAAAGAAGCGTACCATGGTGGAATGAAAACCTGGAAACTATTCGCAAGAAGGTGAGAAAACAATTCAATAAATCGAAACGCACCGGCGTATGGGATCAATATCGATCCCTGTTAACCAAATACAACCAAGAGTTGCGAAGATCTAAAAGGGCCTCATGGCGCGCAAACTGCGAAAAGCTGGAAAAACTCCCAGCAGTGGCGCGGCTCCAGAGAGCACTTTCAACAGATCCTTCAAACTGCATGGGATTGCTCATCAAACCTGATGGAACAATCACAAGCGACCGGGAAGAAACTCTCACAACCTTGCTGCAAGTTCACTTCCCTGGTTCGCTAATTGTCGATCACACAACTGATCACACTACTGAGGTTTCATATCCAACTAACCTCAGCAGAAATAATAGTTTGTCTGGTAAATTATTTAGTCCAGATAAGGTAAAATGGGCCATAAACTCATTTAAACCATTCAAGGCACCAGGAAATGACGGAATTTTTCCAGCCCTCATTCAAAAGGGTATGGAATTCTTCCTACCTAACATGATTGCCTTATTTAGGTTCAGTTTCAACTGGGGCTACATACCACGCACTTGGCGGGAGGTCAATGTAGTATTTATCCCCAAACCAGGTAACAAACCTAGTGAACTACCTAAATCCTATTGTCCCATAAGCTTGACATCGCTTTTCCTGAAAACAATGGAAAGAATAATTGACGTTCATATCAGAGAATGCGTAACTATTAGCATGCCTCTACACCCCTGTCAATATGCGTATCAAAAAGGCAAATCAACGGAAGGCGCCCTGTTAAAACTAACAAATCACATAAACAACGCCTACCGTTGCAAAGAAATTTGCGCTTTTCTTGACATAGAGGGTGCTTTTGATAACACCGGTTATGATTCAATATCAAATGCTTTAATTCACCGAAAGGTAGACTTTCCCACCATAAACTGAATAAAAGCGATGCTCGAAAGTCGGAAAATCACTGCTTCGTCAGGACAGACTTCAGTATCAGTATCAGCTATAAAAGGCTGTCCACAAGGAGGAGTTTTATCACCCCTCCTGTGGTCTTTGGTTATAGATGACCTACTTCAAAAATTAAGTAATTTAGGCTACGACATAATAGGGTATGCCGATGACTTGGTCATCATTATTAGGGGCAAAGAATCAAACGTAGTTAGTTCACGTATGCAAAACGCCCTTAAGATAGCTATATACTAGTGCGTCAAGGAAAATCTCTCCATAAACCCCAGTAAAGCTATCATAGTTCCTTTCACAAAAAGAAGAAATCTCAGATTAGCCCAGATTTCACTAAATGGCACGACCATTGAGTATTCCGACGAAGTCAAATATCTTGGAGTAATCCTGGACAAAAGACTAAACTGGAACTCTCACATCAACAACAAAATCACTAAAGCTAACAGAGCTTTATGGGCCTGTCGACGCACATATGGCAGAACCTGGGGAATCTCTCCAAAGATTGTCCACTGGATCTACACAGTGATGATAAGACCCATTATAACATACGCCTCCATTGTATGGTGGACGAAATCCACACAAAAGGTCGCAGTAGAGAAGTCAAAAAGGTACAACGGCTTGCGTGCCTTGGTATCTCCGGAGCCATGCGAACCTGTCCAACGGCTGCCATAGAGGCAATAACAGGTATTACACCTCTCCACATATACATTCAAAAAGTGGCGATCCGCAGTGCAATAAGTCAAATACAGTTAAACGAGATAAGTCTTAACGATCATCCGGAACTTAAGACACTTCTCGATGAACTGCCAGAACTCAAAATGAACTGCGCGGTCACAGACCGCATCCATAAAACACTATGCTTCAATAAGCGGTTCTCCACGGAGATTCCCAAGAGAAAAGCATGGGTTAGTAATAACCCACCTAACAGCCACAACGGCATAAAGTGGTATACGGATGGTTCTAAAATGGAAGCGGGGGTAGGAGCGGGAATATACGGACCAAACAAACGCTTTACGATACCCATGGGAAAAAGTCCCAGCGTATTTCAAGCAGAGCTCCACGCCATTCAAGAATGCGCTAGCCACATAAATTTATCTGGTATAAAAGGTGCAACCATCCATATTTTCACGGATAGTCAAGCAGCTATAAACGCCCTTAGCTCGCATACGATTGACTCCAAATCAGTCATGTACTGCTTCAACACCCTACAGGTACTCGGAACAAGTAACAAGACCAAGCTATGGTGGGTTCCGGGTCATGTCAGGGTGGAAGGTAACGAAAAGGCCGACGAACTGGCCAGAAAAGGTTCGGAAACACCCTTCATAGGTCCCGAACCCTTCTGCTGCACTCCTAGATCAGCAGCAACGGCAGCAATAAAAAGCTGGGAATACAGAAAATATATCTATCTTTGGGAAAGCATCCCAGGTTTAAGACAGACCAGACAAGCCATTCGGCCTTTCAATAAAAATGCCAGCAAATGCCTAAACCTAAGCAGGCATGATATCAAAAACTTAGTAGGTTACCTTACTGGTCACCATGGTTTAAGATATCATCTACACAAAATGAAAATAGTAGACTCTCCTGAGTGCCGACTCTGTCTTGAAGAGGACGAGTCAGCTGAACACATTTTATGTGAATGTCCGGCCCTAAACGGAATTAGAAAGAAGATCTTTTTCAGGGAACAAATGTGCCCTGAGGACATAAAGAATTCTTCGACTAGTAGAATTGTCCGCTTTACACGGAAAGTGGAAACTCTACTAGTCTAAACTTTACTGGCCCACACGGCACAAAAGATCTTCTTTAGGTCGAAGTTCCCCATATTTAATCGCCTTGGCGAGCCAGAATTTTATAAAAAAAAAAAAAAAAATCGCTGCTGCATTTTGTATATCGGCAATGAATTCTTCCACTTCGATGTCAATATGTCTTGTTGTGACCAGTGGAGAACTAAGATTATTAATTCGATTCATTTATGTAATTTTCCAATTAAATTAGATGTAGTCTGTGCTCACCTATTTATAATGTTAAATTTGCTTTTGAACTCATGAATTTTGTCAAGCCCTCACAAACTATAAGATTTAATCTTACTGTGAACCTATTCAATTGAAATATATATGAAATATGAAGGTTAATAAATCCTTCGAGTAATGCTTCAAATTTAGAACAGGTCGTTCTTTTATTGGTAAGCGTTTCATTGTTTATCTGTTCTATTGACATGCCGTTGACCGTTAGGATTATAGGTATATGATCTGACCACAAACCATCACTGCTTTCAACTTTTAGTTCTTTTCTATTGATTCCTTTCGTTATGTAGAAGTCGATGAGGTCTGGTATTTTCACTGGGTCAGATGCCAAATAAGTGGGCGATACAGTCGAAATAAAATTGCAATTGATATTTCGGCCTGCTTTGTAAAGCTTCCTGCCTTTAGTCGTTATTTATCTTGACCCCCAATAGGTGTGTTTTGTATTGGAATCACCTCCAATGATAAAGTTATTGCCTAGAGCTCGAAAAAGATCATTAAGATCGTCCTTTGAAGGCGAATGCCTAGGTGGACAGTATATACTTAAGAACTTGACGATATAAAGTACAATATTTATGATCAAAACATGAAATATTAGAGATGTCAATAGGACAAATTATGCGCTGCCGACCATCTTAACATATAGAAGAAGCATTGGAAGAAGAAAGTGCTTCCATACCATTGCTTATGCTTGCTTGCATTCGTCAACAAAACAGAAACATTGATTTTTGAATGTCCTTATGTAATTAACGGAGCGTTCAAACATTTTTCTTTTCTACAGGTAGCGTTTCTAGCTTTATAGTTTTATTTATTCAAAAATATTTTGCCCAGCTACCGAATGTAGAGATGCACGAGGATACACACACTGGAAAGCTAATGTTTCCCAGAAATATATTACCCTTCTGATACCATAGGAGGGATGAGGGGATGGGGGGCATACAGTGACTTCGCGGAGGTAAAAGCGGTTAGCCCTAAAGAAACGCTATCACAATGGGTCCACAAAACCTTCTTTACCAACCTAACTTAACCTAACCGTATGTAAATAAAATCCCTGCTAAATGTCGCATATAAGATCCTTTGCAACGTTCTGTATAAAAGTTGCAAGATGTTTTGCAACACACTTATCGCACGTACTAGTTTGGCTTCCGGCCTGTCAGATCGACAATAGACCATATCTTCATACTAAGGCAAATGCTGGAAAAGACCAATGAATTGCAAGTCAAAACTTTTTCATCGACTTTAAAGCCGCATAATGATACGAGTAGCATTCATCGTCAGGAGTTTTTCATGGCGATCGCCGAATATGGACTCCCAGCAATACTGATCCAGTTATGTCGCATGACACTTGAAAACACGCGGTGGAATGTGCAGTTTGGAAGTAGCTCTTCCGAATCATTACACACCTGCGCCGGATTTCGGCAAGAAAATGCGCTTTCATGTGACTTCTTCAATGTTGCTCTAGACAAAATGGTGCGGACGGCCGGTGTCAATACGGAAGGCACTATTTTCATTAGATCCGTCCTCCGTCCAGCTACTGAGGTATGCGGACGATATCGACATCAAAGGCCGTTCCGAGCTTGCCATGCTAGATGCTTTTACGGCGGTTGAGGTACAGGCGAAATTGCTTAGTCTGGAAGTTAATGAGGACAAGACTAAATACATGCTATCACCAAACAAACGAATAACTGTCCACCGCCTAGCACAAAACGTAACTATTGATAGCAATAACTTTGATGTAGTTAAAGAGTTCACCTACCTTGGAGTTAACATCAACTCCACACATGGCACGTTACTGGAGACCCGACGGAGAAAAACCTTAAAAAACCGCTGCTACTTTGGTTTGGCCAAACAAATGGGTTGAAAACCTCTCACTCAAAGTTCAAAATGCATGCTCTATCGAACCTTAATCCTGCCAGTCCTGCCGTACGGTGCCAAGTGTTTCAGGATAAGTAGCTAACATTACCCGAAGACGGGGATGCAGTTGAAACAGATAAGGAAACCGAGTAATCAAAGCGCAGAAAATAAAAGATTTATTAAATCAACATTTCCAGCAGCTGATATAAAAGCATCATGTATAGAGAGTGATGCGACTGGGAGAGAATCCACTACAACTCTAACATAATCATCTCTCCACCGCCTACGACAAAACGTGACTATTGATGGCAGCAAACTTTGAGTTAAGTTAAGGAACTGCTAACGGCTGAATACTCATAGCTCGCCGGAGGTTCAAGTGTAAGTTGTATAAAATAATGATTCTGCCAGTTCTACCAGCTCGACGTTAAGCAGGAAAGGTGAGCTGATATTTTACACCCCGCAAAGGAAAACATCTTCGATAATATTGGTGAGATGCGAGCGCATATTAGAGAAGAATATTCAACTGTGAGCTGCATGGGATGTGGATTTAGCTAAACAATCTAAAACACGTCGACTACATTGGCTCGAGTATCTTCATCATGTGAACAGAAATTAATCCGCCTGACAAATCGACCGTTGCTCGGTATAAATTCGGGGTGATATTCCAGTAGGGAATTTCTGGAGATTTCTCCGAGCCTTGCGAAATAACTAGGAAGGAAGTTGGTAATGGTATCCGATTTAGAATTACAAATACTTTTTCAACTTGTACATTGATAACATTTACATAACCTTTTACACATCTGTACTTGCGCCCGTTGGGAGGACTAAAACCACTTACGAGAGCAACCAAGGATGTCAAGTCTTTCCTATTCAATCCAAACAAATACTGATTTTCGGACCGTCGACAAGCTTCTTGACGTAGTGCCTCAGTCATTTGACGTTTGTGAACAGATAAACAAATGCATCTGGATGGCTGTTGATGAGCCTTCCTGGCCAGAGCATCCGGTCTTTCATTACTCCGGATGCTTGTGTGCCCAGGAACCCAGGTAAGTGCTACAGAGTTACACCTTCTCAACCGGTTCAGCTAAGCTCAGCAACAACTTCATTACAATCCCCAGCGTATGTCAGACCACTTAGTCTGGACAACTGGAAGAAGCGGACGCGGTATCGCAGAGGATGGAATTCTGCAGTGTCTTCAATCCTTTATGGGTCGCGAGCCTGTTATGTACCTGGTAATTGTAGGCGTTATAACGAAATGCTAGTAATGCTCCAGTAGGCTTAGCGGCTCAATGGATAGTGTGTTGGATTGATTACCGAGGGGTCTCAGGGTTCAAATCTATCAAATCGACGAGAGACAGATGGATCGTTTTAAGATTCATAATAGATTATGACGATCGAGCCAATATCATGCCCCTTCTAAAGCCTGTTCAGGAAACAGTAACAAGGAAGAGACCCAGAACCTGAAAAACGTCTCCCTACGGGTTTACTTGAAAGCTCTAAGGTTGATTAACTTTAGCAAAATTGAGTTTACAAAAAAAGAAAATCATATTTCAGAAAAAGAAAATGTGACCAAAATGTATTTACCAATTCGTGAGGCATTCTTACTTTTCATTCCCTAAATGTCTAAAATTCAATAAAATATTTGTCTGTACCAAATGCACATAGTATTTTCCCACCTAAGCTATAAAGCTTTTAAAAGATTAACACAATAAATTAACCCATAGCAGTTTTTCGCGTCAGAAGAAGATTTACCAAAGTCCATCGAAATTGAGTGAAGTCAATCCCTGTTCTTATTATGCAAATCGCTTTGGAATAACAAACCAAAATTGTGGATTCTCGTAGATGTACTTGGATTACGATAAATCATTTTTGCTAGCTTAGTATTCAAAGAGAATTACAAACGTCAAATGTAAGGCAAAAAATATTAAGAGTTTGGTTTTGTGATGCAAAAATATATATTTGCTAGTTGATAACTTTTTTTAGCAGAGTGTGTTTTTGCTACCTATACCTTGCTAATGGACTTTCAGTATTGAAAACTTTGTCAACCTTATATCTTTCTCATCTTACAACCAACTTTCGGCGCCTGCTTTCTCTTATTACGATCTTATCTCCTTAGCATAGGTAAGGTTATTGTTTCCATGATCTTCCCGGTATAAACTGTGATGCTTGTTCTAATGACTGCCGAAGTATGTATTGGCTTCCAATCTATACAACAATGCAATAATGCATCAGGCTAAATGTGTGTTGAAAAATATCCAATATAAGAAAAAAACATAGGGACGGGCTACAGTCCGGTTGGGCGAACTGTTGGATACCTTATTCTTATTCCTATACCTCATAAGTGGGCGTGACAAAAATCTAAGTATGGTTGAATTGTTAAGAACGCTATACATATTTTGTTATATAATATTTAAAGGATTTTATCGAAAAAAAACAAAGCTTTTGTAAAAAAAACGCTCCCTTGATCAAACTTTGGATTTTCAAAAAAAGTTTTTTTTTTAAATTGTGGGCGGATTTTGAAAATATTTACACATGAGCATAAAGGGCCCCTAGAGAGTATATATTATAAAATTTAGCTATCTAGCTCAAACTTTGGATTTTCAATAAAATTGTTTTATTTAATTGTGGGCGTGTCAGTGAGCGGATTTTGAAAATTTTGTATCCCGAGCAGTTTTAGGAGTCATAGATCATATATAAAAAATTTCAGCTTTCTAGCTCAAAATTCGATTTTTTCGAAAATTTTGTTTTTTGAGTTTCTGGGCGTGTCTGTGGGCGGATTTCAAAAATTCGTAAAGTTGATTATTTGGGGCCCTAGAGAGTATATGGTTAAAATTTCAGCTCTCTAGGCCCAGTTTAAAGGCTTAATTTTTGCCGACAGACGGACGGCCGGACGGACGGACGGCCGGACGGACGGACGGACGGACGGACGGACGGACATGGCTAGATCGACATTACTATCGATGCTGATCATAATTATAGTAACTTTTAGGGGTCTACGGGCAATATTAAGGTATGTTACTAACTATGCGTCAAAATTAATATACCCTTAGAATAGGGTATATATCAATAAAACTCACCCAGAAGTAGGAATGGCAACAAATTAAAGTACCTACAACTGTTAATGGAAAGTAATGATTTTAATTCTCTCAAGACGGAGGAGATATAAATGCCAAATTTATAAACAGGCATTCTATAGTGGGCGCAATGGCTCACTGGTTAGTGCGTTAGACTACTGACCTAAGGATCTCAGTTTCAAATTCCGCCTAGGCCATAACATCTAAAGCTTATTTGCCACGCCCCCCTCTTGCAAAAGTCTGACAAACATCCAAGAGTATCAATTGCCATGAGAAGTTGCTCAAATTTGATGCTCGGATTCGGCATGAAATGAGAGGTCCGTGTCATTCGCGCCAAAAATATAACTCTGCACACGCAAATTTGTGGAGAAGCTAGGTGTTAAGCCCTGTATGGAGCGTGGCGAGCGGATGTCCTGAGCGTTTCTGCGTCTCTGAGCGGCTATTTTGAAGACGGCAGTGCCACTGTTCCAGCTGGCTTATCCAGTTTATGGATACTCTGATAAGTACAGGGTGTTTTTAATAGAGTTATCAAACTTCTGATAGGGATACCTGTCAAACTAGCAGTCATACTAATAAAGTGTGTTTGACTTTTTTTTTAGTATACTTTGGCAAATCACCAAAGACTTACACCAGAACAACGTCTACTAATCGTGGAAATTTATTGGCGAACAGAGCGCCAAACTTATAGAGCACTTCGTCCAGTTTACGGTGCGCATAATCGCCCATCTGAGCAGCTAATACGCAATACTATTTTTTCAGTCGCCGAGAACTTTCAATTTTATCACGCCCTCCTCAAAATATTTGAACTCGTCTCGCCTCTTTCTTGTTCATGTTACCAGACTTTGGAATTCACTGCTAACCACCATTAAACAAGTAATGGGAGCTAATCAATTTAAAAGTGCACTATTTGCGCATTTTTCATTATTGTAATCTATTCTTCTCTCTTTCTATTTCATTTTTCATTTCAGTTTTTCTCTTTCGCCCCCCTCATTACAAATTTTTCCATCTTTGCTTCATTTCCTGTGTATTAGCAAACGCATATCTTAAATTTAATTTAGATTTAGTTTAAACCCCTTTAAATTGAACTTTCACTAAATGTTTTAATTGTGCTCCTTTCTTTATAAATACAACTAGCTGCACCCGCCCGGCTTTTTTTTTTTTTTTTTTTTTTACAATTAAAAATACAATAATTATGTACCTATAAAATACGAGTACTAACACAAACACAAAATAATGCAAACAATTAAGACATTAAAGCATTATTACGCAAAATATTTTTTAGCTTAATTTTACTAACATGCAAGTCAATCACATGATCATTTAGATTATAGATTCTACTCATGCGACTAATAGGCTCATGCCTTCCATAATTCGTTCTATGATGGGGCCTGAACAATAATTCAACACTGCGTAAATTATGGGCACCACCACGAAAATTAAAGCCAATAGACGACAGCAAGTCAGGTGCATCTATTTGACCGGATATAAGATGCTGTAAAAAAATGATATCGCTATTAAGCCTTCGTTGAGAAAGGGGTAACATTTGAAGAAGCTTGATACGTTGACTGTAGGGAGGAAGGTTAAATGGATCATCCCATGGAAGTCCTCTAAGTGCAAATCGAATAAATTTACGTTGAATGGCCTCTATTCGATTTGAATGAATGTTGTAGAATGGTGTCCAAACTTGAGAGGCATACTCTAGAATCGGACGGACAAAACAATTGGCCCACCGTTTTACGAAGCCCAACATAGAATTAGATTTATTAATAATAGAATTAATATGCTTAGCAAAATCCAGTTTGGGGTCGAAATAAACCATAAGATCCTAAAAATTATCAACACTACAAAGAATATGTTGAGACAGAGAGTATTGAAAGGTGGTAGGGATATTCTTTCTAGAGAATGTCATATGTTGACATTTAGTTGGGTTCAGGGATAAACCGTTTTTATCACACCAATTGGCGAAGCTATTAATGTCAGATTGAAGAAACATTCTGTCTTGCTGACTAGTGATAGATTTATATATTTTCATATCATCAGCGTAGATCAGGATATTACTGTGATTTATACATGCCTTAACATCATTAATGGCAAGTATAAATAATATTGGTTCGAGGTGACTTCCTTGGGGAACTCCAGACTGCGCTGTGAAAGATACGGATAGCGATCCTCTAAATTTCACTTGATAAACCCTTGATCTAAGGTATGAATTAACCCATTTTATTAAACTTGGTGGGAAGCCAAAAGCCCTGAGCTTAAACTCGATTATTTCATGGGACAGCTGGTCGAAAGCTTTAGAGAAGTCAGTGTATATGCAATCCATTTCGTCCTTATTCTCTAAAGTATTAGAACAATCATGCATGAAACTTAACAGTGACAGTGGATCTGTTTCTTACAAATCCATGCTGTTCATTACAAATTAAATTGCGACAAAGAAATATTAACTTTTCGCAAACAATTTGTTCAAAAAGCTTAGGGATACACGAAAGCTTTGAAATAGTGATATCACCACGTTCGCCTTTTTTAAATACAGGTGTGATAAAAGCACTTTTCCATAGATTAGGGAATTTACCAGTACTGATGGACAATTCAAACAGATACTTAAGATATGGAGCAATTGCCCGTGCCCGAGAATTCTATTGGCCAATATGTTCGAGTAGACTTCCTTATTATTGTCTATAGCGGGTATTTGGCGTACCTATGTTGCTGCCCCTAAAAAAAGTAGACCGATTTTGGCCAAACTTCACAGAAACACTCTCAGGCCAATACCGAAGATTGCCTGATTTGAGCTCAACCTGTTCCGCTTAGGGTAGATGCTTTTTGTCTGGCAGGCGCCTATGTCAGCTTACTTGTGCGAATCAAACAACAAAGCGAAAGTAAAAAACTTCGATAGAATCACTTTTCATTCACTTTCACACCGATTGTTATCAATGTAGGAAAAGCAACTTTCCGATGTCCGATTCACAAAAAAAAATGCAAAAAAATTCAAAAAGAGTTATTTGAATAAAACATTGAACACACGATATCTCAAGAATGAAAGTGCGCACAAACACCACAACAGGCTTGAAACGTTGGTCTGGTCTCCCTCTTTCATATGCGCGTTATAATAAAATAGGTAACGTCTGTACGATGGTTTTTTATATGTGCGGTCTCTGTATCTGCATCGGAATTTACACGCATATGCACATATGCATGTGTACTCACTCAAATGGGCACACACCGATGCAGATACAGATATCGCACATACCAAACATCCTTTGTCCAGACGTCACCTTTCATGGAAAAAAATTTCATTGGAATCGGTTAACGCGTTTGGCCAAACGCCGGCAACAAACTCAAATATGGATTGATTTTTATATATATAGATTATGTGCTAAAATATTTTGTTATGAGCTTTCATGTACTATAAAAGACATTTGTTCTTATTTGTACCTTGCCAAATAAATAAATTGAAATTGAAATTGAAATTGAAATTGAAATTACTGTTGATCGGTTCATGACCACATTTGCTATTTGTGATAGTATTCATCCAAATCGAGCCCGTACCGTGCGTACAGAAGAAGCCATCGTCGCTGTAGACGTAAGTGTGAGAGAGGACCCGAATTTATCGATCTGACGCCGTTCTCAGCAACTCGGTCTCTGCCCGTCCACTACTTGGAAAATTTTGAGGAAAGATTTTGGCCAACACCCATATAAGATCCATCTGGTGGAAGAATTAAAGCCAGCGGGCCATCAATTGCGTCGTGTGTTCTGTGAATGGGGTGAGAATCAACTGGAAGTTGAACCAAATTTTTATCGTAAAATCATCTTCAGCGATGCGGCTCATTTCTAGCTCCACAGGCTTGTTAGCAAGCACAATTGTCGTTTTTAGAGTGAGCACAATCCTCAAGAGAATTTTGCGACCCATTACATCCTGAAAAAATTACTGTTTGGTGTGGTTTACCTGCCAAAGGTGTCCATTTCTTTGCCGTATTCATAGTGCATTTTTGAAGCCCCTATTCTTTATCGAATCAAGGCGGTTGTTTAGGATTCCACATTTTTAAATAAGTTGCTCACGCTGAAAGGTTTTTTTTCTGTAAATTTTCTAATACCCTTATAGTGTTACGCATTATAACGCAGGCATTTAAATACTAAACGGGGACCCCTAAAGGTAACTACAGGGTGAACCAAAAGTCTCTTTCCTATGTAAAAAAATATTAATTTTTTTTTTAACAGATATTTTTGAAATATTTTTTTTTCAGACATAAGGCTTGTGAGATTTAGTATGGAGCACTACATGATCAGATCACACAGCGAACGAAAGTTGTTGATTTATTTTCTCAAAAAACGGTGAATTTGAATGGCCGCCGCGATCGCCTGATCTGTCGGCTTCAGACTCTTTTTTATGGGATTACCTAAATTAAAAGGTTTGCATTAACAAACCACAGACTATACATTAGCTGAAACTCAACATTCGTACAGAAATTCATGAAAAGAGCAGATGAGTGCATGCATTCTAATGGTGGCCACTTAACCGATATGATTTTCCATACATAATGTACACAATTTCCATGAAATAAACTTCTATTTGTAATTAATTTCATTAGTTTTAATCTTTTCATTCAAAAGTTATTCCAGAACCAGATATACGTTGGAAAACGACTTTTGGGCCAACCAACTTTTGGGCCACCCTGTATTTGTAATCAGCATCAAAAGTTATGTCGATCTAGCCAAAACCGTCCCCCGTTGTCAATTTAAAAGTCCTTGAATTTGAGATAGAATTTGGGGCATATAATCTCTGTTTGCCAGTAGTGTAAGATTTTTAAGGTGGAGGGAAATAACTTCACGGGCAATAACTTCACATGGGCAATAACTTCACCTCGAGGTGAACAAAATCTTCAGTTTTTTGTGGGAAATAATTTCTCTGAACATTTTATGATAATTCAAGAACCGTACCTACCTCGCACCTACTCCAAATCAAACAGTGACCCCAAGCAGGGTGCAACCACCCTAACTACTAATCCCATAAACAGTGCAAAGCATAATGAAAATTGTTGCCAGGAGGAGTTGGTATTGCCGAGCGATTGCCTCTGTCACGCTGCAATATTTAACTCGAGGCTTTATGAAACGGGCTACCAAATGGTAATCAGCCTCGGTTTAGTTTCCGCCAAAGCTATAAGTGGTAAGGTGCCGGCTTTATTTGATGAACGTTTCGTTGCTTGACGCACAGAATGACGCGCCTTCAGACCATCATCTTTTTTTCTAAAGCTCGTAGATGCGACCACGCATACTTTCAACTTTTCAACTCGTGACTCTTGGGTTTCGCCTAAGCTTATGCTTTACTTTGTTATCCTCCGAAAACCGAATAGATTTGGCCCGATCATTTCTGCCCTCCCATAGGATTAGTACCACGATTAGAAGTGCCCGGCGGCGTATTACCGTTTCTATAAGCATTCCTATTATTTGTTATTTAACCATCCTTTTACGACACACTTGCGGGACAGATTCAATATGTTGAATGTGTCGCTAGGGCCACAAGAATTGTAAAATGTCCTAGATGAGATTTCTCCCCTTTATCGCCTTTTAAGACTAGCGCTGTTTTTGGAGGGTGCTGCAGTAGTGTTCCTTGCACGGGTAAAAATAAAAACAAAATTAATTCCTCGATCGAATTTAAACAAAGTCCGCGCAAACAACATCCCGCGTTCTACATCCAACATCCTTCCCTTTAAGGAAACCAACAAAAAATGTAAATTACCAAACTTTGTTAGCCAAATTGAAATATTTATGATAATGTACTCCACACATAGATTAGCTGCTAACACCTTTTATCTATAAATCATAAATTTACAAATTGTGAAAATCGTGCTGTTGACAGGTTTAATATCACGCAGCTATAAAAGTTATCCTCACCCAAAATAGAGGGGAGGGTGGACCTGAAGCCGTCGTCGTCGACAACCGGCAGGCGCTCGCATATGAGGTGATAACTAATGCGTAATTGCTTTGACCAAGAAAACAGGTGCATGCGATAAATTTTAGCCAAAATTACCGGAATAGTTCATTAATTGTGCGTTGCGGTGGACCAGCGAATTTAGTTTCTAAGCTCATGAGGTGGACATGGTGTCGTAAATAATAACAATATGAGTGGGTGCTTTTGGTGGCATATTTGAGTGCTTAGACTTAAGTGCATAATAATAACGGACACACTACCAATTGGCTGTCGGGGGTTAGTAACATTTGATTTGTGTATTTGAAAGAGACTTGTTCATGTTTTAACCTATCTATCGGTGGTTAATTGCTATCTAACAGCGGACTTTTGGACATAATTTAAAAACAAATCCTTCAACTTTGAAACTACAACATTCTACGAGGACGTATTCGTCATATGTCAAACGGTTTTCAACGTCAATTTTCGCAGAGAACTGAATGATACCAATTTCGGTGCAAATGAACATGAACTGAGAATATGCCACTGCAGAAGGAACCAACCTTCCATCCAATTATTCGCTTTTTGGGCCCAAAGAAACAAAAATACGACAATTAATCCCCTAGCTGTGGAGCCTTTCTCAAAGCCACATGCTCGTAGTTCGAGTGGCGTTAAATTCATTTTTAGAAAATCCAGAGGTAGGGATCTATGAAAAGGCACCACCAGCATTAGATCCTTTGGTTGTAACAGATGCCTTTTTAAAGTGTGACAGATGACACTGAAGCGAGCAAAAGAAACCATGTCCAATGTGGATGGATGCAACTGTGGTTAGGATACCATTTCACCGATGGACGATGTGAGACGGTATTCTTCTAGGAGCAATTAACTGGCCATGGCAAACTAATTTATTGGAAGGTCCACTTTAAAAGATCCATTAACTGCATCGAACAAGGTTCAGCGCCTGACAGTTAGTAAGTGAGGGGTGGATCACATGCTAGCAGGAAGAGTCTTATATGGAGAAACTGTAATGGGTTTGTGGGAAGAGTAAGAAAGACAAGAGTGAAGGTGAATCGCTGTGTCACAATTTTTTCTACAGAAACGGATTGGTTGGTTAACATTGAATAAATGACCATTCGAGTGTGATTGCTTCATTGGGGTTGTTTTGTTTGTTGTAGGATGCTGGTACATGCAATTTTGCATTTGCTACATGTGATTGGATTAGGATTTACCCTCAAACTAAAAAGAAAATCAGTACTTTACCATATCAACAAAGTGAGTTTGAAAAAAGGTGTTTAAGGACTTCTAAATCCGTGGCTACTTGGGATGGTTTTCTTTTGGCACAATAAATTCAAATTCATTGGTCTTGCGGAAAACGCTTTAATCTTTTTCAATTCAATTATTTCAATTCGGAGGGTATAATGGTAGGGGAGCTAATTCACTTATATAAAAAGAACCATTGAATAAAAGGAAAAGAAATGGAAAACAGAAAGTTGAAAGGTCGTTAAAAATGCCAAAGTTTCCTTCCGGGTAATTCCATCAAAGGTATTTACACCATTGTGGGACGGATGAATCTGAATGAGCCACTGTTTCGATAATAATGAATGACTTTGCTTTCGGTGGCAGACGATGTTCTTTTTTCTTTCTTTATTTATTTTTTTGTAGCGAATCCTTTTAAAAGTAAATTTATAGGATTCAAATTGATTGAGAATTTTCATTTTTTCTTCATTCAATTATCCGCCATCCAATTAATAGTGAATTAAGGTCAACGGGATCTAGTCGCTCATTAGGGATTTGTTTGGTTAAGCACATTGAAATAATAGAGAGCGTGGGTATAGAAATGATCGAAGTTCCTTGGAATAGTTATTTTGATTTAAAAGCATTTCTCAAGAGATAGAAGCTAATACGATAAAATATGTTTATTAGCGGGAGATTACCAAGAGTATACTATTGCAACTTGTATGTGGTTTTTGTACGCGGTCGTTCTATTGAATGGTTTTATGCCCAGATAAAAAAGTTATTATTCAATGAAATTCACTGCACAAAATTCAATTGACGCAGGGGTACCCCAGGGTTCGGTTCTTGGGCCAATCCTGTATAATATTTACACGCACGATTTTCCAAAATTAACCAACTGTGAAATTGCAATTTTTGCAGACGACACATAGGTACATTTATTCATCAGATTCAGTTGGTTAAAACATTGAAACGAAATTGCAATCTGACTTAAATGTCATCGAAACATACTTTGCCAATTGGAAAATTGAGTTAAATGCTTCAAAGACTCAGGCTGTCTTTTTTACTAGAAAAAGAAAAGTCTGCCAAGCAACAGACTAGTAATAAATAATATACAAACGGATTGGAAATCAAGTGCTAAGTATCTTGGCGTTCACCTTGACAAGTCGTTAACATTTAGCCTTCATGTCCAAGAAACCAACAGGAAAGTTAATATCACAAATAAAATGCTGTATTCACTTATAAACATAATAACCCAAACAAACTACTGAAAATGATTTTAAACTTACCTTGGCATTTTTCGACCGAAGAACTGCATGTGATCTCAAACATTGAAAAAATAACAGCTGGTCTTGCAGCTCCTCTGACAACCCCTTGATTTTAGGTCTTCTACATTAAACAAACATAGAATCACAACTTGTTTCACTTATTTGTTATTATTTATTTATTTATTTATTTATTTATTTATTCATTATTTATTTTATTTATTTGTTTATTTATTTATTATATATTATAATTATTATTATTTATTTATTTATTTATCTAGTCATTTATTCATATAAGTTAACACGATGCACGAGTCAGGTGCATGCCAGCGAATCATACGGTATTCGCTGAGTTGACACTTTCATGCACAGACTTGTTCTCACGATCACAGTGCATGGAATTGGATTACCTGCATGCGCGACTCAACGGATGCGCGTGCGATTACCGGAATAGAGGAGTCAGCAGTTCTGATGTTGGGAACAGAGCTATCCAGAGGAAGATATTGTAGTTATTAAGTTAGTCTTAATTCTGAGATTGTATAGTTCGGAGCTCGCTGAATAAATCGAATATTTAGATATAACTTGTCGTGTTTTAAATTAGCGAACGGTTGGTGTTCGCGCGGGCTTCGCGTTTATTTTTTAGTATACGCGTTTCGCGATAATTTAACTCATATTTATCTATTTATTTATTTATGATTAAAATTGACTTCATTATTATATTAATTCATCGTCTGCATTTGTTCAGTTATTCATATCTGTTAAATTATTTATATTTGTTAAATTTTTATATATGTTTCTTTTAGTTATTTATATCTGTTAACTTATTATATTTGTCAATTATATCTATAATTGTCAATCTATTTATATATGTTTTTTTAGTAATTGTACTTGTTAATGTACGTGATATCTGAAATCAAGTTGCCCACCACCACTTCTCTCATTTCGATGACCCTATTATAAATTCGTATTGAAGTTTTTTCCATCAGCTTTTCCTCAAATTATTACTTAAATGTATATATAACTTTTTTATTTTCCATTTACAGTTATATAATATTATCAGTAGTAAGGTAGTAATAACCGCATCTCTGTAAATTGTGGAATAGTAGTGTTTAGAATGTATATCTTTGCTGAAATAAAATAAATATATATAAAAATAAATAAAATATACTGCACAAAACATTAGTGCAGTTCCTCGATAAAGGTGTTCATGAAGTGGTTTTGATTAATTGGAATATCGAATTTTAAGAAATTGCAGCAGGAATATACCCAACCCATAATTTTGAAAAGCCATTCAATTAGTTCGGATACAATCGATGGAATATTGCCTGGCGTTTCCAAAAATGGATCATTACATATACTCGTATCATACATTAATTGACAAATTGCCGAACTGTTATTTACTTTGTCGTATGAGGTTTTTTTCAATTCTTTAGTGTTGGGGTGGCATCCGTATAAATAAAATTAATAGAACAGGGCAAAAATGCGGCATAGTACGGAGCAGCTCAGTTGGAAAATACTGGACATGCGCTTGCTGCAACGAATGAAGTTAAAAAAAAATGAAAAGTTCAAGAATCTATGTTTTTATTATTTTCGTTTTTGTTGTCATACGAGTATAATCATATATTTAAAGCAATCGCTCCATCCGATGTTTTGCGCCATCGATTCGCCGTAATATGACCATTTTATCCACGGCCCGTATTTCATTCGACTTAAACGCTAGAAATGTAAGGTTTCGCAATCGCTGACTGGATACAACATTCGGTTGATAGTTCCAATACTCAACCGATACCGACAAGTCTAATGCTCCTGTGGCAAACTACTTAAGCAATCACACCGTGCTGAGGTTCAGCCTATAAGAGAACACACATCCACCTACCCCCACGTCGTTTTTGGATCCATCGGTATAAAAGTGGATCGATTTATTTTCGACAGGGGGACTCACTTCCCAGAATGTTCTGGAGGGATGTTCACCTTTAAATTTTTGTCAAATCGGGTCTGAGGGGTGGTGTAGTCAATGTTGCTAGGGAGGATTTTAATTTTTTTAAGAATAGATGTGTGGCCGATTTCATTCGGACCATTGGGACGTTGTTTTGAGGCGGACAGCCGCACTAGCAGCCATACTTGCTTACGAAACATGTCCAGGGGTATCAGGTGAAATAGAATGTCCATTGCAGCAGAGGGAGTAGTACGCACGCAGAGACACGCTGTTCGTTGGACTTTGCTAAGCTTATCGCCATTTATCGCTTTGTCTAAGGCAGTCCACCAAACAAACACCCCGTACATAAGTACCGGTCTTATTACCGAGATGTATAGCCAGTTGGTAATGCGGGGTTGAAGCCCCCATTTATTACCGATGGCTTTTTTGCACGAGAAGAGTGCTACCGTAGCTTTACGAACTCTTTTTTGTATGTTAGGTTTCCAGCTGAGTCAAAACTTAATGAAGGGTTGTAGTTTCAGAATTTAAGTAATATAGATAGGGAGCTCTCTGTAAGATATCTTGGTATTTATTTGGACTCAAACCTCACACTTATGGACCACATATACAAGACTATAAAGGAACTAGGCATAACAATTAAAATGTTTTACCCTTTTATAAGTAGACAATGTTTAATACCCACGGGCAACGAAATTATCTTGCACAAAGTAATTTTCCAAGCAATCTTGCTATACCTCAGGTGAATTTGTTATTATTATTATTTACATGTTTACGTATTAACTTGTTGTCTGTTAACTTATTGGTTTATGCATGTACCTACATATATTTTTGTATCTATAGTAAATGGCTTTGTTTAATACGAATTATTCCTCTGTTTCTCTCTATCGTAGTTCTTATGTTCACACAATCTAGCCATTTGTAAGAGTTCATTTATTTATTTATTACTTATTTACTTTTTATTTATTTTTGATTTTTTTATTATTTACTCTTTTTTAACTTCGCAATGGAAGTTCTTGTAATGGGGCCGATTTTGTGAATCGCGGATTTTGACATATCTCCACGTTTCAAGGTCACCAGAATCCAAATAATAACTTCCCATTGACGCTTTATATAGATTTGAAAAAAGTCATAAAGTTCAGGAACAAAGTAATGTTATAGATTGCGGATCATTTGCAATCTATTTTGCAAAATTGTTATACTACAAGAAATTACCAGAAATCAAATTACGTATGATGTATCAATTATGAGGAATCATTTATTTATTAACAAAAAACGGCTTTACCGATTTCGCTGGAAACCTAATTAGTTCTGAGTTACGTATTTACGCTTCGAATAAACCCGGTCCCATGTCAATATTATCTTTGGTTCTCGAGATAATCGTGGCGAAAGATAATTCCGAACGCACATACGTACATATGCACATGCGTACATACACACGGACATACATCTCTATACAAACGTTGTATTTGGATTCTGGTGACCTTGAAATGTGGAGAAATGTCAAAATCCGCGATTCACAAAATCGGCCCCATTACAAGAACTTCCACTGGGAAGTTAATAATGTTTCAGAAGAAAGACAAATAGAAGCGTTTTTTGCTACTGTGTGTGTCCCTGCTGCTTATCTCTTTCAGGAAGGCTGTCTCCATCATTCAGCAAAGCCTTTCGTGTGTGCAATGGAAGCTCCACACAAAAATAGGAAAATTCTTGGGTCAACTTTAAGTAAGAAAAAAATCAGTGAGTTAACGCATTGTGCAAATTGCTGCGTAAAATTGTTTTATGGCGAATAAAGTCCGATTTTGTTAAGTGTGTCTAATAATTTAGGAGACAATTTTTGTTACAGAATGATTGGGATACTAAGACGCAGAAGGGATGGGACACGAACACTGGGGAAAAAAAAGTTTATCAATTTATATTTTTTTTAAACTTTCTTAGCTCAAGGGCATAGGGATCATCTGAGTTAGGTGAAATGCAAGAGGAATGCGACAGAGTGAGGTATGTAGCTACATACTTTATTAAAGTATTCTGGTAAAAGTTTGGTTATTTTTTTTTTTCAATAATAAGCCACTAGGAAAAAGTTTGTGCAGTTATGATTTATAAGTTCCGAGCTGTTGTGGTTTTGCTGTTCACGACTATAAGAAGGATACCTCATCTGAGATGGCTTTGACTCTCTGTGTTCAAAACAAATCTTTAGCATCGTTTTGGGACCCTCCTTCCTGAACGACAGGAATGGAACAGTTAGGGGTGGAATGGCTATAGGCCGGGTGATGTCATCGTCTTTATGGTCGGACGGTCTCTCCGAAGCCGGAGTCTACTCAAGACACCACTGTCGGATTAATCTATCTGCAGCCTTGGGTAGACAAAAGAAATCTTTGCGATTGCCACTGCCGCTAATATCTTGTTTAGGACGAGGGTAAAAGGTCCAACCTAATACATTTGCTCAGATAGCCACGCCGTTATCAAAGCCTGTTCGGCTAGTTCTCTCAACTAAAAAATTGTTGGGGAACCATGGCTAAGCTGAACTGGTTGAGAAGGTGAAACTCTGTAACACTTACCTGGGTTCCTGGGAGGAGTATGATTAAAATACTTATCAATGGTGCTCCGAGGAAGAAAATTTGCATGTTTAACTGCTATTTTGCTTCTAGCGGTCAAGTGGTGAGACTTGTCCAAAGATCATTTAGGGCCCAATCAAAATTCACTGGCAAACACCTTTAAAACAAACTTAATTATGGTTCATTTGAGACAGAAATGTAGAAGGTATTATTTTAAGGACCTCGTTGGGGTTCCAAGGACCTCAAGGTAAAATAATATTCAACGCATAATACTGCGCGGCTTCCAAGGATATTTTGGAAAAATATCTTTTTCTTTTTTTGTTTTTAGGGACCTTTTTGGGGTTTCAGGTTCTCTTGGTTAAAAAAGCTAATGTCAAATAAATTAATGTCAGTAATTGGCCTTAATGTCATATCTTAGATTAATATCCCATTTTTAGTTATTAACATGTTAATCAATAAGATCCTTTTTTGGCCTTCGACGACTTTCTTGTGCGACATTCTCAAATTGGTCATCGGTAATCACGGTACAAAATCGAAATTTTTCTCCAACCTTCGATTGATTTCAGCGGTCTGATTTTCAACTTAGCAAACTATGCTGAGTTCTGGGTTCTTTAATACTCGTATAATAATATTGAGTGGATATTTGTTTTTCGTTTACAGATAAAATGGCGCATGAGTTATTACTAAGTTGCAGAAACAACACCACTAATGTATCAAATGTAAAATGTGAGATGACAAATATAATGTAAAATTGATTCATACGAAATAAATTTATCTATCTATTTACATAACTTCCATACATCTTTAACAATCTGGATGATCTCAACAATGTCTGTACCGCTGATATCAACAACTTTATAATGAAAAGAAGATGGTTCTAGGAGCGGGCAGCGTGACCCACCTGCTCCTTCCCAATGGTCCATTTCTAAACAATCAACCAAGTAACCATCTATATTCCTACCGTGCTGCAGCCAATAGTATAAACGACCTCTTATATGTGCTACCCGAGTGGACAAGCGGAGTGTATACTGCTCGACTTTGTTTAATTGACATTTAATTGAATTTTTTTTTGGGAGAATAGTTAGCTATTTTAGAATTTATTTTATAAAAGCATCAAAATTAAGTCTCCCCTGTAGACACAATTTACTAAAGTTGATAAATTATTACGTTTTATTAGCTACTTTTTCGAATGTCTTATCCAAGAGAAACAAATTAGCGACGTCAAAAATGTTGTTCTTTATTTTTGAGACACATATTTCTGCTAATGAAACAACTGTGGAAATAAATTTATCACAAATCGTTGAGTCACTTAACGTTTGTTGTGGAATTTGCCTGATAAATGAATAACCCTCATAAGATCAGCAATTTATGTGAATTAAATTCTTGACTATCCAACGTCTGCATACCTGTTCGAATGAAGTCAACAAATTCAGTCTGCAGTGGCAGCATTTCCTGCACATATGCGAGACATTCGCCGAACACACCGAACGAGACGCCGAGGCTGGCTTTCGGCCAGAAAAGTCATTTGCTTAATATTATAATTTTCCTTAAGCTTTCCCAAACCTAATAATTTATTTTGGTTAAGTGTACGGCACAAAGATGCAGTGCATATTAATAGTACCTAATCTCTCGACAAATTAATGAAACATACGAGTACAGTTCGACTGGAGATTTCGTTATGCAGACCACCTTGATTGTCATCGTTGTGGTCAATTTGTCAGAACATTTGCTAAACTGCATGGATAATGAAGTCCAAGCGAAACGGTTGGAAATATGATGCCACCCAAAATGAATAAAGGAGATTTATTAAGGCTGGTTGTTCCATGTATACTCGTAAATTGATGTTGTATAGGTTAATAGGTACATTTTAAATCTGTATTACATTAATTTCGGCTAAAATTTCCTTTTTGGCAGGCTTTCCAAAAAGAAATGTATCAAATGGATGGAAGGTGGTCATGATTTTCAATAAAAGGGAATATTTTCCTTCACGAGATTTCAGCTTCATTTTGAATTATCACCGGTAATTATCCGTTCAGCTAGACAATGCTTTATTAGACTATACAAATAATCCTGTACTCAGTCTCTCTGTTTCCATTGTCCTTTACTTAATGTCCTAATTAGTAAATGTAAGGTTGGGTTCGATAAAGCAGGGTTATAATATTGCTTTCATAAAAGCAATAGGCAGCACAACACATCTTGTTCAAAACATTTTAATTCCCTACAAAAGCCCAAAATTTGTTACAGTCAATCGACGCCAACTCTTCTAGAGTATCGAAGATGTAATTTCCCAGGTCTTTCCTGCTACACCGAGCAATACCCAAATATTAATGTGGCAATAAGACAGAGTAGCTTATGTCGACATAACCGGTTTTTCAGTTTTTCAATTGGTAGTAGAGTACAGTTTGAGATATACTTTCCTATCTTACCCCCATTTAAAAAGCTTTTTTCGTTACAGAAATATAAAAATATTCCTAACCGCTTATGTGTAAACAGCATGCTATGCTTTCGACAGACTAGCTTATGTCAAGCAAATTTCTTAAGTCTTAATAGCTAACATTTTAAATTTTAACAGAAACTCTTATGTCGAAATAAGTCATGCAAAGTTTCAGACTTCTTAGTTGTATTTCAATTTTTAAAAAAAAACTTATATTGACTTAAGATGTTCTGTTAAAATGTTGTTTGCATTTTACGGACACTTATGTTAACATAAGTTCTTCTGTCAAAACTAAGAAAATATAAATTTAAAATTTTAAGTTTATCATAACCACTTATGTCTACATAAGATTTTCTTTTGTAAATCAATTTTAAATAACCGTAACTTGTGTCAACATAAGATAGTTTTATTGAGTGCACATCAGTTCGAAACATTGACTTGAGTGGTTAAGAAGTGGTGTAAGGTGATTTAGTGTTTTTTTTAATTACAAGTTGTATAGAGTTAGTATTGTTCTACATTGTTTCACGGATAGTTTTATTTAAATAACAACAGTGATCGCAACTGTTTCTGGTTTTTAATATTGACGGTATGTTAAGTTTTTTATTATTTAAAAAATAGTATTTTAAAATGTTTTACTTAATTTGCATAGTTCGGGAAACGTTTAAAATATGGATCGTGCAAGAAAAATGCTCTCTATGGCACTGAAAAAACAAGTTCCATGTCTTGACATTAATTTAAATCAAGAGCTGTCTAGAAATCATAAAAATACCAAAAATTATTATAAGGGTAAGACTAGAATGAAAATATAGGTCCTAATATTTTGGAGAAACTAAATTTACAGGAAGATTCGGGGACACAAAATACACCTCATGAATGCGTAGACAATGGCGATGACTTTCGAGAAATGGAAACGGGAACGTTTGGGGACTTTGACGACGATGACTCTGTTTGTGATCCAGATTTCCCGCCATCTGATTCAGAAAACGTAAGTGATATATCAACCATTTCTTTAGAAATGAAAATCGTTGGCTGACAGATCGAGCAAAATTTGGCTGGAGATTGTGAACCTGTACCTGCAGAACCTGAAGCTGCCGAGCCTCACGCTTATCAGACAAAAAAGATGCGAAAGGAAAAAAGAGATTCTGGAAAAAGCTATGTGTCAACAGCTGGAAAAGTTGTAGCAGAACGAACTATATGCCCATTAGAGACCCATTAATAAACCTTCGATTTGCAACAGTGTCTGCCAACTCCATTTTTACGTTCGTCAGTTTCTTTTTACAAACGCCCACTTTGGACTTTTAACCTTACAGTTCATGACTGCAAGAGCGGTCAACCCACATGTTATATGTGGCATAAAGCTTTAGGTAATCGGGGTGGCAATAAAATAGTCTCATGCATTTTTAAACACCTTCAAAATTTCGCAACTGACGCTAAACACGTCATGTACAACGATTGTTGCCCAGGGCAAAATAAAAACACATTTGTTGCTACCATGTTCGGAACATTTTTACAATTGGAAAACCAAAACACTGTAGATGATCACAAATTTCTAGTCCCAGGTCACACCCATATAGAGTGTGACGTTGATCATGCTTTAATAGAAAAAAAAGAAGAAACGGACAACAGTGCAAATAGAACATCCCCGTGATTGGTATCAATTTGTCCGAACGGTGGGTGTAAAAAAGAAAGGGCTTTGCCTGAAATGTATGAGCGTAAACATTTTTGCTCTCGTTGATGTGTAAATATATTTTTTCTCGGTAGGGGCTAGTTGGAAATATCTAGCGTCACCATCATCGTCAGATTTCGTCATCGTCAGATTTTCATTACCACGTGAGTTAATGGCTGCTCGACAGATCACCGTAATTAAACGACGTTTGGCGCGGTTAGTACGTAGATGGGTGACCGTTTGAGAACAACCGGATGTCGTTGTTTTTTTTTATTAATTATGTATGTTCAATTTTAGAGATTATTATGTCCTTACGAAACACCGGAAAGTTGTGTGGAAGTAGATTTGTTTTGAATAATTGAGGTTGTATAGCTTGTAGTTTGTTGTACATCAGTTGATGGTAAGAGGAAAAATATCGATTTGTACTTCGGTAACTGATGGCCGATTTAAGAATATCACTTAAACGATAGTCGATGCTATATTTTCCCGGTACATCGACACACTTGAGTCGACGGTGTATGTCTCCTACTTCAGCTTTCACAAACCAATTATTTGTTCGGTCAAACATTAAATAAATTTTGTCGTTGACATTAAATATATATCATGGTTTTATTTGAATACAATACCCAAATCTCTTGTTTATCAAAACCACAACCTCTGTGATATTTCCACATGCAACACTGACGAGCCTACATGTTTACACATCAACTATACCGAGAGTGCAGCGTGGCTCACACCTTTTCTTTTTTTTTAAGCTATACAGGCAGGACCCGCTTAACATGGGGTTACTTCTTCTTCCTTTAATGGCGGTGAGGCTATGATCAGGATCAATTGGATTGTTACCCTCTCACTTAACTACATCCCTACTCTTTCTCCTATGGGGTTTGCCGGTTCGACCTCAGAAAAAAGCGGCAGGGCTCCCGATTTTGAATCACTTCGTCCAGGAGTTTTAAGGCCTGCTTCTCTTTCGCATTTGTATTGGAACGTTGATTGATATTGCCTTTTTTACAGGGTTCGTAGGATCTCTCCTATGAAAATGACAGTACCAACTGAACCGGTCGCGCTGCTTCGAGATAGGTTTTTTGACGTGAAGGCTTCCTTGGATGATGGAACTTCTTACTCGATCAATCTTTGTTACTAATGCGGTCACGCGAAGCATCTTCATCTCAGATGCCGTTAATTTGCCTTCATACTCTTTATCCGCTGTCCAACATTGTGAACCCTATATTAGAGCCGGGCGCATAACTGCGGTGTAGAGATTACCTTTCAGCTTAGGGGGCATTTTTCGATCACGGAAGATGTCTGAGTCTTCCCGCCAATTCATCCACCCTACGCCTTACGCGATGCTTAATGTCGTCATCACGGCTTGCTTCGCTATTGATCATAGATCCCAGATATTGGAATTTTTCGCATTTGGGAATCACTCCTCCATTCATATAAATTTCTGAAATAGGTCGGAGTGGATCAGAGAACGGACAGTACAAGTGTTTTTTTTTCTTCGGACTAATACGATACCCATTTCCCTCCAAAATTTCCACCTACTCGTATATATCAAGTGCTCGTTGCATGGACGCTTGATCCTCGCTAATGATGGGTCCATCGTCAGCAAAGAATAACTGATGAACTTTGGAGTCCGTCACTTTTCCTTCACACTGATAATCAAGGCCTGTCATAAATATCAAGGGACTTAAGACGCTTCGCTGGTGTACACCGAAAACCAAAATACCGAAAATCCAATTTCCCGAAAAATGAAATCAAATGGGATCAACACAACTAAATGAACGTTGCGAATTGTAAGACATCACAGCACTAATGCCAAAAGGACCAACGTTTGTAATTTGTAATTGTGTCTTCTGAAACTTGTCTACTTTGGATTCAAAATAAAATTTAAAAATAAAAAAAACCGAAAACGAATTCTCAAAATTGTATAAATTTTTAGTTTCGCTTTCGGGATTAGGCTTTTATTGGGTCCTGTACGACTCCCTTTTGTGATTACTCAGTGTCATTTTTGTTGTTTAAAAAATATGATACCGTGTTAGAACGAGGCTTTTTACCGTGTTAAACAAAAATATGTACACCCCTATCGTGGAATCCGTCGGATCTGAGATTCACCTCACTTATTCGATTCCCGTGAACAGAAAATTGCTATCGTGGGATCCGTCGGATACTCTCCCTTACCGACCACTATTAATGATTAGGAAATTCAATTGTGACAGCTCATTTCAAACACATTTGTTTTGTAAAAATTAAATTAAGTGAAAATAAAATGAAAACTGCGGATGTCAAATGCATGGATAGATTCGATCCGTTCGTTTTCCACGATACAGTGAATTTCATTCACGTTACCGACATGTGGATGATTCACGTCTGCGGATTACACGATGCAAATTGTTCACTATTAGCGGATCGTTCCCCCCGAGGGATTCCACGATAGGGGTGGTAGCCAAAATTGAAGCATGTTAGAGCGAGGCCGTGCTATAAGAAGTATCTATACGTGCTTACCGAGGTCTACTTGTACAGGGTAGGTCAAAAATGACTTCCTAAATGGAGTGATTATTTTCAAAAGAGATTCAATTAGTTTGGTCCTCTCTAAAGCGTTGTAGTTCATTTTAGTAGATCTCCCAATAAGTGCCATAAAAAAGAAAAAAAAAAAAAAAAAAAAACCTAAGAGTTATGATTTTTCCAAATCAGGAAGTCGCTTTTGGCCCACCCTGTATTTCCAATCCTTACGAACGGTGTTATATTAAGATTTTTAACATTGTGCTAAATAAATTCAAATGATTAACTAGACTTTTAAAAACTACAGATACCTATACGAATAGGAACGATTGATTCTAATTTTTTGTAAGTATCTACTCAGCACTCACACGTTGCCATGTTTTCGCATATCCGAATCAAATGCAGTATTTCCACAACAATAAAGCTCTTGCGTCAGTTTCATCATCATAAATTGCAATTGTTCTACGTCCCATAACGAATAATAACAAATTACAATAAATTAAAACTACAACAGCAGGGGTACATTAGAAGGACTATAAATGTTCGCCACTTGAGAGGATAATTTTTAATTCATGAATCGCTGGTACTCACCCTTGAGACTCGCAATAGTTCTTCACCTCTTGGAAATCGTGTTCACTTGAAATTGCATCGACATCCCAGCACGTGTCAAATCAAGCCACCGGTGGATGACAATTTGAAATTTGTTCACAGAAATAGTCGAAATTTCCAGCGAAATCGTCCCAGGAACATACTGAATCTACTGGAAAGATCTTTTCACTTCAGTGCGTTTTATTGTCCTTGTAGGAGCAGGCTAAGCGTGTTGTTTCTGAATCATTCAATTTATTGTGCGAAATTGTTCAATTGCGTCCACGTGAAGTCCAGGTCTTTGATGAGCTATTGAAAAATGTCAACTTCCGGATGCGCGACTAGCGACTATAAGGGTAAAAAAATCACTTTTGGTAGGCATACACATGGAAGTATGTAACAATTAAAATAATCTGTACGCACTTAGTTCTGATTCACTGGATGGGAAGGTGGATAATGTTAAAAAAGGGCGCATGCATTTGAGGCCTAGGGGATCATAACCCTACCATTTCATTGCATTTCTACTGGTCCTCCTGTGAACTCTTGAAGAAAATAATCTGTCAGGTGGAGCTTAATGCCTGATTCAGAATTGTTTGCGCGCCTGTAGACCAGGGACGGACTAAGGATACCATCACTGCAGCGCTTCCCAAAAAAACAGAGCTTGTCGTTAAAGGCGATTTATGTGAACTGTTCCTCAAGTGTTTATGCAAATCCGTGGGTTGATGCGACTGCAGATTAGCGTCGTCGTAAAAGGAAGATCAAACTACATATAATCAATAATACATGTGTCGAAACAGCAGGCCTAAAGACTCCTGGATCACACAAATGCAACACCACCAGGATTTGATTGCCCTCAGTCGTCATTGAGGTCGAAATGGCATCCCAACCAGTAGGGATGCAGCAAAGTGGGAGGGTTGTGATCCCTTTGATCCATTTCATAGCTTCGCAGCTAAAAAAGAAGATGGAACCAAATAAATGATAGTATCATGAAGTGCGGCGAAAATTATCACGAATCACAAGGTATCCCAGATTCATCCCATCTAACCAATGATAATGGTTTTCAGACCCAAATTGATTTAAAAGTGGAAAGGATTCACTGAAGCAATTCGAAAATGTTGATTAATTACCGAGTATATTGTGGGCTTACCTTGTGCCCTACTGACTTCCGTCCGAAATGCTGGATTAGCCTATATCCGGTATGATTTAGGGCCACTTCTTGGAAGCGCACAAAGTAGAAAATTGTCAAATTACGTAATCTTCACTTGAGCAATTTATCAACTGGACATGTGTAATTTTTCTTCGTTTCCTTGAGTACACAAACACACTTGCACTAACAAAATTCATATAGGCACTAGGCAGAGGATAAATGTCTAGGCGACCCAATGTGAATGTTTCTCATAATGTGTATATTTCCGTTAGCTTGCGTCTGCAGAACGTATTCCTGTCACACCTTAATTGAAAACTACCCGAACGCTATCGTTGAACTTTCGCTTTACCCTCTGTTTTTGGCAAAATCGTCCTGTTGCCTGACATATTGACTGTATCCGGAATCGTAATTGACTTTCTTCTCGAGCGCAGATATGTAATCAATCAGTCAACTTGGGGACATACACCAACCAAAAAAAAGGGTCTGTTAGTCTTTTGAAGGTAAACCGTTTTATGTCCGACATTAGGCCTGGAATATGTCAAGTGGCAGAGTGATTATTCTTCTGAGAATGTGAGTGCATATCGGTAGTGGATTTTATTAACTGTTTTGGATGATATTCGCTGAAGAAAAACATATGTCCATATAATTGGGTGATTATGAGGTACCTCCCAGTAACTGAAATTAACATGCCGGTGCATGCCAATATAGGCCTAAGACCAAGCTTTTTCAACATTATGAGAAGGTATGTCTTTGACACGAATTTAAAAAATACGCTTTTACGCCGACCCAGAACGGACAATTTGAGAAGATTCTCACCAGAATAAATACTGATGCATGTTTGCCAGACGTTCGCAAGACATGGAACAGTTCTAAAGTTTATGATGTTACTTTCCCCGGTGTGTTTTGAACTTGGTAACCCCTTTGTTTAGATATAAGTTAATATTATTGTATTCCACTCAATTGTTGCTAATCGTCTATGTAAACACTGTCATGTTATCGAAATCGTCACTAAATGTCATATCTTCACCAAATGTCATTTTTTTTAGTATATAAAAAGTAGAGTAAAGAGTCAAAAAGGTCACTGTTCGAATTGTACCTACTACACACGAAACACATACAAATTTTAAGACAAATAAACTAATTTTATAACGTGGTAAAAGTGAGTTCGAATTGCGTTAACTTAAGTACAACACAAAACACCCTTAGTAAGTAGTCCAACGCACTTACCACTGCCTGCTCTTAACACATCGTCCTCAACAAAAGACTCTTCATATAAAGACTGATGCTTTAAAAGGCTTACCAACTTGTTAACTTGTAAAGCTGACGCGTCTTTCCGCTAAATTGGATCTTATCTAGTTATACAAGGTGGCGCAAAAATAACCTTCCGATGTTTTTTGGCTGTAATTTAATTATTGCTCAAATAAATAGTCACCAATATTCCGCGTTCTGGAGCAGTGTAGCGTAACATTGTTTATTAACGTGTATTTCGCATGTGTTTACTACACAAATGTCAAAACAGAACTGACATTAGGGGCCAATCGCAAAATTTATAGCATTTTCTGATAGGAGGATTACTTTTGCGCCACCTTGTAGCAATACGAAAATAAGGAAAAGTGTAACAGTAAGGAATTCGAACACATCAGTATGTATCTTAAGCGAAAACTATTAAATTTTAGTATATTAAGTAAAGCTACAACGTCGGCCCAACAACGGTCTTCCGCCCATAAAGAGTCTGTGCCTGAGAAACTACAGGTTTCTATCATCTGCGATCCCAAGCACGCTGCTTTCAGTTGTCTGGATCAGCAGCCTGGCATCCGCGGTCTTAAAAACAGAAGTTATATCTTCCTTGTCGTAGAGGACCTGGAGGCTGAGAACCGAAGGTCCTTTTGGCTGGAGCAATATTGTCCATTTGCCGATCACGAACATACATCATTCACATCTTGGGAGGGCTAGTTCCATTCGCTTTTACGCACACTGGACCAAATATAATTTGACATTTGGAATCGGCGTTAAATTGAATGTTTTGATAACATAATTGACCTATTTTCCAAATGCCGTTGTACCCAGATATGTTGGTTTAGGATCATTAGTCGATTACCACACACATATCCGATCCATACGCGATTTTGTTCTCGTTATACTTTCTTTTTATACCCTATTCTAAGGGTATATTAATTTTGACGAATAGTTTGTAACATACCTTAATATTGCCCGTAGACCCCTAAAAGTTACTATATTTATGATCAGCATCGATAGTAATGTCGATCTAGCCATGTCCGTCCGTCCGTCCGTCGGCAAAAATTTGGCCTTTAAACTGGGCCTAGAGAGCTGAAATTTTAACCATATACTCTCTAGGGTCCCGAAATAATCAAATTTACGAATTTTTGAAATCCGCCCACAGACACGCCCACAAACTCAAAAAAACAAAATTTTGGAAAAAATCGAATTTTGAGCTAGGAAGCTGAAATTTTTTATATATGATCTATGACTCCTAAAACTGCTCGGGAGATAAAATTTTCAAAATCCGCCCACAATTAAATAAAACAATTTTTTTGAAAATCCAAAGTTTGAGCTAGGGAGCTGAAATTTATAATATATACTTTTTAAGGGCCCTTAATGCTCATGCGTATTTTTTTTTAAATCCGTCTACTGACACGCCCACAATGAAATAAAACAATTTTATTGAAAAACCCAAGTTTGAGCTAGGGAGCGTTTTTTCTTACAAAAGCTTCGTTTTTTTAGATAAAATCTTTTAAATGTTATATAACAAAATATGTAGAGCGTTCTTAACTTATGAGGGATAGGAATAAGAATAGGGTATCCAACAGTTCGCCCAAGCGGACTGTAGCCCGTCCCTATGTTTTTTTTATAATTTGCGTGCGCTAAAGGGATTTCTTTTTTCTGTAGTACACAGTACCCTTAATAGTGGAAACCACAGCGCAGGCATTTTGTTTGTTGCTGTAAGTAGCTCCCAGCAAATGATTCATTGCTCTGGGCGCTACTTACTGTATGAAAGAATAGAAGGATATGAAAGAGGTTTGGAGCGATGGAATTTTTTTTTCTCAACAGGTGGCGCCTAAATTACTTTAGGGAGATCTGTTTTTGTTGTGTGTATTCAATTTATAAAAATCATGGCCCTGGTCGGGATTCGAATGCCCGACCTGCCAATCACTTAGTGAATACACTACCATCGCACCATTGCCACCTCAAATACAACGAGTATATGGTAATTCACGACTCAAGAGTGATTGAGAATTTTTTTTTCTATTTTTCCATTTTCAGTTTGAAGAAGAAACAACGGAAATGATTTTTTTTGGCCCACGATCTGGCCAAATTTTGTGTCCCATCTATTCGTGTCAAAAATAGGGCTTCGCACATAATCCTTATGAGCAGGTGACAAGGTTTAAAATTTTGTATGCATCAATGTGTTTTTTTTTCTATTTAAACAGCTCTTTTTCGAAGCCTTCACGTCCAGGAACTTATCTTTAAGAAAATGGATAATGTTAAAAAGTCAAAATCAACCATCGTTTCCTTATAATCGCGAAAGAGAGGCAGGCCTTGAAACGCCTAGATCACACAAATGCCGTGACCTCAGTGACGAAGTGATTTGAAATCGAAACGCCGGGAGATAATTACTAAGGTCAAAATCGGTGAACCTGACAGGCGGACCAGTAGAGATGCGGTAAAGTAGGAGGGTTTGTATCCCTTGAGTCCAGATCATAGCCTTGTCGTTAAAGAAGAAGGCAGTTATTTGATATTTATGTTCAGTATTGTTCGATAGATCAATAAGAAAATACTAAGACTAAAATAACGCTTCCGGATCAGGCTTTTGAACAGATTGAAGCTGACCCTTCGTCAATCGAAAATTATGTTCAGTCTCACCCTTAGCTTAATGAGTTTGTGAACAAGCAAAGTTTTCATTACTGAAATGGGAAAATCCCAAAAGAGACTCATTACATTTAATAACGACCGACGAAGAACACTCTTTGTTGTGGTCTTCACGCTGGCAGCACCTTCGGTCCTTATTTTTTTTTAGAAAATGAGCCAAAAGATCGCGTTAAAGTGAATAGCCAACGTTACCTGTGAATGACTAATGATTTTATTTTAGATATTATGGGCGACATTGATCCGGATACATGCCACAGGTACTTCCAATGAAACAATTAGCTTATTAAGAACTCGATTCAACGGAAACAATGTATCGCGAAATTTATCTTCAATCTATCCAACGAGATCGTGCGATTTGATGCTAATAAACTACAAACTACTCAGACCTTCAAATGCCATAATCATAAGTTATTGTTAAGATAGAGCGTCAAAAACTTGAAACATTGTCCCGAAATAGAGGCGATAGCACAACAAAAATTGTGGCATTAAATATTCATACTGGGCCTAACACTAGCTGCTCCAACCATTTGTGGGTCCTAAGTTAATTGTTGGATACAAATGGAACGGACCTATAATTTAAAACCAATTCCGAACGCAAATTATTTGAGAAGCTTCTCATCACAGTTTATACTCTTGAATGTTTTTTTAGGGGTTGGGCAGTGGAAAAAGTATACCTTGGTTTGATTCGAACCTGGTACCCCTTGTTCAGTAGTCCAACGCACTTACCACTGTGCCAAGGAGGCCTTAACTATGCCTAATGCTCAACAATTCTTCATAATGAATAAATATATTTGGTTGTAGCTCAATTCCTTGTGTTATTATTAAACAAAAAAGTTCTCCAGCTCTTAAAAAATGTCCTTCTACCTGTTTTAGAGACTAAGATTGAAATCATCTCATGCCAGCGAAATGCTTTGTCGTAACCAGGATTATTTTAGAACAGTTCGAAAAAGCTACTTCCCAAATGACACATTACACACCGCGTGCCTTCCAGCATCACGCACCATAGTGGAATTAATTTTGTCAATAACCCAAATTCGGCGATCGATGATCACACATCTCAAATGAAATAGTCAGCTGCATTCAACCCTTAGAACATTTTAACCGAAATACCCGCCATGCTAGGAAAGAGCATCAGTTCACCCTTAAGCCTGTTTTCGGACGTACAGTGAAATACAAAGAATCCTTCCTTTGCCGTACAGCACGAATGTTGAATGCTTTTCTCCGCTGTTTCTCCTACCCATTATAATTTACAAACAATTAAAACCAACGTACATCGGCGCGCGTTAATTTAAAAAAAAATAAACACGTTGAATAGTCCTGACAATGCGGCTTAAAAGTGGATGAAAATATGACAAGTCTGGACTTGAAATTCATCGACGTTTTCCCGAATTGTCGATATGTCGGGCCAGAACGTGCCGATTAGTGACTTGCAGAGTGGCTTAAGGCGTCCACACAGTACGTTGGATAGTGATTTTTATATTCGAGATTTAGCAAGGATACTACTCGTTAGTTCGTGCCTGACATAGCATGATTGCCTTTTTTAGAATTAACATTTTGAGCTGATAATTCAGTTATCTTTGATGGTTTGTGACATCCATATAATTATTTGATGATTTGCTGCATGATCAATACAAAACTGTCGATCTGTAAAGTTTTGGTTGCCTTACAGGTGCCTAGGCTGTCCTCAGCCACGTGGTCATTTCGGGGTGAATTCAAATGTTCTTCGGCCTGAAGCGCTATCCTCCCCATACCGACCAAGCGGAGTACTTAATTTTATATATATAATTTTGTGGACGTATTTCGAATGCCCGGATACAGATCTTCTATTCTGTTTCTGGTTTTAATTTTTAACTTTTATGACCTCATCTCTGCGTCCTTCATGTCAGTGAAGTGTCTGTGCAGCTATTCAAGCACCGAAAGCAGTCAACTGTTATTTCTGGTCATCGTTGTAACTTATTTTTTAGTTCATTCGATCAATGACTTCCATTGCCTGGCTTTTCTTTGCGCATGTATCGATCCCATTTAAACGAGAGGCCAACGCGCTAACCACTGAGCAGCTGTGTCTACTAACAGGATGCTGGTGATCTGTGTCACTATCCACTTTGCCCACTTTGCCCCTTTTCAGTCCAAAAATGTTATGAAAAGTGATTAAGAAAAAAGTTCTAAAAATTTTCCCAAATCCATGACTTTATTTGTACCTCTCCACATTCCTTCCTGGTTTTCGGGTTCACCCTCTCATATAACGTTAACTTCTACACTAAATACACCGGTACCCGTGTTTTGCATATTTTAACAAAGAGAATTTACATTTTTAAGGTAAACAAATAAAATCAACTCCTTTGTCGGTGAGTCCTTCTTCAAAAAACATAAAGGAATGCTTTCGTTCCGCTGTCTTATGTACTTAATTAACTTCGAAAACGAATTGGAAAACTTTTCCTGTGGAACTTTAATTCCATTCATCGGTGTGGGAGGGTAACACCGAGCCATCGTGCAATAGACTGCGTTTTAAGGATTTGCGGTTATTGGAAGGATTGTAATTAACTTAAAGGAGATTTTTCTACGATAAAACAAACACAAAGTTTTCGTATACCATCACGAGAATGAAAGAATCGGTCTAACCGCGGTTATCCTCGCTGAAAGGTTAATTAATTCAAATACCTAAAGACGATCCCAAAGCAGGAAATAAATTACTTAGCTGGAAAAGAACTTAATAATTAAATCTGTGATCCGTGAGAAGATTGAATTAATTTATTTAGAGTGTAATTGATTTGGATGGTGGGGGATTTCTTCCATTTGAATAAAATTCCCCTTCAAGTCCTTATCACTTACAAAATGTGACATCCCGCACGAAAGTCGATCCCATAAATTCTCTGAACCTATAATTTAAATTGAAACTTCCAAAAAGCAAACTATTACACTAACCCACACTTCAGAGTCGGGTTTCGTTTCACATCGAAAACAAGGACTTGTAATCTCATTTCAAATAACATTTCTGCAATCCTTTCGTATTCGCACCCACTTCCAGTTTAACCGCAGCAGAGATTTTGCGGAAATTACTTTCAAAAACACGTATGAGTAGCAAAGATAAATTTCCTGCCACAAAAGTATTTCATATTCGTATCCAAAATGTGTGGATTCATGAGTGTGTGTTTTGTTAGTGCAAAAGGACAAGAAAAGATTTCTCTTCGTATCTTTCTGGTTTTTGCTTGAGAAAAGTTGTTCGCTCCTCGAAGATATTTTCCCTTGTAATCCATGCCGGAGTTGGGACTCTAATAAACAGAATTCGTTTTATGAATACTTTAAGAGAAAGCGTGCACTGGAGGTACTAGTATCAGATACTTCGTAACTGCGTCCCTAATCACTCGTGTGTGAAAATATTATTTCGGATTAGGCATGTATAGTTTTGTGAATAGCGGTAGTTGTTAGTTTTGAGTGATAATAGTATTTTTGAGGAGCGCAACGTTGTATTTTAAAAGATTTTGCCAGGCTTAGTTGGATGGGGCCTTGTTGACGACGATTTATTTCTAAAGTTTACTTTTCATTTACGAGTGCATAATCGCAAAAAGTCAAACAGAGTGGTTCATTATTATTTTTGTTTCATTTAGCGGAAATAATTTGCAGACGTTCGTAGTCGTAGTGGTGAAGGATACCACATAGGGAATGGAAAGAAAAAGTTCCACGTATATATGGAAAGTGATGAAGCTAAGAACAATAACGCCTCCCCCGGGGCACAATGGCGTGCTTCGAGAGAAACAAGAGCTACTGACTATTTACTATCCACCTTCGTCGTCAAAAGGAGATTCGTTGCCAGAATCCCCGAAAGAAGAGAATGGACCAACAAAACAGACCGTACCTACCGACAGATCTAAGATGGACGTGTGTACAGGTGCAGACATCTTCTGCGAGACTCTGGGCTTTTTTAAACCCTATTCAAAGGGTTTATTTATTTTGGCTCGTAGTTTGTTACACACCAATTGGGCGCAGTGGCACATAAGTATGTGTGTTGGATTTCTAGCGAATGGTCCCCGGTTCAAATCATCCCCCCGGCGCCAAGTAACACCTAAAGTCTTTTCCACTGCCCCACCTCTTGTGAACGTCTGACAAACATTCTAGAGTAGCAATTTGAGAAGCTTCTCAAATTTGCCGTTTAGATTCGGCTTAAAATTGTAGGTCCCTTCCACTTGGCACAAGCAAATGGTTGGAGAAGTAAAGTTTTAGGTCCTGTATGGGCCGGTAATGTCGAATATTTTTTTTTTTTTAATACTGCCAGTAGACCCCTAAAAGTAAATTTTTTCGATATCAGCATCGATAGTAATATCGATCTACCCATGTAAGTCCGCGTACACAAATTTGGCCCTAAAAATGGAGTTAGAAAGCTGAAATTTCAAAAATAAACTCTCAAGCGGCCCGAAACAATCAATTGTAAATTTTTTTTATAATTCGCACCGACCCACAATCTCAAAAAAAATTATTTTAGATTTGAGCTAGGATGCTGAAATTTAGAATATATTGTCTTTAGTAGGTATACTCTTATGTTAAGATTTTCAAAATCCGGCCACTGACACGCCCACAGTTTAAAATAACCCATTTCACGAAAAAACAAAGCTTGAACTAGGAAGCCGTAATTCTCTAGGGTCCCTTAATGCTCATATGCAAATCAAATCCGCCCACTAACACGCCCAACATTAAAAAAAATTATTCAAGACATCATGGTAAATGAAAGTTCTATTCTTCGCAAAGTATGTAGATAAGGTCGTTTTGAACGATTCCTTTATATAGGATGTTTTTTATAGAGGCACTAGCTGCACCCGCTCGGCTTTGCCCGTGCCCGAGAGTTCTATATTAGTTCCTTATTATTGTCTATAGCGGGTATCTGGCGTACCTATGTTGCTGCCCCTAAAAAAAGAAGACCGATTTTGGCCAAACTTTTGATTTGATTCTGTTCCGCTTAGGGTAGGTGCTTTTTTTCTGGCAGCCGCCTATGTCAGCTTACTTGTGCGAATCAAACAACAAAGCGAAACTAAAAAACTTCCATAGAATCACTTTTCATTCACTTTCACACCGATTGTTATCAATGTGGGAAAAGCAACTCTCCTATGTCCGATTCACAAAAAAAAATGCAAAAAAATTCAATAAGAGTTATTTGAATAAAACATTGAACACACAATATCTAAAGAATGAAAGTGCGCACCAACACCACAATAGGCTTAAAACGTTGGTCTGGTCTCCCTCTTTCATATGCGCGTCCAGATAAAAAAATAGGTGACGACTGTACGATGGTTTTTTATATGTGCGGTCTCTGTATCTGCATCGGAATTTACACGCGTATGCACATATGCATGTGTACTCACTCAAATGCCCATAATTCACACACCGATGCAGATACAGATATCGCACATACCAAACATCCTTTGTGCAGATGTCACCTTTCATGGAAAAAAAATTCATTGGAATCGGTTGACGCGTTTGGCCAAACGCCGGAAACAAACTCAAATATGGATTGATTTTTATATATATAGATATAACTTTTTTTTAAACACAACAAATTTAATTTAATTACCAAATTTTGGCTTTATTAGCTCACAATTTTCATTGCATTTAATGTTTAAAATCAATTTCTGGCATATGGCCTCCGCGACTGCGCATTATAAACGCCATCCTGTCTATTAGCCCAGTCATTTTAGACATTTTAAACCCCAATCTGCGGAATAATTCCTAGTGAGCTGAATTTTTGTATACAACTTTATTACGGCATTGTAATGAAGATGTGAGAAATCGACATTGATATCGTGCCGACTTAAAAAGTTATGAAGGTCTAAAGGTCACGAAAATCTGGTTTTCGCAAATATCTCGCCATCTATTGCTCGGAGTTCAATAGAGGTCATCATAAAAATTGTTTGTCGTGAAATTATCTACAAAAAATGCCTCCTGCATTTTTCTATAAAATCAACCGCTTTTGGAGTAGAGCGCTGAGAAAGCGACTAGAATGCACTCACATACGGTATTGTATACCGTACACCAAGGCGTAAACTCTATTGCTTTTTATTCATGTTGTTAAGTGTCTTAAAATCTTCTATCTGATTTTTTTTTTTTTTTTTTTTTTTTTTTTCGGGCTGTGTGAGACTTTCTGCACTGGAGCACTCAGGCTCAATATTGGTCCATTGTACTACCAGGCAGACACACCACATTTTACTGTGGGAATTTACTCGTTTTTCTAAGAAAAACGAGAAGGCGCTTCAATGATAAGGAGCTTCGGTTTACAGCACTCACCATATCCGAACCAAATACCTGCCACCTGATACGAGCAAAAGCAGGACAATCACAGAGGAAATGTTCCGCAGCGTCGTCGCTTTCTCCACAGGCTTCGCAGTTGATGGTATCGCTAGGCTAGGCAAAAACGTAGTGTCCCGTAAGAACGCCAGTGGTCTGTCTGCAGTATTTTCTGTTGAGAGACAACAAGAATGCCGCGGATTTCCCACAGACGTCGGGGAGAATTAGCTTTGTCTGTCAGACAAATCGCTGGTTCAGGTCCTGAGAAGTCCCCTCTGAGCCCTGTCTAGCAAGTTCATCGGAGATCTCATTGCCCGTGATCCCGTTATGACCCGGGACCCAGACAAGTCTAAGTGAATTCAGCCTTCCAAACGAATTCAGAGAGATCTTGCATTCACGGACTATTTTGGAGGTGGTGAAGGGGTTGCGCAAGGCCTTAAGCGCAGCCTGACTGTCGCTACAGACGCAGATACTTCGCCCCCTCCACCTGTTCCTCGCAACATAGTCCATGGCCATTGGGATAGCATAAGTCTCCGTTTGGAAGACTGACGCATGTTTGCCTAAGGAGAAGAAAAGTCTAATGTTGTCGCTCTCCATGAAAACACCAGCACCAGATCCTTGATCGGTTTTGGAGCCATCCGTGAATATTCGACTGCATTCCTTTCCAGGCTCAGAGTCTGGTCAAAGCCAGCCCTGAACACGAGGAAAGTCGACTTCATAGTTGCGCTTCAGCCGAAGTTCCGGTGTCATTGCATCAGACGGCATATTCATAAGATAGGAGTCGAACGACAGCCGTTGCACAAGTTCATCAAAACTCCAGTGCTAGTTATACCAAAAGCCACCTCTTTTTAAACGTTAAATAGCTTTGATTGTGCAACCTATAATGTAAACATCAAGGGGCGGGAGGTTCAATAGTGCATCTAGGCCGGAGCCAGGCGTGCTGGGGAAGGCCCCCGTGCAGCCGAGACATACCTGCCTTTGGCAAAAGCAGCAGTAACGTATTTACGTGAAAGCTTATTCCACCAAACAACCGATGCGTATGCTATAAATGGTCTTATCATAGCCGTAAAAATCCACAGGACTCTTTTCGGTGATAAGCCACATGTCTTGCCGAAAATGCCTTTGCACTGCCAGAAAACAGACAGCGCCTTGGCAGTCTTCAGCTCAACATGTTTGGACCAAAGAAGTTTGCTATCCAGGATGACTCCCAGATACTTTGCTTCATTGGAGAGTTGGATTGTGACGCCTTTTAGCACTGGCTGAGTCAACCCGACCAGCTTCCTCCTTCTCGTAAAGAGAACAACCTCAGTTTTAAGAGGATTGACCGAGAGCCCATTCCTAGTGCACCATTCGTCGATCACGTCAAGGGCCGCCTGCGCCTTGGCGCATACAGTCGCTAGGCATGATCTAACAGAAAGCACGGCAACATCATCCGCGTACGCCTGAGCGAAAAAATATTAGAACTGTTGAGTGCGTTCAACAGAGAGTCGACCAGCATACAGCAGTGGAGACAGGACGCCGCCCTGTGGGCAGCCTCTGTTTACCCCCGCCATAACACAGCGGCCACAATCCGCATCCGCAACCAACGTTCTATTCATTAGCATTGCTTTAATCCACAACACCAATGGTTCGTCTACGCCGTGTTGTCTGGCGGAGCTGCACATGCTATCAAAAGTCGCATTGTCAAAAGCACCCTCAATATCGATGAAAATGCCCATCGCGTATTCTTTTCTGTCAAGCGCGCAGTCGTTCCGCAGCTCTCTTCGAGATAGGTCGGCTAGTTAGTGTTCAGCGGGAAAAAGGATAGTGTATCGATTATAACAGCGATTTAGCCAAGTGTTTTTTAAGTCCAAAGTTGGCTTAGTAAGCTAGGCGTCCGACTTTGACGCCGGAGTCTCGGGTTCGATTCTCGGCCAGTCTTCAATTTTTTAATTTTATTTTTTTATCGGAAATATAGTGATAGAGACACAAAAATAAACAAAAAAAAAGTGCCGCATTATCAGGCGATGGACCCCGGAAAATCGGTGGTCCCGCTTACGGGTGTGGGTGTGCCGTTGCGACGTGTGGTGCGAACACGTGAGCCGGCAAAAAAATTAGCAGCAACAACAGCAGCAACAACAGCAGCAGCAACAACAGCAGCAACAACAGCAGTAACAGCAGTAACGAAAGCTGCAACAGCAGTCACAAAAACAGCGGCAGCTTGTATCCCAAAGGCAGCTTTAAATGCCATGACACCAAGCCCAACAGCGTGTTCCGCGTTGCCCAGGCGGGGATCTTCGCAGGCAACACCAGCAACAAAAACATCAACAACAACAATAGCAACAACAACAACGCCAACAATAAAAGCTCTCGCTACAACACCAGCAGTAACTGTAAGCGAGGAGTATAGGACAGTGGAAAAACGCCGGCGGAAGTTAAATCCGAAGCCGAACCTTTCAGCCAAAAGAAGGTTAAATTTGGCAGGCCATAGTGTGGCATCATCGGTGGCTGCATCCGATGATGACGGAGCACACTCCAGCTCTTATGAGTATGATGGAGGAGAGGGCCGGTACGTCGGAGAGGGAAACTCCTTCAAGGACTTACCGGTCGATGACGAGGAAGTCGTACAAATGGACGACGAAAAAGAGGATGATGAGGAGGCGCAGCTGGACAAGCTCATAAAAGAGCTGCTGGAGAAGCGCGACCAGTTGCGCAGAAAGAAGCTGCAGCAACAGCAACAACAAGCTGTGCTCAAGCAGCAAGTGCAACAACAACTGGAGGTGAAGCAACAACAACGGCAACATCAACAACAACAACACCAACAACATCAACACCAACAACATCAACAACAATCTAAACAGTCACGGAAGGACAAAATACCACCCATTAACGTGAGTAATTTCGACATTGTCGATAGCATTAGGATTTGTAAATTAATAACAAAAAATTTCCATGTGAAAAGGCTTTCTGCTAACAATCACATAATTATATGTGAAAAAATAGAGGAGTACCAGAGGGTGCGCGCCGCTTTGGGAGAGGTGAAAACCGAGTACTTCACGTACACCCCAAGGCAGCAAAAGTTAAAAACCGTGGTACTGAAGGGAATCGATCCCTCAATTAAAACGGAGGAGCTTGAAAGAGAGCTAAAGAATTTTGAAAGCGACGACCTCCATTTCGTGGGGGTCAAGCCGTTTTCCTCCGCTGTGGCAAGGGGTGGTAACCGTCACTTACCATTCTTCCTAGTCCAGCTTACTCCCGACAGCAAAATCGACAGGCTGCGAAATATCCGCTTCCTGTACTACCATGCTGTAAGGTGGGAGAAAATAAAGAGGTCAGATCGCATACTTCAATGTATGCGCTGCCAAAGGTTCGGGCACGCCGCAGCTAACTGCAACATGCAGTTTAGATGCGTGAAGTGCGATAAGGACCACATACATGGTGAATGCTCTCTAGGTAAGGAGAGAGTCGAAGACCGGAGTGTACTCTCCTGTGTGCTCTGCAGGAACTCTGGACATCCCGCCAACTTCAGGGGTTGTCCAAAGTACCAAGAATTGAAAAAGAGAGTCCAGGCCCGCAAACAGCAGTCTGAAGATGATAGGCGTCAGAAGAGTCGCTCGTTCGCAAATTTTGTGGCACCCAACGTGTCCTTTGCCCAAATGGCAGCTGGACCGGGTCAAGCCCACATGACATCAAACCAACCAATGGTAGCCCAAAAGGCACCAGAGGTGGATCTGGACTTAAAATCGATCCTTCTGTCTCTGCATGGAAAGATCGATAAGTTCCAGAAACAATTAAATGAACAAGCGGCCCGAATTGACTTTATCTATTCGGAGCTGTTTGTGGGGTCTGGTGTGCCATAGATCTAATGGCTACGCTGGATGAGGGAAACTTAAAGATCCTTGCTGTGAATGTTAATTCACTAGTCAGGATCGAGAAAAGAACGTCACTTGCCAACTTGTTGAAAACCGAAAACCCGGATGTGCTTTTGGTTAGCGAAACTAAGCTAAATCAGAAGCACAAATTGGGATACAAAAACTATCATGTAATAAGAAGAGACCGGCCTCACTCCACTCAAGGAGGTGGGGTTGGAATCTTAATTCGAAAAGGCCTGCGCCATAGGGTTATATATAGCGGGGACGTACGTAGGTTCCAGTTGTTGGAGGCATGCATCATATGCATTCCTCTCCATAGCCGGAGGAGAATGTATGTGGTGTCGCTTTACGCACCTGCAGCACCTCCACCAAACCAATTTATGACAGAGCTCGAGACACTTTTTCGTGGTCTGCAGCTGAACTCGGAGGAGAATTATTACTTCTTGGCCGGAGATATTAATGCCAAACATGCGGCATGGGGAAATGTTACTGCAAATCCCAGGGGCAACCAGTTTCACGACTGGTGGCGCCTCAATATGATTGAGTACAACCTCGAGTTGTACGCGACGGATATCCCTTCTTTCCCAAGAAGCGGTGCTTTCCTGGACTTGGCCTTAACGGACGCAAGACTTCAACTGACGAACATAGATCAAAACACGCGGAACTGTTTGCGTGCGTTTGAGTACGATAGTGATCACTACGGACTCGCCGCCGCAATACGGATCCCGAACGAGCAAACGCTGCTGGAGGAGTACGAAGCAGTGTGTTCATTCGATTATCGGAGGGCACAATGGTCGCGCTTCTCCAGATTTTTAAAGCGAGATATACGTTCGAGTGGGATCGACCCACCGACAAACAGTAACATGACAAATGATGACATTGATCGACATTTATTGCAAATGAACGACGCCATCAAACGAACTATGGAACGAACTATTCCTCGAGTAGGGCGTTCCGACGACGACCAGACAGAAAAGTACAGAAACCCTACAATCGACGCACTATACCGACAGAAAAGTAGACTGCTCTCGAGGCTTAAACGGCTGTACAGGCAATTTACTGATCGCAACGACCCGGAGGTAAGGATGCTGAATTCAGAGATCCGAATCCTGAAACAGCTGATAAAAGAAAATTACAAAAAATCTGTAAGTCTGTATTGGGGCAATAAAATTCGGGCTATTAAAACCTGTAGTCCGAATATGTTCCCACAGATAAATAAGTTGTTCAGGAGGAAAGATCACAATGATATTCCTTGTGTTCGAATCTCCCAGACAGCAGAGAACAGACAGACGGTACTGACTGCTGGAATAAGTCCAGAAAGTGTCGCTTCAAACGACGATTTTTTCGTGGTCGAGGACCCACAGGAGAAGGTGGATTTGCTGGGCGCTTGTTTCGAGGCCGTGTATACGGTGAACAATCCTGTTCGCCGTAACCACGACATTGAGAATAGGGCTCTGGTGAGCCACTTCGATCTGCGCACCGAACTTGAGAATTGGCGATCTGAGAATAACGGATTCACCGTGTTCACTGATGAAAACCATGCTAATGCAGTTGTCGCCAATGGCCGAGATGCATCGCACTTGTTCGTGTCGAAGGATGATCTTCTGTGCATCTTCGAGACACTAAAGAATAAAAAGTCGGCGGGGATGGATGGTGTCCCAAACGTCGTATTGAGACACCTGCCTCTGGAGGCTGTAGATATTTTCACCACGCTGTTTAACAATGCGCTGAATAATGCATATTATCCGGCGCATTGGAAGGTAGCTGTGGTACACCCTATCCCGAAAAAATGTAAAGATAGGACGAACCCTGCCAATCTCCGGTCAATTAGCTTGCTTCCGAATATTAGCAAGGTCTTTGAAAAGGTTGTCAATAGAGCCCTGTTAAAGTGGGTCGAGGACAATAACATAATTCCGGACAACCAGTTTGGTTTCAGGGCGAGGCATGACACTATTCATGCCGCGTCGAAACTGGTTTCCGACATTCAGTGGAATAAATGCAAGAACCAATGCACGGGTGCTTGTCTGGTTGATTTTGAGAAGGCTTTCGACACCGTATGGTTAGAGGGACTTTTCTACAAGTTGACCAGGCGGGGGATGCACAAACCTTTGCTATATGTAATTTATAATATGCTTATGGGAAAGAAGTTCGTTGTCAAATGTGACAACGTGACTTCGAGCAGAGTCTTTGAAATTAAAAACGGTTTACAGCAGGGGGCGGTCAATTCTCCGATCCTGTTTAACATTTACACGAGTGATCTGGTGGGTTCACTCAGCCATGCTATAGCGTATGCCGACGATTTGGTGGCATACAGATCAGGTCCTAAAATCGAGGTCATTAATATCCTTTTGCAGCGTGACTTCGATCAAATTAAGCGATATTGCGACGACTGGAAGTTGAAAATCAACTTTCAGAAGACGGAAACAATCTTGTTCAGAACTCCATTGGCTGGGGCCTCTAGGGATACCAGAAAAAACTGGAAAAAATTGGCCATTATTGGACAAAATGGGCAGCCATTGGCGGTGAGAAGCGCAGTTAGATATCTAGGTATCTGGCTTGACCAGTATCTGTATTTCGATAGACATATAGTTGCTTGTCTTGCTGGGGCCAAGAAGGCTTATGCTCTAACAAGGAGACTGTTTCATAGCAGTCAACTTGACTCCAGAGTGAAGGTCATTTGCTACGTGGCCCTTATAAGGCCGATCATCGCTTATGGTTGTCCATTATGGTTTAATATAGCGCCTAGCTATATGGAAAAGATTCGGGTTTTGGAGAGACAATGTCTTAGGACCTGTCTCCGGTTGTTCCGAACGCCTGAATCCAACTATATAAAATACTATCCCAACAAGGTCCTATACGATGGGGCTCAGTTGAATAGGATTGACAATTTCCTCATTAAGGTGACTCGAAGGCACGTTGCAAGGGCGATGGCCAGCGACAATAGTCTGATATTTGGGGCTTACTACCCCAATGAATTGTACATAGAGAGTACGCTCCGGTCTGGCTTTATCCCGCCAGAGGCATTTATCCATATTGATTCAAAAGGGCTGGTACAGACGAGGGATGGTATCCCGATCTTATACCATCGCTACCGCAGCGCGAGAGATAAGCGGCTCCTCCATGGCGGGGACGTCGCCAATGCTCATGAGCTCCTCCGTTTTTGTACCGCAATATCGGAGAGGGATAGATTCGACACGGAAAAGCAATTCGCCGAATTTTGGTGGCTTGTTGAGGGGGGAGGGGTCAACATGCCCTCCCAGGACGGTGCGTTACTCTAGGTAACATCCTCTTAGCTTATAAGTTAGATTAAGTCAGCTAGGGCGTTTTTGGGAGAGGCCGGGCTCGCCAACGTGTGGTGGTGCTTCCGGGAGTTGACTGACGCTGTAAGGCTTCAGTCGGCTCACGGCGGCGCGTGTGCACGTTGACGACTGCCAGGCGCTCGGAAAGCAATTGGGATTTTGACCACTTATTGCGCCAGGCAACAAGTGCTCAGAATCCTAATTATAGTTAGAATACGTTAAGTAGTTTAAGTAAGTAGAATAGGTAGTTTGTAATTTGTTTTATATAAAATCTCAATAATGATACCGAGTTTTAGTAAATTTTCTCGAGGAATATATATGTAAGATTAGTTCGTAAAATAGTTCGTAGGCCGAAAGGCAATAATTCTAAGATATAGTTAAGTTTAGAGCGTTCGCATAAGGACCAATAAATAAGAATAAGTATCCTGTTAATTTTAAGTTAGGTTTAATCATTTTTGTCTAGTATGTAAGTAGATATTTATCAATGAATAAAAAAATGAATTTCAAAGTCAAAAAGTCTGTCAAGCGCGCCCTCAATTCTACCAACTAGATTTTGGAGCGCAGTCTCGCAGGATTTTCCGCGTTGATAGGCATGTTGCATCTGAGATAGTGGGTGCAATCGGAAAGCAGTTTTGCGCACGTGAAGCTCGACCAGCCTTTCCATGCTTTTCAGCAAGAAGGAAGTCAGACTGATTGGTCTGAAGCTCTTGGCGAGCGAGTAGTCACTTCTGCCAATTTTTGGTATAAATGCCACTCTAACACTTACCAGTGTAAGGACAGCGGTGAAGATTTTCTTCATAGTCGGTAGCAACTGGTTTGCACAATGTTGCAGCATGGCTGGGTATATTCCGTCCGTACCAGGCGACTTGAAGCTGTCAAAAGACGCAAAGGCGTATTTAATGGCCTCGTCCGTCACCACGGCCTTCGCAATATACCAGCTACGCCGAGTTGTTTGTCTTGGCTCACTCATAGTCTCGGTAATCGGGGCTGGTTGTGAACCAATTGCAATCTGGTTACCCGGAAAGTGAGACTCCAGCAGATAACTAAGAGTTTCCGCTTTCGTCTCAGTAAAGGTGCCATCAAGTTTTCTAAGTGAGTCCAGTTTGGCTGGTTTGCCCTTTTTCAGAACTTTAACCAACCTACTAGTTTCACCCAGTGTTTCAATCTTGTCGCAGAAATTCCTATAAGAAGCACTTTTCGATACCCGAATTAGCCTCTTATATTCCTTCTGCTTCGATCGGTAGAGATTCCAGTCTGTCTCCAAAGCAGTCTTGAGTGACCTATTTAGAAGCTTTCTAGCTTCTCTTCGGATTCTTTGCAGTTCAGAGCTCCACCAGGCAACCGGCGTTCTGCCAGGGGGTTTACTTACTGGGCACGTCAGTTCGAAACAGCTAGTAATGGCACTATTCAGGTTTTGAACAGCAACCTCTACCTTTTGTCTCGTCCTGAGTTTGGTTGGAGTTTTGAGAGTTTTTCCCATTTCCTCCCTGAAGCGTATCCAGTTGGTTTTTCTTGGAATTCCTCCTCTCCTGAAAAGTTATGGCTTCGCATTCGATTTGAAATTCGATATATCTATGATCTGAGAGGGATGCCTCCGAAGAGACCCTCCAGTTAGTAACCGCCTTAAAGTATCTATCAGTATCAGGTCGATCACCTCCTGTCTTCTTGACGTCACAGAAGTTGGCTGCGAGCCAACATTGTTGATAGTAAGATCAGATGATAGAATGAAATCCTGGAGATGGTTTCCTCGCATGTTGCATTTGCTGTTGCCCCAAATAATGTTCTGAGGCCATACAACTAGGCCCATCTTCCTGGTGTCGCAATAGTCTATGAGTTCAGAAATTGCACTTGGTGGTGGAGGCACTACCGAATCATAGGGGAGATAAGCTGACGCCACGACGAAGGTCTTCCAATCTCCATTCGTTTCTTGGCCACAAAATTGTCCAAGCTTAGTCGCTGAGAGAAGGTTCGACACAGCAAGACAAGTGGGCCTTTCGGACCGCTCGTCACAGAGTATCGTGGTGCCACGAACACCTCCAAGGCCACAGATGCGATTTTTCCACACCCATGGCTCCTGTATGGATGTTATGTGGGGTTTTGTACTCAACCCGGAAAGCTTCTTGCTGATTAGAGCAGTAGCAGCCTTCGAATGTTGAAGGTTAATCTGGGTAAATTACCGTGTTTTTCTTCGCGACAGCCAATTTCTGTCCACTGGTGCTGCAAGCATTGGTGGTTGCAGAAAATGTTTCATCCAGATTTTGTGCGCGGGGACCTCCATGAGTAAGAGGTATTACAGTGGTAGGGATCGCAGAAGGTGCGTGCGCAATTCCACCGGTAGGAGTGCTCGAAGCCTTCATCCTCCGTTTATTCCTGTTCGAGCTATTGGAAGAGGAGGCAGCGTTGGTCTCAATCCGCTGGTGCGTTTCGGTTGGGGTAACCTCTGCCCACCTGCATCTCTCAGCCGTCGCCGCCGAGGTAGTGCAGCTCTCAGCGCTGGCGCCTTCAACTGGTTCAGTTTCTTTGCGAAGCGCGATTGCCGCCTTCCTCTATTTCCTCTTCCGCTGGCTCTTAGACAGAAGCCCACCGGTGCGTACCGCTTCTGCGGCCCGTTCAACCTGTCTGGTTTGATGGGCCTCATCAGCAACGACGCAACGATCAGCTACCTGTCTATTGGAATGAAGATTAAGCTTATCGGGTTGAACCTCTCCGCTACTTTCTCCATTTTTCCAGGAGTCTTCGGAATCAAGCGTTCTTACAGCTCCTAAGTCAACAGGCGGGAGAGTTGGTAGTATGTTGGTTGGGGCCTCCAGAATCCTTGCTCCGACCGCGGTCGTTAAGACCACGTGTGGATTTTCGCTATTGCGAGTGCCACCTGGAGTAGACATAACCTTAGGTAGTTCCTTCATACTTTTCCTTTTGATTTTTTTCGCGGTAGGGCATTCACAGCGAGCGCAGCCTGCATGGGCGCAGACCGTAGTCTATTCCCATATAGACATCGCTTACATCTCTGCTATAACCCTACAACCTCGGATAGCGAGCGTATCGTACCGAGGCTCCCCTATGAACCACCTGGGGTCGCGCCATCCCCAGTATGGATTTTAGTCGCCTCTTACGACCGACATGCCTACCTCGGGTAAATTCTAACCCCTATCCCGAAGGGGGGTTTGGATTGTAGTCGCCTCTTACGACCGGCATGCCCAACTCCGGTAAATTCTGACCCCTATCCCGAAGGGGGGCTTCTATCTGATACTTGGGCGTTCTGTGAAAAATATACTTATATTATAGAGGTTTCGGAACTTAGTAAAATCTACTATATATTATACAAACAACCTCCACTGGCAGATGTTCTATATTTTATTATTCCGAGACCCGTCCCTTTATACCTGCTACTGTCTGTCGGACTGTGTTTAGCTCATGTTAAAAAATATTTCTTGAGTGTTAAAGACGTTATTTTAGTAGTTTCATGCTCTTCAACAGTTTTCATAATGAGTGATATATGTTTTACATATATGCAATGGATAGTGATGTAGTAGAAGTTAGGCGTAAGCTGCAAACAATAAAAAATGCTAGTATCGCTAGATGTGATGGTAATATTGAATATTTAAATACAGTCACTGCGACTGGCTCAGTTGTTACTGTCATGTTCAAAAGAGGGATCCTACGAACCCTGTCAAAAAGGCAATATCAATCAACGTTCCCATACCAACGCGAAAGACAGGCAGGCCAAAAAACTCATGGCCTCACTGACGGAAGTGATTCAAAATCGGGAGGACTGCCATTATTTCGTGATGTCGAACCGGCGAACCCACAGGCGGACCAGTAGGGAGGGATGTAGTGAAGTGGGACGGTTATGATCCCTTTAATCCTGATCAAAGCCTCACCGCCTTTAAACGAAGAAGAAGTTCAAAAGTAAGCCTTCTGTCTAGGATTACTGCAAGATAATTGACTTCTTCGAAATATTTAATGATCTCGTCGTTTTAAAATTTGAACTAGGTTAAATTTCTTCTTTTGTTTTTTTTTTTATAATTTGCTTACGCTAAAGGGATTTTTTTTTCCGTTGTTACAGTACCCTTATAATGCTAAGAACACAGTGTAAGCTACTTGGTATTAGAAAGAATAGAGAGATAGGAAAGAAGTGTTTGGGTGCAGTTGTAGGGTTTTTCTCCACGGGTGGTGTCTAAGTTACTTAGGGGGATTACGATTTCATGTATTCGGTATAAAGTAATGGACTTGGCCGGGATTCGAACGCACGACCTTCCATTCCGTTAGCGAATACACTACTACTGCACCATTGCCACCCGCATTGGTTAAGGAGCTAGGATAGTCTTGCTTGGATTGATGGAAAGATTTTTCCTGTTGCAGACTGGGCCGTCTTAGGGGCGTTTTTCATACGTGTTGTGACTTCGTTTGCACCGTTACCCCTTTTTTTTAAAGGAAATCCAAATCCCAGAGCACTCGGACTCGGTGAAGGTCCATTGTACTACCAGGCAGATATCCTCCTTTTGGTGTAGAGGCATTTGTATGGGTGGCGTATGTTGTTGTTCCCCATGGGGATTGAACCTGCACCGCACAGGTCACAAGCCAAAACACTAACCTCTACACCATCGCCACCACTGTGAACTTGAATTTGTTCAAATTCATCCTTAAATTAATAAAACTCCGCCTAGCACACTGGCATGGAAAATCGACGTTGAATCCATGACAAAAACAAACATACGAGTACGATTGACAAACCTCGAAACATGCAGACATATATGGGAGCTCTGGCCAGCGCAGCGACCAACAAAATAAGGTCTAAGGACATTACCGCACTACGCCTCAAGGATATATACTGACTGAGATCATAACAGGACACTGTGCACAGCAATTATTGCAGAAGCTTTGAAGAACCAGTTCACCTACTATGCGAGTGCACAAAACTTAGAACACACAGATTGATGATTTGGGCAGCTGAAGGATCTGGTTGATATAGAGCTGAGGAAAGTCCTGAAATTAACATATTAATCTGGGTGGTTCTATAAAAGCAGATCATTGAGTTGTTTAACAGCGGTTTCTTTTTTGATTTCTCTTTTCATGTTTTCAAATTTCAAGAATCCAAAACGGACTTAATGGACCCAAATTGATGGTCTAAAGGATCCGTGACATCCGCCACAAAGGAATCCATTTACCTGATTTACCTTAATAAAATAATTCCAAGTATGGGTACCTACAAATTAAGGAATTGGTACAGTTTGGACGGTTGCGTGCAACCAAAGATCAAAAAGTGAACGGGTTGCCCGATAAGTTAGAAGAGGAACTCAAATAGCTAGAGGCAGAGTTGGCGTCTCTGAAATACGCTATTATTTATATCATATCAGTCCACTTCAAACGATTTGCACAGCTCCAGATGATGCTTCCGCCCAAAATAGTAGTTCAAGCAATTCCTTGAAGCAACCCACCGAAATAAAATTGAACCCAACTACAAGTATCTAAATTATTTGACTTTAATATACCATTAAACATGCGTGCAAATGCGATTTTTACGTTCAACGTGTGCCAGCATTTTGCAGCCAGACCAACTGCGGTGGGATACAATTTTACGATGCCAGCAGCCCGCCTATTGGTGTGATGTATGTACTACGTAGCTCCACCGTCAAGCAGAATGAACTCCCACACCGGCCGTTTTTATGTCCCTAACCAATTCTCATGAGTTTTCATTTGTTTTTAACCACCACCACCACCGCTGCCGGCATTATAGCCGACAGTCAGGAATTGTTGTACCTGATTTGAACTTTATGTTTTATTGGTTTTCTGTTTTTATGGGCATTCTCCGATCACTTTTCGCCTTAAGGGCTGATGGAAACACGAAAACACTCATTTTCGTCATAAAACTCTCTCTCCCTCTCTCGACTGCTCCTGATGTTGGTAATGGAAGTTTGACAAGCCTTAAAAACCTATAAAAATCTTAGTACAACAGTAACCTTTTACTAAAGCATGCGGGAGCTGTTCCCTTCAAACTCCTTTGGCGGTTGTTAAATTGACACAGATACCAAATTCCAATACCTCCTGCTACTATGCCCCGATATGCCCTGATTTGGGAGACAAAAGAATATATATCCCAACATCAAATCCCCGGTGAGTGACACGTGGGAGGAAATCTTCATCATCTTTCTCATCATCATAATCATCATCATCATCATCGTCTTCTTCTTTGTTCGATAGTCCTTTTTTCTTTATAAGCACCTTGAAAACATATGAGCACATTTGATTACATTTGCCATTCACTGAGTTACGATAATCAATCATTTGTTTACCATGGGCCCGTATATTGCAAAATGTTACATTAAAGGACTTTTTATACCTTGCAACCACCCTACAGTGATATGCACGTTATTTTATTTTTGCCAAAGGTATATTTCTTTCGCATTGAATCGATGGTAGGGCGTGACAGAAATTACTTACAATCAAGTTTTTCTTTCTTCGCAAGGATGTGTCGTAGCGTTTTTCTAAATAAAAAGATCCTGTCAATTGATTGACGTTTATTTATCCAAATTTGTTTATTTTCTTTTGCATAAAAAGATGGATGAAATGTCTCATCGTGTATGACGATGAATATGGCGAATTTAATTTCACAAATTAGTTCCAATTGTGTAAGGGACTCTACTTTGAAGGATGTAAAAGTTCGTCATTGAACGAAATATTACTGTTCTGCCAACCATTCTTCCAACCAACCAACTTCGTACCTCTTTTATTAATATTTGCCTTTGTTTACATGACATTCCTTTATGTGTGTACTTACGCAATATCCTTTATGACTTTTATTGTGTTTCATCATCAACATCGCATCATCATAAGGATGGAGAATCGCTTCTCATTTTCATAAAATCATAAATGACGAAAGGCTCATAACGATTCGTACGGCCTTAAGGTAATTCGTTGGTTCTGGGATACGTTGGGAGCGGCATCTGTGCTACACATGATGTCATATACTACCTTGCGTGCAGGAGGCAAAAGTGGTCCTCATGGAATTCATTTAATTTCGCAAGAATTTTATTTCATCAATCTTAGGGAGAATCAATTGTGATTACTTGACATGAGCCAGTCAGCATGCCTTGAAGGAGAAAATTACTTCTTAGCCTTTAGATGTTGATGATGACCATACTCGCATTTGTTTTGGTCTAATGTTTGTATATATATATATCTTTTATATATATATATATATATATAATTACATAGGTGAGGGGCCCAAGATGGTGGATGTGACAGGTGGAGTGAAGGCTATAATGAGGTTCGCGATAGTTTGGTAGCATGAACGTTTGATGGGATATAATTTGATCTTAACAATAATATTTATATCTTTACCAAAGTTGATTTTAGGCGTTACTGTTATCGTATACCAAAAGCTAAAAACGGGATAGGAATGGCCGTGCAACAATAACGAAAACATGACGTATTTTGGGTGTAATTTAACTTATTAGGGCTAAATCAATTTTTTAGTATTGGGGTATTATTTCATTATGGATTAAAGCCCAAATTTCTGAGATTGTAATTAGACATTTATTAATTGCATTGAGATTCTTTTGAACGCAGGTCTAAAAAAACGTCAAGTATTTTAATAATATTCCCAAAGTAGCACCTAACCCAACCTCGCACCTAGTCTAAATCTAATAGTGACCCCAAGCAGGGGGTTGAATACTTATTGCACTGTTTATGGGATTCAAAATAAGTATCAGCAGTAGACCCAACTTCTTGGGCCTTATTTCGTTTTACCCTTTGGGGCGTCATTTGCTTGGGCGTAATTTCACAGCGCCGAAAAAAATGTCTCCAAAACAATGAAAATACGCTCCGATTTTATAATAATTTTTGTTGTTGTTTACCTACCATTCATTATTTTAGAGTAATTTTTTAGGGGTAATTTTTCATTCGGATCAAATTTTGTGCCAACAAATTAAGGCCATTTTGCATTGCTTTGGAGCAAATTTGCATAAATGGAATGGGGTAATTTTCACTTTGAATAATAACACCATTTTGTGGGCCTTTTTTCATATTGTGTTGGGGCTACTTATCAGGTGGGCCTAATTTGTCGTACAAGGTGGCGCTATAAAATTAGGCTCGAATACAAAACTGCCCAAAAAACTATATGAAAAAAGTCTCTAAAAAATGGGGCTGTATTTAAGAATTAAAAATATCCCCATTACATTTATGTATGCAAAATGGTTTCAATTCAAAACATAAAATAAAACATAGGAACGGGCTACAGTCCGCTTGGGCGAACTGTTGGATACCCTATTCTTATTCCTATCCCTCATAAGTGGGCGTGACAAAAGTGTAAGTATGTTTGAATTGTTAAGAACGCTTTACATATTTTGTTGTATAACATTTAAAGGATTTTATCAAAAAAAACGCTCCCTAGCTCAAACTTGGGTGTTTCAATAAAATTGTTTTATTTAATTAACGCATGAGCATAAAGGGCCTCTAGAGAGTATATATTATAAATTTCAGCTCCCTAGCTCAAACTTTAGATTTTCAAAAAAAAAAATTTAAATTGTGGGCGTGTCAGTAGGCGGATTTTGAAAATATTTACACATGAGCTTAAAAGGGCCCTAGAGACTATATATTATAAATTTCAGCTCCCTAGCTCAAATTTTGGTTTTTCAATAAAATTGTTTTATTTATTTGTGGGCGTGTCAGCGGGCGGATTTTGAAAATTTTATATCCCGTGCAGTTTTAGGAGTCATAGATCATATATAAAAAATTTCAGCTTTCTAGCTCAGAATTCGATTTTTTCCAAAATTTTGTTTTTTTTTTGAGTTTGTGGGCGTGTCTGTGGGCGGATTTCAAAAATTCGTAAACTTGATTATTTCGGGACCCTAGAGAGTATATGGTTAAAATTTCAGCTCTCTAGGCCCAGTTTAAAGGCCTAATTTTTGCCGACGGACGGACGGACGGACATGGCTAGATCGACATTAGGTTAGGTTAGGTTAGGTTGTAGTGGCAGTCGGCTGAGGCCGACACACTTAGGCCAGTGACAGGCCTATTGTGATACCACAAGGATGTATCATCCTCCTACTCGTTGAACCAGTTGGAGCTTTTGATGAAGCTTGACAGACTTTTTATGTCGGTGTTAATGAGATCGTTAAGATCATTCACCCCTATCGTGGAATCCGTCGGATCTGAGATTCACTTCACTTATTCGATTCACGTGAACAGAAAATTGCTTTCGTGGGATCCGTCGGATGCCCTCCCTTACCGACCACTATTGGTGATTAGGAAATTCAATTGGGACAGCTCATTTCAAACACATTTGTTTTGTAAACACTAAATTCAGTGAACATAAAATAAAAACTGCGGATGTCAAATGCATGGATAGATTCGATCCGTTCGTTTTCCACGATACAGTGAATTTCATTCACGTTACCGACATGTGGATGGTTCACGTCTGCGGATTACACGATGCAAATTGTTCACTATTAGCGGATCGTTCCCCCCGACGGATTCCACGATAGGGGTGATTGTAAAAGAAGGATCCTAAATGGAGTTTACGCCTTTGTGAAAGAGCAGGGCACGTGCAGAGAAGGTGGAGAACTGTCTCCTCCTCCTCCTCGTCCACACAGCTTCTGCAGAAGTCATTTGCGTGGACGCCAAGCCTTGTTGCATGTCTGCCTATGAGACAGTGTCGGGTGATCACACCAATTATAGCACCAATGTGAAGTCTGTTTAGAGATATCAAACACTTAGAGCGTTTCAGATCCAGCTTTGGCCAAATCTGCTTTGTCGCTAGACAAGTGTTGCCACTTTTCCACCTAAGGTTACAGTTTTCAATGGTCTGTCTCATTAACGTAAGTTTGCATGTAGCGATTGGGATGCATAGTGAACCTTTATCAGGTAAAAGGGGTAGTGTGGTTCCCTGGAATGTCTGTATGTCCTGGCACCCAGCATAGGTGGATATTAAAATGCTTTGCCATCTCCACTAGAGATTATCGACAGTCACGGACTACGATAGAGTTTGTGGACCAAGAATCCAGGGATTTTAATGCAGCTTGACTATCTGAGAAGATCCAGATATCCGTAACGGATATCACGTTCTTCTTCAGCCATGACAGGACTTCTTTAATAGCCAAGATTTCTGCCTGGAACACACTGCAGTGATCGGGGAGTCGAAAGGAGAGGCTGAGATTCAGCCTGCCAGAGAACACACCACTTTCTACCCACGCTTCGGTTTTGGATCCATCGATATAAAAATGGATCGATTTATTTTCGACGGGTGGCCCTTCCCAGAATGTTCTGGGAGGGATCTTGACCTTGAAGTTTTTGTCAAAAAAGGTAAGAGGGGTGATGTAGTCTATGTTACTGGGGAGGATTCTAAATTTTTTCAGAATAGATGCGTGGCCGATTTCATTCTCGGACCATGGGAACGTTGTTTTGAGGCGGATAGCCGCACTAGCAGCCACTTGCTTGCTAAAGTTGTCCAGGGGTGTCAGATGAAACTGAATGTCCATTGCAGCAGAGGGGGTAGTGCGCAGTGCACCACTCATGCAGAGACAAGCTGTTCGTTGGACTTTGCCTAGCTTATCGCGATTTATCGCTTTATCTAGGGCAGTCCACCAAACACCCACCCCGTACATAAGTATCGGTCTTATTACCGAGATGTATAGCCAGTTGGTAATGCGGGGCTGGAGCCCCCATTTATTACCAATGGCTTTTTTGCAGGAGAAGAGTGCTGCTGTAGCTTTACGAACTCTTTCCTGAATGTTAGGTTTCCAGCTAAGCTTTCTATCCAGAATGAGACCCAAGTATTTTGCCTCGTCCGAAAAGACTAGACTTGTTCCCCTGATAGAGGGGGGATCAATGTATGGAATTTTGTGTTTCCTAGTGAATAGAACAAGTTCGGTTTTGTGGGGGTTAACACCCAACCCACAACGATCTGCGCATGTAGTTAGCTTATTAAGAGCGTTTTATAGAAGTTCTTTCGGGGTGTTTAGGTGCTTCCCTGAGGCAGCAATTGCAACGTCATCTGCATAGTCAATCACCCTGCAGCCCTCCTTTTCGAGGCACATCAGCAGCTTGTTCACCACTAAGTTCCAAAGGAGGGGAGATAGGACTCCACCTTGTGGCGTACCTCTACTGACAGATCTTCTGGCCGATGTCATACACAGTTTCGAGTTTATAATCCGACTTGTGAGAAGTAGATTAATATTCTCACCAAGTGAGTCATCAACCTTTATATCTGACAGTGCATTTGCGATCGCGGATGTATTGACGTTGTTAAAAGCACCCTCAATGTCCAGGAATGCAACCATAGTGCACTCCTTATGGTGAAGGGAGGATTCGATTGAACGTACTAACGTATGTAAGGCTGTTTCAACAGATTTGCCTTTGTAATATGCATGTTGAGCCGTAGACAGAAGTCTTGTATCAATGTTAGTATGTAGATGGATATCAATCAGCCTTTCTAATGTTTTTAGAAGGAATGACGATAGGCTTATGGGTCTGAGATTCTTAGGATTTACATGGGAACATTTAGATCGACATTACTATCGTTGCTGATCATAAATATAGTAACTTTTAGGGGTCTACGTGCAATATTATGGTATGTTACAAACTATGCGTCAAAATTAATATACCCCTAGAATAGGGTATAAAAAAATGGAGCCGTTTTTCAAAATGAAAAAAAACTTTATATGTCCCTTCTACATGAAAGGCGATCCAAGTCGAGACTCACCATCTTTTCATTGACTTTAAAGCCGCATACGATAGCATTCATCATCAGAAGCTTTACATGACGATAGCCGAACATGGGATCCCGGAAAACTGATCCCGGAAAACTTGTACCGGATTTCGGCAAGGAGATGCGCTATCAGGTGATTTCTTCAATCTTTTTCTGGAGACAAAAAATGCGCAGGGCCGGTGTCAACACGGAAGGCATTATTATCAATAAATCGGTCCAACTAATACTATGCGGACGACGATATCGACATCATCGGCCATTCCCGGCGTGGCGTGTTAGATGCTTTTTCGGCGATTGAAGAACAGGCGAAATTAGTTGGTCTTGAAGTTAATGACGACAAGCCTAAATACATGCTAGCTACAAACAAACAATCATCTGTCCACCGCTTAGAAAAAAACGTCACTGTTGATAGCAATAACTTGGAGCTAGTCAAGGAGTTCACGTACCTTGAAGTAAACAAATGACAAGTTAGTGGAGATCCTACCTTGTAGTAAACATCGACTCCAAAAATGACACCTAAGTGGAGATCCGGTAGAGAATTATCTTAGGAAACCACTGCTACTTCGGATTGGCCAAACAAATGGGCTCAAAACTCCTCACTCGAAGAATAAAATGTTCGATAGAGCGAACCTTAATCCTGCCAGTCGTGCTTTACGATGCCGAGTGCTGGAATATAAGTAGGAAAAGGAAGCTCATATTGGGTTCGTTTGAAATAAAAATACACTGATAGATATTCGGTCCTGTGTGCGGGGAGGGCGAATGGAGGAGAAGATACGACCGCGAACTCTATGAGCTGTACCAAGATGTGGATGTAATCTAAAAAGCTAAATCACATTCGAGTTCATCGGCTGGGCTACATTAAGCGAATGGACAATATTTCTCCATCCAAGAGAATCTTTGACTCCCGCCCCAGGGTAAGACCATTTTAAAGACCAAGCCATCGCGGATGTCAGAGCGCTGTGACTGAATAACTAAAAGCAGAGTGCCCGGGACGCGTATTGCCAAACTGTATACCAGCACAGACATCGGGCGCTCTGTAACATACAACAATGTGCTCATACAAATGTAGAGCAAAATGTATACCGACTCAGAGAAGACTACATTTGCTCTGACACGGTATACATTTTTACTGTTATTTTTGTACTTTGATCGCTTAACAAATCAATTGTGGACTTATAACCCACTCAGGTGGTTCAAAAGTTCACAACATTTCGGGCCATATGTAGTTTCACAATATTAAAAGGCAGTACGTCCACAATTATTTACCCAAAGTGCAATAAGGCCAAGTGGTAAAATAAAACCTCGCACCTACTCCAAATCACGCAGTGACCCCAAGCAGGGCGGGTTTCAGTGGCAGTAACCCCCCCTAATGTATCGCACTGTTTATGGGATTAGTTGCGAAATCGAAAGTAGATGTCACATATCAAAAACGGAAATTAATATGAATTTTAAAAAATAATTTGAAATAATTTCATTTTTCATTACTGTTTTATTTCAATTCTATAGAAGAACTCTATGACCATAAAACAGCCTGATAAACAACGAATAGTTGTATGCCCACGCAATGATCTGTAGTAGCATATAGTTACTCCAGTTTTTTTCTTCAAATTACAAGCAATTTATATGCTTCAACAGACCGCTCTGTGATAGCATAGGTATAGTTTGCTCTACAATGGTGGTGAGATTGTTGAGCACAAAATAGTTCAGCACAGACTATGGGTGTCTGTGCTGGTATACAGTTTGGCAATACGCACCCGGGACCGCAGAGCCACTTAAGTAAGGAATTAAGTTCCAAATTTCAAATTTCTAGCTCGGGCGGAATTGTGGGCGCAGAGATTATTGTGTTGGACTACTTATCTCAAGGTCTCAGGTTCAATTCCCGGCGGGCCAAACAACAACTAAAAGTTTTTTTCACTTCCCACCTCTTGCGCACGCCTGACAAACATCCAAGAGTATCAATTATCACCAGTAGGTTGTCAAAATGTGCCGTTCGGATAAAAATGGAAGATCCCTTCAACTTCGCACAAGCAAATGGTTGGAGAAGCTTTGGTTTTAGGCTCTGTATGGATTTCTTATGCCCAATATTTATTTATTTGTTTAGCTCGGACGGACACGGACATGGCTACATCACAGTGGCGTGGCGTGGAAAATGTTAAATGGTAAGTTGGAAAAAATATGCACCTGCAAACGCTTCTGAAATTATATTGTGTACTGCAAATCGCATAGAAGTAAAGCAATTCAAGTCAATTTTTTATACTTCAAATCATTTAAGCTTAAATTTATAATGAACCTAAAGTATAATAAAAGTGGCTTCGAAAGAAACCTTTTTGGCAGATGCAAATGCTGCACCTTAAAGAAAATTGATAGTAAGTAATAAAAAAAAGGAATTTCATAAATCACGGTTTGTTAAATAAATAAATACATAAATACAAATTTAAATTAAAAAGCTTCACGCATAATATTTACAAAAATGTATAGATTTTATATCTATAATATATAAAAACATTTTAATATATAAAAATATTTTGAAAATAGTTTTTGTACAAAGTTAAAAAGAGAAAATATTAATGAATAATATTTTTTAAAATCAAAAACAGTAGAATTTGGAAAAAAATGTGCAAAGTTTTGTTAAATATTTTTTTTTTATTTGTACTCTAAGTCTATTCTTCTATCTTTTTTCACGTATTCTGCAAGAACTCTTTCATAAAAGTTAGGCCTACTTTTTATTTTTAAAAGGAGTCGCTTTTCTATGGATAAAAGTGCTAAATCAGAAAGCCTGTCTTCTCCTTGAGAATTTCTCAAATATGTATGAACTCTTCTCAGAGTGGAAAAAGATCTCTCCACGGAAGCAACAGTCATTGGTAGTTTTAAAAATAGTCCACTTAATTTTAAGATTTTCGGAAATGTTTCACACAATATTTCACTTCTTAAATGTTTATAGAGGGATAAAACGTCAAGTGGTTGAAGTGAAGACGTAGTATAGAGAACTTTCAGCTCATTTTTTAAACCTTCAAAATCGGAAATTCCAGGGAAAAAGTTAATCACCGAAGATATTTTATCATCTGGGCTTGACTGAGCAAAACGACTGTATTTTGATTTATTGAGTAAATCCAAAAAAAATTAAATCCGTGAAAGATTTATATCGTGTCTTAATTTGAGATATAATATTGTCCTTTATTTCTACAAAAAGGCGCTTATAGTGAGTCTTTAAATCAAAATCAAGTAATCGGCGTTTCCGTGGAGGTTCAGCACAATCATTTATACTTTCAAAAATTAAATCAAATTTGTTTAGAAACTCAGTAGAAAGCCAAGACTCAAAACACTCGATTTCTCGCTTAGCAACTTCAACATCTGTTTCTTTATTTTGTATTAAATTAAACAATACATCGGTTTTACAAATATTTCGGAAACCGCGTGCAGTAAAAAGCAAAAATCGTTCCCTTCTAACTTAAGCAATAAACTTTCGGCCATTGAAAGTGCGTCAGTGTCCCATTCTTTTGGATAGTCTAATATTTGCTTAAAAGTTTCAATAATATCTAATCTACAGTTAAAAATAACGTTAACTATTCGGGAATGGTAATGCCAGCGAGTTTCTGATACTCCCGGCATGCGTCTGTTTGCTATTTGTTTTAAAATATTTGAACGTTTAGTTGATTTATTAAAGAAGCGTACTATTGTGTTTATATTGCCAAAAAAAACTTTCAATTCAGGTATATTTTCCAGTGATTGAGATAACACCAAATTTAAAACATGTGCGTAGCAAGGAATAAAATAAGCCATTGGACAAGCATCCAGGACTTTTTTTTAACACCACCTACTTCCCCTGACATAACCGCGCCACATAGTAAGATTGCCCAACTAATTTCTCCTTGCAACCGTATACATCAAGTATATTGAAAATGTGTTTTGAGAGCTCATCGGCATTTCGACTCTCACTCACGTCAAAAAACCCAAGAAACCTTTCCTCTACTCCTTCCTCCGATAAGTAACGCAAAACGGCACTAAGTTGCTCCCTATGGCTCATGTCTGGTGTTTCATCAATCATGATGGACACAAATCGCGATTCACTTATTTCTACTTTAATTTCGCATTTGTTCACTGCGGCTATACTTTGTATTAAATCGTGCACTTGAACACTGTTCCAAATGAGAGTCCATTAACTGGTCATACTTAGATAAGTATAAAAGTGTTTCGACATATTTGCCACGATTATTAGAATCTGGCTTTTCATTATGACCCCGAAATGCTTGTTCCTGCAAGCCCAAATGAACTACCGTATCTATAAAACGTTCAATTAGTTTACGGTTTCTATCAACTTTTTTGTTGTGAGCTACAAATGAATTACCTAACGAGGTTTCAATACGATCAGTACCGAATTCGTGCAAATATAAACAGCTACGAATGTGTTTTTCCGTCTTGACATGTTTATTTGCCGAACTAATTAAATTGTTTATGTCAGCGTAGCCCGTGCGACTCCAAACACTAGGAGAATTAGAAAAAAGGAGGCAAAGAAAACAAAACATTTTATTGAGCTTACAACTACCAGTCAACCAAGTATATTTTTGATATATGGATGCGTTGAAATGCGAAACAAAACCATCCTTGCGCTTATAATCTATTTTCATAGAAGGAGTAGAGCGCCCTATCTCTATAACTTTTTTTTTAAAGAAAACTCAACTTCCAAAAATAATTTTCTTCTTCCAAAAGCAAATCTACTAAACAACAATTTACTGTTAATAATGCCATTTTCTCCTTTGCTGAATCTAACTGAAAACAAAACAATTTAAACTTTTCACACTTTTCACTGTTTTCGATCACTTTAAATAATTATTGCACAACAATAATTCCACTCAATATTACTTTAAGTTACACATCGCAGTCTGCTTCACAACTGAATTTTTCAAACAGAACTCACCTCAGCTACATACAAAACTCGCCAAATAAGTCGCTGTAAAGCGGGTTATATTTTTGCATAAGGAAGCGTGTATCAAACAGAGTGGTGTCATACGCGGTGAAGGATAAGGGGAAAACAAGGAAAGAAAGCCAATTTCTTCTAACCAGCCACATATTTCATAACGCGAAAATTTCCGGGTTACTATGCTTTGTTTTGCTATCGCTTTGCGTATGTGTTTCTTATGGGGTATGGAGAGGAGTATGTGATGTATGGAGAATAGGCATATGCAATGGTGTGAATATTTGTGTCCGTAGAGCAGTAGAACGATATGAGAGCAGGTGAATAGCAGGTGGTGGGTCGGTAGAATTTGTTGCTTGCAAGTGCAGGTGTTGGAAACATACAAATCTTATGTTTATATACACGCATTAAGATGCATGTTGCTTGTTGGATTGAAACATTGTTGAAAGGTAGAATTTTAAAAGGTAACCCGGCGTGAATCGAGTTATATGGGCGCCTCGAAACTGCTACATCAACATAATTTAAATTAATTATCTACGACCAATAAATATAAATAAATAATAAAGACATTTACAATTTTTTTCGAAATTTATATATCTACCCTTTTTGGAAAGGGTATTCAAAGATGCAGGCCTTACCTTTTAACCCTACTAGCCCCTTCACAAACCCCAGGGTAGGGACTAGAAAACTCCAATATATTTTTTGTTGTTTTTTCAAAAATCAATAAACATTTTTACAAAAAGTATTTTTTATTGGATCCCACACTTAGTTGAATGATTAAAATGACTTAAAGTTTCTTCCATTCCCTGGGTCTAAAGGACGCGGACACTTAAAAAAACAGCTGATGACAAGATGCTTAGTGACGTTTTATTGGATTACCTTGAATGGCGCCATCGTGCGTATTGTAGTTTAAAACATGTTCACGGAAGTTCGGACTATGCATCGCGCTGAACCTCAGGTTAGGGTTTAAGGGTTAAAACTGCTATGAGGAAGTTATCATAAACCAGGACTCATGTTGATACTTCTATACCATAGGCGGACCAGTCGGATTACCGTAAATTAGTAGATCCGAAATCCAGATGATAGATTCGCTTTTAAAGTAGAATGAGTTCCGCAGGGCTCTATGCTCTGTTCACTGCTTTGTATATCATGGATGGTGGCTGCTATCATTTTGGGTGGCAACGTTGTATTATAATATTTGACCTGTAGTTCAGATCTTGTTAAAGTTTTGAAGAGGAAAAACAGATGAACACTGAAAGATGGCGTAGTAGCCTTCAATCGTGTCTGCTTCAGCGGTTATGTATGCACAATACTCTTCTTACCTATGCAATTATAATTCCCTTAAATAGCAGTGCTATGAAAAACAAGTGATTTAGACATGAATTGGGGAATTAACAACGTCGCGCTGGTGCGAAATAATAAAAAATATTTTGCGTAATGCCTTAAATTGTTTGCATTATTTTGTGTCTGTATTAGTATTTTATAGGTACATAATTATTGTATTTGTAATTGTTTTGTCATTACTAACACCTGCACTAAATGATGAGCCTGTGAGTTGCTTGCTTTAACGACTCCACGACACAGAGCTGATAGTGTATTTAAAAAAAAAATAAAAAATTATTGAAAACATTCTCCAAACTCAAAGTATTCATAAGCCCAACTTCAAAAATCAACCACTTAAAATAGTTATTCCTGAATTGTTCTTTCAACTCAATTCACCTCTGAACTTCCTCCCTCAATAATGAAACGAAAAACGTAACAAAATCACGGAAAATACTGGAATATGATATCCTACTCACGGAAGAAAGTGCGGAATACCATTCTCTTCTAAACAATCTGAAGTACAGATTCAGTTATGGTTCAGATACAAAAGGTAATTTGGGGGATGAAAAAAAAAACAGGTTGAATAGTGTAAGTGGCGATGGTGAGGGTAACAGACTACGAGTATCTTCTGATGGTTTTTTGCTGCGTGAGCCTCCCCAACTACTATACTAATGGAGTGTCAAGTGGCTCCAGACTGGCGGACGTGCACGAACTAGAGGTAATAGATAGGGAATTTGGACACGTAGATAGATGATATTCTTGTGTGTATAGCTAAATATACAGATACCATATTATTACTTGTGGAACAAAAAATCAAATTGTTCGAGTTGTTGGGAGGGATTCTTTAATTAAAGATGGTCAAGGAGATAATTCAAGAACAATATTCTAAAAGAAATTATATTAAGTGATTACCGTAGTGTTCAATAAGACTATACTTTAACATACGAAATACGCAGCGGCTTAGTGGTCAAACCATACGGGGGCCAAGGAACATCTAAAATATTACTCCACTGACCCACTTCTGCGAAAGTTTGACAAACATCTAAAAGTATCAATTGTCATGAGAGAATTCTCGAATTTGCCATTTGAAGTGGGTCTAAAATTGTAGGTAGGCATAGTTTGTAACACACCTTAATATTGCCCGTAGACCCCTAAAAGTTACTATATTTATGATCAGCATCGATAGTAATGTCGATCTAGCCATGTCCGTCCGTCCGTCCGTCGGCAAAAATTAGGCCTTTAAACTGGGCCTAGAGAGCTGAAATTTTAATCATATACTCTCTAGGGTCCCGAAATAATCAAGTTTACGAATTTTTGAAATCCGCCCACAGCCCACAAACTCAAAAAAAATTTATTTCCAAAAAAAACAATTTTGAGCTAGAAAGCTGAATTTTTTTTCATATGATCTATGACTCCTGAAACTGCTCGGGAGATAAAATTTTCAAAATCCGCCCACTGACACGCCCACAATTAAATAAAATAATTTTATTGAAAAACCAAAATTTGAGCTAGGGAGCTGAAATTTATAATATATACTCTTTAGGCGCCCTTTAAGCTCATGTGTAAATATTTTCAAAATCCGCCTACTGACACGCCCACAATTTAAAAAAACAAAAACTTTTTTTGAAAATCCAAAGTTTGAGCTAGGGAACTGAAATTTATAATATATACTCTCTACGGGGCCCTTTATGCTCATTTGTAAATATTTTCAAAATCCGTCTACTGACACGCTCACAATTAAATAAAACAATTTTATTTTAAAACCAAAGTTTGAGCTAGGGAGCGTTTTTTTACAAAAGCTTCGTTTTTTTTCGATAAAATCCTTTAAATATTATATAACAAAATATGTAGAGCGTTCTTAAAAATTCAACCATACTTAGACTTTTGTCACGCCCACTTATAAGGGATAGGAATAAGAATAGGGTATCCAACAGGTTCGCCCAAGCGGACTGTAGCCCGTCCCTATGTTTGTTTTTGTTATGCATCGTATTTTTGTTTTAAAGTACTTATTGAGGGTAGTAATGCACAATTGATTGCCTAAAACCAAATTAAACTAATTGCATAAATAATTAACTAGCTTATTAATCACTACATAAATTCTATAAGAAAAACATATTCAACTGTTTTCTATCTGCATTTCTTTTTGTGTATAAGTTGTAATTATTTTTTATATATTGTACTTAAATAATACCTAACAACAATGTTTTTCCTATACAATATTATTTAGTTTTCTCCTCATAAAATATACAGCTTATAAGTATATAGGTTTGCTTATTTGCTTGACATAGATCAAATATTTTTATTATTTTTAGATTTCACTTGCCTAAGAACATGCATATGTATATATATTATGGATGCGTGTGTATTCGTAAACACATTCATACATATATTTATATTCACTTTCATATAAGATATCGTCAGTCAGGCGCACACTTTGTTATGTTTAAAATAAATAAATCTAAGTACATTAAATACATGTATAATATTATGTCGTTCATTTTTGTAATTTTGGATTTCTTTTGCTTATAACTTGTTTAGCATTTTGTTTATTTTTTTTATGTTTTTTTTGTCTTCAACCTGGATGCATTATCACTATTCCTACCTCTTGAAATTGGAACTTCATGAGTCTAATAAGAATTTTCCTGAGAAAGCTACAGTGTGTGCAAAGTGTAACAATTTGAGCTTTAATTGGGCCTTACTTCAGAGACAATATTTTGTGGTGCCGTGACATAACCCCAAGCGTTATAAGCCCAAATTTTGAAATTTGGCCTTATGTCGCATTGTGAAAGTGACATAAGGCCAAATTTTAGCATTTGGTATTATGACACATTGGAAAAGCGTCATAATTCCAATTTGGCTTTATGACACTTTCGCTTGGTGCTGTTTTCAACAATTTGCCCTCGCACCTACCCCAAATCAAACAGTGACCCCAAGCAGAGGGATTGCAGGGGGGCAGCATGCCCCCCCATATGCATTGCACTGTTTTTGGGATTAGTTACGAAATCGCTAGTAGATTCCATAAACAGTGAAATCCGTATGGGGGGCATGCTGCCCCCCTGCAACCCCCCTGCTTGGGGTCACTGTTTGATTTGGAGTAGGTGCGAGGTACGGTTTCGAAAATTTGGCTTTTTGTCACTTTCCGGATTTAGCCTTATGACGCTTTGTCAAAGTGACATAATACCAAATGCTGGAATTTGGCCTTATGTCACTTTCAAAAAGCGACATAAGGCCAAATTTCGAGATTTGGGCTTATGACGCTTGGGATTATGTCACGGAACCATATTTTGTGTAGTAAATGCTCAGCATTGGACTGTTCCTTGCGTGTTTGATAAGATAGAATAAAATCGTGAATAAAGTCAAGTGAAGCGGAAAATGATCACGTAGACTTTGTCAGGCTTAAGTAGTAGGGATGCAACTATTTATAGATTGCATGCGTACCTTGGGGGCATACCAAGCATATCACCGCTGCTATTTTGACTACAAAGTACTACAAAGTACCTATGTACTACGACTTATTTAAGGGGCCTTTTTGTATACACATCAGCTCTGTGTCGTGGAGTGCTTAAAGCAAGCAACTATCACGAGCAGAAATTTGCCGGCACTAAAAGTGCTCTCACAGGCTCATCATTTAGTGCAGGTGTTAGTAAGGACAAAACAATTAAAAATACAATAATTATGTACCTATAAAATACTAACACAGACACAAATCATGCAAACAATTTAAGACATTAAAGCATTATTACGCAAAATATTTTTCAGCTTAATTTTACTAATCACATCATCATTTAGATTATAGATTCTACTCATGCGACTAAAAGGCTCATGCCTCCCATAATTCATTCTATGATGGGGACTAAACAATAATTAAACACTGCGTAAATTATGGGCACCACCACGAAAATAAAGCCAATAAACGACAGCAAGTCAGGTGCATCTATTTGACCGGATTGCATGTGGCAATGGTGCGATGGTAGTGTATTCACTAAGTGATTGGCAGGTCGTGCGTTCGAATCCCGACCAGGGCCATGATTTTTATAAATTGAATACACACAACAGAAACTGATCTCCCTAAAGCAATTTAGGCGCCACCTGTTGAGAAAACAAATTCCATCGCTCCAAACCTCTTTCTTATCCTTCTATTCTTTCAGTAAGTAACACCCAAAAATAGGCAATGAATTGCTGGGAGCTACTTGCGCAACAAACTAAAAATGCCTTCGCTGTGGTTTTACCATTATAAGGGTACTGTGTAGAGCTGTGTCAATCGTGATTGATTCGATCTTTTTGACCCGATCACAATAAAGTATTGGTGATTGCAATCACAATGCCCGAAGTCAATCGTTCATCGAGTCAATACTTTTGTTCTGTTCTGACTAATTCATTTCTTTATTACTGATTTCTTATCTACTGAACCAATAAATGTGTTAATATATCAAAATATTTTTATTTATTTCGGCTTATTTCGTTTTACCAACACATATTTGTTCTACAAAAATATCGCTTCTGTGCAATAACCTCCATTTCCTAATTATTCAAATGCGTTTTGGTATTTTTGAGTGTATTCACTCTTACAATCCATTCGAATGTATCTGTCTCTATCGAAACTAAATTGAACGAATGATGATTGGGGTTTTTGATTGTATTGAAATTGAATGGAGCAATACAATACTCCCATGCCCCATCTGTCATTGATTGATTGAATGATTGATTGCAATGACCGAATCATTTTTTCAACCAATACTTGAACGATTCGATCATTAAATTTGAACGATTGACACAGCTCTAGTACTGTGTCACTACAGAAAAAAGAAATCACTTTAGCGCACGCAAATTATAAAAAAAAATAAATAAAAATATAAGCTGCTGTAAAAAAATGATATCGCTATTCAGTCTTCGTTGAGAAAGGGGTAACATTGGAAGCAGATTGATACGTTGACTGTAAGGAGGAAGGTTAAATGGATCATCCCATGGAAGTCCTCTAAGTGCAAATTGAATAAATTTACGTTGAACGGCCTCTTTTCGATTTGAATGAATGTTGTAGAACGGTGTCCAAACTTGAGAGGCATACTCTAGAATCGGACGGACAAAACAATTGTAGAATGACATAGAAACGTGTGGGTCGTTAAATTCTTTGGCCAACCTTCTTATGAAGCCCAGCGTAGAATCAGATTTATTAATTATAGAATTAATAGGCTTAGCAAAAACCAGTTTGGGGTCAAAATAAACCCCAAGATCCTTAAAATTATCAACATTACAAAGAATATGTTGAGACAGAGAAAATTGAAAGGTGGAAGGGATATTCTTTCTAGAGAATGTCATATGTTGACATTTAGTAGGGTTCAGGGATAAACCGTTTTTATCACACCAATTGGCGAAGCTATTAATGTCAGATTGAAGAAAAATTCTGTCTTGCTGACTAGTGATAGATTCATATATTTTCATATCATCAGCGTAGATCAGGATATTACTGTGATTTATACATGCCTTAACATCATTAATGGCAAGTATAAATAGAATTGGTCCGAAGTGACTTCCTTGGGGAACTCCAGACTGAGCTGTGAAAGATACAGATAACGATCCTCTAAATTTCAACTGATAAACCCTTGATCTAAGATATTATTTTATTATTATTTAACCCATTTTATGGAACATGGTGGGAAACCAAAAGCCCTGAGCTTAAATTCGATTATTTCATGGAACAGCTGGTCGAAAGCCTTAGAGAAGTCAGTGTATATGCAATCCATTTTGTCCTTATTCTCTAAGGCATTAGAACAATCATGCAAGAAACTTAATAGATTAGTGACAGTGGATCGGTTTCTTACAAAACCATGCTGTTCATTACAAATTATATTGCGACAAAGAAATATTCATGTTGCACAAACAATTTGTTCAAAAAGCTTAGGGATACACGAAAGCTTTGAAATGGGCCTATAATTAGTGATATCACCACGTTCGCCTTTTTTAAATACAGGCGCGATAAAAGCACTTTTCCGGCTCCCGACTAGTTAAGAGTCTATGGCTAAGGCACTGCAGCCTTCCATCCTCTGCGATCCCGGGCGCGCTCCTTCCACTTATTCCGACTAGAGGTCTGCATAAATTTCTAAAAACAAGCTTTGAGACATTTAATATTATTTGGTGTACTTATCTCCTTAGACTCAAAGCGTACAAAAGTGAATGAGTTGACTACCTGATGTTTGGTGGCCATGCGAGTTGAATATTCAGTATACTCCCACTGAATAGTTCGGAGTATGTCGCTGTTCTTTGCAATGGTAAACAGTGTGTTTCAGATTTCCTTTTGTTTGTCGTTTTATTACATTATAAGGTTATACTTGAATTGACAAAATAGTCCCGAACGCAGAAATACTGCCCGGTTTCTAGGGACATTTTCGAAAACACGCTTTTTTTAGGGTTGGGAGGACCTCTTGGTAAAATAACCTTGAACAGAGATATACAGCGGGGTTTCTAATGACAGTTCGAAAAATATCATTTTTCTGGGTTCCAAGGAGCTCCTTGTAAGATAACCTAATGTCAAATTAAAGCGACATTCTTAAATTGGCCATTCGTTTCCACGATACAAATTTAAATGTTTCCACCTATCTATCTATAGGGCTGTTTGTTTCTTCAAATTCGTTAACCAATTTTTTTGTTTGTGAAGTCGATACGCTTCATACACACACATATCACAGCCGCCATCATATTGCCATGGTGCTTGTATAATTTAATGAAAACTACCTGTTTTAGTATACGAGTATAAACAGATTTTTGCGTTTATTGTTGATAACTTTCAAATGAATAAGCATTTTAAATTTTCCAATTTAAAAACTCAAATATAGAATGTTTAACAATATTCATTGGTTAATTCAAAAATGAGTATGCCCTTGTGTAAGCCTTGTTTAAGCCTTTCGAACTTGATTTAATACTTTTCAGGCTATTATTTATTACATTTTTCAATACTTTTCGGAGTTGTTTCGAGTATTTTTCAGGACCTTTTGGTTACTTTCGATTTGGTTGATCTTGCCTTGCGGTCGAGGTGTAGTTCGATGTGTCTGGGTGTGTAGTTAAAGCCATTGTTTAACCGTCCACCACCATTTGATTTTGTTTACATTCATAATTGTGACGAAATTCGCAACAAATTAAATGCTAAGTACGGACATAGTATAACGTACATTTAAATTCCAATCGCAATCGAATTTACAACAAACCTCATTTCATTTCGATAATGAAATTCGACAAACCGCGACAGCGGCGATTCCAAAATTTGGTATCCTTTCTTATTTATTTTTTTTGGATATATTTTTATTAAATTTTTATTAAGCAGTCAAACCATCAATACACTGCACTTGTTTCTGGACTTGAAAAATACGATATTAACCTATTACCTATTCAAGGTTGTGTCATGTCAGCGAACTCCTAAAAGAACCGTATCGCAATACGAGAAAGAAAATCGCGAAAAACCAAACGGTTTTTTTTAAATGGTTGCTCTGCTTTCTCGACAGCGACGTGGATGCTGCTGTTGATATGTTACCAACCATGATTCTATTGGGTATAAAATGCTTTATCCCTAACCGGATACAAAGTATCAAACCCAAGGTAAACCTTGGTGTGACTTGAGCTGCAAAAAGGCTATCAGGTTAAAGGAGGTAAGCTTTCGGTCTTAAAAGGCCAACAAATGTGAGGATAACCGGAAAAAGTTCAATGGAGCCAGAATTGACTGCAATGCCCTTATTAATTGTGAAAAATTCTACTACGACCAAAAACTAAGGCAAAAAATACTACAAAGTCCCACGGGTAGTAAAAACTGTTGGTTGTTTTCCAAAAACATCAAGAATTCGGCCTCGCCATCTATCCCGACATGGGACCAATCCAATTTCGCACTCGTACAGTGTATAGAGTACTTCGAAAACTCGATATACACAAATCCGCTGGTCCAGATTTTATTTCCCCTATCGTTCTGAAGAAGTGTTCTTCTACGCTGGCAAAAACCACTGCGTAAGTTTTACTATCTGTGGTATTCCTCAGGGCTCTTTCCGAGGAGACCAATAAAAAGTGATTCTTCTTCTCCCTCCTCCTACCGATCAATTGCACTTACGCCCCTTCTTTCTAAGGTCATGAAAACGCTAATCAACCGTCAGCTCATGAAATATAACTCCTTAATGACCGGCAGTATGGTTTTCGCAGCAATAGGTACAGTGGTGATTTGATGACATATCTAACCGAAAAGTGCAACCAATCTCTTCAGGTGGTGATATTTCAAAGGAATTTGACAGAGTTTGGCATCAAGCTCTCCTGTCGAAAATGCGTGCATTTGGAATCGATGATAATTTTCTTCAATGGATTAAAAATCAACTATGGACCGTTCAATTCAAGTTGTTTTGGACGGTTTCAAGTCTGCAACTCATTAAATAAATGCTGGTGTTCCCCAAGGCTCTGTTTTGTAGCCGACTCTCTTTTTAATTTTTATAAATGATCTCCTGTCTGTTCCTTCTAATCCAATCCATTCCTTTGCTGATGACAGTACCCTCAGCTTCTCATATTCGTTTCTTGGGTCACGCCCCTCTTCTTCGGGTGTGGAACTGGAGCTGCAACGTATGTTAAGCTCATTAAATTCAACCAACCAATAGAGTGGAATTTAATGCTTCTAAAACGCAATGCTCTCGTCTGACATAAAAGCAAAACCCATACATGCAGCCATTGTCCAGAAATGGCACCTGCATCGCAGAAACCGAAAGACTTTCCATTCTCGGTATGTGTGTTAATGACAACCTCCGTTGGAATGACAACATATTCGATGTCGCCAAGAACGCTGCGAAATGTCTAGGCTTCCTTAAGCGATGTAAGAAATATTTCACCCCTTCTGATCTGGCTACAATTTATAAGGCGTTTATTCGCTGAAACTCGAGTACAACGCCCATATCTGGTCTGAAGCACCAATAACTTATTTGGAGCTACTAGACAGGATCCAAAAACGCGCGATAAAACTCATGGGCGACGGAGACATCGCGAGATCGATTGACTCTCTTAGTCATTGTCGTAATGTCTCCTGTCTTTCATTATTTTATCGTTTTTTTCACTATTAGTGCTCAAACGAAATAGCCAGTTGCATTCCACCCCTAGAACATTTCAACCGCAATACCCGCCATGTAATGAATGCTCATCAGTTCACCCTCAAGCATGTATTCGGACGTACAGTGAAGATCAAACAATCTTTCCTCAACCTTACAACAGGAATGTGGAATAGGTACTCTTCCACGCTCTATTTTTCCTTCGCATTATAACCTACAAACATTTAAAACCAATGTGCATCGGCATCTCTCCTTTTGTTCTAATCCTAATTTCCTTAACGCCCGCGCTGTGTAGCAATACATGAGAAGGATACTAAAAAAATCCCTTCAATGAGTGTACATTAGGGTGTCCCATGACACAAAGCAATTTTTTTTTGTGCGAAATCAAAAATGCATACCCTCCAATTTTTTTCCTTTTAATCCTATTAGCTCGATTTTGAAATATTAAAGGTCTACAATAACAAGAAGTTGTGCCGACTTGATGATATAGTTACTATATGGGTATTTGTACTGGAGTACTTTGAGGGATCTAAAGAATTTATTTTGTTTTCAAAAAAAAACTAATTCCAACTTGTTCAAATAATTTATTGTATTAAAATTTAATTAGTACGCTTTTTATTTAACAATATTTAATCATTAACGTTCCTTTATTACAGTCAGGGTAGATCTTCGTGTGTTCTTGTACACAACGTAACAAAAATTGTTTTTGTTCCTCTTGAACCGTTAATAACCCATGGAAATCTTGCATAAGTTTAACAGCCCTTTCTGCTGTGTCGTTAACCGCTCTGAGCATTGAGACTGTATTTTTGGCGTCCAGAAAAGAGGCGTTTGTTTCCCATGTTGAAGGGCACTCACGAAGAAAACTGTCATCAATTCTGAGACGAGAGAACAAATCCTTACTCTTCATTGAAATAAAATCATTTATGTTTTTCTCTAAAATAAAATAAAAAGTAAGATTAAGTTAGAGTGAAATAACATTAGATGTAGACAGATAACTAAAGAAAGAACTTTATAATAATAATAATATGTATTAATATATCATACTTACCGAACAATGAACCGCAAAGTTCTTCATTCGAAAGGATGTATCATTTGCCAGGGGTTGATATATTTTCTTGCGACAAATTCTTCAAAATATTAACTTTTAGTTTTTGGTCTACCTCTTCGTCAAATAGTGACAGGATAGCTGCTTCATCAGTCAAATTGTCAGTGTTGGCTGAACTTCTATAGAGTTGCTTTCGAAATGTTTTCGTCAATATTTTCTTAAGACTTCAATGACTTCAAAAAGCACAAATCTTGGTAAGGTGCTTTTACTGCCAAAATGCATTGAAGCCATGGTTTGACATAAGTTGTGACAATAAACAAGCAAACGTCTAGGAGCGCTGCCTTGTCTTTTCAGTGAATAGATCGCTCTTGCCATCCATCGGGCTTGGTGCATAGCACCTGGAGGCCTAATTTTAAATTTTCGCTCTTTATCAATATTTTTGGTTAAACTGGCAGATAAATCATCATCTAAAGGTTCATTTGACGATGCCGCTGTAGAAGTTGATGCCGAACAATATTTATTTTGCCGGTTTACATCTTGTATAGCCCTGAGCAGCGTCCTTTCCTCTTTGTTTGCCAGTTTTCTATCAACTCCAGCAAAGTAACCAGGTCGACCTGGCTCTCTCTGGCGCTGCACGAAAATTGTATCTTCTTCAATTTTCATAAATTGAAGCGCAGGGGCGTGTGCAATATCCAACAAATTATCCAAATTGTTTGCAAAATCTTGTTGACGCCGCTTGAACATGTCCTGTTTTGTTTGAATTTTTTTGTAAGTCTCTCCAGAATTGGTATAACTTAATAAGTTTTGTACCACAATTAGGAGTCGATGTTGTGGGTATTCGCGCCTTTTCCCAAAATATAACACACTCCCGTATCACTAGATTTGCACTTTTATTTACACTTAGTTTTACTTCGCGAATGTTATAGAGAAAAACTCGGAGAACTTGTCCGTTGGAGGGAAGTTTTGAAAAAAAATGGAACTAACTTAATGTAACACATAATTCGAAAATAATAGTTCTAAAACTCCAAAAAAATAACATTATGAAAATTGGTCTGACTCAAAAACTTTAAACTAGATAGATATTTTATTTCGTATTTATAATAGTGTTTACATCAGTGGCGAGGCGCCCATATAACTCAATTCACGCGGGGTTACCTTTTAAAATTCTACCTTTCAACAATATTTCAATCGAACAAGCAACATGCATCTTAATGTGTGTACATAAACATAAGATTTGTATGTTTCCTACACCTGCACTTGCAAGCAATAAATTCCTACCAACCCACCACCTGCTATTCACCTGCTCTCATATCGTTCTACTGCTCTACGCACACAAATACTCACACCATTGCATGCCTATTCTCCAACATCACATACTCCTCTCCATACCCCATAAGAAACACATACGCAAAGCGATAGAAAAACAAAGCATAGTAACCCGGAAATTTTCGCGTTATGAAATATGTGGCTGGTTAGAAGAAATTGGCTTTCTTTCCTTGTTTTCCCCTTATCGTTCACCGCGTTTGACTCCACTCTGTTTGATACACGCTTCCTTATGCAAAAATATAACCTGCTTTTCAGCGACTTATTTGGCGAGTTTTGTATGTAGCTGAGGTGAGTTGTTTGAAAAATTCAGTTGTGAGGCAGACTGCGATGTGTAACTTAAAGTAATATTGAGTGGAATTATTGTTGTGCAATATATAATTATTTAAAGTGATCGAAAACAGTGAAAAGTGTGAGAGGTGTGAAAAGTTTAAATTGTTTTGTTTTCAGTTAGATTCAGCAAAGGAGAAAATGACATTATTAACAGTAAATTGTTGTTTAGTAGATTTGCTTTTGGAAGAAGAAAATTATTTTTGTAAGTTGAGTTTTCTTAAAAAAAAAAGTTATAGAGATAGGACGCTCTACTCCTTCTATGAAAATAGATTATAAGCGCAAGGATGGTTTTGTTTCGCATTTCAACGCATCCATATATCAAAAATATACTTGGTTGACTGGTAGTTGTAAGTTCAATAAAATGTTTTGTTTTCCTTGCCTCCTTTTTTCTAATTCTCCTAGTGTTTGGAGTCGCACGGGCTACGCTGACATAAACAATTTAATTAGTTCGGCAAATAAACATGTCAAGACGGAAAAACACATTCGTAGCTGTTTATATTTGCACGAATTCGGTACTGATCGTATTGAAACCTCGTTAGGTAATTCATTTGTAGCTCACAACAAAAAAGTTGATAGAAACCGTAAACTAATGGAACGTTTTATAGATACGATAGTTCTTTTAGGCAAACAGGAACAAGCATTTCGGGGTCATAATGAAAAGCCAGATTCTAATAATCGTGGCAAATATGTCGAAACACTTTTATACTTATCTAAAGTATGACCAGTTAATGGACTCTCATTTGGAACAGTGTTCAAGTGCACGTAATCCGGTTTTTTCGGGTCTATCAAATGACATCCAAAACGATTTAATACAAAGTATAGCCGCAGTGATCAAAAGCAAATTTAAGTAGAAATAAGTGAAACGCGATTTGTGTCTATCATGATTGATGAAACACCAGACATGAGCCATAGGGAGCAACTTAGTGCCGTTTTGCGTTACTTATCGGAGGAAGGAGTAGAGGAAAGGTTTCTTGGGTTTTTTGACGTGAGTGAGAGTCGAAATGCCGATGAGCTCTCAAAACACATTTTCAATATACTTGATGTACTCGTATACGGTTGCAAGGAGAAATTAGTTGGGCAATCTTACGATGGGGCCGCGGTTATGTCAGGGGAAGTAGGTGGTGTTAAAAAAATGTCCTGGATGCTTGTCCAATGGCTTATTTTATTCCTTGCTACGCACATGTTTTAAATTTGGTGTTATCTCAATCACTGGAAAATATACCTGAATTGAAAGTTTTTTTTGGCAATATAAACACAATAGTACGCTTCTTTAATAAATCAACTAAACGTTCAAATATTTTAAAACAAATAGCAAACAGACGCATGCCTGGAGTATCAGAAACTCGCTGGCATTACCATTCCCGAATAGTTAACGTTATTTTTAACTGTAGATTAGATATTATTGAAACTTTTAAGCAAATATTAGACTATCCAAAAGAATGGGACACTGACGCACTTTCAATGGCCGAAAGTTTATTGCTTAAGTTAGAAGGGAACGATTTTTGCTTTTTACTGCAAGCGGTTTCCGAAATATTTGCTAAAACCGATGTATTGTTTCATTTAATACAAAATAAACAAACAGATGTTGAAGTTGCTAAGCGAGAAATCGAGTGTTTTGAGTCTTGGCTTTCTACTGAGTTTCTAAACAAATTTATTTAATTTTTGAAAGTATAAATGATTGTGCTGAACCTCCACGGAAACGCCGATTACTTGATTTTGATTTAAAGACTCACTATAAGCGCCTTTTTGTAGAAATAAAGGACAATATTATATCTCAAATTAAGACACGATATAAATCTTTCACGGATTTACTCAATAAATCAAAATACAGTCGTTTTGCTCAGTCAAGCCCAGATGATAAAATATCTTCGGTGATTAACTTTTTCCCTGCAACTTTCGATTTTGCAGGTTTAAAAAATAAGCTAAAAGTTCTCTATACTACGTCTTCACTTCAGCCACTTGACGTTTTATCCCTCTATAAACATTTAAGAAGTGAAATATTGTGTGAAACATTTCCCCAAATCTTAAAATTAAGTGGACTATTTTTAACACTACCAATGGCTGTTGCTTCCGGAAAAAGATCTCTTCCACTCTGAGAAGAGTTCATACATATTTGAGAAATTCTCAAGGAGAAGACAGTCTTTCTGATTTGGCACTTTTATCCATAGAAAAGCGACTCCTTTTAAAAATAAAAAGTAGGCCTAACTTTTATGAAAGAGTTCTTGCAGAATACGTGAAAAAAGATAGAAGAATAGACTTAGAGTACAAATAAAAAAAAAATATTTAACAAAACTTTGCACATTTTTTTCCAAATTCTACTGTTTTTGATTTTAAAAAATATTATTCATTAATATTTTCTCTTTTTAACTTTGTACAAAAACTATTTTCAAAATATTTTTATATATTAAAATGTTTTTATATATTATAGATATAAAATCTATACATTTTTGTAAATATTATGCGTGAAGCTTTTTAATTTAAATTTTTATTTATGTATTTATTTATTTAACAAACCGTGATTTATTAAGTTCCTTTTTTTATTACTTACTATCAATTTTCTTTAAGGTACAGCATTTGCATTTGCCAAAAAGGTTTCTTTCGAAGCGACTTTTATTATACTTTAGGTTCATTGTAAATTTAAGCTTAAATGACTTGAAGTATAAAAAATTGGCTTGAATTGCTTTACTTCTATGCGATTTGCAGTACACAATATAATTTCAGAAAGCGTATGCAGGTGCATATTTTTTCCGACTTAGCATTTAACATTTTCCACGCCACGCCACTGGTTTACATAAGTATTTTTACCGCACATTTTAAAATTTATGGATGTGATAGCTTAGGCATATCTTTCTTCTGAAACATTACGTATTTTGTATAATAAGTTTTTGCCTAGTGACTATAATTTTGTTTTTTTAATTTTATAACTTTATAATTTGGGGGAAAATACGAGAAAAACCTCCAGTGTAAAAAAAAAAAAAATAAATAAATAAATATAGATATAAAGAAATACATAAGTAAATAAATATAAACATCTATATATTATATAAAAGAAAGTGTCCGAAGCGATGTAACCGCATAACTAGAGATTGGCCGAACCGATTTTGATGATTTATACTTTGTTGGAAAGGTATGTTCTCAGTACGGGTTTTAGAAGAAAAAAAAATGTAAATTTCAAAATGGCTTATTTTGACCACCCAGCGTGTTTACGACAGGTTTTTTCGATTTTTTTAATTTTTTGTAATTTTTTTTTGTATTTATTTATTTTGGCAACAACCAAATAAAGAATCACATTTGAATGTAACATATCGTATCACAATTGAACTGTCAGATAGACACGCAACGTAACACCATCTATTAGCGATCAATGGAGAAGCCAATTTTGTTTCATGTTTGGTGGCGCTGTCGGATTCGGATTTCTTCATTGCGATTTTCTGAGTTTTTGTGAATTAAAATTGATATGAGAATATATCTATATCTATTTATAGGTATATGTATATAAAAATCATTCCATATTTGTGTTTGTTGCCATTGTTTGGCCAAACGCGTTAACCGATTCCAATGAAATTTTTTTCCATGAAAGGCGACGTCTGCACGAAGGTTGTTATGTTTGGCTATATCTGCATCGGTGTGTGAGATATGGGCATTTGAGTGAGTACACATGCATATGTGCGTATGCGTGTAAATTACGACGCAGATACAGAGACCGTACAGACGTCACTTATTTTGTTATCCGAACAAGCATATGAAAGAGGGAGACCACACGAATGTTTCAAGCTTATTGTGGAATTTGTGCGCACTTTCATTCTTGAGATATCGTGTGTTCAATATTTTATTCAAATAACTCTTATTGAAATTTTTTGCATTTTTTTGTGAATCGGACATCGGAAAGTTGCTTTTCCAACATTGATAACAATCGGTGTGGAAGTGAATGAAAAGTGATTCAATCGAAGTTTTTTTATTTTCGCTTTGTTGTTTGATTCGCAGAAGTAAGGTGACATAGGCGCCTGCCAGACAACAAGCACCTACCCTAAACGGAACAACGAAGTTGTGTGAGCGGCCTAAGCCATGCGGAAAAAACGTGCAGTCCCTTTCACCGGTTGAGCTCAAATCAGGCAATCTTGGGTATTGGCCTGAGAGTGTTTCTGTGAACTTTGGTCAAAATCGGTCTTCTTTTTTTAGGCGCAGCAACATACGCCGGATACCCGCTATAGACAATTATAAGGAAGTCTACTCGAACATATTGGCCAATAGAATTTTCGGGCACGGGCAAAGTAAATAAATAAATAGATCAATAATAACAATAATTAAATTAATAAAAATTGACTAGATTATAAAAAAAGGAAATATATAAATAAATTAATTAATTAATAATAACAATAAATAAATATATAAAAAAAATTACTAGATAATAACAAATTTGAAGCAAATAAATAAATAAAATGAATAGATGTAATAATTTATGAATAAATAATAGTAAATAAATAAGCCGATATAATCAATAAATAACAAATCGAAGTACATGCAGAATTTAATAAAACATTAAATAAATAAATAAATAGAAAAAGAAAAATTTAAGCCTGTGATGAGGGGATTTTCAGCGAAACAACAGCGTTCTGTAAATTTCAAGTGGAGATTTTGTATCCTATTTGAAATCAATTCAACATTTGCCTTACAGTGAACATCTAAGGTTGAATGATGCCATGGTAAATTAAGCATCATTTTTAACAGTTTGTTTTGTGATACTTGTAATTTTTTTATATGACATTTTGAGCAGTTACTTTAAACTGATTTTCTGAAGAATTAAGGTTTTTGAGTTGTGCCGGTTTTCTTAAAGTGGGACGATTTAGTAACTATGGAGTCAAGCGCAAAGCAACGTTCGAAGGGTTCCATTAAATCGTTATAAACACTTAGTGTTCGGCTTCCATGAAGTAGCAGACTTTACGTTAGTTTCACCTATTAATTCAACGGCTTTAAAAGTCACCTTAACTGTCTATTCAATAAGTGGAGTAGGGTTTAACCCATCAACAAATATAATAGTAAAACCTAACAAAACCTGAATTCACAAACCGATACAATGTTTGCAGGGATAAATCCCTGGAGTACGATTGACAACAAATCACTTGAAAATAGCCTCATCTAAGTCCCATTAAGCTTACCTATTAGGTGAACATTTTCCGTTGACCTCATCTACGACTTCTTTTCTACAACAATGATTGTGATATATAATTCAGAACGTACAAGCCTATTACAAGGCAATCAATCTTCCACCCGATTTCAGCCAACTGAATGAACTGAAATTGAACTGAAAGGCTGCGTATAAGGAAAAGCAATATCTCATCAATAGAAAGATAGATACATATATTCGTGTATGAGAGAAGAATTGCCAAACAGACAATTGGTACTGATGTTGATGGGTCTATCGTCTGGGGTGGCAGAGACACGGCGCCCACACTTATACCCAAGGGCATAAATCTTAGCCCAAGTGGCATTTCAAGGTATTGCCATTATTTATTGTATATAGAACCAGCCTCTGATAAGTGGTATATTGAGAATAAGTAAATACTTGCAGCACCTGAGACAGGAAAATGGCTTTTTCGCAATTCCGAAAACGCGTGGAGTAGCTAGGTATGTGAACTTTGAAATTATGGGAAAAAATAATAATAATAAACTGCCAACTACGGAAATGTCAAAAACTGTTTCTCATAGTCCAAGTCGGTGAAACCACTCAGTGTGTGGCCTTGTTTTTTGGCTAACCAATCCTAAAAGTGCCTCATTTTTCAAAGCGCTTACAATTATTATCTTCAATCGAAGAATGAACGTGTTAAAATAATTACCTACCCATTGTCTCGAATGGGATATCGTCGTAATGAAAACTTTCCGATTACTTTCACTGAACAATGGTTAGCAGTTACATGATTCGCACGAAATGAATTTACTACCCTCAGGGTATGTTGGTTGAGGTAAAGTAATGAAGAGAAATTGCTCCTAGAATGGTAGTGTCAACGAAGGAAAAGAAGGATTGTTGAATTCTGAAAGATGAAAGATAATTTCGCGTTAGCATGCCTTCGCCGCTTGTGGCAATTTGGATATTTGTTACTTTTGTCTTTTGGGAACAATACCTTGATAAATGTGTGTGTTAAGTGAGAACGAAGGAATATTGATTACTTCGAATTGGAGCAGATCGTTACTGAATTTAGAAAGGAAATCGTTTTCAATATTGTTCTCTGCCCACCAAAAAACCTACAAGTCAAATACCTGACTCAGCTCTGGCAAAAAAGCAATTGGAAACAAGTTGGGTTTACAACACTATTTGTATAAGACCAATTCTTAAATACGGGCTTGTTGTCTGGTGTACTGCCCTAGATAAAGCTATGAATTGTGATAACCTTTGCAAAGTCAAACGCACAGCTTGTCTGTGCATAAGCAGAGCACTCCGAACCAACCCCTCCGCAGCACTAGATATTCTCCTACATCTGATATACGTCGATATTTTTAGCAGGCAAACAGCGGTCTGTTCCACTGTCCGCTTAAAAGCTACCTCACACACAATAGACCCATAGGTCGCAGTGTAATATACCCTAACTAAAAGCTACCTCGCAGTCAATAATAATATTGGCCACTCCATCATTCTGGACTCATTTGAGTCTCTACCAGGAAACATAGAATAATCCATACCCCAATTACAGTTCGGAAGCTTCCAAATCACTATTCCTTACAGATCATTCTGGGATGACAATGCATTTGCGGAAGATAAATTGATCCACTGCTATACCGATGAATTAAAAAACTACTGATGGGGCTGTTGGAGGAGTTTTCTCCAAAATGCTTAATTCTAGTTTCTCTTTCCGTCTTCCTAATCGTTCAAGCTTGTTCCAGGCTCATCTTCTTCTCAGATAGTCAAGCCGCGATCAAGTCCGTGGGCTCAGTCCACCGCAGCCCTTGAGTGCCGTTCATCTCTTAGGGAGATGGCGGAGCAGTTTAACATTCACCTCTTTTGGGTGCCGGCGCATAGAGACATTCCAGGATACTGTAGGGCATGTGAACTCGCAAAAAAAACACATTACCTCTTTTACCTGAAAGCGTTCTCTAGGTATACCAATCGCTACATGCAAACTTTAGTTCACGCTATTCGAAATCGAGAGAACCAACCTTAGACAAGAAGGAATACGTATCTAGCGACTAAGCATATCTATAGTGTCTAGTCTCAATAAACCGACTGCATATTAGCTCCAACTATAGGTGTCGTTACAGAGCACTGTTTGATAGGCAGGTACGCATCTAGGCTTGGCGTTTAGTCAAACGACTTCTGCATCCATGGCCGAGGAGGAGGAGGAGAATACACTTCACCTTCTTTTTATTATGTGCTGCTCTCTCCCATAAAAGAAAGCTCTATCTAGGATACTTCATGCTTAATGAGCTAAGTGACTTGGCTAGCACTGATGTCAGAAGTCTATCGCGCTTTATAAGAAGCTCCAAATGTTTTGACGAGTAGTGAAAGAAACTCCTAGATCCATGTGGTATCACAATGGACCTAACATTGATCGAAGTGTGTTGGCCTTAGCCACATCGACCTCACCTAACCTACCTGACTGAGTGCAACTAAGTGTTGAAGTAAACTTGAAGGACCGAATCGAGTCGAAGGTGGAAACAAATATCAAATGAATGTCTAGCAATAATTTGGTTAAGAAGACGTGTTTTCCACGCAGAGAGAGTTGAGCTGTGCTACTAGAGATATACTGACCTTCATAAGGGACGGGGTACGTCTCTTGGATAAGTAAACACTTTTCGATACAATAGATCTTTCGGCGAACCCCACAGGTGGAACAGTAGGTATGCAGTTAAGTGGGAGAGTTATGATCCATTTAATCCTGATTATAGCCTCACCGTCATTAAGGGAGAAAAAGAAGAAGATCTTTCAGGGCGCAATGTCAGTCTTTTGGGCAAGAGTTTATTTTAAAAAAAATATGTAGTTCATTCGCACTGTCTCCTCTTGATCTGCTCAAAAACACGTTCATCCATTAGCAGCCCCCACTAAAAAGAGCTCACGTAACATAAACATTCGAAAAGCTATGCAGAAAAATAAAGAAAAACTTCATTAAAATTAAACCAACAAATGGAACGCTCTAAATACAGTCATTTCATTTCACCTTATTCGTGAATTTGATTGATAGTCGAATTAAAACGACCATATTGATCACATCCAGCACCTCCATAAACAATTTTATGCGATTGATTTTGAAATTTAGTGAAATATACAGATCCAGGGTGTTTGTGTTTTGCTAAGGCAGTACTCACGTTTGAAACTTTCATGTTGGAACATATTTTTAGAAAACGATTCGCCGCGCAAAACGCAAACAATCTTCAAAAAACCATAAATCATCTTTCAATAATCATTAACCTGGTTGTAGCACACACTAACGCATGAAGTGGTGGCTTTCGACCGTTCTTTTGAGAGTTTTTAATGAATTAATGGAAATGTGTTTGGTTTCATTATTATTCGCTTCCCGTTTGGAGAAGGATAACGTTTGGAAATTTAGTCGAAGTACAGTTAAACAATTCGATTGCAAATATTAATATAGAATTTTTACAACTAGACATAAGTAAATTGAGTATATTATATTTCGTAGCGAACCCCAAAATCTTTCAAGATTCCCTTGTAGTCTAGGTGTTAGCCTTATTTCCCTTTGAGAAAATTAATCCAACGCGTAGTTAATTCATCCTTAGACGATAAATAAAAATATATTTTATTATATTTAATAATAATAATTTTAATATTTTGGGCTCAAACAGCCCTTAAAAAGCCTATTAACGCTTAATCGAATTCATGAGTAAATTCATAATTTATGTAACTTGTGCCGCCAATTCTGAGCGGCAAGCATGAGAAAAGGATGAAAAGGAACTCTATTCATGATAAAAGTCTATTGACGGCTACAAGCCAAATAAAGCTGCTCATAAAATTGTCAAAAGATGGCCAAAAATGATAGAACGGTTTGAAAGTTTTCCCTAATGGAAAGTCTACTTACTTAATTATTTAAGTTCTCGAACCGTTGAGAGTCTCTGTCTGAGACACTGCAGCCTTCCATCCTCCGGGCACGCTGCTTCCATTTATGCAGACCAAGCGCTCTGGCATCTTTTCTTTCGAAAGAACCTACAATTAGCTTGCCTTTCCTGCACATCGTCCAGCACTCGACACCGTAAAGCAGAACTGGCGGTATCTGTGTTTTGTGGAGCTTGGACTTGGTCTCCTGAGCTGGGAGTTTTGAACCCATTTGTTTCGCCAAACCAAAGTAGCAACGGTTTGCTAGGGTAATTCTCCGTCGGATCTCTAAGGTTAAGCTGTCATTTCTGGATTTGATGTTCCCTCCGAGGAAGGTGAAGTCCCTTACTATCTCGATGGGTAGATGTTTTTTTATTTTTTGAAAGCAAGTACTTCGCTTTGTCCTTGTTGACTTCAAGGCTAACCAATTTTGCCTGTTCTCCCAGTAGTTAGACGGATCTGTTGCAGAAAGTGGCTTCCGTATTGACATCTGCCGTAGGCACTATCTGCTCCAGAACAAGATTGAAGAAGTACGGGTTTGAAATAGTTCGGAAGGAACACCGCGACACGCGACACAACTGGATCAGTTTTGCCGGGATCCCGAATTCGGCCATCGTCAAGTATTGCTCCTGGCGATGAATACTGTCATATGCGGCCTTAAACTCGGCGATCACACGCCCTATAAATGTTAGCTAGATCAGAATAAGTGAAATATTTCTTGCATCGCTTGAGGAAGTCTAGACATTTCGCAGCGTTCTTGGCGATATCGAATATATGGTCATTCCAACGAAGGTTGTAATGAACACACATACCGAGAATGGCAAGCCTTTCGGTTTCAGCGATGTAAGTACCATTCATGGATAATGGTAGAATGTTCGGGCTTCGTCTTAGTGACAGGAGACAGCATTACGTTCATTACGTTTTTGAGGCATTGAATTCTGCTCTCTACTTAAGTGGGAGGTATGCTATCAAGGTCAGAATTCAATGAGCTTAACATACGTTGTCGATATAGTTCCACACCCGAAGATGAGGGACGTGAACCTGGAAACGCATATGAAAAGCTTAGCGTACCTACTGTCATTTGGATTCCGGAAAGGAATGATTTGGATTAGAAGTAACAGACAGGTGATCATTTATAAAAATGAGAAGAAAGAGAGTCGGGGACAAACCAGAGGCTTGGCGAACACCAGCATTTATTTGGTGGGTTGCAGACTTAAAGCCGTCCAAAACAACTTGAATTGAATGGTCCGAAAGGTAATTTCTAATTCATTGAAGAAGAGTGTCATCGACTACAAGCCTGACGACTGCCTTTGAGCCCACCAATGTTCCATATGTGTCAATGGGAAGGAGGTTCAGTAAAGTTCCCAAGGCAGCCGTATGAATGGAAGCTAAAGCAATTGCAACGCATACTCGTATAAGGTTGGTGTGATAACTTTATACATGGCACTAGCGTTGCATTTTTTTTATAACTCGGGACATTTAAGTGCAGATTAGAAAGACAATCTTGTATCAATATTATGTTCACATGTATCTTAAGGCGCCCCTTCAACTGTTCTGTGGCGCCCCACCGTAAATTATAAAGTACCAAAATACCTCTCTGAAATACTATAATCCGAATATAAGTCAAAAATAAATAAAACTAATATTTCGTCTGTCAAATATTATACAATATCTGAAAACTGAAATAATGAATGTAGAAAAAACGAATATCTGTGAAAGGAATAGCAATTACGATGCCCTACTTGCCCAAATGAAAGTTGAGTTCCTAACGAAATGGGAACAAAACATACCAGCAGTTATCGGAGGTCTAGAGGAATACGAACAGTTGGCTGTGTTGGGTGTGGGATCATTTGGAAAAGTTGTAGGTTCTTTCAAATCAAATAAGTTATTTTTGGTTATCACTTTTTTCGAATAGAAACTCTGCAAAGAACCTAAAACAAATGTTCACATTGCCGTTAAGCTGTTGCTAAAGGAATACATTGTCAAGCACAAGCAAGTCAAGCATGTGCATAATGAAAAACATGTCCTGCAATCAATCAATTTTCCTCTTCTCATGTCTCTATGTTTCGCTCGAAAGGATAACGATTACATCTACTTGGCTATGCCCTTTATAAACGGCGGTGAGCTCTTCACCTTTCACCGAAGGTAAGCATTGAATCGATTGTATTCAAAAGATTGATTCTTCCATTTTAGGGTGAAAAAATTCAATGAAAAACAAGCAAAGTTTTACGCTTCCCAAGTGTTTTTGGGGCTGGAGTATTTGCACAACCTTCAAGTCATATACAGGGACTTGAAACCGGAAAATATTCTTCTCGATAAAAAAGGATACATTCGCATTACTGACTTTGGTTTCGCAAAGGTACGAGTACATCAGTTTGAGTTTGCATTCTTTTGTTGTCTAAGCAATTGTACAACTAGCGAGTGGTTGACAGAACAATGACACTATGTGGAACCCCCGAGTATCTAGCTCCCGAACTGATTCAAGCCAAACCATATGGCAGCAGTGTCGATTGGTGGGCATTCGGAATACTCATCTATGAATTTGTATCCGGCCATTCACCGTTTTCCCTATACAGCAAGGATCCTATGAAAATGTACTCGAAGATCTGTGACTGTGATTACAAGATGCCGATGCATTTTAGTCGCACTTTAAAGGATTTGGTCGATAATTTATTACAAGTTGATTTATCAAAAAGGTTGGTTTAAGTTGATGCGTTCGCAACTTAAATAAAATGCATTCTAGGTTTGGAAATATGCTTAATGGGAATAAGGACATCAAACGCCACGATTGGTTTAAATCAGTTGATTGGTGTTCAATTCTAAACCAGGAAGTCGAAGCTCCATATACTCCAAGTACTGGCGATGCAGATGACACGGGAAATTTTGACAAATATCCAAATGTTCCGTTGGTACATTCGAACACGAACAAATATGAGGACTACTTTTCTGAGTTCTAAAGAAAATATCTTTTATTGGTTTTATTTCATTTTAAAATCTTGATTGTTTGAAAACAGTGTCATCTCGAAATACACGCTCACTAATGCAGATTACCTCTTCAAGGAAAACTATTACGGTTTTATGAAGCAGCCGTATTCACTTTTACGAGTGCAACAGTGTTGCATATTAAGTATCTATGTGCATATAAATGCGCTGCAAAGACCGATATAGTTGGCAACAATTTTACGAGCAAAACACAAGCCTTGGAGATGATTCCGTGCGTTAAACTAATTGAAATGGATTTAGAAATATTGACCGAAATACTTAAGGCCAAATGGGATGTAAAATTGAAATTTATTTTCCTAGTTTTGTTTGGTTGCTGTTTTATTGCACAAACGATAAGTGGGCTCGAAGCGGGAAATCGGTCAGCGATGCTTAGTTGTTTTGAAAATTTGCATTACCTAAACAAAATTTCAGTAACTAGACAGAGGTAGGTATTATTTGTAGGCCTTTTTGTCTTGTTTCTTTAAATTGGTGCATGGAATGTCCGATCCTTTCACGAGACATGAATAATGAACAGATCGAAATGTTTCATCTCAATTTTAAAATTCCATGCTCAAGTGAAATCAAGTGAAACCTGGGTGTAGGTAGCTGATTGACTTGGGCATAGTTATAATTTGTAAAAATTGGAAAAGTACAGAGGTTAGGAAGGCTGTATTCGCATTTGTGCAAGTTTCATCCGGAGGCCAACGTGGCCCATTGTGGTGGTAAGACATGTGGCTAATAAATCAATTTGCCGACAAATCTTTTTAGGTCTGATAGAGGTATCGCAATCACTTCATCCAAACTGTGAAATAATCGTGCTCCCATGCAAAAGAAACGACGTTCTTGAAGTGCTGGGTAATGGTAAGTGAGGTGTTCTACAGATTCAATTCTCCCATCGTTTTTTCAATGTCTACAGTTTCTGACTGGATGCCTAGTCTTCCAGCCATGTTTCCGATGAAACATTTTTCGGTTAATACCCCGACGAGCATAAGGATTTAGTTTCTATCAAAGAATAGTTGGGTTTTTTGATCTTTTAGCATTTATTTTAGGCCACAGACTTCAGGCGATGGCGCCACTGCTTATTACAAATTATTGATTGATTTATTTGGTATGAAAGTGTACATTTCTTTTGTTTTATTTAATACAGAGATATGATATTTTAATGATATCTTTCTACTGAAACATTATTGGATATAAAATCGCCCCTTCTGAGTAGAAAAAGAAAAGACATGTTGCGTTTAGAGGAAAATACCAAAAAAAAAAATTCTAATTTAAAAAAAAAATGCTATTAGATTGGTATGTTAATATTTCAAAAGTTATAATAATAAATAAATAAATAAGTAAATCACAAAATAAATAAACAAGTAAATAAATAAATAAATAAATAAATAATTAGATAAATAAATAAATACAAATCAACAAATAAATAAGCAAAAAAATTAAAAACACTAAATAACAATGAATCAGTAACACTTATTAAGGTTACAATTTTAACAATCAGAAGAATGAAATACCAGTTGTATCAAGAAAAAAGAAAAAACAAAAAGTGAGGCATTGTTACTAAGCCACCTTGTTAATGAGAGGATTATCTGCATTATCGCATCTTGTGATAAATGAATTGGTAATTTGTGTGTTCTATTGAAGACCAATTCACCATTGCTTGGAAAATAACTTTGTGGATGATTATCTTATTTTTTTCCGATAATAGCTATTTCCTGTTAATAAAGGGATAAAGAAGCTTAAGAGCAATATTTGCCTTATTTAAAGTTTGTGTATTGTGTACATAAAAAGTCAATTTTGAGTCGAGATATGTACCTAAATATTTTACTGAGGATTCCCATTCACTATGAGTACCATTAACTATGCACTGATTGCTACTCGTATTAAAAAAACAAGTTTTTTTTCTTCTAGTAAAAAAGATTGCCTGATTTTTATCAGCATTCAACTTGGTCTTCCACTTATTGTAATATGTTTCTAATATTCTTATCGCATTGTTTAGATTTGTCTCAATATTAAGACCAAATTCATGCAATGAAATATTGCTGTGTCATCAGCACAGACAGTCAGTACTTGGGGTTAATCATTGACTCAAGTTTGTCCTTCTCAAAACATACTGAGGCTTTAAGAAAACATTTTCGTCTTGCGCTGAGACAGTTTTTCAATTTAAGAAGTGTTTGCTCTTCAAAATTATTAGAAACTGTATATTATTGAATTTTTCATTCCAAACTTCAATATGGTATAAGCTGCTGGGGAGGAACACACTTTAACAAAGTTCAACCAATATTAACTCCCCAAAAATATACAGTGAGAAAAGTATGCCTAAAAAATCGTCTGCATCACAGTTTTCCGCTATTCAAAAATTTTAACATTCTTCCAATCCGTCATCTTTATTGCTTTAAAGTGCTCAAAGCTTTTTTTATCAAATCTAGCAATCGGAACTTTAGAATTTTAGACAGTTATAATCTTCGAGGCAACCTTCTGAATGTAGTATCTGTACCACGTTTTCGCACCACAGCGTTTAGAAACTTTTTCACTGTATCTTCTTGTCGTTTATTTAATAAACTTCCATTTTTGTTAAGAACTATCAGCTCAGATGTTAAATTTCTAAAAGAATTGAAAACTTGGTTAATGAGCTTAGAATTTAGTGATGTCGAAACTCTCTGTCGGGACTAAATTATTAATTATTTTAATAAAAACAGTATATTACTCAAACTCCAGTAGGTTTCTTAGTTTAAGTAGTATTAGTATTTTTTTTACATGCCTATCCCTTTTCTCTTTTAAAATTACCTGTAATCTGCTTATCTGCTTATTCAATTTTGTTGTCCTATTAAATTTTTATATTTTTTTTTCTCTTTTGTTTTGCTATCATTTTTTTTTTTTGTTTTTTCAAGGGTCACCCCACCCACAGTTTGCTTAATTACTTAATTATTTATTTTTCATAATACGCATTTAACACTATTTTATTTTAAAATATAAAATGTCTCATGTTTCTCTTTTAATTTAAAATGTTATATTAATCATGCCATGTCTAATATATATAAATGTAACCTTAAAAATTATTATTATTTGAATTGAGAAATAAACTAATCTAAATCTAAAAAAAAAAAAAGATAGCGGCTCCATATAAAGGCAGTTGAGGGAAGTTTGAGATATATAGATTGTGCAATATTAGACCGAGGACAGAACCTTGAGGAACACCTGAGTTAAAGAAATTAGAGTTAGAAGCACTACTATTGACGTAAACACTAAATCGATGGTGGGACAGAAAACTTTGCACTCTCTTACATATGAACGAAGGAAAATCATCGGGGAAATACTGAATTTTTAGACATGAGTTTGTTAAAAAATTAAAAACATTATTAAAGGTTTAGGCAGTTGGATAATGTATACATTTTGTATGCCATCAAGTCCGTCTGTTTTTTTTACCTTAAGGGTACTTATTACAAACTCACTGCTTATGTTGCTGCATTGATCCATAGGCAAGTTGATTCTGACCTCATTTATGAAGCTCTTAGCTATGCATAAGGCTGGTAATATACCCCTTCTAGCTAAAACCACGTCCGATTCCGAGCTACATCTGGTCAGTTTATCCCTTGTAATATCGATTTTAAAAGTGCGTGAATTTTTTTCCAAATTCGAATTTTATATATGATTTGAAAATATGAAATTAATTTTGAACGTTTTAATAGGAACCCCAAAAAAGGAAATGTTGATATTGATATGAGACAAACATATTTTTGTTTACTCTTTTTAATTTAGTTTCGTATACTTAATAAAATTTTGAAACATATATTAATTACTGAAAAAACATGAACACTTCAAGTTTTTTTTAAAAATAATATGTAGGGAAGCAGTAAAAAATAAAAAAATAAGGCAACAGCTAGGTTAATAAAATGGAGCGCTACCTTTGGGGTTCACTTCTTATTTTGGATCTATGTTTGGTGCCATTCCAGTGTCCTTTGTCAAATGTCCACCCCGCCAATAGGACATGACTGATTAATTCGAATTATTGGTTTTTTCCTTTTTTCTCCACCTAGAGACATATTGTTTCGGTGCCTTTCCAAGTGCAGTAGAAGCCATTGTATCCTTCCATTTAAAAACTACAATCCTTCCATCAGCTGTTACTCTTTGATCACCTTCTCAACGATAAGAAAGTTATACCAATGCAGCAATTTGGTTTCAGGAACGAGCACAATACGTCGCACCAGGTTCTAAGAATCAGCAGACATGTTAAAGAAAAACTGAATGAGAAAAAATCTACAGGATTAGTTCTGCTAGATGTAGAAAAAGCTTTTGATAATGTATGGCACAATGCACTTATACACAAGCTTGTTTTAAATGAATGCCCAGCTTATTTAATAAAGGTTATACAAAGTTTTTTGAGTGACAGGCAGTTCATAGTTTCACTTAACGGAATAAATTCCATTTCCAAACTTGTTCCTGCTGGCGTTCCTCAGGGATCAGTTTTATCTCCTACCCTATTTAATGTTTTTACGTCGGATTTTCCAGTCTTACAAAGTTGTGACTTTGGTATGTATGCTGATGACATCGCCATATACTCATCCGATGAGCACCCTGCAAATATAATAAACAACATTCAAAACGCCCTCGTAGTTATTTTTGAGTACTATAAACACTGGAGGATTAAAATAAATGCTGGAAAGAGTCAAGCTATCTTTTTTACCAGAAAAAGGAAGGATTGTTTCTTACCCTGCCATAATTTAAATATAAATAACTGTGATATTCCATGGGTCAACTCTGTCAAGTACTTAGGTGTCTACTTAGACAAGACGCTGACCTTTAAGGAACACACACAAATGACATCAAATAAAATAAATATTGGCATTAAATTGTTATACCCGCTCATAAACCGGAAGTCATTACTCAGTAAGCATAATAAATTAATAATTTTTAAAGTCGCTTTTCAAGCGATATTATTGTATGGATCACCTGTTTGGGGAAATTGTGCCGGAATGCATAGGAAAAAACTACAGATATTACAAAACAAAATTTTAAAAATGATCCTTAAAGTCCCCTGGCATTTTTCAACCCAGGAGTTACACGATCAGGCAAAAGTCATTAAAGTAGATAGAAAAATTGAAGTTCTCAATGAAAATTTTTTCAGAAAATGTGAATCAAGTGAAAACACTCTCATAAAAAACCTTATTTAAAAATAAAAAAAATAAAAATATATATATAATATATTATATGATTTATATCTTCCCTATTTATTTCTTTTGTTACTTCAGTAATTTTGTTATTAAATTTGTTATTCATTTGTTATTTATTATTCCTGTCATTCTTACTTTTCTTTTGTACTTATTTATAATTAATGCATTTACAATACATACATATATTATACCCCACACATATCTTTTTATTTATTAGTATATTTATTTTATTTATCTCCTTATTTATTTATTTATTTATTTATTTATTTACTTATTTATTTGTTAATGTATTTATTTATTTATTTATTTATCTATGAAATAATATTAGTATTTGTGTTCATTCCATTAGAAATAAGCCCTATCTGTGATATAATTATAAACAAAATTTAAATGAAGGTTTTTCTTTCTTATTTTCCTTCAAACCTATTCATTTTGAAATACAAGCTTATCAGAATCCTAATATTGATTTTCAGTAGTAAGATACAATTTGTTATCAAATCTCTGTGCTGTGCAATGACTTATAAATATTGTAAACTATGTAATTTTTCCTTGAAACAATAAATGTATCTATATATATATAAATTCCAAGGTCTATTATTCGGTCGAGTAAAGGTATTGTAGTAAAAAAAATAAGCAAGTTTTCTGACAAAGTTTTCATTTATCGCAGAATTACACTTGGACCCAATTCGAATTATCGGTCCTCAAGAGGAGTCAGAGCTCCTTAATAAATCTCGATTTATAGAACCTCTCACAGAACGAGAGGCAGGTAGGGCAAATGTGCGGTTAAACTTTTAAATGCGTATATTTTCCTTGCAGAAAATTTAAATGCTTTTAATTTGTTTGTATATGTGTTCATTTATTATTACTTTATAGTAAAAAGCTGGAGTATTAAAACTGTACTTGAAGCTAGATACAGTTAACTTTACAAAAATCTAGATACGTAATAGTTTAGAGCTTCAAGTTTTCCTACGTGACCAGTATTAATTAAGTGATTTGGTGTAGTTGTAGGGTTTTCCTCCACGGCTGGTGACTAAGTTGCTTATGGAACCAACGACCATAACACGTCGAGTTAATCGGTTCTCGTCAGATCACCGCAATTAAACGACGTTGGGCGCGGTTAGTACGTAGATGGGGGACCGTTTGAGAACAACCGCGTGTCGTTGGCCAGTCCCATCTACAGAGTTGAGGTAGATAATATATACGTGGTATCACAATGGACCTACATTGGTCTAAGTGTGTCGGCTTCTGCCGACAGCCACCTACACTTAACCTAACCTAACCTAAGTTGCTTAGGGAGATTAAGGTTTTATGTATTGAATATAAAGTAATGGACTTAACCGGGATTCGAAAGCACGACATTCCATTCAGTAAGCAAAAATCTGTTTAGAGATTTTGTTTGTAGCTCAGGTTCTGCACGGATAGGAAAGCTTGGAGATAGTTCAAAATATGAGGAGGTTTGCCTTAAATTGATTTTAAGCTCTTTGCATCGATTAAAATTTATTGAGGTAGACGCAAGTTTAAGCCCGTGCATGGACGGGCGAAGAATATCAATACAGTGGCCCCAGTAGGGATACATTGCAGCGGAAGTATTGTTACCAGTTTAGTCTTGATCATGGCCACGCAGTTAAGAAGGAAGAAACAAGAGAAATGGCAAGTTCTTCTTCTGCGATGAGGCAATGACCAGGATTTTAGGGATAATAAGACTCCCACTTAACTAAATCCCTAGTGGTCCACCTGTGGGGTTCACCCTTTCGACCCCAGGCTTCCCGATTTCGAATCACTTCGTCACTTCGTCGGTGAGGCCAATCACATGCTGGTGTTGCTGCATTTGTGTGATCCAGGAGCTTTAAGGCCTGCCTCTCTTTCGCGTTTGTATTGGAACGTTGATTGATATTGCCTTTTTGACAGGGTTTGTAGGATCTCTCTTTTGAACATGACAGTACCAGTGGTTTCGGACGTGAAGGCTTTCTCGAATCTCGGAACTTCTTATTCGATCAATCTCTTTTACTCCTGCTGTCATTCTGCATCTCAGCCGCCGTTAATTTGACCTCATGCTTTTTGTACACTGTCCTGGGTGCACAACTGTGGTGTAGAGCCTTCCAGCTTAGGTGGCATTTTTCGATCACAGAAGATGGCTGAGTTTTTCCGCCGCTTCATCCATCCTACGCTTACGCGATGCGTAATGACAAAAATATTTCTAAATTTGTATTGTCTGCATATGTTTTTTTTTTTTTGTTTTTAACACAAATTATGGCAAAAACTATATTTTGAGATTACAACTATGCAATGGCAATTGTTTAATGAGGAAAATTTCTAAATAAATGTCGATATAACAATAATTCCTGATGGCGTGAATTTAAAAAAAAAAAATCTAACATTTCTAAAAAAGTTTCAAACAAACCCGTCCAGTAGTTTCCACGAAAAGCGTGCGCTCACACCAATGCCTTTCTAGCTACTCATGTAAGCAAAAAAAGACCTTGGGCTGTTCTCTTCTGCAAAAAGCTCTTCAGCCTGCGACAGAAGACCCAAATCCATACCAAACGCAAATATTACATCATTCTCTGGAATGTGATTTTTCGACAAAAACCAAAAATACACACGCACTGCAGCTATAAAAAAGAAACCGTCTCCCCGTAATGAGTGACAAGTATGAAGTCGTGTGTTACGCCAGAACTCGGGAATAGTTTTCCCATATGGGGACCTTTCAGTGCGTGTGTTTTTTTCCCCGATCGCTGCTCTTCTGATTAGTTCAAGTGCGCCACTAATTTCATCGCACATGAAAGTCAACAGATTTCAACATTTCAATAAATAAAATTGCTACATGTGTTGTGTCACTTAATCTCTCCGCCAACTGGGTTCGGTGTCCCTCCTCGAATTGTCGATGAAACCAACAGAGGCAAGGAAACGAATTCGGGGTCCGCCGGGCACAATATTTTTTCTTTGATAAGAACTGACAAAGATTAAGTAAAGTTGGGGAGTGTTCTACAACTTGTGACAAGTTGGGTATTTCATTTTTGTTTTTTGGGCAAATCACTTCTGAGCGTGCACACATGTACGGCTTCTCCAGCTGTGATGTGGTAATGTTCCGATTCGGTTTGCATTAATTATATTGGATGAGAATCTTTTTCGTGGATACATTTTTCTAATCGAATTCTTCGGCAGTGGGTGCTCTATTCGAAATGACAAAGTGTGCCGCTGCCGATGGCCTGATTTAATATCACCCCCACTCATTCTACTCCTCGGCGCCAACTACATATGTCGCGCCACTCATTTGCTAACTCATCACCTTTGACCGATTGGCATGAGGCCTCGCTTGCAGAATTTGGGTCATCGTCCCCCAGCCCAAGATCCACACCAATCCACCAATTTCATCCCACCCATCTCATCCCACCCGAAAACAAACACTGCACATTCATCTTCAGGTAGCTAGGAAGGATCATTTGATGTTGCTGCGTTTGTTATTTTTAGACGCGCGTTGCACAAACCGATTGAACAATTTGCTCAAATGCCCGATTCATCATTTATCACGAACGAGTGGGAGATATTTGTCAAAATATTTACTTATCGACTATGTGTGGAAAATATTTACTCGCGCCTTGGATTTGTCTGTCAGTCGGAATGTACTCGCACTGGGTGCTTATATTTTCCTTCCTTACGATCGCTTATGAGGATGATGAGTGTTTGGATACGTTTTAACATCGCGTGAACTCGTTGTGGCTCGGATACGCGCAAAGTTTGTTTACGATCATCTCTCTATTGGCGGTGATGAGATTCTTGCGAACAACGGTGCACTGCACACCCCACCTAGTCCTACACATGGATCAGTGTTTACAATTCATGCAGCGGACGCCGGTGGATACTAGTATAGTGGGGACCGGTGGGCTCTTTATTATGATGACGATCACGATTGATGGGATCAAAGCGAAAACGCAGCGCAATAAAAAGTAGGAATCAGATGTTAAATAAACATATTTGAGGCAGATATATTGCTTAAGAGCGACGAGAGGTGAATAGTTTTTAGGTGGTGGTTTGGTGCCGAACATTTTGATTACGAAGAAGAGACTTGAATTCAATTTCCGACATAGGGTTGATGTTAATAATGAAACTTGATAGGCAACCGTCAGCATAGAAAATCATAAACAAAACAATAGGTTCTCTGAAAGTCGAAAATTGGCACTATTGCTAGTCTACAATACAAAGGGTGGGATAGCTTCTGTGAATTGATTACATGAGATGCAGCAGTTTAATATGGTTAATTTTGAGTAATAAGTATCTAAGGTAAGAGCCGCGTTTGGGTCTGAGTAAGTCTTGCTAACCGATTAGCCCCAGCCACAACCGGAACAACCATATGATTGATTTGCTGGCTTGGTACTCCGATCTGTCTGTCATTCTGCAGTAGAAACAGGATCCTTCTTCAGAAATACAGAGTGGATTAAGTAAGAAAATAAATTGTAAAATATTAACAGCCCTACAAGGGATTCAGACCTAGGTGCGCCAACCTCTTTTTTGCTGGTTCTTTTTTTTAAAAACCATTTTAAGGATTTAACTGTCAATGAAGTTCGAAGTTTCCTACGCTTTATCTAGCTCTAGCTGGCTTAACGAATGGGAACAATTAAGGGAGAAAATGAATCGACATCCACGTGCTAGCACAAAGAACTTGTCTTACTCCCAGTTTCACAGTAATCGTTTAAACATTTAGCTAACCCAATATCGAAGTTTAGATCGTTTTTTTTGTTCGGTTCCACAATATAAATTTAAAAGCTAGTGAATTAAACGTAGTTTACTGAATTGACGTTGACAGCACTCCGTTTTTATACCCTATATTTATTTTGACTCATAGTCTGAAATATACGTTAACATTGCCCGATGACCCCCAAAAGTTACTATAGCCGTGTTTCGGTGATAAGTGTATACCCAGCTCAGCATAATTTTACAATAAAACAACTTGATCGTATTCTATATTCACTTTTCATTTTTAAGGATGTGTTCGCAGTGTTTGTACTTTAAAAGAATGCGATTTGGATTATTATTAAAGCAAGGATGCTAATCCAAACGTATTTTTTGAAAGATTTGTGATCATCATAAAATCCTTCGTGTTTGACAGCAAGGAAAAGAACGGATGTTTATTTTTGCCAATTTGTTTTTTTTTTTTAATTTTCTTCGCATAATTTTCATTGAAATGTGGATATTTTTGTTTAATCTACGAACACATCCACTATCTCTGAATAACAATCGGAATATTTTTGCTCCCAACTTATTTTACCGCCATCTAGTCGCTTCATGGCATCAACACTTTATGTTCACTCCGTCTCAGTCCTCGACTGCTGACCTCTTTATCGTCAGCACTCCTTTTTGCTATTGTTAACGTGTTAAATGTAGCTGAGCTGGGTAAACACTTATCACCGAAACACGGCTTACATTAGTGATCAGCATCGATAATTATGCCGATCTAGCCATGTATATCCGTCCCTCGGCAAAAATTCGACCTTTGAAATGGAGCTACACAGCTGAAATTTTAACCTTATACCTACTCTAAAATAATCAAGTTTAAGAATTTTTAAAATCCGCCCACTGAAAAAACAGAGTTATCAAAAAAATAAATTTTGAGCTAGAGATCTGACATTTTTAGTATAATGGTCTTAGGATCCCAAAAATGCTCGGGATTCAAAATTTTTTAAAATTCGCCCATTAAAAAAAATAATTTAAAAAAAATAATTTTAGCGACAAGCCAAAGTTTGAGCTACAAGGCTGAAATTTATAAAAGGTTTTTCAACAGGGACGCTACAAAAGTAGAGCGACAGGGACAGCAAACGACGCCGGATTTCTTGCCGTTCTTTTGACATTTCTCTTCAGAAAGGTTTGCCATTTCATGATGGCAAGATATACGAGCCAACAACGAGTCAAAATTATTAAAATTTACTACCGAAATTCGGAGTCAGTGGCCTCAACGTTAAGAGCGCTACGTCCAATTTATGGTCGTCATAATCGTCCTAGCAGATCAACAATTGAGCGTCTAGTGGAAAAATTTTAATCCACAAGCACCGTACAAAATGTTCCCGTAGCAGTGAGACAAAGAAGTGCCCGTAGTGTCGAGAATATTGCTGCCGCTGAGGCTACAGTTGAACAAAGCCCAAATGTGTCTCTCACACGTCGTTCTCAAGCGTAGGGCATCTCTGTGACGTCGTTGTGGCGAATTTTGCGAAAAGATCTTGGCCAATTGGATGATATGGACTTGGAGGACATGTGGTTCCATCAGGACGGCGCCACAAGCCACACAGCGAATGCCACAATCAATTTATTGGAAACCAAGTTTGGAAACAGTGTTATCTCACGAAATGGTCCAGTCGCTTGGCCGCCTCGGTCATGCGATTTGACGCCGTTAGACTATTTTCTGTGGGGCTACGTCAAGTCTATGGTCTATGCCAATGAGCCAGCGACGATTGATGAACTTCGTACGAATATCGAACGTGAAATTGCAGCAGTATCGGCCGTTTTATGCTTGAAAACCGTCGAAAATTGGGTTCAGCGTCTGCAAGCGTGCCCGTGGTGGCTATGCAAAAGAAATCGAGTTCCATACATAATGGCATCAAACGTACTTTCACAGGAATAAAGAATTTCATTGATATCCGAAACCGTTTTTGTTTCATTTAAAAAAACTTTTGTAGCGCTCTTATTGAAAAACCCTTTAAAATATACTTTCTAGAGCCCCGTTATGCTAATTTTCAACTATGTATTTCTTAAATTCTCCCACTGACTAGCCCACAATTTAAGTACCTACCTACCTACCTAAACCGCTTTTTCGAAAAATCAAAGCTTGAGCTAGAAAGCTGAAATTTTGGAAGATGTACTCTCTAGGAGCCCTTAATGCTCATGTTTAAATATTTTTGAAATCCGCTCCCTGACATGCCCACTTAAAAAAAAAAAAAATTATTGAAAAAATCATTCACAAAGTATGTACATATGTACATATTTAAAGTCGTTTAAAACATTTCCTTTATATATTGTTTTCTGCCATGTCCATTTTTAAGGGGCGTTTTTTAACTAAAACATTGTTTTTCTGTTCAATAAAATCCTTTGAATGTTAAATAACGAAATATGTAGACAATTCTTAACAATTCTCTCACACTTAGATTTTTGTAATGTTCACTTAATGAGCGATTGGACTAGGCATAGTCAGATAAATAAATTGTTCAGGAGGAAGGATTACAATGATAACAATCCTGTTCGCCGTAACCACGACATTGAGAATAGGGCTCTGGTGAACCCCTTCTTTCTGGCGATCTGAGAATAAGGGTTTCACCGTATTCAATGATGCAAACCATACTAATGCAGTTGTCGCCAATGGCCGAGATGCATCGCATTTATTCGTGTCAAAGGATGATCTTCTGCGCACCTTTGCGTCATTCAAGAATAAAAAGTCGACAGGGACCCAAACGTCGTATTGAGACACCTGCCTCTGGAGGCTGTAGATTTTTACCACGCTGTTTAACAATGCGCTGAATAATGCACATTATCTGGCGCATTGGAAGGTAGCTGTGGTACACCCTCTCCCGAAAAAGGGTAAAGATAGAACGAACCCTGCCAATCTCCGATCGATTAGTTTGCTTCCGAATATTACCAAGGTCTTTGAAAAGGTTGTCAATAGAGCCCTGTTGAAGTGGGTCGAGGACAAAAACATCATAACGGATAACCAGTATGGTTTTAGGGCGGGGCATGGCACTATTCATGCCGCGTCGAAACTGGTTTCCGACATTCAGTGGAATAAATGCAAAAACCAATGCACGAGTGCTTGTCTGGTTGATTTTGAGAAGGCTTTCGAAATCGTATGGTTAGAGGGACTTTTCTACAAGTTGCCCAGGCCAGGGATGCACAAACCTTTGATATATGTAATTTATAATATGATTATTTGAAAGAAGTTCATTGTCAAATGCGGCAACGTGACTTCGAGCTAATTCTTTGAAATTAAGACCGGTTTACAGTAGTTCGCGGTGAGTTCTCCGATTTAACCGGTTTAATATTTACACGAGTGATCTGGTGGGTTCACTAAGACATGCTATAGCGCATGCCGACGATTTGGTCACATACAGATCAGGTCCTAAATTCGAGGTGATTAACATTCTTTTGCAGCGTGACTTCGATCAAATAAAGTGATATTGCGACGACTGGAAGTTGAAAATCAACTTTCAGAAGACGGAAACAATCTTGTTTAGAACAACATTGGCTGGCGCCTCTAGGGACACCAGAAAAAAATGGAAGAAATTGGCCAATAATGGACAAAATGGGCAGCCATTGGGGTGTGAGAAGCGTATCTGGGTATCTGGCTCGACCAGTATCTGTATTTCGATAGACATATAGTTGCTTGTCTTGCCTTGGCCAAGAATGCTTATGCTCTGATAGGGAGACTGTCTCATAGCAGTCAACTTGATTCCAGGGCGAAGGTCATATGCTACGTGGTCCTTATAAGGCCGATCATCGCCTAGTTATTTGGAAAAGATTCGTGTTTTGGAGTGACAATGTCTCAGGGCATGTCTCCCGTTGTTCCAAGCGCTTGAATCCAACTATATAAATGCTATCCCAAAAAGGTCCTATACGATGGGGCTCAGCTGAAAAGAATTGACAACTTTCGGCATTAAGGTCAATTTAGTTCGTAAAATAGTCTTTAGGCCGAAAAGCAATAATTCTAAGTTTATAGTTAAGTTTAGAACGTCCGTATAAGGGCAATTAATTAAGAACAAGTATCCTGTGAATTTTAAGTTAGATTTAATAATTTTTGTCTATTATATACCTAAGTTGATAATTAATAACCAATAAAAATCAATTTAAAAGTCTAAAAAAAAAGGACTAGGAATAGGGTATCCAACAGTTCGCCCAAGTGGACTGTAGCCTTTGTTTTGATTATTAAATTCAAAATTATTATGTCCGTTCTACTTGTATAGCAAAATAGAAACTGTCAAATCTTCAAAGTCGAGAGAAATACTCTCATTTTAAAGAAAATTACGCCAACAATTTTGCGTAAAAAGATGAAAAACGTCAAAGTTTGACTTGAAAAGAAGCAAAAATTTATAGAATTTCGTCATTTGACGTTCATTTTCTTACCAATCGAAATTCTGTGTAAAAAAAAGGAACGAAAGTGCAATTTTCTTTCGTTCGTCTTTTTGCCATTTCCGCAGCACGCGAACGCGTTTGTTAAGTTTCGCACGAAAGTTTATTTAAATTTACGTTTGCATATTAGTAAGCGAACGGACTTATTATGTTTTGTAATAAAAGAGAATTGTTTTTTTATCGAATTTAAGAAGGAATTTGTTCCAATAGTGCTAACGCATGTTCTGAAAAAATAATTGAAAATAATTGCAAAACCGCGATTGAAAAAACGCGAATTCGAATATTTTAGTTTGACGCCTCAATCACAATACTTCAAACTTATGACGATTTTCATCTTTTTATGCAAAAACGTTGCTATAACTTTCTTTGAAATGAGAGGATTCACTCTCGATTTTACGTGAAGTTTTAAGTTTATTTTTATTTATTTTTTTTTTGACAAAGTGTGAACAATAGGTTTCGTTTCACTGGAACTACTTACTGAACTCAGGTTAAGGTTTAAGCGCGGAGTACTAAATCGAAAAAGAAAATAAACCTAGAAGTGGTTTTTTGAAGCACGCTTGACCTCGGGAGTAAGCTGGTGAATGCGTCACGGAAGTGTAGGCAAGCGTACACTTCCGGCATAACGGAAGTTGAGAGGAAAATATAAGTTAGTGAAGATAGAAAGAGAGAGAGTTACGTTTCGTATCATACATTCTTTTGTTACAACTCATAAAATATAGTGGGCGGAAAGGTTCGTGGAATGGGTAAGCACCCTTGAATCTCCTCAATAGAGGGCAATACTAAGCTCTAATTATCATCTATCCAAACCGATCCAAAGGAGAAAGCTATATCTAAAACAGTTGCCGACAGATGGAATTTACCGGAAGTGAGTAAAGGCATTGTGCCCATGAATCGCAGTTCATTATTTGGAAATATAGAGCGTCACCGTCATCGTCAGATTTTCAAGTCGGACGGCAAAAACCAAAGTTTTAGCTAGGGAGCTGAAATTTAAAATATAGAGGTCCCTGATCCTCATGCGTAAATATTTTCAAAATCCGCCCACTGAAACGCCCACAATTTAGAAAAAAAAATAAACAAAGCTTGAGCTAGGGAGCTGAAATTTATAATATAGACTCTCCAGGGGCCCTTGATGCTCATGTGTAAATATTTTCAAATTCGCCCACTGACACGCCAACAATTTAAATTAATGCAACGCTGATGAGCCTACATGTTTACACGTCATTAACTATACCGTGAGTGCAGCGTGGCTCACACCATTTTTATATAAAAGACTTATGATTTAGGGTCGAGTAGGCTCTGAAGAATTAGGAGAAAACTATCAAATGTTGCCACTAATTTCTGCAGGGGATTTCAATATTAATTTCGCGTCCGAAGATGGACAACTCTTGGTAAACTGTCTACAAGCTAAATTAGATCTACAAATGAATAATAACCGAAAAGCACAAGACATGGAACAACAATCGATGCAGTTATCTTTCTGATTTTCGTTTGAAAACATATTTGTTTAAGAATAAATTTGCGTGATTAGCGTGCTAACTTTGGAACAAGAAAAAAGGGGCACTTCCAATCCAGATGAGGTTATAATAGCAAGTGTCAATTTATTCGTTCGATAAAGAGTGACATAATGTTCAGAAAAAAGGTGTTACCATAGACGTAAGTTACAACGATTAGAATTCAAGCAGAAATTGACTCGAAACAATGCTAGTTCTGTTTTATTTAACAATTATATGAAGTTATGTTAATTAACAATATTTATCTTATTTCTCATACCATAAGCCTATTATTTCGGTCTTACAATAAACCACAGTAATTACTGATGTATCCAAAAATGAAAATAATGAAAATAATGAATAACAATAAAAAATCTATTCAAAAATATTAATTTATCAATAAAAATCCAAAATAAATTTAAATATTTGAAGAAAATTAATATATCTATATGCATATACTCACTGTATATATTATACATATATATGGAGCTAAAGAAGTTTTACATCAGTCGTGTGCAGACTCATTTTTTGTGTGATAACATACTTGCAGTTAGGCTGCCAAGCTTCCATCAATTTACTTTGAATTGTTGAATGAAGAACCGTATCTTATAATTGTCACCACGTAAATGGACGCGGTTAGCCACAACCGATCATTAGGCTCCTTTTTCTGTGTTGCTGGTCTATTTTCTATCAAGTTCAGCTTCCGCCTGAAAGGGGGTTTGCTTTTTTATCTATTTTAATGAAAAGACCAACATATTTCTAGTTCGCACAAGTATACATGCAATTTATGGCTATGCCGTTTCTTTAGACGACGCACTTAACAAAATTATAAAAAAAAACATAATATTCTTGAATTGACGACAGTTCAAATCCGACATTCTAAGCATACACTTTGGTCCAGCAATTAGCTTACCCAATCGATATCACCAGTGTTAACCTACTCGTATATAGGTACAATCATTTTTATTTTTATTTTCAAGTGTGGTCTTATTTTATTTTCCATTTAAACGTTCGAAGCAAGTTATTAAATTAGTTACATTGCACAATTATTTATAATTTACCCTAAAATGTTCTGTTACTTTCTGATATATTCGATAACAATCTACAGTTGCATCCCCTCTTCTAGAAATTCTCTTGCATTTACTCGTATTTGTACATATTCCGTTTTGTTAATGTTTTGGCTCTTATCTCATATGCAAAGTGTTATCCATGTTCATTGCTCCTCTAGCAAATTATGAAAAATAATCTATTTCTCGGCCACTTGTATTTAAACCACAGGAATGGTAACAACAAAGCAATAATAAATCTATAACGTGGTAACCTTCGTCTTTTATTCTCGTTGCTGCGTTTCTTCAAATCAAGTTCTTGCTGTGCCAATTTTAATTTTCGTTGTTAAACAGATTTAGTACTTCCATTTCCAAATACTAGTTTGCTGTTGAATTTTTCAAACTCTGATTATTAATTATTAATTATGTAATTATGTTATAGACCAAATGAACTAGAATCAATTGTGAATAAAACGCTGTTCTTTTAAAATTCAGACCCGTACCCAAACACAATCATATCAAAGCGACAGAGCCTAACCAGCATCGCATTGCAATTTTCTGTTATTCCCATGATTGCATTATTCTTACAAAGCTCCGCGCAATACACATACTTAAGTGCCGCATGCTAACCCCTTTAAATGACACAAAATATCTATTAGCTAAATTCGAATTTATGTGACAACACTTTCCATATGACATCTTAGATAGCATGTTGAAAATGTTGGTGCTAGTTGGTGGCGCCAATTCACAATTGGTTGAGATGTTTTCACATTCTTTTCCCTGCAACTTCCTCTTGGGACTTGGATTGGACTAGTTTACCTTTTGATTCGTCCGTCAAAGGCAAGCCTTACGTTTTAGGGTTGAAATTCAATTTGTTTTTGTGACTTGCACTTGAAAATAAAGTCCACTAAAAAAAGGTAGCTTGATAAAGGCAAAATCGATATCCCACAAAGGACTCACTGGGGACTTGTTTGATTATAGAATTACATTGACAATGCTTGACATCATTGAAATTGGTGGTTACCTTTTAGTATGTCTTTGGGTATGGGTACGGGTATGTGTTTAAAAAATACATACCTTTGGATACTCGGACAAAGGCGATAAGCCTTTGCACACACACTCATAGATACCCTCTTATAATGGATTAACGTTAAAGCGAATGCCAATGTTGCGATGTTTCAAAAGCCGTATCCCTTTCAAAGCCTTTCACTGGTTGATTTTACCAACAAACTTGGGGTTTTTTTAACTCAGATGTAGAGATCTGAATATTTTAAGAATGTCTGCCGGTACAGATAAGATCAAAATCCATACAATTCGCATATAACATAAAGTGCACGAGTGAGCTAACACAATACCTTTCTCACTTTTATAAGAATTGGTTTCGAACCACATTTTTTCATTAGGCATTTTCTATTCTCGTAAAATTAAAACATAGGGACGGGCTACAGTCCGCTTGGGCGAACTATGGGATACCCTATTATTATTCCTATTGGGCGTGACAAAAGTCTAAGTATAGTTGAATTGTTAAGAACGCTCTACATATTTTGTTATATAACATTTAAAGGATTTTATCAAAAAAAACGAAGCTTTTGTAAAAAAAAAACGCTCCCTAGCTCAAACTTTGGTTTTTCAATAAAATTGTTTGATTTAATTGTGGGCGGGCTTAAAAAAAAATAACACATGAGCATAAAGGGCTTCTAGATAGTATATATTATAAATTTGAGCTCCCTAGCTTAAACTTTGGATTTTCAAAAAAGTTTTTTTTAAATTGTCAGTAAGAGGATTTTGAAAATATTTACAAATGCGCATAAAGGGCCCTTAGAGAGTATATATTATAAATTGCAGCTCCCTAGCTCAAAGTTTGGATTTTCAAAAAAAGGTTTTTTTTTAAATTGTGGGCGTGTCAGTAGGCGGATTTTGAACATATTTACACATGGGCTTGAAAGGCGCCTAGAGAGTAGGTATATATTATAAATTTCAGCTCCTTAGCTCAAATTTTGGTTTATCCAAAAAAATCTTTTATTTAATTGTGGGCGTGTCAGTGGGCGGATTTTGAAATTTTTATCTCCCGAGCAGTTTTAGGAGTCATAGATTATGTGTACAAAATTTCAACTTCATAGCTCAAAATTTGATTTTATCCAAAATTTTGTTTTTTTGAGTTTGTGGGCAAAAATTCGTAATCTTGATTATTTCGGGACCCTAGAGAGTATATGGTTAAAATGTCAGCTCTCTAGGCCTAATTTTTGCCGACAGACGCACGGACGGACGGACGGACCAACGGACATGGCTAGATCGACATTACTATCGATGCTGATCATAAATATAGTAACTTTTAGGGTTCTACGGGCAATATTAAGGTATGTTACAAACTATGCGTCAAAATTAATATATCCTTAGAATAGGGTATAAAAAGAATAGTAACAATGTGGATTACATGCACAACATGAATAATGATGTAAAATCTGTCGAATATGTTTAAGTACCTACTTTGTGATACAAATCAGCATTTTTCGTATAAGCAGTTGATAAATATGACCAGCAGGCTTATTTTGCAAGATAAGCCTGGCATTTGGTCGTATATTGTAACCAGAAGTTTCTTGCGTTTGTCACAAAAAGACCGAAATATTCATATCTTATTAACTGCATTTTTGAGGTAAAATATTCAAGCAAAATGCGAAAATCCACAAGCCCTTATTTTGGTTAAGAGTTCTGGTACCGATTTTGAAAAAAGATTTTTTGATCCTAACAGTTCTGTCTCTAATAAACTGTGATAAACTTTATTTTAAGGTACTAGCCAGGAAAACAGATCAGCCCTTCCCTCGTTTTTTATTGGGAATCGAAAAACCACAAGCACTTATTTTGGTAAGGGGTTTTGATAACGATGTTGAAAACTTTTTTTTTTATCGAAGCTCTTACGATTTTGTCTGTAAAGGACCCAGTCAGTTGTTGCTCTTGAGCCTTAGCTTGAAAAGTCGCCTGCAATCAGAGGGGGCTGATAATTTTTGTTGAGGTCAAACCGGTAAACCTAACGGGCGGAACATTTGGAAAAGGCAGCTATGTGGGAGGATTATTGTTCTTTTAATCCCGATCATAACCTCGCAGCTATTTTTTTTGTAAATGTTTCATAATTTTTAAAACCGTTCAAAAATCTGAAAAATCCTTTTGCGGAAACGAAAATCACGTGTAGGTTGAACTTTATTAATTTTATGATTTTTCTTTCCAACAAGGTCATAAAATGTACCAACCCCTTTTTTGTATCAGTTGTTACAGGACAAAATTATGCAAAATTAAGCTGTTATGACATTTTGAAGGTAATAAAACACTAAGGATTGGTTTTAAAAAAAATTAATTTTAAGTTTTATTTTTAGACCTTTACAGTTAATAGTAATGGGTACTGGCTTCGGATTGTTGAATCACTTCAAGTAAGTTGTTATGTAGAGATTCATAAAGTGTCCATAAACAATTTAGGGTAATTTCGGACCAGGCTCGTTTTATTCCTTCAATTATCTCGTCCGTATTACTAGATTGGTTTCCTGTTTTGTAGGCTTTCCTTGAAAGCCACCCTCACGCGTTTTCCATGAGGTTCAGGTCAGGCGACTATTGTGGTCATATCATAGTTCCCCATTTTGGGTAAGACTCCAGTCTTTTATTGTCCATTGTCAGCATTATCCTGAAGAAAAGTCCATCGTTGTCCACCAAACAATTCGGAAAAATCAGGGAAAGCTCTTTCCAGTATAGATTTGTAGTAATTGCGGTCATACTTGAGCTTTGAAAATCCTTTTCTACTGTGCCGTAACAGCCAATTGCTCCCCATACCATATATTCACCTCGCTTGCTGTGTCTTTTATCCAGTGGTATTTTGTCCATCCTCAAATCATGGAAATTCTAATTGTACTCATCAAGTGCATTCAAATTGAACAAATTATCTTTGAAAAAGACGACGAATCGCCACTCTAGACTCCACCTGATGTGTCTTATTCCTAAGTCATTTCGCTGACTCCAAAGTGTTTCATTCAGTGGTGGCTTCATCTCAATATGGCTCACTTTTTTATCACGCGGTAAACAGTCAGTTTTCGCTGGCGTTAAACTCAGTTTAAACCTGGTTTTTACTGTAGAGAGCCTTCAATTGGAAGCAGTTCTAAATATTGGACGCCGTTTTTGAGATGTTGTTGACTGCTTAGATGTCATTCGCGATTTTCTCCATTATTTTCATAGACTTTTTGGTAGTTATGTACAACTTTAAGTCCTCTTTCAATGTTTACGCTTTAAAGCGGATACATTGTCCGCGCTCCTCGTAAAATCGAATTTGGGCTTTTTCTCCCTCAGGATTTCCTTTTCCGTAGTTGTTGATACAATAGAGAGATGTCTTAGATAGATAGATAAATTTAATTCGTTTGAATCATTTAATTATATTTGTTATGGCACGTTTTATATTTTTATTTTTATGAAGGAAATTTTTCTGAGAAATATACATCAGTTTGAAGGAAAATACGAACAAAAACCTTCAATATATTGAGGAGAGGAAAAAAAACTATTGTTTATAGCTACACACAATAAATAGAAAAATAAACTTGTAATTAAATAAGTAATTATAAATAATAAAGTAATACGGAAGTAATGAATAAAAAATAAATAAATAATAGAAAAAAATATATAGGTAGGTACCTATAATAAATAAATAATAAATAGATAATCAATAAATAAAACATAAATAATAACTTAGTAATAAATTGTAAAAAGAAAAAAAAAATAGATACTAAATAATAAATATATTAAATAAATAAATAAATAAATAGATGGATATTACTTAAATTTAAACTCTTACAAATAAATGACTAGATTGTGTGAGCTTACGATAGAGCGATATAGAATAAATAGTTACAAGCAAATGTATTTATTTACTTTAGGTAAAAAAAATGTATGTACGTACATAAACCAATAAGTTAATAGACAATAAGTAAATAATTTAACATGTAAATAACACCTAACATGACATTTATAAAAAGCGAAAAATAAGTACATTGGAGCGACAAAGTGCTCAACTTAAAGTATTCAAATTATTTACGAGGGTATTGTCAGCAAAGCTGCATCTAGTTTTGAACGCTATATTTAGTTTATCGATTCTATTACCAATCAATTCAACATTCGCTCTTTCATGAATATCAAGGGTTGAGTGGTGCCAAGGTAAGTTTAGCATCATTTTCAACAATTTGTTTTGGGACACTTGCAATTTTTTATATGACATCTTGCAGAGTCGCCCCACACCTGACACCCGTATAGCAAGATTGCTTGGAAGATTACTTTGTGCAAGATAATTTTGTTGTCGGTGGATACTAGGCATTGCCTACTTATGAATGGATACAACATTTTTATTGCTATCCATAGTTTTTTTATTGTCTTGTTTATGTGGTCCTTAAATTTGAGTTTAGAGTCCAAATAAATCCCAAGATATTTTACAAAGGGCTCCCAATCTTTATAATTCCATTTTGGAACTGCAACGGGCTGCTGGGGAGAAAACAAGACTTTCATTTTCGCGTGAAAAAGATGGCTTGGGTTTTCTCTTCATTAAGTTTTATTTTCCATCTGTGATAAAATTTGATCAACACTACCATTGCATTTTCAAGATTCCTCTCAATATTGAGAGCGAATTCATGCGATGAAAATATTGCGGTGTCATCTGCAAATACAGCCAGATCACAGTTGTTTATTGTTGGCAAGTCAGATATATAAATATAATATAAGACTGGGCCCAAAACTGAGCCTCGTGGAACACCTGCATGGACAAATTTTAAATCTGAAACACCACTGTTGACATTTACTTTAAATCTAAGACTGGACAAAATACTTTGGACAACTTTACAGATATACGGTGGGAAGTTAAGGTTAATCATTTTGTATACCAGACCCTCATACCAAACAGAATCAAATGCCTTTTTAAATATCAAGTAAAACCATGCCTGTGGATTTTCCTTGTGTGCGATTTTATTTAACGGAATTGCATGTTCTAAGCACCTGGTGGGAAGTACTATGATGCCGCCTAAACCCAAATTGCACGTTAGGATAGATATTGTGAATATCTATGAACTTTAGGATTTGTTCTTATAATACTTTTTCATAATATTTTACTTAAGTTACTTAGCAGGCTGATTGGCCTACAACTTTCCGGTCTTACTGCTGGCTTAGCCGGTTTTAATATTGGCTACACTTTGGCCATTTTGCAAGCATCCGGAAAGTATTGTACCTTTAGATATGCGTTTATTATGAATGCAATAAATTTAATACCTGCTCTAGGTAATTGCTTTAGATAAACGTTTCTAATCAAGTCCTGGCCACTTTTTCTTAATTTGCAGGTTCTTTACTAAAAATTCTATATCTTCCCCGGTAATATAGATAATAGAGAGATATCTTGAACTAATTCAATACCAACGGTGTCAGTTCCTTTCTCTTTCTTTGTTGATTTTTCCATTTTGAGTCCATTTTCACTCTTTCACTTGCACCCTTGAATATTCACTTCCAAATGGCAGCGTGAAAAAAAATATTTATATGAAAGATGTTAACGCATGGTTTCACTTTTTCGCAGAAAGAGAAACAAAGTGGAGGTAAAAGGTGAACATATTTTTGTTTGATTTCTTCACAAAACAAGAATTGGCCCTCTACACTACAATTTAGACTAATTGATACATCTTCTTCACCTAGCGTACCATTTCCTTTTTATCTGTGGTATATTTCCCGTGTCTTCGCTTTTTTTTCATTCAACCAACTACTCGACGACATTTAAATGCGCTACTGACGCAGTCTGCAAAATTAATTATCATCTTCTGAAAAAATGTATCACTATTACTCTGCTCCTGCAGCCTTCCATTCACAGTCCAACAGCCAACTGTTGACACAGTCCCGATCGATTTTTCATCTCTCAAAATTAGAAATCAATCCCCAGTCTTTCAACCGCCACTACAGCGGAGGAGTAAAAAAGAACAACATTGAATGACAAGTCAACGCATCAGTATGGCATCATTAGTCATTTTTAATGATTGAATGATTTTCAGGCATTTTCACAGAAGAACATGAAAATCCCCCATGTCAGGGCAAATCATTACAAATGACCGCGCGTACGTAAACACACTATATTTGAGTTCGCCAAAAATAGAAACGACGAATGTACATGTACATCCTGTGCGTCAAGGACTTGTATTCGAAATAGTAGACCGCCACGCAAACAGCATGTGTTAGAAACGAGCTACCGTACCGCTAGAAAAATACAGTATATCCTTAAAAAAACCCCTATTTATCAATTCAACAGTGACAACGTACTTTCTGTCAAAAACGAATTAATAATAATTTTCTCCGAGGACACAATTCATAATTTAATTTACCTTGAAAGGAATCCATCGCTGGGAGTGTGTGTAGCAGGAGCTCAACTAAAAACAGAATCATCGAAGGATGAAAAAGAAATTATCTTTTCGCAGGAAGAGACATCAGTACATCCAATTTCCCATTTCCATAAATTTTGATTTTTCATAGCAAACACACGCCACAAGGACTCTGCAGAAAAGTACGTCTACATGCAATGGATGTGAATTATTCGACACGTGTCGAACTGTCACTGGTGTCGCACTTGGGGGGTGACAGAAAATTGATCACACAAAGGTGAGGATGCTCAAAGGATGAGTTCAAGGTTTATTTTCATTCAATGATTCATTGGATGAAAGGATATTATTTTATTTGCAGTCTCTAGGGGAAATCCATGAGGGTTGTAATTATTCTTTTAAGTTGGGAAGATTGCGCATACTAAAAATGCAGTCCAAGAAGAGGTAAAGCTAGAGACGAAAAGTATAACCGCGATTGCCAAGTGTGCCGTCAGATGAAATGTAGAGAGCTAAAAACGGTGCATTGCCAGAGACGCCCCTCAAGTATTTGAACCACCTGGTTGATAGTAAACGAGTACCCAGGGGTACAGGTTGTGTAGTGAACCATTATTACCTTCGTCTTTGGACAATTGACTCCAAATTTTTTTTTTTTTTTTTTTATAATTTGCTTACGCTAAAGGGATTTTTTTCCATTGTTACAGTACCCTTATAATGCTAAGAACACAGTGTAAGCTACTTGGTATTAGAAAGAATAGAGAGATAGGAAAGAAGTGCAGTTGGGTGCAGTTGTAGGGTTTTTCTCCACGGGTGGTGTCTAAGTTACTTAGGTATCACAAAGGGTCTACATTGACCTAAGTGTGACGGGCGCAGGATTATCTTGCCCCGTCAGCCCAGTAACCTAACGTAACCTACTTAGGGAGATTACGATTTCATGTATTCGGTATAAAGTAATGGACTTGGCCGGGATTCGAACGCACGACCTTCCATTCCGTAAGCGAATACACTACTACTGCACCATTGCCACCCGCGAAATGACTCTTCATCGTTCTTCATCGTTCATGCATTCATCTACACCAGGCCAGAATGCTTAAAAGCCTTCACTATTAAGTCTACGAGTCAAATCGGTTGAAAGGTTATACAAACCTTAATCAATTGCCTTTTCTTTTTATTGCTATCGGCTTCGCAGCATCGCCGTTGGAATTGATAAAGTCAAAGCTTTATATAAAAAAAATACTAAAAAATACTAAAATACCCCAAAAGCATATTTTTTGTGGCTCCATCGGCTAGTCCCGTTTACACTTTAAGTCTCGAGTTTTCACATGTACATCAATCACGTTTTAGAGTTATTTAAGCATGATGAAAGACTGTTAATATCATACAGCTTTTATATAGCTCAGAGGCGGTTTTACCAGATGTTTTGGAAATACATAACATGTACTGTTACAAACCTGAATACAACCATCATTGCTATTTGCTTTTGAATGCAGCCGCCGTTTTCAATTGTCAGAAGAATGAGAATTTGAGAGGGCATTTTTTGGTCACAGAAGATGGCTGAGTTTTACGGCCACTTCATCCACCCTACGTTTAGGCGATAATTAAAGTCGTCATCACAGCTTGCTTTGCTCTCTTCAATTCATATAAATGTCTGGAATTGGTAGGAGTAAATCAGAGAACGGGCAATACAAGTATTCTGTTTTCTAATACGATACTTGTTGATGCTTCCCATCTTAAAATCTATTATATATTTTGCTGTTGTATGAATTACTTTTTCAATCTACTCGTAGTAACCTTAAATATTTGCTATAATTTTAGAAAATTTGAATTTGTCATCACTTAGAAACTTAATTGCATGAACTTTCTATGTTTAGTTGTTGTGGAATCCAAGCCAATAAACATAGAATCGATCTCTTTTGATTTGAAAATTCTTCCTAGTCGTCTTCGTTGTTGCCGCATTTTTTTTAAAGTTGATATCGCAATTTAATTAATAGTTGAAAGTCCAACAAATTCTTTGGACAATACCCATTCCTCTCCAAAATTCCACCCATACATCAAGAGCTCGTTTCAGTGACGTTTGATCCTCGCTAATGATCGTCAGCCAAGAATAATTGTGGCGCTTTGGAGTCTGTCTCTTTTTCTTCAAGCAAATAATCAAGGACTATAATAAATATCAAGGGATCAACTTTTATTGCGAACTTCTTGTTGACACCAGCGGGCCAACTTACTGTTGTCTTTACTCCCTCATACATGTCCACGATTATCTCGATGTCTTAGCACCACCCTTAACAGATCCATTGGTTCTCGATCAAACGCCTTTTCAAAATCAACCAACACCATATGCGAATCCTTTAAGGAATCGTGTTATTTTCCGCATTCGGCTTTCTAATATACCCGCTGAACGATCATCATGGTGTGTGACATCAGCTTGATTGAACGTTAATTGTCACAGTCTTGCGTATTGCCCTTTCCTTTGTAAAAATTACGAAGAAAACTTTTCCTCCACTAGTTAGGCATTGGATCGCCCATCATCAGTTTGGAGCTGCCAACCTGCTTTTCGTTTTTTGGACTCTTTGACAGCCTTCCTAACTGCTGCGACAGTTATATCGTGTACTTTTTCATTCTTAGGAACGGCTCTCGGAAAATATATCCGAGGAAAATGTTCTTGACCATTGTTAATGAACTTTTTCGAACGGATTTTCTGGGCATTTCTCCATCTCTGAGAGGCTATTTGGAAAATGGTTGTGCTCTTGTTCAAGCTTTTTTGTCAGAGTTCGGGGACAGCCTCGATTCTATCAGCAGCCGAAGAAGGAATATCTTCTAACTCCCGATACAGACCCTCCGCACACTTTGCTTGAATTTGAGGGGACCTTCTGTTTGCGAGCCTCTTGCGAAGTCTGTGTTCCGATTCGAGGCGATCTTTATCATCTCCATGTTTAGTTGAGCACTTTGACCAGGCTTTGAATGTCGCTTTCTTGTGATTTATCACTGCTTTAGCTTCATATGTCCACCACCGTGTTTCTTTGCCGTGTTGATAGTGTCCTTTTGAAGCCCTTAGCAGTGATTTGGCTCTATCCAAACAAGGTCACCAATTGTTCTCCAAAAAGAAATTCAAATAACTTTTTTTTTAATCAATCTATTTAATTTTTTTTTATTGTATAGAAAATCGAATTTTATTTTATAAAACTAATTGTTTTTGAAGATGGAAGACCGTCAATGACCTCTATACTCATCTACGCATATGCGACACCTGATCAGAAAATTATTCATTGCGGCCTGAAGGGTTGAAGTCGGGATCGCATCAATTATTGTTTGAATGACTGCTTCAATTCAGTCAAATTCCTTGGTTTCGTTTTGTACACCTCTTGCTTGACATAACCCCATAAAAAGAAGTCTGGTGCAGTCAAGTCGGGTGACCTTGGAGGCCAGAGGAAAGACGAGTTTCTGGATATTAATTTGTTTGGGAATTCTCGTTAGAGCTCCGCCATAACCGGTCTGGCTAGGTGTGAAGTTGCTCCATCTTGCTGGAATCAAATGCTGTTGAAACGGATACTTCTTCGGCGCAGATCTGGGTAAAAAAAACTCCATCAACATCTTTAAATAAACGGTCCCCATTGATAGTTACTTTTACAGCGTTTTCTTCAAAGAGGTATGGCCCCACAATGCACCTTAATGAAACTGCGCACCACACAGTGACTCGTTCTGGGTGCAGTACCGTCTCATGGAGTATTTTTGGATTGGATTCAGCTACACGGTAATTTTGCTTATTTACATTGCCGTTTAGATCAAAATGGGCCTCATCAGACATAAACAAGCATTTTATCAAGGTTATGCCTTCTTCGGTCATTTCAATCAATTTTTGGCAAAATTCCAGGCGAATAGGCAAATCCGAAGGGTTAAACTTGCTTGCAATTTGGACTTTGTACGGAAACAAGTTCAAGTCATCACGAATTATCCGTTGTAATGACCGTCTGCTAACCCCAATTTGCGCCGATAAGTTTCGAGTCGAAGCGCTTGGATTTGCCTGAATTGACAATGTTACAGCCGCGCTTGTGTCTTCAACCAGAACATAGGGATCTCGATGGTACGGTCTTCGTGCGATACTTCCAGATTCGGCAAACATGTGTACCAGCCTCATAATGGTAATTACTGTGGTTGATTGTAAGACTGAGACAATTTGCTTATGGCATGAGAAATAAGATACATATATTTTCAAATGAAAATTAGAAAGATAACTTCATCGATTGTTGTTCCATGTCTTGTGCTTTTCGGTTATTATTCATTTGTAGATCTAATTTAGCTTGTAGACAGTTTACCAAGAGTTGTCCATCTTCGGGCGCGAAATTAATATTGAAATCCAATGCTGAAATTAGTGGCAACGTATGATACTAGGCTAAAACGGCCCCATACAGGGGTTACCTTCCAACCACTTTCATGGGAGGGGATCTAAAATTTTACGCCGAATCCGAACGGCAAATTTCAGGTGTTCGCAAGAGATGCCAACAAAACGCGGTCCCCCATCTAAGTACTAACCACGCCCTACGTCGTTTAAATGCGGTGATCGAACGAGAACCGATTTATTCGGCGTGGCAAGGTCGTTGGTTTGGCAACGTGTGATAGTTTTTTAATAATTCTTAAGACCCTACTCGACCGTAAATCATTTGTCTTTTACATAAAAACTTTATAATATTATTAACTGTGTTATTGGGCGAAATGTAAACAACTACCATTATGTTTGTTTAATTCGAGGGCCATCTGTACGAAAAAAGACGAATTATGGAACTGCGATTCATGGACACAATCACCCCTATCGTAGAATCCGTCGGATCTGATATTCACTTCACTTATTCGATTCACGTGAACAGAAAATTGCTATCGTGGGATCCGTCGGATACTCTCCCTTACCGACCAATATTCAAAATTCAATTGTGACAGCTCATTTCAAACACATTTGTTTTGTAAAAATTAAATTCATTGAAAAGAAAATAAGTTTTGTGTGAAAATGGATAGCGTTGCATTGTTTTTTAATGAGAGATCGTCTTTAGACAGAAAAAGGCGTTCGCAGTTAAGTGCAAGAGCGGAAACGTTATGGAACTACCAGAAGCAACGTAAGATTTTATATACCAATTTTGTCTTTAAACTAATTCCTACTTTTTTACTTAAAGGTTTATAAAATGCTTCAGGCTTAATAAAACAGCATTTTCATACGTATTGGATGTTTTAACATCGGAGCTAGCCCTTGCAATCAAAGTCCTCAATCTCTCCAACACATAAGTTAGCGGCGTGTTGACGATTTTTTGCAGAAGGTTCCTACCAATATGGTGTAGGAAAGGACTATAATGTTTGTATAGCACAATCAACATTTTCGGAGGTGTTGAATATTTTGGAGAGAAAATTGTGCCCCATTTGGATTAGTTTAAATATGTCTGCAGCTGAAAAAATTTAAAGCAAAACCTTTTTTATGAAAAGTGCCAGATTCCTGCCGTGATTATGTGCGTGGATGGAACACACATTGCTATAAAGAAGCCTTCGGAAAATTCTCATCTCCTCTATTATAACGGAAAAGGATTTTATAGTTTGAACACCTTGCTGGTGAGTTTTTCTTGTTGTATTCCATTTATTTTTTTCTTTAAACTCTTTTTTTAAGATTTGTGACAATAAACAAATAATAAGATGTGTTGATGCAAAGTATCCAGGATCAAATCACGATTCTTTCATATGGAACAACACCGATGTCAGTATGTATTTTCATTCCCTGTATCAAAACGGGGACAGAAATACCAGACTTCTAGGTAAAATTAACTTCTAAAAATAATTATTTTCAATTAATTTGTATTGTAGGTGATGCAGGATATCATCTTCAACCATGGCTTTTGACACCTTTCAGATCGGTACAACCAAATTCTCCTGAAAGCAGATTTAATAAGCACCACAGCAAAGGTCGAAATATTGTCGAAGGGACAATTGGCATCCTTAAAAATCTGTTTAGGTGCTTAATGGGTGTGCGAACGATGCATTACAGTCCTAAAAAAGCAGTGCAAATTGTAAATGTTTGTTGTGCCTTGCACAACATTTGCATACACTTCAATGCACATTGTGAAGGAATGGAGCAAGATCTCAATGCTGAACTGGAGTATGAAGGCGAGATGAGAGATTTGCAGTTATCGCAATTGGTAAATGAAGCTACAGAAATACGAAGTGAAATAATGGAATCAATGTATTTAAATATGTAAGAGATTAAAATTCAAACTAATTTATTCGGAGTTGTTTTTTATATTTATTTAACAAAATATTGGAAAAAACATGCTAATGTAACATGCTAATGTAGGTTAGGTTAGGTTAGGTTTATGTGGCTGTCGGCAGAAGCCGACACACTTAGACCAATTTTAGGTCCATTGTGATACCACGTATGTATTATCTACCTCAACTCTGTAGATGGGACTGGCCAACGACACGCGGCTGTTCTCGAACGGTCACTCGACGTGGTATGGTCGTTGGTTAAACATGCTAATGTAAGTAAAGAAAAATATTACGCTATATTTTGTAGGTATTTCAAGATTTACTTCACTCTTGCGTTTGTTTTAAAAATAAAATAACATAACATAAAACATAAATAATGAAAATAAGAAAAGTGCAATCAAAGCTCGATTTACGCAAATGTTCGAATTCCGCACAAAGTAAAATATTTGCACTACCGCTCGATTTCCGCACACAATTGTGCGAAAATAGAGCCCTTAATGTAAATGCGAGATTTCTTTGAGCATTTATACTATTAAAAAAATGTCCTTTAATGTTCCGTTAGTTTTCCATCAAGATGCTATCATGATGTTTAACGGCACTCTAAGATGGGCTGAAGAAAATAGCAGAAGTTTTCAAGAAATATCCCTTTTACAAAATTTACGCGAAATAGCCGTAAAAATGAACAAAATTTAAACAGACAAAATTGGACGATTATTTTAGTATTGGGTGTAATAAGACAAATTGACTATAAATAAATGCGTTTTAAACTATCATTTAGTGTGTAGACATGATTTTTCTTATGTTTTATGTTTGTTTTGTAAACATTCGAATAGCGCACATTCTCAATTTGCGCAAATGGCCTAAATTTTACCTAGTGCGCAAATCGAGCTTTGCCTGTATCTTTAAAGGTACACTTGTAATGGTAACATAAAAAAAATTTAAATTATATCACACTTCATTTTTTAATTTCAAAAATAGGTAATGCACATAGTTAAAGTAAAACAAAGTATATACATAACGCTTTTAACATATGTACATATGTGGGTAGCACCTAGTGTAAGAATTAACTTTTGGATCTCCAGCTCCAACAATTTTTGTTTACTAATTAATTTTTGTTTTGCAATCTCCTCCATTTGAGCATTATGCCTTGCAATTTCAATCTTGAGATCCTTTGTTTCTCTGTAGATCTTGTCCAGGTATTGTATGATGCTGGTATTGGAGTCCACCGCATTTTCTTTCTGGCTCTCTAAGGCCTTAACGACCTCCTTATAAAGATTTTCCTGTATGGATATTTGCTTCGAAAGAAGATCCGCTTGTGAGAGTTGCCTGGCAGTTTTTTTGTTTATTTTCTTTAGGCATTTCGAATTCATCGACTTCAGTAGCATCAACCTCCTCATTTTGACTTAATCGCAGTCGTTTCGGACAGGGAAGCTGCTCACTTACTTGGGTAGGCACTCCATAACTCCTTGCCCCTTCTACTCCTTCAGCTGACTCAGTCAGTTGAACCAAATTTATAACGTCTTCCTCCTCTGGATTGAATGGTAAGGTTACATTTGGTCCACCACCTGTAGCCTTCATTTCTTTTCGATTTGAGGCCAGTTTTTTTTCAGGTGGGATTTATGGTCGCTCCGAACCTGCAACAATACATTTTGTGTAATAGATGATGAAAACAAAATTATGTGTCAATTACCTTCTTCCATTCGATAACCTCCTTACATGGAGGACATAAAATGTTTAATTTAATTTGGAGATTCCTCCGAAATTCCCGTATATCCTCTGGCGGTCTTTTGGAGTTATTTTTAGCAATGTCCGGACTATCCTTCATTGCACATATTAGTGCCTTAAACTGCTCTCTATTCGTAGTTTTTTTCCTTAAAATAAAGAAATGAGAAAGAACATAAAAATAAGAAAACAAATACAAAAAAATTATTGCCTACATTTTTCACGACTCGCGTCAGTTTTGCAGCACAGTTCACAAAATTACAAACAAATCCGCAATGCGAAAACTGCGGATGTCAAATGCATAGATAGATTCGATCCGTTCGTTTTCCACGATACAGTGAATCTCATTCACGTTACCGACATGTGAATGGTTCACGTCTGCGAATTACACGATAAAAATTGTTCACTATTAGCGGATCGTTACCCACGACGGATTCAACGATAGGGCTGAATGACTTTACTCACTTCCGGTAAATTCCATCTGTCGGTAACTGTTTTAGATATAGCTTTCTCCTTTGGATCAGTGTGGATAGATGATAAGAGCTTAGTATTGCCCTCTATTGAGGAGATTCAAGGGTGCTTACCCATTCCACGAACCTTTCCGCCGACTATATTTTATGGGTTGTAAGAAAAGAGTTAAAAGTAGTCACGTAGATTTTCATATTCCAAGACATCGGTATAAAAGCAATATATCTTGGTTGCTGTATAATGGGTAATTATGTTAACATATAGTTATATTACATATTATAGTGTTTAAATAATCATAGTCTGTAAGCTCGACTTGTAGATGAAAGTTAAATAAATAAATAAACATAGGGGCGGGCTACAGTCCGCTTGGGCGAACTGTTGGATACCCTATTCTTATTCCTATATCTCATAAGTGGGCGTGACAAAAATTTAAAGGATTTTATCGAAAAAACTAAGCTTTTGTAAATAAAAACGCTCCCTAGCTCAAACTTTGGTTTTTCAATAAAATTATTTTATTTAATTGTGGGCGTGTCAGTAGGCGGATTTAAAAAAAATTTAAGTATGAGCATAAAGGGCACCTAGAGAGTATATACTATAAATTTCAGCTCCCTAGCTCAAACTTTGGACTTTCAAAAATAAAAATAAAATAATTGTGGGCGTGTCAGTAGGCGGATTTTGAAAATATTTACACATGAGCATAAAGGGCCCCTAGAGAGTATATATTAAAAATTTCAGCTCCCTAGCTCAAATTTTGGTTTTTCAAAAAAAATATTTTATTTAATTGTGGGCGTGTCAGTGGGCGGATTTTGAAAATTTTATGTCCGAAGCAGTTTTATGGGCCAAAGATCATATATAAAAAATTTCAGCTTTCTAGCTCAAAATTCAATTTTTCCCAAAATTTGTTTTATTTAATTGTGGGCGTGTCAGTGGGCGGATTTTGAAAATTTTATGTCCCAATCAGTTTTATGGGCCATAGATCATATATAAAAAATTTCAGCTCTCTAGCTCAAAATTCGATTTTTTCCAAAATTTTGTTTTTTTGAGTTTGTGGGCGTGTCTGTGGGCGGATTTCAAAAATTCTTAAACTTGATTATTTCGGGACCCTAGAGAGTATATGGTTAAAATTTCAGCTCTCTAGGTCCAGTTTAAAGGCCTAATTTTTGCCGACGGACGGACGGACGGACGGACGGACGGACGGACGGACGGACGGACGGACATGGCTAGATCGACATTACTATCGATGCTGATCATAAATATAGTAACTTTTAGGGGTCTACGGGTAATATTAAGGTATGTTACAAACTATGCGTCAAAATTAATATACCCCTAGAATAGGGTATAAAAAGAGTGTATGATACGAAACGTAACTCTCTCTCTTTCTATCTTCACTAACTTATATTTCCCTCTCTACTTCCGTTTTGCCGGAAGTGTACGTTTGTCTACACTTCCGTGATGCATTCACCAGCTTACTCCCCAAGTCAAGCGTGCGTAAAGAAGTTTTACTTCAAAAAGTTATTACGTTTTGTTTTGGCAGCACGATTCGTATGCCACCCTGTATTTAGAACTATTAGATCATGCTTAGAATATCCTCACCCAGAAAGTTCCTTGGTGACATATTCCAGTCCTCCATGGCAGTCTTCATAGTCTTCGTTTGACTTCCGGACTTGTCCGTTCAATTCCCTGCGAACGAACGAAAGTTCTTCTTTTGGCATGTTCTTGATGAGGTTGTGAAAATATAGCCAGAATGCATCTTTTACTCTCTGCTTACATCAATTTCACCTTGCATCATCAGTTTGAGATGACATCAAACGATCACTGGACTTTGGAATGGTCAAGACGCTGCTAAGTAGCTCTGTTGCAAGAACAATACCGATTCCGTTCCTTCCCTGGTCCGTCACATAGTAGAACATCTTGAAAGGTTTTGACCTAACGTCCAAAAAACGCGCCCGACTCGCGGCGTTTCGCCATTTCGTTTCTGGAACACATGTATGTATGTGCAATATGTCAACTCGCCTTCTAACCACCATCTCTTCGAGCTCGTAGCTACGACCACTCATACTTCCAACGTTCCAACTTGCTACCATTAGGTTTCGCCTAAGTTAAGGCTTTACTTGGTTATTCCCCGGAAACCGAATAGCTCTGACCCGAGCATTTCTGCCCTTCCCAGGAATACTACCACGATAAGTAGAGCCTGGCGGGGTAGTGCGTTTCCTATTAGCGTTCCGTTCATTTGCCAAGTGCTTTAGTTTAAAATTTCTTGATCTAGCTTTTACGACACAGGCGATCCCCAGTCGTGCCAACCCACGGATTTGCATGCACACTTGCGGGACAGCGTTAAGATGTTTAATGTGTCGCTAGGCTCGCCTGTATGTTTAAATTGCCAAGATGTGATTATCCTCTTAGTCGCCTCTAATGAAATGCGCTGTTTATCGGGGTCAGCTGTAGTAATATTCTTAGCCCGACCCTACACGGAGCATTGAACCAGTAGAAATAATAATTACATCAAAATGTGAACGTACATAAAATGCATTAAATACCAGTTTTAAAAGTTCCAGTTTGCTATCGAAATCGCTATTCAAATAAGCTTTATAAAAAATAAGGTGCACCACTGGGTCGTACGAAAACTTTCTCGTTTGTATAAGAATTGTTTTCGGATAATATTTTCTCTTTAGGCATTTTCTATACTAGTAAGATCAGTAAAAAAGGAATCGGTTTAATGTAGATTATAATGTAGAATGCTATATTTGATTTGTCTTAATAGAATTGAAAAAATGTTGTTTCAATTAAAAAGCAATTTTTATTTAAAAAATGGAAGTTATGTTGCCGCAACATGTATATTTAAACACATTTTAAAATGTGGTGATTTTTCTTCTATACTTGTTTATTACAGCAATATAACCTATAAAGTATCCGTTGTTATAATACAGGGTACGGCAACCTATCTTCCTTCATTGAAATGCGGGGCATTCAGGCCGAAGTGGTCGGAGCGGGGCGTGGTTCTTAAGTTATACGTCCTTTCAGGTCAAGACAGTCGACATAATGCGTTGGAACAGTGAGGAGCGCGCATTTTCTGTCGAGTCCTACTTTTCGAACGGATGTTCTGTTATTGCAACCCACCGCGCCTACCCACAAAGCTTGAATATAGTTCCATTGCGCCCTGTCCCGGACCGGGAATCAATTTTTACAAAGGTCTCTATATTTAAATAACCCAAGTGTGACAATACGAAGAATTGCAGTCACTCGGGCCATCGGGTCATCTAAGAACATTCAGGCAGTGAGAGCTTCAATTTCGCAATGCGACCGGCGTTCTACGCGTAAACATGCGACTGCCCTTGGGCTCTCCGATCGTTCATTGAAGCGAATTTTTCAGTTAATTGCCATCCGTACAAGTTGGCGTTTGTACAAGCACTTTCCAAAAGCGGTGCAAATTCTCTGACGAACGCATTTGAAGCGCTTCTCGTAAACGTTCCAGAGGACGCAATAGTTTTTTTCAGTGAAGAAGCCCATTTTCATTTGAGTAGATGCGTCAACAAACAGAACATGCGCTACTGGGCTGACAACATCCCCGAGAACTGCATCGAATGCCTTTGCTTTCACCTAAAGTCACAGTGTGGTGTGCAATTTCCTTAGCAATGATTTTTAATCCTTGTTTTTATACCCTATTCTAGGGGTATATTAATTTTGACGCATAGTTTGTAACATACCTTAATATTGCCCGTAGACCCCTAAAAGTTACTATATTTATGATCAGCATCGATAGTAATGTCGATCTAGCCATGTCCGTCCGTCGGCAAAAATTAGGCCTTTAAACTGGACCTAGCGAGCTGAAATTTTAACCATATACTCTCTAGGGACCCGAAATAATCAAGTTTACGAATTTTTGAAATCCGCCCACAGACACGCCCACAAACTCAAAAAAACAAAATTTTGGAAAAAATCGAATTTTGAGCTAGGAAGCTGAAATTTTTTATATATGATCTATGACCCCTAAAACTGCTCGGGATATAAAATTTTCAAAATACGCCCACTGCCACGCCCACAAAAAAATAAAACAATTTTATTGAAAAACCAAAATTTGAGCTAGGGAGCTGAAATTTTTAATATATACTCTCTAGGGGAGCTTTAAGCTCATGTATAAATATTTTCAAAATCCGCCCACTGACACGCCCACAAATAAATAAAACAATTTTTTTGAAAATCCAAAGTTTGAGCTAGGGAGCTGAAATTTATAATATATGGTCTCTATGGGCCCTTTATGCTCATGTGTAAATATTTTCAAAATCCGCCCACTGGCACGCCCACAATTATTATTATTATTTTTTTTTGAAAATTTAAAGTGAGCTAGGGAGCTGAAATTTATAATATATACTCTCTAGGGGCCCTTTATGCTCATGTGTTAATTTTTTTTAAATCCGCCTACCGACACGCCCACAATTAAATAAAACAATTTTATTGAAACACCCAAGTTTGAGCAAGTGAGCGTTTTTTTTGATAAAATCCTTTAAATGTTGTATAACAAAATATGTAGAGCGTTCTTAACAATTCAACCATACTTAGACTTTTGTCACGCCCACTTATGAGGGATAGGAATAAGAATAGGGTATCCAACAGTTCGCCTAAGCGGACTGTAGCCCGTCCCTATGTTTTTTTTAACGAAATGACAATGAATTCAGACCGGTATGTAAACATAGCCTCTTGGTTCTCTGCACGTGCTTGCCGGCACTCGTCGTCAAACCAGGGGTTTCGTTGTGGTGGCCGAGTGAAACCAAGCACATCAGAGGCGGCTTCTCTGATGGATTTTTGGCAATGTTGCCACCGGTCTTCAATGCTTGATGCTTGCTGCATGAAACCTCTTGAGAGATTGAGAGAGACTCGATCGGAGAAGGATCTGGTAATTTCTTGCAATTTTAGCCGTCCGACGTCAAACTTCCTCACAGTATTTACTTGTCTTGGCGATGTTCGGGATATCCGAAGGCGTACCTTGGCTAAAACAAGGTAGTGGTCCGAGTCAATATTGGTTCCTCGGAACGTTCGGACATCCATAATACTGTAGGAGTGCCTTGTGTCGATCGCAATGTGGTCAATCTGGTCGACAGTTTATTGATCGGGAGATCTCTATGTGCCTTTATGAATATCGAGATGCGGGAACCGTGTAGTTGCTATGACAACATTTCGCCCCGCCGCGAAGTCGATCAGCCTAAATCCGTTATCGGAGGTTGTGTCGTGTAGGCTGTACCTTCCGACAGTACTACCAAAGATGCCCTCTTTGTCAATTGAAATACCTCTTGAAAATTCCATTTTGGTTCTCAGTGTTCAGAATAGATGTATGATTTGTCAATTAGGACTCATTTTACCAAAACGTCGATCGATTGATTAGTGTTGTTGATTATCAATAATTGATCTTTGACAACCACAATGAGGATGTTACATTTCAGCTTAGAAAAAGCAGAATATCTTTTTTTATTACTATGATATAGTTTTTGTGAATTAAAATAATATTTTCGTAATGTTTTTTTATATTTAGTTTTTGTTCAATAAAAAGAGAACAAACATGAATTCTATGTACTACATTTTATTGGCCTATGTACTGCAGCTGCTGTCGATTTAAGTGGCAACGCTGTTCATGAGACAAATGATTTTTATTCTATTCGGTCCAGTTCTGTTTATCTATTCATCCCATTCTGGATATTCCGGATACAAAATTCGAAAGATAAAGAAACGCACTCAAAATGCGTTTTCCTTGTTTAGTTCGTGAGCACCCATGAGCGCTCAGCTATCATTTGATTAGAAATTATAAGATATTGTATCTTACTGTGTATAGGTAAATCACTAAATAAATAAAAATAAAAATAAAAATAAAATAAAATAAAATATATGTATATGAATTGGAGAGCAGATGGAGGGCGTTGATATTGCTAAAAGCCCTCACTGGCCATAAACTTACAGACTTTTCTGTCGACTCGTTTGATATTTTGATATTCATTGATTTCCAGAGCGCACGAGTTACGTCACCTACACCCTGACTCCCCTCTAACACGAGCCACCCAATACCACCCAGTCAGCAGTCCAGTACATTCACCTATAACACCCAGTACATCAACACGAGCCACCTAATACCACCCAGTCAGCAGTCCAGCACATTCACCTTTATAATAAGATATTTTGTCAATTAAGTATTTCCTTTTGCTGTAATTGCGTGGTTGACAAGAACTTGATGAGTTAGCGTCTACTGCACTTCCCAAGTTCTTGGAATTCACCTGGGCAACATAGGTATTCTAAATTAATATTGAATTATTGTACTGCACTTCGATTGTAAACTTGAAACCGATCGGTTATAAAATACACATTGTCATTGTAATTGGTCATAACATAAATAAACATTGTTTTTTTTTAAACTCCAACTTGGCACGAATCCATAACTCACGTCACAAGCACCCCACAAAAAAAAAATATTTTCTAAGAAAGTTGAGGTCAACTGTAAATAGTGAACTACAACCTTTGGTAGGTATGTGAATTTTAAATTTCGAAACGTTATTTCTTCAAATTAGGGAAACGATCTTGATAATATTTTACTGCATATCTAAAGTTTGTAAGAATGTGATACGAGTCGTACGTAAAGCTGTGACTTACTTACCCAACTTGTTCTGCAACTTATTTTTTATTTTATTTGAGCTAACGCGATGTGAGTCGAAGTAAAGTCATGCAGAGTTGTAATTTATTTAATTTCAATAGTTTTGTGTATTGTGCTTAGTAAAGCAGTTGTAGAAATTGTGTGATTCTTGCCTACATAAAACAAGGTAAAGAAGTTGAAAGAAAAATAATATGTTCACTAATAAAGATTTAAGGATTCATAAATATTTTATTAATTATTAAAATTGTTTCGGTATCTGTGGGATATAATTTAAGAAACTATATCTGCTGTTGAAAGACAGTCTGTCTTCAAGTGCCTGTGAATATTTTGACTAAATGACTATTGCATTAAATAAACGGAGTGGATGCGTGCTTTTCAAAACAGAACGTCTATTAACGTTTACGAAGTAATTTGAATATTTCATTCGCATCTACTGTGAACCTATATTTAGGACTTAATTACTAGATTAAGCAGGAAAACCAAATATTCGGCCGAGGAAGTGTAAATATCCACATGACATAATTTTTATCGTATAAGTGGTATACTTAACAGAGCTCTGAGATTTCAATATTAGTATTTGATCCAACAAGCGGTGTCATTTTGAATCAATAGAAAACGTCACATTTTTATACAAAGTGGTGCGCAATTTTTATTAAAATTTAAAGTAGAATCTCTGAGGTTAGATAGATAGATAGATAGACATATATATTTCGTTTAAAAAGTTACAGTGTGTTATCGCACAATTTACAATGTTCAGGTACAGAGATGTGATTTACAAGAGTATATCTTTCTACTGAATAGTTGTATATAAATATATAAATGTAAATAATAAAAAAAGAAAAACAGAGTACTGAGGAAACAGCGAATAAAAAACCTCAAATTGAAAAAAAAAAATAGATAAATAATATTAAATATTAATAACTATGTAAGTAAATACAAAATGACTAGATAATTGATAGAATAATATATAGAAATAATTTAACAGATAAATAAATTATATTAAACAAAGAAATAAATAGATTAAAATACTGGATAAATAAATAAATAACAAAAAAAAATAACATAAATATTAATAAATTAACAAATATTAACAAAATAGTAAATAAATTAACATGTATTAACAAAAGGGTAAATAAATTGAATAAATATTGACAACATTTTTAATAAATTAACATATATATATAAATTAACATTTAACATGGAATCAGATGTGATACAAATTAAAAAAAAGAGATATTAAGTATATGGCTTGTATGTATGTTTGAATAAGCAAAAGAAAATCACGTATGATGGTCTATAAGCAACTGATTAATAAGAGGATTTTCAGGAATGTCGCATCTGCTTCTAAATGATTCGGTGAGCTTAAATATTCTAGTGGAGATCAAGTCAACATCAGCTCTTAGATGAAGATCCGACGTAGAATGATGCAAGGGCAGATTAAGCATCATTTTTAATATTTTATTTTGGGATGTTTGCAGTTTTTTTATGTGGCATTCAGCACATTTACCCCAAACCTGGCATCCGTACAAGAGAATTGCTTGAAATATAGTTTTGTGTATTATTATTTTATTTTCATTAGAAAGTAATGATTATCTGTTAATAAATGGATATAACATTTTAATGGTAATATTTATTTTCTTAAGTGAGCGCGAATTGTGTTCCTTAAAAGTCAATTTATTGTCAAGATAAATGCCCAGATATTTTACGGAAGGCTCCCACGTAATTTGGTGCCCGTTTATAATACTCGTAAGCTGATTAGCCGGAAGGAAGCAAGGATTTCTTTTTCGGGTAAAAAAGATTGCTTGGATCTTTTCGGCGTTAAGCTTTATTTTCCACTTGGAATAATATTCTTGCAATATTTCGGCCGCATTTTTTAAATTGGTCTCAATGTTGAGACCAAACTTATGCGAGCAAATTATTGCTGTGTCATCAGCATATATAGCAGCGTTACATTCTGGAAGAATCGGAAAATCCGAAGTATACAGGTTGTACAGAACTGGCCCAAGAACTGAGCCTTGCGGTACACCAGCGGAAAAATTAATTAAATCGGACACACCACTATTAACATGCACCTTAAAACATCTGTTTGAGACAAAACTTTGGACGATTTTACAAAGGAATGGAGGAAATCTTAAATTTATCATTTTATATGTTAGCCCCTTATGCCACACAGAATCAAACGCTTTTTCAATATCTAGTAGAATCATTTCTGTTGACCTACCTAAAACACGGTTTCTTTTAATGATATTACATATCCTTAAAACTTGATGAGAAGTTCCGTGATTACGTCTGAAACCGAACTGTTCATCGGGGTATATTTTACGATCATCAATGATTTTCAACATTTTTTCTTTCAAAATTTTTTCATAAATTTTACTCGCAGCACTAAGCAAACTTATAGGCCTGTAGCTTTCTGTTCTATCTAAGGGTTTGCCTGCTTTTGGTATTGGGATTACCTTTGCCAATTTCCACGCATCTGGGAAATATTGTGTTTTAAGGCACCCATTAAAAATAAAAGTAAGGAACTTTACTGCTTCTTTCGGTAATTGCTTAAGATATATATTTTTTATTTGATCAATTCCACCTGTTTTCTCGAGAACTTAATTGTTTAGGTAGTATTTAGTATCTGTTTCAGTTACAAATTCATTTAGCGGAGTTTCATAGCTAACTGCATTAAAGGTTTGTAGGACATTGTCTACTAGGTCGTTTGTATTTGCGTCTCCAAAATGCTGTGAAATAGTGTGATTTTGAGCAAAATTTGAAGCTAAAGCTGTAGCTTTCTCTTTATCAGTGAAATAGCTATTGGAACCACTTTTAAGACAAGGTAGTAATGAAATACTATAGCCGTGTTTTATCATCATCATTGATCTATACAGATCATAAATTTACATGCTTTACAACAAGTACACAAGATCTAGCTATTCATCAGGGACACATTTTATGATCCATAAGTTACATAGTTCGCACTATTTCCCACTAGGTGCGTTAGGTGCCAATAGGTTATTATGTTATACGTGAATTTATGCAATTTAAGCCAAACAATATTAGACCATATTTATATTTGATTCCATGAAATGAGCATACCGCGCTTTTTTCGTTGCTCCTTAAGACTATGAACCGTTGTGAAATAAAGTCGGTGTGGATATTAGTGTTTTGGCTAGTGACCCGTGCAGTGCAGGTTCAATCCCCATGGGGAACAACAACATACGCCACCCATAAATGAAGAGAAACGAATAACACCTTGTTTCTCCGGCCTCTGCACCAAAAACAGAATTTCTGACTGGTAGGACAATGGACCGTTACCGAGTCTGAGTGCTCTGGGATTTAGATCTCCTTTTTTCCTACATCTGTTCGAAAAATGTAGGCCGAAAGCGTACAATTTTAATTCTATGGACATTTTTGATCGTGTGGTAACTCCGGGCTAAGATTACAATTGAAAATTCAGCTGTTTTATTTTCGTCGCAAATCTATCGAGATCAAAAGTCATAATTAAACACGGCTAATATTTGTCAAGTGTTGACAACGGCTCTGCCTCCATAAAGTCATTCAAATGTTTCATCACGTTTTCCCATAACTGCTGTTGTATTTTGCGATTAAAAGCTCTGATATTTTATTTAGGTGCACGAATCGTTGGTGGAGCATTGGCATAGACTTAACCCTGCAATGCATACGTGAGGCCTGACAGGCCCAAGTGAAAACTAAAGTAGCGTAACGGACACAATGGTTGGCACCCCTAAGAAAATTTTGAATTCAAATGCGTGTAAATTTCGCATTGATAGAACTAAGAATATGGTAAATAAACCAAATTAAAATTTGGAACATTTTTTATTTAGAAATATTTTTTTAATTTGTATTTTATTATTAAAAAAGGGATAAAAATGGGATATTGAAAAAGCTTACCAAAAACCACAATTATTGGCGCCCGACCACAATTGTCGGCACCCCAAATTATACAATTATTGGCACCCTTGAATTTAAAGAAAACCATATTTCCTTTTTTTGATTTTTATTAATAAACTAGCTGGCTGGTTAATTTATTTATAATAAGAAAAAAAACATAAAAAGGAACATACATATACCGCTTCTTCTAGTTTATAAAGGACAAAAACAAATAAATATTAAGTTAACAATAAATAAGTGTGATTTAGAAATAAATAAAAAAAATTTCACTCAATCGGAACTGCGGAGTAGAACGCGGTATTTTGTAGATTTTAAAAGCTGCCTTTTTAGAAGAGTGCCAATAGTTGTAGTTCCATAGAACCAATTATCGGCACCAAGGTGCCAATAATTCAACACCTACTTTTTTCGGAACCAACTATTGGCATCCATTTTTTTTTTAAATAATCAATTAATCCAACAAAAAAAAGTTAAAAACGAATAATTTACTATATTCTCATATCAAAAAACATAAATTTTTAATAAAACAAATATATATTAATAACTAAATAGTTCCTTAACAGGAACACACAGAATTTTGCTAATTTTTGACTTTTTTAAATCGTGTTAATACTTTCACTACCACTCACTGACTGAATACGCATTCGTCAAAACAAAGATGCACAATTGTGGGGAATAAGCTACAATTTAAGAAAAAAAAATTGACTTGCTTAGATAAATAATTTTTTGAAAAATGGCTTATGAATGAAGGGGTGCCAATAGTTGGTGCAAAAAAAGGGGGTGCCAATAATTGTATCCGTTACGCTAGGTATAAAATTAAAACCAATCTTTGAAATAAAATAATCTTTTATCTACCTTCCTACAACGTCGAAATGTATCTTCGAACATAAAAATAACTGTAATAAGCTCAGTACATTTCGAGCTTCGGGCCTAATAGGCCCAACGTATACGTGTACGTTACAGTTATTTTTTCATTCTCAGATAGGCAACTGTATATTCTTATTTTATTTGCGCATTAATTTCGTGGATTGCATTCAGTATCTTTCAGTACATAGCTAACAAACCGGCAAAATACGGTTTGAAAGTGTTTGCCTTAGTTAACACCAGGACTTTCTACACCACCAACATGGAGATTTACGCTGGTTCCCAGCCTGAAGGGCCATACAAACTTAGCAATACGACAGATGCTGTTGTGGAGAGAATGTGTGTTCCCATCTATAACACGGGAAGAAACGTGACTATGGACAACTGGTTCACTGGATATGAAATCATGAAAAAGATGCTGGCAAATTATAAACTTACTATAGTTGGTACAATGAGAAAGAATAAACGGGTACTTCCTGTGATTTTCACAAATCCGAAAAATAGACAACTTTGTTCCACTATATTTGGTTTTCAAGAGGAAATTACCATAGTGTCTCTTATATCCCAAAGAAGAATAAATGTGTCCTCCTTGCGTCCACAATGCATCATGATGACAAATTGGATGAATCTACAGGTGAACAAAGAAAACCCGAAATGATAACATTTTACAATGCTTCAAAGGGTGGTGTGGACACAGTAGATCAGCTATGTGGAGAATATAGTGTTGCAAGGAATACTAGACGACGGCCCATGGTAGTTTTCTATGGAATTTTAAATGTTGCTGGAATAAATGCATCGATTATTTATAAATCTCAACATCCTAACTTGCTAAAAAGAAGGTTATTTTTGAAGGAGCTCGGGATGCAACTTTTAAAAGACCATTTGAAGGATCGTGTTTCCAACAATCACTTGCCACAAGAAACTCGTGCAAATGCAAGAAAATTCGCTGGATTGTTGCCTGATGAAGAAATAGCGGTCGCCAATAATTCAAATTCAGGTACAAGGAGGGACTGTGCATTCTGCTCCAAGAGAAGGAAGAATCGATACTTCTGCGGCAAATGCGACAAATGTATTTGCCTTCAACATGCGCATTATTCTTGCCCCACTTGTTCAAATTAAGTCAAATACACATAATTTGTATGTTGTATTCTTAATTTTTATGAATTGATTTGTTTTGAATAAATTTAAGCTTTGTTTTCATAGAATTTTGTTTCCGGGCCCGTCAGGCCCCACGTATACGTTGGTGTAATTTTTTTTCAGGTATACACTGAAGGGTTAATATAGTTTCGAAGGAAAAAATCTAATGGAGTTAAATCGCATGACCTCGACGACCATTGCCGGTTCGTTGTGTGATTTTATAATTACAAATTGAATTGACACTTCAGCTAACATCCATAACGCGCTTCCGCAGTTAACGTGGCGCTGTAATCGCTGGTAAGAGATTTTAAATTGGGTGCAAAAGCAAATTAATACACAAAAATAAATATCTCATTGGAAACTGCTCGATGAGTATAATTGTGTCATCCGATTGGGGAAGTATTATTTGCGGTTGTATATTAGGGTGGTCCTTATTTTTCGACTTTTGAATTATCCCCGGGGCACTTTCCCATTTGATTTTATACCTCTAAATATGAAATAAGTTTTTTTTTTTTTTTTAAAGATTTAGAGGTCGCTAGCAGCTGTCAAAATTTTTACACAAAGCCCTCGCCTCGACCCCTCTTCTGTTCCGATACGTTGAGATTTAGCCCGCCCCGCACTTCAGTTCTAATAAGTCATGTACGAGAGTGCACGCATTTTATTTGTAACGTAGTAGTAACGTGTTTCAACGTGTTGCAATGGCGTCTAAAAGTAGTAGACTCAGTAAAGCTACTAGAAATCAAAGTAAGGTTTGGCTTATCGGTCAATTATTATCCGAATTAAGAAAATCAACATTGCCATCCATCTTTGAAGATTTTGTTATATTTTTTATGTCCTGAGTATAAAAAAAAAAATACAGATTTTGAGTTTTTTTTTTTAAATTCAAACCTTGGTAGCGACCCCTAACTGTCAATATAATCAAACCACGTGGTGCCCCGCGAAATTAAACAAAAAAATTTTTTTTTAGCAATAAGGACCACCCTATTGTATATATTATGAAATCTAGAAGAGGAGTTTTTTTTTCCTGTTTAGAAAACTGACTAGAATACTTTAAAGAAAGAAACAGCGCTGTAGCCATTGCTTCACCATCTGTGTGGCATAATGCGCCGATGCGTCCTGGTGAACATAAAGCGCTTGACTGCTTGCCTGAGAAGACGCTGGTCTAGGTTCGAGTTCCAGAGGATTTAAAGAGTTTTTCGAAAACAATGAATGGAATAACCGACCAGCACCACAGAATGAAGGAGTCTGTTGATCGGTTGTGGCGAACCGTGAAAGAGCGGTGAACTTCAGCCGTCTACTTCACGTGCTACCAATTGTAATATATTGTTGTTCATTCAAAACAGCTCAAAAAGGCAATTGACGCAAACATCTTAAAAATGCAAGTGCGTCATCACACAAAAAAACCATTTGGTAAATAAATTTAGCATCGTTTTGACATTGAATTATTTTTTTTGTACTAGCTATAAGACTTAAAGAGTTGCACTTATGTCGATGATCCACTAAAAGTTGAGTGAAAATTCCTAAAATTTGACCAAAAAAATGTTATAACGAACACTTTCGTCTTTGTTTAACCGAAAACTAAGAAAAATTAAATAACCGAACGTCGCAATTAGGTTATTGGCTAACAAGATAACCTTGGTATTAACATCGTGGGTTGCACAATCAAAGCTGTCTTAAGAAGAGGTGACTTTTGGTATTCGTAATGTTATCTTTCGACTCCTGTCTTATGGATAATCCGTCCGATGAAATGGCACGGGAACTTCGGCTTATACGCAATTACGAATTCGACTATTCTCGTGTTCAGGACTGTCTCTGGCCAGACGTTTTGCCTGGAAAGGAATACAGTCGTATCTTCACAGATGGCTCCAAAATCGATCAAGGATTTGGTAGCTGCTATTGGTGTTTTCGTGGAGAGCGACAACATAAGACCTTGATTTTCATAAGTCAAACATGCGTCAGTCTTTAAAACATAGATGTATGCTATCCTAATGGCCATGAACTAGGTTGTAAGTAACAGGTGAGGAGGCAGAGTATTTGCGTCTCTAGCGACAGTCGAGCTGCGCTCAACCTTTTAATCACTTCCAAAACAGTTCGTGAATGCAAGTTCACTCTTAATTCTGTCGGAACGCTGAATTTATTAAGTCTTGTCTGTGTCCTAGGTCAAAACGGGATCACAGGAAATGAGGTCTCCTGCGTCCTCGGTAAGGGCTTCCATGGATTGTTGGGTTTCATATGGACACAATCGCAGATGGCATGACTCTCCGGGGTGCAGACAGACTAAGCGAATACTTCCCGGCGTCTGTAAAAAAATCTGCTACATTCTTGTTGTCTGTCAACAGAAAAGACTACAAACAAATTACTGATATGGGCCGCAGCGCTTTTGTGAAGCATCTTAAGGTTCCACGGTCAGGCAAAACTACCAACCGCGAAGCCTGTGATTGTCCTGCTTTTGCTCGTATTAGGTGGCAGGTAGTTCGTGCTGATGGGGTGGGTGCTGGAAATCTATGCTCTTCATCAGTAAAGAGCCTTTCGTTTTTTCTCAGAAATTGGAAAGAATTACCTTTTTTGAGACTTTTGACGTTCAAACTTAACTCAGAAAATCGAATTGTTGTTGATTGTTCCACTGAAGCTGCGATATGGTCTCATGTCTTAAAATTAGTTGGCCTTATGTCGCTTACGCGCAGCAGGTCGTTGGCACTTTCCATTGAGTTACTGCGATTACTCTCTTAAGACAGTTCGTCACTGCCACACCGCCACTTACATGGTGGCATGAACTTGCGAAACCAGACCTTTTGATTTTGAGTTAAGCTGGTACTCCTTTAGCATTTGTCATTCTGTTAGTCACTACCACCAATATGAGCTGCCAGTATTTTAATTAAACTTCTGAGTCTTAATGGATTCAAAAATAGAATCACTTATTGTGAGCGTATTAAATAAACTTTATACTCCATTCATCTAGGTTTAATATTTTATTTTCAGAAATGGCACCATCAATTAAGCAAAATATCATCTTTGGTGGCGAAATTCCGATCAGTGCAACTCGTAATTTTAGATCGCTGGGTGACTATCTGCTTGCCCAATACAAGTCAAATGGAGAAAATGTTACAATGGTAAGCAAAATATTTGGGGTATTCACGATCCATTGCAAATGGTCTAGAAGCATTGTAAAAGTGCGAAATTGCAAAATGATGCAACAGTTTAGCACTTTATCTACACCCCAACCCTATTGCAACAGAAAAATACAATAGAGTTGTAATGACCAAGTTAAACACGAGTCTGCGGTTGGTACAAGGCTAATTTATTCAAGAGAAATTATATGCAATAGAGTGTACATTACCAATAGCTACTACTACTACCACATATACCCGTGCTTTAATTACATCTTCCCACGTATATATATATATTTCTTAACATAGTTTATAATAATTGTATTCTTTTAAAATTAAAACAAAATTCATAAAAATAGGTATTTAAATTTACATGTACATAATATATTTTCCGATGTTAATTCAATTTAAATGTTTTGTATGCAAAATTGATAACAATAGGTATTTAAGTTCACATGCACATAATATATTTTGTTGATGTTAATTCAATTTAAATGTTTTGTATGCGTATGCGTTACTAGTTTTTCTCTTTATTCTTGCTCCTTAAATAATATTTACAATTTCGAGAATTTTTTTCATTTTCGTTGATTCGCTCAACTAATGCTTCTTCATTGTCTGTATTAACTTCATTTTCTTTATTTTTATTAACAACATTTTTTTGTGTAGAGTCTAATAAAGTGCTTGGAACATACAATTCTTGACTATCAGTATTATCATTACATAAAATTATTTGGTTAGCGTGCCTTTTACATGTTTTGTTGTGATTAAATGTTTAGACTATGTAGGTTTGTTTTCCCAGTATTTTTATGATACTACCTTTCTTCCATGTCACCTTGCCAGAGACACGGTAATCTCTAATTATTACTACATCATTTAATTCAAACGTATTTCGTTTAGATCCGTAATAATATTTTTTTTGGTAACTCTGTTGAATTCTAACATTTTCCTTTATAATTTCGCCTGTTTGAAACTCTACTTTTCTTTTCGGATTTAACAAATCTAATCGAATCCGTAATTGTCTTCCGAACATAAGTTGAGCTGGGGAAACTCCCGTACTCGAATGCGTTGTATTGCGATAGTCCAGTAGAAATCGGTTCCATACCTTCGTGAATTGTGCTACCTCTGTATGGTACAAGCTTCTTTTTAACGCATTTTTAATTGTTTTTACTACATTTTCCGCTTGACCGTTAGTTGCGGGATGTCCCACAGGACTTGTGACGTGCTTGATCCCATTGCTTTTCAAAAAAAATTCAAATTCCTTTGATACAAATGCGGTACCATTATCCGAAACAACTGTGTCTGGTAGACCAAAGCGGGAAAATATATCTTTTAATATGGCAATAGTCGCACTGCTCGTAGTTTTTTTTACCCATATCTACGCACTCCACCCATTTGCTGTAACTATCTACTACTACTAGGCACCAGCGATTCAAAAATGGGCCAAAAAAATCGATGTGAAGCCTAGACCACGGTTACTCTGGCCATTCCCAAGTAATCAACTGTTGCTTAGGAGGGGTAGGACGCGTCATCAAACAAGGAATACATCGTTTTACAATCTCTGTTAAATCTTGATTTTGGTTTGGCCACCAACAACATTCTCGCGCCATGTATTTCATTTTGCTGATACCCATATGGGACGCATGCAAAAACTGTACTACATCTTTTTGAATAGCTGTTGGAATTATAATCCTGTATCCCCAAAACAAGCATCCAGCTTCTTCTGAGAGCTCGAGTCTACGATTAAAAAATGGTTGCAGCTCCTTTTCTGTAACCTTCACCGACGACTTCGTTTTAACAAACTCCCTGACTCTTTTAAGCAAACTGTCTGAAACTGTTTCTCTTCTAATTCTATCCAAATTAAGCGGAATTCTGTTTACTTCTTTGACGTAATTTATATGAATATCATTTGGGATTTCTTCAACATTGGCCTTAACGTCCGAAGGATATCTAGAAAAATAATCAGCTATGTTTGTCTCTGACTTTACATGCGCGATGTCAAAATTATATCCAGAGAGAGTTATAGCTATGCGTTGTAATCTATTAGAGGCCATCACGGGAATGCCTTTTTTTGGATTGAATATATGAAGCAACGGCTTGTTGTCTGTGACTAACGTAAATGCTCTTCCAAAAAGGTAGTGGTGGAATTTTTTTACACCAAAGAGAATGGCCGCCGCCTCCCTATCTGACTGTGAATACTTTTGCTCGGTCTCGGACAATTTCCGTGAAGCAAATTCTACCGGCTTTTCCTCTGCATCTGGCGATATTTGCGATAATACCGCTCCCAGGCCCACTGGGCTCGCATCGACTATAAGTCTAGTTATGAATTGGGAGTTAAAATGAGCTAAACAAGTATCTTCCTTTAAAGATAGCTTTAGCTGATCTACGGCATTTTTACACTCTTCGGACCATTCGAAAACCTTACCAGCCTTTAGCAAGTTATATAGTGAAGCACCCAAACTTGAAACGTTTGGTAAAAACCGCCTGTAAAAATTAATGACACCTAAAAATGCCTACAGTTCTTTTATATTTTTGGGGTAAGGCATACTATTAATCTCTCGCACCTTTTCTGGATTGGTATGCAATCCATTTTTGTCTATGACATGCCCCAGGTAACTGATTTTTTTACAGAAAAAATGGCATTTATCCCTTGCAAGCTTAAAGCCAGCGTCTCTTAAAATACAGAGCACATTTTGTACTCGTTCAACATGTAATTTTCGGTTAGGTGCAGTTATTAAGATATCATCGAGGAACACCACAACTCCCTCTAACCTCATTAGTAAACTGTTCATAATCCGCTGAAAAATTGCAAGAGCTGATTCCAATCCATAAATAAGGCGCGTGTATTGAAACAGATCTTTAGTTGTAGAGATAGTTGTTAATTTTCTTGATGGCTTATCCAATTCGATTTGCTGGTAGGCCATCGACAAATCCAATTTGGTAAATTCTTCGCCCCCGTGTAATTTTGCGAAAACGTCCTCTATTCGTGGAAGGGGATATTTTTCTATCATAAAACTAGGATTCAGAGTAACTTTAAAATCCCCGCAAATCCGCACCTCACCATTTTTCTTTAACACTGGTACTATCGGTGTTCCCCACTCGCAAAATTCTACTGCTTCTAGCACCCTTAGCTCTACCAACTTTTCAATTTCTTTTTCAACTTTCTCTTTCATGGCTAGCGGCACCGGTCTAGGTTTAAAAAATTTAGAATTTGTTTCTTCTTTAATTCGCAAAGTTCCCTTACTTTTTCGAAAACATCCTAGAGTCCCATCAAACAATGAATCAAATCTTTTAATAATATTTTGCCCTAAGCCTTTTGCTGTCCTATCTATGCTATTTAAATTAGCTATATTAATATTTGTATGTAATGTACTTAAAGAGATAACACAAAACTCTGATCCGGTGTCCAGTTCCATGTCTATCGGAATTTTATTTATCAATACTCTTAGTTTAATTGGCCCGTCCTCCGAATTGTTACCACTACCCGTGAACGAAAATAAACTAAAGTCTGTATTATTTATGTAATTTAGTTCTCTCTTAATCGTACACATTTTCTTTAAATGTCCTCTCTTTTGGCACTTGTTACATTTATAGTTTTTAAACTTACAACTACTGCTTGCGTGGTTTGAATATCCGCAAACTGTACATATTTGCTGCTGCTGCTGGTGATGATGATGATGTTGTTGTTGTTGATGATGATGATGATGATGATGATGATGATGATGATGATGATGATGATGATGATGATGATGATGCTGATGATGATGATGATGATGATGAAGATGATGTTGTTGTTGTTTATTTCCATTGTCCGCCTGGTACTGCCTATGTGTATATTGCTGTTGCCGACGTATTGGCTGCTGATGTCGCTGCATTTGTTGAGAACAACCGCTGCTCTGCTGACTCTGCTGAGCTTTTTTTCCTTTTCCCATATACAAGAACGTATCATGCGGTTCTTGCTTAACCTCTAAGGTCTCGTATTGATCAGGTATGTATTCGGTGGTATTAGCAATTTCCACGACTTTATTAATATCGCATGCGGTGACACTTTCCAAGAAAATTTTATCACGGGCGGGACCCTTTTCCAAGCCCATCACAAACTTGTCTCTTATTGCAATATCCAAAAACCCGCCAAATTCGCAATTTATTGCTAACGCCCGCACTCGTACCGCCCATTCACTTATTGATTCTTCTGGTTTTTTGCTAGCGTTATAAAATTTGTATCGTTCTGCAAACCCGGAAGCTAGAGTCTTAAAATGGTTTCGCATAGCGAGGGCACAGTTATCGAAAGTTGTTGCTGCACTTTCCGCTTTTAGCGGATTTATTAAATTTTGTAACGGCGCGTACGATTTTTCTGATATGCTTGTCAGAAAAATCGCTTTCTTTTTTATAGCATCCGTAATGCTATTCGCAATACAAAATTGGTCCATTTGGTTTTGGAATATATTCCAATCATTCACTTCGTTGTCGAAATGCGGTACATTGCCAATCATATTTGTCGCCATTATATACACACTTTAATGCACACTTTTTTTTTTGTAAACTGTTAGTTTTTCATCCTCGTCGCCACTGTAATGACCAAGTTAAACACGAGTCAGCGGTTGGTACAAGACTAATTTATTCAAGAGAAATTATATGCAATAGAGTGTACATTACCAATAGCTACTACTTATTATTATTATTATTATAAGCTTTTATTTACTATAAAAATACATATCTTTTTGTTTTTACATACATTTCACATTTTTAAATTATTATATTTAGTATTTATTTGCCTGTGTTTAATACAAAGAAAAAATTGAATTATAATTTGGCAAAGTCTAAACATTATTAAATCAGTCCTTCTTTCTTTTCTAAAATTTAGTTGCAAATAGCATAAGCCTCCCCCATAATTGTCCATAAATCTCTGTTTTTAGCGTCGTGATACCAATAGCTGTTGAATTGGTTGATGTCATCAACCCATCTTCTTCTTGGTCGTCCTGTTGGCCTTCTTGTCCATCTATTGTCTTCAATTCTTGATATGTGTCCTGCCCAGCTCCATTTAAGTTGTTTCGTCCTGTTTATTACGTCGATAAAGTTCGTTTGTCTTCTTATATCTTCATTCCGAACTCTTTGTATTAATCTTATATTAAGGAGTTTTCTCTCAATTTTTGTCTGACAAATCCTTAATTTCTCTGTCAAATTTGATATTAAGCCCAGTGTTTGAAGCCCATATGTCAAAACTGGTAAAATTGCAGAGTCTATTATATATTTTCTTGTGTCTTTGTTTAGTTTTGCGTTGAGTATCTCCTTCATATTCCAGAACTGTCGCCATGCATTTGTTATTCGTCTATCTATTTCCTTTTCTTCTTGATTTTTAAATGATTTCAATTGTCCCAAATAAATATAGTCCTCAACATAATTATTGTTTATACCTTCAAGTGTGATATCATTTGGTGTGGAGTTGGTCATTACTTTTGTTTTAGGCTGGTTAATATATAGTCCATAGTTTTTACACACTGAAGCTAGCTGATTTATCATTGTCTGAACGTTGTCCGATTTTTGTGATATCAGCACAATATCGTCAGCAAATCTCAGATTGTTCAATCGTTGTCCCCATATATCTATACCGTATCGGTTCCAGTCAAGCTGTTTAAATATTTCTTCGAGTACTGCGGAGAAAAGTGGTGGTGATATTGGATCGCCTTGACGTACTCCTCTTTTAATACAGAACTCACGTCCTGTTCTCTCTGTTTTTATTCGTCCAGTGCTATTTTTGTATATATTTCTTAGAGTTTTAATGTATAGTTTATGAATTCCTTGGTTTTCTAAAGCTGTCCATATTTTGTTATGTTCTATTGAGTCAAATGCCTTGCTAAAGTCTATATATATATAAAAGGTACAGGGGTTTTCTGTACTCGTTGCATTTTTCGATCAGCTGGTTTATTGTCTGTAGATGGTCTGTAGTAGGGAATCCTTCTCTGAATCCAGCTTGTTCTCGTGGTTGTCTATTATTTAGCTCGTTTTTGATGGTCCGATATATAGTCTTTTAGAATAGTTTATATTTTGTCGATATTAGGCTGATAGGTCTGTAGTTGTTAATATCGTCTTTGCTACCTTTTTTGTGTATCAATGTTATTGTACTTTGTTTCCATTGTTTTGGGATTTGTTGTGTAGTCAATATGGCATTAAATAAAATCGTCAGTAATGGTGATAGTGTGCTTTTTCCATTTTTAACATTTCTGCCGATATGCCGTCATTTCCTGGGCTTTTTTCTGCTTTTAGGTCGTCAATGGATTTCTCTACGTCGCTTATTTCAAATAATGTCACATTATCCGTAGTTGTAGCTCTACTTTGATTATTAGTTTCGTCAATTGCGTTTTGAGTGGAGTCAAACAGTTTTTCGAAGAAGCAAGTAGCTGTTTCGTTTATTAAGTTTCTGTTTGTGATTTGTGTGTTGTTTTTTCTCATCGAAGTTATCCATTCTTTTTCGTTATTCCGGAATTGTTTGGTTTTTTTGATTGACTTATTATTCTGTAGAATGTTTTTGATCGTCATCTCATTGTATAAGTGAATGTCTTTCTGTGTACTGTTTTTTATAGTTTTCCTTAAATTCTTCAGTTCATTTTTGTCTCTATCTGTCAAATGCGTCTTTCTTCTTAGTTGCTCCCTTCTGTAAATGAGTTCTTTTGTTTGGTTTGATATTTTCGGGTCTTTTTTATGCTTTGTTTCCATTATTATTTTTGTTGCCGTTAATTTTATAATGGACTCCAGCTTGTCATAAGTGTTTTGTATGTTTAAGTGTATGTTGGAAATGTCGATAAGATGTCTTATATGCATGTCAAGATTGTTGTTGTAAAGTAGGATGTTTTCTGCTGATATATTTCTCGGTATATAAAGAGGATGAATGTTGCGTCCTAAACTTTTGTGGTCAATCTTTATTCTTGCACGTACCATTCTGTGGTCGCTTTCATATGTTAATTTATTTATAACTGATACGTCTGATATTGTTTTTAGTTTATTTGTTAGAATGAAGTCAATTTCGTTTAGTGTTGTTCCATCGGGTGATCTCCACGTCCATTTTCGTTTCTTCTTCTTATTAAAAAAGGAGTTTCCACATTTTAAATTCATTTCGTTCAACCATTTAACTAATGTCTTTCCCCGTTTGTTTCTTAATCCGTACCCATATGGTCCAATCACTTGTTCATCTTGTCCGTTTTTTGTTCCTACTTTAGCGTTGAAATCTCCAATAACGTACATAATCTCAGTTTTTGTCTTGTTGTATAGCTGTTCCAATTTTTCGTAAAAGTTATTTATATCCTCTTCCGTAGCTTTTTCAGTTGGTGCGTATGCTTGTATGATCGTCATTTTTGAATTACGGATCTTTAAAGTTATACTGCATAGTCTTTCGCTTGTTAGTTGCACGTCTATTATTTGTTTTTTAAGATCCTTTTTCAGTAGAAATCCTACACCATATAGTCCTTTTGTTTCGCCAATATAACAGAAAATAGTATTTTCATGTTCTATAATTTGTTGTCCATAACTTCTCGTTTCTGCTAGTCCTATGATGTCCCAATTTAATTTCGTTAATGCGTTTCTTAAATCATCTTTTCGTTCGTCCGTGGATAATGATCTAACGTTGAGGGTGCAGATATTTAATGTGTTTTTTAGTTTGTTATTTCCTTTTGCTTGTAGGTATTTTACTATTTCTGTCGCATGTTGGGGGGTTATAGCCTTTGTCCTTCACGGTGGCTAGCCGGCTTGAGGACAGCTACTATTACTACCACAAAAGTAAAAAAATTGTTGACCAAAATACAAATGGACATAAACAATCCAAGCAATAAGCTTGTTGACTTATATTTTTCAGCTGTTTTACAGTTAAATAGGTAGGTACGCTGATTACAAAACAGTACTTAGTTTTCTTCTATCTATGACGTGAAGTTTTTTTCGCTACAGAGACGTTGTGTTTTGATCCATATATTTATAATATCTATTATAGTGAATTAGTCAAAAGGAGTCCCAGTTCTCGTCGGCATACAGGGAGAAGGCAGAGTTAAGTTTTTATTTACCTATATACTCGTACTTATTCCCTTTCCTTTAGAGCATGTCTGCCTATACTATTTCGCGTCGCAAGTGCTTAAATAGCCCTGATTCATTTTGTTATATATGTAGCAGTTTTACCATTCCCAGTCAAAGAACAACCATCAGGGCATTTGTCAGGGAAGCGTATTTTGCATATTTTGAAATGCAAAATGGTAATCAAGATAAACGTTGGGCACCTCACAAGGTGTACAAACAGTGTGTTGAGAGTTTACGAATGTGGACAAAGGGAACACGAAATAAATTGGTGGAGATCGAAGTGACACCAACGATGAAGGTTTTAAAATGGAAGATGACTCCATTCGTAAAGGATTTGATCAGAAAGAGTTAAATGATTTGGCCCGGGATTTGGGACTTTTTAAAAAGGCTTCAGAGCTCTTAGCATCAAGACTTCGCGAGAAAAACTTGCTTGAAAAAGAAGTTAAGGTTTCCTACTTTCGATCAAGAGAAATTGCATTTCTGCAATACTTTCGAAGTGACGGTGAATTGGTGTATTGCCATAACATAAATGGTTTAATGGAGCAGTTGGGAATTCTAGCCTATAACGCAACTGAATGGCGACTGTTTATTGATAGATTAAAGCGAAACTTGAAGTGTATCCTCCTCCACAATGGAAGCTTATTTGGTGCAGTCCCAATAGGCCACTCAGTTTTTTTGCGTGAAGAGTATGAAGACGTAAAAAGAGTCATTGCTTTGTTGCAATACCACATGCACAAATGGATTAGCTGTGTTGACCTTAAAATGGTATGTTTCCTTCTTGGCCAGCAACGCGGATATACCAAGTATCCCTGTTTTTGTGTATGTGGGACAGCAGAGCTCGTGAGAAGCATTGGCTACAGTCAAATTAGCCGCCAAGATATGAACACAAACCTGGTGATCCAAATATTCTACAGCAGCAGTTGACAGAAAGACTATTATATTTCCACCTCCGCATATAAAACTGGGCCTCATGAAGTAGTTTGTTCAAGCCTTGCCAACTGAAGGAGACTGTTTCAAGTACCTTATTCCAGCATTTCCTCGCCTGTCTTTTGAAAAGATAAAAGCCGGTGTGTTTGACGGTCCACAGATTCGGCAGATCATTAAAGATGAACATTTTATTGGGACAATGACAGAACTCCAAAAGAATGCTTGGATTCAAAAACGTTGTCAAAACTTTTTTTGGGAATACGCGAGCAGAGAATTACACCGAAATTGTCCAGCAACTTTAAGAGAGCTTCAAAATGCTTGGTTGCGACATGAGCATCAAGGTTCATTTTCTGCATAGCCATCTTGCTGACTTCCCGCAAAATCTAGGTGCAGTCAGTGATGAGCAGGGTTAAAGAAGTTTGCTACTTTTATGAATTAAATTATTTTCTTTGAACATTTCGTTTGGTAATTGTTTCCTTAATTTTTTATTGTATGTTGTACATTTTGTATGTTATTTAGAACGAAAATATGATATCCTGTAGCTTAAAAAGCAGACGTGATAGACAAAAACTCTGATCAGAACAAGTGTCAGGTCGTAGTCAACGAAATGTATGTTCCCCAGTGTAATATAAACGAATTTATGATATTGTTTTGACATCTGCTTCAGTGTTGCTACAGATAAGAAAAAGTGCGTAACAAAATTTGGCAATTTTACTAGGCCTGTTGCAGCAGATCGTGAATACCACTATTATTAACCTAACATAGTTCTGAAATCCTTTCCCTTGCAGATCAACGCATCAACTGACGAGAAATACAAACGCAATTACGTATATGGCAGAGTGGTTCGTTTGGTCTACATTCTTCAGCACCTTGGTGTCAAGCAGGGTGATGTCATTGGCATGTGTGGTGAGAATTCCATCGATTTCGCAGTGACGCTTTTTGCAACTTTCGCCCTAGGTGCAATAGCCGCACCCTTTAATTTTACATACAACGATCGTAAGTAAGCCTCACATTGTTTTGAGTCATTTTTAATTTTTTTTCTATGAATGCAGGTGAACTTCATCATGCGGTGAATCTTTCAAAACCTACGATTGTATTCTGTTCAAGTGGTCCTCTTTCAACGGTCCTTGCAGTTGGAAAGCGAAATAAGTTCATCCAGCATGTTGTTGTCTTTGGCGTTCTGAGTTCCAGCCAACTTGCAACGCCACTAACGCGGCTAGAGAATGATACTGAAATTGTATCTTATCCAGACTTTGAATCTCCTAAAGCTGATAAAATGAACGACGTTGCGCTAATAGTATGCTCCTCTGGCACCACTGGCATGCCCAAGGGGGTTCGTCTGACACAGTTAAATATCTTGAGCTTTATCGATATGCAGTGGTGGGTATAGTCTATCCAAAATCTGTCGACACAGCTTTCCATGCAAGCAACTGGTTTTCTTATGAACCAATTGAAATTTTTAATTATTTTATAGGGAATTTTCTAAACTTTCGAAAAATGCGGTTCTGAGTGTGATTCCATGGTTCCATTCCTTGGGTAGCATCTCCTTGATTGCCTCATCAAGCAGGGAAAATAGTTTAGTGTTCTTGCCGAAATTTGAGGGAAAAGTTTTCTTGGCAGCAATCGAGGTGACTTATCAAATAAAGGAGATCTCAGCATAGATATAACATATTTGATAAAGATTGTTTGTAAATACAATGTAATTTTTTAGAAATACCGAGTTACAGTAGCCTTCATGGTACCTCCATTGATGGTGTTCTTGGCCAAGCACCCAATTGTAGATAATTACGACTTGTCTTCACTTCTTGCCGTGATATGCGGTGCTGCTCCATTGAGCAGCGATACTGTGGAAGCTTGCAGAAAGAGGTATGCGCTAACAACTTTTTGTGAAACGTTTATATGTAAACACATCAATTCATGTCCTTTTTAAGAATTGGCAATATGATTATCCGACAGGGCTATGGTTTAAGTGAAACCACTCTAACCACTCTCTTACAAGATGATACTCACTGCAAGCCAGGCAGTGTTGGAACAGTCAAACTCGGTGTGTGGGCAAAGATAATCGATACAGAAACCGGCTATCCAGTTGGTTTCAACCAGCGTGGGGAGCTCTGCTTCAAAGGTCCAAACATTATGAAAGGATATGTTGATGATATGGCTGCCACATCAAATACGATTAAGGATGGATGGTTACATACTGGAGATATAGGCTTCTTCGACGAAGACCTTGAGTTCTTCATTGTTGATCGAATTAAGGAGTTGATCAAATACAAGGGATATCAGGTACCACCGGCTGAAATCGAAGCTATTCTTCTAAGTCATCCAAGCATTCAGGATGCAGCTGTTATTGGTAAGCCTGATGAAAGTGTTGGCGAACTTCCAATGGCTTTCATCGTAAAGCAAGACAAAGCTACACTCACTGCAGAAGAAGTCATGCAATTTGTGGAGGAAAATGCATCGCCTGCAAAGAAACTCCGAGGTGGCGTACGGTTTGTAAATGAAATCCCAAAAAATCCTAGCGGAAAAATCTTGCGCCGCATTCTTCGAGATAAATTAAAGGATACGAGGTCTAAATTGTAAGTGCATCATGGACTTTTAGAGTAAATATTTTGTATAGGGTTTTAAAATGTTACCTAAGTATTAATTTTAAAACTTAAAAAAAATCGTCATTTAAAAGATCATTTGGAAACATAGAGCAGATAATAAAAAGTATAGTGGGAAATAAAATAAAATATTCAAAATACCTTTTGTATACTTTTTCTCTACCATTTCATTCATTAATTTCATTATTTCTTGAAGTATAAGTAGGTGTGTATGAAGGTGCGGAAAGTATGTGACATGAATTAAAACTTACATGTTTGATAATTCAAAGTATAGATACCATTAAAGTTAAAAACATAGGGACGGGCTACAGTCCGCTGGGGCGAACTGTTGGATACCCTATTCTTATTCCTATCCCTCATAAGTGGGCGTGACAAAAGTCTAAGTATGGTTGAATTGTTAAGAACGCTCTACATATTTTGTTATATAACATTTAAAGAATTTTATCAAAAAACATAGGGACGGGCTAAAGTCCGCTTAGGCGAACTGTTGGATACCCTATTCTTATTCCTATCCCTCATAAGTGGGCGTGACAAAAGTCTAAGTATGGTTGAATTGTTAAGAACGCTCTACATATTTTGTTATATAACATTTAAAGAATTTTATCAAAAAACATAGGGACGGGCTAAAGTCCGCTTAGGCGAACTGTTGGATACCCTATTCTTATTCCTATCCCTCATAAGTGGGCGTGACAAAAGTCTAAGTATGGTTGAATTGTTAAGAACGCTCTACATATTTTGTTATACAACATTTAAAGGATTTTATCAAAAAAAAACGCTCCCTAGCTCAAACTTGGGTGTTTCAATAAAATTGTTTTATTTAATTGTGGGAGTGTCGGTAGGCGGATTTAAAAAAAATTAACACATGAGCATAAAGGGCCCCTAGAGGGTATATATTATAAATTTCAGCTCCCTAGCTCACTTTGAATTTTCAAAAAAAAAAAAATAATAATAATTGTGGGCGTGCCAGTGTTCGGATTTTGAAAATATTTACACATGAGCATAAAGGGCCCATAGAGAGCATATATTAAAAATTTCAGCTCCCTAGCTCAAACTTTGGATTTTCAAAAAAATTGTTTTATTTATTTGTGGGCGTGTCAGTGGGCGGATTTTGAAAATTTTATATCCCGAGCAGTTTTATGGGTCATAGATCATATATAAAAAATTTCAGCTTCCTAGCTCAAAATTCGATTTTTTCCAAAATTTTATTTTTTTGAGTTTGTGGGCGTGTCTGTGGGCGGATTTCAAAAATTCGTAAACTTGATTATTTCGGGACCCTAGAGAGTATATGGTTAAAATTTCAGCTCTCTAGGTCCAGTTTAAAGGCCTAATTTTTGCCGACGGACGGACGGACGGACGGACGGACGGACATGGCTAGATCGACATTACTATCGATGCTGATCATAAATATAGTAACTTATAGGTTTCTACGGGCAATAATAAGGTATGTTACAAGCTATGCGTCAAAATTAATATACCCTTAGAATAGGGTATAAAAAAGCGGCCAAGTGCAGGTCGGACTCGCCCATGAAGGGTTCCACACGAATTATAATTATTATTTATTTAGGCACCTATTACAGATTTATTATTAGAAAATAATGGTTCACGGCTTACGCATAAGGTTTATGTTAATGAAATTAACTGTTTTTTTTTATATTTGAGTTGATTGAATGAAAGGTAAATTGGGGCTTACAATTTATGACGTATTAAAAAAAAACTACTTACTAGATCTCGTTCAAAAAAATTTTCGGTGGAAGTTTGCATGGTAATGTACTTTTTTTTTAGTTTTATCATTCCCTTATTTTAGAAGTTAGAGGGGGGACACACATTTTGTAAATTTGGAAGTGTCTCTCGCGCAAACTATTCAGTTTAGAAAAAAATGATATTAAAAACCTCAATATCATTTCTGAAGACCTATCCATAGATACCCCACACGTATAGGTTTGATGAAAAAAACTATTTTGAGTTTCAGTTCCAAGTATGGGGAACCCGCAAAATTTATTGTTTTTTTTTTTTTGTATGAAAATATTAATGCGGTTCACAGAATACATCTACTTAGAAAGTTTCAACAGCACAGCTCTTATAGTTTCGGAGAAAAGTGGCTGTGACATTCCCGTACAGACAGACAGACAGACAGACAGACATGACGAATCTATAAGGGTTCCGTTTTTTGCCATTTGGCTACGGAACCCTAAAAATGGTTGGCAGTTGGCCAGGTGGTGGTGGAGGGAGTTTTTATAGGTGTTAACACCTCTTATCTCTAGTGGTAGGTTAGGTAAGGTAAATGATTTGACGTGGCAGCAGAAACCTGCACCCGTCACACTTACATCGGTGTAGATCCGTTGTGATGCACAACTCCCACGCTGGGAAACCTATGAAAGCCTATGGATGAGCAAGCCATCTTTAGTGGCAAGGAATTCTATAAGCGGGTGATAAAAACGAAATACTGTCGCTCTGAAGCTCTACATTAAAAGCTGTTTTGCATAAAAGCGTGTGAAATCTGCGATCGAAAAAAGGTTAGCCTATTGTACGAAAATTCTAGTTCATGTGTAATTATAATTTAGTACAGATACACTAAACACTTGTATTTGAGATAGTTGTCGAGACTTTCTCTAAAGTGAAATGGATGTGGTCAGTCCAAAAGAGTATTTCGTCAAAAATAAGCCCAAGATTTCGGTACTTCTCGACTTAAATTTGACTATCGACGGACCTATTTTAGATAGATAGATAGATAGATACAAATTTACTTCATACGCTGGCGCTCACAAGGAAGAGGACATACATTTTGCAATCGATTTTCAGTCTTTATAATTGTTGGAAATTTTTTACCCAGAAAATTTTACTACCTGTGATCAGGTACATATTTTCCCAACAGTAAGTCATAAAATTTAAAGGTAAATAAGAAACGACCGCTGGAATTTCCCAAGATCAAACAATGAACTACTTGAAAATCATATAAAAAGATGCGCCACCTGGATGAGGCCGTTCCGAGTATTTCGTTGCAAGAGTTCACATCAGCGATTTTTTCAAAGATTTCTTTACAATATTTAAAAAAGCGTTAAAAAGACAAATGGGTTCCATTTGCGAGAAAAGCGGGTTATTCTATGGCTTGCCTCAAATTCTACTCTAACAGTGACTAAATTAAGGGCCAAAAGCGGAGTATTAGCCCTCATAGCAACGGTCCGAAGAATAATACGAAAAAGTGGTACTGTACACAGAAAAAAACTTAAAAACAAACTTGTTTTGAGGCAAGTGCACACGGAGCATCGAATGAATTTTGCAAGAGAACATGTCGCTTGGAGCAGTAAATGGTAACGCGTTGTCTTTTCGGTTGAAAAAAAGTTTAACCTTGACGGCCCCGATGGCTACAAATTTTATTTCCATGATCTAAGAAAAGATGAGCTTATTTGGGCAAGACATCACAGCCGTACATCAGGTGTAATGGTGTGGGGAGCTATTACCCCCAATGGCACAATCGAGTTGGAGTTTTTGCCCACAACAGTGAACGGAAACAACTACAAATGTTTGCTGGAACGATCATTTCCAAAAGTGAAAAACATTTTCGGATCCCTGTCTTGGATATTCCAACAAAACAATGCTCCTATCCACACTTCCAGGGTTATTAGAAGTCGGATTCAATCAGAAGACGTGAAACCTTTGCCATGGCCGCCCTATTCACCGAACTTAAACATAAAAGAAAATGTTTGGGCATGGTTATCTCGTAAAGTTTATGAATACTTAAATCGAAGCTATTCGTGATGCCTGGGCCCAAATTTCTCTTAATTACTTAAAAGAAATGTGTGAGCCACGCTGCACTCACGTTATAGTTGATAATTTGTTATCTAGCTAACGCCATAACTAAGTAACTAAGTAGTTAAATTAGCTGCGCTAAAAATGCAATCGATTTGGTGGTTAGCTATCAAAATGATAACTAACTAATATTTTGCTATTAGCTGCTATTAGTTGCAGGTTGTGTAACTAAGCTCGTTAGGTTGCCAAAGTTAGTTGCGGATGACAACTAAAAGTTGGTTAGTTTTTAGCTGTAGCTTTTTAGCTGCCTAGGTAATAACTAATAACTAAATCAAAATTTTTTATTTTGCTATAATGTTGATAATTTATGGGATTTATTATGCAAATTGCGTTCAAAATAAAAATTGATTGAATGTCCCTTTTATTTTACATTAGGTTATTTTACAAAGAGGTCCTTGGAGTCACAATAAAGGTCCTTTAAACCCGAAAAAGGATATTTTCCCAAAATGTCCTTAGAAACGGCACGGTATATATGAGTTCAATGTTTTTTGAATGAGGGGTGCTAGGAACAACAAACATTTTGTTAAAATATCCTTTTTTCGACTTATAATGGCCTTTTTGTTGTTCCAACGACCTCTTAGTCAAATAACATTGAACGCAGATATACCGTGCGGATTCTGATAACATTTTGGAAAAATATCCTGTTTTCGACTATTAAGGACATTTTTTGTTGTTGCAAGGACCTCTTAGTCAAATAACATTGAACACAGATATACCGTGTGGATTCTAACGGCATTTTGGAAAAATGCCATTTCTTCGACTTTTAAGGACCTTTTTTGTTGTTCCAAGCAACTGTTAGTCAAATAACATTGAACACAATATACTGCGCGGTTTTCTAGGAGTTTTTGAAAATAAATTGTGGGCGTGTCAGTGGGCGGATCTTTTAAAATATTTACACATGAGCATAAAGCGCCCCTGTAGAGTCTATATTATAAATTTCAGCTCCCTAACTCAAACTTTGGTTTTTTGCCGTCCGACTTGAAAATCTGACAATGACTTTTTTATACCCTATTCTAGGGGTATATTAATTTTGACGCATAGTTTGTAACATACCTTAATATTGCCCGTAGACCCCTAAAAGTTACTATATTTATGATCAGCATCGATAGTAATGTCGATCTAGCCATGTCCGTCCGTCCGTCCGTCCGTCCGTCCGTCCGTCCGTCGGCAAAAATTAGGCCTTTAAACTGGACCTAGAGAGCTGAAATTTTAACCATATACTCTCTAGGGTCCCGAAATAATCAAGTTTACGAATTTTTGAAATCCGCCCACAGACACGCCCACAAACTCAAAAAAACAAAATTTTGGAAAAAATCGAATTTTGAGCTAGGAAGCTGAAATTTTTTATATATGATCTATGACTCCTAAAACTGCTCGGGATATAAAATTTTCAAAATCCGCCCACTGCCACGCCCACAAAAAAATAAAACAATTTTATTGAAAAACCAAAATTTGAGCTAGGGAGCTGAAATTTTTAATATATACTCTCTAGGGGCCCTTTAAGCTCATGTATAAATATTTTCAAAATCCGCCCACTGACACGCCCACAAATAAATAAAACAATTTTTTTGAAAATCCAAAGTTTGAGCTAGGGAGCTGAAATTTATAATATATACTCTCTATGGGCCCTTTATGCTCATGTGTAAATATTTTCAAAATCCGCCCACTGGCACGCCCACAATTATTAATTTTTTTTTTTTTTTTTAAATTCAAATTGAGCTATGTGTTAATTTTTTTTAAATCCGCCTACTGACACGCCCACAATTAAATAAAACAATTTTATTGAAACACCCAAGTTTGAGCTAGGGAGCGTTTTTTTTGATAAAATGCTTTAAATGTTACATAACAAAATATGTAGAGCGTTCTTAACAATTCAACCATACTTAGACTTTTGTCACGCCCACTTATGAGGGATAGGAATAAGAATAGGGTATGCAACAGTTCGCCCAAGCGGACTGTAGCCCGTCCCTATGTTTTTAATTGCCATTCATTACTACTGGGAAACTTGAACTGATGGATTGTTATTAAAGACATAATTTTTGAGAATGATGGATGTGAAACGCACTATTTTCTATTGGAGGGATTTAACATGAGAGTAATTTAAGTGCTATCATATGGTGGAGCGTGTTGAATAGTTCAGTAATATTTTGATCCGGTACAGAAGGAACACCAAATAAAACTGCCGTTAAGTTTTCGCAGTTCAGTTATTTTTTTTTTAACTTCCGGCTCACCAATGCGATGGAAAAGACACTTCGACCTATGAGATCTTTTGTACCATAGGGACCAGAAAATATTTATTCTAGTAGAGTTCCTACCTTCCGTATATTCCGTATAATTTGTTATGGCTCCCGAACTCAGTCGTTCTCTGAAAAAGGCATTCTTTCTAGTTAGATTGATTGTGTTCACATAATATGTGTTCAGTTGTTCCGTTTTTTTTCAGGACATAGTCAGCACTCAGGAGAGTCTACTATTCTCATTTTGTGAAGGTGATATCGTAACCTGTAGAAACCTACTAAATTTTTGATATCATGCCTTGTTAGATTTAGACATCTGCTGGCATTGTTATTGAAGGGCCAAATGGCTCGTTTGGCCTGTCCTAGACCCGGGATGTTCTCTCGATATAAGATACATTTTGATACCCTTTCTGGCAAATTTATCGGCCTTTTCATTACCATCAAACCCTTCATGCACCGGAACCGACCATGGCTCGTTCTTGTTTCTTAACCCTAGAAAGATAATCATATTTTTTATGGCATAGAAGATAATCATACGTCTGGGAGACGTATGGCACTTTGTTTGTTTATTTAATGAAACCTATGAGCTTTATACGAAATATTAATGTTTTATTTATTAATATAAGTAGTCCATATTAAGAAATATAAATCAATGATTCAGTAAAAATAAATATTAGTCAAAAGATAAAAACAAAAAACCTAAACTCTATTACAAATTAACAAAAAACATAACTTATTTTTTAAAGCAACCTTAAAGTCAATTAAGTTCTAATAGTTGCCAAATTTTAATTTTTTGGTTTAAAATAAGTCTACTAATAAGTCTTAGTAATTTTTAATTACATACGATTAAATTAAATGAAAGAATGACAAACGTCACACACGTTTCCTAGACGTACGGTTTAGCTATAAATTGTTACCGCAGGTACTTACCGTCGCACCATGACTGTCACGGGGAAGCTCCAATCACCGGCTGAGTTAGTTTAAGCAACCAATCCGATGCGGCTTACAGTTAAAAGGATATATCAATTTTTTCGAGCGCCATACGTCTCACAGACGTAGATTATCTTTCTAGGGTTAAGGCGAGTGTTGGAAGGGTATTTAAGAAGTGCATGACTGATTTGGAGTCAATGTTGTGCGAGCTAAAGGCATTTATAGCTGCTTGACTATCCGTAAATATATGGATGTTTGTGCCTTTAATACCAGACATATGAATGTGGCTGGCGCATTTTTGAATGACGTGAAGCTCTTCTTAAAACACGCTGGGACTTTTTCCCATGGGTATCGTAAAGCGTGTATTAAGCCCCTATATTCCGGCTCCTCCTTCGGTGTTAACGTTTTCTATTTTGCTAGCCGTATGATGCTCTCTCAAACTTATCCCACTAACTCATAACTCACTTTTTGATGAACCGATCTATCATTCTCACTTCGTTGAATAAAACGCAATGAAATGCTAACACGTCACTTCACAATTTGAAAAGAAATGCAAACACAAAATAAGAAAGAACCGGGTAAGCACAGCACACAATTGTTAGACCAATGATCACATACGGAGCTTTAGCATGGGCGAAACGAACCAGTCTAGCCACAACAAGAGAGACACTCAGCAAAGTGCAAAGACTAGCATGCCTGCGCATTACCGGCAACATGAAAGTGTTACTGAAATTAACCCCTCTACACATCATGGTGATGAACGCGGCAGACAAAACAATACTAAGGACGGCAAAGGGGGGAATTGGAAGACGGAAATACATCGGTTCGAAAGAACACGGGACTTACTCAAAAAACTCCCACTTCTTGCCATACTTAGAAACGATAGCATCAGGAAATTCAACTTCGAGAAGAATTTCCTGATAAAGCTCAGCAATAAGGAGAACTGGAGCAATGAATCCACAACTTATGGACTGAGCAACCACACAACAAAGTGGTACACGGACGCATCGAGGACCGACGAGGCTAAGAACTAAGCACTACGAATCCGTGGGCAAATGTACCACCAGGCAGAAATATGTGGCATAGATAGGTGCGTTCGAATCAACCTTAAGAAAGACTACAGGAATTGCAACATAGCAATAATGACTGACAGCCAAGCAGCCATAAAGGCTCTTGACGCCTACGTCATCAAGTGAAAACTCATGTGGGAATTTAAATTGGTTTTTATGTGACACCACACAATATTTCCTGGTTTTAATTTTTGTTTTCCGTCAATTTCCTTTATATTGTTTTTGAATGAACAACCCTATATCTTACAATCCTTACCACGTGAAAATAATGAAGAAAAAAGACAGACCAGACAGAAAAAAGACAGACCAGCACCACAGAAGGAGTCCGATGATCGGTTGTGGCGAACCGTGAACCAGCGCAGTAACTCCAGTCGTCCACTTCACGTGGTAAGGATTGTAAGATATATGGTTGTTCATTCAAAAACAATATCATGTGTGAATGCCTACACGGACTGAAAAGACTAGGCAAAAGCAACAGAATTTCCATCTGTTGGGTACCTGGGCATGTTGGCATTACAGGCAATGAGGCAGCAGACTCTCTGGCAAGAAAAGGGACAGAGCAACCTTTCAAAGGACCTGAACCGTTCTGCGGGATAGGGGAACACACTCTACGCGAAGAGTTCAGGAGACTTGAGAAAGAAACAAGGGCTAAAACCTTTCTCAACCTCCAAGGTCTGATGCAAGCAAAGAAACTCTTAGGAAACTATAACCAAAAGAGATTCAAAGCTTGTATCAGCCTTAACAAAAATAACCTAAGAATCCTAACAGGCCTCCTCACGGGGCACTGCAGACTCAAGGGGCACCTGAGGAAGATGTTCATATCAGACGATGGGCTCTGCAGATTCTGCAGTTAAACCGCCGAAACTCCAGACCACATCCTGGAATCCCGTGGGGCACTGGACCTAAAAAGGATAAGATACTTGGGCAGGCACCAGACAAGGACATACAAACCATGGACCCACAGCTCATTCTCAGATTCATCTAGAAAACTCGACTGGAAGCTGTGCTCTAAGGAGTGTGACCTGTCAAGGATATATCAGAGCAATACCTCGATACTCTTCACAAAAGAGGTATCTAGAGAGGGCTCTGAAAGAGGGTAAGAACCTCTCCGAGGCACAAGCACGGGACACAATAGACCAATAGGTCGCAGTGTAATATATTCTAACTAAATATTGTTATTATTAATCACAGCACAGCTATTGCAAAACGAACCTCCGTGAAAAAAGCCTGTTAATGTACTTCGGTTAATTCAGATACAAATAAACATAAGATAGTGCTACCAGAGCTGAAAGCTTCGTTAATTTTACGATTTAGAAGAAATAAAATTAACTTGAGTGAAGTTCAAATTTATGAAAAATATATTTTGAGCTAAATATTCTTTTTGGTGAAAGAAATATTCCACTTTTATACGCGATTATTTTTCGGAAAATATATATTCTCTGCACCTCTAAAATATCCCACACGTGCAATATTATGTTCCACTATGTTCATGGTCATACTGGTGGTGGTGCGGTTTACCTGCATAAATTGCTCCTCCAAGTGGTTCTGATAACGCTCTAGTTCCCCTTTCAGGTCTTTGTGAAAATTATTAATTTCCATCGGGATTCGTTCACTCATGACGCTGCTGAATTCTTGTAGCCGTTTTCGAGTTTCGTAGAAGTGAAACCCGTGACGATTCTACCTCGAGAAAGCCTATTCAAACAAAGTTATTGGTTTTTCAAAATTAAAGCCGTTTGTTCTGCAGCGTTAATTTCAAAAAAAAAACCACAAAGTCTTCTCGCCTTACAAAGTATCTCCAAATTTCCCGCTTTTCATTGATTAATAACTCAGTGAAATTAGAAATATCTTTCTTTCCGCAGAGCTCAATGTTTTTGTTACTTTTTCCCCAGTTGCATTTCTTCCTTTTTTCTGAATAAAAAAATCACAACCTTTTCTCATGGTGAAGCGAAAAAAAAACATTTTAGCGCAAAACATAAAGGAAAAAGAAAAAAAAATAAAGAACAAATTTCATGCAATTTTTCACTTTTCTTGTCCGCAACCGAAGGGATACCTTTTTTATTTTTTTTTAAAAATTCTTAATTTTCCACTTAATTGCTTCAGCGTGATTAGTAATGTTAAACTTGAGGATTTTTCCATGACTTTTCCCTTTTCTATTCGTAGATGTTTTGTGGGTGGAAGCGAGGCGGCCGATTGCCTGTGCTGAATGAAGAACTGTTAACGATTTTAATAACAGCTATTACAGAGATTGATATTCCTTTTTCTTACACTTTGACAGCGGTCCTTGGGTGGGTTTTTCCAGCAGCAAATGGATGATGAGCAATTTTCATCGTTTGGTGGTATTGTTATAAATGTTTTGACATTTTAGAACCTGAACTAACCTCTTCCATCTATGTCCGAACCTATTTACTGATAGGCATTTTTTTAACAGAAAAATAAACTCTCTAATGAAGACCCGACTTTTTTCCTTTGACTTGTGTTCGACCACCCTCCCCCCTTTGAGGTTGAACCACTCATCATTCACGAGCGGAAAAAGGAAGAAATAAGCAATAAAAATATTACTTTGTGTCATCTCGTAACGCATGTGAAATCCTGCCATAAATGTAATGACCTGGAAATAAATGTCGACAGATATTGACATGTCTCAACAAAAAAAAATGGATCGTCCTACGCACACCGATGTCATACGATAGCGTATCCTTCTGCTACCGAAACTAAATTCGAATCCCCTTGGTTGCTGGCAAAGGTCTCTTATGCAATGGATCGAAAATATTTCCCATAAAACTGAAGAGGAATAAATTTAATTTAGACCGAGAATTCATATGGTATTCCGGTGTTCCACGCTTCACTAGAGGCTACAAGCTAATGCACTAGATTTCCATCCTGTTTGATTGGTGGCTCTCCCCTGAAAAATTATTATCATTTTGCAAATCTGTGAACATTCACTATCGAACGGCGGCGTTCGTCCTATTGCCGATTTTGTTTGTTGTCATCGAGGTCGATCTGGATCCTGTTTCCGGAAATAAAACTCATCCGTAACCAATTATTGAATTACAATCAAACAGCTTCCAAGCGTTCGATCTAACGTGTCCTGTGCGTATGACAATCGATGGGTTAGACGTCGCCCGATGTGAAAGCTTATCTGTGATGCATGAATTCGATGCAACCCCTGCTGTTCATAATATTTAATGGAATCTCAGTTTGGACAGCATTTCTAACTAATTGATACAATAACCGTTGCAATTGATTGGAATAATTTATGACTAAGCAAGGGGGACGAAATGATGGTTGAAATAAAGCATAAAACTACTCGAATGCTTGGGTCAAGGTACCTTCGAGGAATAAGATGGAGCAAATTATTTAAAGTTTGAAATTATTTAGTGAATTTTTTTTATTTTGTATACTGTACATACGTACTAAAATAGTGTCAAATGAGACTTCAATGAGCTTCATTACAAATAGTTCAATTATATTTGAATGAAAGAAGAACGATAGTGAATACATTAAAAAAAAATTTAAGTCATTTAACTTGACTTAAATCTTCATTATATAGAAAAGAAAAAGAAAAAAAAAACAAAATACTTAAGTTACGCCGGAATGTCAGAAGTAATAGATTCTATTTTATAAGCCGCGTTTCTTTGAGAAATATATCCACGGTTGCTCAATCACAATCACAAGATGTGTACAGCCAGCAGCCATACATTTTTGTTTAAAACCTTTGTATATAGACTCTAAAACTCATATACCTAGTCTCGAGCATGAAGGAGAACAAAAAATCAGCTGTTTGCCCAAAACCAAATAAAAATATTCTGCTGATACTTCCTTCAGAGCCAACAAATAAAATACGATAAATCTAACCGATGAGAATGTCATGCTACATCAAACATCAGCCACACCATCCTCATATTCCCAGTCACGAGAATGAAAGACAATGGAATACAACAAAGGTGTAGAAAAGGTTCTACAATATGGTTGTATAAATATAGCTTTTTTTAATGACGAACTTACGTCGTTTGGTGGCGTATCGTCGAATTCACGAAGTGATAATACTATAAAGTTTATATACACAGATGCTACAGACATATATCCCCAGTATTGCTGGCGAAACAATATTGTTGTTGTTTAATGTGTATATTCAAGCACTACTGTGGATACATTTCTCAAAAAAACGCACCTATTGTAATCAAATTGTAAGAGCCAATAGTTTACACATTTCTCAAACTTTCCAGGAGCGGTTTATAATCCGATTGTTGGTACCGGATCTGGTGGTAATTGTTAGTTAACGGGATCCCGACCCGTGACGAGTCTCTGCAGCCTTCCATCCCCTGCGATCCCAGGCACGCTGCTTCCTGCTCTCCAGACCAAGCGCTCTGGCATCAGCGATGGGTTAGTCCTTAAAAAGGATATTCGATCTTACTTGCCTTCTCGATCCAGGGGCTCTGAGTTGAAGATCCTCTTGGCTGGAGCATTATTTTCCATTCGCTTAATGTGGCCGAGCCAATGTAGCCGTGATTAGGTTTTTGGACTATATCCACATCTTAGTACAGCTCATCGAATTCGCGGTTGTACGAGTATCTACTCCTCCATTCGCCCTACTCCCACACAGGACCAAGCCTTACAGCGTCAATCAGCTCCCGGAAGCTACACCATAAGTTGGCGATACCGGCCTCTCTTTTAGAAACGCCCTAGCTAACTTAATCTAACTTTTAAACTAAAAGGATGTTACCTAGGGTAACGCATCGTCCTGGGAGGGCATTTTGACCAATCCCGCCTCAATTAGCCACCAAAATTCAGAGAATTGCTTTTCCGCATCGAATTCATCCCTCTCCGCTATTGCGGTACTAAAACGGAGGAGCTCATCAGTATTGGCGACGTGGATGAGTCGGTTATCTTTCGCGCTGCGCTGGAGGTGGTATAATACAGGGATACCATCCCCAGTCTGGAATCAGCCCTTTTGCATCAATATGGATGAAAGCCCCAGGGAGATGAAACCAAACCGGAACGTACTCTCTATGTACATTTCATTTAAGTAGTAAGCCAAAAGATTAGGCTATTGTCGCTGGCTCACCAGAGCCCCTATTATCAATGCCGTGGTTACGGCGAACATGATTGATCACGGCCTCGAAACAAGGGACCACCAAACCCACTTTCTCTTGTGGGTCCTCGTCCACGAAAAAACCGTCGTTTGAAAAGACACTTTCCGGACACATTCCAGCAGTCAGAACTGTCTCTCTGTTCTCTGTTTTCTGGGAGATTCGGACACACGGAATATCATTGTGATCCTTCCTCCTGAACAAGTTATTCAATAATCCGCTCTTTATGTACGTTTTTTTATTGATTTGGTGTTTTCTATAATTTGTTTCATTAATCGGTTGTTATAATCCTGGATATCCTTTTTATACCCTATTCTAAGGGTGCATTAATTTTGACGCATCGTTTGTAACATACCTTAATATTGCCCGTAGACCCCTAAAAGTTACTATATTTATGATCAGCCTCGATAGTAATGTCGATCTAGCCATATCCGTCCGTCCGTCCGTCCGTCTGTCGGCAAAAATTAGGCCTTCAAACTGGGCCTAGAGAGCTGAAATTTTAACCATAAACTCTCTAGGGTCCTGAAATGATTAAGTTTACGAATTTTTGAAATCCGCCCACAGACACGCTCAAAAACTCAAAAAAAAACAACATTTTCGAAAAAATCGAATTTTGAGCTAGAAAGCTGAAATTTTCTATGACTCCTAAAACTGCTCGGGAGATAAAATTTTTAAAATCCGCCCACAATTAAATAAAACAATTTTATTGAAAAACCAAAGTTTGAGCTAGGGAGCTGAAGTTAATAATATATACTTTCTATGGGCCCTTTATACTCATGTGTAAATATTTTCAAAATCCGCCTACTGGTACGTAACCCACAATTTAAAAAAAAAACTTTTTGTGAAAATACAAACTTTGAGCTAGGGAATTGAAATTTATAATATATACTCTCTAGGGACCCTTAATGCTCATGCGTAATTTTCCGGTTACTGACACGCCCACAATTAAGTAAAACAATTTTATTGAAAAACCAAAGTTTGAGCTAGGGAGCGTTTTTTCTTACAAAAGCTTTGTTTTTTTCGATAAAATCCTTTGAATATTATATAACAAAATATGTAGAGCGTTCTTAACAATTCAACCACACTAAGACTTTTGTTACGCCCCCTTATGAGGGATAGGAATAAGAATAGGGTATCCAACAGTTCGCCCAAGCGGACTGTAGCCCGTCCCTATGTTCTGTTGCCTGTTTGCAATGCTTTTTAACTTGGTAATGTTTTACTCTTTCTGTGCTTGAAAGTTCAATTTTTTGCCGCAAGGTTTCTCCTACTTTGATAAAATTCTTAGTAGATTCAGTGAGTTTGTCAATTTTTTTTTACCATAAGCAGATCTATTTCATTTTTTACTATCCCAGAGCCATTATGCGTCTTCCAAGTCCATTTATTTTTTGATTGTCTTGGAAATAGACTATTTGCCATACAAAAGTTATGTTGCCATAGCCACAGGATTAATTTGTCTTCATTTTCTCTTTAGGAACTTATTTTTGCGTCAAAATTGCCCATAACACATAAATTCGATCTTATATTCATTGTAAGCGTGATCAACATATTATAGAACTTTTCTAAGATCTCAATCGGTGCTGCTTTTGTTGGAGCATACGCTTGTATTATTGAGCATTTTGTATTGGCTACTCTTATTTGTATCGCTGCTATTCTTTCGTTATATGTATGTAGAAGTTATTTTTTCCGATTTTTCGTTTCCATTTTTCTGCTATCAAGGAACCGATCCCTAAGAGCCCCTTTGTTTCTCCTTTAAACCCGAAAAGGGTTTTTTGTTTTATTTTTTTTCTATTAATTTTTCTCCATATAGACGAGTCTCTGGCAGCCCAACTACATATATCCCATTTAAATTCTTCAAGTGCTATTTCGATTTCAATATGTCGATGTTCGTCCTTCAGTACATAACCTACATTAAACGTGCATTGAGTATGCCTTCACTTTTCTTCCCATTGCCCTTAGCCGGGTGTGTTGGGTTTGGGGGGTTTTGATCATAGCTCCTCACGGTGATCAGCCGGGTTGAGGGGTTCTCCTTATTTTTTGTCACATTTTTTTATTTGTTATTGTTCATATTCCGTTTTCCTAACATGCTCTGTCTTTTTGTTTATTATGAAACTATGTAGTTCTCTTTATCTGCTATTCCTTGGCATTCAAGGTTCGCTGTTATATCAATTGTGCTCGAGTCATTGATCTTATTAGCGTCGAAAAACTTCAAAATGGAAGTAGGTATTGAGGTCTTGTTAATGTTTTCGGATTGTTTTCTTTGAGTTCCCTGATATAAATTTGTTTTACGGTTGGTTCCAAATTTCTTGTTGAATGCTGGAGAGCATTTTTCGTCACCTTTTGACAAATTTCTTATGTTTTTGTTCCCACTTTCTTCAATTACTTTTCGGATCTGTTCTTGATCTAAAATGATTCCATTTGATACTGTATTGCCTTTAGAAAGCTTAGCATCAAGTGCAGTTAAAACAAATCAAATACAGCTATCTGCATGTAATCGACATTGCTTTTTCCTGATTTTACGAGTGCCGAAAATGGCAAATGAATAGATGTGAATCATAACTGAATCTTATAAAAGCGAGAAAATTATGGTAAAGTCGGGCACTTTTTTTTACTTTGAAGGGCGAAGGAAACTTAAAAATTGTATGAAACGAACTTGAACAAATAAAAAACGCACTTAATGTCAACCTAAATGATGGATCAATTTTTAGTTTGGGGGAAAAAAAACTTCAAATTTAGCACAAACCGCTGAAACACAAAACCAATCCAAAGAATGTATTATGTTCATAAACACCCCTGTTCAGTATTTAAGATGTTTGGTTAAGGACTGAGTGAAAGTAAATATTTGAACTCACTTTTACCCACTTGTTCAGAACCGACACAGAAAGATTAGAAAGGAGTGTGTGCAACGGTGAATAGTAGTACGTTATTTGCACAATCAGTCGTGTAACTAAATTCGGTTAATCAAATGATTGATTGTGATATTAGCTATCCATAAAGCTGCATCGTTTAGAGGTCTTAATACTTATTTTCTATTAAAAGTACGAAAACCAATCCTTTGAAGTAGATTTTGTCTGACGTCAGTAAATTGTTTGGGCTACTTGTACTTCATTCATTTCAAGGAACAATACTCCGTCGGATTTTTGGTCATGTGTGCGAGGAGGGCGATTGGAGGAGAAATTGAACCCCGAACTCTATGAGCGGTACCAGGATGTGGATGTAGTACAAAAATCGAAATTACGACTACATCGGCTGGGCCACATTGAGCGAATGAACAATAATGCTCCAGCCAAGAGGATCATTGACTCCCAGCCCTCAGGTTCGATAAGGCAAGGAAATCCGCTTGGTCTGGACAACTGGAAATCGCGGAGGATTTAAGGCTGCGGTGTCCCAGGCAGAGACTCGTCACGTCATTATTAAGTAAGAACTTGCACTCCATGTGGTTTGGTATTTGAGAATCAAGGTAAATAAAATTCAGCCTCTTTTGTCAATTCAAAAGCATACTTTAAAGAAAATCTGCCGAAAACCCCGCTTACACCCTAGTTTTCCATTGTTCAGAGATTTGAGAGTTCTTCCAGTACGTCACTTGTACTGCTATAAAGTGCTTAAAATGTTCTTTATGAGATCAGGGAATCTTAATTTCAGACTCATCAACAGTTATAGTTTACGTGTTAACTCCTTAAATCAAGTTTCTGTACCTGCTTTTCGTACTACTGCGTTTCGTAATTTTTATTGTGTTGCTGCATACCGTTTATTTAACCAACTTCCACCTTATGTAAGAGCACTTATACATTATCATGCATTTGTTAAACAGGTAAAAAATTGGCTTTTTGGCCTTGATCTTAAAATTATAGAATCTTTGTTCCATGTTCTTCGTTGATGTTTTGGTGAAATATTTTTTGGCTTTTATAAATGTTATTTCTCATCGTAAGAGTACCTACATTCCTACTTGAATTTAAGATATGTTGTGTAATTTTTTTTTTTTTTTATTGGGTCACCCCACCCAGCATTTCAATTTAAGCTTCTTATTTTATGGCCTAAGTGGCATTATCTCTATTTTTTTCAAAAAATATATATGTCACTATTATTTCTTTTTGAAGCTATAACATGCAAGATTGTAACTAAATATTGTAATACATTTTAAGAAATAATAAAAAAAAAAAAATTGAATACAATTGAATTGAATTGAATACATACATACATAAACATTGATCGGTGTCAACCTGGCGATGAACAGTTGCCGTAACTCAGATCCTCAATAAGCTAACTACAGCTCGGCATACACTTAAAGTGTTTCTGGCATCGAAATATCTAGCACGCTGTCGTAGGGTGGAAAAAAGGGCCTGGCCCTCCAGGTTGGGAGGTTATGTCGCCAAAGTAATTTTGTAACCACGTCAAAAAACGTTTGTTATGAGCGAAACGCATGGAGCCTCGGATAATGAACTCCCTCTAATGGCAAGACTTGGAACGTCAACGGGCTACGATTAAAGAGAATACAGCTAATAGGTGGCGCAAAAATACCCTTCCGATGTTTTTTGGCTGTAATTTAAAAAAAAAAAAAATTAAAAACTTTGATTCTTCTTGTGGATTATTTTTATTTGGTCTTTTAATTTTGTTTACATCAAGTCGAGAATATGATGTCATGTAAATGGCCGCCGCCACAGTTGATTGTCATTTGAGCCCTTTTTATGGCATTTTCCATCACTTTGGCCAAAACTTCCGGCGATAGGTCTTCACATTGTTGACGGATATTGTCTTTAAGAGCTGCAAGAGTCTGAGGCTTGTTGAAATAAACCCGCGACTTCAAAAAGCCCCACAAAAATAAGTCTGGAGCGGTCAAATCAGGCGATCTTGCTGGCCAGTGCAAATCGCCAAAACGGGAGATTAGGCGCCCGGGAAATGCATCCTTCAGCATATCCGTTGTGGCACGTGCAGTGTGTGCCGTTGCACCGTCCTGTTGGAACCACATGTTTTCCAATCCCAATTCATCAAGTTGCGGCAAAAAGAACTCGTTGATCATTGCTCTGTAGCGCTCACCATTCACAGTAACCGTTTGGCCCGCGACGTCTTCGAAGAAAAAAGGTCCGATGACTCTTCCAGCGAAAACAGCACACCATACAGTGACTTTGAGCGGGTGTAATGGCTCTTCGTGGGTTACACGCGGATTTTGAGTGCCCCAGAAGCGTAAATTTTGCTTATTTACGTACCCGCTAAGATGGAAATGGGCCTCATCACTCATGATTATTTTTGATGAAAAATCATTTTCCTCTTGGTGGTGATTAAGGATGGCTTGAGCGTATGTTAGACGCGATTGGCGGTCAGCAGCTAACAGCTGATGCACCGTCTGGACTTTGTACGGAAACATCTTCAAATCTTGTACCAAAATTCGCTGTAAATACCGTCGACTGATACCCATTTGCGTGGCACGTCGTCTGGTCGATGTCGACGGCGCTTCCATGACATCTTCGGCTACAGCAGCAATATTCTCTGCAGAACGGCTACTCCGGGGTCTGCCACGCCTGGCAGCATCTCGTGTTGTGCCAGTCTCTTCGAGGCGAGCGGCTAAACGTCGCAGTGTTTCACCAGTAGGCGTTGGACGGGTAGGAAATCTGCGACGAAATTCACATTGTGCCAAAGTTACCGACCGATTATTGCTCAAATAAATAGTCACCAATATTCCGCGTTCTGGAGCAGTGTAGCGTAACATTGTTTATTAACGTGTATTTCGCATGTGTTTACTACACAAATGTCAAAACAGAACTGACATTAGGGGCCAATCGCAAAATTTATAGCATTTTCTGATAGGAGGATTACTTTTGCGCCACCTTGTATAACGTGTGGACGTAGCTGTAGTAGGTGCAGGGAAATAACTTCACGGGCAATAACTTCACCTCGACTGGGCAATAACTTCACTTTTTTTTGTGAAGTTATTGCCCACTGATGGTGAGCAATAACTTCACCGTAAATTTTGTGATGTTATTTCCCACCTATAATTTGAGTTTGTCTATTATAAGACCCTTGCACCCACTCCAAATCAAACAGTGTGCCCAAGCAGGGGGGTTGCAGGGGGGCAGCATGCCCCCCCCCCCCCCCCCCCCCCCCCATATGCATTGCACTGTTTATGGGATTAGTTGACCCGCAAGTAGATTCCATAAACAGTTCTATACCTATGGGGGGGGGGGGGGGCATGCTGCCCCCCTGCAACCCCCTGCTTGGGGACAATGTTTGATTTGGAGTGGGTGCGAGGTACGGTTTTTGAATTATCATAAAATGTTAAGAGAATTTATTTCCCACAAAAATATAAAGATATTGCTCACCTATGGCGGATTTTGAAAATATTTACACATGAGCATAAAGGGCCCCTAGAGAGTATATATTATAAATTTCAGCTCCCTAGCTTAAACTTTGGTTTTTCAATAAAATTGTATTATTAAATTGTGGGCGTGTCAGTGGGCGGATTTTGAAAATATTATCTCCCGAGCAATTTTAAGAGTCATAGATCGTATATAAAAAAATTCAGCTTTCTAGCTCAAAATTCGATTTTTTTCCAAAATTTAGTATTTTTTGAGTTTGTGAGCGGATTTCAAAAATTCGTAAACTTGATTATTTCGCGACCCTAGAGAGTATATGGTTAAAATTTCAGCTCTCTAGGCTCAGTTTAAAGGCCTAATTTTTGCCGACAGACGGACGGACGGACGGACGGACGGACGGACATGGCTAGATCGACATTATTATCGATGCTTATCATAAATATAGCAACTTTTAGGGGCAATATTAAGGTATGTTACAAACTATGCGTCAAAATTAATATACCCTTAGAATAGGGTATAAAATCCATACTCAACCAATTAATATCGAAATGAATAATATTTTCACATATATTGTTATTGCTATCGCCCAACAGGGAAGGCACTACTCTAGGAAGATCGTCTTGCTGTCAACCCTGGACGTACGCAACGCCTTCAACTCAGTCAGGTGGATCGATATATTGAACGCGCTCGAATGGAGGTTCCACGCCCCAGCATATATCCTGCGGATGGTGAAGGACTATCTCAGGGATCGAGAGCTGCTCTACGAGACTACAGAAGGCCCGCGAAGAAAGCAAGTGACAGCAGGCGCAGCGCAGGGATTGATCTTATGACCAGACCTCTGGAACATCTCCTACGACAGCATCCTTTGCATGGAGATGCCGGAGGATGCCTCTCTTTTAAAGACGACATCGTCGCGGTGGTCACGGCACGAGACACCGTTAACGCGCAACGAAAGTTCAACCATGTCATGCGACGAGTCAATTCGTGGATGGATAGCACGACTCAGCCTAGCAACGGAGAAAACTTAGATAGTCCTTCTCACGAAGAATAGGATCCCCACACAAACCGACTTCCGAATTAGCGCAGAAAAAATAAGAAGCAGCGCCGCAGTGAAGTACTTGGCATTGAGGGTGGACACAAAGCTAACCTACTGGCAACAAATAAAGGCAGCAGCGGAAAGAGCCTCAAAAACATCTGCATCACTGAGCAGACTGATGGCAAATGTAGGTGGTTCAACGGCCAGTAAGCGAAGGTTACTGATGGCCACAACGCACTCCATCCTTCGCACTAAAACAAGAGAAGTACCGGAAACAGATAGAGGCAGTACAAAGATGCGGAGCTCTACGTGTAGCTAGCTCTTTGTAGTCGCAGGAGTGACTCTCATCGATATTTTAGCGGCAGAAATGAAGCACGTCTTTGACAAAAAGGCGGAAATGGGAATGAAAGCGGCAACCGAGGAGGCTAAGGAGCTCACGAAACAGAAGTGGCAAGAGCGTTGGAGCTCGGAAAACAGAAGATGATGGACAGCGAGGCTGATTAGGAACGTGGCTGAGTGGAATGACTAGCAACACGGTGAGGTCAAGTACTACGTCACCCAGTAACTAGGTTAGGTTAGGTTTATGTGGCTGTCGGCAGAAGCCGACACACTTAGACCAATTTAGGTCCACTGTGATACCACGTATATTATCTACCTCAACTCTGTAGATGGGACTGGCCAACGACACGCGGTTGTTCTCAAACGGTCCCCCATCTACGTACTAACCGCGCCCAACGTCGTTTAATTACGGTGATCTGACAAGAACCGATTAACTCGACGTCGTATGGTAACTAACCGGACAAGGATATTTCAATGCCTTCCTCCACAAAATAGGCAAAACAAACACTCCAGCCTGCCAGTACGGAGACTCGTATGAAGATGACTCCAAACATACCTTCTTCGCCTGCAGAAGATGGGAAAGCCTCCGCCAAGACCTACACCGGAGAACATAGTAGATAAGATGCTACAGAGTTACGAGAGCTGGCAAAAAGTCTGTAGCCACACAGAATATGTTCACCCCTATCGTGGAATCCGTCGGGGGGAACGATTCGCTAATAGTGAACAATTTGCATCGTGTAATCCGCAGACGTGAACCATTCACATGTCGGTAACGTGAATAAAATTCACTGTATCGTGGAAAACGAACGGATCGAATCTATCCATGCATTTGACATCCGCAGTTTTTATTTTATTTTGACTGAATTTAATTTTTACAAAACAAATGTGTTTGAAATGAGCTGTCACAATTGAATTTCCTAATCACCAATAGTGGTCGGTAAGGGAGAGTATCCGACGGATCCCACGATAGCAATTTTCTGTTCACGTGAATCGAATAAGTGAAGTGAATCTCAGATCCGACGGATTCCACGATAGGGGTGGTTCTCAAAAGAAAAAAAAAGAGAAGAAGACCACCAGGGGTCTCAGCAGGCACAGACGTCTTAGGAAACAGAAGACTAACAAGACGGCGTCCTTTTACGGAATTATAAACGGCACCACCCTGATGTAATGCCAAGAGTTATTCCAGGGTGGTTTGTGGGCCGTAAGCGGGGACAGTTTAGTCCGTGAAAGTAGGACACACCAAGTTGTGATTGCCTACCACTTGACGGTACATCACGTATTCTCTTCTCAAAAAAAAAAAAATTTTATTTTATTATTTCGTTAATAAATAATACACCCCTATCGTAGAATCCGTCGGGGGGGACGATCCGCTAATAGTGAACAATTTGCATCGTGTAATCCGCAGACGTGAACCATCCACATCTCACATCTCGGTAACGTGAATGAAATTCACTGTATCGTGGAAAACGAACGGAACGAACCTATCCATGCATTTGACATCCGCAGTTTTTATTTTCTTTTCACTGAATTTAATTTTTACAAAACAAATGTGTTTGAAATGAGCTGTCACAATTGAATTTCCTAATTACCAATAGTGGTCGGTAAGGGAGAGTTTTCGACGGATCCCACGATAGCAATTTTCTGTTCACGTGAATCGAATAAGTGAAGTGAATCTCAGATCCGACGGATTCCACGATAGGGGTGAGATACATATACAGTTTGCTATCGCACAATTTACATTATTGAATTACAAATGTATATCTTTCTACTCAAAAATTGTTTATATATTTTTAAGTGATGCTATAAATTTACAAAATAGAAGCAACGAGGAACCAACCAAAAAAACCTCCATTTGAAAGGTTTTCACATAAATAAAAGTTTTAACAATGAATTCAACTTGATTTATAAAACGAATGTAAACATTTACAACTGATAACGATATTTGTCCAGTAAAAACAAACTATTAAATATTTTCTGGCAGTAAAAGTAATTTAAGAACGTATGATTTGAAATTTGGGTTTGGTTCTGGTAGTTTTTTTTAAACATCTCCAACCAAACAGCAGTGCAACAAATTGGACATCGAAGAGCGAATACAATGAATTTGTGTGTGGAAACAGCTCCCCTCTCTATCCAGCTTAGATTGTTCTAACCACACATGGATTTCATTTTAAAGTGTATGGTTCATGTTATTGTCATTCATTCTCTTCGATGCTTCATTCGATAATTTGCTCCAAACAAACATTGAGGCGCTTTCTTTTGAAATTTCTCGGTGACACTTTCCAGAGATTCGTTCCACCCTAGCATTGTGCGCCACTATGACAAGTCGACGTGTAGTGGTTTCATTTCAATAACCCCACTAAAATGACTGAAATTCCACTATCGGCTATAAAAATCCATTGATGCGAGTCAGGAATTTGGAATTCTTTTTGTGGACCCCTGCTCCTATCACTTGGACAAGTGGAAACTGTACAAAAGAACAAGGGGCTACGAACAGATGCAAAGTCGATTGCGTGCACAGAAAACCACAAATTGGAAAGTGTCGCTGAACATTGGTACACTCTCGAGGGGAGGACTTGTGTTTTTCTTGTTGAGAGAAACAAGTGAAAACGAATGATTTGTCGATGAGAGCACCTCCCGCGGGACCAGAGGAGACAAATGCAACTTGGTCGTCGTCTCATGTCGAGACTTGAGAGTGGGATTTGCACCTTGGTCTAAAAATATCTAAGCAACTACTAAAGGTGCACTGCCACCAGAGTTGCAGCAGCTGCAAGTCAACATTCATTTAAGGGACATTGAGGTGCGAAAGAACATGCATGCAACCGTGTCTAACGTCACATCTATGATCGCAAAGGTATTAATTAAGGCGTTAGTTTGGCGAATAAATCTCTAAAAATAACTCATTTCTATGGATCAGTGCAAATTCTTAGAGGTGGGTTGGTAATTAAAATATAGGGTGATGGGCTAATGTTTCAATGAAGACTCTTTTTTTTATTTTTTAATGAGGTAATTTTAAGCTCTGAATACCAGAGATTCTGATATGATATTAATAAAAATAGATACGAAAGTCCAACTTTCTCATTCTAATATAAGAGGATTATCTCGTCATGGAAAGGACGCCGAGTTTATGATCAATATTAAGGGAATCATAACCCTCCCACTTTACTGACACCGTGTCTCTCTCCATTCCATTCATTTATGTTTATTGTTCAATCGAGCTTTTACGAAATTGGTGACCTCCAGTGGTATAAACCCACGGATTTGCATGCACACTTGCGGGACAGCCTCAAGATGTTAAATCTGCCTTAAGGCTTACCTCCATGTTACAATTGGCCCTATTGATCGCCTTTTACGAAAAGCACTATTTTTGGGGGCTTTGTGGTGATATTCTTAGCCCGTCCCGGCACGGGTGAAATAAGAGAATTATCAACTCCTTCAAATACTAGACGAAGACATTTTGCAACACACTAATCCGCAAGTGGTAGTACAATGGACCAGTATTGAGTCTGAGTGCTCCAGTGCAGAAAGTCTCACACACCCGGAAAAAAAAAACAAAAAAAAAAAAAAAACAAAAATCCGCAAGTACCAGTCTTGCTTTATTGCTGACTGATGGCCGAATTCGGTGCAATGTGCAGAATGCGAACAGCTCTTCCGAACTATTCCAAATGTGCACACTATTCCAGGAAGGGCATGCGTGACTTCTTCAGTCTTATTCCGGAGCAAAAATTGCGCAGGGAAGGTGTCAACAGGGGAGCCTTTTTTGCTTTCAACAATCATCTGTCCACCAACTTGAATGAAACGTGTTGATAGCAGCAAATTTGAAGTAGTAACGGACTTCACGTAACTCCTAATAAACACTAACTCCACGTATGACAACTTAGTGGAGATCTGATGAAGAGATACCCTTGGAAGCCTTTGCTGATATTGGATTTGCGAATAGGGCGAATGGAGTAGAAGATACAAATGCAAGCTCTATACTCTCTACATGTCGACTACATTGGTTTAGCCACAAGACCATCTTGAGAAAACAAGGCAGACCGAACCTCTGTTTACAAAACCAATCCATCGCGGATGCTAGAGTGCCAGAGTGAAAGAGTTGGTCTGGACAACTGGAAGCAATGTGCCCGGGATCGCGGAGGATGGAAGACTGCAGTGTCTCAGGCAGAGATTCTAGCGGGTCGGGAGCCACTTAATTAAAAAGTTCACATATTGGATCGGGCTTACATTTGTTTTGCAGTCTTCAAAGGCTATCACCCCTATCGTGGAATCCGTCGGGTGAACGATCCGCTAATAGTGAACAATTTGCATCGTGTAATCCGCAGACGTGAACCATCCACATGTCGGTAACGTGAATGAAATTCACTGTATCGTGGAAAACGAACGGATCGAATCTATCCATGCATTTGACATCCGCAGTTTTTATTTTATTTTCACTGAATTTAATTTTTACAAAACAAATGTGTTTGAAATGAGCCGTCACAATTGAATTTCCTAATCACCAATAGTGGTCGGTAAGGGAGAGTATTCGACGGATCCCACGATAGCAATTTTCTGTTCACGTGAATCGAATAAGTGAAGTGAATCTCAGATCCGGCAGATTCCACGATAGGGGTGTATAATCAAAAAGCCTACAGACAATAAGTAAAAAGGGATTGCACCATTTTCCATATTGTAAGTGTTAATGAAAAATGTATTCCATGTTACTCCATTAGGATACTGTAAACAAAATTGGTCAGATGCTCAAATTCAAGCAATGTGTGTGGATGGCTTGTATCGAGTCAGAAAAAATGTCGTCTTCGGCTGCTGATGGAAACCAGGATGTCCACACACTCCGACATTCTAGCTTGAAAAGCGGCACAGCCATCAGAGAAGTGGGAATGCATAGGAAATCCGTTCGCCAAAGTTCATCAACAATGCTCACGGGCTGCTTCTTGTGAATGACGAAAAAATACTACACAGGTGGCAACAACACTGTAAAGGACTTCTAAATTAACAATTTCCTCGCATATATTTTCCGAGAGCCGTTCCTAACAATGAAGAAGTACACGACATTACTGTCGGAATGAGGTCAAAGACTAAAAAAAACCATAAGCAGTTGGGAAGGGCGAGATACACTCTAAAGTTCTGGAAAAAGATGGAAGACGTCGGGATCATATGGCTAATGATTCTCATTTTAAAATTATTGAGAAGGAATCCAATGGCTAACCAGGGGAGGGAAAGTTTTCTTCTTCCTTTGTACAAAAGAAATGGCGATACGCGACACTGTGAAAATTACCGTTCAATCAAGCTGATATCACACACCCTGAAGTTCGTTGAGCGGGTGCTAGATAGAGGACTGCGGAAAACCATACGGCTGTCGGAAGACCAGTGCGGGTTTGTCGCAGATAAATCAGCCACACATAAAGGGTTTTTCAACAGGGACGCTACAAAAGTAGAGCGACAGGGACAGCAAACGACGCCGAATTTCTTGCCGCTCTTTTAACATTTCTCTTCAGTAAGGTTTGCCATTTCATGGTGGAAAGATATATGAGCCAACAACGAGACGAAATTATTCAAATTTACTACCGAAATTCGGAGTGAGTGGCCTCAACGTTAAGAGCGCTACGTCCAATTTATGGTCATCATAATCGTCTTAGCAGATCAACAATTGAGCGTCTAGTGGAAAAAATTGAATCCACAAGCACAGTACAAAATGTTCCCGTGCCAGTGAGACAAAGAAGTCCCCGTAGTGTCGAGAATATTGCTGCCGCTGAGGCTTCAGTTGAAGAAAGCCCAAATGTGTCTCTCACACGTGCGTCGTTCTCAAGCGTTAGTGTGAATGGGAATTGCTACCGTTCATTGATAACCGAATATTTTTGGCCCCAATTGGATGATATAGACTTGGAGGACATGTGGTTCCAACAGGACGGTGCCACAAGCCACACAGCGAATGCCACAATCAATTTATTGGAAACCAAGTTTGGAAACCGTGTTATCTCACGAAATGATCCAGTCGCTTGGCCGCCTCGGTCGTGCGATTTGACGCCGTTAGACTATTTCCTGTGGGGCTACGTCAAGTCTATGGTCTATGCCAACAAGCCAGCGACGATTGATGAACTTCGTACGAATATCGAACGTGAAATTGCAGCAGTATCGGCCGATTTATGCATGAAAACCGTCGAAAATTGGGTTCAGCGTCTGGACTTCTGCAAGCGTGCCCGTGGTGGCCATGCAAAATAAATCGAGTTCCATACATAATGGCATCGAACGTAATTTCACAGGAATAAAGAATTTCATTGATATCCAAAACCGTTTTTCTTTTATTTAAAAAAAAACTTTTGTAGCGCTCTTATTGAAAAACCCTTTACAATCGAAAATATAAGGATCATGATGGAAACACACCGTGACTTCTTAAAGGATTTGCATATGGTGGCTTTTGATTGACAACCAGGAGACCTATTTTGGCGGCTAAGGCAACGAGGAGTTCCGGAAACCTACGTACAAATGACCATGGACATGTTTGAGGGATTAAGGACCATTTGCCTTCATTACCAAGGATCAAACGTCCCTGCAACTAGCCGTTGCTGTTTGGGTGGAACAGTTGTATGGAAAGGGGTATTGTATTAGTCCAAATAAATGATACTTGTGCTGCCCGTTCTCTGATCCACTGCGACTTATTCCAAATATTTATATGAATGGAAGAGTGATTCCCAAGTGGGAAAAGCTCAAATATCTGGGATCTATGATCAATAGTGTAGAAAGCTGTGATGACGATATTAAGCATAACGTAAGGGTGTGGGGGGGAGGGTTGAAGGAGCGGCAAAACTCAGCCATCTTCTGTGACCGAAAAATGCCCAATAAGCTGAAAGGAAGGCTCAAAACCGCAGTTGTGCTCCCGGGGCTTACATACGATTTGCAATGTTGGACAGCGTACAAATAGTGTGAGGGAAAATTAACGGTAGCTGATATGACGATCCTTCGCATGACAGTAGGAGTAACACAGATTCGTCTAAAAGGTAATTTCAAGATCCTCGGAAGCCTTGCGTCAAAGAACCTATATCGAAGAAAATGGAGCGTGAACGGCTCATTTTCAAAGGAATGATCCTACGAACCCTGCAAAGAGGCAATATCATCAACGTTTCAATACAAGCGCGAAAGAGAGGCGGCCTAAAAACTCCTGAATCACACAAAGGTAGCAACAGCAGAATTTGATTGGCCTTAGCAACGAAGTGAAATCGGGAGGCCTGCCATTATTTGCTGAGTTCACAATTTACACCAAAATGAAACCAAATATGTGTCTTTTCTGACAAATTAAAGGACACCTAGTATCTTTTTCAATTATTAGGTCCGTTCGCGTTCCTTTATATGTAGAAAATTAAAAACTGTAAAATCTCCAAATCTGGGAGAGAATCCATCCATTTCAAAGAAAAGTACGCGAACGCTATTGTGTAAACCGATCAGAGCGAGCTATTAAGGTCACCTTATCACTCAGGAGCCTCATGGCGAACGTCGGTGGTTCAACGGCAAACAAAAGAAGACTGCTCATGTCGATTACTCATGCCATTCTCCTGTATGATTGTGAGATTTCGGCCGATGCACTCAGACACGAGAAATATAGAAAGAAAATTGCAGTAGTGCAAAGACTAGGAGCACTTCAAGTTGCAAGCTCCTACCGTACAGTCTCGGAACCAGCCGTTCTCGTCGTCGCGGGAGTGACCCCGATCGATATCTTAGCGACAGAGAGGAAGTACAGCTCAGAAAACAAGAATGGCAGAGAAGATGATCAGGAACATTGATGAATGGGCGGAGCGGAAACACGGCGAATTGAATTTCTATGTCACTCAGTTCCTGACTGGACATGGATATTTCAACCGATACCTCCACAAGATGGGCAAAGTAGTGAGCGCAGCCTGCAAATATGGCGACTCCTCGGAGGACGATGCTTACCACACCTTTTTCATCTTTAGCAGATGGACAGCTGAGCGAAACAGGCTAGAGTCGGAAATAGATATTTTCACCCCTGACACCGCCGTAAACCAGATGACGTTGAGTACCGACGCATGGAACAAAATCTGTTCATTCATCGAAACGGTACTACGATCGAAAAGAGAGAGGAAGACGGAAATATACCCTCACAAAATATATGAAATCCTCACCGACACTAGAGAACACGCCAAGTGTTTCAGCAGGCACAGACGTCTTAGGCCACAGAATACTAACAAGACGGCGTCCTTTGGCGGACTTATAAACGGCACCACCCTGATGTATTGCCAAGAGCGGTTACAGGGTGGCTTGTAGGCCGTAAGCGGGGATAGTTTAGTCCGTGAGAGTCGGACACACCAAGTGGTGATGGCCTACCATTTGACGGTAGATCAAGTCCTCTCCTCCAAAAAAAATAAAAAAAAAATTGTTTGAAAAGATCGAAAACGTCAAAGGTTTGCTTTAAAAAAAGCAAGCGCTGTTTTTTTTGCTGGCAAACTCATAGGATTTTATCATTTGACAGTTTTCATTTTCTTGTCAGCTGAAATTCCGCTTGAAGCAAAATCAACGAAAGTACATTTTCCTTTCGTTTCTGTAGTTTCGCACGAAAGTTTATATAAATTTACGTTTGCATTATACGAACCTATTGTTTGAGAGTCTCTGATAATTTTTTTAGAGTTTGAAATAAACGATAGAGTTACATACGTGAAGCAAATTATAGCCGATATCGTTAACGATGACCGCTTTGAAACGCTGTATGTGGACTGTCAAACATATGTTCCGTGAACGCCTAAACTTTCCAACTTCTCAAATTTCCAACTACTCAACTCGGCTCACTCAAGAATAGATAGTCAGATAGAATAAATCGCAAAGATTAACTTGGAATGATTTTCAGGTTTTAAAAAGTTTACGCCAATTTTTTCATTCAAATTTTTATTATTTATTATAGGTATGTTCGTCTTTTTTTCTGCTTGCCCTAATTTCTGTACAAAATCTAACTGAAACCTTAAAATATATTGCAATGTTTAAGGAAAAGATACTTTTTACGAGACCCTGTATTAAAATCAAAAGGATTAAATAGCTAGTGTTTCCCCTTTATTATGAATATCTGCCGCAAGACGCTAATATGTGGTAGATACCAGTTTTTTTTTAAATGTGGCCTGAAATTTGGTCCCGTTAATTTCGAAGGCTTCCCCAAAAAGATGGTAAGCTTCGACCAAAGGTGCTCAATGGGGTTAAGGTCTGGCGACTTTAGTGTCCAGACTAATACATAACAATATTTCGGGTAGACACTCCTTAGCTACTATGCTCGTAGAGACGAAACTGCCCGTAGACATTCTTGAAGCAGAAGAATCTAAATTTTCCCTTACCTATATGGTTGACCTAAGATAGCGCAGCCATTTTGGTGTCGATTTTGACAAGATTTCCAACGCAGCTAAAAGAGAAGCATCCCCAGAATAATACTGACCTTCCTCCGTGTATCACGGTGTTTTCTATGCACCTTTGACTTAGTCTTTCGGTTGGTCTGCATCAAGCTCTTTTCCTAGATTTTTTATTTTTAAGCTCAAATTTGTACTCGTCGGACCAAGAACATTTTGCCAGAATGTAAGTGGCTTTAAAAAAACTTTTTAGCGAAGCCTAGTCGTTTCCTGATGTTAAAAGGGCGAAGTAAAGACTTCTTCTTCGCAAAAGAGTTTTTTTTAAGCCGCTTTCCTGGAGTCGCCTTTGTACTGTCCTTGATGTAATGTTGATAACTGGAGCTCTTCTTTAATATTCCTACCCGAAAATAGAGGACTTTTTCTGGCCTGGCTTTTTATTCCTCGGTCATCAGTTGCTGTAGTCTTTCGCAACCTCCCGCAAAAACTTTTAAAGCTGCAACTGTTCGTCGTATTTCGAAGCTTGGGCAGATCTTCATTGCCCCAGAAATTGTTAGTCCGTATTATTCTCCTAGTTCATGAAATGTCAATCCACCTTGAGGGTCCAAAACAAGCAGTAACTTCACTTCAGGTGTAATCGATTTTATATCAAAGCCATAACCGAATAAAATAAAGCTGTCAAATGATTTAAATTTGACTAAATGCTTCTACCTTTTATATTTTTCGTCGAAATTTTTGAAAATTTAAAAAAACCCGTTGAAAATATTGAAGTGGATCACGCACAAAATACAAAAAAAAATGTAAAACTGCTGCTGAATTACCACAATTGATAGCGCTTAGCCGTAAGCAAATAACGGTTACTTTTTCCAAAATTGCGAACACGTGTAAACACAAAAAGATGGAACCATAAGTGGTCTGAACTTTTCACTTACAGCATTTTAAAAATGAATAAACTGCTTATGCACTTTTTTGTCTAACAGTGTATATCGGAAACAACCAACAGCGTTTACCAATCATACAACACCCTACACTCTCATACACATCACAATCTTTCGCTACTTTAAAATCATGCATGTACCCATCAGCCGCTGCACCTGCCTACATTTCTTGGATGCTTCTCAAAAAACATTCTTGTCAACTAGTAGCCGTTTCGGCGGCACGGTCTTCCATCGCCGATGCACCGGCTCGACCATGGCCTCACTTCATAACTCAGAAGTTGATGTTATGACATCTTGTAAAATGTTCTCTGCCACAGGCCATAGCTACTCTTGCGTCGCAACTATGAGGTGCTAATATTTACACCATGGAACTGGCACAGGTAGAGTGTGTTATCATGATGTCACGCCCAAGTGGAGCATGGAATCTCATTGCAACCGTGAGGATCGTGTCTACTAATAAGAGATGATGCTGAGTGAGTGCGCCATGGTAGGAGTAAACGCATGGTGGACACATTTATTTCCAGCTCATTATGAGTAAGACGCATGCTAGAGTTGCACGATATTCATTAAATTTAATTACCGCGTGTCCACGCGCTTGTACTTTTAATGGCGATTTATTGTATGCCATGTGTGTTAGTCAAATCTGCAGTCACACGAACGTAGAGCGAGAGAGTAATGCGATATCTGTTGTCAGTTGGAAGATACTCCGTTCCACGTATTTCGAACAGGTAGTTTATTGATTTATTTTTACGAAAATCCTTCGAGAATATGGGAAAAACCGAATGCTAAAAAAAAAACTGGAGTTAGGCAGATAAGTTAAATTTGTATGATATTTTTTTATTATATAAAAAGGAAATACAAATCCCAGAGCACTCAGACTCGGTAAAGGTACATTGTACTACCAGCCAGAAACCTCCTTTTGGTGTAGATGCATGTGAATGGGTGGCGTATGTTGTTGTTCCCCATGGGGATTGAACCTACACCGCACGGGTCACAAGCCAACACACTTTACTTTTACTTTTAAATTAATTTTTATTAATTATTAGCTTATATCAACTTAAATACTAGACAAAAATGATTAAATCTAACTTAAAATTAAAAGGATACTTATTCTAGATTATTGATCCTTATGCGGACGCCCTAAACTTAACTCTATCTTATAATTATTGCCTTTCGGCCTAAAAACTATTTTACGAACTAAACTTACATAATTATGTTTTCATCGAGAAAATTGTTAAGAAAACTCGGAATCTTTATCAAATTTTATATTTTTATATAAAAAAACAAATTACAAACTACCTACTCTACTTACTTAAACTACTTAGCATATTCTAACTATAATTAGGATTCTGAGCACTCGTTGCCTTGCGCAACAAGTGGTCAAAATCCCAATTGCTTTCCGAGCGCCTGGCAGTCGTCAACGTGCACACGCGCCGCCGTGAGCCGACTGAAGCCTTACAGCGTCAGTCAACTCCCGGAAGCACCACCACACGTTGGCGAGCCCGGCCTCTCCCAAAAACGCCCTAGCTGACTTAATCTAACTTATAAGCTAAGAGGATGTTACCTAGAGTAACGCACCGTCCTGGGAGGGCATGTTGACCCCTCCCCCCTCAACAAGCCACCAAAATTGGGCGAATTGCTTTTCCGTGTCGAATCTCTCCCGATATTGCGGTACTAAAACGGAGGAGCTCATGAGCATTGGCGACGTCCCCGTCATGGAGGAGCCGCTTATCTCTCGCGCTGCGGTAGCGATGGTATAAGACCGGGATACCATCCCTCGTCTGTACCAGCCCTTTTGAATCAATATGGATAAATGCCTCTGGCGGGATAAAGCCAGACCGGAGCGTACTCTCGATGTACATTTCATTGGGGTAGTAAGCCCCAAAGATCAGACTATTTTCGCTGGCCATGGCCCTTGCAACGTGCCTTCGAGTCACCTTAATGAGGAAATTGTCAATCCTATTCAACTGAGCCCCATCGTATAGGACCTTGTTGGGATAGTATTTAATATAATTGGATTCAGGCGTTCGGAACAACCGGAGACAAGTCCTAAGACATTGTCTCTCCAAAACCCGAATCTTTTCCATATAGCTGGGCGCTATATTGAACCACAATGGACAACCATAAGCGATAATTGGCCTTATAAGGGCCACGTAGCAAATGACATTCACTTTGGAATCAAGTTGACTGCTATGAAACAGTCTCCTTGTCAAAGCATAAGCCTTCTTGGCCCCAGCAAGACAAGCAACTATATGTCTATCGAAATATAGATACTGGTCAAGCCAGATACCTAGATATCTAACTACGCTTCTCACCGCCAATGGCTGCCCATTTTGTCCAATAATGGCCAATTTTTCCCAGTTTTTTCTGGTATCCCTACAGGCCCCAGCCAATGGAGTTCTGAACAAGATTGTTTCCGTCTTCTGAAAGTTGATTTTCAACTTCCAGTCGTCGCAATATCGCTTAATTTGATCGAAGTCACGCTGCAAAAGAATGTTTATGACTTCGATTTTAGGACCTGATCTGTATGCCACCAAATCGTCGGCATACGCTATAGCATGTCTGAGTGAACCCACCAGATCACTCGTGTAAATGTTAAACAGGATCGGAGAATTGACCGCCCCCTGCTGTAAACCGTTTTTAATTTCGAAGACTCTGCTCGAAGTCACGTTGCCACATTTGATAACGAACTTCTTTCCCATAAGCATATTATAAATTACATATAGCAAAGGTTTGTGCATCCCCCGCCTGGTCAACTTGTAGAAAAGTCCCTCTAACCATACGGTGTCGAAAGCCTTCTCAAAATCAACCAGACAAGCACCCGTGCATTGGTTCTTGCATTTATTCCACTGAATGTCGGAAACCAGTTTCGACGCGGCATGAATAGTGTCATGCTTCGCCCTGAAACCAAACTGGTTTTCCGGAATTATGTTATTGTCCTCGACCCACTTTAACAGGGCACTATTGACAACTTTTTCAAAGACCTTGCTAATATTCGGAAGCAAGCTAATTGACCGGAGATTGGCAGGGTTCGTCCTATGTTTACATTTTTTCCGGATAGGGTGTACCACAGCTACCTTCCAATGCGCCGGATAATGTGCATTATTCAGCGCATTGTTAAACAGCGTGGTGAAAATATCTACAGCCTCCAAAGGCAGGTGTCTCAATACGACGTTTGGGACACCATCCATCCCCGCCGACTTTTTATTCTTTAGTGACTCGAAGATGCACAGAAGATCATCCTTCGACACGAACAAGTACGATGCATCTCGGCCATTGGCGACAACTGCATTAGCATGGTTTTCATCAGTGAACACGGTGAATCCGTTATTCTCAGATCGCCAATTCTCAAGTTCGGTGCGCAGATCGAAGTGGCTCACCAGAGCCCTATTCTCAATGTCGTGGTTACGGCGAACAGGATTGTTCACCGTATACACGGCCTCGAAACAAGCGCCCAGCAAATCCACTTTCTCCTGTGGGTCCTCGACCACGAACAAATCGTCGTTTGAAGCGACACTCTCTGGACTTATTCCAGCAGTCAGTACTGTCTGTCTGTTCTCTGCTGTCTGGGAGATTCGAACACAAGGAATATCATTGTGATCTTTCCTCCTGAACAACTTATTTATCTGTGGGAACATATTCGGACTACAGGTTTTAATAGCCCGAATTTTATTGCCCCAATACAGACTTACAGATTTTCTGTAATTTTCTTTAATCAGCTGTTTCAGGATTCGAATCTCTGACTTCAGCATCCTAACCTCCGGGTCGTTGGGGTCAGCAAATTGTCTGTACAGCCGTTTAAGCCTCGAGAGCAGTCTACTTTTCTGTCGGTATAGTGCGTCGATTGTAGGGTTTCTGTACTTTTCTGTCTGGCCAACACACTAACCTCTACACCGTCGCCAACCTTCTTTTTATGCTGCTTTTCCCAATAAGGTCATAAAATTTGTCCTATGCTAGCATATTTTAATCAAATAAAAAGGCATTAAGAGTACCAGGGACCTTAGTTCAAAACATAATTTAATAGAAACCCCAACTATGTGTAAAAAAAAATGCATTAACTAACGAGGAAATAGGCCGAATTCGAGGCCATCAGGAACAATGCAAATCTATCCGTTTTATAGCCGGTAAGATTGCAAGAGGGCCAGCTGTTGTTCACAGCTATCTAAAGGACCCTGAGAACTTTGGAAAAAATAGAAAGAAGGAATAATCAGAGCAACAACAAGTCAGGATCGACGGGCGATATTGAGAGCTGCTTCAAATTAAAGGCTTTCCTTAAGTAAAATCAAGGCAGAAATCTTACATGATGCTAGTAGATCAACTGTTTATCGCGTGATAAAGCAGTTCAACCATATTAGACACAAACAAAATGAAAAAGATACCAAAATTGAACGCAACACTTGATTTTGCAATAATTGGCATCAGGAGGAGTCGAGAGTGGCATTCCGTCGTCTTTTCAGATGAAAAAAAGTTGAACTCGGATGGAACTGATGGATATAATTATTATTTCCATGATTTGAAGAAGGATGAAAGGCACGGTAAGGGAGGCGGAGTAATGGTATGGGAAGCAGTATGTAAGGGTTTACGGGACTGCAAAACTTGATTTTCAAAGCTTAAGGACCGTAATCACCTACAAATCTATACTGGAAAGAACTTCCCTCAGTTTTCCGAATCGTTTGGTGGACAATGATGAATTTTCCATACCGCAAGAATAACCAAAATTTGGATTCAGAGTCAAAATGTAGACCCAACGGCATGGCCGCCATATTCACCGGGCCTTAACATCGTAAGAAACGTATATGAATGTTTTTCCTGTTACGAAGAAGGAAAGCAATACAAAAAAAGGCCTGCTCTGAAATTTCATTAGATTGCTTGGAAGAAGTGCGTAAATCTTTTCATATCAGGTTTCTTAAACTGATACAGCGGTCGGGAGGTAGTACACATTATTAAAAACTATTGTTATAATCTTAATAAATCTCAAATTAATTTATTCCAAAAAAATGTGTTGTTTTATTAACTTTTAAGCATCTATCTAGATAGATTTGGTTACTGTTCGTAAACAGTTGGAACAAAAAAACACATGTTATGACCTTATTGGGAAAAGCATCATGAAAATTGAATTTATTTACCTAATCCCATTTGTTTTTTACAACATAAACATTATATTGCCTTCTTTTATATTGCATTTGGTTTTTCCCATGTTACCGAAGGATTTAAAAAATTTCCCAAAATTAAATCAAGAACTTACCTGCTCGTAAACATGTGGAACGGATAGTATTCATAATACAAACTTAATGTTTATATATTCAGACTTTGAAATAAGAAATCAGGTGTATTAGAAGTGTCCTTTTAATCTTTACTTTTGCTTTGAAAAAATATGGCATTGCTATTTTACATTTATTTTGCCCACTTATCAACAAGAGTACCTATACGATTGAATGCTGCCCGAAATGGCATTAGCCTTGTCGTTAAACTCGCCAACACTGCCGCCATTGGCCATAAACTTTTACTGCAGTCGTACACACCGCTCGATACAAGTGTGTAGTTAAATCTATTTAAATCTTTTATTTACGAGTACGTAGCGAAACCATTTTTAAAGGACACACCATGTCTAAACGCAATTTTTACTCCTTTTTAAGAATATAGGCGACATCAAAATACGGGGATAGGAAAAGTCACAGGAAAAACTCAAGATAAACGACGACGACTACGACGACTTCGGTCTTAAAATTGAAATTAATGAAGCCATAAAATTAACCGAGTCAATTAATTAAAAGGAAACCAATCGTGAGTGTCTGATGATTATTGAAATGAGAAACTACCAGCAGCGCAGTTAAAATGGGACTTCCATCGCATCCTACAAAGGATGGTAATTTCTGCTGTAGCGTGCGATACATGGACTAGAATGATACATGTCGGCGAGCGATACTAATGGTTGCTGACACTTTTACGGCAGTCGGTACATACCGACATATAGAGTTTCAGTTTACCAGATGTTTGTGTATAGGAAAAAAACAAACATTACAACGTTTTAAGAAAATGAGAATTTTCATAGGGGCATACAATTTACAAACTCATAAACAAAAGATTTGAGACATTACTTAATTGGTTTATTTTTTAATTGTTTAATTATTGATTAAAAACAGAAAGACATTTTACGATCGATCTGGAACAGATCAGTTTGGCCGTTGGCTGATATTCTATTTTTTTCCCCTATTCTAAGCGAAATAAAATGTTGACTCATAGTTTGTAACAAACGTTAGCACTGACCGTAGGCCCCTAAAAGTTTCTGAACAATAGAAGACTGTAAATATTGCGATCAAGGAAAATGTGCACGCAATACGCTACTACCAACCAAGGCTGTAGCCAGGGGGGGGGGTCACAGGGGTTTTGCCCCCCCCCCCCGATTTTTTTTAAAAAAGCATCTGTAAATCATACTTTTCCGCATCAATATGAAATTTGTACTCAAATAATTATTGATTATGTTCAAAATGTCAGATTTTAGTTTTAAGCCGAAGTAGTACCAACATAATTTTCGATGAATTTAGTAAAGTAACTCTGACCATTTTTAAATACAACCCCAAACGAAGCCCCAGGCCAAGATATACAGAAAACAAGGTAATAAATTGCGCATTTTGTTATCCTATCTCTTTCTTTTATGTGATGTCACGAGGAATCAACATTCACTCACTTTTCATTTAAGTATGCGCAAAAAAAAATGAAATGTTCTTCTACACTATTGGTACCATAAAATCCGTTGGAATTTTTTTAAATGATCGGCAAAGCGCACACATTTGTTGCAGGAAATGATTAAACAAAATTGTCCTCAAAATAAATGGAAAAATTTAACAGCAATGTGTGAAACAGGCTGGGTGGAAAACCATGATGGGTTGATGAGGTTTAAGGAAATTTTTAAGCGATAATTGATGCCTTGGAAGAGTTGTGTAGTGATAAGGACTCTGATACGTCATCGAAGGCGAATTGCTTTTAAAGATCTATTTCAGCTAGTGATTTTGCAGTAAGTTTGTGTTGTTTGAGTGTTTTGTTTACATATACATATACATTGCCACTTTGTATGATCTTAAAATCCACTTCATGCCACTTAGTGTCTGGATTGGAACATGTGGAATTAATAACAAACGCATTCCAAGGAATACGCGAAAATATCATTCCAGAATTCAAAACAGTTTTTGAGACTGCACAAAATTTATGGATGAAATGTTGTGGATGAAAAACTTAAAATTCCACGAATTGTGTCAAGGCAGCAGCACAGACAAAACATGAGTATACAACAGACCCTGAAACCTATTTAAGGATAAGTATAATGATTCCTCTTTCAGATGACTTTTTAAGTCAGCTTAAAATAAGATTTGAAAACCATAACTCCATCGATCCTTGGCAAAAACCAACAAAATTATAACGAAGAAAACTTCAAAATTTATAAATCTTTTAATTTGAGGTTTTTCTCATGATTTTCCTCATTAATCATAAAATTTTCATATTTATTTGTGTTTTTTAAAAAATAAAATAATGATTCAGTTGAAAGACAAACAAAAATGACAAATCTCTGCAACTATATAATGTAAATTGAGCGACAACGTATTTTTTATTTCATGAAGCAAGAATAAACTATCTATCTATCTCTTATAAATCTTTTTTGTATTTGGACACTTTAAAAGCTGAATTTACGCTATGGAAGACAAAATGCCATACACAAAAAGAAACAGAGCGTTCAAAGAGTGCAATAACAGCTCTTGGGGAATGCAATACTCCTAACATCCACAAGCTTCTTAAAATGTTGTCGACACTAACGGATTCAACATGTACACCGGAAAAAATATTTTCGACAATGAAACGTCTAAAAACTTATCTAAGAAATTCTACCGGTGAAGAAAGATTAACAGGATTGGCGATGAATTGACATTAAATTCATCGACAAATTGAGATTGTTCAGTTTTTCAAATTTGTTTGAGAGTTTTCTTGGAAAAACTAATTAGGTATGCAATAGTATTTTATTAGCAACCTAGGAAAAAAAATATTGATAATCGTTAGTTTTTTTTTTTAATTTTTGAAAAATATTTTGCACTTTTTTTGAGTATTTCAATACAAGAAAATCTGTAGTTTTCATCTGGAAAAAAATCTGTAAAAATTCAATATTCAAAAAACCAAAAAAGTTATGTATGAATTGGATAATAAAAGCCGTTTTCAGATAAATCTCGCCAAATCCATTCTTACAAAAAGTTAGACTGTTTTATCTAAGTCGTTAAGGCCGTTTTTAGAAAAATTAAGTTTTAACAAACCGTTTATGACATTACCATTGTTTTAGAGCTAAAATTCCAATTTCAACAACGCCTAGTGCGGGACGGTGCAGGGAAATAAGTCCACGGGAACTAAGTCCACTGAGGGACTTAGTTCCCATTAAGTGGGAAATAAAATCACTTTCGCGAAGTGGACTTAATTCCCATGTAAGGTGGGAGATAAATTCCCAAAACTCTGAGTGGTTTTAGTTCCCTTTTAATGTGAAGTAAATTCTCACTGTCGACTAAGAACAAAATAAAATTAAAGAGTCAAGTAGGTACTTTGCAATTTTTATTAACAAAATAGAAATTAACTTCTAACTGAGACAGAGTAATATAGGTACCGTGACCTCGCACCTACTCCAAATCAAACAGTGACCCCAAGCAGGGGGGTTGCAGGGGGGCAGCATGCCCCCCATATGCATTGCATTGTTTATGAGATTAGTTACGAAATCGCAAGTAGATTCCATAAATAGTGTAATGCATATGGGGGGCATACTGCCCCCCTGCAACCCCCCTGCTTGGGGTCACTGTTTGATTTGGAGTAGGTGCGAGGTACGGTTTTGAAACTTTGGCTTTATGTCACCATGATAAGCTTAAGATTTTGCTTAAAGAGTGTGATAACTAACTGCACTTTACAGTTTTTTGTTTAATTCTAAATGTTGGATGTTAGTTCCCTCTTCTTATATTTGAATGTGGACTAAGTTCCCATAAAAAAATGGACTTAGTTCCCACTTAACATGGGAACTAAGTCCACTTCGCGAAAGTGGTTTTATTTCCCACTAAGTGGGAACTAAGTCCCTCAGTGGACTTAGTTCCCGTGGACTTATTTCCCTGCACCGTGCGGGACTACTAAATAAACGGTGCAGGGAAATAAGTCCACGGGAACTAAGTCCACTGAGGGACTTAGTTCCCACTTAGTGGGAAATAAAACCACTTTCGCGAAGTGGACTTAGTTCCCATGAAATCCCATCCGCTTAGGCTGCAGATCTGCAAACAGGCAGACGAACGAACAGAATTTTCCAGCACATTTTTTTCTACTTCCCTATCATCGCAATGTCATGTTTAATTGTTATCTCAATTTTTTTTCCACCAATCCATAAGGTGCCTTATACATAGTATAGTACCATAATCCCAATTAAAAATCGTGTTTGGTCGATTTTTGCCTAAAATGGGCTGTTTATTTATTACATCTACCATTCAGAAAGGTACACACTGATTGGTGTATGGAATAAATATAACCCCCCCGAAATAATTTTCTGGCTACGGCCTTGCTACCAACAGAGAGATTCCTCGATCCGAAATATGAAGACGGTGGGGTAGAGAGCAGCTGCAAGGAAACCGCGAAAAAAGCGAGGTAAACCAGCGGACCGAGTATAACATCAAAAAAACCATTGCAAATCGACTATACGACCATAAGTGTTTACTTTATTTTACTTCATGTTTAATGATATTTAGAATCAAAAAAAATGGCTACCTCAACAGTCTGGCGGCAAGTTTTAATGTGAAGTTATTGTCTATGATCAATTCGATATCATTTACTTAATAATTTCATTTGCAATTCTGGTTGCTATTGATTTTTGAATCCTACTGCCAGAACAGTTACTATAGTGGTGTTATTTTGCAAACTGAGTAATAACCCATTCGTCATTTTATCTGTAAACCAAAAACAAATCTCCACTTAGTATTATTTTGCCTGTGAAACCAGAACTCAGTATAGTTTGCTAAGATTGTAAAAGAGACGGAGCTGAAATCAGTTGAAGGTTGGGGATTAATCTTAATTTTTGAGAATTTCGCAAAAAAATCGTCGAATACCAAAAAAGGATCTTATTAAAAATTATGTTAATAAATAAATAAATATAGAGCATTAACTAGCTTCTGGCTTCTCCAACAATTTGCTTGTGCGAAGTGGAATGGAACTACAATTTTAAGCCGAATCCGAACGGCAAATTTGAGAAGCTTCTCATCAGACATTCACAAGGGGTGGAGCAGAGGAAAAAAACGTTTAGATGTTACTTTGCCCCGGCGCGATTTGAACCTTAGAGCTTAAGATAAGTAGTTCAACACACTAACCTCTGCGCCACTGCGCCCACGTTAAAAAATAAATATGGAATAATAATCTAAGATCTTCGATTTCATTTCTGACATACAAGGTGGCGCAAAAATACCCTTCCGATGTTTTTTGGCTGTAATTTAAAAAAAAAAATGAAAAACTTTGATTCTTCTTGTGGATTATTTTTATTTGGTCTTTTAATATTTTTTACATCAAGTCGAGAATATGATGTCATGTAAATGGCCGCCGCCACAGTTGATTGTCATTTGAGCCCTTTTTATGGCATTTTCCATCACTTTGGCCAAAACTTCCGGCGATAGGTCCTCACATTGTTGACGGATATTGTCTTTAAGAGCTGCAAGAGACTGAGGCTTGTTGACATAAGCCCGCGACTTCAAAAAGCCCCATAAAAAGAAGTCTGGAGCGGTCAAATCAGGCGATCTTGCTGGCCAGTGCAAATCGCCAAAACGGGAGATTAGGCGCCCGGGAAATGCATCCTTCATCATATCGGTTGTGGCACGTGCAGTGTGTGCCGTTGTACCGTCCTGTTGGAACCACATGTTTTCCAATCCCAATTCATCAAGTTGTGGCAAAAAGAACTCGTTGATCATTGCTCTGTAGCGCTCACCATTCACAGTAACCGTTTGGCCCGCGACGTCTTCGAAGAAAAAAGGTCCGATGACTCTTCCAGCGAAAACAGCACACCATACAGTGACTTTGAGCGGGTGTAATGGCTCTTCGTGGGTTACACGCGGATTTTCAGTGCCCCAGAAGCGTAAATTTTGCTTATTTACGTACCCGCTAAGATGGAAATGGGCCTCATCACTCATGATTATTTTTGATGAAAAATCATCTTCCTCTTGGTGGTGATTAAGGATGGCTTGAGCGTATCTTAGACGCGATTGGCGGTCAGCAGCTAACAGCTGATGCACCGTCTGGACTTTGTACGGAAACATCTTCAAATCCTGTACCAAAATTCGCTGTAAAGACCGTCGACTGATACCCATTTGCGTGGCACGTCGTCTGGTCGATGTCGACGGCGCTTCAATGACATCTTCGGCTACAGCAGCAATATTCTCTGCAGAACGGCTACTCCGGGGTCTGCCACGCCTGGCAGCATCTCGTGTTATGCCAGTCTCTTCGAGGCGAGCGGCTAAACGTCGTTTAGTGTTTCACCAGTAGGCGTTGGACGGGTAGGAAATCTGCGACGAAATTCACATTGTGCCAAAGTTACCGACCGATTATAGCTCAAATAAATAGTCACCAATATTCCGCGTTCTGGAGCAGTGTAGCGTAACATTGTTTATTAACGTGTATTTCGCATGTGTTTACTACACAAATGTCAAAACAGAACTGACATTAGGGGCCAATCGCAAAATTTATAGCATTTGCTGATAGGAGGATTACTTTTGCGCCACCTTGTATATTTATTTGACATAAGGTTATTTTACCAAGAGATGCTTGAAACTGCAAAAACGTCCTTAGAACGATATTTTTCCGAAATGTCATTGGTAGCTGCCAAACGGTGAGTCCTGTCAGGGGTTTGTAGCCCTAGCAATCACTTTTATAACGCCGTATTGCATGATTCCTTACAGACAAAATTTTAAAAGTTATGCACAAAAAAACTCTTTTCCAACATCGTAACTAGAACTCCTTACCAAAATAAGGGCTTGTGGCATTTTGCTTGCTTCTATCAGGGCATGTCCGTAGCCGCGGCAAACAACTTTAAAACTGGTTTGGTTTCTAAGCACATTTTTAAAAAAACACATTTTTTTGGGGGCTTTAAGGACTTTTTTAGGGTTTCAGGGATCTTTTGATAAAATAACCTAATGTCAAATAAATCAATGTCAGTAAATGCTCTTAATGCCATATCTTAGATTATTATTCCAATTTTAGTAATTAACAAGTTTTTCAATAAGATGCATTTTTGATTTTCGACGACTTTTTTGTGCGACATTCTCGAATTGGCCATCAGTAAACACAGTACAAAGCAAAAATTCCCCCAAACTTTCAACTGATTTCAGGGGTTTTTGATTTTCAATCTTTACAAACTATACTCAGTTCTGGGTTAACTGGCAAAATAATACTGAGTGGAGATTTGAACAGATCACACTGTTTGAATAACGAAGTTACTATTAAACCAAACTTTTTTTTATTTATTTGTTGGCGGGTTAACACAAGTATTATGTATTGCTTAAAGCGTATACCTTATAAGCTATTCGAATAGTTAAAAATATACGAGTATTTTAAGATAATGATTTATTAATAATACATAATTTGTTTCAAATTTCGAAAAGAGTTTTTAACACTTCCGCTGCGTTCCGCTGTTTACTTTTTCACTGCAATTGATTCTTAAGTACATTGATAAAGAGATGAAAGGAAAACTGCCTGTCGCGATCTGCTTTCATTGATCAAGAGCGATAAGCGTATCACAATGAACGAAATAAAAAATCGTCCATTAACTTTTTAGTAGATATTATTTTGTTTTTGTTATAATTATTAATTTGTTTGACCATTTTTTTATTGCAATTCTTGTTTTATTATTTTATTTATTTTATTTATTTTAAACTCAAGAAACTTGTTTTTTTTATGGGAATAACATTTAAGATGATGTGTGTAAAATTTCTCTAAAGTATTTCATGAGGCCAAAAAGTTACAGATTTTTGAGACCTAAGAGGTTATTTTATAACGCAGATCTAATTATTTGCTTGGATTGAATAGAAATGACGTGAGATCCTTGGTTGGTCTCATTACTGTTTCAGCTCTCTTAACGAGTTATGTGAGTGTTGTATTGAGGGTGATAGGTTAGGTTAGGTTAGGTTTGAAGGGAAGTGCACAGCCATTGCTGTGCTTGCACGGGGGCCCATTGGTCCATTGTGATCCCTTTTTGTTTATCGTGGTAAAAACTTCACTTACAATAAAAACACTTACCATGCTTCGTTTAAATTTTTCTTGCTGGTTGGCCTATTGGAACCAACCTGTTTTCTTGACAAACCTGTTTATGTCCGTCAGTGGTACCTGCGCTACGTCCTCTAAGTCTTCGAAAAATCTGTTACCCAGATAACGAAGTCGAGATGTCTGGAGGTTTGGACACTCGCAGAGCAGGTGTTTGATGGTCTCGGTTTCTTCTGTATCCTGACAGCTCCTGCAGTAGTCTGGTGAGCTTATGCTCAGCCTGTTTGCCATTACTCCTATGGTGCAGTGGCCGGTCAGTACGCCGGTTAGGATACGTATTTCTTGTTTATTCATTCCCAGAATATGCTTTGTTCTTTTCTCGTCGATTCTTGGCCATAGGCTGCGAGATATAACACAGTCGTTCCTTTGGGACCAGGTAGTGTTAATTTGTTCCCTCAGTTTTTGGTCAATGTTTCTTTTTGCTGCACTAATTGGGATGTCTATTGACGTAATGGCGTCCATTGCGTCAAGTTCTGACCCTGTTCTTGCTAGCTCGTCTGCCTTTTCATTCCCCACGATGTCGCTATGACCGGGGACCCAGCACAGGGTGATCCTGTGTCGTTCGCCTATTTCGTTAAGGGATTTTAGGCAGTTCCTGACTGTTTTTGACTTTGTGGTTTCGCTGTCTAGTGCTTTGATCGCCGCCTGACTGTCTACGAAGATTGTAATCTTGGAAGGATCCAGATTCTTCGCGGAGATTGTTTCTGCTGCCTTGTCTATGGCGACTATTTCGGCTTGAAAGACGCTGCATTCGTTGGGGAGTCTGTACGAGTCCTTTATGTCTAGGGGCTCGCAGAAAACTCCTGCTCCTGTACCTACATCCATTTTTGGCCCGTCCGTATAGATATGGATTTCTTGTGCGCTGGCGTGCGCGTTCCAGTTCTCTCTTTGGGGTATATATGTAGAGTAGTTTTTCTCGAAGTTTCGATTGGGGATTATGTAGTCCGTTTTCCTGGATAGATCGATACCCAAGTAATTGTGAATTATGGAGCCGTGCCCATAGGAGCTGTGTCTCCACATGTTAGCCTCCTTGAGGCGGAGGGCTCCTTTGGCTGCCATGCTGCGAATGTATTCACCAAGGGGGGGAAGGTTTAAAATGACTTCCAGCCCGGCTTGAGGTGTTGATCTCATTGCTCCTGTTGTGCCGATACATGCCAGTCTCTGTACCTTAGAGAGGTTATGGAGATAGGTAGTCCTTTCTTTTGCCTTCCACCATGTAAGTATGGGTCGTATGATCGCTGTATACATCCAATGGGTTATGTAAGGGCGCATACCCCAACGTTTACCAAAGGTCTTTTTGCATGCGTAGAAGGCACATAGTGCTTTTTTTGATCGTTCCTCTGTGTTACATTTCCAAGTAAGCTGAGAGTCTAGGATGATGCCCAGATACTTTGCTTCCGGGGAAAGTTTCAGACGAATTCCGTTTATCTTCGGCATATCGAAATTCTCGATTTTTCTTTTCCTAGTGAACAGAACACATTCGGTTTTGATTGGATTAACTCCAAGGCGGTTCGGTCTCGCCCACGAGGATAATTCTTTTAGGGCAGATTCCATGAGTTCACTGATAGTGGGAAGATACTTTCCACTTATTAGAATTACAATATCGTCTGCGTATGCTACTATTTTCGTCTTTTTGACCTTTAGAGTCGTGAGGATTTTGTTGACCACTAGAAGCCACAGGAGGGGAGATATGACGCCTCCCTGTGGAGTGCCCCTGGTCACTGTTTTCCTTATGGTACTCTCTCCGATCTCTGAGTTAATTACTCTGCTGTTAAGCATTTCGTAAACCCAGTTCGTTATTTCTATTTTCGCTCCTAAGTCTACGAGCGCTGTTTTTATGGCCGCTGTTTTGACATTGTTGAAAGCTCCCTCAATGTCTAAAAATGCTGCCACGGTGAATTCTTTATGGTGTAATCCTTTTTCTATAATTGACACAACTTCGTGCAGGGCTGTTTCCACGGACTTGCCTTTGAGGTAGGCATGTTGAGTACTGCATAGGTTGTTTTCATTTAAGAGGTCTCTTGTTTATAAGTCGATTATTCTCTCTAGTGTCTTTAAGAGAAAAGAGGAGAGACTTATCGGGCTATAATCTTTTGCTGTGCAGTGTATATGTCTCCCTGCTTTGGAAATGAATACCACTTTAACTTCTTTCCAGCTTTGCGGTATGTAGCAGAGTCTTATACAGCTTTTGAAAATGGCTTTTAGCCATGGCAGTATTACATTGAGAGCCTGTTGTATCATTGCTGGTATGACATTATCTGGTCCCGCCGATTTGTAGGGCTGGAAAGATTTGACTGCCCAAGCAATTTTGTGCTCTGTTATGATACTTTCAATTGCCATGTCAAGTTGTGTGTCTTGCGGAACGGGGGTGTAGTTGACATCACATCCAGTGTTCTCACTAGACTCCGGAAAGTGAGTATCCATTAGAATTTGTAGAGTTTCTTGGCTAGACTCGGTCCAAGAGTCATCAGCACGTTTAATATACCCTGGGACCATGGGGTCTTTGGATAGTACTTTACGTAGTCTGGCAGCCTCGTTTGTACTCTCTATGGATTCGCAGAACGTGCTCCAGGATTCGAGTTTTGCTCTCCTTATTTCTTTTGTGTATAGATTAAGTTCGGACCTATACTTAGTCCAGTCTTCATCTGTCTTACTCTGTCTTGCTTTGTTAAAAAGTTGTCTTACCAATGTTCGCCGCTTTTGAAGCTCGCTGGTCCACCAAGTTGCCTTTTTGGGTTTGCGATTGCGAGAGATGGGACAGTGTTTAACAAAGGCTTTGTGTATAGTTTTGGTAATATACTCGACTGCGTTGTCGATTGAGTGAGTGTCGACAAAATTGTCCTCTTTTGGATGTTGTGTGTACTCACTAACCGTTTTCGCATAGTCTGCCCAATTCGTTTTCCTAGGGTTCCTAAAAATTCGTTGTGCCATATATTGTAGATTGACTGTAAAGAGTATTCTATTATGGTCTGAGAAAGAGTTCTCTCGACAAACTCTCCAGTCTTCTACCCTGATATGATCATTGTTGCTTTTGAGAGTTATGTCTAAAATTTCTGACCTGTTTCTGTTTTGGAAAGTGGGCTGGTTTCCCCTGTTACACAAAACTAGATTTGTGGAAATAATATATTCAAACAACGACTCACCTCTTTTATTAATTCCTGCACTGCCCCACAGCGTGTGGTGTGCATTCGCGTCGCACCCTGCCACCAATGATGTGCTCCGTGTGTTAGCGTGCTCCACTAATTCACGTACTGTATCAGATGGTGGGTTTTCCTCGTCGTGTGCCATGTAAACTGTGTCTCCATTGCTGTACCTGTGAAGAAAAAATATGTTACCAACAGTTTTCTTGACTAGAATACAGCTTCGTACTTTACCTTCTTCTTTAGTGTGGAACAGATGGTAATATGGCGATTTCAGACCTTGGATTTTATTTTTAAAAATCCAGGGTTCTTGAATTAATGCCACGTCCACGCTTACCTCAGACATGAACAGCAGTAGGTCTTGTGTTGCTGCTTTACAGTGATGCAAATTAATTAACACCACTAGCAGCTTTTGCAACCTTTGGCTCTTCATCTTCATCCAGCCGTGCCCTTACGGCACCTAGCCCGAACTTCAGTCTGTTGCCTGGGGTCTGTCTTATGGTGGCTGCAGAAGATTGGTTTATTGCAAAGCAGAGCTCCTTGCCGTCACCACTTCTTCTGGAGTATACCTTGACCCAATCCTTGATCGGGATATTCTTGTTCTGCCCAGCTAGGAGGACCACGATATTCTTGTCCTCTTCTTTGTCGAAGGGGGGTGGTATCCAGACTTTGACTTTCTGTCTAAGTGGCAGTGCGGATCTGGGTATGACCTTCAGTTTGGCTCCCTCCCACAGTTCGCCAATGCTGGCGATGGTTTTGGAGAGAAACTCAAGAGTATGCCCATCTCCACACCCCACTATCTTCACACCTTTGTGCCATCCGGCCCCGTCAAACTCGTAATCTGGTCCCCCATTTCGGATGTTGGCCATCATAGCCTTAAGGATGACGTTTTCTGTCAGCAGCCAGTGCTCAGCTGTGATCTTTCCATCGGGATCTTGCTCATCAATGACTGCTGCTATTAGGCTCGTCGGAGTGCTGTCTAGGCTTGTTGAAGCCTTCGGTCTTTTCGGTCGGCTTTCTTTTTTCTCTTCCTCTGACCGTTGCCTCTTCGAAGAGGTGCCAGAGGTTCCGGCCTTAGTGCCTGTAGAGACCCTGCTTGAAGCCTGTGCCTTGTTCTTTGTTACTGAAGGTGTAGTGGTTTTAGACTGTTCCTTGTTAGCCTTGTTAGGACAACCTTTGGATTTGTCTACCACCACTACTGTCTTTTCTTTTTGCAGTTCAGGAGCTGAAGGTTCATTGGGCTTGTGAGCCTTCTGATTTTCGAAGCTCTTTATTGCTCTCTTATGCTTCCTGACCAAGGCCCTGTCTCTATCATTGATAGAGGTTGGGTCTTTCTCAGTCATTTTTTTCAGGAATCGTTTTGAGGCCCTGTAGTTACTCCGCTTTCTTGTCTCTTTGGAGACCACGTGTGGTTTCAGGGTATTGTCCTCAGATTCCTTGTCATCCAGCAATTCGTCTTCGGTCTCAGATCCAATATTGGCGGTGTTGAACGAGGATTGGGAGCCCTCCTCAGCGCTTTCAATATTTAAACTTTTGAAATTGGGGAGGGTTGTAGTGAGTAGGTCCGAATTGCTGGTGCATAGTTGTTCGTCGTCGCGTTTGTCCTGGGTTAGTTGGTTGGGTTCGTCTTGTCTGGTCAGTTTTGGTCGGTTAGGTCGGTTTTCGTTACTTTTGTCGTCATTGTTCGGCATGTTTTTAAGAATTTAAATGTTGTTCCCACGAGTAGGTCGGAAATAGAGGTCCATCCCGGCAGAGCCGATATACCGGGATAAGGCAACAGGGTTACGACAGACCTTGCCTAGGCGTCTGACGGAGCTCGCTAGCGACTGATTTGGCCCTCAGCCTTACATTCTTCGGCACGGATTTATGTACTATGTACGCTCGCACGACCACTGAAATTAGGCACCTTCTGTCCTATGGTAAAGGAGCATCACTGGGTATTGAACTATTGATGAGTAAAGGAATACTACAGTGATGCCCCCTGACCTTAGCTGATCACCGTCTTGACATCGCACAAAACAATTGTAGTGACCATTACCAGCCGGCACCCACGGGGAGGGTTTGGAGGAGGATTTTGCCAGAGGGTGATGAAACCATCGCATTTTATAGGTGAATACCGTGCTTTCGCCAAAACCGGGCTCAACACTCTTAATAAACAATTCATCCAGGAAGATGAGTTACTTGATATACATAGAGCTCCATAGTATCCTTCGCTTTGTAAAGCCCACTGGCAGGTTCTCCGATACTAATTCATTTGCTAATCGCTAGTTTAAGCAGCGAGCGGGCACTGTACTGAAGTACAATGGAGCATTAGGTCTTAGTGCTTGTCATCTGCTAATGACTCCAATGCGTATAAATTAAAATACAAAGCTACATACGAGTAGCTACATAATAAATTAAATTCCGCTTGAGTAAAAGTTGCTTCCAGCGGAACCACTCATTTCGCGAAAAGTTGCTCGAGTTTTATTCGCTTACATTCGCTTAGTTCAAGCAAGTGAAATTCACTTGCACCGGAACCGCAGCCTAAACCTTAATATTCACACATGGCACTTCATCTGTAAAAATTGGTCGAATGAAAGCATGCCCGACTAATGGAACCTCAGCATCGTGTGCTCCATCCACAAGAAAGGAGATAGATACTCTGAACTGCGCCAACTACAGAGGAATTATTCTGCATGTCGCGTATAAGATCTTGTCGGCTGTATTGTGTGAACGCCTCAAACCTTTCACCAACAACCTGATCGGCCCATATCAGTGTAGTTTTAGGCCAGGAAAGTCAACCATCGACCAAATTTTCACACTCCGACAGATCTTGGAAAAAACCCATGAATTTCAGATCGATACACACCATCAATTTATCGACTTTAAAGTCGCCTATGATAGCTTTTATATAGAGACGAATTATACAAAGCCATGTCAAGCTTTGGCATCCCCGCCAAACTCGTCCGTTTGTGCCGGATGACAATGGAGAAATCTCGCTGCTCCGTCAAAGTCGGCAAGAACACCACCGAGCCATTTGATGTCGAAAAAGGTTTGAGACAAGGCGACGCGCTATCATGTACTTTCTTTAACATTGTTCTTGAAACAATTATACAGAACTCACAAGCCGGCACCAGAGGTGCAATCAACTACTTATGCTGATGATATTGACATTATTGGGAGAACGCGGCGAGCTGTCAGTGGCGCATTTGCAAGCATCGAAACGGAGGCAACGGAGATGGGTCTGGCTGTTACAAAGGACAAAACGAAGTATATGCTGTCAACGAGAAAGGACTCTCAACATCGGCGACTCGGACAGATACAACTTCGAAGTAGTTAAAGACTGTGTCTACCTGGGCTCCACTATCACTTCGCAAAATGACATCGGCGCAGAGATAAAGCGAAGACTCACCCTTGTCAATCGGTGCAGGGAAATAAGTCCACGGGAACTAAGTCCACTGAGGGACTTAGTTCCCACTTAGTGGGAAATAAAACCACTTTCGCGAAGTGGACTTAGTTCCCATGTTAAGTGGGAACTAAGTCCATTTATTTATGGGAACTTAGTCCACATTCAAATATAAGAAGAGGGAACTAACATCCAACATTTAGAATTAAACAAAAAACTGTAAAGTGCAGTTAGTTATCACACTCTTTAAGCAAAGTCTTAAGCTTATCATGGTGACATAAAGCCAAAGTTTCAAAACCGTACCTCGCACCTACTCCAAATCAATGCAACTCCCCTGCTTGGGGTCACTGTTTGATTTGGAGTAGGTGCGAGGTCACGGTACCTATATTACTCTGTCTCAGTTAGAAGTTAATTTCTATTTTGTTAATAAAAATTGCAAAGTACCTACTTGTCTCTTTAATTTTATTTTGTTCTTAGTCGACAGTGAGAATTTACTTCACATTAAAAGGGAACTAAAACCACTCAGAGTTTTGGGAATTTATTTCCCACCTTACATGGGAACTAAGTCCACTTCGCGAAAGTGGTTTTATTTCCCACTTAATGGGAACTAAGTCCCTCAGTGGACCTTCCCTGCACCTTGTCAATCGCTGTTTCTTCGGGCTAAGAAGGCATCTAAGAAGTAAAGCGACACTTACCTGGTCAAAAAGCTAACAATACAACGGCTGAGATGGCTGGACAACAACGCACCAGCATGACGAGTTTTAGAATCCACCACTGAGGGTCAACGCAGCAGAAGAAAACCCCACCTTAGGTCGCGCGCACAATTGGAGAACGGCCTCAACCAACTTGGTGGTAACTGGAGGCAGCTAGCGAGTGACCGAGCTGGTTGGAGGGGCTTGTTGGTTGAGGTCGTGGTCAACCCCGGACTGTAAGCGCCACTAAAAGTAAAGTAAGACACCTCACACGAACAAAATGGCGCTAAATTCAAAATAGGTGGTCTTAATGTGACACGCTTTACTATTGAGGTTGTTTTTAAATTATTTAGACCGCACTTAGTGCATCTACGGAACTCTTGTGTTATGACGTCCCGAAAAACAAATATTTTTTTTTTTTTTTACCTATCCTGGTTAAAAGCACGAGACTTGGAACCAGAACTAGGCTCGGACGAATAATAGGGGTAGGTGGAAAATCGTACATGCGACTCTTTCTCACTTAAGATAAGAAAACAAAAACCACCTCCCTTCGAAACCTGCATACTACAACTAGGTTATTCCTATCTAGTAGTTTTATTTAAACTGTAAATTACGCGTTTGGCAGGCAGCTTCCCAGTGGAGGCACCTGCTAATACCGCCATAAGCACGCGGTTACATCTTATTGCGCTAATTCAAATGGTTTTATCCTTTGTAATCGGCGCACTAGGTTAGTATCGTCTCGAATTTGTAGCATGGTGATATTGCAATGACCGTGAAGGCGTGTCTGTTGTTTGCAGGCAAAATGTTTTGTTTCATCTTCGACGGTAGCCATAGTTAGGTCTCTGTGGATATCAGTGTTTCTGATAAACCATGGTGCATTTACTATTTTTCTTAGCACTTTGTTTTGAAAAGTTTGTAAAATTTTGATATTACTGGATTTGGTACAACCCCAAAGTTGTATACCGTATGTCCAAACCGGTTTTAGTACTTGCTTGTATAAAAGCAGCTTGTTCTGCATGCTGAGTTGGGAAAATCTACCAAGCAGCCAGTGCATTTGTTTACATCGAATGGCGAGCTCTTCGCGTTTCTTCTTGACGTGCGGTTTCCATTTTAATTTCGCATCGAGTGTCATACCCAAATATTTTGCCTCGTTTGCGTACGGAATTCGTACCGAATCAATGAAAATGGGTAAGTTGTCTACCTTTTTATAAGTAAAATTCACGTGCGTTGATTTGGCCTCGTTGAGAGCAATACGCCAAGTCTTTGTCCAATCACAAATTTTGTCAATAGAACGTTGGAGTTTATTAGTTGCTGATTCAACGGTATTACTGACCGCTAATATAGCTGTATCGTCTGCAAATGTGGCTACTGTTGTGCCTTCTTCTTGAGGAATATCACTAGTGTATATTAGAAATAGGATCGGTCCAAGAACGCTTCCTTGGGGAACTCCTGCCGCGATTTCTTTAAATTCAGAGTAATCATTTCCGTGTTTTACACGAAAGAGTCTGTCTGATAAGTAACAACTAAGGATATCAGATAACTGTTTCGGAAAAGCTTGTCTTAGCTTATGTTCCAACCCTGTATGCCATACTTTATCAAAGGCCTGAGAGACGTCGAGAAAAACACTAGAACATATTTTTTTCTCCTCTAGGGCTTTTTCAATTACATTGGTTATTCTGTAAACCTGGTCGATTGTAGAGTGCTTAATCCTGAATCCGAATTGGTGGTCAGGTATTAATCGACGTTCTTCGATAATCGGATGTAGGCGCTTTAACAAAAGTTTTTCGAATACCTTCGACATTATCGGTAAGAGAGATATTGGCCTATATGATTTTTTGTCATTCAGTGGTTTACCGGGCTTTGGAACCATTATAACTTCAGCTACCTTCCATTGTCGTGGAACGTACAATAACCTGAACGATGCATTTATAAGATATGCAAACTTTATTAAAGCTTTCCTAGGTAACTCTTTAAGGACCTGTCCAGTGATTAAGTCATATCCAGGAGCTTTGTTTAATTTTAGTTTCTCTATTTCGAAGCGTAGTTCGGCTAGCGATACACTTTTTATTCTATAATTGTCAGGTGCCACGGTTAGGACAGGAAATTCGAGCAACGCTTGACCATCAAATGGTTTAAATGTTTCTTCCAAATGTTCTGCAAATATTTCGGCTTTTTCCTTGTCACTCTTCGCCCATTCTCCATTGATTTTCCTGATGGGTGGCGCTTGCGTTTTTGGTTTTTTAATGCCTTTCATGGCTTTCCAGAGCGAGTAATTTGTACTTTTATCCGCAGTTAGGCTTCCAAGATATGTAGAAATTTGACGATTTTTAAAGTCTCGAATTTCTCTCTTAAGTTTACTACAAAGGTAGTTAAGAGTGGTTTTATCCTGTGGAGCGCGAGATTGTTGCCATCTTTTGCGCGCTCCCCTTTTCTTCTTTAACAATTGCGTGATTTCCAAGGGATATGTTATTTCGCAATTTGTGGTTATTTTCCGTTTATGGGGAGTATTTTTCCAGGCTGAGCATTGTATGACGTTAATAAATTGATCGACTTCGTCTTCAAGTTCGTGGGGTGTTCGAAGAGACACTTTGAGATCGATTTTACTTTCACAGTATTTTTTAAAGGATTCCCAGTTTGTGTTCATGTTAGTTAGTCTGGGCGGACCTTCTTTTTTTCGTAGACAGCCGTTAATTGTCAAAACGACCGGTGAATGATCAGAAGAAAGATCGAAGCATTCCTCAACTACAATAGAGTTTCCCGACAAACCTTTCGTGATGAAGAAATCGATGAGGTCTGGTGTTTTTGCCGTATCCGAGGGCCAGTATGTCGGTTTACCTGAGGAATGAAAGTCTACCCCCAATTCCATACCGGCTTCGTAAAGAACTCTACCTTTTACTGAAATGCATCTCGATCCCCAGAAGGTATGTTTTGCGTTAAAGTCACCTCCGATGACGAAATTTCGTCCAAGTGAGTCAAAGATACTTATAAAATCGCTTCTTTCCATCGTTGCACGTGGGGGGCAATAGATAGCTGCAAAATCATATTTTATGTGTTTAATTTTTACGCTCACCGTGCATAATTGCAGTTTGTCAAGCTCGATTGTTCCACTGACTGAGTGTTCAATGGTATTTTTGATCAACAAGGATGCCCCGCCTCTCGCCCTTTCCGAAGGGTGATATGCGTGATAGGCAATGTATCCTCGAATGTTTGTTGAAAAACAAATATGAACATTTTTTTGATTCGATATTGAACTGCGTCGACATTCGTAATTCTTTCTTCAACTTTTTCGTTATGTAGGGGGAAAGCTGAAGACTTGACGCGTTTTTTGTTGAATCCTTGATATAAACGTATCGGCTTATCTCAGCCGCAGGTAAGTAACCTACATCTGAAGCTACATTTATCTATTTTAATATAAGCTTTATAAGCTATGTAGTTTGTTAAGAAAAAAGTTTTTCGGCTTACGTCCGAATCAAATGTCTCTTAAAACATCCAGATGTGTGTTCTTCTTGAGATATTATTCGTACATACTCGTATATCTAAAAATTGTTTGAATTGCGTTTTGGAAGCATTAAATTCAGGTAAGCTGAAGAAACGAGATAAGAACACTTTGTTTAGGGTTCGAAACTATGAATATCAACCGGATATACAAGTAATTTATATGTGGGGTGCTACATGAAGGCCTTGTATTAATTAGAGTGGCTATCGCGGTTAAGGTAATTTAAATCGGATGTCATTCTCCATTCCATTTTGGGCTTAATTCCTTCAATGCAATACAATATTGAGTACAAATCATAGGGGGTGGTGCTTAGGGAAGAAGATACGAACACTTTGTTTCAGGTTCGTATCAACTTGATATGCAATTTATCAGCGATGCCTCATGAAGGTCCGGTGTTAATTACAGCTGCCGCGGTTAAGGTAATTTAAATTGGATGTCGTTGTCCATCATATCTCTCGCTAAATTCATTCGATGCAAATCAATATTGAGCACACCGGCTACTATGGTTAGTGTAGCTAACCCAATCAAATTATGAAGGAGGTGTGTTCTTCATAAGAGAATATGTCTAAAGAGGATTTGCATTATCAGGTTAGTTGAAGAAAGGAGTTAAAAGAAGTAGAGCCCCATTTTGCACATGTGTACGTGTACATGTACACGGCTTACACGTAAATTTTATTTGTGCGTATTTAAGCACGTTTGTTTGTGTTGTGTATAAATGAAGTTGACAATTCGGTGGTTTATTGAAAGCCCAATTAGCACTGAGTTCTGTTCGGCAAAAACCTACAGGCGGACCACTAGGGATGCAATTAAGTGGGAGGATTATGATCCCTTTAATCCTGATCTTTTCTTTTGGAACTGAGAATACGTGATGTACCGTCAAGTGGTAGGCCATCACCACTTGGTGTGTCCGACTCTCACTGACTAAAGTCTCCCCGCTTACGGCCTACAAGCCACCCTGGAACCGCTCTTGGCATTACATCAGGGTGGCGCCGTTTATAAGTCCGTAAAAGGACGCCGTCTTGTTAGTCTTCTGTGGCCTAAGACGTCTGTGCCTGCTGAGACCCTTGGTGGTCTTCTTCTCTTTTTTTTCTTTTGAGAACATGTTCTGTGTAGCTAAAGACTTTTTGCCAGTTCTCGTAACTCTGTAGCATCTTCTCTACTATTTGTTGGCGCCAATACTTATCTGCAGATCTTGGCGAAGGTTTGCCCATCTGCTACAGGCGAAGAAGGTATGTTTCGCGTCATCTTCTAGCGAGTCTCCGTACTGGCAGGCTGGACTGTTTGTTGTTTGTTTTGCCGATTTTGTGAAGAAGTCCTTGGAATATCTGTCCAGTGAGTAACTGGGTGACGTGCTATTTTACCTCACCGTGTTTCCGGTCATTCCACTCAGCCACGTTCCTAATCAGCCTCGCTGTCCATCGTCCTCTGTTTTCCGAGCTCCAACGCTCTTGCCACTTCTGTTTCGTGAGCTAATTAGCGTCCTCGGATGCCGCTACCATTCCCATTTCCGCCTTTTTGTCGTAGACGTGCTTCCTTTCTGCCGCTAGAAGATCGATGGGAGTCACTATTGCGACTACAACGACGGCTGGTTCCGAAACCGTTAGGTAAGAGCTAGCTACAGGTAGAGCTCCGCATCATTGCACTGCCGCCATCTGTTTCCGATACTTCTCTTGTTTGAGTGCGTCTGCCCAGATTTCGCTGCCGTGCAGAAGGATGGAGTGCATTGTCGCTATCAGTAACCTTCGCTTACTGGCCATTGGACCACCTACATTTGCCATCAGTCTGCTCAGTGATGCAGATGTTTTTGAGGCTCTTTCCGCTGCTGCCTTTATTTGTTGCCAGTAGGTTAGCTTTGTGTCCAGCCTCAATCTCAAGTACTTCACCGCGGCGCTGCTTCTTTTTTTGTGTGGGTATCCTCTTCTTCGTGACAAGGGCTATCTCAGTTTTCTCCGTTACTAGACTGAGTCCGTGCTCTCCCATCCACGAATTGAACCATCGCATGACCTGGTTGAGCTTCCTTTGCGCGTTAACGGTGTCTCGTGCCGTGATCACTGCGGCGATGTCATCTGCGTACCTGACCAGAGAGGCATCCTCCGGTATCTCCATGCAAATGATGCTGTCATAGGAGATGTTCCAGAGGTCTGGTCCTAAGATGGATCCCTGCGCTACTCCTGCTGGCACTTGCTTTCTTCGCGGGCCTTTTATAGTCTCGTATAGCAGCTCTTAATCCCTGAGATAGTCCTTCACCATCCGCAGGATATATGCTGGGCGTGGAAGGCGTTGCGTATGTCAAGATTTGCCAGCAAGACGATCTTTCTAGAGTAGTTACTTCCCTGTTGGGCCATTTGTGCGGCGTTCAGTACTTCCTTTAATGCTCCAATCGTGGAGCCTGACGCTTGCACTGCCGCTATGAGTCGTGGCTTAAGTAGCTTTTCCAGGAGTTTCCTCGCGGTGTCTAGCATGCACAAAGGCCTGTATGCCGATGGGGAATCCGGATCTCCTTTGGCTTTGCTGATAAGCACCAACCGTTGTTTCTTCCAGTTCTGGGGGAAGATGCCTTCCTCGAGCAGACTGTTAAACATGTTCAGCTGTAAAAGCGGACGTGTTTGGGCGGTCACTTTGAGTGCTTCTGTGGGAATTCCGCTAAAAGCTGGAATTTCCTTTCGTTGGGCCGATGTGGTGTCGGGTGACCTGACCGGATGCGTTGGGAAGAGTGTGTCCACGATGCGCTCTTGTAGCCTAGTCAGGGGTCGCTGTTGACGTCACGGCGGAGATCCTCAGACTTCTGTTTCTTGCTCGAATTGATGGCCCTCTTGAGCTCAGATCTTTGGGCTCTGAACTCCGCTGGATCATCTTTCATGGGTTCATCATTTCTTCTTCTTCTTTTCCTGGCGACTATGCGCCGGAGTTGTAGGCATCTCCGGCGTAGCGCAGCTATGTCCTTAATCCTGATCACCTTCACCGTCATTAAGGAAGAAAAAGCACTTCCATTTTAAAAGCATATAAAATAAATATTAGGAACAAACTGCCCATATAATTCCTCACACCCAGTTTCGCCAACCATTTGCTTGTGAGAATTGGAAGCGACCTACAATTTTAAAAGGAATCCGATCTGCAAATTTGAGAAACTTCTCATGAGAATTGATACTCTTGGATGTTTGCCAGACGTTTGCAAGAGGCGGGGCAGTAGAAAAAACTTTTAGATGTTACTCGGCCAGGGCGGGATTCGAACCTGAGACTCTTAGATTAGTAGTGCAACACATCACCCTCTGCGCCACTGCGACCATACTTTATAACTATTAACTGACGTTAACCTGGATGTTAAGTTTTGTTGATGAGGAGCCTCTATTTAAGAAAGTTATTAGTTTCTTAATACTTTTCTCAGAGACTTGCTCAAGTCTATCAAAGAAGGGTTTTCCTAATGCTCGTTGCCATGTCCTTGATAATTTCGCTTTATGTGCAATATTATTGAAACTGCGGCAGTGGGTGTTGTGTAGGACTCCCTGTTTGACCGCATGGTCTCCTATAGGCCAGGGTCGCGTGATAATCGCTGTTATTCTATCTACATCTTTTCGCGTTCTGCATAGGAAGTCGACTGTTTTTGACTTGTTGTGACATATTTCTGGATATGACGCATGTTGTCAGCCTTCTCCATCTTAAGTTGGCTTTCGTGGGGGATGCATGCTACAACTGCGTTCATTTATCTGCAGGTAGTTGCTACGAAAGTTAATAGTATCGTAACAAACCCAGAACATCGAGAATTTCCTGATGGATCAGGTTTTTCTTCATTGATTAAAAGAGGCATTGTAAATTGAAGTATGTATTGTTAAGTTATTTAGGAAAATGCCGCTGGTAAAGACTGTTGTATATTTCGTGAATACCAATTACGTGTTGGATCGCATTTAGACTTTGAATTTTTTGAAATTGGAATCTACTCAAATATATGTCATGGGAACGTGTGGACACCCCTGAGATACTTTTATTTCAGATTTGACTATTAAAGTCAACTTTACCAAATGCAAATCTTGTCGCGTAGCCAATTCGATTAGTCATTTATGCCTTTGTATTTTACTCTTTATTTGCTCAAAAACTTTGGCGCTGTTTGCAGTTCTTCCCGCAATAAAATTGTTCAAGTTCAACGCACCCGAAATTTAATATTTTTTTTTTGTTCATTATTTAACCAAAATCGTCCGACGTTAGTTCAGATGCCATTTTTCACAGAGTTGCACTCAAAACTTCAAATTGCTCTTCATATATTTTTTTTTGTCAAACAGGGTTAAAACAATTGTCAAACAGCAACATTAACCTTTAAAGTGGGTTGACTTGTCAGAAATTTGTAACACTCGATTGGGTGGAACAAGTAGCATAGCACGCTATTAAGAGAATATATTGCATTTTGTTTTATTTACTTTTCATCCCTTTAGGTTGGCGATGCGGCCGGGCGCACTAAACGTTTCAGAGAGGGTGACAAAGGACAAAACAAAACACATAAAAACAAGTGCATTTTTCATCACACAAATTGAATAAATGGGTTCCTGTGTATGATGAGATGCGATGAGGGTTAGAATATCAATACACATAGTTGAAGCAGAACTCATCAAAGTGAAAATTATAAGTGCTAGTCATAAATCATCGCAGCACCATCTATAAGAACTTTGTTCTATTTTTGAAGGGATTGCACCCCTCCTAAATAGAGTTGACAATTCTTTTAGTTTTTGTTCAAGGAATGGGCCTTAACCACGACATTTAATGATGCCAATTTAATTCGCTAATGCAATGTAATGCCAACCAATATTCATTGTAGGTTAGAACTTCTCCCCCTGCTCCTCAGTCGAAAGCCTCTCACTCAGGATGGAATGTGAGTCGCATGCATAGATAACAACTGTGCAAAAAATCTATGTGAATTTATTTAGTGAAAATAACATTAGTAGATATGTTGGTTGTATTAATTAACAAGAGTACAAGTATGAAGGGATTCTTCAACAGTTCAGTTAGTATGACGGGGTAAGCATTTATTATGTCGTATCAGGTTTGCCTCGTAGGAAGAGACAGCGTTTGGGTTGTGTTGTCTTTATATTTATTGCAAACCGTTAAACTATTGCCAATTCTTTTCTTACACGACGAAGTTATGATCTTAACTGTGAGGTTCGCCGCCTTGATATCAAAAAGAATCGGCAGGCCTCCCGATTTGGAATCACTCCACCACTAAGGCCAATTAAATGCTGTCGTTATTGCGTTTGTGTGATCCAGGAGTTTTGATGACTGTCGTATCTGAGCGCCGGCCGCACAATTGTGGTGTAGAGCCTGCTTTTTAGCGTGAACCTTTAGGTGCGTGAACATAAGTCCATATTTTGAAATAGATCCTTACGTTGCTTTGCGAAAGCGTAGAACAAGAAAATTGCAACTTAAAAAATACAAAGTTGACCTCGATAGGACAAGTGTTTTGGAAATGACAGCGGTTCAATATTCAATATTTTTTTGGTACACCGAAAAAAAACGACATATCATTTTAGGTAATATTTTATTAATATCAAATAGCATATCATATCAATTTCTCAAAAAATGATACGAAAGATTGTACATATTTATAAAAATTAAAATATTAGATCAATAATTATAAGGTAAGGTAAATATTAAAATATAAAAAAATTAAAATTTTTTTCTATATTATAATATCAAAATTTGGTTTGTATTTAACCATATTTCTACAATTTTAATATCATATTAACGCTATTGCAATATTAACTTGATGTACAAAAGGCTGTGAATTAAGATTATTTTGATATCTTAAAATATCAACATGATTGCGTTCTCTAAACTATATTATATTCTAAATTATATTTTTAGTCGGGCGCAGTGGCTCAATGGTTAGTGTGTCGGACTACTTATCGAAAGGTCCCGGTTCAATTCCCGCCGGGGCCAAGTAACATCTTGAGTTTTTTCCACTGCCCCACCTCTTGCGAACGTCTGACAAACATCCAAGAGTATCAACTGTCATGAGAACCTTCTCAAATTTGCCGTTCGGACTCGGCGTAAAATTGTAGGTCCGTTCCACTTCACAAAGAAAAAAACCAAAAAATTAGCATCAGCAATATCAGTTTTTGCATATCAGTTTGGCATTTATAAAGTAAAATTTTAATTAAGAAATGTTAAAACGATTTTATCATTTTAACATTTTAATTTTCAATATATGAATTTTCATAGTAAATCCATATCGTCAATGTAATAGTGATATGATCAGTATATCAAAAGTGATATTTTTAATGTTGGATCACTTTTATCACCGAAAAATGTTAATTTCACAGTTGTTTTATCAAAATATTTTTTTCGGTGTATGTGGCAGTTCAGTTGGTGAGAAATGTCAAATTTTCTTAATTCGATAGCAAAAGTTATCGTAATACGTAGAAAACGGTGATTGGAAGCACTGATCCATATTCGCTTAAGGACTTAGCGGCGATAGTTATCCCTGCTAAAGTTAGCGTTTATAGGCTAAGTTGTTGTTGTATTGCTTAACAAAATAATACGAGCAGCTTAAAATTCGTGGGAATTAAATCTAGAATATTTTTTAACTCTCTTGTAGGAAGTATACTAAAGAGAAAGATATTGCGATCATTCTGAAATTTCGAACTCAACTTGAGTACGAAGTATGATGTTACGACTGCAGAGAAGTTCAAAAAGTGTGCATGGAATTCCCGTCCAACGGTCTGTCTACCATCGAGGCTGCAGCCACCATGGGTTGAAGGATTTACTTCAAACTTCATTATTTGGGGTTTGAAGGCCCCGGGATTTTTTTTTGTTTTATAATTTTTAATAAAGGTACCTACCACAAAAAAAAAATCAGCGCCGATTTTCTCAAAAACGGGCTCCAACGGATTTGGTAATTTTTGAAATATAAAATAATTGAGGTAATAGCGTAGAAAATGGTGTACTCAGTTATTGTAAATATATTCGATTAACGGTACTTTACAAAAATGCTAACATCTCATAAATGGGTGAAGTTATTTTGAAGAACATGTATCTCAAGCTCAGCAACGGCAGTCCCAATGGAGGGCATGCATCGCGAGTTAGAAGAAATTTCTTTTTCGGCTGCTGATAGAAACCAGGCTGTCCACGAACTCCGGCAAACCAGCTTGAACAGAGGCATAACCATTTTCAAAATTGCCGCTCAGAGAATGACGAATGCCCAGGAAATCCGTTCGCCAAAGCTTACCAAAAATGCTTACGGGCTGCTCCTTGTGTATGACGAACAAAAACTACACAGGTGGCAGCAGTATTGTAAAGGGCTTCCGATATATTTCCAAGACGAGACGAGAACAGGTATCTCATAGTTTTGGAAAAAATGGGAGACATCGGGTCCAAATAGCTCATTATTCTCATCTCCAAACTGATGAGAGGCGATCCAATGCCCAACCAGTGGAAGAAGTTTTTTTTCTTCCTTTGTTCAAAAAGAAAACGGCGATACGAGAGACTGTGAAAATTACCATTTAATCAAGCTTATGCCACACAAAATGAACATCGTTGAGCGGGTATTAGATAAACGAATGCGGAAAAAAATACGGCTATCTAAAGAGAGGTGCGGATTTGTAGCAGGTAAATCAACCACCGATGCAATCCAAAGTAAAAGGATCATTATGGAAAAACATTGTGATTAAATAAAGGATTTGCATATGGTGTTGGTTGATTTTGAAAAGGCCTTTGATAGACAACCAAGGAATCTGGAATGGGTGGCGCTAAGAAAGCGAGGACTTTCAGAAATATACGTACAGATACTAATGGACATGTTTGAAGGAAAAAAGGCAAGAGTAAGATGCCCCTATGGCGTCATCGAGGAGTTCGCAATCAAAGAAGCGTCTTATGTCCCGTGATATTTATTACAGTACTTGATTAACTGCTTGAAGGAGAAATGGCCGACCACAAAGGAGCCATTATAAGCGAGGATCAAAGATCCTGCAAGGGGAACTTGATGTGTGGGTAGGAGTTTTGGAGGGAAATTGGTATCGTATTAGTCCAAAAAAAAACATAATACTTGTGCTGACCATTCTCTACACGTATTCCAGACATTTATATGAATGGAAGAGTGATTCCCAAGTCCGAAAATTTCACATATCTGGGATCTGTGATGAATAGCGAATAATGATGTTATGACGACGTTAAGCATCGCGTAAGCATAGGGTGGATGAAGAAGCCGGAAACTCAGTCATCTTCTGTGATTGAAAAATGCACCCTAAGCTTATAGGAAAGCTTAACAACGCAGTACAAAAAGTATGATGGCAAAATAACGGCAGCGGAGATAAAGATGTTTCGCGTGATAGCAGGAATATCAAAGATCAATCGAATAAGAAGTTACTAGGAATCCTTCATATCAAAGAACCTATCTCGAAAAAAATGGAGCGAGACCCGCTCAGTTGTTACTGTTATGTTCAAAGGAGAGATCCAACGAACTTTGTCAAAAAAGCAATATCAATCAATGTTCCAATACAAACGCGAAAGAGAGGCAGGCCTAAAAACTCCTGGATCACACAAATGCAGCTATTTTCTGGGGTCGAACCGTCGAATTCACAGGCGGGTCAGTAGAGAGGGCTATAATCCCTATAATCCTGATCATAGCCTAACCGACATTAAAGGAAGAAGAAGAAGATCAATCAATCTACTTCTTACTTTCCAAATCAATTTTCCATTCTATTGTATATCCACTATGAGCGATTTATTGTGGACGGTTGCGGGGTAGTAAATTTATTTAATTTCCGAACCTAAGCTAAGACATTAAAAATCTTATATCTTATTTTTATAAATTATTGTAATTTTTATTTTTAATCAAAAGAAACGCAGAAGAAAAATAATACATCTCAATGAACTGGAAAACTTTCTGTCAAAAACTAATTTGAAAATCTAGTACAAAAATCGCACACTGCTTACCTACTGCTCAAGATTTCAAAATCAGCTTTAAGTTTTTTGGCAGAAAGTTTTCAAGTTTATTAAGTGCTGCTATTTTTTCACTTAATTAAAAAAACAAAAAAGCCCTATAAAAGACTCACAAGAAGGCGTATTCTCTTTAATTCCACATGTTCTGTATCAGAAATATAAAGGAGGTATATTTATTTCCTTAAACAATTACATAAATGAAAATTAAAAATCAAATTACTTGAATTTTCCATTGTACACACAGCACACCAGACACCGGAAATCTCGTTGCTTTAAACCGAACTTAAGAATACAAAGCGTGTAACCCAATTTCGAAATATGGCCTTATGTCACATGGACTTTAAGAAAACTTGTGTAAATCCTGTCTGAGCACAAAATCTAACAAGTCAGACGGTATTAAAACAAAGGTCCCACCGATCATTCCCATAAGCGGTTATAATACTCCAAATCTGTAGGTATATACACTGGCGATCACAAGGATAAGGCCATACATTTTGCAATCGATTTTTAGTCTGTTGGAAATTATACATCCACAAACTTTTACTACCTGTGAACAGGTACATATTTTCCCAACAGTGTGATGAAATTAAAGGGTACATTAGAAACCACCGCTGGAAATTAAATTATTAACTACTTGAAAAGCGTATAAAAAGATGCGCCACTAGGATGAGGCCATTGCGAATATTTTGTTTCAGGAGTTAACATCAGCGGTTTTTTTTCGAGGTATTGTTAAGAATATTTAAAAAAAGAGTTGAAAAGAACTGTTTTTATTTGGTTAAACAAAAATGGGTTCCGGAAAGACTTTGACAGCGAAAGAAAGAGGAAAAATAGATGCTTTGAAGGAGTTAGGACTCTCAGCCCGAGAAATTGCAAGGAGGCCTAATAGAAGTAAGACTGTTGTAAACAGTTATCTTGCGGATCCACAACACTATAGGAAAAATCAAAAAGGAAGCACGGCAGAAGCAACAACATTGAGAGAAAAGCGGGTTATTCTACGGCTTGCCTTAAAGTCTACTCTAAAAATGACTAAAATAAGGGACAACAGCGGAGTATCAGCCAGCATAGCAACGGTCCGAGGGATAATACGAAAAAGTGGTACATAAGGAGCATCGAATGAATTTTGCAAGAGAACATGTCACTTGGAGCAGTGATTGGAAACGCGTTATCTTTTCGGATGAAAAAAAGTTTAACCTGGACGGCCCCGATGGTTAAAACTTTTATTTCCATGATCTAAGAAAAAAAAAAAAAAATATTAGGCATTAACGGCCCATAGAGGGCCTAAAACCTAGCTTCTCCAACCACTTTCTTTGCGAATCGGAAGGGACCTACAATTTTAAGCCGAATCCGAACGGCAAATTTGAGAAGCTTCTCATGACAATTGATACTCTTGGATGTTTGTCAGACGTTCGCAAGAGGTGGGGCAGTGGAAAAAAAGATGTTATTTGGCCTCGGAATTGAACCGGGGACCTTTCGATTAGTAGGCAGACACACTAACCATTGAGCCACTGCGCCCGACAGAGCGGAAGAAAGGAAGAGCTTATTTTGGCAAGACATCACAGCCGCACATCAGGTCTAATAGTGTTGGAAGCTGTTACCCACTATGGCACAATCGAGTTTTAGTTTTTGTCCACAACAATGAACGGAAACAACTACACATGTTTGCTGGAACGGTCATTTCCAAAAGCGAAAACCATTTTCGGACCCCTATCTTATGTATTCCAAGAAGACAATACCCCTATCCACACTTGCAGGGTTGTTAGAAGTTGGATTCAATCAGAAGACGTAGAACTTTTGCCATGGCCGCCCAACTCAGCGGACTTAAACATAATCGAAAATGTTTGGGCATGGTTATCTCGTAAAGTGTATGCAGGCGGCAGACAATTTGAAGACAAGGACGCTTTAATCGAAGCCATTCGTGATGCCTGGGCCTAAATTTCTCTTAATTATTTAAAAAAAAAAAACTGTATGATGCTATTCGAAACCGTCTTAGAGAGGTCATAGCGAAAAATGGCGGGCATACTTATTATTAATTTAGAAGAACATTCGAAGATTTTACATATGGCCACATCCTAGTGGCGCATCTTTTTATACGCTTTTCAAGTAGTTCATTGTTTGCTCTTGGGAAATTATAGCCGTCGTTTCGTATTTACATTTTAATTTTATGACTTACTGTTTGGAAAATATGTACCTGTTCCAAAGCTTTCGGGTATACAATTTCGAACAGGTATAAAGACTGAAAATTGATGGTATGGCCTCATCCTTGTGATCGCCAGTGTATATGGTGAAAGAGAAAACAGTATTTCTTTGGGGATTTTCAGTTTTCAATATTTTACGTCTAAGGGATTCTGGGTTTTTGAGATTTTAAATTTGCGGGACTGTGGTCGGATCGGTTTCGATTTATTTAATCGAGTCCGAGACTTCGGATTTTCGGTATTACGTTTTTCGAGATACTGTCCGACTCCCTGACAATTCACTAAATATCTGAAAGCGTTGTTTATTTCCATTATTATGAAAAAAAAAAACCGCTCAAAAACACAAGACTTTGCAACTCATTTAACAGTCGACCGAACGAATTAACCGTTTACATCTTAAATCTCTTCTAAATCGAAGTAATTCAGGCAAGAGCTCATTTTTAATGCCATTTTCTAAATTCAGTACCAACTGTCTTCTGGCATTCTTATTGCTTAACATAAAAATTGTGTGAATTTAGAAATACAATTGGAATACTTTTCCCACCATTTCCTTAATCCAAAAATCCATCAAGGTTTAGTCAAATCATTTAATTTAAACAACACCGCAATAAAAGATTCCGATTGAATAACCACGCAAGGCTTAGTTATATTCTCCTTTACGATAATAAAACTAAGTTATTTTTTGCTGCCAGAGTGTACCAATATATGTATGTATATATAATGTAGACAGCTAATCCCTTAATTTTAATTTGCCAATAAAAGTAGTTAAAGTGTTGAAGAATTGAAACATTTATTTCGTTTTTATTTAAATAAGATACATAATATTGTGTTGTTCGACTTTTGACTCGAATATACATATTTGTACTTCTAAACAAAAACAAATATCTAAAACGCAATACAAACATCATCTACGTCGTTAATATCATTTCACATCAATGGATGAATTATTTTCGAATTCTTTCATGGAAATAAATCTCCAGAAGAACGAAGCGCAATCCACTAAGATCTTATAGGAATAGGGTCACAGACAGAGAACACCCATATGTAGTTCACCATATAAAACCGTCTAGTTAAAATAATTTATTACGCCTTCTTTTCTGGTGGTACCCTCGTTGGTGGAAATTCAGCAAGACGATGGAATCTAATTAAAATATTTACATTTTGGGATACCGTTATACGGTACTGGAATTTAATTGAACACCCGTCGCTCGTGCCATTCAAGTGGAATCTGTGCCACTGAGTTAGCATTTTTAAATTGATTGGAAAATTCTTGAGAAACTTGTTCCTACTTTCGAATGTCTTAGAAGTGCGAAGATTTAAACATCCATATGGCAGTCACATGTGACACGATTCCTTGAGGTCAGGTAAATGAAGGACAACGTGATGTGAGGCATACAAAATCCATGTAAAACATGGGCACAGAGAAAGTTTAATGAAAGGCACATGTTGCGAGAAAAGGATCAGAATTATTAGCATACGTTCTTAAGGTTGGAATCTCGCCTTACTAACTGGAACACATTTATACCCTATCCTAGGAGTATGTTTGTGTCATGATTTAGTATAAGTCAGGTTCGGCATCGAAAGTTGTGTCGATATACGAGGGCGGGTCAATAAGTCCGTGACTTTTGGAATAAAACACAGATTTTTTGATAAAAAAATAATTTTATTTTTCAACGTAGTCTCCCTTGAGCTCTATACACTTTGTCCAACGCTTCTCCAATTTTTTTATCCCTTCCAAAAAAAATGATTTGTCGAGGTCCTCAAAATAGGCCTTTGTTTGCGAGATTACTTCATCATTGGAGTCAAATCTTTTTCCACCAAGCCATTTCTTCAGGTTTGGGAACAAGAAGTAGTCGCTTGGAGCCAAATCTGGAAAATAGGGTGGATGAGGGAGCAATTCATAGCCCAATTCATGGTTTGTTGCCATGGCAACTGCACATGTGTGCACCCTTGCATTGTCTTGGTGGAAAAGAACTTTTTTCTTGGCCAAATGAGGTCGGTTTTTTTTTTCAAATCGTCATTGAATCGGTCCAATAAGTTGGCATAATATTCCCCATTGATTGTTCTTCCCTTTTGAAGGTAGTCAATGTGGATTATCCCGCGTGCATCCCAAAAAACAGTCGCCATAACTTTATTGGCTGACAAACCCACCTTGGCCTTCTTTGGCGCCGATTCACCCTTAGAAACCCACTGTTTTGACTGTTGTTTGGTCTCTGGTGTGTTGTGATGGATCCATGTTTCGTCCACGGTTACAAAACGGCGCAAAAACTCATCCATATTGCGATTAAACAACGCCAAACCTTCCTGTGAAGTTGTTACACGATTGCGTTTGTGGTCGACTGTGAGCAAACGCGGCACCCATCTTGCAGAAAGCTTTCTCATGCCCAAGTGATCATTCAAAATTGAAACCACTGAGCCATGCGAGATCCCTACGGCTTCCACAATCTCTCGCACTTTCAATCTTCGCTCGGCCAACACCATATCGTGAATTTTTTCGATTGTTTCGGGTGTAGAGACCTCAACTGGGCGTCCAGGACGTTCGGCATCTTCAGTGCTTGTACGGCCACAACGAAATTCAGTAAACCACTTTTTTACCATTGAAATCGATGGTGCAGAGTCCCCACAGTATTTTTCAAGCTTAGCCTTGGTCTCGGTAATGGTTTTTTTTCGCAAGAAATAATGCTTACTAAGCACACGAAATTCACTTTTTTCCATTTTCTCCTCAAATTAGTGAGTAGTCTGATAAAAATAGCTGTCAAACACAAACTAACTGACGCAGCAAGTTTAAATTTTGACAGGAGTCAACTGACAGATGCCTGTTGACAGGAGCAGTGTTGCCGTTTCAGTAATGAGGTCAGAAATTCAAAAAGTCACGGACTTATTGACCCGCCCTCGTAGCTATGTCTTTTCGGCCATCCGTTCGTCACCAATTTTGGTTCGCGATAGAATGCGGAGATTTCGGAAACCTGCTCTCTAGGTTTTTAAACTGGGTGCCGCGGCACCCTGGAGGGCCGTTACAATATTCAAGAAAAGTCGTCTTAAATTGCGAAATTATTAAAATAGACAAATACTGAAAAAACTAAGTTGTCGTCCTTCGATACTGTCGAAAAGGGTTTATTTTTTGAATGGTTGAATGAAAAACAACAACTTGTGATTGCTACCACTAGAAGTGGAGCCTGGAGTTACAGCGCTATGTCAAGGCTTGCCACAAAAATATGACAAGATTTTGCTTCGTAAAAGTGAAATAAGTTCAAAATGTTTTGATCTTACTTCTTCATCTTCATCACGGCAGATTATTTTTTTTCAGTTATTTTTTTTAATAGGAGAACCTAAATGCGTGAATAACGTCGCGCTTTATCTTCAGGCAGGTTCATCTATGATAAACACAATTTTGAAAAATGAAAATGAAGCGTCATTTATTGTATACCTCACATATCATTTATTATATACTTCACACTTAGAAAAATCTGAGAAGCCACATACATCTATAGGATATCGGTAGATGTCAGATCCAGGCACGGCCAAGAAGATCGATACTGTGCAAGTGTCAAAAAGCACTATAAGCAAGCGAATTTATACAATTTCAGAGTTTGTGGAGAACGAGCGTATAAGAAGATTGAAAAAGAGTGAATTTTTTAGTTTACAGCTTGATAAAAGTACCTACACATTGTGGTCGGAAATTCCAAGAGTCGTGGAAAAATTAAAAATCTGATGTTTCTTTATTACCTTTTTTTTGATTTCTTTTAGGAATATAAACAGAGCTTCAAAAACAGCATACAAAATAATTCTCTGATGACTAGTTTGGTTAGAGCCCTTCAAAGTTGGTCAAATTTGACCTATAGTAAAAAAAACAACAAAAAAACCGAACTCCTTTGCTTTCTCTTTTGCAATTATTTCATATTTCATTAAAACTTTTAATTGTTTTGAATGTCACTCAGTTGTTTTGTTTGTTAAAAAACTTAAATGCCAAAAAACCCAATATTTTAAATAAATAAAATAAAAAAGAAAGTTACAAAAAAACTAGAATGATATTTCCAGGATCATCAACCTTTATTACTTGTTAAACCATATGCAAAGTTGTAGCTGATACTTTTTGCCCTATTTGAAGATATTGTAATTTGTTTAATGCTAACAGTTTGGTTTTTAGCAAACTTACTAAATCAAAAGAGCAATGAACGTGAATTTTGGTTCAAGGTTCGCAGAACGATAAAATATGATTCATTCTCTCATGAAAAGTTCGTAAAGGAATTTCATTTCTGATTCGATTGCGATCGCGAATAAAATTCGTTTTCACGATCGAATCAAATCTGTTGCGATCTGTAAAATATAGTTCGTTCGCGAATTTATCACGTGCGAACTATTGGAGATCCGTTCGCGAACTGTTCTCATAAGAAAAAAAAAGTAATTTTTCATGAAAATTATATTATACAGGGTGTCCCTTAATTCGTTGGCAATATTTAAGGGCATGATTTATGGGTATATTCTAAGGAAAAATTGTTCTACAGTAAGGGCCTATCTCTAATTTTTATATCATTTATTGAGGATTTAAGAAAAGGCTTACTTGGGTGTACCCTTACCCATGTTAACGGTAATTGCGCTGTTAGTACTAATGATAGAAATTTCGTTTAGGCCTCTATTCTTAGAAGAAATATTAGCCTTTGTAATTGCATTTAAATAAATTTTATATCTTAACTCAGTCTTAAGATATACAATTTTTAATCTGTTCCATTTTTCCTGCCCATGCTAATTTGTTGACTTTCGGTTCAATTTTCTCCAGAAATGCGTAATAAACATAACGTTTTAATATTTTTTTTTAATGAAGATAACAATAATAAAAATAAAAGCGTACGACAAGTTTGTAGAAAACCCCATAGATTTTATGATACTTGGGAAAACATGGAACAGGTAAAATTTAAAAAAAGGGATTTTTTGCACGATGGTATCACTGTGATGCCAAGGAAAATCGACTATATTCAGCGGGCAACTTATCAGTTCTTACCATCCGATTGGTTGACTGTGATGTGGATCTTGAGAAGCTTCAGCACGCACAAGAAACGGATTCAGTCCTTGATCGGATCACTAACTGGATAAAGGCTGGTAATCGTCCTATATGGAGCGAGGTCTGTGGTGAGTGTAATGAGCTTAAAGTATTGGGCCAGTTTGCTAGTCAAAAACTACAGAACGGAATTGTATTAAAGAAGTGGGTAGAAACCAAAACACAACAGATAGAGCGCTTACTTCAGATTATTCCTCGATCGTTGTTTCAGGAAATCATCAAATTGGAGGAGGACATTTTGGATCCAACAAGACGTTCTCCAAAAGAGTATGTCGCTTCTATTGAGTGGGGGAGAAAAGATGTGCAACGTTATTGTACTGAATGCGATATTTTTTCCGCAAAGCGTGGTCCTCAAAACAGAACTCTATATATCTTCGGGTTTATTTAAATGGTGAACTATTCATACTTCTAGCTACCGACATTCTGGGACCTTTACCTGCAACCAAACGCGGAAATAAGTATGTGTTGATGATGATAAACTATTTTCCTAATTGGCTGGAGATATTGTGGACCAAACAACAGATTCGATGGCCAAAGGCCTAGTCAATGAGGTGTTTTGCCACGGACGGAATTTAGAGTCCGAAGGCTTTCAAAGTTTTATAGAAATAATGGGTACACGCAAGACCCGAACAAAGTTACTTCATCCTCAGTCTGATGGACTCGTGGAGCCTATGAATCGGAAGATTTTCGACTATCCTGCAGAGTTCGTCAGCGATAAGCAGGATGACTCTGATGAACTACTTCCACTATTTGCATTGTCTAACCGTCAACTCAGGAGTCAACTAAACAAACAACTTTTAAAATGATATACGGGCGTGATATGTTGCTGCCTCAGGACCTACTTTTCGAAACCAGATTCTGATCCCAAGAAGTACCGAGAATTCGCTCAACCGTGACCGCAACAGCTTCGGGAGATTCCCAACAGAGTCAGATTAGAACTTCAACGCTGAGCTCAAAAAATGAAAAGTTGGTATGCCAACGTTCCAATATTCCAGGTTGGAAACATTGTTGGTTTCAGAATTCCCGAAGGAGAGTTCGAGTCTGCTCATAACTACAATCGGACAAAGTTTGTGCACATTGATCGGGCCACCCCCTACCGAGGCAACGCCTTCCGAGAAAAAGTTTGCCACCGACGAGGCTCCAGAACGCACCGCCTAAACAAAAGCTGACATTTGACCGAAAATCAATCTACAGATGTCACTCATGACAAGTCTGTCTCCTATCTGTCAAGTCGTATTTCAGTGAAATTTCACCAAAAGGTTAATCTCGTGTTGTCAATTTTAAATCTTAACTTTCTCTAGCCGTCACTACATTGAGCACCCTTAAATCCGCGAATAAGCAGTAAATTTTTTTTTTTTAAATTGCCATTTTATACTACTGTAGGCGTCATGTTATCCCCTAAAGATCCCAAAGGCAAACAAGTTATATTCGACATGTGTGTGTGAGTCGGTATCAAACATGATGTATGTTTCATATAATTATAAAATCACTGCCAATAAATAATTATTCAAGCATGAATTGACAGCACGCATGTACCAACTTACTCTGCAAGTCTGCATCATGTTTGCCAATTTTTGTTGAATTTATCATTGACAAAGAAAAGCTAATTTTCTGCAATTTTTCAGTCCAATTGATTCGAAATTTATTAACGACTTGGAACTTGGACTGATCAGCCTACGTCAAGTCTATATTTCTTATTTATTTGGCAGACAATTCAGATTGTATCATTCGGATCTAACTTGGGAGCTACCAACAAGTCTGACTCCTGTCCACGATTTAATTTCAAACTTTTCAAACCCATTGAAGGATGTTACATTAATCTTCGACTTTAATAGTTAAGCATTATCGATGATTGAACACCCTGTTTCATGTTCCTAAATTCATGTTAATACAAAGTAACCACCATCGAAATAGAAACCTTTTACACCTCTCCACTGTCAAATGTGCATTTTAAACACCCAAAAAGGATATGTGTAGCGAAGCGTTCAACTACCCACTTAAATCCATGTGTGCACTTTTGGCATGCTGTTCGACAATCGACACAATCGCAAGGTTAATTGCATTCTCTGCCTTGATCGGTGAAAAAGAACGAAGGTGTACGCACCACAATCCACCCTAACACATGGATTTGGGTTGATTCTCTCTGTTCGTAGAGGAATACAAAAGAAATTACAGCAAATTTAATCCAAGCATTGAACCCCTACAGATTCGCAATCCTTGTCCACACGGACAAGGTGAATGAGGAATCTGCTAATGCATAATGTAGATAGGATGAGAACACACATGCCAGGAAAATGTACAAGAAGGACGCGTATATTGTTGGTAGAACGCATTTAAATTTTGTTTTGGAACTCTTGTGACAGGACGTGCAATTCTACCAGCCTTCCATTTAGATTGGATTAAGTGGCCATTTTCACAATTTTTAGCATTTTCACCCGTGTGTCTTGCAGTGTCAACTTCCCTCATTTAATAGCCGAATGAGAGTGGTGCGCCTAATGTAAAAGGAATTTAGAAGGTCGTACTTCCTGTGTCGGAAGAAACGATATGCGGCAGGTTCAAGGCGGTTGATTCAGATGCGAGCACGGTATGTTGATGTGTGGGTCCTTAATGATGGTAAAAATCTCAGCTTGAACATCTGGCAAGATTTTGATAATGAACATTTTCCCTGATACCAGGGATGTTGTACTGAAGCCACAGGGTGCGACACATTAGAGTTTCAACCGTCATGGCTTTATTTATCGCAATTGTTGCATTTTTCGATTCAATGAAGGTGTGAGTTGGATTTGGTTTTTTTGTTTTAATTTTGCAAAAAATTGTCGATGGGGAGGCGCGGGCATTAGATGTGGGAAGTATATACAAGGGGGCGCAAAAGTCATCACCCAGTGGCGTTCACCAATCCGACTGAAAACTACATAGGATAGATGTCAAACGTCGTGGATCATTTAGAACATTGGCACACAGAATTGCCTAAGGCCACCCAAGGGCTGAAAACCCTATCGGAAGGTGCTATAATTTTTGCAAATAGCGGCAAATGTCAATTTTACTTTGACATTTGTGAAGTAAAAAGATGACAACTTTTGCGCCACCTTGTACTTCTTTATCTAAAAAAAGAGGTTACGATCTAGACTCGAGAGCCCCCCGATGGGTTCGCCGGTTCGAACTCGAAAGTTTTCGGCAGACCTCACGGTTTCGGGTCAATGTTGTGCACAGTATGTGCACGCCGGGCGTACAAGTATGGGTTAGGAGGACATTTTTCGGTCACAAAATATGAATATGACAAATTGTCTGCCACTCCATCAACCTGGGGTTGATTCACCTGCGACAAGCCCACACTGATCTTCAGATAGCTATACCGGCTACGGTCTTCATGGTGTGTGAAATCGGTTTGACAGTAACGATCACAGTTTCGCGTATCATCTTTTCTTTATTACAAAGGATGAAGATAACTTACTGTCAAGTGATAACACATTTCATCGCCTTTTATTTATTTGTAGATGAGAAGCTATCTGGACCCAATTTGTGCATCTTTTTTCAGAACTCAGAGGGTATCTTGTCCGGCCACACCACTTTTCGATTGTTTGAGTCCTTGCCTCCCTTTCAAACTTCTTCGGGGGATTTGCCGGGGACGGCTTTTAGAATGGAGGGTAGATCGGGGTTTGTTGGAAAACGGGGCTAGTTGAACCAATCGAATTACTCCAGAACCGCAAGAACTACACGAACAAGATCATATACGAATGAAGCTTGCACACTAAGCAACATGTCAGGATGCTGACGGTGTAGAGGGTGGTGTGTTAACTTGTGACCCGTGCGGTGTAGGCTCAATCCCCATGGGGAACAACAATATACGCCACCCATTAATGAGGAGAAACGAATGATACCTTGTTTTCTTTAACCTCTACACTATAAGACCGTTACCGAGTTTGAGGGGGATTTAGGTTTCCTTTTTATTCAAAAAAAAAAAAAAAGCAACACCTGCAAAACCAATCTCAGTTGCGGTGCATCATCAGACGAAGAATCACGCGCGGTTTTAGTTTTTTTTATGTGAAAAAATAGAAAACTCGCGCTCATATTTTTTTTTATTCTAGTGGTGAAAACGTTTGATAAAATAAAGGAAAAAGACAGACTAGCACCACAGAAGGAGTCTGATGATCGGTTGTGGCGAACCGTGAAACAGCGCTGTAACTCCAGCCGTCCACTTCACATGGTAACGAATTTAAGCTTATTCATTCAAAACAACACAAAGGAAATTGACGGAAAACAAAAATTAAAACCGGGAAAAATTGAGTGGTATCACATAAAAAACCAATTAAAATCGTAACAAAATAAGGTGCAGTATTTTTATCAGTCGCATTAATATATTCTAGTATTTCGCATAGTAATTTTGACGTTTTGAGCATTTTTTATTTATTACGCAACAAGGTCCTCAAACTAGGTGTGGTGTAAGTTGGGACAGGTCGAAAAAGGATTGCAAAAATCAAGGTCAGAAGAGGAAGAAGAGGTGGAATGCAATTGTCCGATGAAGATGGAAGCATTTTCTGAAAATTTACTGGATTAGGAGTGGGTACAGTGGGCTCAAGTGGTAAGAATCGTAATAGCGACTACGATTCATAATATTTATTTTTTGTACAGGTACCCTATTTTTAGGGGAATATTAATTTTGACGCGAAGTTTGTAACATAACTTAATATTGCCCGTAGACCCCTAAAAGTTACTATATTTATGATCAGCATCGATAGTAATGTCGACCTAGCAATGTCCGTCCGTCCGTCCGTCCGTCGGCAAAAATTAGGCCTTTAAACTGGACCTACAGAGCTGAAATTTTAACCATATACTCTCTAGGGGACCGGAATAATCAAGTTTAAACATTTTTGAAATCCGCACACAGATTTCAAATTTCAAAAAACAATTTCAGCGAAAAATCGAATTTTTAGCTAGAAAGCTGAAATTTTTCATATATGATCTTTAACTCCTAAAACTGCTCGGGAGATAAAATTTCTAAAATCCGCCTACTGACACGCCCACAATTAAATTTAACAATTTTATTGAAAAACCAAAGTTTGAGCTAGGGAGCGTTTGTTTTACAAAAGGTTCGTTTTTTTCGAATAAATCCTTTAAATGTTGTATAACAAAATATGTAGAGCGTTCTTAACAATCCAATCCAATAAGAATAGGGTATCCAACAGTTCGCCCAAGCGGACTGTAGCCCTTCCCTATGTTTTTGTTGAGCAGACAAGCATCTGGATTACTGAAACAGTCATCGCTCTGTGGCACTTGGTTGGTTAGTTCTTTTGAAAATGTCCTCGATGAGGTACAGTTAGACCAAGGCAGGTCGTTGTTTTGCCATAGAGATGGGCACCACCACCGTCCGCTCCTGGAGCCAATTGCATTTTCTTATGCAATTTGTAATGTTAGCCATGCAAGCATTCTTAAGATCATTAAGATCGTAGAAGAGGGATTGACCTGAAGGTGTTACTCTTTAATGTTTTCAAGCGCGTTACACGTCCATTTATAATGTTTGTCTGGGTAAATAAGGTGCCTCTCTTATGTTGTAGAATTCCGTTTGAAAGCCTGCATGTCTAAGCTGGCTTTATCTAGAGTTCGATTTTTTCAGCTCACCAGCGTAGGTGAGGCACCAAGCAAAGACGATTGGGGCACTTTCTTGTGCGAAGTGAAAAGTTCCTATAATTTTTAGCCGAATCCGAACGGCAAAATTGAGAAGCTTCTTATGACAATTGATACTCTTGGATATTTGTGAGACGTTCGCCAGAGGTGGGACAGTAGAAAAAAACTCTAGATGTTACTCGGCCCGGCGGGAATTGAACCGGGGACCTTTCGATTAGTAGTTCGACACACTAACCACCGACCCACTGCGCCCGACAACAACATAATCTCATATTTTTTAATTTCACCAATATACTGGTGGTCGGTGATTGTTGAACTCATCCGGACCATATGTCGCTACTGGATTTATGGTGGTTTTACCAAAAATTAAGGGAAACTATCTTTGTCCAGGGTGCTTATTTTACACGACATTCGTTGTCCTTTTTAACAGGGTATTCCTGGATCGCCCTCTTCTATTGTACCTCAATGGTCATATGTCGGTGCATACTGGTTACTGAATCTCCATTTTGTTTAGTACTTCTCAATGAGCAGCATCAGCAGTAAGGAAAATTACCTTAATTCTTCAGGTTGAAGTCCAGGTCACTTAGACTTTTTAAGTATACCACACCTTAAGCTAGGATATGTAAGATCATTTAGATGCAAGCCACTTCTTAAGTATTCAAATTGCCAGAAACCCTTAATGCGAAATGTGTAAAATTAATTTACCCAGCACCATTTAGTTTTATATACAAATTCGCTCAAACCATTGACCCTTTATACATCATGTTGTGAATTTACTTTTACTCAAACTGCAAAGGCACCTTAATAAGCAACCGAAAAATAACCAGTTGCTTACTTAGCATCTTCTCAAACTCAAAGACGTATTAGGTCATCACTCAGTTAGCAGAATAAAACCATTCATGCTCCACTTATAAATTTTGAGAAATACTCTCACGTACACTTTTCGAAAGAACATTAATTTGAAAAATCTTCAACTTAGACAAAAATGTTTTCCACATAAACACACGTCACTTTTGACAGGCGCACGATCAAAGTCGCGGTGCAACCGAAAGGGTGCAATTACGCTAATCGAAAACACTCGACCCGAAACCATACAATAAGTTTCTCATGCTTTTGATTCCCAAAAATTTTAGACCGGGTACCGGATGACAGTATTTTTCAATGACTCCTGCAGCATCCATGGCAAGACTCTACCTATTTGTTGGAAATTCTTTATTCTGAAACATTTTCAAGTGCGCAGCGCAACATGTTCTACATGTTAAATGATTTTGACAGCTGAACTGACAAAAGAAAAAGGGAAACACCGATGAATGATGAAGACTGACACAAGAGTGCACAAAGGCTTAACAAGTGATACATACATGTGTAGTGTGGGGGGCTCAAATAAGGTAATGTTTAATTTGTTGGCGGCCACAAGGGAATTTTCGAATCAACTAAACGGCTAATTATCCATCCTCCTGGATCATGGTTTTATGAATAAATCCAACGACGTAGTACGGCACATTAAGGCGTCATGGTTACACTTAATTTTTTAAATTTTACAAAGTATGTGCCAAACACAAAACGGTGACGAAAAAGCATTCTTTGGAACTTTCATACTCCCCCATCGCCGAGAAAACGATTAAATCTTAAAACGAACACACATTTATTACTTCATCTTCATCTTTTATTGTTGCATAATGCGCATTTGTTAGTTCGATGGTCGTAAGACACTCAACGCCCCATAACTCCACATATGGTTTTCATTAGATTAGCATTCCGTTCTCGCGGTGTAGTTCGACTTCAACTGTTTTATAGTGTCATGCAGTGAGTGAAAAAGGGGTCTGATGGTTCCTGCATGAAGCAATAAATGATATTTCGAATGAATCCATTGGGGGTTGCCTGATCTTCATTAAGGCAACTGAAATCGGTCCTAAGTGAGTCGACCTATAAAAGTGTCATGGGAAACGATTTGAATTCGAATATGAGATTGGGGCTGGTAATGTTGACATGAAAATCACTGAGGGAAGGGTGTAAGGTTGATTGTGTATTTTCGAAAACATTAAATACCTTGCCATCATTGGACTGATCTATGGTATCTCAAATGATTTGTTTTTCTCATTGAAGCAGCTATAGACGCACATATTTTGAAGATACAGATGAACGTTTTTATGACACTGAGAGAGGATTTATGATTGCTCACTAATCCGGAGCACATATGGTGCTTAACCTTAAATTGGACATAAATGATTTATCGGGTAAAAATTGTGATGTCTGGTGGTTATGTGACATGAAAATATCGTATAGGATATCCTGAGTATAATAAAACCAAGGAGGATCGTATTTATTTATTATTGATCTTTAAATATTTACATAACTCCAAAAGGACTAAATGGAATTCAATTTAGTTTCCGTCTTATCCACTTCTGTTCCGTCAAATGCCAGATCTTATTTCTTGTAGTTTGCGATCGCTTAAAATCATTTGTCATGGACTCGTGGCATATTAACGCGCCCTTTAGCCTTGCACATTCACTGAGTATTTACACTGCTTGGTTAAAAGCTCCGCATTTTAATCTGATAAACATTTTTATTGTCTTCAAAGATGCATATGCATCATTCTTTTAAGATTTGAAAAAAAATTATTATTGTTTTATTTTTTATTTATTGATTTATTGATTTACCTAAACAGATGCTTCGTTTCCACCGGACAGTTATCGCGAGATTTAGGGCAAGAGATTACAAATAAATCCTGAGGTGTTTCCACCAAAAAAACAAGATTAATTTGACGTTTCACCAGATGTTGTCAACTACTGTCCAATCGAACAACCCAAAATTTAAAAATTTTGAAAAAATCTAAAGTTTAAAGTAATAAAACATGAGTAGCAATAATCTAAAAATATTATTAGCTCATCACTTTATTCTCCAAACTAGTATGAAAGTTTTAATCGTAGCATTGGCAAGGAGAAGTCGCTATTACCGAAAAAAACGCCATCAGTGCTTAACTATTTTTACTAGGGGTCAATATGGTCGAAATTGGACCAATTTATTCTATAAGTTGCAAAAAAAAAACAAAGTCGACTGTTATACCTATTAATCGGAAAATTAAATTTTTCGACATTGCATTCTCTGATTTCACATGATATAAAATTTTTCCTGCATTTTAGTAACTTCAAGCATTTTCAAGTAACTTCAAGCATGTCCAAGTAAGTTTGTCGCGTCCATTTACGGCGCCAAAAGGATAGTGGTCGTCTCCCACCTGTCTGCTTCCCAACCCAATCCTGTTTTGCCCCTGATTTTCTTCCGTTATCTTTTTGAGAAAGTGACATAGCCGATCTTGGTGGATATACTTTAATATCCAGCGATCGTGCTCGCCACGCCCCTCAGGAGGATAGCAAAAGCAGGTACCCCAACAGCCCAATTGGACGAATGGGCAAGGACGGACGGTCCTAGAGGAGAGAAAGGAAGAACACAAACAATAACACCAACATATCACCATACGGGCGACACCAGAGACAAACAAGAGGGAAGAAGATTGCAATTATTTACGAACAACACGAAACAGCAAGTAGGCCAAACACACGAACGAACGCAACACACAAAACGGCCTGGCGAGATCCCGAAAGAATTCAAGGCGAACGACATAAACACGAAAGAAAACCACGAGCGGGTCAAAAACAAACCCTAAACATACGCGCCCAGCAGATGAAACTACCGCCCCAACGTCAGCAACCGAAAACACCAGTGGCCAGTGGCCCCAACAGAAGAGAAGAAATACCTATTGTGAGAAATGGCACACTATCTGCGAATCCCCAACCCCCAAATCTGCGCGAAGGCCCACCTGATTAGTGTAGGGAAAACAAATTAAAATCGCGTTTTAGAAATTGACCAGCATCCTCTGTCCCCACAACACTGCTTTCCACGCATAGGTGCAAGTTGCCGGTCCCAAAGCATTTTGTTGTCCAAATAGACCGCCTGTCTGATCATCGTTTTCCTTTCTTTGGTAGTACGGGAAGTAAATGTAATTATTTGGGGAACATTGTCGCGAATTAATTCTTTCCTTGATTTTCCTTGAACGTAAGCTTTTGTGAGGTTGTTCAGATTGGGAACAACGGAAAAAAAATAGGAAAAGGTACTGAATGGGGCAAATGAGTGAGTGCGTTTCATGAAGCGGCTGAGATCAGGAAATATCCCTGATACTCGGGCGAATTCATGAAACAGCCAAATGATTGAGAGCATGAACGGGACTCTGCACGCACTCTGGTAAATAGCGGAGTGTGGAAGTTACGGGCCATAAGTCCCGTGCTTGCTGAATGAGTGTATGAGTGGTTGAGTATGCATGAACCGAAGGTGTAATGGGGGGGGCTTGAGAGGAAAAAGGAACCACTTCTTGGTTAGCTGCGAAACATAAAAGGTCGAAAAAAAAACGCAAGTTTAGAGAAAAAAAATCGAGGAAAAGAGCGCATAGTAGGGAGACGTTTTTTTTTTGAAGTAAAAAGAAGAGTAAATCCATACAAAGTTAAGAAAAGTGATAAAAGAAAGGAAAGGAGATAAGCAGGGGGAAAAAGAAGATCAAGTATAGCGGCAGGACAGGCACAGGAATACCCACCAGGACAGGTTTCAGGACAGAGGAAGCAAGGCTAAGTAGTTTTGGTGTATAGTAGAGACTCGCTTGTGTGGTTGTAGGAATTTTGAATTGCTTTTTTTTAATCGGGGTGGCTTTCGTTCCGACCATAGTGAATCCCGGTGAAAGAGGGACGCGCGACCCGTCTACTAATTTCGGGATAAAGGCGATAGTGGGCCATTTCTAACGGCGTCCACCATTTCGTTTGAAATTGCACAGTAATTCTTTAAATATTAATAATTTTGCCATCGTAATAAAACGCCATCTCCTCCACGGAGTTTTATAACGAACAAAAAAAAATACTTTTCTTTCACTGCATTTGTCTTTTCACTCCAAATCATCGGGAAGAATTTTTCTAAAGGTTTCACAATTCCTTTAAAAAGATTGTGTGGCGCCCACTTTGGCACAACGATTGGTGAACCGTGTGTATTAAAGTATAAAAAGGTTAAGTACATAATTCCATCGACCCCTTTTTTTATTAATTTGCATTTCAGTTACCTAAATCTACGAACCCACCCCAGCTGAGCGACCGTGCTGGTAGCATCCAATCGACTACCCGTTGCACCTTCCCCTCTCTCCCATTTGATACCGGCGAATTGGAAATTGACATTTCCCTCACCAAGTCATTATCGACTTGTAACTCATCGGTGCAGCGGCGGCTGCAATTGTTCTCGCGTTTCTTTCCATTTTCCCACGCATTTAAAATCGTTTTTTTTCTTTTTTTTGCTTCCTTAACCACAAAAGGTGCAACAACTTCAAGTATGTTCAAGCATCAAGTGACTTCAAGTTTTCAAGCATTTTCAAGTAACTTAAAGTAACTTCAAGTATTTGCAAGCATTTTCAAGTAACTTCAAGTAACTTCAAATAAGTTCAAGCATTTTCAAGTACCTTTAAGCATTTTCAAGTAACTTCAAGCATGTCCAAGTAACTTCAAGTATGTTCAAGCATAGGGGGGCGACGGTGTAGAGGTTAGTGTGTTGGCTTGTGACCCGTGCCGTGGAGGTTCAATCCCCATGGGGAACAACAACATACGCCACCCATTCACATGCCTCTACACCAAAAGGAGGATTTCTGCCTGGGAGTACAATGGACCGTTACCGAGTCTGAGTGCTCTGGGATTTGGATTTCCTTTTTATCTAAAAAAAAAACAAAAAAAAAAAATGTTCAAGCATTATCAAATGCATAATATGCACAGCAATGTTGTTGTTGGTAACTTCAAGTAACTTCAAGTATTTTCAAGCATTTTCAAGTAACCTCAAGCATTTTCAAGTAACTTCATGATATAAAATTTTTTCGTTCCGATTGGCAGATTATTGCCTCACACAGCAATGTTGTTGTTGTTGTTGTAATTTCATCCAATTCGCTTCATTTTACCTGCTGTAATTCATAATGTGTGTTATAAAGGGTTTTTCAATAAGAGCGCTACAAAAGTTTGTTTAAATAAAACAAAAACGGTTTTGGGTATCAATGAAATTCTTTATTCCTGTGAAATTACGTTCGATGCCATTATGTATGGAACTCGATTTTTCTACATGGCCGCCACGGGCACGCTTGCAGAAGTCCAGACGCTGAACCCAATTTTCGACGGTTTTCAAGCATAAATCGGCCGATACTGCTGCAATTTCACGTTGGATATTCGTACGAAGTTCATCAATCGTCGCTGGCTTGTTGGCATAGATCAAATCGCACGACCGAGGCGGCCAAGCGACTGGACCATTTCGTGAGATAACACGGTTTTCATACTTGGTTTCCAATAAATTGATTGTGGCATTCGCTGTGTGGCTTGTGGCGCTGTCCTGTTGGAACCACATGTCCTCCAAGTCCATATCATCCAATTGGGGCTACAATGACGTCACAGAGATGCCAAACGACGTCACAGAGATGCCCTACGCTTGAGAACGACGTGTGAGAGACACATTTGGGCTTTCATCAACTGAAGCCTCAGCGGCAGCAATATTCTCGACACTACGGGCACTTCTTTGTCTCACTGGCACGGGAACATTTTGTACTGTGCTTGTGGATTCAATTTTTTCCACTAGACGCTCAATTGTTGATCTGCTAGGATGATTATGATGGAATTGGTCGTAGCGCTCTTAACGTTGAGGCCACTCACTCCGAATTTCGGTAGTAAATTTTAATAATTTCGACTCGTTGTTGGCTCGTATATCTTTCCACCATGAAATGTCAAACCTTACTGAAGAGAAATGTCAAAAGAGCGGCAAGAAATTCGGCGTCGTTTGCTGTCCCTGTCGCTCTACTTTTGTAGCGTCCCTGTTGAAAAACCCTTTAGATGGCAAATATTTTACAAGCTTATAAAAGCAAATGCCTTCGCTGTTTCTGAAAAGGCTTCATTAGCGGCGAGGTTATGGTCAGGATATAAGAGATATATATCATACCGCTCCAACTTTACTGCATTACTAGTGGTCCGGCAGTGAGGTTTACCGGTTCGGCCTCAATTAATATCGGCAGGCAGTTCCAAATTGTATAGCTTCGTCAAAACCTAAATGGTGGGTGAAGGTTGCTGGTCTGTTAAAAAAGTCTTAAGCTTAAGGTTGGTTAATAAATAGCACCGTTGGCTCACATTTCACTATTGTATAGCGACATTTCACAAATAAAAGGACGCTGTACATGCACACATTATTCTGCACCACTACTCTGGCACCCAACTATACTCCTTTTAGTCATCATAAAAGATCTGACATCCATCTCATGCTTGACTATGTAAACAGAATTTAAATTGCTTGCTACTGGACCTTGACAATTTATTCAAATTATTTATACTTGACCAGCTTTGGGTATAGCAATCAAGGGCGGTTATAGTGTGTAAAGTATCCTTGAGTTTATTTTCAGGATAAGATCTTTATAGCATGGTGGACATTTATTCTTCTTCTTCTTTTTGTGAATAGTTACGTGTGGAATTCTTATCCTGTTTTATTAATTAATGAAGAAATTGAAGAAAGGGATAGTGCCAATTAAGGGACGGGACAATTCTCTGATATCTTGTAGCCCTTCTTGGAAAATTAATTGTTATCCTGTTTTACATATTCAGATCGAGTGTCTTTGACAACGAATTTTCGGCTTTTTAAGTTTATGTCAAGGATACTTGCAATCACTACGATTAAGAGTATGTTAATATGCGACTCGTGTGGTAATATATTGTAATTGAAGCTCAAATTGGTTTAGTGGTCAAGACTGTGGCTATTCACATGCTCATTATGTATGCAAAGCCAGCGAAAGTGAATTGAATTGCTTTAGGGGGTGGTCTTCTTCAGGGGATGTAATGTTATGTTGGAAAATGTTATGACTTTTTTTAAGGAAATTCGTAGGCATAATATTTTCAATTAAGAGTTATCTCACGAAATCAGTTGCGATGTAAGATTTTCAATTAATTGAAATACAAAGTTTGTGTGCGTGTGGGACTTTTGGATGAAATAGCTCTCATTGGGATTCAAAGGATGTTGGCTTCAATGGATTTTATTTTACATGACGTTACTATTTGGTGACTTTATTATGTCATGGTTTTCGTGTGTCATAATTTTCGTTAAAAAATAAAATTTAGAACTTCCATCACAAAAATACTTAAAAAAAAATGTAGATCCTTTTATTGTATAAATCAAAGATAAACAAAATTGCCTCATACTTGCAACAAATAAGTACACCGGTCCCTTTTGTGAGTAACGAATGAATCAGCCCTCGTATTGCTCATTTCAGACTTACGCTCGCATGTGGCATCATAAGGGCTCATCATATTTCGACTTTTCAAAACTACCTCTGTTGAACAGTATACCGTCGTTCAATTCACATCAATTTAACTTGATCATCACCTTAATTGATACCGTAATAGGGCGTAGTACGCGTACTGTGATCGACAAAAGAACCAACTTCCCAATAACGTTTACGTTTACGAGTCTTGCATTCGCCTATTGCTGATGGTGGTGGTGGTGGTGGCTGTTCCGATGGTTACTAGTGAGTCGTTTCAATCGTCAGACCATCTCCTTTGTGGATGCGATGAATTCGCTATCATTATTCTCAATTAAGCGGGTTTACGTTTCGAAGAATTCCTTATTTCATGAACATGTATAAAAATTAATTCCGAAACCTGCCTGCCACAGTTCTCCACGTATCCAAATGAAACAAACAACCAATTGTTGCTGGATAAAAATCTTTCACGCTCTGCACGGCAATGCTACCGGTCGACGGTCTTTACATTTATTGCTGCATTGCTTCAACAAACCGTCTGCGTCAGTTGTATGGTTCATCAAATTCAATTAAAATCAATTAAAATCAAGCAGAATGGAGTTTGGGAGTACATATCTAGTGTATGCGTTTTGTTTCGTTTTGCGGTTTCGCTTTTAGGCAAGTTAAACCTGGACTTGGACTCTGCACCTTGGATGATTACATGCTGCAGTTTAAGGGAGGTTATCTGTATTTGTCTACTTGATCTTCAAATAATTTTTCAATTTACCTTAATTGGAAATGTTAAGTTATGTCCATTCAGACAGGGGTGTGCATGCGGGTGCCTTGTTGGATCCGAAATGAGCATGTTTCTCGGAAGGTTAGTCTATACTATATAGTCAACTGAGAGATATTTTGTCAATTTATATCCAAGCTTAAAAACGGCGGGAAAACTCCATTGATTGCATATCTGTGCTAGTGTTTGCATGCAAATCAAATTGGAAGCTTGCACACTTATTGGACATTAAGTGGAATCAGTAGTGAAGTTGGGAACAACTGAAGAAAAAGAAAAATCTCTCAAAATGACAGGATGTTAACAAACCACCTGCGTTTCGAGGTGGATTTGTTAAATTATAATAAAGTACCTACCTGCAAACTTCTTCATTGCATGGTAAGTAAGTAAGTAAGTAAAGTAATTTTATTCGTAAACTTCAGTTTCCTTATTTTTTTTACAATAATTTACAATAAAAGACTTTGGCCTTTGCCGTCAGCCGAAGAAAAGAGAGAATTATGCTAATATTTTTATTTGTTGTTATTTAAAAAGCTTCGTTTATTATTCGTTGCCGGTATTTTAATGCAGCTTTAAGATAGCTAGCAAGCACGCTCCAGTCCTCACCATTTAGACTTCTGATGAAGTCAGCCATTGACAACGTCTCCTTATTCCAATGAGCTCGTCTGATCTCCTTCAGTATAGGACATGTTCCAATAAAATGAAAAACGTCTTCTTTTTGTCGAAGGTTGCATAAGCTGCATTCCTCATACCCGTCGCTTATATGTGGTCGAAAGTTCAATCGGAGTAGTTCACCTCTGGCCTTAAAGATATTGGAAATTACGTCTACACTGAACCGATCGTGGAAATAATTTTTTGTCGCTAGATCATGGCTGAGTAAGGGATAATTACATCTGGTCTCACTTTGTTGTCTAAACTCCGCTCGGGTAGACTCTTCAATATTATATAACAGCTCTTTCAGAGAATGACGCCAAGATTCGGCATTATAGTCCGTTAACTGCATATTGTGTTCGCTGCTCAGGCTTGACCATTCATTAAAGAACTGCAGCTCCCGTTGTATCAAATATTTTGCGACGATGTGTGGAAGTCGAAAACGTGGAAGTTCCATTACTTTGAGTATGTAGAGAAAGTGCAATCTCAATGTAAAGATGTAGAGAGGAGATATACCAGTTTCCAGGTGCAACATGTACGTCGGTGTATTTTCGGGTAATCTAAACATTTTTTTTAAGAAATATCTTAAAAGTTTTTCAACCTCTTCGTACTCGTATACCCCCCAAACTTGTGCAGCATAGCACATGATTGACCTCATAGCCGCCTCGAATACCTTAAATTTGCAGCTCGATGGATTATTTTTCCTACGAAGGATACCTCGCCAACTGCAATTTATTGCCTTCTTGGCCTCTTTTAACTTTTCTCTCAGGTGAGGCTTGAAGGATACTTGGGATGTAAGTAAAACTCCGAGGTATTTATATTCCTTAACCACTTCCAGTTCCTGGTTCTCCCAAGTCCATCTTTCTTGTCTTGAATATCGTCCAAACCCATTTCTAAATATCATTACTTTCGACTTAACGGTGTTAACTTTCAGATTCCATAAATTGCAGTAATTTTGTAGTTTATTAATCATCATCTGTAACATCACTGGGGTTTCTGATAGAATGACAATATCATCCGCGTATAAGAGCAGCTTTATTTGCTGGCCGCCGAACATAATTCCACCTGTTAAGAACGTTACTAGATCATCCAGAAATATTGAAAAAAGAAGTGGACTCATGAGACATCCTTGTTTTACTCCCATTTGGGCATTAAACCAGTTGGACAGGTTGTGTTCATCCCAAACAGCTGCTTTATTATCTTCATAAAGACTTTAGCACTTTTGAAGACACACCTAAGTTACTCAGCTTGTAGAACAACGCGTTTCTATCAATTGTGTCGAAGGCTGCTTTAAAATCAACGAAGAACGCATACATTTTTTTTCCTTTGTCCAGGTACGACCGGGCAATACTTGTCAGCGTGAAAATGTTGTCTACTGTAGAGTAGCCTTTTCTAAACCCCGCTTGGAATTCGCTAAGTAGATCATTTTCTCGCACCCAATACGTCAAACGGTCTAGGATAACTCCGGTAAATATCTTCACTATTGAATTCATAAAAGAAATTCCTCTATAATTCGCTGGGTCAGCGACATCTCCTTTTTTGAATATCGGAAATATTATGCTCTTTCTAAAACTTTCCGGAACTTCTCCTGAGACGAACATATAATTATACACTTGTGTGAGCTTTTCCAAGAATTCTGCTGATGCAAACTTATAGAACTCATATGGTATGCGGTCTTCACCTGGAGCTTTATTTTCATTACATAGGTGCAGTACTTTGACTAGGTCTTGTACTGTAATTAAACGGTCTAATGAACTGTTTGTTATAAAAGGCAGGGCATAATTCAACTGGAACGCATTGCATGGTGGGTTTAACAACTGCTTGAAATGGTCAGCTAATGCAGACAGTTCAACGTGGATGCCTCGAATGAACGATATACCGTTAAGAGCTCTGACAATTTTCCAAAATCCACGACTATCTTTGATATCATCCAATGCTCTCGTCAGCTCTTGCACATATATTGTTTGTTTGTCCTTGCAGATGGCTTTGTATGCCTTGTTAGCCTGCAGGTACATTTCTTTTGCAACGTAGCTGTTTGTTTGTCGGACCAAGCGAAGGCAGGCGAACGATTTTTTTCTCGCTGCAACACACTCCCAGTCATACCACCTTTGCTTCTTTTTTAGATTTGCTCTTGGTTGCAATACTCTCGCAGCATCCGAAATACAAGAAGCCAATGCTTGCGCACCACGAATTGAGTTGAGATCACTTTCCTCTATATCACTAAGTCTACGATTCAGCTGTTGTTGATACATAGGTATGGGAGTAAATTTCGTTCCACTGAAGTTTAGGTAGTAAGTGCAATTCCAAAGCGGCAGATTCGATGCATGCATCAAAGGTCATCGCAACTGACAACGGTAATAATCCGCTCGCTCTTCAGTGGGAGAATATTCTCGTTGCTGGTATCCAATGCAGAACGTAGTGTTTTAAGTAGTTTTCAAACCTGTCCATATTCTTTTCCACAAATGTTTCAAATAAAAAGAAAATATCATACTGACTGATGTATTCGAAAAAATCATTAAAAATAAACTTGTTTCCCAAGCCTGATACATTATAAGCAAGAACATTTAAAGATAAAGCATTTATTCTAGGGCTGACGGCATTACAATTAAAAATTAGGTGATTGGGCACTAGTTGCCTGAACGTTAGGTTTAACAGTTTGGGAGGCGCTGCTACTGCTCTGCTCGTTGATTGACATTTGACTGTTGTCAGCTGTCAGTTGCTGTAGATATGTCATTCCACCTTCCTCGTTGCATGTTAAATTGTTTGAGTCATTAAAATAAAATGTCGTTTGCCCTAATTTTAGCTTTTCACCTTGAATTTGTATTTTAGTGCCTCGGTTTTGTGTTTCGACAATTTTTTTTAACTTAAATAGTTGCCTTCTCCGTAGTCTCGCAGCTGCTGGGTAGTCTCTGTGCAGAGAGATACCTACTTCCTTCAATTTTCCTGCTGCTCCGAGTATACGTCCCACGTCCTCTCTATCACGTACTTCAAGAACAGCATTTTCCACATTTGGGTTCCTTGATCGTAAGGTCCTAACTGAAGATATTGCTGCAGGATCTTGCTGCTTTAACAACCCCAGGCATATGGACTTAGCTTTTTCAATAGCGGACTCTCCCTTTTGCGCTGGAAGGTGTATGATGATGTTTTTTTCGCTTGCTTTCTTCGATAACGACTCCACATGACGTTCGAGCATAACGCAGCGCGCCTCCATTTTCTCTAGTTGGTTTTGGAGGTCTATATTGTTCTTCTGCAAGGCGCGAATTTCTGAAGTGATCCCCTCCAAATCTGATTTTGTTTGCATATCTTTGAGTTTATCATCCAGTAATGCTCCCATGGATCCTATTATCAACATTTTTAGATCGTTGATCGACATTTTGCCAAGAGACGTATTCTCACCGTCTTTGTTGATCTTCAGTGGGGGGTATTCGGGAGAGGTTTCCGCTAAGACTCTCTTGGTTAAGACTACCGGTTGATTTGTTGTGTTATTTTTTGGACTTTTTGTTGGTGTGCGTTTCAAAGGCATATTCGTTCCTCTTAATTTACAATTTATTTAAATCATCGACTCACCTTCGACTTATTAGTAAACAATTGGTACGTAAGGTGAAAAGGCAGCTTTATTTAAGTTGAGTTGAAATATTTTACGGCTGTATACAAAACTATCTGGGTTCTCACGGGAGCCTATTAAACACACAACTTGTCACTCGTACTTTCTCTCACTCAAGCTCTTCATTGCATGGTGAATTAGTTACACGGAACAAATATAGGTAATATAAATTATACATAATATCCCTTTTAATTATGTATAGTATTTTTGTTTTATAAAAATAATAATTAATATTAATAATAATTAATATCATGTGACTTCTTCACGTTCGCGCTTATTACGGCTATAGCCGTCATATTTTGAGAAACAAAAAAACATATGACGTTTGAGTTTTGCGTCCTACGTAGCTGTTTTTATAATTTGCACTATCGAGTACGATACCATATGATGTGGCAACACTTTTTGCGTTTAATTTCGGTTCGAGTGTGTTGCGAATTGCTTTTGAAATGGGAAATCTCCTATGTCCAACGGAAATTTAAATTTGAAGTTCGTTGAACGAAATAACTGCATTAGCCGTCCGATTCCTCATTTGAATTAGTGCATGTTGAAAAAAAGTGTGTTTTTTGGGACTTTTTATTGGAAGGATAAATTTAATAATTAGTATGTACGATGAAGGAATAACATTTTCTATTTATTTTGAATGCAGAATTATGGAGGAATATAATTAAAAATGAAGGGCAGTTCTAAGGCTGTTTGAAGAAGTCGACAGTGACTGCCTATCCGAAATTGGGTCGGTCAGGACAGTCTGGACAAAGTAAAAATTTCTGAATTTTTATTTAACTAGTGGGATACAAATAGATGTCACAAATGATTCCTGACCTAATCAAATTTTTGACCAGTTATTTTCAAATAACACAGTTGAGTTGCTGGTGAATTCTATAAATGCCTATGCTGAAAACATTTGTGCTGGTAGTAAGCCAAAGACGCGCTCATCAGTGAAACTATGTTTCAGGAAAGTTTGTGAGGCTGAATTGATGACATTTTTTGGCGTATGTCTTTTGCAAGGAGACGATCCCTGCCCTGCTATATGACAGCGTTTTTCAAACCATCCGGTGCATTTTAATCCCATTTTCCAATTTACCATGAGTGGTCGCCGTTTCCAACAAATTCTGCGGTGTTTAAATTGTCAATATTTTGATACAACAGAGACTGGGAAATTACAAAAAGTGGAACCCTTGCTGAATCCACTGTTGCGAAATTTTCAAAATGCCGTTTCCCCAGAAAAAGATCTGTCCTTGGATGAATCCCTTTTACCTTTTCAAGGTCGGTTAAGTTTCCGCCAGTACATGAAAGAGAAGAAGGCTAAGTACGGGAAATTTTTATTCGAGTTGACCGCAGCTAGTGGATTTGTTCTGAATTTGGAAATTTATCAGGTAAAAACAGAAAGTCTCGAGCAAACGTCAAAAACAGCAGACCTAGTTCTACAGCTAATGAAAAAATATTAAAATAAAGGTCATCACTTATATATGGACAATTTTGCAATGGTTTTGAGCTATCCAAAACACTTTTACCTTTTAGATTATACCACACACACAACGGGAACATTACGCTTTAACCGAAAGGTATTCCCGAAGGAAATCAAAATTGCAAAACTAGAAAAAGGGAAATATATCTGGCGAAGAATTGAACAGACCTATGTATCCAAATGAAAAGATAAAGGAGATGTCCTCACTATAACAACGGGTTTCCATCCGGAGCTAGTAAGCTCGAAGAACAGATTTCGTAAAGAATCATTGAAACCCAACGACGGATCAAATGGTGGCATACTATTCTCCTCCATGGAAAACAATCAGGTGGTACAAGAAAGTGATATTTCATTTACTCGATATACATAAGTGTTTGGAACGCATACTTTCTTTATCAAAAGTCTCACCAAAATACATATGGTTTTCCCTGACTTCAGAGACAATTTGATAACTTCACTTATTCAGTTACCTGTCGACATACTGTGTGGAACCGATCTTGTAAGAAATATACCCAAACGCAGGGCTATAACCGAAAGTCATATTTTCTTCGATGCTCAATGTCCACTATGTTCAAATTACGAAAGGACACTAAATACAGATGTAAAACCTGCCCAAAGAAGCCTGCTTTCTGTGCTGAATGCTTTGAGCCTTTTCATAATAACTAAAACTTATTTCACTTTGTTCATTCTTATGTCAATAAATATTATTTTCTTTAATTTTAACTAAACTACAACCTATTATTTGGGAATTTAACTTGATGGTTTCCGCCGTCATTTAACATTAGTGCCCATCATAGCTATATCAAACGTACAAATGACAGCTATAGCTATCAGACGGCCATTTCAGTAGTCAAATTAGGCCAAATTAGTAGTCGCATATGAGTGGCACAAATGACGGCTATAGCAGTCATCTAAAAAAGGCTTTTTATTATTTCAGTCGGTTTAGATTTCAATTTCAGGCATTTCTGTATACTTGCAAAACCTCAAATGGTATTTCTACCTTGATTACCAAAAGTGTATATCTGAGCAACTTTTTACCCATCGTTGTTGTTTCTATGGAATTATGCTTTGAACTAAAGTCCTTTTTCCTTTTAAATTCATTTTTAATTGTTGTTTAATATCAACTTATACACTAGACAAAAATCATTAAATCTAACCTAAACTTAACAAGATACTTATTCTAGATTATTGATCCTTATGCGGACGCCCTAAATTTAACTACACATATCATATAATTATTGCCTTTCGGCCTAAAAACTATTTTGCGAAAAAATCTTACATTATTATGTTTTCATCTAGAAAATTGTTAAGAAAACTCGGTATGTTTATCAAATTTTATATTTTAACTAGCTGACCCGGCAAACGTTGTTTTGCCATATAAATTATTTCTAGTGAATATTTTCGTAGGGAAAGGAAAAATAACTAACTTATTGTAAGTGTGTGGGGATGTGGTCTATGACTGAAAGAGGAATTGAGCGCTGTGGACGTTTTGTCCCTTTCAGAACATTAGCGGATATTGGAGAGCGTCGTATGAACGTATCAGCAATGAACTCAAGATTATTATTTCTTCTTCAAATCACGATTTGTTGCGTCGCTGTACGGTCGCCAACCATGATTCCATCAAAGTCGTCAACAACAGGTGCATGAAATCCACGCATGTGCTCTCCAAAAAAAAGTTTCGGAACTAAGAAGGAGTACCTATCCAAACCACGTTTTGGAATACTAAAAATCTAACAATATATTAAGATTCTGTACGCAAAATAAAAGTGAAACCATGACAATCGCATTGTCGCAAAAAATATTTTTGTGCGGAAGCAAATATGTAAGTTGAAAAGTTTTCCAAACAAACATTTTAGATATCTAAATACAATTGAACAGGTTTTTCGGTCAACATATTAACTGTTTTTATACCCTATTCTAAGGGTATACTAATTTTGACGCGAAGTTTGATATTGCCCGTAGACCCCTAAAAGTTACTATATTTATCGATAGTAATGTCGATCTAGCCATGTCCGTTCGCCTGTCAGCAAAAATTGAGCCTTTAACCATATACATATACTCTCCAGGTCCCCGAAATAATCAAGTTTAAGAATTTTTGAAATCCGCCCACAGACACGCTACAAACTCAAACTATCGAAATCTTAGCTAGAAAGCTGAAATTTTTTATGATCTTTGACTCATAAAACTGCTCGGGAGATAAAATTTCTAAAATCAGCCCACTGACACGCCCACAATTAAATAAAACAATTTTATTGGAAAGTCAAAGTTTGAGCTAGGAAACTGAAATTTATGATATAGACTCTCTAGGTGTCTGATGGGAATAAGAATAGGATATCCAAAAGTTCGCGAAGCGGACTGTAGCCCGTCCCTATGTTTATTGTTTGTTTTGCTTTAACATACTTTCTCACGTTTTTTCTCTATAATTTTTTACTTTTTACCCTTCAATAGCTTCTGTTTGCACTTCCATATTCAGTTCATTAACAATCACAATAATTACTCCATACGATTTGTGCAAATATCTGCAATTTTATCATTCAATTTGTCTCTGTTGTTTAAGACAGGGATTCCGGACTTCAGAAAGAGATAGCTTGGTGAAAATGTCTATAGAGCTTCCAGCTCGCCGACGATGCGTCTGGCATATGGTGAATTGAGGTTATTGTAGCCGCAATGTGCATCCACGCGATTGCGTTTTCGGAGTCCCCACCGCCCATAAAGTAAATTTGTAAAAAAATATGTGGTTCATTCGGCATTGGCAGCAATGAGCCCACTTTGTGATAAACTTGGCCTTTGATTTTGAATTTTGAATGGAATTATTTACCATTTGCAGCATTATTTTTAACTATTTCTGTTGCTCCGAACGATGTCATTTGGAAACATGAATTTAATGTTCGAATTGACTTCAGGAACAGGTTAGAGTCTGGATCCGTACCGATAAGTAAGCCGTTCAATCCAATTGTCTTAGTTGATTTCGTTCAGCTCGTGCCTCTTGTGATTCACGAAATTGTGCCATGCTCACGCACATCTGCATTATCTTGTTGGACTCATTCGTCTAATATTTAGGCCCTTTTATTTCGCATGTCTGTCGTTCTATTCGTTCGACGGCCCAAATTGGTCCCATTGCGCCTTGCTGGCCCTTTCAAAATCATAAGACACGTATACATTTCTCTTTTATTTTAAATTGTTCCCCTTAAGATTTTGCACGCACTGAATAATAAACAAACTAATAAATGATAAATCAGTTATCGATCACTGAGAGTTGAAGATTATTACAGTACTAATATTGCTATTTAAAAATGGGGGTTGGTGGTAGAAATTTGAAAATTAAGGGTTATAGTTAATCATAAACAAATAAAAATAAAAAATGTTGTCCAAAAAAAAAAATGTTTGTGGTAGACCACCATTATCACTTAGTGGTATAAAATTTAGTTACAAAACCTATTCTCATACCTACGGAATATACTTATAAAATTTCATCAAAATCGGTCAAGCCGTTTCGGAGGAGTATAAACACTAAAACTGTGATATTCGAATTGTATATATTAGGTATAAAAACAAATTACAAACTACCTACTCTACTTACTTAAACTACTTTACATATTCTAACTATAATTAGGATTCTGAGCAATCGTTGCATTACGCAACAAGTGGTCAAAATCCGAATTGCTTTCCGAGCGCCTGGCAGTCGTCAACATGAGCCTTACAGCGTCAGTCATCTCAAGGAAGCATCACCACAAGTTGGCGAACTCGGCCTCTCCCAGAAACGCCCTAGCTAACTTAATCTAACTTATAAACTAAGAGGATGTAACCTAGAGTAACGCACCGTCTTGGGAGGGCATGTTGACCCCTTCCCCCTCAAAAAGCCACCAAAATTCGGCAAATATCCGCTATTGCGGTACTAAAACGGAGGATCTCATGAGCATTCTCGACGCCCCCGCCGCGGATGAGCCGCTTACCTCTCGCGCTGCGATAGCGGTGGTACAATACCGGGATACCATCCATCGTCTGGACCAGATCTTTTGCATAAATACGGATAAATACCTCCGGCGGGATAAAGCCAGACCAAAGCGTACTCTCTATGTACATTTCATTGGGGTAGTAAGCCCCAAAGATCAGGCTATTGTCGCTGGCCATCGCCCTTGCAACGTACCTTCGAGTCACCTTAATGAGGAAATTGTCAATCCTATTCAACTGAGCCCCATCGTATAGGACCTTGTTGGGATAGTATTTTATATAGTTGGATTCAGGCGTTCGGAACAACCGGAGACAGGTCCTAAGACATTGTGTCTCCAAAACCCGAATCTTTTCCATATAGCTATTCGCTATATTGAACCACAATGGACAACCATAACCGATAATCGGCCTTATAAGGGCCACGTAGCAAATGAGCTTCACTCTGGAGTCAAGTTGACTGCTATGAAACAGTCTCCTTGTCGGAGCATAAGCCTTCTTGGCCCCAGCAAGACAAGCAACTATATGTCTATCGAAATACAGATACTGGTCAAGCCAGATAACCAGATATCTAACTACGATTCTCACCGGCAATGGCTGCCCATTTTGTCCAATAATGACCAATTTCTTCCAGTTTTTTCTGGTATCCCTAGAGGCCGCAGCCGATGGTATTCTGAACAATATAGTTTCCGCCTTCTGAAAATTGATTTTCAACTTCCAGTCGTCGCAATATCCCTTAATTTGATCGAAGTCACGCTGCAAAAGAATGTTTATGACTTCGATTTTGGGACCTGATCTGTATGCCACCAAATCGTCGGCATACGCTATAGCATGTCTGAGTGAACCCACCAAATCACTAGTGAAAATGTTAAACAGGATCGGAGAATTGGCCGCCCCCTGCTGTAAACCGTTTTTAATTTCGAAGGCTCTGCTCGAAGTCACGTTGCCACATTTGACAACGAACGTCTTTCCCATAAGCATATTATAAATTACATATAGCAAAGGTTTGTGCATCCCCCGCCTGCTCAACTTGTAGAAAAGTCCCTCTAACCATAGATACGGTGTCGACAGCCTTCTCAAAATCAACCAGACAAGCACCCGTGCATTGGTTCTTGCATTTATTCCACTGAATGTCGGAAACCAGTTTCGACGCGGCATTAATAGTGTCATGCCCCGCCCTGAAACCAAACTGGTTGTCCGGAATGATGTTATTGTCCTCGACCCACTTCAACAGGGCTCTATTGACAATCTTTTCAAAGACCTTGCTAGTATTAGGAGCAAACTATCCCACCGTATATTTTCAGGGTTCGTCCTATCTTCCTTCTTTTTCGGGATAGGGTGTTCCATAGCTACCTCCCAATGCGCCGGATAATAATATATTGCATTATTCAGTGCATTGTTAAACAGCGTGGTAAAAATATCTACAAAGATTTATCTGCATATTCGCTATGCGTGTTCTCAATTGGTATCCGAATGTTGTTACACGTACAATGAATTTCAATGGTACACATTCTATTTAAGTCACACAATAATGCCTTTCTTTTATAAAAATAAATGAAACTTATTCCTAAAAAAGTGCTAAAGAGGATATCTGCAAGCAATTTACTTATGTACCACACACAGCAAATATTTACCATTGAATAGCTATTTCAAAACACCCCTAAAGCAGTTTAACAGTTAACGCTCTTTAAACGCTTGACCACATAGCATAGAGACCACCCGTCCTAATGACTCGATGTACTCATAGACATATCCAGGCCACAAATCATCCCCATTAAAATGCAATTTCTTCACCATTTCAATATCTCTAATTAATTTATTATCGCTTATCGCGTTCGACATCTCCCTCAAAGCGTTGGCGGCACAGCGACAACGCACGCACGGCAGAGCAATAGCTTTTCTGGCTTGTTGCACTAGCACCATTCGAAAACGAGTACGACCACGCATAAGTGCGTACCAATAACGGCATGTGACTGTTAAAAATCAGTACATTAGGAGCACCATTTTGCTCGTAAAATAGATCCAAAGCAGATAAAATCTATCTTGTTTGGAAAATTTCCCATTCGCACATGTTCCACATACATTTCGGACAGATAATCCTATCGTTTGTATTCCAGAGTAAAACCGTTACATAGGCACCGGCCCAACCAAGAGAAAGGTCTATCGTAAATTTGGTAAATACGCCCACCCCCCGAATGGGGAAGAACTTGGAATTACCAGCCAGTCACGGGGATAGTCAACTTTCAAAATTCGCAGTGTGTGACTTTTGAGGATAATTTGATCGTTTTTTTGGTGTCCACAGGGGAGAGAGTGGTAGATGTGGTATGGTTGAATGTTGGCGTTATGCATTTCTGATGAAAAGCCGTCCTGTGTTTGTGAAACAACGGAAGCATTTCTATCGAGATATTCGGGCAAATATTTTGTCCAGATAACAAACATTGAACTAAATCAATACACCCAGGAACAAAATGTAGCACTATCGTCGGTCGCAAATCTAAATGAATGCCACAGGATACAAATAGGCCGAGATTTTCTAAGGGAAAGGGGTTTTGCGGACTAAATTGACAGTTTTTTTTTCGAGAGAGAGATAAAGATACTTCAGGATGCGTAACGAATTGACGAGGCAATTTAGAAAGTGCTGCATGACGTTCGAATTGATGCGGCGATGGAGATTTGATTTGTCTAAGCAAAAGAGAGGTGATTCCCCGCCTCCCCAATTGGCTTGGTAGTTTAGAGATTTTGTAAAACTGATAGACAGAGATTTAAGAAGGTGCTGATTTTGCATGAATTTGCAAACAGACCAGCGTCGTTAAGATTTAAAATTTGATTAGAGTGTTTGCAACTATGTACGTGGATTATACAGCGCAAGTGGAGGGAGTTTAAGCCTTTTTGGTCTTGAAAATGATTCCATCGGAAAAAACAAGTGCACGCAATTGTTTCCTTCATTAGACATATATTTCCTAATTGAAGAAGTGAATATTCCTGTAGAGGTTTTGAATAGCAGCATTCACATTGATTTTGCGCCAAGTTGTACGATTTAGAGAAGAGATATTGGGACGATTGGGGTCAAAATACCAACGCAATACCACTGACCCATTATGCCCACGACATTTGAGACACGCAAGTTCAATATTCTTGGCGATATTGATGAAAAATGTCTTCAAAAGGTCAAAGGATTCACAAATGATTAATATTAATTTCCATTGACAATGACGAACCTGCTTCTTTGGATTGAAATAGAAGTTAGATCATGCTTTATGAAAAAATAGGTTTTTTCTTGATGAACCAAAAGGAAACTCTTTATTTCAAAGCTCTGACCTACATGTTTTTTTTTGTGTTGGGAATTCGCTGGAATTAAATAATCATCGAAAGACATTGCAGAGCTAGTACGCGAGGGATGCTTCTGCAATAGTGATGGGCTTAAACTCATCAAAAAAAAACTCCCGGGGGACTGACCATGGGCGTATGCAAGGGGTGAATGGGGGGGGGGGGGTAATTCGATAATTTTCTAAACAAAATTTATATTGTTTTTAAGTTATTGTAAAATCGATAATTATAAATAGATAATTTCGCCAGTGTATTTCTTACATCAAAGTTTATTAAAAACGCGAGCAGGTCTATTGGTGTCTAATAATTCCTTATTTATTTATTTTCTGTATGTCTTGTACTTCCATCAAAGTTCAATGTTGCATTGTTGATAGTGAACGGTGAACGTGGTAGGTTTTCTTTTTCTGTGAAATATATATATTTTAGTCTGATTATTAACTTTTTTTTTTTTTTTTTTTTTTTTGTCGGGGTGTGTGAAACTTTCTGCACTGGAGCACTCAGACTCAATACTGGTCCATTGTACTACCAGGCAGACACACCACATTTTACTGTGGGAATTTACTCATTTTTCTAAGAAAAACGAGAAGGCGCTTCAATGATAAGGAGCTTAGGTTTACAGCACTCACCATATCCGCACCAAAAACCTGCCACATGATACAGAGGAAATGTTCCGCAGTGTCGTCGCTTTCTCCACAGGCTTCGCAGTTGGTGGTGTCGCTTAGGCCTAGCACCTTAAGGTGTTTGGCAAAAGCGTAGTGTCCCGTTAGAACGCCAGTAGTCTGTCTGCAGTCTTTTCTGTTGAGAGACAACAAGAATGCCGCGGATTTCCCACAGACGTCGGGGAGCATTTGCTTAGTGTGTCTGCACCCTGGAGAGTCATGCCAACGGCGATTGTGTTCATAGGAAACCCAACCGTCAATGGAAGCCCTGACCGAGGACGCAGGCAGACAGATCGCTGGTTCAGGTCCTGCGAGGTCCCCCTCTGAGCCTTGTCTAGCAAGTTCATCGGAGATCTCATTTCCCGTGATCCCGTTATGACCCGGGACCCAGACAAGTTTAAGTGAATTCATCCTTCCGAACGAATTTAGCGATATCTTGCATTCACGTACTATTTTGGAGGTAGTTAAGGGTTTAAGTAAGGCCTTAAGCGCAGCCTGACTGTCGCTACAGACGCAGATACTTCACCCCCTCCACCTGTTCCTCGTAACATAGTCCATGGCCATTAGGATAGCATAAGTCTCTGTTTGGAAGACTGACGCATATTTGCCTAACCGAAAGAAAAGTCTAACGTTATCGCTCTCCACGAAGACACCAGCACCAGATCCTTGATCGGTTTTGGAGCCATCCGTAAAGATTCGACTGCATTCCCTTCCAGGTTCAGAGTCCGGCCAGAGCCAGTCCTGGACGCGAGGAAAGTCGACCTCGTATTTGCGCTTTAGCCGAAGTTCCGGTGTCATCGCATCAGACGGCATATCCATAAGATAGGAGTCGAAGGACATCGTTGCGCAATTGTAATCTGGTTACCCGGAAAGTGAGACTCCAGCAGATAACTAAGAGTTTCCGCTTATTAATTTAACTTAGTGCAGATACCTTTCTCATTGGTTTCGTATTTTTTGCCCAACGATTCTTTATTGTTCAGCACTCAATAGAACAACAGTATCTAACAACAGTCAACAACTTCAAACTTCAAAAAAAACATAGGGACGGGCTACAGTCCGCTTGGGCGAACTGTTGGATACCCTATTCTTATTCCTATCCCTCATAAGTGGGCGTGACAAAAGTCTAAGTATGGTTAAATTGTTAAGAACGCTCTACATATTTTGTTATATAACATTTGAAGGATTTTATCAAAAAAAAAACGCTCCCTAGCTCAAACTTGGGTGTTTCAATAAAATTGTTTTATTTAATTGTGGGCGTGTCAGTAGGCGGATTTAAAAAAAAATTAACACATGAGCATGAAGGGCCCCTAGAGAGTAGATATACATTATAAATTTCAGCTCCCTAGCTCAAACTTTGGATTTTCAAAAAAATTGTTTTATTTATTTGTGGGCGTGTCAGTGGGCGGATTTTGAAAATATTTATACATGAGCTTAAAGGGCCCCTAGAGAGTATATATTATAAATTTCAGATCCCTAGCTCAAACTTTGGATTTTCAAAAAAATTGTTTTATTTATTTGTGGGCGTGTCAGTGGGCGGATTTTGAAAATATTTATACATGAGCTTAAAGGGCCCCTAGAGAGTATATATTAAAAATTTCAGCTCCCTAGCTCAAATTTTGGTTTTTCAATAAAATTGTTTTATTTTTTTGTGGGCGTGGCAGTGGGCGGATTTTGAAAATTTTATATCCCGAGCAGTTTTAGGAGTCATAGATCATATATAAAAAATGTCAGCTTCCTAGCTCAAAATTCGATTTTTTCCAAAATTTTGTTTTTTTGAGTTTGTGGGCGTGCCTGTGGGCGGATTTCAAAAATTCGTAAACTTGATTATTTCGGGACCCTAGAGAGTATATGGTTAAAATTTCAGCTCTCTAGGTCCAGTTTAAAGGCCTAATTTTTGCCGACGGACGGGCGGACATGGCTAGATCGACATTACTATCGATGCTGATCATAAATATAGTAACTTTTAGGGGTCTACGGGCAATATTAAGGTATGTTACAAACTATGCGTCAAAATTAATATACCCCTAGAATAGGGTATAAAAACATGGATATAAGAACATTTTTTGCACATGAGTACCTAGGTTAAAAACATATGATATGATGAGAAAATAAATGTAAATGCATAGTATTTTGGGGTACAGTCCGTACGAACCCGCAGAAAGAGTATACAACACCATTTTTATTGAGCATTTACATCAAACATATTATAATATGATCAATTTCATGAGTTTTTTACGAATGCATCGAAATTGGATGAAATTTGAGTTTCTTTAAATTTTTTAGCATTTCTAAAACGAAAATGTGGTGAGTCTGGTGGGAGCAAACCAAGCCAAGATGAAAACCCCACTTCAAATCCTGGTCCAACAATTTCTCCGGTTGGTTTTCAATCAAGAACTTCAACAGCATCAACATCTTCATTTTTGAATTCATCACGCTCAGAAGAATATCCCTTGAACGATCTAGGAGAATGCGTTGGACGATTATCATTTTTGTCTACACATGAAAAAATGTATATTTTGAAACGATGTTGGAAGCCACCAGCAAATTATAATTTCCGCGACGATATTCAAGATTCGAACAGGATATTTAAATTTGAATGGTTGGAAACGTTTTCTCCTTGGCTTTAATACTCCCAAAAAAATGAAGGGTGCGCTGTGCTTGTACAGCGTCATTTTCCCACCCCCACAATGTTTAGGGTGTTTTGGGGTCATTTATCAAAAAAACCCTTCACTCGTTACAAGCATATGCATGAATATTGCAGGAGCCACTCTACTAATGATTGGCACTTGGGAGCAGTCAAATCAGCGAAGACCTTTTTAACTCTGTTAACATTTGTGTTACATCTGGACACCAAAAATTAGTTAACGAAAACAAGAAAATCATCTTAGCCATCATCTCAACTATTGTATTTTGTGTTACCCATGATATGCCGCTTAGGGGAATAAACCTAGATGCAGGTAATTTGTGGCACAATTCTATTAATTTCCTGCTTTTAGGCGTGTTTCAAGACTTACTTCGGCTACAGGTTAAGTCTGGTTATAAAAGTCTCAAGCAGCATTTTGAAGAAGGTGATACGTACCTTTCTCCGAGAATTCAAAATGAAATTATTCATTTGTGTGGCCAAGTCATCAGAGACAAAATCATAAGGGACGTAAAAAATGCCGATACTTTTTCATTGATGGCAGATGAAAGTCGTGACATATCAGGCAAAGAACAACTTTCGATTAGTATTCGATTCTATGATCAAAAGAGGCAAGTTATTCGCGAAGAGTTTGTAGGTTTCGTAGAGTTGGGTGCCATGGATGCAAGGACTATTGCCTCTGCATTAGACAAATTTGTGGAAAATGCACGGCTGGATCCACTTAAATTCAAGGGACAAGGCTATGATGGTTGTTCGACAATGGCGGGAAAAGACAACGGTGTGCAGGCCATTTTGTGAGGAAAATACCTTAATGCTTTGTGAATGAAAATTGTGCAAGTCACAAGTTAAATTTGATAGTTAATGATCTGAATGACGTACCAGAAATTCGCAATACAATTGGAACGATCAAGGATGTCATCAACTTCTGTCGTAGTTCCATCACAAGAAGAAAGTATGTTCCAAACATTCCTGCTTTTTGCGAAACTCGGTGGTCTGAAAAATACAAAAGCATTGCAATCTTCAAAGATAATTTCAGCAGCATAGTCGAAGGATTGAAATAACTTTCTATTAAAGGAAACTCTGCTACAAAGACAACCGCTTTCCAGCTGCATTGTGCCATCACTCAAACAACGTTCATTACATGCCTTGTACCTACTAATAGAAAAATATTCTGCCTACATTGAGCCAGTTGTAAATACTATTCAGTCAATAAAGTTGGACCAGGAATAGAGGAACTTATGGCTGATTCAAAAATGATTGCATGCAGAAGAAGTTGAAGTAGAACTTCGAATGCCAAGAATAGTGAGCAATCAAAAACATCGGAATAATCATCCTTCATCAAATGCTGCCGAATTTTGGAAGAGATCGCTCTTGATTCCGTATTTAGATTCCTTCACTTCGGCACTTGAACATAGATTCCCGGATGAAAACCTAACAGCACATTCTTTATTTCTTTTGCATCCATCCAATATATTGAAATTGAACATTCAGGATTTTAAAGAAAAATCTAAAAACTTTACCGAATTATACGCGTTACAAAGTTTTAATGGCGATGCTGAATTATGGTACAATCATTGGAAAGCTATGAATTCATCTACCGAAGATCTAGAAAAGCTAGTTTTGACTACCCACAACTGGAGCCCGTAGGTCCATACTGGTTTCAGAACTTCCGTGTATAGCATTAACTTGTTGTAATTAGTTAGGGATAAGTATCTCCCAATAAGCCAATACATTTCACTGTATCGCATGTTCAACTCATATTTTTTTTCTCTACGTGCGCTTTCAAACGCAGTTTAGCGCCTAGAGTCATGCCTGGATATTTGGCTGTGTTTGAATATTCCACTTCATTGTTGTGTGTCATCTGCAAAAGTATCTAGGGTGGTTTCTTCACTTTCAGGCAGATCGCTAGTGAAAAGTTGATATGGAACTGGACCTAGCATACTGCCTTGCGGTACACCAGCTTTAATCTCTCTTAATTTTGAGTACTCTGTATCTTGTTAAATTCTGAAGCATCTGTCTGATATACAAGACTCCAGAATGGTCGCATACTGCTTCGGCAGTTGCTTTTGTAATTTGTGTATCAGTCCTTTGTGGCAGGCTTTATCGAAAGCTTGTGCATCAAGAAATACTGTAGAACACGCATTTTTCTCTTCAAATGCTTTTTCGATTCTATCTGTGTTTCTATGCACCTCATCAATGGTAGAGTGCTTATTTCTAAATCCAAATTAGTGAATTGGGATTAGCGATTTCTCATCTATTATTTTTTGTAGACGTTTTATCAGCACTTTTTCGAATAACTTGGACAACATTGGTAGAATAGATATTGGGCGATATGAGGTAACTTCGTTAGGTGGTTTGCCTGGTTTAGGTATCATTATTACCTCCGCGACTTTCCACTTGCTTGGCACATATCTTAATTTGAATGCAGCATTTATAATCTGCGCTATTTTTTTTTAAACATTTTCATGGAAATTGTTTCAAAATTTCTCTTTTAATCAAATCAAACCCTGGGGCCTTTTTTATATTTATGCTTTCTTTAATTTATTTGGCAAGTTCTTTAGCTACATGTTCCCACCTGTACATTTAAAAATGTGTAAGGCAAATGCCAATTCACTTCGTAAAGAAACTCCTGTTGGGCGGCCTTCAGGTTTCGAAACAAATTCAATTAAATACCAATTCCAATCTATTTAATAATTCATTAGCTCCTATTTAACCTTGAAATACCTTCCTGTTTGCCAACACACCTAACACCGAAACGAAACACAGCCATGGGGATTAATCAACACTGCTTACTCCCAGGCAACATCCAATTACATCCTTCGCCAAGCAAAATCCATACAAATGATCTGTCGTGTCAATTAGAAGGTATTAAAGTTAATCCCTCACCTTCGACTGACATCGAACAGCACACGATGTCAGGTATTAAATTCCTATGCATCCCCCTGCTCACAGAAATCCGATACTCCGGGGGTACTGATAAATATAAGCAAAGCAACACAGGGAGTTAGTTAGTCCTCAGCAAACACATATGGGCGCCCGTCGTCCCAGCCACCAAAAAGTGCTGTTTTGTCAATTTGTTCCCCATACGTATCCTTTAACTAGACGGGAGTCGTATCTCAACCATACGGCCGACACGAACGATACCCCCGTCAAGCTGTCAGAATGTGTAAAATCGCCGGCTGATATGCCAGAGTGGACACAAGCACTTGCTGCAGCCATCCTCCGCCACCGACACAAAACAATTGCGTTAATTTACACACCTATAGTACGGTACCGTACCGTGTTGCCGGGTAAAAAGCCACCATTGCCACTAATCCAATAAAATTTGTATAATTAAATTTTCTCTTCATTTGAATACGTCACTTCTGTTTCCAATTAAAACCTGTTGGATGTGTCCAGGACGAAAGCACGAAAATAACAACACAAAGCGTTCCTCTCCTTAGCTCAGCCAACCGTTTAAACATTCAGGCGACCACCGATGCACAGGAATCTAATTGATAATCCTGGATATTTAATGAACCACGTAAATAATTATACAGCTATTTTTAGTGAGAGTCCTAAGTTGCAGAGGAAGCGTAATTAAATTTTGGACGAATTTGCGATGCAGCGGAACCTAAACAATGACTCGATTGATTGCTAAACAAAAAATTCCTATAAAAACAATCTCCAATGCAATCTTTTATTCATTTTCGAAGTGTCCTCTATCGAAAAGTTTTTGACATGAAGTCGCGAATTTGTTCTTCATCATGATAGGAGATTTTGCCAGAAGTTATTCTTGCAAGTCAGGATTCGAGCTTGACGTGCAAACATTGGTCTTTAGTCAAGACACTCCACCAACGTAAGTAGTTTTCCTCATTATGGGCTTTCTTGTCGTGCCAATTATAGAAGCTTTGAAACTTTTTAAATGGATCTTCGGAAAGGAATTCACCGGAAACCACGTACAAATAAAATATTGACCTTTGAATTTCGGTTAATTCTGGCCATTCGCTTAGGCAAGCCTCTGGGTTTTTTTGGACAACCACGCTTCTTGATTTTGTTCCTCCCATTCCTCGCACTGAGCTTTTGCTGACGGGTAAGTATCTTTGGTTCAATATTCTGACTGCTCTCCGAATAGCCACAGGTTTCGTGGAGGACGTTTCGTACCGGGAGCGTAAGTAATGTTTGCAAAACAGCAAAAACAGCGGACCTATGGCCAAGTTCTAAACAGTAGTCCATGGATGGGCGTATGTCGTAGCACAGGAAATTTATGACACATTCCATAGGAATTTTATGGTGTAAAGCCAGTTAATATTTTTATTATTTTTTTAAGGAATTCAAATATTTTACTTATGACATTTATGACAATTTATGAAAGTACATGCAAACTGAAAGTAGCTTTGGGTATGCTTATGACAACCTAACAAGTGCAAATGTTTCTCAGTTACGATTGTGCTATACACAGACCAGGTCTGGAATAATTCAATTGAGTGCGCAGTTTATGCAGTAAAAAAAAAATAAAACTGCAGAAAATGCGCAGCGATACACAGCACTGCCTTAGCCAATCTTAATAGTTGAACGAGCTGACTGCAGAAACTGCGTTCTTTTCTGAACTCATGAAATCACGGATAGTTATTTGGACGTAATATCAACGTTATGGTCTTAAGTCTTTCTTGAAAATAAATAAGTGAATATTGCACCAGAGTTCTAAGCAACTATACTTTGCCCAAGAAAAATTGTCAGTACAGAGAAGATAGGATGTTTGTCTCTCAGTCTGGTTGCAATGACTTACAAAAATCGGCCCCTCTTTAAAGCTCTCACAGGGTTGACGTATTGTGTATGATAATTCGCCATAACTCAGAGAGCAATTCTATTAGGGTTACCATCTTCCAATTTAAAATAAAAATATTGCGGAACGAAATAAATTCCGTTTATCTTTTTCCTTGTCTGGTAAGATAATAATAGGCGCGTTTTTTTAAGGGTATCTCCAGTAGACCAACAAAATATATAAATTTCGTAAGACACAAAAAAATCAAAACGAAAAATATATCACTGTAATTCAATTTATTCAATATAAATATTGTAAAACATAAAATACTAATTTCTAATATAACTACTCAACTAATCCGATGAGTAATTAAGTCTTTAGTAAGTCTCTTATTTCAGCCATTTTAAATGACTTGTTTTGGCTTGCTGCAACCCCTTTAACTTGAGCCCAAAACAATTCAATTGGAATAAGGTCACAGTGATAAGACGGCAAGCGAAGCACTTTATGTCCCGCATTTTGAGCCATTTCACCCACGACGTATGTTTCATACTTGGCTTTGTTAGACCTCAACCACTTTTTATACCCTATTCTTAGGGTATATTAATTTTGACGCATAGTTTGTAACATACCTTAATATTGCCCGTAGACCCCTAAAAGTTACTATATTTATGATCAGCATCGATAGTAATGTCGATCTAGCCATGTCCGTCCGTCCATCCGTCCGTCCATCCATCCGTCCGTCTGTAGCCAAAAATTAGGCCTTTAAACTGGACCTAGAGAGCTGAAACTTTAACCATATACTCTCTAGGGTCCCGAAATAATCAAGTTTACGAATTTTTGAAATCCGCCCACAGACACGCCCACAAACTCAAAAAAACCAAATTTTGGAAAAAGTGGAATTTTGAGCTAGAAAGCTGAAATTTTTGATATATGATCTATAACTCCCACAACTGCTCGGGATATAAAATTTTCAAAATCCGCCCACTGACACGCCCACAAAAAAATAAAACAAATTTATTGAAAAACCTAAATTTGAGCCAGGGAGCTGAAATTTATAACATATAATCTCTAGGGACCCTTTAAGCTTATGTGTAAATATTTTCCAAATCCGCCTACTGACACGCCCACAATTTAAAAAAAACTTTTTTTGAAAATCCAAAGTTTGAGCTAGGGAGCTGAAATTTATAATATATACTCTCTAGGGTGCACTTTATGATCACGTGTAAATATTTTCAAAATCCGCCTACTGACACGCCCACAATTTACAAAAAAAACTTTTTTGAAAATCCAAAGTTTGAGCTAGGGAGCTGAAATTTATACTATATACTCTCTAGGGGTCCTCTATGCTCATGTGTTAATTTTTTCTAAATCCGCTTACTGACACGCCCACAATTAAATAAAATAATTTTATTGAAAAACCAAAGTTTGAGCTAGCGAACGTTTTTTTACAAAAGCTTCGTTTTTGTTTGATAAAATCTTTTAAATGTTATATAACAGAATATGTAGAGCGTTCTTAACAATTCAACCATACTTAGACTTTTGTCACGCCCACTTATGTGGGATAGGAATAAGAATAGGGTATCCAACAGTTCGCCCAAGCGAACTGTAGCACGCTCCTATGTTTTATTTCATCTTTTCTCGTGGAAGTGGATGGTGCTTTATTTTGTTTTCTGGAATGATAGGAAGCATTGTCCAAAACTATGACGGAGTAGGGTTCCAGGCGTATTAAAATATCTTTAAACCATTTCTCGTACACATCAGCGTTCATGTCCTCGTGGTAGTCTCCGGTTTTTCCCGAAATGAAGCATAAAAGTCCTCCATCGACGAAACCTGTAGAACTTCCTCGTTGAGCCAGGTCTCATCAGTAAAAGAAAATTTTTCTTTTGTTTTCTCTATTTTTTTTTACTTCGCGTAAATATCTTCGCCTCCAAGAATGTCACTTCTTCCAACAACAGATTCTTTCGCTGACGTTTGACGAATTTAAGTCCGAGATCTTTTTGTAATATTGTGTGCAAAGTTGATCTGCTTATTTTTGTTATATTTGCATTTTTTTTGTACTTCCAATAAAATCTTGTCTAGCGTTGGAAGGTCATTATCAATAAAAAAACTGATGGACTATCTGCCTAATGGCACATTTGGCAAAATCATCGACCTTGCTCTTGATACCGGATTTATCTTTCTTCTTTGGTGGTGAATTGTGGCCTTTGATTGCTTTTTTCCTTAAAAGCCTGTACACAGTTCGTTCCGTAACAGAAAAAATATTAGCTGCATTTCCTACGGCTTCCGATTTACTTTTAAAAAGGTCATAGAATTTTGCAGTTGCATCATCAATTTCTTTTCTACACTTAGATCCTTTGAAGACTTTCTAACTCTTTATTCATATAAACAATAACGTAAACCAATTGCTTAGATGCACTATCAGCGATTTAGATAACAACCATTGTTTCCGCCTTATAAACACAATCAGGCGATTAGAATACAAAATTATATAACCACGACGCAATGGCATATACCTAAACAGATGGTAAAAAAAACTGCACTTGTGCAGCTGTAAAATACAAATACAATCAAATTAAACCCGAATGGCAACACCCTACATAATAATTTGTTCTCAAAAGCTCCAAAACCGAAAGTTCTTTGACAAAATCCATAGAAAAACCCTTAATGATATGCTTCATTGTAGAGATGGTAATACTCTTCTGATGTGCTTCAGTCACACACACTGCTTATTTTGGTGGATGATAATAGCAAGCGAACACAAGACGATCATGCTCAATTCCCCATTCGGCTGTATGGGAGACTGGTTGTGGTGGGTTGCATGCGAATTTTAGGAAAATTACAGCAACAATTCCTTAGTATGACAGAGGTTTGGTTTTTATTTCAGTGGCAATTCTTGCGTTTGAGTGCCGTGAGAGTATCTACAGGCACCACTCGTAGAAAAAAGGCTCCTCCATAAGGCCTGTACTGACAATTATGGTTGGATGAGGTATAAGAGTAATATCGCTTATCTATCGCATCTGTACCCGCAAAAGAAGCAGAGCAAAGGTTTTGTCACCGCGAGAGGTGGACTCGGCTCCAGACAGTATTTGTGCGGTCATATTTGGTCATAACCGCCAAGCCAAGCGGATGACGAAAAGCAGTCGGGAGCAGTGAAATCTGGGGACCCTATTTAGGTAGTTACGGAAAAATGCGCCGCGAAAATTCCATCGGTTGTTATTCTCTCAAAAGTTTTTCTTTTTTTTGTTTCAGGACAAGTGTGTATTGGCTATTTCTCATTAATTCACCGCGGCTCAGGTAAGCCAAATGAAGGAACATTAATACAAATTTTTCGGTACTTGATTTTAAGAATTATTTCCTTGCAGTATCAGGTTGATTTTAAATTGAATAAATAAATAAAATGAAATTAATGAAGTGAATGAAATGCAACATGGCGCAGCAGCCTCACAAGGGGGAATAGGCAAGGAAAGGGAAGCTGACTGGGCCAAGGGGGAGATGCCACTTACCACTAGCATTTATTTGTTCACGACCCGGGTAATCTTACGACAACCCAGCCAAGGACACGTGTCGTTAAGCAGACACCGGGTTGTTCCAAGAAAGTTCTGCCAAGGGGTAGCGTAGGATCTAGCGGAATGCAGGTGCGGCCCTCTGGAAGGGCCAATAGCACATCATCTCGAATGCGAATCCAAAGCATCTAGTTCCAAACCTAGTTGTCTCAGGTAAGGATGCTTTCGAATCTGAGACAGTTCCAAGACGTTTCAAGAGAGGTCAGCACGACAACATCCTCTCTCCGGCTATAGGGAGGCAAGCCCCAAATGTGAAAGGTCGAGAAAAACCTCCGTGTCGCAATCCGTGCCGTGATATAAGTTCATGTGATATAAGGCCATTTGGCCTTATGACGCTTTTCCCAAGACGACATGAGACCATATTTTAATTTATGTAAAATCAGTTACAAGTTTTTGACACCAAGCTTTCTAGTTTACTAAGAGCTGTTATTTTTTGCGAGGCACGCATCCAAAACCTTAAACGTGCGAATATTTCGAAGGTCAAACGTCGACTCTGAATATCTTCTTGTTGCAGCTAAACCTAGAGCTCGACCGTCCAACGAGAAGAAGTTGAGAACTGCCCAAAAGAAGAAATTTGACGTTAGACGCCTTAGCGAACCTGAAGTAGCCAGATTTTAGAGAGAGCGGGTGAGCGAGAGGCTCTCCTATGTGCACTCACCACCCACAAGCGCCCACAATATGTGGAACCGATATCGCGACATCATCAAAGAAGTAGGTAGGAAGAAGGTGACAGAAGATGCACATTTAAAAGCGCTACAGCGCAAATCAATGGCAGCGAGAGAAGAGTATCGAGCCAAGAAAAGGGAGGAGAAGAATATCCTGCGTAGAAAGGAGAGGGCGCACACAGTCTCCCAGCTCAAGGAAATCGAAGAGTCTCGCGATCAAAACAACATCCGGAGATTTTACAAGAAAGCGAAGCAACTGGCTGCTGGCTTTAAGACCGGAACGCAGGCTCTCCGAAACAGCGACGGAAACATACTCACCGAAGCGCAGGTAATAGTAGATGTATTTAAGCAGCATTTCCAACAGCTGCTAAATGGGCATCAGGTAGTGAGAGTGATAGAGCAAGAAGGGAACCCCGTCCCGTCAATGAAGAACAGATTTCACCACCCAGCATAGAAGAGGTTGGCTTAGCTATAAGAAAACTATAAGAATAATAATGCCGCCGGCTATGATGGCCTACCAACGAAGCTTTTTAACTACGGAGGTGATGTTTTGGTTGGGCGCATGTCGAACTATCAATTTTCAAACTGAGGCAAATCCTGGAAAAGACCAACGAATTTCAAGTCGAGACTCACCATCTTGTCACTTTAAGCCGCATAGGATAGCATTCATCGTCAGGAGCTCTACATGGCGATGGCCGAATATGGGATCCCGGCAAAACTGATCCAGTTATGTCGCCTGGCACTTGAATGCACGCGGTGTAATGTGCAGATTGGAAGCAGCTCTTTCGAATTATTCCAAACCTGCACCGGATTTCGGCAAGGAGTTGCGCTATCATGTGACTTCTTTAATCTTGTTCTGGAGAAAATAGTGCGCAGGGCAGGTGTCAACACGCCCCACTACTGGGGTATGCGGACGATATCGACATTGGGTCTGGAACCCGTTAAGTATTATTTTTAAACCCTATTCTAAGGGTATATTTATTTTGACGCATAGTTTGTAACATACCTTAATATTGCCCGTAGACCCCTAAAAGTAACTATATTTATGATCCGCATCGATAGTAATGTCGATCTAGCCATGTCCGTCCGTCTGTCGGCATAAAATTAGGCCTTTAAACTGGGCCTAGAGAGCTGAAATTTTAACCATATACTCGCTAAGGTCCCGAAATAATGAAGTTTACGAATTTTTGAAATCCACCCACAGACACGCCCACAAACTTAAAAAAAAAACAATTTTTCGAAAAAATAGAATTTTGAGCTAGAAAGCTGAAATTTTTTTTACATAATGATCTATGACTCCTAAACCTGCTTGGGATATAAAATTTTAAAATCCGCTCACTGACACGTCCACAATTTAAAATCAACTTTTTTTGAAAATCCAAAGCTTGAGCTAGGGAGCGTTCGGACTGTAGCCCGTCCCTATGTTTTTTACTGCAACTCGATTAAAAAAAAATCTGTAAAATAATCGCAACGGAAACTCGTTCTATTTACTTACAGATGTTTTGTATCAGGAATATAAAGGAGATAACCTCCTTTCCTTTAACCTATACAAAACTCGAAAGTGAAAATCAATCTATGTACAATATACCGACTCCACATTATCCTTTGAAAAACCAATCTGAAGAATAAAAAGGGCGTAAATCTATTTATTTCAACTACCAATGGTCATCCCTTATAAAGGGTTTTTCAATAAGAGCGCTACAAAAGTTTTTTTTAAATAAAACAAAAACGGTTTTGGATATCAATGAAATTCTTTATTCCTGTGAAAGTACGTTCGATGCCATTATGTATGGAACTCGATTTCTTTTGCATGGCCACCACGGGCACGCTTGCAGAAGTCCAGACGCTGAACCCAATTTTCGACGGTTTTCAAGCATAAATCGGCCGATACTGCTGCAATTTCACGTTCGATACTCGTACGAAGTTCATCAATCGTCGCTGGCTTGTTGGTATAGACCATAGACTTGACGTAGCCCCACAGGAAATAGGTGCCGTGACATAACCCCAAGCGTCATAAGCCCAAATTTTGAAATTTGACCTTATGTCGCATTGTGAAAGTGACATAAGGCCAAATATTAGCATTTGGTATTATGACTCATTGGAAAAGCGTCATAAGGCCAATTTGGCTTTCGCTTGGTGCTGTTTTCAACAATTTGCCCTCGCACCTACCCCAAAGCAAACAGTGACCCCAAGCAGGGGGGTTGCAGGGGGGCATCATGGCCCCCCATATGCATTGCACTGTTTATGGGATTAGTTACGAAATCGCTAGTAGATTCCATAAGCAGTGTAATCCCTTTAGGGGGGGCATGCTGACCCCCTGCAACCCCCCTGCTTGGGGTCACTGTTTGATTTGGGGTAGGTGCGAGGTGCGGTTTCGAAAATTTGGCTTTATGTCACTTTCCGGATTTGGCCTTATGACGCTTTGTGAAAGTGACGTAATACCAAATGCTGAAATTTGGCCTTATGTCACTTTCAAAAACCGACATAAGGCCAAATTTCGAGATTTGGGCTTATGACGCTTGGGGTTATGTCACGGCACCCAGGAAATAGTCTAACGGCTTCAAATCGCACGACCGAGGCGGCAAAGCGACTGGACCATTTCGTGAGATAACACGTTTTCCAAACTTGGTTTCCAATAAATTGATTGTGGCATTCGCTGTGTGGCTTGTGGCGCCGTCCTGTTGGAACCACATGTCCTCGAAGTCCATATCATCCAATTGGGGCCAAAAATATTCGGTTATCATTGAACGGTGGCGATTCCCATTCACAGTAACGTGCCGGTCTTGATCATCACGGAAGAAGTACGCCCCAATGACGCCGCCAGCCAATAAACCACACCAAACCGTAATTTTGTCGGGATGCAATGATGACTCATGGAGTACGTGTGGATTGCTGCCTGACGAATACCTCATATTGTGTTTATTGACGAAGCCATTCAGCCAGAAATGAGCCTCATCGCAGTAGATGATTTTTCGATGAATGATGCTCTTAACGTTGAGGCCACTGACTCCGAATTTCGGTAGTAAATTTTAATAATTTCGACTCGTTGTTGGCTCGTATATCTTTTCATCATGAAATGGCAAACCTTACTGAAGAGAAATGTCAAAAGAGCGGCAAGTAATTCGGCGTCGTTTGCTGTCCCTGTCGCTTTACTTTTGTAGCGTCCCTGTTGAAAAACCCTTTACAACTTCAACAAGTACCTATATCGCTAACAAATATGGCCTTATGACACTTCCGCAAAGCGACATAAGGCCATACGTTAAAATATGCCACATAACCCTATGTCACGGCAACGTCGCAATCGTCGACAAAGGCAATCCGGAGCGAAGACTTTCCGATGACCACTGGAAACCTATAGAACTACGAACTCTGCACCCAATCTATCTACTATCCATCTCTCTACTCTTTCTAATAGTGAACCAGAAGTGGCAAGAGCGTTGGAGCTCCGAAAGCAGAGGACGATGGACAGCGAGGCTGATTAGGAACGTGGCTGAGTGGAATGACCGGAAACACGGTGAGGTCAACTACTACGTCACCCAGTTACTCACCGGACACGGATATTTCAACGCCTTCCTCCACAAAATCGGCGAAACAAACAGTTCAGCCTGCCAGTACGGAGACTCGCTAGAAGATGACGCGGAACATACCTTCTTCGCTTGCAGCAGATGGGAAAGCCTTCGCCAAGACCTGCAAATAAGTATTGGCGCCATCACACCGGAGAACATAGTAGAGAAGATGCTACAGAGTTACGACAACTGGCAAAAAGTCTGTAGCTAAGCAGAACATGTTCTCAAAAGAAAAAAAAGGGAAGAAGACCACCAAGGGTCACAGCAGGCACAGACGTCTTAGGCCACAGAAGACTAATCAAGACGGCGTCCTTTTACGGACTTAAAAACGGCGCCACCCTGATGTAATGCCAAGAGCGGTTCTAGGGTGGCTTGTAGGCCGTAAGCGGGGAGAGTTTAGTCCGTGCGAGTCGGACACACCAAGTGGTGATGGCCTACCACTTGACGGTACATCACGTATTCTCTCCTCCAAAAAAAAAAAAAAAAAAAAACTCTTTCTAATAGTGAGTAGCACCGAAAAGCATGCAATGAAATTCGATATTGTCAGGTGCTGCTTGCTGTTAAACACGAATGCTTGCGCTGTATCCTTAGCACTATAAGGGTACTGTAGCAACAGAAAAAACCCCTGTAGCGTAAGCAAATTATAAAAAAAAGTGGTCTGGGTGCGACCCACAAGGTCCGTACGACGAACTTCCAGTGGGATCAATATAATTTATGCGATTAGTGGGAAATTTTGAAATGTGGTCAACCATAAGATATGGTTAAGAACTATTTAATATTAAAAAATGTTCTTTAATATTGTTCATGGAAATTAAATGTTGTTAATACCAGCGAAGTGTGATATATATTAACGCAACCATTGTTATGGACACGGAGACCTGTAAATTTACATGTATACGAAATAACGAAGTGATTTATTCTGTTTAAGCATTGCAATTATGAGTGTCGCTGAACTCAATTCTTTTATCAATGGATTGAATAAGGAAAGCAGCAAAAACATTGGAAGTAAGAAGAGGAAAGAGCGATGCTTTTTATTTACTTGTCATACACTCTTTGGAATGTCATAAGAATGACGTGATACCAAAAATAGTTCAAATTATTTAAGTTATTTATTTACTAACAAAAAACGGCTAGACCGATTTCGCTAAAAACTTAATCAGTTCTGAGCTACGTAATTACGCTTCGAATAAACCCGGTCCCATGACAATATCAGCTGGGTTCTCCAGATAGTCGTGGCGAAAGATAATTCCGAACGCAGATACGTACATACGCACATACGTACATACACACGGACAGACATCTCTATAAAAACGTTGAATTTGGATTATGGTGACCTTGAAACGTGGAGATATGTCAAAATCCTCGACTCACAAAATGGGGTTGGCACCACTAAAAACGGTCGCTATTCATTTTCACTCTTTCTGGTCACGTCTATCCAAAGAGCAACGCAATGAAAATTTATTTCCTGACTTAATCTGTTATTGCCCAAGTCTCTGTCAGAGACAGAATAGAATGACCTTAAGGAGGAGGAAGCAGCTACCCCCAAAAAAGGTTATCACAATGGGTTCACAACGATAGCCGTGTTTCTTTGCACGCGGATATAGGGATAATTTGAAATTTGCATGTAAAATACAACAACAACTTATCCTATATACGCTAACTTTAGCGGGGATAGCAATCGCCGCTAAGTCATTTAGCGGGGATAAACAGTGCTTCCAAAACCCATTTTCTTCGTTTCTGATGAACCGTTGCGATGAATTTTTCAGCAAATGTCAAAGTTTGACATCCCGCCGACCACTGGCACCATGTGTGCTGCCAAGTTTTTTTTGATGAATTCTTAAGCGGCGATGGTCGTTTTTTAATGCCATGCCTATATCCGCGTGCAAAGAAACACGGCTGATCTTAGGTTCTACTTCACCAAACCAATTACCTAACATGCCATGTTCTTTTCCGGTTGTGTATCGTAAAGTTGGTAGCTGAAATCTTTTCTTCAACATCTTTAAATAACTGATAATTTCCGCCTTTCCAAAATAAATAACCTCGTGTTCAATACTGTCGTAAGCATATTGCCATCGCTTTAAACAAAATATGCAAACAAACATATTCTCCAAGTCATAAATTCCAATTAACGACACATATTTCTTCCTACGTACAAGCAGCATGATCATCGGTAAGGACTATACGTTTTTTCCTACTCCTAAAGTTTAAAACAACAAAAAAAAGACTCTACCCATATCATCCAACCAAGGCAACCATGCCAAAGGAGCACAGCATCTTCCAAGAATAAGACTTCCTTCCTTCCAGCTTCCTCCGGTGGCTCCTTACTGAAAACCATAAAAGTTAAAATATTTTAATAACGGTTGATTGTTGCCTGTCCTCATCCCAAAGTCCCCATTGTGCATTCATTTTACAATGCACAAAGGTATGCTAAAGCGATTTCCATCCGCCTCCTTCCATTCACTCCTCAGCAAATAATATCAATATCCTGGGGATAAAATGCTTTCAAAATGCGGTAGTTGTTTGTATACATCGCCAATAAACATTTTTATCCTTAATAGCTGTGCGCTGTTAAATTCAACGGAACAACAACGCATCAACTCGATAAGGCAATGGTTTTCGATTTGCATCAAGGAAGGTATTTTGTGCGCCTTAAGGAGCCCGACGAAGGTTGAAGATATAGAGATTATATTTTGATTAAATTATTTGAGCGTTTTTAATAGCAGGCACTTCGCCTGTACGCTTATTTGTATGCAAATATTATCCCATTTAGTAAGGATGCGTACCCAGCGCCAGCACCCATCCGCCTGCGATTGATTTAATTCGATTGTGTTTCGCCCTCAGCCCATCGAACATCATTTAGATACACCCAACGCCCGAAGTGAGAAATTCCACATGTATCCTTTCAAAAGGTACAAAGGATAAAGGCGAACAACAAAAAAAAAAACAACAAACAAATCACATCAAACGTCGTGTAATGGCGTAATATATAAATTTCGATTTCAATCAACTCAAACTTAAACACTTTCGAATTCGAACACCCCCTAATCTGCCGGCGAAGTTTTGTCTCTGTTTATTGCCCACTGTTATACTTGGAAGTCCTACGAGCACACACACTTAAAGGAAATCAGCAATTTTGTCAAACAAATTCGAATGTGTAAGTATTTTGTAGAATTTTAATTTGGCTAGGATTTGTCTACGGTGTGTTTGGAAAAACGTCCCGAAATAGCTCTTCTTTTGGCAGAAGTCAGCGATATATATTACGGTTGGATGGTGATTGACTTTCAATATCGTGAAACGTGAATATATGGAAGGGTTTTATTTCTGATGGAAGGAGAAGTAAGTTGTAGCACATTTTGAAAAAGTATTTTGATGTGGCTTAAATTCAATGCTGTAATATTGGTTTGGGGCATAACAACGCCAATACGAGATCTTCCTTTTTATCAGGACACATTTTTAACTTCCTACTAGTGGGCAAACTATTGTAATTGGTCCGAAAATGAAAATCGTGATTTACAACATATTTTAAAATTTGAAGGTTCACAATTATTTTTTAAATGTTTTTTTATGTATGTGTGTGCGTGGGTGTGTTCGTAATGCATGTGCGTGCGTACGTCTGTGAACAAATTTACGTTCACGTTTTCTCGCGCACCAAAAATGATATCGTTATGGTCCCAGTCGACGCGTATTTACCTACAAATGACCTCAAAACACTGAATTCGGTATAGCCGTTTTTTGTTTCAATAAAAAGATTAAAAAAATTAGGATTTTAAAGTTCCCTGAGAAAGATTTATCCAATCTCATTTGTTCTGGTCACAATCCATTTACTTCAAAATATCAGATTTCTTATCAAAGAGCAGCTACCAGTTTTTTATAATTGTAAAAAAATGTAAATAAAGGGTCTTTCTTTAGCGACTTGACAACTTCAAACTTTCAGTGTGAACGTACTCTGAAGCTGATTACCGAACTGTCAATATCAAAATATTCAATAAAATCAACATTTTCATCATGGTGAAGTACACGAAAGAACAACGTTTACAAATAATTACAATTTACTACCAAAACTCCGAGTCGGTGGTCGCAAGTTTAAGAGGATCCCAGTAGACAAGCAATTCATAGTCTAGTGAAAAAAAATGACTCAGAATATTCGCTGCTTGATGTTGCCGTACCAGTGAGACTACGTTTTGCCTGAAATGCGGAGAATATTGCTGCCGTAGAGGCGTCTGTCGCATACCAGCCAAATCAGTCAATTTCACGGCGTTCTTAAGAATTGGTCCTCACTCAGACCACATTATGGCGATTTTTGCGTAAGGATCTTGATCTACACCCTTACGAGATCAAGCTGACCCAAGAACTAAAGCCACTTGATCATATGAAGCGACGTAAGTTCTCGAATTGGGCTCGACAATAAGCAAAATGTGCGTTACTGGACAAGTGAGAACCCTCATGTGCTTCATGGAACAGTACTTCATCCGCGAAAATTCACTGTTTGGTGCGGTTTTTCGGTGGCGTCAATGGGCCGTTATTTCGTCGATGAAAATGACCGTCAGGTTACGGTAAAATGGTATTCGCTACAGAGACATGTTGGAACGTTATTTCTTTGAGAAATTGCATGAATTGGACATCAGTGATATGTGGTTCTAACAAGACGGTACCACAAGCCACACAACGGGTGCAACAATCGAGTTCTTGAAGTCTCAGTTCGGTGAACGACGTATCTCGAGAAAAGGACCCGTCTATTGGCCGCCGAGATCGTGTGATTTAACGCTTCTAGACTTTTGTTTATGGGGCTACATTAAATCATTGGTCTATGCCAATGGAGGAGCTCAGAGCCAATATTGAACGAGAAATAGCGGCCATATCGGTTGAAATAAGCGTCCGAGTTATCAAAAAGTGAGTTCGACCGCTGCATACGTTCCCGTGGTTAACATATGAACGAAGTCAAAGTCCGTTCATAAATGTTTTGATAGTTATTCAAGCCGGATAAGTAAGTAAGACGGAGACGGTGGCACACTACAGTAGAGTGAACGCTAAAACAAACCGTAGTGGATTTCGTCATTGCTGAATGTGGGAGCGTGCGTGAAAAAGAGAATGGTCCATCACGGACAAAGTGCACAAGTCGACACTTCCTAGTTGATCGTCACAGGTATTAAAGAGTTTTTCGGAGAACGATCAGGGTCGAAGAGATTAGTAGAGACAGAACCAGGGATAAAGAGAAGACAGAACAGAAAGTGGGACAAGTGGCAGGACAGGCAGTGAAATTGCCAATTCGTTATTATAGTGCGTACCAAAACAGTTGGCCATTCTACTGCGCAGGTCTCTTAAAATGTGTTTTACAATCTCTTAAATTGCAAAAACAAGCATAAAGAGACGAAAATGGGCGGAGCCATAATAAAAAACGACGTATACCCTGCCTTGTGTTCAAGATCGCTGTCGCGATCTCACTGCGGGTGGTTTCTTCATTTTCCTTCTTTTATACTGAAATTAGGAGCGGAGGAAAAATATAGACCATTATATGTCAACTTTACTTGGAGGCAAATATATTGTTTCGTTTTTTGTCTTGTCGGTTCTTTGTAGGAGTATGATGTGATCACGGTCGGATAGATTAAGCAAAACATTGCACATGAATTGATTGTGTGACTGTGTCTGTATGAAGGTGTACGGTTTTAGATTTAAACCCTATTTGCTCATTATGCTTTCGTTGATCATTATTAATTGTGTCGTGCATATTGATCATGTAGGTACTGATATTGGCACGCAAAGTAAAGTAAATTGCAGTGTCACACCAAATTTTTTTTGTTTATATCATTGAATTTGGGCGAGGTAGGTAAATTTAATAAAAAATTTACAATTTGGGAATTTTTTGGAAACGTAAACGATTTTATGCCCAATAACAATAGGCACGATTTTCTGTCACAAAAAAGAGGATGGGGTATTAAACGGTTCGTTAAAGACAAAATGGTGAACGTTCTTGATTCTTCAATAATTTTTTTTAAGAAATGCAGTTTTTAAAACTTATTGAACTACCCACCACTTTTAAATTTGTAACCTTGATTAAAAGTGTAAATTATAGCGAGATAAAATTGACGATGAATTGCAAATATAAAACAGATTTATAGCGAGCAGCAAAACAAAACACCAGTATACCAAATGGGTGGTTCGGTTTGGTTTGAATTAAGAAGTAAAAACACACACGTTTTAGTACTAAGATAAAAATATTTATTGATTATGCTACCTATATATGAAATAGTTAATATTAATGTATATTAAATTGAATTCGAAGAACTGTCAGTTTCATAATCGGTTGAAGAATCATCTCCTGGATTGATAATTATTGCATCCGACATTGTGTCCCACATCTGCTCGTGTGAAAAGTATTCCTCCTCTGTCCTTATAAATTTTTCACAAACTTTGCGCCAATCTTCAACTGTTATTTTTGAAAATTCTTCTTCAGCTAGTTTCTGAACATCCGATAATCTAAACGTTGTATTTCGGCTTCCGACTCTTCCCTTGACTGTTGCCCAGATCTTTTCAATAGGGTTGAGATCTGGATGATAGGGTGGCAATCGTAGTACTTCGTGTCCCGCGCCGTGAATCATATCGTCAATCTTATGCTTGGGGTGGTGATTAGTCCGATGTCGCTTTATAAGGTCATAAAGTTCGACTTTGAGCATTTTTGAAGAATGCGGTATATTGTTGACGGAAAGCCATTCTAACATCTCCGATTTAACGGAAGCAGAAGTGATTTGCTTGTGTTCCCATTTGTTGTGATATGATGCGTTGTCCATTACAATAACCGATGGTTCCTCTAGGTTATTTAAAACTTGATCCTTCATCCATTTGGAGAAATTTTCAAAATTCATCTCATCGTGATAATCTCCTGTTTTCGACCCAGATTTAAATAAAAGCAAGGCATTATTCACGAAGCCTTTCGCTCCACCTGCATGCGCCATTATCAGCCTTTGGCCTTTTGAAATTGGCGCCTTTAAACCTTGACTGGTGCCGTCAGTCCATGCCCTTGGCTTTGTGTGAGAGCTGTGCATATAGCTCTCGTCCAAATAAATAATCTCATATCCTTCTGACCTGTACTCCCGCACCTTCCTCAGATATTTCACTCGTAAAAGTTTGATTTCATTTCTTTCGCAAAGAAATTTACGGTTGTTCTCCGTTTTCCTATAAGAAAATCCATTTCTTTTTAAAATCCTATGTAGCGACATATTGCTTAGGTTCAGCTCCAAATCTTCCTGCACCCGTTGTCTTAACATTTTTAATGTTATCATCATTTTTTCTTCAATGTGGAAGTTGTATATAATTCGCCGAACAGCTGTGATACCAAATTCGTCCAATCCAGTTTTCCATTTTGTATGTGGTACTCTTTTAGTTGGAGATTCAATAGCGCCTTTCTTCTCATATTCTTTAATTATCCTTCTTATTGTTCGGGCCGAAATTCCCGTAAACTCCTCTGTCTGTGAATTTGCGTATGTGATGGGATTATCTATACATAAATTCCTAGCTTCTTCAATTTTTTTGTAATATATCCTAACAACGATCTTACGTCCTAGACTTCCTATTGGTTTTCCTTTTCTTGAAAGATCCATGACAATTTATTTTATTTTAATAAACTTATGTCCTAGCAATGCTTTTGTTTTCGTGAAAGTGAATTCCAAATAGGAAATCCATAATATATATGCGTTATCTTAAAATAAAAAACTCTAAAAACCAAGCAACAAATTTATTCCTTGCCCCTACAGGTAACCAAATGCAAACACTAATCATGTCGTAAAACTTTTAAACTTAAGTCAAACAGGTAAAATCAAACATCATAAAATTAATGCTAACCAAGCACACCACCCATACAGGTACCTAGCGCTAAACCACGAAATGTTCAACCATAAAAAGGGTTGGGAACCCTTTCAAATACAATCGGACTTCTAGGTAGAAATGTATAAAAGTCGACCTCATAATAAAAAATTAAGTTTATTTAGATATACAACAGCATTTTAGTTCTAAGCACTGTAAAGTTGGGTTACGCATTGTAAATTACAGGCAAAAACGCTTAGTGATTAAATCTCTTTCGCGTCATTTTTGTTCTCTTAAATCCTCTCTCTGCGCAATCGACCGTTGGCCAACTGTTTTGGAACGGACTATACCAAGGAGTGTGGCAGGAGCAGGTAGCTATAGCTAAAAACGCGGTGGGCCTTTGTTCCTGAAATTTCTCGAGAATTGCGGGAGGAGCGCCCCTTCACTTTTGTCTTTTTAACATTCATAACTAGTGATAGCGGGCCATTCCCGATCTTTCTTTTGTTTGGTCATTTTAAAATACACCTTCAATTAATCAACCGTTGCTCTACGGTGCTATACAACAATTTTTTTTTATTTCACCCCAATCCCATCTAACTTTCAGCATTTCACCGTCGGGAATTCCTTTCGAAGGTTTCACAGTTCCTTTTCCAAAAAATTGTGTGGTGCCCATCTTACCCTACTTCCACTATTTTATTTTTCGGCAAAACTACTTCAGCTGAGCGACCAGGTCGGTATGATCGAACCAGCAACGCGTTACACTTTATTCAAAAAGTGCAGAAGGTAAAAACCGTTAAAAACTGGAGTGAAAAAGAAACTTCTCTCACCTTGACTACATTAAAGAGACCGTTTATTTCGATGTTAATTAATTCAATTGATTCAATACAAAGACTTGGGTTTATATTAATAATATGCAGCAACCAAAGCGAAATCTCCAAATGATTATTTCTTTTAAAATAAGCTTTCGGTTCCTTTTCGATCAACTGAGTAAATTATTATAGGCCATTCCGCTAGCAAAAGTCTTAGATACCCTGTCAACAATAGAGCATGTATGATCTCGTGGCATGCTGTATTTCCTCCTTCATATGTGATTTTTAGTTAAGTTAATTGTGACAAATACCTTTATAATATGAAGTAAAATTTCAAGCGCTAAGTATGAAGTTCATGTATAGTACCAAAATGTGCTGCCGAGTTCACCCCTCAATCCAAATTAGCTACACAATCTTTCGTTCTATTAATGTTAAAATTCCTTCGAGGCGTTTAGCATTTAAAGTACAAATTCACACATCAATGTTATGCAGAAAAGGCCCCACGATTACAATCGTTGAAAATAGAAAAACAATAAAAATCCATTTAAAAATGCAAACTATTCACAGGACGATACCCCGAATCAGACAACCCCAATAGCCAAAAAGCAGCCAGCATCAATTTAAAGAGGTGGGAGACAAAATTTATTGTTCCAGATATTGTCTTTTATGTTGCCATCAAATGACCAACTTTACTTCAACTTCATAGATATGTGTGTGTTAAGGGAAGGAATTGTTTTAGTTGCAAGAAAAAAAAACAAAGTTCCTTTTCTGCTGAGGTGTTTATGACGATGTGTAATACTCCTTTTGTCACAAATCGACAAATTTTCAAAAATCCCTTTTGATTTTACAAGAGTGATATGCAAATAATAGTCATTTCGATACTGAATAAATGGGATATTGTTCCACATCCATTCTTGTTTAATATATATGCCATCGCTTGATAGAAGGGTTGGTTTAAGGGACTTGGATTCCAAATTATTTTACATCGGGGACTTTCGATACTGCAAGTGGTTACTGTATATTGAATCGTCAACGGTTCTTTTTCAAAACTTACTAACTAAACGGGCAGATACTGCAGTCTTCCATCCTCTGCTATCTCGGGAACGCTGATTTCAGTTTTCCACGCCAAGCGCTCTATGGTATCGGCGATGGCTTCGTCTTTAAAACGAAGGTTCGGTCTCCCTTGTCGTCTCGAACCTGGAGTCGAAGATTCTCTTCGCTGGAGCATTATTGTCCAACTTGTCGATGTGGCCGAGCCACTGTAGTCGACGTATTTCAGCTTTCGGTTAGGCACTGGGTGGCCTCTCATCAGTTTGGAGTTGATAATCATGAGCCATCTGGACACGATGATTCCCATAATTTTTAGAACTCATAGTTTATCTTGTGCAGTCTAACTGCTTTCTGTTTCTGCAATCTTTGATCTCCTTTCAAACATCTACGACAGTAAATCCGGATACCACTGCATTGTGCTCTTGGAAAGTTTTTCCGTTTAAAAATGTTCGTTAAGAAGGCCTTCAAATACTGTTGCCATCTGCGTAAACAATTTTCGTAATCCACAAGTAGCAGCCTTGAGCACTGTTAATGAACTTTGCCGAACGGATTTCCTGAGCATTTCTCCATCTCTGCGCAGCTACTTTCAGTCGTGACCGATTGCGAACACTTCATTTAAACCCAGATTCTAGAGTTTCGCAAAATGTACCTGCATCTGCGCCAAAGTCCACACCAAGTCTATTCTTGTGCGACTGTCTTTTTCTCCCATGTGCTCCTTTCTAAGATTCTAGTACCGACTCCTTACTGAAAGCCAATTCCTTGTCTATGCGATTCGGCTATGGAACTCCCTTCCCCGACCCTTAAGATTGATAAATTACAAAACGCTATTCAAGGCAAAACTGCAACAATACTTTGAAACACTTTGATGATGATAATTGGTTATTTAAGACCTCTTCTTCTCTTCGTGCCTCTTAGTCTCTTTTCTTTTATACTTTTTTTTTCTTTACTTATTACTCCCTGTAAATTAATTTATTAGCAATAAGTAATTAATTGAATAATTGTTTTAATTTCAATTTGGATTTAACTTGGTATACTGGCATTTGATCTTGTAAATTATATAGTATCTGCTTGTCTTGTAACACTTAAAATTAAGTACATAAAGCACTTTGCTGAAGCATGAACTACCAAATAAGATATTGTACTCGTATCTTAATGTGTATGACTATTAAATAAAGATTTGAATTTGAATTTGAAAAAAAACGAAGAAGTTAACTTCTCTGTGACTCATATTTCTTTCGAAGCTCTCTAATATTACTGCACAGATGCTTGCCGATCGCGCTTAATAGATCACTGTTCAGCTTAACTAAGCCTTACTGCAGTTTTAACCGTCTTGCTCCTACAGGATATGTCCAAGGTATAAATTTAAGTATGTGTGTTTCCAGTTCAACCAGTTCAACATCAAGTTTCATATACTATTGAAGACCTGGATGCATGGTGATGGAGATTCATCTTCGTTAGTAGTTCGGGACGCCAGTCAAAACTTGGTTAATTTTGTGAGTAGAAGAAGAAGTTTATCCTTTAAGAAGTTTCCAAGTAGTCAACTAAAAAAAAAAACATTTGTCATTTCTGTTCGCTGATAAATCAATCATAAAACTTCAGGAAGGGTTTCCCAGTAGATCCAACAGAACCGTCTTGGCGGTCCTTCCTTACCTAATCTCTCTAATCCCTGTTAAGCTGGAATCGCAAACATAGACTCAATTGTTAAAATTCGCAAAGAAGGAGACACGAGCTCGAGCGTGTTCTCGAATCCTCTAAGGATACACAAAAGATTTTTTTTTTTAAATGCTAAATTAATAAGAAGTTACTCCATGACACAAGTTCTGACCTTTCAAGCTTATAAAAAATGAGATTGCATTCCTGGAAGAGAAATAAAACGCCGACATATACATCTTACAACTTTTACTATTAATTAACCATCTGTCATTAAGAAAGATTCATTTCATTCGAATACTTTTATCATTAACGCTCCCTTGAGGTAGATTTATGTCGTCTTTTTTTTGCAGGTTTTTCAATGAAGTTCATACAAAAAAATCCCCTTCACAGCTGCGTGATTCATCTAACCATAATCAAATTAGTTTTTAATGCATCCCCCATGACTAATCAAAGAAAAGAAAGCCATTAAAAATTATCCAAAATGTTAAAAAGAAATCACGTAGGCACCCCTCTCCCCCTCTCTTGTGGCATTGCCCAGTAAAACAATCAACTCGAACGAAACAAATTTAAATATAATTTCAAAGTCAGTACATTAACCTGCTGTTTCGCTTCACTCAATAAACAAGAAATAAACATGTTGAGCTAATTTTCCGGCAGAAATAATTTTCTATTGACAAAAAAGAAATATATACCGGAAAAGTAGACAATACGAGACGAAAAAAAATATACCCTCAATGGCCAACAGAAAATTATTAACCTATTGGGAGAAATAAAATATTATCCCCGTAGCCTGGATGTGGAACCACAGAATCTCTATCTATCGACATCGTATCCTTGTCGTCGAATAATTAAAATTCTAATTTAAATGGTGGTCATAAAAAAGTATGTGCCTTTCTCTCGTTGGTCGGTCATTGATGTCGGGTGGAAAAAGGACACAGCTACTCGTAGATGAAGCCATTAAAACATAAAAAAATCACAATCACAATTTGTGGTGTTTACAAAGTGCTAGGAAAATTTGAAAATCTGACTTTTTTTTGTGTCGAATTTGTTTGTCTACACAGAGCAGGGGTCTTGTTCGTCAATGAAAATTGACCCAAGCCTTCGAGGGATAGCTGATGATGATGATGGGTTGGACGAAAATGTCCTTCTGTCGGTATCATGTTACCGAAAATGTTATTACGATTTTCGTGCTTGGTTTTCAGATTGGCTGTCGATGGGGTGGTATAGGGTTTTTTTTAGATGATTTTTATTTTTTAATGATTTTACTGCTCTTTTGACAGTTGTCCTTATGAGTCGGGAAACGATTGACTGACGATGGAGTAAATACCGGTGCCATCAGAATAAATATTACTATAGGCATGGTGGAGTGGGGGTAGTAAAACAATAACGTTTCAAGTGAGTTTAAATTTTTTTTATTTTTTGTATGTTTTAAGGTTTATCTCGATTTTTTATTGTTTTCCTTAGAGTGGTTTTGTTGGAGTGATGTGATGAATGATTGGGTGATAGCTATGAGGAATAATTTCATAGTCGGTTTTATGGGACTTGTTGGAAAGATGTTAATGGATGATTGATTTTTTCGTTTTTCATTTTAATAGAGAAGAAGTGGCTGTTAAATATTAAAGTTAACTAAACAATGGAGTTGTCTTAGAGAGCACAAACGTGGGCAATAAACAATAACTTTATGTATACCTGGACCTGGGTCCATTCAAATTTTGCATAACAAGTTGATTATATAAGTACATAATAGTAACTTTTTTCCAATTTAACGTTTCACCCAAATGGTGGATCAGGGTTGCGATCAGGGATGTTGCGGATATTCGCATCCGCATCCGCAATCGCGGAACATTCGCATTAATTTTAGCATCCGCATACACATCCGCATCTGCAATAATCAATGCGGAGCTTTTTGCGGATGCGGATTTTGTGCAAGACATGACAAGAAAATGTGTACGGTACCAGTGAATGCAACCTTCTGCGCGCGCTACTAGTGTGACGAGGAGGCAAAAAAATAAAAAAAAAATTTTTTTTTTACACATACTTTTGCCATGTCATTTCGCTCACACAAACTTTTGTAATTTTTTGAGTGAGCTGGTTTTTCTGCTTGTAGAGTGTAGACTTGTAGAGTGAAGACGAACAGGAGTGACGACAAAGTCAGAATCTACAATGCCACCACCGACGCAGAGCTTGATATGGTCTTTTTTTAAAATAGATGAACATAACCGAGATTATTCGCAGTGTAAATTATGCAAAAAAACATACTCTCGCAAGGGCCGTACAACCACATCGTTAAAAAATCATTTGAAATCGATGCACCCGGAGCAATTTAATTTTTTAAACTCCGAAAACGAAAAACAATTGCAGAAAAAAAATGAATCAGGTAAGTCTTAACAAAACATATTACTGATGGGAGCATCCGGAATCTTAAAAATCATTTCTTAACATTATACATTTCATCTTAACATATATATTTCCAGAACAAGTTATGATTTATTTATGTATCCCTTTTTCAGATAAATTAGTCACTCCTCTACAAGAATCAAAAAGACAGCTTTTGTTAGATGAAGTATTTCAAAAAGAAAAGAAGTGGGATACTAACAATTTGAATACGAGAAAAATTGACAAGCTCGTGGGAGAAATGATTGCACTTCAAAATTTACCGTTTAATTTCGTAGAAGGAATAGGATTTCGCAGACTTATACAAGAAATATCACCAAAATATAATTTAAGGATGCGCAACTTTTTTACTGATTTCGTGTGCAAGGAACTGTATGAAAGAGTTGCTGAAAAAGTTAAAGCATTGATTGAAAAGTTTGATTACATTTCATTTACTACTGACATTTGGACGGATCCAAGCTCTAATGCTTCTTTGCTTAGCCTGACTTGTCATGGAATAGCAGTAAACTTTGATCGATCGTCAATTGTATTGAAATGCGAGACTTTTGACGATCGTCACACGGGTGACATAATTGCCGAAAAATTTGACATAATGCTAACTGAATGGAAAATTTTAAGAGAACAAGTGCATTGAATGATTCGCGACGAAACCTCCAACATGAAAAGAGCTATTCAATTAGCATCATTAAATGACTTGGATTGTACAGTTCACAAGATGCAGCTTCCTATTCGACGTTGTTTACAGTCACAGGAAAACATAAAAGACATCAAACAAAAATGTAAGAAAATTTCGACTCATTTTAACCATTCAACAATTGCTCAAAAACAACTGCATAAAGTTCAGGACAGACTAAATCAACCGCATCTCAAAGTGTTCCAAGACTGTGTAACGCGATGGAACAGTACATTTTACACGTTTGACCGATTTTTAAGGGTAAAAGATGCGTTAAGTCTTTACATTAACGACAGTAATATGGATCCAATTTTGCCGGAAGAGTGGAAAATCTTAGAATGCTGTGTTGAGCTATTAAGACCATTTGAAGAAGCGACACGGGAATTAAGCAGCTCTCAGACCCTAATATCATCTGTGATTCCATTAATTCAAATGCTTACAAAAAAACTGAATGACCATTTGGCAAGATTGCAGGATTCTGATCCGATTTGGCTGGCAGTCACGACTCTTAAGACTGAAGTTTCGGCCAAATTTGCTGCTTTGGAGGAGAACAATTTGTTTGCCATATCCACCTACTTAGACCCTCGCTTTAAGCACAAATTTTTCAAACCAATGACCGAAGAAAAAATAAAAGACGACATTTGGAAAAATATTGATAAAGAAGTTACAGGTTTTCCGAATTCCATCAAATCTAAAAGCATGAGAATGAAAGATTCCGTTGAAAAAACTACGGAAACAGACACGGAGCAAGCAGGGACGTTCGGTACGGCTAGTAAGCCATGCTTAAAAAGCGGTCTGGCATTGATGCTGGATTCTTCAAGTGAAGATGAAAGCCAAGTCGTCGAAACATCGGACAATATTAACCCCGGTAATATTCTAAAGAAGGAATTGCTCTTGTATCGCAACAAAAAAAGGATAAATGTTTCTGAAAATCCTCTTAACTGGTGGAGCGTTAATCGCGGTGAGTTTAAAATGCTATCTGCTATAGCACGTAGATATTTATCGCCTCCACCAGCCAGTGTTCCGACTGAGCAATTATTTAGTGGCGCGGGACTTATATATGAACCTCTGCGATACAGGTTGGAAGCTGAAAAGGCCGCGACGTTACTATTCATAAAATATAATGCACCAATTTTTAAATTTCAGTATTAAGCATTTGAATATTAAATAAATAAAATTAAAAAGTACCATATTTATCATTTATTTATGTACCTTATTATCTATCTCTTTAAAAAAAACAATCTTTAATTTGACATCCGCGGATGCGAATATTTTAAAGCTCACATCCGCGGATGCGGAATCCGCGGATGTGAGCTTTAAAATATTCGCATCCGCGGATGTCAAAAATTCTGCATCTGCAACATCCCTGGTTGGGATCATCTGTCGATTATCACAACACATCAAATCGATACGCACTTTTTCCTCGATATTAACCGATTTGAGATATTATTGGTTTCCTATTATACCGTTGATCGAGTCTTTAAGAAAAAATGATTAAGCCATCCTCTGACACTCGACCCAAGTATTCAAGATACTGAAATTGGTTAAAATCGTTAGAGACGTTTTTGACAAAAGTGAAGTTTTCAAAAACTCAAAAAACCTTTGTATTAACAAAAAGAGTTGTGAAAACACATTTTAAAAATGTATATACAAATTCGTTCCATAGTAGTATAAGTCGGTGTGTACATTTTCTTCGGAAAAACTTGGCCCTTTTTTGAGATATTCGCATTTTTGTGAATACCGTTATTCAACAATTGTCGCAAAAGCTCAGTACGCCATTTTTTCACACTCACATCAATTATTAAATATTTCAAAAATGATCAAAATCATTACCGCCATTTTTGAGAAAGTCGATGTTAAAAAAAAAACATTTTTTTGATAAGTACCGTTATATGACAAATACGGCCATGAGATATAGGCCTTGAAACTCCAAGTAAGAAGTTTGAAGAAAATCCGTCCATCGATTGTGCCTGGAGCTTTGATGATAGGCGGACAGACGGACCCACGAGACAGAGTGACATTTAAGAAACACTTTCTTGGACTTCTCCATACTCATCGTTAGTTTGAGCTCGTAATTGCATCAATATTGCAACATCTTTTTCTTAAATATTCGAGAAAGTTAAAAACCGTTCATTTTGGAAAAATCAAAATTTGAGCTAGGAAGCTGAAATTATAAATATATCCTCTATAGGCGCCTGAAATGTTCAATACCATAGATTTTTTAAATACGCTCAGGAACACGACAAGTATTTAAAAAAAATGTTTTATTGAAGGAATCGTTGGAATTAAAAGTGCTATTCTTCGCAAAGTACAAACAACCCTCGTATAACACTGTAGTAGGGCTCTCGAGAAACAGCGCGTTATACGAAATCGCGTAATACGATACTTGGACTACGTACTCAATCTGGGGTTACGTTTACCACAAATCAAATGCATCTAAATTAGTTAAATAAGTACAAAAACAGCTAATCTATTAGTCACCAAAAACTGTCAAATAAAAAACAAATAGAGGCGGGTATTTCACTATTTCAGTAAACCAACATTTAAGAGAATTCTCAGAAGTTATAAATGGCCTTTCATTAAGGGCGTGACAACTTCATTTTAAGATCAAATGCAAACTACTTGAGATATCTCAAAAAAAATCGGCTTAAGCTACTTTAAAAAACATTTATGAATGGAATTCAACTTCGTTTATATGTCGACCACGGGAAAGTGTGGAGCGGTCGATACGTTGAACCCGAGTTTCGATGACTCGGTCGCCCATTTCGACAGATACGGCTGCTATTTCTTGTTGAATATTGGCTCTGAGTTCCTCTAACGTCGCCGGCTTGTTGGCATACACCAATGATTTAATGTAGCCCCATAAAAAAAAAGTCTAGTTGCATAAAACCACACGATCGGGGACAATAGACGGGTCCGTTTCTCGAAAAACACGTTCACCGAACTGAGACTTCAATAATTCTGCACCCGCTTTGTGGCATGTGGCAGCGTCTTGTTGGAACCACATATAACTGACGTCCAATTCATGCAATTGCTCAAAGAAATAACGTTCCAACATGTCTCTATAGCGAATACCATTTACAGTAACGTGACGGCCATTTTCATCGGCGAAAAAAAAACGGCCCAATGACGCCACCACCGCCGGCATGAAAACCTCACCAAACAGTGACTTTTTGCGAATGAAGTGCTGTTTCATGAAGCACATGAGGGTTCTCACCGGTCCAGTAACACATATGCTCAAAACACTGTTTGGGGCAGCAGCAAATGCAACATGCGAGGAAACCATCTCCTGGATTTCATTCTATCATCTGATCTTACTATCAACAATGTTGGCTCGCAACCAACTTTTGTGACGTCAAGAAGACAGGAAGTGATCGACCTAACTTTATCAAATAGATACTTTAAGGCGGTTACTAACTGGAGGGTCTCTTCGGAGGTGTCCCTCTCAGACCATAGATATATCGAATTCCAAATCGAATGCGAAGCCATAACTTTGCAGGAGAGGAGGAATCCGATAAAAACCAACTGGATACGCTTCAGGGAGGAATTAGGGAAAACTCTCAAAACTCCAACCAAACTCAGGACGAGACAAAAGGTAGAGGAAGCTGTTCAAGACCTGAATAGTGCCATTACTAGCTGTTTTGAACTGACGTGCCCAGTAAGCAAACCCCCTGGCAGAACACCGGTTCCCTGGTGGAGCTCGGAACTGCAAAGAATTCGTAGAGAAGCTAGAAAGCTTCTAAATAGGTCACTCAAGACTGATTTGGAGACAGACTGGAATCTCTACCGATCGAAGCAGAAGGAATATAAGAGGCTAATTCGGGTATCGAAAAGTGCTTCTTATAAGAATTTCTGCGAAAAGATTGAAAAGCTGGGTGAAACTAGTAGGTTGGTTAAAGTTCTGAAAAAGGGCAAACCAGCCAAACTGGACTCACTTAGAAAACTTGATTGCACCTTCACTGAGACGAAAGCGGAAACTCTTAGTTATCTGCTGGAGTATCCCTTTCCGGGTAACCAGATTACAATTGGTTCACAACCAGCCCCGATTACCGAGACTATGAGTGAGCCAAGACAAACAACTCGGCGTAGCTGGTATATTGCGAAGGCCGTGGTGACGGACGAGGCCATTAAATACGCATTTGCGTCTTTTGACGGCTTCAAGTCGCCTGGTACGGACGGAATATACCCAGCCATGCTGCAACAATGTACAAACCAGCTGCTACCGACTATGAAGAAAATCTTCACCGCTGTCCTAGCACTGGCATACATTCCAACACCCTGGCGTACAGTTAGAGTGGCATTCATACCAAAAATTGGCAGAAGTGACTACTCGCTCGCCAAGAGCTTCAGACCAATCAGTCTGACTTCTTTCTTGCTGAAAAGCTTGGAAAGGCTGGTCGAGCTTCACGTGCGCAAAGGTGCTTTGCGATTGCACCCACTATCTCCGATGCAACATGCCTATCAACGCGGAAAATCCTGCGAGACTGCGCTCCAAAATCTAGTTGGTAGAATTGAAGGCGCGCTTGACAGAAAAGAATACGCGATGGGCATTTTCATCGATATTGAGGGTGCTTTTGACAATGCGACTTTTGATAGCATGTGCAGCTCCGCCAGACAACACGGAGTAGACGAACCATTGGTGTTGTGGATTAAAGCAATGCTAATGAATAGAACGTTGGTTGCGGATGCGGATTGTGGCCGCTATGTTATGGCGGGGGTAAACAGAGGCTGCCCGCAAGGCGGCGTCATGTCTCCACTGCTGTGGTGTATGCTGATCGACTCTCTGTTGAACGCACTCAACAGTTCTAATATTTACGCTCAGGCGTACGCGGATGATGTTGCCGTGCTTTCTGTTGGATCATGCCTAGCCACTGTATGCGCCAAGGCGCAGGCGGCCCTTGACGTGATCGACGAATGGTGCACTAGGAATGGGCTCTCGGTCAATCCTCTTAAAACTGAGGTTGTTCTCTTTACGAGAAGGAGGAAGCTGGTCGGGTTGACTCAGCCAGTGCTAAAAGGCGTCACAATCCAACTCTCCAATGAAGCAAAGTATCTGGGAGTCATCCTGGATAGCAAACTTCTTTGGTCCAAACATGTTGAGCTGAAGACTGCCAAGGCGCTGTCTATTTTCTGGCAGTGCAAAGGCATTTTCGGCAAGACATGGGGCTTATCACCGAAAAGAGTCCTATGGATTTATACGGCTATGATAAGACCATTTATAGCATACGCATCGGTTGTTTGGTGGAATAAGCTTTCACGTAAATACGTCACTGCTGCTTTTGCCAAACTCCAAAGGCAGGTATGTCTCGGCTGCACGGGGGCCTTCCCCAGCACGCCTGGCTCCGGCCTAGATGCACTATTGAACCTTCCGCCCCTTGATGTTTACATCATGGGCTGTACAATCAAGGCTATCTCACGTCTTACAAGAGGTGGCTTTTGGTATAACTCGCACTGGAGTTTTGATGAACTTGCGCAACGGTTGTCCTTCGACTCCTGTCTTATGGATATGCCGTCTGATGCGATGACACCGGAACTTCGGCTAAAGCGCAAATACGAGGTCGACTTTCCTCGCGTCCAGGACTGGCTCTGGCCGGACTCTGAACCTGGAAGGGAATGCAGTCGAATCTTTACGGATGGCTCCAAAACCGATCAAGGATCTGGTGCTGGTGTCTTCGTGGAGAGCGATAGCGTTAGACTTTTCTTTCCGTTAGGCAAACATGCGTCAGTCTTCCAGACAGAGACTTATGCTATCCTAATGGCCATGGACTATGTTACGAGGAACAGGTGGAGGGGGCGAAGTATCTGCGTCTGTAGCGACAGTCAGGCTGCGCTTAAGGCCTTACTCAAACCCTTAACTACCTCCAAAATAGTACGTGAATGCAAGATATCTCTGAATTCGGTCGGAAGGCTGAATTCACTTAAACTTGTCTGGGTCCCGGGTCATAACGGGATCACGGGAAATGAGATCTCCGATGAACTTGCTAGACAAGGCTCAGAGGGGGACCTCTCAGGACCTGAACCAGCGATCTGTCTGCCTGCGTCCTCGGTCAGGGCTTCCATTGACGGTTGGGTTTCCTATGAACACAATCGCCGTTGGCATGACTCTCCAGGGTGCAGACAGACTAAGCAAATGCTCCCCGACGTCTGTGGGAAATCCGCGGCATTCTTGTTGTCTCTCAACAGAAAAGACTGCAGACAGACTACTGGCGTTCTTACGGGACACTACGCTTTTGCCAAACACCTTAAGGTGCTAGGCCTAAGCGACACCACCAACTGCGAAGCCTGTGGAGAAAGCGACGACACTGCGGAACATTTCGTCTGTGATTGTCCTGCTTTTGCTCGTATCAGGTGGCAGGTATTTGGTGCGGATATGGTGAGTGCTGTAAACCTAAGCTCCTTATCATTGAAGCGCCTTCTCGTTTTTCTTAGAAAAACGAGTAAATTCCCACAGTAAAATGTGGTGTGTCTGCCTGGCAGTACAATGGACCAGTATTGAGTCTGAGTGCTCCAGTGCAGAAAGTTTCACACATCCCGACAAAAAAAAAAAAAAAAAAAAAAAAAAAAACACATATTTTGCTTATTGACGAAGCCGTTTAACCAAAAATGCCCTTCATCGCTGAAGATGATTTTGCGATGAAATTCTTCATTTTCTTCCATCATATCCAAAGCCCAATTGGAGAACGTACGTCCCTTCATAATAATCAAGTGGCACTGGTTCTTGAGGCAGCTTGGTCTTCTTAGCGTGTAGGCCAAGATCCCTACGCAGAATTCGCCATAATGTGGTCTGGGAGAGGCCCAATTCTTGAGAACGCCGTGAAATTGACTGAGTTGGCTGGTTTGCGATGGACGCATCTATGGCAGCAATATTCTCCACACTTTGCGAAAAACGTTGTTTCACTGGCACGGCAACAACAAGCAGTGAATTTCTGACTCAAATTTGTTCAAGTGACTATGAATTGCTTGCCTACTGAGATGAGAATTACGACCGAAAATTGGCGTTAACGCTCTTAAAGTATTCCTTGTGATGAAGGGAGTATGCGATGGTGCGTAGGATTGAAGGGCGGTGTCCACCAATTTATTAATTTACCGCATGTTGGGCAGCAGACAGGACTTCAGGAGTTGCGGGTTTATATTCGTACGAAGATGAATATCAATCAGACGCTCCAGCGTTTTAAGGAGGAATGATGATAGACTAATGGCTCTGAGGTGTTTTGAACTTACATTGGAATATTTGCCAGCTTTGAGTATGAAAACGACTTTCACTTCTCACCAAGCCTGAGGAATATAAGTCAACTTTCAGCAGCTTTTCAGAATCATCTCAAGTTATTTGTAGTTCGGCAGGTATTATGCCGTCTGGTCTTGCAGACTTGAAGGGCTTGAAGCTTTGTAGCGACCAAAGAAGCTTGTCCCTAGTTATCAGACTTTGAGAATTTGTTACCTGTAAATACATACGTGACCTGTTTAGGTTGCTATGACCGGTTATGTTAGAGCTACCTGGGAGGTTTGTATCAAACAGCAGATTGAGCGATTCCTCGCTGGATGTAGTCCACGAGCCATCTGCTTTCTTTAGGCAGCTGGGAATAGTTGGATTTGAAGCAAGGGTTTTTCTTAGCCTTGATGCCTCCGAGAATTCTTCTATTTTCCCACAGTAAGTTAGGTTAGGTATGTGGGTTGATGAGGCAGCGGTGTTGATGCTGCATCATCGCACTCAGGTCAGTGTTGACCCATTGTGATGCCCTTAATGATGCCCTGAATGATGAAATGATGAAATGAAAATTCAACAAAGTTTGATTTTCCACAGTAGAGTCTCCACGATGATCTTTTAGCCCTCCTAAGTTCTTTTTTATATGATTTGAGGGATTCCTTATAGGAGCGCCAGTCAGTATTGGATCTTGAGCTTTTAGCACGATTGAAAAGTCTCCTGCAATCATTTCTCAGTGGTCCTAATTCAGGTATCCACCAGTGTGGCTTCTTTTTGCCCCTGGGTCGTATGAGGGGGCAGGAAGCAGCCATCGCTTCATTAAAAGCCATGGTGAGCTTGTTAACTTTGTTGTCAAGCTCGCTAGGATTGCAAGGGGGACTTAAGAGTTCAAAAGGTAATTAGTCTACGGAGGGTCCCTTATTTTTCAAAGTTTAACATTTGTAACGCATAGGTCTTAGTTTTGTTCATTTGCCTCTAAAACACTCGGAAATAAATGTTTACCTTATTTGGAGTACGATAACCCGTGCCGAATCGCATCGAATCATGTTCATACATGTTGCGCGGCAGTAGATGTCCGCTTTTGCCGCATTTGTCATTTGTTTTCAATTATTCTCGCGATTAACACGTATTATTTTATATTTAAAATATGGCAGTGGAATTAAGAAGCAATAAAAAACGTATTTTCTTAGTTGGTGACGTAAATTATCAAATAACAGGTGCAAAGTTACCCTCTAATCGTCAAGTTCTTGAAGTACTTTTTTTAACATTCGCGAAGTTAAATTGACTGTTAGTGAAAGCGCTAATCTCGTCATTCGGGAGTGTATTATATTTTGGGAAAAAGCTAGAATCCCTGACAGAGCTATACCTAACTGTGTAAACAAACTTGTGAATCTTCACCATGCCTGGAGGGAGTTGCAAAAAAATTCTAAAAAAAGTACAAGATGTGTACAAGCGCCGTGCGGAGGACTTTAAAAAAAATTTAAATAATTTGTTTGATATAGCACATGCTGATGCCCTTGAACGGATGAAAATTGAAGAAGATAATATTTTTACAAAAACAAAGAGGGCGTCCAGGGTGTTTAGCGGGTGTAGACAAAAAGTTAGCCGAAAAAGAAGAAAGGGTAAGACAAAGAAAATTAAATGAAGAGACAAAAAGACATGAGGAAATGTTTTTCGGAGGTTTATCGTCATCGCTTACTACTTATCAGCTCTGATGAAAGCCTTGAGGAACCCTTGCCATCCACCTCTCAAATGGTATGTTCTGAAACTACTAAAAAACGAGGAAGGAAAGACTTTATCACGCCTAGGTTAGTTGCAGCTTTAGATAGATGTCAATTAAGCATAAGGGATTCTGTCTATATACTTCAGGCTGTAGTAGAAACACTAGATCTTAGCAGTGATCATTTTCCGATAAACAAATCGTCCATTCAACGCATTCGCACACAGAGTAGAAAAGATAGAGCCGAATCTATTAAATCAGATTTTCAGAAAAATATGCCTGGAATGGTGACTGTTCACTGGGATGGGAAATTATTACCTGAACTTGACGTGAGAAGTTCTAAAGAAGAACGCCTGCCAATTCTGATTTCATTTGGAGAAAATAAACAACTTCTGGCTGTACCCAAACTGGAGAGCTCTTCCGGCCAGGATCAAGCTAAAGCTGTGTTGAACGCACTTTATGAGTGGAACCTCGATGACAAAGTACAAATAATGTGCTATGACACTACTGCGTCTAATACAGGGCGATTGAAAGGAGCTTGTGTACTTTTGGAACAACAACTAGACAGAGAATTACTACTCTTTGCTTGCCGCCATCACGTTTACGAACTGGTTTTAAAATGTGTGTTCGTAACAAAAATCCACCAAGTCACAAGTAGCCCTGATATCCCACTGTTCAAAAAGTTTAGGGACAACTGGAAAACTATTAATCCTGCTGCCATTGAAACACACACCGATATCGCCACACGACATTTTTGCAATAAAACAATAGAAGATTCGTTGACATTTTATAATCAAGAACTGCAAAAAACCATTGTGCGCGACGATTATCGGGATTGAACTATCTATTATTTTCTTAGGAGGAGACAGTGAAAAAATAATTAAAATTAGACCTCCTGGGGCCTATAACACAATACAGCAAGTGCTTGTTAAACAAGCGAAATTCAACAACTGTTGAAAATTTGTGTAACACGTACTAACCAATCTGCGTGCACCTCAACAATTGTTTTAGAGCAATTTAACAAGTGGGAAATTTGATAATTCTACTGTTTCTTTAACTGGAAACAACAAGTGCTTAAAGAAAAGAGAATGCATTTGTTAAAAAGTTGATTAATTCTAAACGACGGTGACCGACTTGTTAGAAATAAACATTTACAATAGTGTTTGCAAAGTGTGATACAGGAAGGTCATTTAAAATTTATTTAGTGAATAGCTACCTAACAATTTGCCATTAATAATGTTTTTTTGATTCTGAGTCAGACAGTGACACTGAGAATTTACGAAATATAAAAGTATTTAAAGACAGAATAAATTTCGAAATCAATTCCAATTTGTTCGTTGAAAAATTTCGTGTGCCAGTACAAGTTGTTGATTACCTGACTGAAAGTCTGTTACATAAATTGCGTTCGCCAACTAATAAAAGCAAGGCGCTTAGTGTTAGGGAGAAAATATTAATAGCCTTGCATTGGTTAGGGACTAGATCTCAGTACCATGTTATAAGTGACGTCCACGGTGGTAGCAAAATGACAGTCTGTCGGTGTGTAAAAGAAGTCACTTCTGCAGGGAATGAAATTGAATTTTCGAAACAAGTGTGTTGGCCTGATAGTATACACCTTACCATACAGGAGTTTTTTGAGAAAGGTGGAATGCCGGAAGTTTGCGGTGCGATCGATGGTATTTTGATCAACATTGATGCACCTTCAAACAATGAATCAGCTTTCATTGATCGGCATGGTAAGCATTCGCTGAATTGTATGGCAGTATGTATACTAGACCTAAGATTCTATTATGTTAGTGCTAACTGGCCGGGCAGTGTTCATGATGCAAGAGTACTGCGGAATAGTACGCTTTATCAAAAAATGGAAAGTGGATGGAGACCGTTTCCCAATGCCGTAATATTAGGCGACAGCGCTTACCTATTAAAAACGTGGCTAATGCCACCTTCAACCTCAATCGCAAACACAGTATCTATTTTCCGATACAACAGGGCTCATTAAAAAACACGGCGCTTAGTTGAGTGTGCATTCGGAGTTCTGAAAGAAAAATTCCCATGCCTGAATCACCTGCGAGTTGCGCCCGTATTTGCTGCAAATATATTTAAATGCTGTGCTACTCTATGCAATATGTCTCGTAGCTACAGTGGGTGATCAAATTATTACGGCCACCTTAAAAAATATATTTTTTTCAGGATTTAGTGCAAATAAATGAATTATAAGACCTTTAAAATAGATTTATTTTATTTAAAAATGGATTTATCGGTAATAAGCTTTTAAAAAAATAATAAGTCTCAACACTAAGCAGTGCTTATTTTTTGGCAGCAATTTTTCAAAGTGGATGCCTCATTTTTTTATGGGGTAAGCTTTTGATTTCTTGAGCTTTTTAACGCTTCTTTTTTTGAAAAATCCAAGGTTGCTGTTTCGGAATCGGTATTTATGATAAAAACAGGCTGTGTATTTACTTATTTTTAAGTTTGTGTGCATTCAGTTTGGGTGTGAAATTTCTTATAGAGCTCTTTTGGTAAGGACACCGTTCAAGCCATGGGTAGAAGAAAAGACCTTCCGCCGGCAAAAATTTCTGAAATCAAGACCCTGCTATTAAACACTGAGCATTCTCAGAGGAAAATAGCAGTAATTGCAGGAGTGGCAAAGTCCTCTGTGGACAAGATAAAAAAAAAAGTTGACGAAAATGCTGCCCTTTCGCCTATGAGAGCCGGAAGATCTGGGCGAAAAAGAATAACAACGCCACGAAATGAGCGCAAAATTAAAGAGATTTGTGATAAGAATTGAAAGAAACCACGTAATGTTCTAACAAATTTGATCCATGAGTCAGGAATTGAGATTTCAGATATGACAGTTCGACGTCGCCTAAAAGAAATGGGTTTTGCTTGCCGCCGTCCAGCAAAGAAGCCACTCCTTACAAAGGCGATGGTGGAAAAACGCCTTAAATGGGCTAAGGCTCATAAGGACTGGACATCCGAAGACTGGTTAAAGGTGAGAACTTAATATGTCGGCTTTCAATAGATATTTTAACGATTTTCGTGACACGCATTTTTTTGTAGGTCTGCTTTTCCGATGAATCAACGGTTCAGATTTTGTCGGATAAGTCCGAGTTTGTTAGGAGGAGGGCAAACGAAAAATATAAAAGCGAATGCATAGTAGAACGTGTGAAACATCCTCTAAGCATTATGGTTTGGTCAATCATCAGTGGGCAAGGAACTGGACGTCTCTACATTGTTGAAGGAACCATGCGTCAAGACCAGTACATTCAGGTCTTATCATCGAAAATGTTACCACAAGTGCAGGAATAGTTCCCAAATGGCAATTTTGTTTTTATGCATGACTCTGCACCTTGCCACAAGGCAAAAAGAGTGACTGCATTTTTGCAGGAAAAAAATGTCGAGGTTCTGGAATGGCCGGGAAACTCTCCCGACCTTAACCCCATAGAAAATCTTTGGGAACTGATGAAGAGAGAAATAGGCAAGGAAAAAATTACAAATAAGCGAGCATTGATCGAACGTCTTATCGAAGTATGGCATAGGAGCGAAAATATTAAAACTAATTGCTTTATATGCATCGAAAGTATGTCAAAAAGGGTTAAGGCTGTTATAGCATTTTTTTATAATTTTGTTCAGTTTTACTGTTCTCTTTCTTATTAAAACTACGTTATTTTATTAGCTTATAAGTCACTTCTAATATGAATAAATAAATAAAGCTTTAAAAATACAAATCACAAAAGTTATGTTGGTCTATCTTTCAAAAAGTTATATTTTTCCATGTGGCCGTAATAATTTGATCACCCAGTGTATATGACCGACACCTATACGGTGCAAGAAGAAAACCCTCAACAGCAAGAGGAAACAAATAATGAAGCGGATTTATTATTTCCATCACCGTCCCAAGGTGCACAGTTAAGGCAGCAGCAGCTTTTGAACTTCTTTCAAAATCAGCAATAAAAATAAACAGGCTATGTTTACCCAAAATATTTATTCATTTCCTTTAATTTTCATTTTAAAAAATATACATTTCATTTACGTTGTATAAAAATATTAGGTATTAATAAAAAAAAATTTCAATATTGGTCTAAATATAACGTAGTACCAGGGTTTTCATCCTCAGAATGGAAATCATCATCATTGTTTTCTGTTTGTAATTCGCTAGACAAATCTTGTGCAACAATTTTTCCCGCTTCACCATCCGCCAAACTTTTGGTTCAAGTCGACGGAGGATAGCTCAATTTTTGTTCCAATAGTGCGATCTCCAGTCTGGTTTTAAAATTAACCAACTCTAAATGTTGGATCATAAGATTACGTTTTTTTAAAACTATTGGGCATTCCTTTCTGGCTAATCGCTTTCTCCCTGTAACGGCTGAATTATTTATATTAAAACTAAATCATCACTACATATATCTACCCGGGAGTCGGACAGAATCCCGAAAAACGTAATCCCGAAAGTCCAAAATCCCGAAAATCCAAAATCCCGAAAATCCACAATCCCGAAAAACTAAAATCCCGAAAACCAACAATCCCGAAAAGCCACAATCCCGAAAATCCAAAATTCCGAAAGACCAAAATCCCGAAAATGAAACTAAAAATTTTATTGTAGCAAAAAAAAAATTGGCAAATTTATTAAACAAAATAAAAAACTTCAAATAAATAAAACATAACAAAAACAGTTCAAGTCTTACAAAAACATATCAAAAACGATCCATGACAAAACAATATTTAATACAAGTTCATATTGTACGCAATTAATCTGAGAAAACTTATTTCAGAACGCTTTCGCTGCTCACACTCACAGTAAAATGTATCTTTGTATTTTTTGTAGCCGTCGATAAGCAGTTTCTCACGCTGTTTTTTGGTTTTCACGATGGAAACGTTCATTTCTACTTAGGACTTCAAACACAACATGTCACTGATAATATAAAGTTTATAATTATAAAGGCATGCACGATACTCACTTTGTATTACGATGTTCACTGTCTAACAAAAATCTAGTGGTCAGCTATCACACTATTTGAGATCAGCTCAACTGAATGCACATGCACATTGCGAACTGCAAAACATTACAACGCATCCGCGGCGAGGACGTCGCCAATGCTCATGAGCTCCTCCGTTTTAGTACCGCAATAGCGGAGAGGGATAAATTCGATACAGAAAAACAATTTGCCGAATTTTGGTGGCTTTTTGAGGGGGGAGGGGTCAACATGCTCTAGGTAACATCCTCTTAGTTTATAAGTTAGATTAAGTTAGCTAGGGCGTTTCTGGGAGAGGCCGGGCTCGTCAACTTGTGGTAGTGCTTCCGGGAGAAGATTGAGGCTGTAAGGCTTCAGTTAGCTCAGGGTAGCGCGTGTGCACGTTGACGATTGCCAGGCGCTCGGAAAGCAATTGGGATTTTGACCACTTGTTGCGCAAGGCAACGAGTGCTCAGAATCATAATTATAGTTAGAATATGTTAGGTAGTTTAAGTAAGTAGAATAGGTAGTTCGTAGTTTGTTTTATATAAAAAATATAAAATCTTAATAATGATACCGAGTTTTAATTGATTTTCTCGACGAATACATATATGTAAGATTAGTTTGTAAATAGTTTTTAGGCCGAAAGGCAATAATTATAAGATATAGTTAAGTTTAGGGCGTCCGCATAAGGACCAATAAATAAGAATAAGTATCCTGTTAATTTTAAGTTAGATTTAATCATTTTTGTCTAGTACGTAAGTTGATATTCAGTAACAATTAAAAAATGAATTTAAAAAAAAAAAAAAAAAAAAAACATTACAACGCAAACAATTGCAAAATATTATTACGGTAAATGGAATGGACAAACACTTCTTGTCTATTTTATATTCAAAATTAAATAAAGAATCCCGAAAACGAAATCCCGAAAAATTATATAAAATGAAAAATTTGCGCAAATTTTTCATTTTATATAATTTTTCGGGATTCTTTTTTCGGGATTTTGGCTTTTCGGGATTTTGACTTTTCGGGATTTTGGATTTTCTGGATTTTGGGTTTTCGGGATTTTGGATTTTCGGGATTGTGTCCCCAACCCATATCTACCCATATACGAGTATTATATAATATGTCGACCTATTATTTTGCGCACAGGGTTAGACAGAGGCGCAGAATTACTCTGCGTCATATTTCCACTTTCAGTAGGACGAGAATCTGAAAAAAAAAAACAATATACAAATATGTGTAAATATGTAAAAACAAATGAGATTTTGTTAGCTCGAACCATTACTTCCTGGATCCATAGAGTCTTCAACTCCGAGGCCAATTATATGTAGCTTCTGACTCTTGCCAATAATATCAAGTATGATATTATCGCAAGAACTCAGTTTACAGTCTTTACCTCCTCCAGAACCGGTTTTTTTTCGCGTTATCTAACTTGGCCTATCAATAATTTTCCGTTTTCATTATGCATTTTCGACTTTTTTTTACAATCAATACTTACCACAGCATATTTCCTACAATTTTGCCAAAACACATCCCTGATATTTGTCCAGTCTTTTCCTTCAGGAACTATATTTAAACTTTGTGCCAATATAAATATTTCACGCCATTTATCAATTTTATTTGTTTTTGTTAACAAATCAGAGAATGCACCAAACAAAATATGTTTGTTTTCTCTTATTTTAGATAGGAGGCTTATCTTTTTTTTTGCACAAATTCTCCGACTCATCGTGTAAGACTGCTTGTTAAACTGATTCAACATATCGAGAGAAAAATTTTCGATTTTAACAATTGTTACGGTTTTTGTTGTGTTACAGCTTTAATCTACACTTGTCAAATAAACATAATTCTACAAGTGCCTGTTGAGTTGTTGACTTGTTGTTCTGTGTTATAGGCCCCTGAGGAGCGATGCATCAAGCAAGGAGCGATGCATCAAGCAAGGTGGATGGCTAGAGCTGTTTACTCTTTGAAGATATGTTTGTTGCAATCCCAGATTAAAATTTGCGCCAAAGATAAACGAGGACTTCAAGACGTCTGTTTATTTATTGCGGTTATATATGTGAAACCATTGCTTGGATGTAGTCTGGCGGAGAAGGCACCCAATCTAGATTTGTGTTTTTGGAAGAGGCTTAAGGAATATGAAACTGTTGACAAAGCAGCGCTGAGCAAGTTTAGTCAACATCTTTGGTACTTGTCAGAAGAAATTGCCGTTTTATCACTCTTTGATGATGAGGTTAATGAACAAACCAAGACGAACATTGTAGTAAACTTACAAAGACAAAGTTTGTACGATTCCGGGAAGAGATACATTCCATCTGAAGAAGATATGTCTGATTATTTGTATGGTAAGTAGGAATACAATACATAGCACTGTTTTTAATACTGTTTTCAATAAATTGATAATAATACTGCCTTATTTATTGTGCAGGAAAATTATTAAGTGATTTTGTGTCTGTCAAGAGCACAAATTTATTTTCTCGATTCAAAATTGATAAGAATATCCTCCAGACACCCGTTTCTACATGGGATGAAGATGTTGCCTATTTAGAGGCAAAAAGAAAAGTGCTTTCTTAAAGGGCAGTTAATGATACAGCTGAAAGAGCTGTAAAGCTTGTGCATGATTTTCATGGTTTAATCACTGCAAAGGAAGAGCAAAAGCAATTTTTGCTACACTGTTTTCAGGAGCATAGAAATCTGTATCCAGATTGTAAAACAGAGACCCTCAAAAGAAAATATCCTGCCTGCTCTGTAATTTTATCTTCTTTTAATAAATATTATAAAAAATTTTAATATTTCAATTGATTTAGCTACAAAACAAAAAGGGTTAAAACAGCAATTTTAAAAATCTTCAAAGTTCTGTCGGCACGGGTTAATGTTAATACACGAAGATAAAATTTTGTATTTTAGTAAGTCTGGGTAGTCTAAAAGGAAATAGCGGGTATGCATTTCGATATCTAAAAAAAAAAATTGTTTACCCATATAAGGGACACCCTAGCTAGAGATACTATGCTCTCTGTTTTTGGGCCAGTCTGTTTTCCGGGGGTTTTGGAATGTGGTCTGGCAGGGAGTGTCAACGTTAAGGTTGAAAGTGAGATATCGGTGGTCAGAGAAAAAATGGTCAGCCGAAACTCTCCAACTCGATATTATTTTGTGGACGGTATCGGAGACAAGAATAATGTCTAAGACTTCTTGTCGATTTCTGGTAATGAAGGTGGGTTCATTACCTATATTGCACACAATGAGGTTAGTACTTAAAATCTATTCAAAAAGCGACTCACTTCTGCTGTTGATGTCAGTGCTGCCCAATACGGTACGATGCGCATTAGCGTCCCATCCGATGATGAGTGCAACTTTCTGCCTATCTGTTTCTGTCATCAAACTCTCCAGATTATCACCGGGGAATGATCGCAGGTTGTCATGGGCAAGATACGCTGATGCCAATCAGTATGTGCCACCAGCAGTCTCTAGTTTGGCAGCTGCCATATCTCGATCGCTGAAATAAGGGAGTAAATAAGCATTAAGACTACTCTTCACTAATATGCACGATCTAGGTTTACCTTTGTCGGACATATATAGTGGGTAGTATCCCAGGTGCCTTCAGTCCTCGAACCGGGTTATTGACAACCCAGGGTTCTTGGACCAAGGCTATATCTTCTCCAGTTTTTGCTAACCGGAAAATAAGGGCGTCCGAAGCCTTTATGGAGTTTTGGAGGTTAATCTGTAACATCTGCAGCATTTTCGCTACAATCTTTTAGAGAAACCTCCACCACTATATTGTTGAGGTCTCACGATTCAGAGGAGGAGCTAAGAAGCTCCTCTTCACTCAGAAGATCCTTATTATTTAGTACCTAAACATATATTGAAAGATTTAGGTGTATTTATTTTCATTAATTTCGAAATTAATTTTTAATTGAAAAGAAGCTTTTTATCTTTACACTAATAAATCAAATGTTTTTGTAAGAATTTATGGACAATATCTAATAAAATACAATACAAATACAATTTGTGGTGCATGCAAACACTAATACAGACCAATTAGTGAAGTTTTTCAGCTGTTGCTTAGCTTGCGGGCAGATTAAGAAAATCTCTCTCTGTTGACTATATGGTATTGGTATTCTGTGTGTAGGTAAGATGTAATTTCCTCATCGTTCGAATATTGAACATCTGTGTTATTTACAACTTTTTTTAAATACAAAAAAGGTCTCCAAACTGTTTTGTATTGACGGTGAAAATAGCATATCTTCGAAAATGTATCAATTGCCGTTTTCTAATAAAGTGGTTGCCTTCCCTCAATTTTTTGTTTCTGTTTGAGCCATATGTACTCTAAAGCGGCCCTTACACGGTCACTCGGTTGACATCATGCATCGTGTATGTGTGGATTGACGCTACCCCTTACACAGTTCAATCGATTGACGTGAAATTTTTAGCTTTTGTGAGTTTTCGTGGTGTACGGATGTGCGATGAGTGATTGTATTGCATATATTGCTCTTGCACATTGCATAAAGAGGAAAAAGAAAAAAATGGCGAGACAAATAGAGAATTTGGATGAATGAGTGGTTAAAAAAAAGGAATCAGTTCACCCATGAAAAGCTTTTGAATGAATTGAAAATATCTGCACAGGACGATTATAAAAAACGTATTTATTTTTCTGGTGACATCCACTTTTTGTGCATAAGGATACTTTTCTTTATACTTTTGCAGTAAAACTTCATATTGTTGCATTTTTTTGTTTCGGTCGCTATAATCTTTCCCTTTGACATCCCATAAGCTCGGTTATGACGATACGTTTCAATTAATTCCGATACAAATGCTCGGTCTTCATCGTCCTTCAATTTTCCGCTGACGCGAGACATGTTTTCGTTTCCGTGACACGAGACACAATGAAGTAATTACGTCAATCTAACCCTTACACATATCAATCAGCATGACGTTCATCATGCAAAATCAAACTTGCTTTGATTTTCGTCAATCACACATCACCAAATGTGTGTGACTCATACAGATACATTTTCACAAACACATGCTAGTGATTGATGTCATTCGATTGGCCGTGTAAGGGCCGCTTAAGAGAGACTTTCAAACAAGTCTTTATTTCCAATAAGAAACCCGTACTTGTATATAAAGGTACCTGTCATCTTCTCTCGTGACTCTCTGCATTTTATCTGGGTTGTTAATCTCGTGTTCAACAATATGGAAAATATAAAAGTGTTCAATGTCTTGGCCAACTGTCAAAAATAATACAAACATCATACCATTATATTCCCTCCAACCGGTGTGCAATATTTTTGCCATCCTTGCAGGCGGTAACTACTTTCCGCAGTTGTAAATTATATTTTGTGCAGTATCGTATCCTTTATGCCCTAAAAATATAGAAAATTTACAATTTTAGTTCACTGTCTGAACAAACATCAAAGGACCTCGAGAGATCTAGAAGATGCTGAGATTTTCGTATTTTATTACATTTTCTTCATTCTGATTCCCACCACTTGGCAAAATTGCATGAAGAAAACACACACACTTCAAAGGAACTTCATACTTAATGCTCCACGAACGCAATGACTGATAAAGGCCACATAGTCAAAAAGGACAAATAAAAAAAGGAGTTATGATTCAATTTCAATGATTTATCGAGTTGATTTAAAATAGCTGAATAAGTTAGTGAAATTCAAACAGGGCATGTCAAATAAACTCAATCAAAGGAAGAGAACATCCATCGTTGGTAAATTTATTTAATTTTGTACCTATTCACCGCTGAAGGACTTGCTACTTTGCATACAAATTAATTATTTGTTAGCTTTCTCGTAGGTATATTTTAGTATACCTATGTACATACTTAAGAGAAAGATATTGAAATTGTGCTGAAATTTGGAACACAAACTGAGTATGTGGTATTACATAACGACGAGAAGTCCAAACAAAATTGTACCGCATTTCCGTCCGTCAATCCGTCTTTTCGAATGTGAGCGATGCTACTGAGCTACGTGAGCGTATGAAAATGGTGTACTCAGTTGTTCCCAAAAAATGTATGAGAAGCTTCTCAAATTTGCCGTTCGGATTCGGCTTAAAATTGTAAGCCCCTTCTACTTCGCAAAGAAAGTGGTTATTGAAGCTAGGTTTTAGGCCCTGTATGGGCCGTTAAAGCCTAATATTTTTTTTTTTTAATTTTGAAAAAAACTTAAAACTACATACATAATTGGGGGTGCCGTGACATAACCCCAAGCGTCATAAGCCCAAATCTCGAAATTTGGCCTTATGTCGCTTTTTGAAAGTGACATAAGGCCAAATTCCAGCATTTGGTATTATGTCACTTTCACAAAGCGTCATAAGGCCAAGTTCGGAAAGTGACATAAAGCCAAATTTTCGAAACCGTACCTCGCACCTACTCCAAATCAAACAGTGACCACAAGCAGGGGGGTTGCAGGGGGGCAGCATGCCCCCCATAGGCATTGTACTGTTTATGCAATCTACTTGCGATTTCACAACTAATCCCATAAACAGTGCAATGCATATGGGGGGACATGCTGCCCCCCTGCAACCCCCCTGCTTGGGCTCACTGTTTGATTTGGGGTAGGTGCGAGGGCCAGCACCAAGCGAAAGTGTCATAAAGCCAAATTGGCCTTATGACGCTTTCCCAATGTGCCATAATACCAAATGCTAAAATTTGGCCTTATGTCACTTTCACAATGCGACATAAGGCCAAATTTCAAAGTTTGGGCTTATGACGCTTGAGGTTATGTCACGGCACCATAATTGGGACCGCAGAAATCTACTCCACAACCAGTATAAAAATTTTAAAAAAGAAATTTAAAAATCTGTGTTTGCGAATTTGTTCGAAATTGTATACACCCTATATAGTATAGGGTATAGTAGTTTTGACTCTTAGTTTGTAACACAGCTTAATATTGCCCGTAGTCCCCTAAAAGCTACTAAATTCGTGATCAGCATCTATAGTAATGATCTAGCCATGTATGTCCGTCGGCAAAACTTAGGCCACTAAATTCGAGCTTAAGCGCTGAAATTTCAACCTTGTACCTTGGTCCGAGTGCTAATTTTCAGGAAAATACAAAGCACGCAAAAACCGGTCTTTCTGTGAAATGTTGGTCTTCTGTTCATTTGTCTTCTCAGTCTCTTTTTGAAGGCACAGCTGCACGAGTCGGCAGAAAAAAAAAATAAACATACGAGTAGTTTTCAATGAAAAAAGTATTTTTTTTTTATCTCTTTTCTGAAGTTATGTAGTGCTTAGTTTTCTGTCTCTTTTCCGCTACTTTAATCGATTTCGGTAAGTGTATTATTAATCTTTTGGTAAGAACACATTGTCGTTCGTTATGTGGTTTGAATACTACGTTAAAATCTAATTTGTTTGGCTAAAGTGGTGTAAGTGTACCGTGGACCTATCATAGCGCGTGTATTTTTAAATAATATTGAAGTGATAAATTTGTTTTTCTTTTATGTTGTTCCCTTAAAGTAAGTTTTTAAATAATACTGAAGTCCTTTGTTAAGTTTTTTTTAGTAAAAGAGTTTTTTTTATTTAATACTATTATTTGAAATAAATTTTTTTTAATCAAGCACAAAAACTTTAAGATAATGGTTTCTTTTTTTGCTATTTTTTTTTTTTTTTTTGAAATAAATAAAGAATGGTACCATTTTTACTTTTTATGGAAATAAATTAAAGTTTTCATCTTTAAACTATAGGAAAACTTTCAATAAAATATTCAGTCCAAGGTACAATACTCCGTGGACCAAGGTACAATTACGTCTTGTATCTTGGACCGTTTGAGCTTAGCATATAAAAGTAAAGTTTTCTACGGAATGGTTAGCAATATCGTTTTGGTAGTTTCGCCATATCATAGAAAAAACTTCAAGTAGTAACAAAAAAAAAGAAAATCGAATGAAAAAACGACACATAAAATATTGGCGAAAAACTGAAATCCGGACCAAGGTACACTACCTTCCCCTACTCTCTGGGGGCGTTTAATGCCCCACCCACTGAAGCCCACTATTTAAAAAAACATTTTTATTGAAGAAATCATTGTAAATGAAAGTCCTCTTCTTCGCAAAGTATGAAGATAAAGTCGTTTTGTACAATTCCTTTACATAAAGTTATGTGCTGTGCCCACTTTTAAGGGGCGTTTTTTTTAGAAAAACTTTTTTTCATTAAAATCCTGTAATTGTTGTATAACAAAATATTTAGGCCGTTCTCAACAACTTAACCAGGCTTCGACTTTTGCCCCGCCCGCTTTATGCGGGAAAGGAGTAGGAATATGGTAACCAACAGTTAGCCCAAGTGGACTATAGCCCTTCCATATGTTATATATTTATACTTTTGTTGATTTTTTGATGCTGTCCTTTGCGTCCTGCATTCAATGGTGGTTTCTTTTCATTTTTTGTGTCTTATATAGTTGGGCTGTTGTATCACGTGATGAATAGTTGATCTACTAGCTTCTTCTCTAGTTTCTGCCTTGATTTTACTTGCGAAAAGTTTTGAATCTGAAGCAGCTCTCAGTATCGTCCGTCGATCCTGACTTTGTGTTGCCTTGCTGTCTCTTCCTTTCCAATTTGTTCATAATTCTCAGGATCCTAAAGATAGCTTTGAACAACAGTTGGTCGTCTTCCAATCTTACCTAACCTAACCTATATATATAATAAAATCACAAGAAAAGGTAATTGACAAAAAAAGACAGTTCCGTATTAAAAAGGTGCCGGGAAATAACTTCACTTCACAATATTTCACATGGGCAATAACTTCACCTCCAGTGGAAAATAACTTCACTTTTTTTTGTGAAGTTATTGCCCACAATAGGTGAGCAATATCTTTACTTTTTGTGGGAAATAATTTCTCTTAACATTTTATGGTAATTCAAGAACCGTACCTCGCACCTACTCCAAATCAAACAGTGACCCCAAGCAAGGGGGTTGCAGGGGGCAGCTTGCCCCCCATAGGCAGTGCACTGTTAATGGAATCTACTTGCGATTTCGCAACTAATCCCATAAACAGTGGAATGCATATGGGGGGCCATGCTGCCCAGCTGCAACCCCCCTTCTAGGGGTCACTGTTTGATTTGGAGTAGATGCAAGTGCAAATTGTTGAAAACACAAATTCTCAAATTATAGATGGAAAATAACTTCACAAAATTTACGGTGGAGTAATTGCTTACCTTCAGTGGGTAATAACTTTACAAAAAAAGTAGTCTGGGTGCGACCCGCAAGGTCCACACGACTAACTTCCCAGTTGGAAAAAAAATATAAATATTAATTTTTTAATTAATTATTATTATTTGTTTTATTATTAGTATTATTATGATTATGATTATTATTATCCGTAATAGAAATTCTGGAAGAAGACGGCAACCCCCCTGCCTCGTCGTCCTCTTCCATCTACTCTGCCTCTTCCACCTCCTCTTCCTCTTTCTTACCCAGCCACCACCTCCGCCCCTGGTACATCTTTTTTAAGAGGTGGCCCTGATTCCGGGGCCTCTTTTTTATCACTTTTAGGGGTGTGGTGGCTAAAACCATTTCTTCCCCCAGCTGTAATAATAATAAATAGTACAAATCATCAATTTCAAAATTCAGCTAGTTTTTTTACTTATTTATTTACTAACAAAAAACGGCTAGACCGATTTTGCTGGAAACGTAACCAGTTCTGAGTTACATAAGTTACATGAGTTACGCTTCGAATAAACCCATGTTTCATTTCAATCGAGCGAGCTGGTTAGTTTCAACCGAGTAGGTTGGTTAGTTCCTGCCAAGTAAGCTCCATTTCAACCAAGTGAGGTCGTTTGTTTCAACTGAGTAGATTCGTTACTTTCAATCAAGTGAGTTGGTTAATTTCAACAGAGAGAGTTGGTTAAATTCAACTTATTGAATTGGTAAGGTTCAAACGAGTGAGTTCGTTAATTTCAATCGAGCAAGCTGGTTAGTTTCAACCGAGTAGGTTGCTGAGTTCCTGCCAAGTAAGCTCGTTAATTTCAACCAAGGGAGTTGGTTTGTTTCAACCGAGTAGATTGGTTACTTTCAATCAAGTGAGTTGGTTAATTTCAACAGAGTGAGCTGGTTAAATTCAACCAATTGAATTGGTCAGTTTCAAACGAGTGAGTTCGTTAATTTCAACTGAGTGAGTTGGTTAGTTTCAACTGACTAGGTTGATTAAATTCAACTAAGTGAGTTTAAATTTGTTGTTGAAATTTACCTAGAATACTTATTAATAACCTTTACTTGTATTTTTGTTGAAAACAACTTATTTAGCTGAATTTTTTTTTTTGTTTCTTTTAACCGGGGAGTCTTGGGGGGGGGGGGGGGGGGGGTTGATGAATCTGTTAAAAATAACCAATTTGCCTTAACCAACTTGACTTTATTTCATTTTATCAACTTACTCAGTAAGAGCTATTTTAACAGTATCACTTAGTTTTTATCAAAAATTGGTTTTAACTAACACATTTTTCTGCGTGCATCGGACGTAGGTGTCTGAACCTCCTCTCTGCTTAAGCGCCACCGCATATTTTGCGAAAAGTCATCGAAAATATTTCGAATGTCGGATGCTGAATACTGTGTTCCCAAAGCCTACTTTGAATATAAATAATATTAAATAAAAATCCACCATGATAACTCATAAGATATTATATGTTTTAAATAACAAAGAAAAAAGTAGTCCACACTATCAGATGTCTCACCCTTTACTATTAATGATTCTTGAACTTAGAAAATAAAGTGTCCCATATTTCTTGGAAGCTTATCATAACCATTCATTGAAATCATCAACCTTACTGTACAATATTGGCATCAATTGTTCGTCTTATACACATTTTTCGATGTATGTACATAACTATGTATGACAGCCAATTTAATTAGCTTGTAAGCAAATTGCTGTCATTTGCTTGGCCACATTTGTCATATCCCACAAGGCAATTGAAGTCTGCAAGACAATTGAAGCCCACAACAATATCAGAGACAATAACTTTCCAAATTGCCCCGAAAAACAACTCTTAACAATCGTATACTCCTATATGATTCCATAAAGAAGAATTTATTGTTCCGCTATGCCAAAAAGGCCAACTATCATCTTCCGCCAGTGTTTCGCCGCTATTCACTTAACGATATGGCCAAGACATGCCCATATTCGTTTTAATATTTGCCAAGACATGGACAACAAGCAACAACAAAGAAAAACATGCTTATTCAAAGAGCAAAATGATACTAATAACGCCAGTAAACTTTATAATATATGCAGTGAAAAATATGACAAGTCCTTCCCGAGGATGTGCCAAATAAATACAAAATGCAATGTGTGTAGGCAAGAGCCCGAACAGAGAGTTGCTAGTCACATCTTAAGATCTTATCCCTTTCATTATTTTTTCATAATTTCGTTGCAAGGATAATGGATGATTATGTTTATTAGTTTCCGACCATCTTCATTAAAATATGAAGCACTATTATCTTCCTCATGTGGACGGCATGGCTGCTTATCGTTCATCCATTTGAAAGAGGAAACAATACGTAGGAATAAAAAATAGAGCAAACAAAATCTTAACATGTTTCCTTAGACAGGGAGACGATGTGTATGTGCAAGTACTAGACAACTGTTTTTATGATAATAGAGCTCGATTATGTTTACAAAATATGGCAACAGGATGTTTCTTATATTTAGAGTTTACGGCATCAAACAATGGATATATTGTGTTTAGCTGGCGCATTTAAATAACAAAATGTCATTAAGGACGACTATTATTCCTGACAACTGTGCGATAGCAATTAAATAGAAAAGAGTGGGCAGAACAACGACAAGCTTGTCTAAAATAAATGCTTTGTGATTTGGGGCTTAGGGGACTCCTGAGATTAGAAAGTCAAAAGTCTATAAACGTCTGTCTGACCCCTTCAAGGAAAAGTTCCATGTGTACTGTCGTTCCTTAAAGAAACATACTTGACTTCAGTTCTGGTCATATGTCATCATATTTTTGGAGAGTTAGCAGTTTAAGCTTCTGTTTATTATAAACGCCGCGCTCAGACTAGAATATGTTCCCAGACAATGGAAACTCGCCGAAGTCATAATGGTTCTTAGCCCGGAAAACTGCCGAATGAAAAAACGTCTTATAGCCCAATTTTGCTTCTTTCAATTATATCCAAAGTGTTCGTGAGAATATTGATTAGGCGAATACAGCCGGTAATAGAAGAAAAGCATCTCATTCCGGATCATCAATTTGGTTTCAAAAGCAAGTGTTCTGCAGTCGTGTGTGGAATAACACATGTAATCGAAAAACCTCTTTAAGAAAAAAGGATTTGTTCAAGCGTATTCCTTGACGACGCTCAAGCCTTTGACTAGGTCTGGCATGAAGGCTTAAAGTTTAAATTACGACAAGTTCTGCCGGTGTACCTATATAAAATTTTGGAGAATTACCTAACTGATAAATTATTCCGCGTCAAATGTGGAAACGAATATTCAGATTTTAAGGAAATATTGGCTGGGGTGCCGCAAGGAAGCGTCCTTGGCCCAGTGTTTTACTTATTATACACAAGTAATATACCACACATAGAAGGCACTGAGCTAGCTTCATTTGCTGATGGTACTGCTATCCTGGCAGTAGGAAAAACGATCGAAGAGACTATGGAAAACTGCAAGAAGCTCTGGATAGAGTACATTAATGGACTAAACTTTGGCGAATAGCACTGAACAAGACCAAATCTGTTCTTTTCAAACTCGGTTCAAATTGTGTTTGGAAACGAGGCTAAGTATCTTGGAATGCAAAGAACAAGAAAATAAACATAGTATGTACTGGTTAATCGGAAAATATTCCGAGCTTAATATAGAGAATAAACTGCTTTTATATAAGGAAGTGCTAAAACCAGTTTGAATATATGGTATACAACTCTGGGGTTCTACTTTAAGTAACATTAATATTTTACAAACTTTTGAAAACAAAATGCTAAGGGGTATTGTTAACGCGCCTTGGTTTTTTTTTTATAATATGCGCGCACTAAAGGGATTTGTTGGGACCCTTATAATGTATTAGCTACACAGCGCGGGCGTTAAGGAAATTAGGGTGAGAGGAAAACGAGAGATGCCGATGCACGTTGGTTTTGAATGTCTGTAGGTTATAATTTGTAGGAAAAATGGAGCGGGGAAGAGCATTCCACATTCGTGTTGTACGGCTGAGGAAAGATTCTTTAAACTTCACTGTACGTCCGAACACAGGCTTGAGGGTGAACTGATGAGCATTCCTTGCATGGCGGGTATTGCGGTTGAAATGTTCAAGGGGAGGAATGCAACTGGCTATTTCGTTTGAGCACTTATGGTGGAAATAACGATAAAATAACGACAGGCAGGAGACATTACGACGATGACTAAGAGAGTCAATCGATCTCGCGATGTCTCGGTCGCCAATGAGTTTTATCGCGCGTTGTTGGATCCTGTCAAGTAATTCCAAATAAGTTATTGGTGCACCGGACCAAATATGAGCGTTATAAATTGTAGCCAGATCAGAAGGGGTGAAATATTTCTTACAACGCTTAAGGAAGCCTAGACATTTCGCGGCATTCTTGGCGACACCGAATATTTGGTCATTCCAACGAAGTTTGTCATTAACACACATACCGAGAATGGAAAGTCTTTCGGTTTCAGCGATGTAAGTGCCATTCATAGATAATGGCAGTGTGTGTGGGTTTTGCTTTAATGACAGGAGACAGCATTGAGTTTTGGAAGCATTAAATTCCACTCTATTGGTTTTACCCCACTGAGTTATGCTGTTAAGATAGGAATTTAATGAGCTTAACATACGTTGCCGTTCCAGTTCCACACCCGAAGATGAGGGGCGTGACCCAAGAAACGAATATGAGAAGCTGAGTATACTGTCATCAGCAAAGGAATGGATTGGATTGGAAGTAACAGACAATAGATCATTTATAAAAATGAGAAAGAGAGTCGGGGACAGAACAGAGCCTTTTTTTTATAATTTGCTTACGCTAAAGGGATTTTTTTCTGTTGATACAGTACCCTTATAATGCTAAGAACACAGTGTAAGCTACTTGGTATTAGAAAGAATAGAGAGATAGGAAAGAAGTGTTTGGGTGCAGTTGTAGGGTTTTTCTCTACGGGTGGTGTCTAGGGAGATTACGATTTCATGTATTCGGTATAAAGTAATGGACAGCCTTGGGGGACACCAGCATTTATTTGGTGAGTTGCAGACTTGAAACCGTCCAAAACAACTTGAATTGAACGGTCCGAAAGGTAATTTCTAATCCATCGAAGAAGAGTATCATCGATACCAAATGCACGCATTTTCGACAAGAGAGCTTGATGCCAAACTCTGTCAAATGCCTTTGAAATATCAAGCACAACGATCTTACTTTCACCATTTTGATGAAGAGATTGGTTCCACTTTTCGGTTAGATATGTCATCAAATCACCAGTGGACCTGTTGCTACGAAAACCATACTGCCGGTTATTAAGAAGTTTTCGCGATTCAAGATATTTCATTAGCTGACGGTTTATCAGCGTTTCCATGACCTTAGAAAGAAGGGACGTAAGTGCAATTGGTCGGTAGGAGGAGGGAGAAGAAGATTCGCCTTTTTTTGGTACAGGCTGGACAAATGCTGTTTTCCATCTTCCCGGAAAGAGTCCTGAAGAATAGGACAGATGGAAAAGCTTACGCAATGGTTTTGCCAGCGAAGAAGAACACCTCTTCAGAACGATAGTGGAAATACCATCTGGACCAGCGGATTTGTGAACGTCAAGATCTTGAAGTACTCTAGCCACCGTACGAGTGCGAAAGTGGATTGGTCCCATGGAGAATTCTACGCGCTCGAGTACAGGGGGAGACAAAGCACAATCTGGGAGCGTTGAGCTGACTGCAAAGTGAGCAGCAAGCAGATTGGCCTTGTCTATAGAGCTGACAGCTGGAATGCCATTGTAAATGAGTGTCGTGACAGATGATGAGGTCGAATTCTTGATATTTTTAACAAATGACCAAAAGTTGTTACTACCCGTGGGACTTTGTAGTATTTTTTGCCTCAACTTTTGGTCATATGAGAATTTGACACGATTAATGTGGGCATTGCAGTCATTTCTGGCTCGTTTAAACTGTTTACGGCTTTCCTCAGATGGGTTGGCTTTGAATAGCCGAAAACTTACCTCTTTTAACCTGATAGCCTCTTTGCAGCTCGAGTCACACTACGCGTTAACCTTGGGTTTGATACTTTTAATCCTGTTAGGGATAAAAGATTTCATGCCCAGGTGAATTATGTTTGTGATCATATCAGCAGCAGCATCCACGTCGCTGTCGAGGAAGCACAGCGACCAGTTAAAACTCTTAAAGAAACCGTTTAGTTTTTCCCAATTGGCTTTCTCGTATCGCCATACGGTTCTTTTTGGAGTTTGTTCTTTAACTATGTGGTTGGAGTACGAGAAATTCGCTGATATGATACAATGGTCTGACGAACCTAGAGGCGATAATACGTTCAAAACGTATTTATCGGGGTGAGAGGTAAGAAACAAGTCCAAAATGTTGGCAGTTTGGCTGCTAATGTCCGGTATTCGTGTCGGCTCATTTACAAGCTGAGTCAGGTTATTTACCTCAGCGAAGATCTCGACGTACCTTCCTTCGGGTATTGTCTGCCCAGAATGTCGAAGCCAGCCTGAATTGTGTATATTGATATATTGATACCGCGATGGGGAAAGAATAATGGCACTAAATTGTACCCAGGTAGACTAAACTCTGTTAAATCAGAGCCAACGCTAACCTGGGTTTCACTAAGTGTCAAAACAGCTGGTTTGTTATGAAAAACATGGGCGTATACTGAAAAAAAATTGTTCCTCAACCCACATCAAAAATAGCGATATCCACAGAGATCTCGGCATTAAAACAATAGAAGAAATCAAAAACTATGCGAGAAAGCATAAAATTCGACTAGAAAGTCGCGTAAATATTACAGTCCTCCAAGTTTTGGATGAAAGAAATTTACTACGCCATCTACAAAGAACCAAACCTTTAGACTTATATATTGCTCCGCTATGCTATATATTATAACCGCGTCTAAACTGCGGAGTTAGCAAGAACTACAGATGGGAAGGTAGCTGCAAAACGTTCTTATTTCGTGAAGTAGGTTGTAGTTAATAATTCAAAACAAATAAGATATGAAAGACAAATTGCTGATTGGTCTATCGACTAGGTGCAACAATTGGAAGGCTAACCCCTCCCCGCTCCGTGATGAAATGCCAAGTCGGCCGTACCGCAGGGAAATCGGGAAGGAGAGAGAAGGGGTTCCGGGTAAAAATTACACACTGTTACTCAGTATGGATCAGTTTCATCTTTTGAAGATTACCAACTCCCAGCGTAAAAAAAATTAACACTAAATAAAATAAGCAAAATTATGATAAGTCCATAACGGAAGTTTTACTCCGCTTTGTCTATGCCATGCTAAAATGTACGCATTTTTTCGGTTTATTTGAATAGTCGCACCTGCAAAAGTAGAAAAACAGCAAATCACCATATTTTTCTTTAATTTTTTTTTTTATTGATTGCAATCGATTATGTGTTATTTAAATAATGTGTGCTGCCTCCACCATTGGATATAACCTCACAAATTCTATTTTTCATAGGGTCATATAAACTTTTAAGGTAATTCAAAGAAATGTTGGCTTAAGTGATGGGGTAGGTGGGGGTGTTTCCTCAGAAAGACTAATGCCCCTATTGTATAACACAACTCAACTTTCACACAACCAAACTAATTTTTCGTATTATGCAAGACAACCTTTTTCAGTTGTAATCGTGAATACAGTTGCATACTTTTAGATGTGAGTAACAAATACAAAATGTACCCTTTGACGTTCATATGAAATTTCTCTGGTTGCCAAAGAAATACTTGAAGTGGGTTTTGTGAACAAACATTTTTAAAAATTAATTAAAACATAGGGACGGGCTACAGTCCGCTTGGGCGAACTGTTGGATACCCTATTCTTATTTCAATCCCTCATAAGTGGGCGTGACAAAAGTCTAAGTATGGTTGAATTGTTAAGAACGCTCTACACATTTTGTTATACAACATTTAAAGGATTTTATCAAAAAACGAAGCTTTTGTAAAAAAAACGCTCCCTAGGTCAAACTTTGGTTTTTCAATAAAATTATTTTATTTATTTGTGGGCGTGTCAGTAAGCGGATTTAAAAAACATTAACACATGAGCATGAAGGGCCCCTAGAGAGTATATATTATAAATTTCGGCTGAAATTTTGGTTTTTCAATAAAATTGTTTTATTTAATTGTGGTCGTGTCAGTGAGTGGATTTGGAAAATTTTATCTCCCGAGCAGTTTTAGAAGTCATGGATCATATACAAAATTTCAGCTTTCTAGCTCAAAATTCGATTTTTTCGAAAAATTGGTTTTTTGTGTTTGTGGGCGTGTCTATGGTCGGATTTCAAAAATTCGTAAACTTGATTATTTCGGAACCCTAGAGAGGTTAAAATATGGTTAAAATTTCAGCTCTCTAGGCCCAGTTTAAAGGCCTAATTTTTGCCGATAGACGGACGGACATGGCTAGATCGACATTACTATCGATGCTGATTATAAATATAGTAACTTTTAGGGGTCTACGGGCAATATTAAGGTATGTTACAAGCTATGCGTCAAAATTAATAAACCCTTAGAATAGGGTATAAACAGGATGGAAAGCAGTTTTGATTTGTTTTTTGACGACAACAGGTTTTTGGGTTGTTTTTGTATAGCTTCTAGCCTTTGCTCTTCAGCTGTTGGCTCTTTTTTATCGATGGGATCATGGTTCTCGAACAGGTTCTTGTAGAACTGATGTTGGTAAAATATTTTCTACGTCACGAAATTCCAGATCTTCTTCCACGTGCGATTGAACTCTTGTTCCGAAGAGCATTCCTTCTGGGTTTGCTGCTCTTTCCAGATCAAGCAATGCGCAAACACTTTGCTCCAAAGGCCTTAAACTTTTCTCGTACGATGGTCCTCCTCCCGTCGTTTTTATATTGGCTTTATTATTAGCCATTTTACGTTTTAAATATCCTTTATAATGGATCCATACCTAAAGTATGTATAGTCGTGTGCATGAGAATACCGCACAACTGACATTTTTTCCAAAACGCAGGTTTTGATGAAAACGTGATCTAGGTGTCAAAGCGCAAATTTTCAGAAATATTCAGAGTGGTGACATCTACTTTTGGGTGTTTTAAACCAGTTTGAAATACAGCACAACTTCACCCATACATTTTTTTTGTGAAACATAGCGCATCTGCATTTTCTGCCTAAGTTGGCTGTCATTCAGTTGTTATTTTTTTAAATCTCTTCCAACGGTTCCCTCTCATTTCTGCAGAAGGTCTTCCGCAAAGCAGTACTTGCAACCAACAATAACATCGATAAGTGAAGTTTATTACTTATACACAGCAAAGTGCAATGAAAACAAAGACCTGATCATATCCAAGAGGTATTTTTATCAAGACTTTCGAAGACAGAATATTGGAATTTTTACTCCCAAAAAAGAGCAGTGCGATCTCTGTGTGCTCATAAAAATGGAAACATTCTTGATGAGGAATACATTTCTCATATGGAATCAAAGCAGAAAGCATTAAATATGTTTTGCACGGATTTTCAAACCGTGAAGCTATGTCCAGCACTCAAAGCCAGTTCATTGTATTTTAAAACAAAATTAACTGTTCATAACTGTACAGTTTATGACTTAGCTAGGAAAAAAGTAAAGTGCTTTTGGTTCGATGAAACAAACGCAGATTTGACTGCTTCAACATTTACTAGTTTACTAGTCAAGTTTTTTACAGATATTTTGAAAGAATCAAAGCTGCCAATAATTTTGTACAGCGATGGATGTACATACCAAAACAGGAACGTTGTTCTATCTAACGCTTTACTGGGTTTGGCCATGAGCTATGAAACACAAATAACTCAAATATTTTTGACGAAAGGTCATACACAAATGGAGTGCGACAGTGTTCATAGCGTCGTATACTTACCATCGCAGTACATAACCCTGACCAAAGATGCCTGAACACAACCTTTTCCATACAAAGCCGAAAATATAGATTTTTCTCCAATATTGGATTATACGCAAAAGTCTGACTTTATCTATAAAACAATAAGACCAGGTAGAATTGCTGGGGATGAAACAGTAACTTGCCTTAAAGTTTTATTGTATGATCCATCAGGAAAAATATTTCACCGAAATGCGTTAAAAAGTGAAGTTAATTATCCCCGCTTCCATATCGCATTGCAATTGCCGAGTCAAATTTTAAACACCTTCAGCAAATAAAACCAGTTATTCATTTCTATGATCCACTGACATTTACTACAAAGAAAAAATGATTTGAAGTTTGGTCTTAACAACTTTTTCGAATGTCTTTTTATATTTAGTTCATTTAAGTAACGCATGCTAGTCAGCGCATAGCAAATGACTGAAAATGTTCCTTTCTAAGTTTTTTTTTATGTAACTGAAGAATTTTTAATTTTTTTTATACCATGAAGATGAATGAAGTCACAAAATAAAAAAAAGGTAATAGTAACTCCGCTGAAATACTGCACATCTTCAAAAAAAAAAACAAAATGTTAAACTTGCAATAACGCACAACTGCCTTTTTTATTAAATTTAATTTTTTTACTGAAATTACTTAATAAACATGTTTCTGAGCTAAAAATATTATTGACGTGTTTTTTATTTTAGTTCTAATTATTTTTTTTATTATTTAAAACAGTTTTTTGTGTCTCCTGAACAATTTTCAAAATGTCAGTTGTGCGGTATTCTCATACACACGACAATTTAAAAAAAATGTATATTCTAATGTGAACAAGCTTATTTAGGTTTTTGTTTATAAAATACAAACCCGTTGCCATTCTTGTGCTGTTCTTTTGGGCGGCCCCATGCTGTTCAGCTCAACTGCAATTTTCTGCCAGCGTTCTTTAGTCTTGGTTTTACTGGTTTTACTGGAACCAAATTGCCCTTTACCAGTACCTAGCCAAGTCTGGTTGCTGCTCAAGCATTGAAAACATTTTTTTCGAATTGATGAGGGTGCGTTACTTTTAACCAATATTAGTATTGTATTATTTTATTACATTATTAATATTATTATTGTGTTAATTTATCAGTCATACTTACGTTGCATACAACTCCTAGGCAACCACCGCCATCTTGGTTGTCTGTTTACAGTCAACTTTTCGTCTAAGGTTGTGTTTGGCAATACCGAATTTTGAATTACAAACAAGAGACAACTCAACTGTATCCAAAGTTGTCTTACACAATAGGGGCCTAAATATTAGTCTCTCTTTCCGTCTTCCTGATCATTGTAGCGTATTCCAGGAGGAAATCATGGCGATTAAGGAAGTCTTGTCGTGGCTGAAGAGAAATGTGATATCCACTAAGGACATCCGTATATTCTCGGACGGTCAAGCCGTGCTAAAGCCCCTGGACTCAGTCTATTCAAACTCCATCGTAGCCATAGACTGCCGTTCATCACTTGAGGAGATGGCAGAGCAGTTCAATATTCACCTCTCTTGGGTGCCGGCCGGGGCATAGAGACATCCCAGGAAATTGTAGGGCAGATGAACTCGCCAAAAAAGGAAGCGCGGTTACATTCCCACAAATCCCACATATAGAATTGTAAATCCACTGAAGACAAAGTCTTCATAAACATTGTATTGTATAAAATGTAACAACCCCCACATTAATCGGCGCAGGGACATAAGTCCCGAAGACATAAGTCCCGAATTTTAATCGTTGAAAATGGGACACAAGTCCCGAATGAAACAAACAGTTGGAAATATTTTATATTTTATTAACGTTCATAAATTGATAGGTAAAATATAATTTTGTCACTTTCGCTGTCACTGTATTATGTCACTTTCAGAAAGCGTCATAAGGCCAAATCCGGAAAGTGACATAAAGCCAAATTTTCGAAACCGTACCTCGCACCTACTCCAAATCAAACAGTAACCCCAAGCAGGGGGGTTGCAGGGAGGCAACATGCCCCCCCCCATTGTACTGTTTATGCAATCTACTTTCGATTTCGCAACTAATCCCATAAACAGTGCAATGTATATGGGGGGGGGGGGGCGTGCTGCCCCCCTGCAACCCCCCTGCATTGGGTCACTGTTTGATTTGGGGTAGGTGCGAGTGCAAATTGTTGAAAGCAGCACCAAGCGAAAGTGTCATAAAGCCAAATTGGCCTTGTGACGCTTTTCCAATGTGTCATAATACCAAATGCTAAAATTTGGCCTTATGTCACTTTCACAATGCGACATAAGGCCAAATTTCAAAATTTGCTGTTATGACGCTTGGGGTTATGTCACGGCACCGTTTTACCGTTAAGTCTCATAACATAATTGTAAGCAAACATATCGATAATAGTTGCACATTTGTGCACAACAAAGTGGTTTGGTCTTCTTTCCATTAGTTTTTTGGTATTATTTCGTTTTGCATGACGAAATAAAGCCAAATTGGCTCTATTTCGCTTTCGAAAGCGAAATGATGCCAAATTTGGAATTTGGCCTTATTTCGTTTGGCTTTATTTCACGTCACCGATAACGAAACCGATTTGACTATTTGCTGTAGCATTTGGAGTGGTCTTCTTAATTTCTCTTAGGCGTATATTTAGGAAATGTATAGTAGGACATAAGTCCCGAATTTAATTTTTCTAAGTGGGTCATAAGGCCCTAATTGATTTCGGGACCTATGTCTTCGGGACTTATATCCCTGCGCCACATTAATCCACTGAAGACAAAGTCTTCATAAACAAAGCTATAAATTGTAATCTGATACAAGACATAAATAATGGCAGTGCCAACTTCATTTGTTGACACAAGTGTACATCTTAAGTATGTATAATAAGAGCAAGATCTTTCTTGCATAGAAAACTAAGCAACTACAATGTATGATAATAGCAAGATCTTTCTTGCATAAGCTAATTAACTACTATGTCTTGAATCAGAAGTAATAAAGATGAAATAAACGATCTTCAATCGAACTGCCGACCTAAGCAGATAAATCACTATATAAAGGGTTTCTTTCTCATGTTAGATTTAGTTCTTATTCGTAGTTCTAGTTCTTCGTACAGCTGAAGATTTCCCCCCACCCAGGGTAAGGTATCTGATGCTTCTTATAAATTAATTATTGGCAAAATAAAACTTGTGTTTCATTTAGTAAAAGAAGTTGCGTTCTCCAAAGAGAACAAACAAATATTTTTTTTTAATAAATAGATTCCACGATCTAAAATTGCGCATTACCTCTTCTACCTGATAAAGGTTTTCTAGGTATGCCTATCGCTGCTTGTAAACTTATATTTAAGCTATCCGCAATCGAGAGTACAAACCTTAGGTGGACAGGTAGTAATACATGCATGTCTAGCGACTAAGCATATCTGGCCAAAGCTGGATCTGCGACGCTCCATGGGTTTGATCCCACTTAACCGACTACACATTGGCTCTGTTATAGGTGCCATAACATGTCACTGTCTAATAGGCAAGCACGCATCATTGGCGTCTATAATGACTTCTGTAGAAGCTGCAGAGACAAGGAGGAGGAGGAGACTACACTTCACCTCCTCTGTACATGTCCTGCTCTCCCCCATAAAGGGAGAGGCTCTCTATCTAGGAGCCTTCTTCTTTCATGAACTCAGTGACTTAGCTAACACAGATGTTAGAAGCGCTTCATTAGAAGCTCCAAATGGTTTAGCGAGTAGAGGTTCGATCCACGTGGTATCACAACGGACCTCATTGATCTAAGTGTTGCATACATAAATATGCCTACCTTTACTATAATTCAAATATGACTCTATTGTATCCTAATTACCTATCCTATCTTACGTTCATATACTTCTTCCCACATCGCATATTTTTTTGCATACGCAAATCTTCCCACGATGCAATAATTTTATATCGTGTCTTATTCGCATATCTCGCTCTATCATAATCCAAATTACCCGCATACGTGGGTCTGTCTACCTTTTATCCATCCTAATTCAAATTACCTGAGTGAACTGGTCACTGCCAGCGTTCTCAAAGGTATCACCTATCACCTTCAGCGTACGGTCACAAAATTATTTTCGTAGGCAGGGCAGACAATTATAACCAGAGAGTCGATCGTCACCCGTTAGCAAATAAGCATCTAAAAATTAACCAAACAACAAATATCTAAACAATAAAACTAAATTGGAAGCAAACCAAATTAACTGTGCAAAGTGTTCGAGGAATTCTAATAAAAGTGAATTGAGTGTTTAAAGGATATCTGTTTCTTTTTCTTCGTAAAGAAATTTTCACCGAAAGTAGACATTTCTCGGTGTTCTAACATTTGCCAAGACGCTGTAGTAAAACAATTAGAAACAATTGTATTTACAACTGCATTGAAAATTCGCCATCAAAGACAATAAACTCACACCGATCCAGGTTACACAGGAAGTGTAACAAATTGAAGTGTAACATAAGTGTGTTGCCTATTAGCTGGCAGCCACCTTAACCTAACCTAACCTGGCCCAAGCTTTAATTGCCGCAATCAGCTCTTGATATTGCTTACCTCCTATAAAAATTCCACACACTAGCCATCCTCAAACATTCTCAATAACATTAAGATCAGGCGATCATGGCGTCCACGGCAATATTTGAATGTTGTCACTATCAATCCATTCCTTAACAACGCGAGAATTGTGTAAAGGCGCATTATATTGCTGGAATACCCATGGAATGGGTCCAAAAAGCTCCCTTATTGCCGGAAAAGCTGCTTCCAGAAGAACCTTCTAGGAAACACCTGTCATTTTGTTGGAAACGATTACCAATTCAAAAGCCCCATAACCATTACTCCTCCTCGTCTTGAGTGATGACGGTTAGGTTAGGTTAGGTTTAGGTGGCTGTCGGCAGAAGCCGGCACACTTGGACCAATTTAGGTCCATTGTGATACCACGTATAATTATCTACCTCAACTCTGTAGATGGGACTGGTCAACGACACGCGGTTGTTCTCAAACGGTCCCCCATCTACGAGAACCGATTAACTCGACGTGGTATGGTCGTTGGTTTGAGTGATGACGGTAAAAAAACATTTATTCTTCCCGGAGATCATGAAAGTAATAGTTGTAGCAATCAGGATCATCCAAGTTAAAATTTGTTTCGTCTGAAAAGACAACTTTGCTCCAATTTCTTGAGACAGCTCCAATGTCATGTGATTCCTTGCAAATTCAGGCGCTGTTGCTGGCGTGCGCGATTAGGCGGTGGTTTTGTTGTAGTGTTTTAAGCTCTTAGTATGAACCACTCTCAATATCACGACGCACAGTGGATTTGTTGCAAGAAACCCCACCAAAATCTTTTATTTTGTTTGTGGATTGAGCGGAATTAGAACCTAGTTTTTGAATTCTCCGCTTGTCTTGAGGCATTGTGTTCACTTCGACCAATTTTAAGGGCTAATTTGAAAAGCTCTCCAAAAGGTAAGCTTCACACAGGTTGGATATAGCCACACATCAAATGCTCTACAACCACTACAACATAGGTCACACGAGTCGTGGTAACAAAAAGGCACAATAAGTGCTAATTGGGTTCAAGCCGAACCGCCACTTCTACCTACCTACCTAGGTAAGCTTCAACTTTAGCCCTTTCTTCCGAATTCACCCCTTTTTTCTGTTCATTTTAATAAAGTTTGTTAAAAAACACTTGTCATACTTCCAAATTAAATTTTAACTGGTCTTTGTCCGAACACTTGTTGCTAACTTAACAATTTAACCGGTGCGACTATTCAATTAAAACGAACTGAATTTAGTCATCGCAACGAAGGTTGTCATCCATACCGAGAATGGAAAGCCTTTCGGTTTCAGTGATGCAAGGGATTCATGGATAATGACAGATTGAATGGGTTTTGCTTATCCCATCCATACAACGGAATGCCTCATCTGTTTGCTGCTAAATTTATTCTGCCATCTATCCACCGCTACAAAACTCGTTGAAAATGTATCAACTACGCAGCGCTAGTTTGTAGTCTTTGATGAAGTTTTTTTTTTTAAATGCAATTAAAACATTTCAGTAACTTCTCTTAACCACAACCCCTTCCTGTGCGGAATAAAAAAGAACTTCGTTTGACAAGAGAAATAAATTAAAACATCACCCACGTCGTCCTTTTCCAAAATAGAAAAAAAAACGCTATTCCTTCCTAACATGATGGCTTGTAACGCAAATTACATTTTTGTATTCCTTCTCGAAAAAAAACGCCCTAATGAACTTTTGTGGCTACTCGTCCATCTCATCCCTTGTCAAAATTTAAGAAACTGTGAAAAAATTAAAACACAAATGACTGGGTGACGGGGTCCTTTGATAACCCATACTAAACTGCGATATAATTTTTTTTCTCTCCCTGCACAAGAACCGTTAAAAATTTTGAATACCAATAAAAATTAAATTATATTAATATTCAAAAAATGTGTCATCGTCATCATCATCATCTGCGGGAAAAAGGACATCTTTGTCATTGTCACTTGCAGTAGCATCGAAGGGAATAATTATTCACAGTTTAATTAGTGTAAAACAATAATAATGACTTTCCTTCCAAGGAATGGGAGGTGAGTTTTCGAAAAAAAATAATGTTCATTGGCCTGAGGATTGGCATTAGCGAAAAAATCATTTCTGCATATTAATGATGCTCAAAAATTAATCATGATTGACCTGACTCCTTTGATGTCTTGGAAATTAGTCCCAGGCATGTGCCTCGCATTAGTGAAAACCGTGGAGGTTCCTCCTCTATTCAGGGGAATCGAGCCGGGGTCCCTAGAGAATGACACACTGCGTCATCTCGTCTGACAAGCCGACAGTTTTGCTTGACAAAATTCCTTCTCTTCCAACAATGTGATGATGTTTGCTTCGTCACTCATATGTTTATGCTATGTACGGGATGCAGCAGGATATTTATGATGACTTAATTCCCTTGGGGCAATTGACATTCAATTGTGCATGCGATAGTTGTCGTCGTCTCCGAATCTGTGCAATTTGCAAGTCCATATGCTATATGCATCAGTCAGTTCTCAATTCCCTGTGATGTACTCGTAGATACTTCGAAACAATCAGCCTAGTACAACTTATGAGACCTCGATGCAGTTTGTTTTGATTAATTTTCTGCTTATCGACTTCCGTCGTTCGTAGATGTTTGACATGCTGCGTGATGGTAAATATCCGGTGACTCCTTTGAGAAATGCCTCGAAGGCAGATTGCATTTTAGAAAAGTGCCGACATTGTGTTGCTATCTTAGACAATGTGTCCAATGGAAATGTTGCAGATTATTATATGCCTATTAAAATTGGTTATTTGGTTAAAAATTGTTATGAATTACATTTTACGCAAACCACCTCACTACTCTTCTTTATAATTCCGCTTTAATTGACATAATTCCCAGTGCTCCAATCGTGCACCCAAATGACACTCCCGCAAGCGGAAATAAGCAATTCCTCAACTCCGGTAAGTGCCTTGTCGCGTCTTTTTTGTTTGTTATCTGATTCAGACATTTCAACATAATCAAAAGTTCATAAAATGCTACCCTCAAGGACAGCGGGGTGGAGCAAGCCACGAGTAAAAACATATTTCACCTTGGTTGTCGGTTGGCGGTTGGCTATGGTTGTCTGGGTTGTCGCACGTAAAAGAGCAGCAACCTTGGTTTGGGTGACCAAACTTAAGACATGATATTATATATTTTCCTCAATTGCGTTCGTTATTTCCATTCGAATTCGTTTCATTTCAAAATCACAGGACTCCTGTTCCATCGGTCGTATAAATTACCCAACCTTAAGAAGGTACAATGCTACCTACATATGTATATCGGATGCGGCATCTTCTGAACGTATTTTTATTTCATCCTCCGGCGTGGTATCTTGACTGCCATTCCTAATTCCTCTGAGTCATTTCAAGGATACTGACTGCAGATGACTTGTGGTGTGAGAACTATCACGGTACAATCCTTGATAGCAAAAAGTAAACTGAGCGTATTTAATTTAATTTCGAGCTTCTTGATTTCACTTCGGCGAAGAAATGTTGCGCGTGTGGCTTTTGGATTTGCTTTCTGCTTGCAGGAGTTGAGGAGGGGTTGATTCTTTCTCATCTGCGTGCCAGCAATGTATACAAAAGTATTTAAATGCGATTTCAAGATGTTTGCTATTAATTCAGAAGATGGAATGTTAAACGAAAGAAGCTTAGTGTTGCCTTCCACCTTGATTCTGTTTGATTTCTTTTTATTCACGAAGGAAGGCGGCTTTTTATTCTCATCCATTACTGCCAGAGAAAGGAATACAAAAAAAAACACGTAAATTTGAAGGTAATAATGTTGCAATTTCAAGCGGAAGCGATTTTTCCCAACATCGCTGATGGAAGCTGGGGTGTGGGCCAATAATAAGTATATCTTCTGTAAGAAGACTGTTTGTTTTTGTTAGAAGGTTGTGCTATGATTAATATTTTACAGTATTTGTGCATTTGTTTTCAGTGAATCTCTTTACGCAAAGCCGAACGTGACGGGGAGAATCGTCCAAGAATTAATGTCAGGACGAAATCTTTCAATTTTCAATACGTATACTCTTGTGCTTGGGCCACCCACTCTGTTAAAATGTTATGTTCTGTTTTTTTTTAAATTAATATATGAAATTTCTTATTTTAACATTCTAACATTTAAGTTTTTTTGTATATTTTTTTATATATTTGAATACACCTTTTATTATTATTGGACATAGTCAAATCATTCATAATGAAATTCTTAGATCCTTAGCTTAACTTCTTTCTCTTCTTGTTATACCGTTTTTTAGGGTATATTTATTTTGATTTATAGCTTCAAACATAATTTAAATTTGCCCGTAGTCCCGTAAGTTACTATATTCTTGATCAGCATCGATAGTAATGTCGATTTAGCGATGTCCGCCCATCGGCAAAAATTAGGCCCTGAAACTCGAGCAAGAAAGCTGAAATTGTAACCATAAGACTCTCTAATAAAAAAAAAGTATTAGGCATTAACGACCCATACAGGGCCCTAAACCTAGCTTCTCCAACAATTTGCTTGTGCGAAGTGGAAGGGGCGTACAATTTTAAGCAGAATCCCAACGGCCAATGGAAAAAAAGTCACATATGTTACCTACAGGCGAATTAATAAACGCAAATTAAGGGTGAATTATCTTTAGTCATTCAATTATGTAAATGAGAAATCTTGATAACAAACTTTTTTTTGAAGTTAATTGACGTTGATAAATATGCAATCAACTAATTTACCGAAGTAGTTGAATTAACGAGTAATTAAGTTAAACTATAACCGACAGCATTTTTGACAACTGACAGCGAATAGTTGAACCCAATGGGATATTGGATGTGGTATCTCCATGGTTAGGTTAGGTTAGGTTTATGTGGCTGTCGGCAGAAACAGAAACACTTAGACCAATTAAGGTCCATTGTGATACCACGTATATTATCTACCTCAACTCTGTAGATGGGACTGGCCAACGACACGCGGTTGTTCTCAAACGGTCCCCCATCTACGTACTAACCGCGCCCAACGTCATTTAATTACGGTGATCTGACGAGAACCGATTAACTCGACGTGGTATGGTCGTTGGTTGGTATCTCCATACAATTTATTACTTAGCGATTGTTAATTTCCATACCGTTTATTACTTAACTACAATTAGCTAATGCATGATTGTTTATTAATGAGATCTGCAGTATCTTTTAATCCACATTGTAGTTAATGAATTAAAGGCAAATTAAGTAATTTTTATTAATTCGGCTGCTAATATCCAACGCGAATTTGGATCCGGAATTTCCTTTGGGTTTTCCGTTTTTTTTTCCTAAACGACCGCCAGTATTGAGACGAATAAAAAAGGATCATCCAAATCGGTAGAGCCGTCCTCTAGTTTTTGCGAGACTAATGCACGGGAATTGACTTCAATACAGTTTCCAAGTTAAGCAGGTACGGTAGGGAAGGGTGAGTAGAGGGGCGGGGGGGGGGGGGGGGGGGGGGGGTTAATGGGTACATCTGCGCAGCTACAAATAAGTTATGGCTCCTTAAACTCAAAATTATAAAAAAAAGTGTTCCATTTTTAGGGTTCCGTAGCCAAATGGAAAAAAACGGAACCCTTATAGATACGTCATGTCTGTCTGTCTGTCTGTCCGGAAATGTCACAGCCACTTTTTTCCGAAACTATATATGTATACTGTTGAAACTTGGTAAGTAGATGTATTCTGTGAACCATTAGGATTTTCTCACAAAAATAGAAAAAAAACAATAAATTTTGGAGGTTCCCAATACTTAGAACTGAAACTCAAAAAAAAACTTCCAAAATGGTAAAATGTTGGTCCCCCCCCCCCCTCTAACTTCTAAAATTAGGGAATGATAAAACTAAAAAAAAATATATGATGTACATTACCATGCAAACTTCCAACGAAAATTATTTTGAACGAGAAACAGCAAGTAGTTTTTTTTTCAATACGTCATAAATCGTAAACCGCAATTTACCTTTCATTCCATCAACTCAAATATAAAAAAAAAACATTTAATTTCATAAACATAAACCTTATGCGTTAGCCGTGAACCATTATATTCTAATAATAAATCTGTAATAGGTGCCTAGTAAATAATAATCCGACTCGCACTTGGCCGCTTTTTTACTTAAAATGCAATTTTTTCAGAACTTTTATTTTATAATTTTTTTTTTTTTAATTTTAAACCTTGAAAAATTCCTTAAAAATTATGAAGCAACTGTTTACGCACGATCAACAGAAGTTGTAGTAAAAGCCATTTTTTTGTTCTGACAAAAACGGACAAAAGAAGTTAGGTACCTGACTGACTGAATTACTTTTAAAATCTCTTAGATATTTTTGTGTGATCCTGAAAAGGACCCTTTTGGAACAGTTTATGGAATGTTTTTATCAATTATTCGAAGTGCCTTCCTTCTATTTGAGTACACAAAATCCAGGGTTGTTAGGTCCAGAATTGGGGCAAAATCGACCAATCCACCGTTCGTTAGAAGTATGGTTGACGAACGAAGTTACCCCCCTGCCCCCTGTGACCAGGTGCTCCATATTGTTGAAAGAACATCGAAAAAATAAGTGTTGTTTCAGAAGAGATGAGAAGAAGTTTGCTGTTCGTTAATCTGCCATCAGAAGTACTTAAACAAACCCGAAATTTTAAACGAAATGATAGTTTCAAGATGTTAAATGTGCCTAGGCTCACAGGAATGATAAAATTGCCTAGATGTGATTTCTCCCTTTAGTCGCATTCAACGAGATGCACTGTTTTTTGGTGGCTGATGTCATTTGCATAGCCCGTCTCTGCACGGGGAGCTTGGGTTGCTTTAAAATTTGTCAAAAATGTGGAAATGCGTTGGTCATATTAGTTTTTCTAAAGTCTTTGAGTTATTTACTCTGTTTCTTATACCCTATACTAATGATTTTTTTTTTTTATAATTAGCGTGCGCTAAAGGGATTTCTTTTTTCTGTAGTGACACAGTACCCTTATAGTGGAAACCACAGCGCAGGCATTTTGTTTGTTGCTGTAAGTAGCTTCCAGCAAATGATTCATTGCATATTTTTGGGTGATACTTACTGTATGAAAGAATAGAAGGATAGGAAAGATGTTTGGTGCGAAGGGATTTTTTCTCCACAGGTGGCGCCTAAATTGCTTTAGGGAGATATGTTTTTGTTGTGTGTATTCAATTTATAAAAATCATGTCCCTGGTCAGGATTCGAACGCACGACCTGCCAATCCCTTAGTGAATACACTACCATCGCACCATTGCAACCTAATGGTATTTTAATTGTGACTCATAGTTTGTAACATGCCTTAGTATTGCCGAAGACCCCTAATAGTAATGTCGATCTGGCCATGTCCGTCCGTCCGATCGGCAAAAATAAGGTCATAAAACTCGAGTTAGAAAGTTAAAATTTTGACCCATCTAGGGGCCCGGAATAATGAAGTGTACGATTTTTTTAAAATTAGAATTTTAAAAAAACCGTTATAATCAAAAAGTCAAAAATTGAACTAGGAAGCAGAAATTTGGAATACAAACTCTTTTGGGGCCTTTAATGCGCATGTTTAAAGATGTTTAAGATACGCCCATTGACACGCTCACTATTTAAAAAAAAAACCGTTCTATTGAGGAAATCATTGTAAATGAAAGTCCTATTCTTCGTAAAGTATGTAGATAAAGTCGTTTTGCACAATTCCTTTATGTAAAGTTTTCTGCCATGCCCGCTTTTAAGAGGCGTTTTTAAAAAAAAAAAAACTTTGTTTTTACGATAAACATGCCGATGCATGTCGGATTTTTTTTTTCGGATTCGGATTTATTCTTATTCTTATTCTTATTATTCTTATTTAACAAAATTGATATACTTAGTCTACCATAACAATGTTAAAACTAAGAATAGGTAGCGACATTTTTATTTAAAAAATATAAATAGTGATAATGTCACTTCACAGTCATGTTGTATAACAACATTTATGGATCGTTGTTAACAATTCACCCATACTTAGATTTTTGACGCGCCCACTTTATGAGGGATTGAAATAGGAATAGGGTATCCAACAGTTCACCTAAGCGGACTGTTACCTTTCTCTATATTCTTCATTATTTCCCTCTTCCCCAGCAGTAAGAATATAACTTTTACATTTGTCTTACGAGACCTACACACGACCAAGGTAATTTGTCTATGTTACTTGAAGGAGTCATCCTTCAAGTGAAATTGATCTTTTGTATGCGCTACAATATTTTCGTCAAATAACATTAATATATTGATGAAGGCCAAAATCGATATAGTTTTCTTGAATGTTCACTGAACATGATTTGATCGATACATAAACGATATTAAAGGGTCTTTTATTAAGGACTTGACAACTTCATTTTTAAATAAAATGCAAACTACAGTCAAAATCGGTTATAATGACTTTCAAGGAACTGACGAATTTGGTCGTTATAAGCGATAGGTCGCTATATCCGATGTCAAGATATGTATATACTTGCTTTTTCCCCCTAATTTTTCTTTGATTTTGAGCCATAAAATATCAAGAATACACATTCACAAATATACGTTTACTGTTTATTAAAAAATAGTGGAAATATCTAATTGCATAGTATCGATTTTTCTTTTTTGACTCATTTTCCGATAAGAAGGTACAACTTTTCGCCTCACAAAGTTATATTGAACTTCTAGAATCACTTTTCACACTGAAAAATTTGCACTAAGTAAAACTTTCCAACGTAGAACAAACTTAATAAACGCAAAAGCAAAAAAATAACGTCTACAAACGGTAACTGTGACATATCCCAGATTCTACGAACTTAGATACATCGCATCTACAGAGAATCAGTTTACCGTTCTAGAAAAAAAAATCTGTTGCGCCAACAGCTGCGTTGATTTTAGTCGTTATAGCCGATATTAAATTTAAAAAAGGGTAAAATCGGTCGTTGTAAGCGATATGTCGGTATAAGCGATGTCGTTATAAGCGATGTCGTTATAAGCGATTGTCGTTCAATGCAATTACAATGGCGCTGATTCGGGACCTAAGAATGTGGTCGTTGTAACCGATACGTCGTTATAACCGATGTCATTATAAGCGATTTTGACTGTACTTGACAAAAAACAATATTAATACTATCAAAATATTTATAAATGAAATTCGACTTCGTTCATATGTGTACCATAGTGGTCGATACGTTGAACCCAATTTACGATCGAAATGTGCGGCCAAGTCGGCCAATTTCGACCGATACGGCTGCTATTTCTCAATCAATATTGGCTCTGAGCTCCTCTTACGTCCCGGTCTTGTTGGCATAGACCAATGATTTAATGTAGCCACATAAAAAAAGTCTACAGGAGTTAAATCACACGATCCGTTTCTTGAGATAATGAGTTCATAGAACTGAGACTTTAATAACTCGATTGTTGCACCCGCTGTGTGGCTTGTGGCACCGTCTTGTTGGAACCACATATCACTGATGTCCAATTCATGCAATTGCTCAAACAAATAACGGTTCAACGGACGTCGCTTCATATAATCAAGTGGCTTAGTTCTTGAGTCGGCTTGATCTTGTAAGGGCGTAGGCCAAGATCCTTACGCAAAATTCGCGATAATGTGGTCTGCGAGAGCCCTAATTCATGAGAACGCCGTGAAATTGATTAATTTGGCTGGTTTGCGACGGACGCCTCTACGGCAACACTTCGGGTAAAACGTAGTCTCACTGGCACGGCAACATCAAGCAGCGAATATTCTGACTCAATTTTTTTTACTTGACTATGAATTGCTTGTCTACTGGGACGAGAATTACGACCGAAATTTGGCGTCAACGCTCTTAGTTGCGACCACAGACTCGGAATTTCGGTAGTAAATGTTAACTATTTGTAAACGTTGTTCCTTTGTGTACTTCACGGAGATAAAAATTTTGGTTTTACTGAATATTTTGACATTGACTTTCGGTAATCGGTTTAAGTGTGAGTTCACACTGAAAGTTTTAAGTTGTCAAGTGCCTAATGAAAGACTCTTTAAATGCATTTACTAGAATTTCTTAGTATTTACTTTTTTACTTTTTTCCGTATGCTACTTTTTTACTTTTTTCCGTATGCACTAAATCAAAGTAAATGTTGAGTTATAAGTATTTACTGCAAGAACTAGTTCTTACTAGCCCCAGATGAATTTTTTTTTATAATTTACGCGCACTAAAGGGATTTTTTTAGTACCCTTATCATGTATTGGCTACACAGCGCGGGCATTAGGGAAATTATTGTTAGAAGAAAAGGAGAGTTGCCGATGCACGTTGGTTTTGAATGTTTGTAGGTTATAATGTAAAGGAAAAATTGGGCGTGGAAGAGTATTCCACAATCGGGTTGTACGGCAGAGGAAAGACTCTTTGTACTTCAGTGTAAGTCCGAATACAGGCTTGAGGGTGAACTGATGGGCATTCATTGCATGGCGGGTATTGCGGTTGAAATGTTCAAGGGGTGGAATGCAACTGGCTATTGCGTTAGAGCACTTACGGTGGAAATACCGATAAAATAACGACGATGACTAAGAGCGATGTCTTGGTCGCCAATGAATTTTATCGCGCGTTTTTGGATCCTGTCAAATAGCTCCAAATAAGTTATTGGTGCATCAGACCAGATATGGGCGTTGTACTCGAGTTTCGGGCGAATGAACGCCTTATAAATTGTAGCCAGATCAGAAGGGGTGAAATATTTCTTATATCGCTTAAGGAAGCCTAGACATTTCGCAGCGTTCTTGGCGTTATCGAATATGTGGTCATTCCAAAGAAGGTTTTCATTGATCACATACCGAGAATGGAAAGTATTTCGACTTCAGCGATGCAAGTGTCATTCATAGATAATGGTAGTGTGTGTGGGTTTTGCTTGAATGACAAGAGACAGCTGAGGGTACTGTCATCGGCAAAGGAATGGTTTGGATTAGAAGTAAATGACAGGAGATCATTTATAAAAATGAGAAAAAGAGTCTGGGACAGAACGGAGCCTTGGGGAACAACAGCATTTATTTGGTGAGTTGCAGACTTGAAACCGTCCAAGACAACTTGAATTGAACGGTCCGAAAGGTAATTTCTAATCCATTGAAGAAGATTATCATCGAATCCAAATGCATGCATTTTCGACAAGAGAGCTTGATGCCAAACTCTGTCAAATGCCTTTGAAATATCAAGCGCAATGATCTTACTTTCACCACTTTGGTTCCACTTTTCGGTTAGATATGTCATCAAATCACCGGTGGACCTGCTGCCCCAAAAACCGTGCCGGTCATTGAGAAGTTTTCAAGATTCAAGATATTCCATAAGCTGACGGTTGATCAGCGTTTCCATGACCTTAGAAAGAAGGGACGTAAGTGTAATTGGTCGGTAGGAGGAGGGAGAAGAAGACTCGCCTTTTTTTGGTACAGGCTGGGCAAATGCTGTTTTCCATAGCTAGTAGATACATTTATCGGTAGCAATTTTCCAAGTTCGTAAAAACCAATATATTAGATAGATTAGATTAGATTGTTACTACCTTTATCACCGCGGCCACACGGGGCCTATTGTGATGTCCTCATTTTGGCTTAAAGCTCACTCAAGAGGCCGGATTTCTTGATAAATTCGGCTCGGTATTTGCGTGAGCTGCCAGATATGTCAACTGTTTCAACTGCAAGGTAAGGTTTATCTTTGCGCAGACGTGTTTAGCTAGGCATTTACAGTGACATAGAATTTGCTCTACTGTTTCTTTATTGCACATTCGATAGATATTGTCTTAGGCAAGTCCCATGGCCAGAAGGTGTTTTTGATCCTGTCGGGAATCCGGTGACTGTATGTATCTGCCCTCTGGATAGTTGTTGGAGTTTCTTTGTTCTTTTGGCGGATGGGGTTGGTTGGAAGTGTTTGGCCTGCCTGTTACCTTCAGTATTTTTCCAGTAATTAAATAATTTTTCTCCAACCATTCATTAATGCAGCTTTAAGCAGAGCTGATAGGTTTACCCCAGACTGTCACCATGAATGATGTTGCAGATCCTTTTCTGGCAAGCTCGTCAAAGTTGCTTTGGCCAAGCAGTGCCGCTCTGCTGTCAGTGAGGATGAAAATGAACTTGTTGGTGATGTTCTATCTACTTGATAATAAATCACCCCTATCACAGAATCCGTCGTATTCGGAATTCCGCTACGAAGGATTCAAAATTTCGTGGTAACAAACACATAAATGTCAAAATCTTAATTAATTAGGATTCAGTCAAACCATTTTCCAAGAATCTCAAAATTTGTAGCAAATATTTCCACTATGATGGATTCTGTGAGAATATCTTTTTTAGTTCGTAGCAAAATTCCGAATCCGACGGATTCTGTGATAAGGGGGATTACTATTTGGGTTTCCATCCCAGTCTTCAGTTTTTAAAACGGTTGGCTTACTTTAACTAGGTATCTTACTAACCGCATTTATATGTATAAGCCCTAAAAAATGTAGAAGTGTTCCCAGATTCAATAATTTTTTACGGTTTTGAGAAGAAAAACGTTTAGTGGGCAAGCGAATATTTAAGTTAAAAGTTACTGCAAACAAGGTATTTCTTGAAACCTAAACATTTGCATTTTCCTATACAAGTTTTAAGGTATAAAAACAAAAGTAGGAGAAGCTGCGTTTGAAGATCAGATGCGAATCTTTTTGATTGTGTTGAAGAGCCAGGGTTTCAATTTCGCATTGGAGAAGGCATACGTCAATTACATAGAACATTTTATTAAAAAAATTATATTTATAAAGAACAATTAATGGCAAAACAGGATTGGCTTTTAAAATAGATTTTTTTTACTATACCAAGAGACGACAAACATACCACCAATGATTCTTATAAATTATTTTTTTTAATCCATTTGCAATGCTTCGAAATAAAATGGTAACTTTATGATTTACAATTGGAATAAATGAAATCATTCGTTTATTGGTAATAAACTCACTTCAAGCAAACTTAATTAAAATGTTCCGAAAAATAAGCGACATCAAATGAAAGTTGTGTTACAATGTCAAATACAGCTTCTTCCTTTTATGTTTGAGATCTCGCGAGCTTCCACTCTCGAGGAGAGTCGTACGGAGTTTGTTCGTAAACCAAACTTAACATGCAAACGCGGTTTGTTGCCCGGATTTATGTAAAATCTTAGGTTCAGAAGATTCAGGCCAGTTTAATTTTAACCTCGGTTTAGTCAAGGTCAATGGAAAGTTTTGTTACAACTTGCTCCAATGTTTACCAAATTACGTTTTAAATTTTGAATATTAAACATCTACATACTCGTATTTTCTTCTTCCTTTGAACAAAGGCTTTGTATACACACATTTTATAATCTATATATATAAAAGAAAGTGTCCGAAGCGATGTAACCGCATAACTCGAGATTGGCCGAACCGATTTTGATGATTTATACTTTGTTGCAAAGGTATTTTTTCAGCACGGGTTTTAGAAGAAAAAAAAATCTAAATTTCAAAATGGCTTATTTTGACCACCCAGCGTGTTACGACAGGTTTTTTTCGATTTTTTTTTAATTTTTTATTTTTTTTTTTTCATTTTGTATTTATTTATTTTGGCAACAACCAAATAAAGAATCACATTTGAATGTAACATATCGTATCACAATTGAACTGTCAGATAGACACGCAACGTAACGCCATCTATTATCGATCAATGGAGAAGCCAATTTTGTTTCATGTTTGGTGGCGCTGTCGGATTCGGATTTCTTCATGGCGATTTTGTGAGTTTTTGTGAATTAAAATTGATATGAGAATATATCTGTATCTATTTATATATATATGTATATAAAAATCAATCCATATTTGCGTTTGTTGCCGGTGTTTGGCCAAACGCGTTAACCGATTCCAATGAAATTTTTTTTAAAAGAAAGGTGACGTCTATACGAAGGATGTTATGTATGTGTGATGTCTGTATCTGCATCGGTGTGTAAATTATGTGTTTCTTAAAAAAGAAAAAAAAATTGACAATGTATTTATACACTGTGTGTTTCATATGTAGGTATCATGTGCTTTGAAAAAAAAAAAAAAATTTAAGTGAAATAATAAAAAGTTTTTTTGTGTAATATTTTCTATATATAAAAATCAATCCATATTTGTGTTTGTTGCCGGTGTTTGGCCAAACCCGTTAACCGATTCCAATGAAATTTTTTTCCATGAAAGGCGACGTCTGCACGAAGGTTGTTATGTTTGGCTATATCTGCATCGGTGTGTGAGATATGGGCATTTGAGTGAGTACACATGCATATGTGCGTATGCGTGTAAATTACGACGCAGATACAGAGACCGTACAGACGTCACTTATTTTGTTTTCCGAACAAGCATATGAAAGAGGGAGACCACACGAACGTTTCAAGGTTATTGTGGAATTTGTGCGCACTTTCATTCTTGAGATATCGTGTGTTCAATATTTTATTCAAATAACTCTTATTGAAATTTTTTGCATTTTTTGTGAATCGGATATCGGAAAGTTGCTTTTCCAACATTGATACTCGTAACAATCGGTGTGAAAGTGAATGAAAAGTGATTCAATCGAAGTTTTTTATTTTCGCTTTGTTGTTTGATTCGCAGAAGTAAGGTGACATAGGCGCCTGCCAGACAACAAGCACATACCCTAAACGGAACAACGAAGTTGTGTGAGCGGCCTAAGCCATGCGGAGAAAAACGTGCAGTCCCTTTCACCGGTTGAGCTCAAATCAGGCAATCTCCGGTATTGGCCTGAGAGTGTTTCTGTGAACTTTGGTCAAAATCGGTCTTCTTTTTTTAGACGCAGCAACATACGCCGGATACCCGCTATAGACAATTATAAGGAAGTCTACTCGAACATATTGGCCAATAGAATTCTCGGGCACGGGCAAAGCCGGGCAGGTGCAGCTAGTTTAGTATATATACAAAGACAAAGTCAAATGCGATACGCGAGACTGTGATAATTACCGTTCAATAAAGCTGATGTCACCAACCATGCAGATCGTTGAGCGGGTATAAGATAGTCGGATGCTAAAAGTAATATTTGCATATATAGTGTTGGCTGATTTTGATAGACAACCAAACTATCTGTTATGGGTGGCGCTTAGACAGCTAGGAGTTCCAGAAACCTACCTACAGATGACCATGGACGTATATGAGGGTGTAAAGACAATAGTAAGATGTCCCGCTGGAGTCACGGAAGAATTCGCAATCAAAGTCCTTGCTTATCATCAATTGCTTGCTAATCTACTTGATGGAAAAGTGACGGACCCCAAAGTGTATGAGTTATTATTTGCTGACGATGGAGCCATCATTATCGAGGATCAAACGTCCCTATAATGAGCACTTGATCTATGAGTGGGAGTTTTGGCGGGAAATGGGTATCGTTTTAGTCCAAAAAAAAACAGAACACTTGTGCTGCCCGTTTTTATGAATGGGAGAGTGATTCCCAAGTGCCAACATTTCATATATCTGAGATCTATGATCAAACGCGAAGCAAGCTGTGATGATATTAAGTATCACGTAAGTGTAGGGTGGATGAATTGGCGGGAAAACTGAACAACCTCTCTGATCGAAAAATGTGTTAAACGCTGAAAGAAACACACTACACCGCAGTTGTGCTCACGGCGCTCACAATTGGCTCACAATATCAAAAACAAAGATTGATCGAATAAGAAGTTCCACGAATAAAGACTGCAGGAGGCAGGCAAAGTGTGTGAAGGTCCTGTATCGAGAGTTAGAAGAAGTTTCTTCTTCGGCTGCTGATAGAAAGCAGGCATCCACGTACTTGCTACAAACAGGGGTGCAGCCATTTTGAAAATAGAAGCTTAGAGAAGGAGAAATCCCAAGGATATCCGTTCGCCAAAGTTCATCAACAATGCTTAAGGACTGCTTCTAGTGGATGACGAAAATATACTTCTCAGGTGTCAACCAGTATTGTTAAGGACTTCTAAATCAACAATTTTCTCGGATATATTGTCCGAGGGCTGTTCCCAAAAATGAAGAAGTGCAGGATATTACTGTCAAAGAATTTAAGAAGGCGGTCAAAGAATGAAAAGCAGTTGGGCCAGACAAAATACAGTCTGAGGTCTGGAAAAAGATGGGAGACATCGGGTCCAATTGGCTCATGATTCTAACCTCCAAACAGATGAGAGGCGATCCAATGCCTAACCAGTTGAGGGAAAGTTTTCCTCCTCCTTTGCACAAAGGAAAAGGCGATACGTGAGATTGTGACAAACCGTTCAATCAACGTGACGCCACAAACCATGAAGTTCGTTAATCGGGTATCAGATAGCCAAGTGCGAAAAAAATACGGCTAACTGAAGACAAGTGCGATGCAATCCAAAATATGAGGATCATGATGGAAAAACATTATGATTCCTTAAAGGATTTGCATATGGTGTTCGTTGATTTTGAAGAGGCCTTCAATAGACAATTAATCGACGATCTGTTAAGGGAGGTGCTAAGACAGCAAGGAGAGAGTAAAGATAAGAGTAAGATGCCCCGCTTCCGAGCAGTTCGAAATGTATACAATGGAAGGGTCTTAAGTCCCTTGATATTTATTATAGTCCTTGATTATCTGCTTAAAGGAAAACTGACGGACCTCGAAGTACATCAGTCATTCTCTGCTGACGATGGAACCATCATAAGCGAGGATCAAACGCCCCTACAACAAGCACTTGATGTATGGGTGGAAATTTTGGAGGGGAATGGGTATCGTTTTAGTCCGAAGAATGCAGAATACTTGCACTGCCCGTTCTCTGATCCAATTCGAACTATTCCAGACATTTATATGAATGGATCAGTGATTCCCAAGTTCAAAATTTTTAAATATCTGGGATCTATGATAAATATAGCGAAGCAAGCTGTGATGACGATATTAAGCTTCGCGTAAGCGTAGGATGGATGAAGTGGCGGGAAAACTCAGCCATTTTTTGTGCCCGAAAAATGTCCCATAAGCTGAAAGGAAGGCTCTACGACGCAGTTGTGGGCTCGGCGCTCACATACAGTTCACAATCCTGGACAGCATACAAAAGGTATGAGCGCAAATTAACGGCACTTGAGATGAAGGTGCTTCGCATGAAAGCAGGAGTAACAAAGATTGATAGAATAAGAAGTCAAAATATCCGAGGAAACTTACGTCAAAGAACCTATCTCAAAGAAAATGGAGCGCGACCGTGTCTGTTGGTTTTATCATGTTCAAAGGAGAGATTCTACGAACCATGACAAAAAGGACATATCAATCAACTTTTTCATACAAACGCGAGAGAAACTGGATCACACAAATGCAGCAACACCAATATTTGATTGGCATCAGCGACGAAGTGATTCAAAATCGGGAGGCCTGCCGCTATCTTCTGAGGTCGAACCAGCGAATCTCACATGTGGAACAGTTTAGTGGGAGGGTTATGATAACTTTAATCCTGAGCATAGCATCACCACCATTAAGGAAGAAGAAGAATAAGATCTTCATATTTATATTTTTTGTTTAACAATTTAATTTTCAACACTTTACTTATTTTGATTACATTATGTTAACATTAAAGAAGGACATATAATACAAACAATATTCTACCTGCTACTCTTGGTATGCACCTGGAACTACCCGGACGCCTGTCTATAAAAAAAATGGCGTAGCAGCAGCTCAATTAATTTTTAATGCTGCCCGACACAATCATTAAAAGCCAAATTTAAACCAGACACTTTGTAACATCATATCCTAATTTATAAAATATGCCGTTCAAATAAAAAACACAAATAAGCATCGTTCTTTTTCCTTTTGAACATTAATACACTTTTTTTACGTTATAACGCGTTAGACTGACTAACGCGAAAAAATACAAATTTTTATTCGCGCAATGCGTTTTTTTTTCTTCTATCTTTAACCACAGAAACTTCATATCCTGTATCCTGGTTGGCTGACTCGTTTGCTCCTTTTAAGTCCCGGGATGAGTTCTAATTAAAATTTCACTCCTTTCGCGTCATTAAAATATATACACAGACATTTTTGTATAATTAGCATCGCACCCGGAACACAATTTGGCTGCGATTTTATTGTTGTTATCCCTTTTTGGAACTTCCGCTGCCGCCAAGACTGCTCACGAGTTTAATGGTCATGATGGTGGCCAAGCCGACACAATGGAGGAGCTGTCGTAACTAACAAACCAACTGAAACTATAGGTTGGTAATTTTTTTTTTCTGCCTGCAAACACAAAAATTATGATTTTTTCAATGCAATCATTTTTTTTGTGCGCATCATTTAGCATTCATTGAAAATTGGAAATTATTTTAACAACAATTATGTGACGAGGTTATTATAAACTTTCGAAAAAATAACTAACAAATATATTTAAACACTAATGTTCATTTTTATGCAGATGATGCTCGAATTTACTTGCCCAGACCAATAGGACTAGTGACAACCTTGTTTTTAGGATGAATGTATATCTTTCGAAAACCGATGAATGGTCGAGGTGTAATGGTCCTAAGCTTAATCCATCAAAATCGCAGGTCATCTTGATATTGAAAAAACTTTATGACACTAAAGAACTACCACCGATTGTTCTTAATAGTGTACATTTGAAATTCATGCAAGTTGTTACTAATCTGGGTTTCCGCATCAATCGTTCGATATCCCCAGTTGACAAAGTAGGGCGAATTTACGATGGGATACGTTAACTATGTTTATTTGCGAGCTTTACTCCAGATGAGAGGAAGCTCAGGCTTATAAAATCCATTCTTGTGCCTTACATTGAGTATGCATTGCATGCATGCTGTTAGATATGTTCATGCTGTGTTCTTCTACACAAAGTAATCCACAGTAAATCGCCAGCATATCTATTTGAAAAGCTTCAATTTGCCCGCTCTTTCAGAACTTTTAATATAATTACACCCTTATCCAACTATTTAATCACGTCTCGCTATTTCTTCGTTCGTGCCTCTGGACTTTGGAACTCTATGCCCACTGAAACAAAGCAAATAACTGGAGCTACTCAATTCAAAAAGTCTGCGTTAGAGTACTTTTCTTAAAAAAGCAACAACTCTCAAATTTCTTAAAATCTCTGCTACTCTTTCCTCCTGGTTCTTTTCCCCTTGCTTCTTCTCCTTCTTCTTAGGTGGCGCTACAGTCCGGAGTAGACCTGGGCCTCAACCAACATGCCTCTCCAGTTAGCCCGATCAAGTTGATTGAGGTCCCCTTCTACTTGTGCGCTCCACCTAAGGCGAGATATTCCTCTACTGCGTTGTTGTTAAAATAAATAGATAAGTAAATCAATATTATAATTTAAAAAAATAATAATTAAATAAGTTTATTAATAAATAAATAATTAGGAAATATTTAAATGAATAATAATGCAACTAAATAAATAAATAGGTAAATAAATAAATAGTTGAATAAATAAATAAATCAATAATTAATGATTAAATATACAAATAAGTAAATATAGTTTTACAAGCAAAAAAAAAACCCAAAATAATAGCATACATCTTTACTATTAGGTATTTGAATTATTTACAAGAGGATTGTCAGCAAATTCACAGCGGTCTAGGAAACGTAGGTTAAGTCTTTACATTCTATCTAAGATCATCTCAACAATCGCTTTATCACGAATGTCCAATGTTGAGTAATACCACGGTAAATTAAGCATCATTGTTTTGAGATGTCTGTAGTTTTTTTAATATTACTGGATTGCCTGAAAATGTACCTAATGGATAATTATTTTATTTCCATTTCAGTGCAGTGACTTTCTATTGATAAAAGTACAACATTTTAATCCCAATCACAATTTGTTTGAGGGTATTTGTAATATGAGGACAACTTGGTATCTAAATACACTCCTAAATATTTTACAGAAGGCTCCCAACTAATGTCTTTCCCATTAACCTGTAAGCCGCCACTGGGAAGCAAGTTTTTCTCTTTCTAGTGAAAAGGATAGCTTTTATTTTCTCCTCATTTAATTTTACTTTCCCTTTTATTGTGATATCCTTGTAATATTTCCATCACATTCTCTAGATTCCTCTCAATGTCAAGAGCGTATTCATGAGATGAGAATATTGCAGTATCAGCAATGAAAAAAGCTGCCTCAAAATGTGGAAGACGCGGAAAGCCCGATGTATACAGGTTACATAGTATAGGCCCAAGTACTGAGCCTTGGGGAACGCCTGAATAAAAGTACACTAAGTTTGAGACACGTGCACTTTAAAACAACGATTTGACAAGAAACTGCCGACAATTTTACAGATACAAACGGGAAACTTATAATTTATCATTTTGGATATAAAACCTACCAAACGGTATCAAAAGCCTTTTCGATATCGAGTAGTATCATTCCAGTGGATTTGCCTACCGAACGATAACTTTTGATATGGTTGCACATCCTAAGCACTTGATGAGACGTGCGGTAATAAGGTTTAAAGCCGAATTGTTCTTTTGGATACAAATTATTGTGGGAAATGTGCTTGTTAATTTTTTCTTTAAGACTTTTTTATAGATTTAGCTGAGGCTGCTCAGCAGACTAAATGTCTTGTAATTTTCAATTTTTTTATCTTTTTTTATCGGCACTATTGTAATAAAACACGTTACCTCGGTGAAATTCAGAACACAAGTGAATCATTTATTAACAATGTAAAATATAATAGAAAGAGAGCAAAACAGTTACAGTAAGTACATACTTCTAAGTTAAGTAAATATGTAAGGAGTATTATAAAGAATGTACAGCGAGGCAAAACAAATCTTTTATACAATGATGAACAAATCCTAACACTCCCACTTTCATCTTTATAAAAAATTAATCAAAACAAATTGACAAAAAAATTCATTAATATTTCAACGGATTTATCCCAATTTCTCTTTGAAAAAATTCAAACTTTTGCATAGCTAGATGCTTAGTAAATAAGTCTGATAATTGTTGATCAGTAGCCACATATTTCAGTTCAAACAGCCTTTCTGCAAATTTTTCACGAATGAAGTGAAACTTCACCTCAATGTGCTTACTTCTTTTGTGAAACTCCGGATTACGCACTAACTTTATCGCACTCTGGTTGTCGATGTGAAGGAGAGGACGGCCACTTTCATCAGGAAGAAGATCAGGCATAAGACGTTTGAGCCACACCAATTCCTTAACTGCTTGAGCACCTGCCATGTACTCGGCTTCCATAGTTGAAAGGGCAACACACGACTGCTTTTGCGATGCCCATGATATAGGTGACTGACCAAGTAAAGTTATAGAGCCACTTGTTGAGCGCCGTGTAACTGGATCACCAGCGAAATCGGCATCGCTGAAACAATTCATGGTTAAAAAAGAATTAGTTTTAAAAGTTATACCAAAATGCGCTGTCCCCTTAACATATCGGATGATACGTTTTACTGCCTTAACATGAAGTATGTCCGGATGCTCCAAGTATCTGATAGCAATGCAAAGAGCGTATGATATATCCGGCCTAGTACCAATTGCCAGGTACATTAGGCTTCCAACAGCCTCTCGGTATGGAAAACGATGGTCTTCTACCACTGCCTCAGTGCTTTCCATCAAAAAAGATGTATCAGCTGGTGTCAACGTTGGATTTGCATCGCACATATTAAACTTGGCCACAATTTTTTCAGCATACCTTCTCTGTCCAAGTAAAATCGCCCCATTAAATGCCCTATTGATCTCCAGGCCCAGAAAACACCGCGCCTCAAACACCTTGACTTCAAATGCATCCCGTAAATGGGCGATGAGCCTTTTGATATCTGCTCTATTTGTGCCCGCAATCAAACCGTCATCGATGTAAATGGCAACGATCATATTAACTCCCACTAAAACACAGGGATCTGCCTCCAATTGTTTCAGCTTGAATGAGTGAAGAAATTCCATGAACTTTTTGTTCCAGCATCTGGATGCCTGCTTCAAACCATAAATGCTCCGTCTTAATCTGCAAACGCGTCCGCTGCCATCTTCAAACCCCTTCGGTTGGCACATGTAAATCTCTTCCTCTAGATCGCCATTAAGAAATGCAGTTTTTATATCAAACTGCTTCAAAATCATATTTTTATTTGCTGCAATCGCAAGAACCATTCTTATTGATGCGAATTTGGCAACAGGACTAAATGTCTCCTTGTAATCCACATCGTATTGCTTGGAAAACCCTTTGACAACTAATCTTGCCCGATACGTTTCCGGTTCATCACTTGCAGCATCTTTGATCTTAAAGACCCATCGATTGTCAACAGTTGTTTTGTTGGGTGGCAACCTTACCAAATCCCAAGTGTGGTTTTTCGCCAGAGACAACATTTCTTCCTTCATGGCATCTTGCCATCTTCCAAGATCTTTTGACTTGAGAGCGTCGTCGTACGTTGAAGGCTCTTGCTTCTCAGCCACCATGCTATACGCATCTAGTAAGGCTACCATTGACCTTGAACGCCTACGAGCACTTCGAAGCCGTTCTTAGATTGGAGTCCTACGTTCCTCAGCAGTTTGCTGAACTTCAGAAATACCATCATCTCGACCTTCTGCATCAGCATAATCATCATTATCAGTAGTACCAGCATTCTCATCACCAAGAACATTAGTGAAATCCTCTTCTTCATCAGGCAGACGTAAATCACACCCATTTGAGTCGGCAGCGATGGCACTGTCTTCAGTCAGGTCTTCAAGTTTTACACTGTTGATCGCATCACATAAATTTTCATCTGACTCCTTAGTACAATTACCCTGGTTACAGTTTGAGCTAATGACAACTTGGTTCTCTTCACTGGAATAAGAAAGCTTTTTAAACAAAATATCAAGCCTTAGAACTACTTTAGCAGTTCCAGGAAAATATATGCGACATCCTTTCACATTCTCAGCAAAACCAACGAAGATACCAAACTGCGATTTTGCGTCCCATTTACGACGTTTTTGTTGAGGAATGTGTGCATAACATTCTGCACCAAATACGTGCATTCCAATTGGATTAAAATCATGGGCTTTCCCAAACCATAAGTCACATGCACTTTTTCCATCTACTCCAGTTGGACTTGTTCTATTTAGGATGAAAACGGCAAGATTTACCGCCTCCGCCCACAACTTAAGTTACATGTTTTTCGCAAAGATCATTGTTCTTCCAGACTCCACAATTATGCGTAATTCCCTTTCCGCCCTTCCATTTTGTTGCGGGGAGTAAGAAACGGATGTCTGGTGTAAAACACAATTTTCTTTAAGAACATATTTAACTTCGGAGCTAACGTATTCAAGTCCATTGTCCGTCCGAATACATTTAACCTTTCGTTCAGTTTCCATTTTAAACTTTTTTAAGAAATCTCTTATACAGCACAAAACTTCAGTTTTTGATTTCAAAAAATAAACCACACGATAGCGTGAGAAATCATCTTTAAACAGGAGGAAGTACTTTGACCCGCCAAAAGAAATTTCCTGCATCGGCCCGCATAAATCTGAGTGCACGAGTTCTCCTACAAACAACATACGCTGAGCCATTAGCCACCATCGTGCATACGAACGCATCTCTATGCTCTCCCGGTGCCGTGACATAACCCCAAGCGTCATAAGCCCAAATTTTGAAATTTGGCCTTATGTCGCATTGTGAAAGTGACATAAGGCCAAATTTTAGCATTTGGTATTATGACACATTGGAAAAGCGTCATAAGGCCAATTGGGCTTTATGATACTTTCGCTTGGTGCTGCTTTCATCAATTTGCCCTCGCACCTACCCCAAATCAAACAGTGACGACAAGCAGGGGGGTTGCAGGGGGGCCGCATGGCCCCCCATATGCATTGTACTGTTCATGGGATTAGTTGCGAAATCGAAAGTAGATTGCATAAACAGTACAATGCCTATGGGGGGGCATGCAGCCCCCCTGCAACCCCCTGCTTGGGGTCACTGTTTGATTTGGAGTAGGTGCGAGGTACGGTTTCGAAAATTTGGCTTTATGTCACTTTCCGGATTTGGCCTTATGACGCTTTGTGAAAGTGACATAATACCAAATGCTGGAATTTGGCCTTATGTCACTTTCAAAAAGCGACATAAGGCCAAATTTCGAGATTTGGGCTTATGACGCTTGGGGTTAAGTCACGGCACCGCTCTCCCTTCTGAGCAACACTTGTCCTTCTCGATGGGCACTCGTTTTTCCAGTGGCCAGGTTTTTTTTACATATAAAGCATTTTCCCATCTTCTTTGTCCTGTTGTAGTCTGAATTGGAGTTTTGCCACTTTACAGTTCTTTTTGCCACCATTGCACTGTTATCTGCATGTACCGAAATCTGAGAAGATAAACGCGAGTCTTCCATTATGAGTCGTGCCGTTAGATTTTCAAGCGTTTTTTGTTCTGCCTGTGTTGAGTCCCATGCTGCATAAAAATGATTAAATTCAGGAGGTAACGTCATCAAAATTTTCGTCATAAGCATAGACTGCGAAATATTGTCTCCAAAATCTTTAAGTTGCTGCACTATTGTCTCCATTCTCGAAATACTCGTAGCAATATCTTCAGTTGGATCCTTCTGAAAATTATAGAATTTTTGTTGGAGCAAGTTGATGTTCGTCTGTGCCTTTTACTCATAGACCGATTCGAGCTTTTTCCACATCTGATGAGCTGTGGTATAATTTAATATATGCAGAAGTGGTTTTGGCCCTACACTCATGCCAATAATTTGTTGTGCTTTCTTGTCAAGTTTCTCCCACTCCGCAGCTTTCATCACATCATCTGGTCTTTGGAGTTCCCCACTTACAACGCCAAATAAATCGCTCGCATTGAGGATAACTTTAATTTTAAATTTCCAAACACTCCAGTGATCTCCACCCAAGAGTTTATCTATCTTTAGAGAACTACTGCCTTCCATTTTTGTATAAAGTTATACCCACAAAGTAAAATTAATTCGCTAACGAAAATTACCCTTTATGATGCAAAAGACCACCAATCTTTTATCCGCATGCACATTATTTAATTAATTTTCGCGCCTCTTCTACTTTACTTTAATTAAGCTAATACTCAAAGAAAACCGTTCTAACAGTGGAATTGGGTCATAACCTGTTGTATTAAAACACGTGACCTCGGTGAAATTCAGAACACAAGTGAATCATTTATTAACAATGTAAAATAAAATAGAAAGATAGCAAAACAGTTACAGTAAGTACATACTTCTAAGTTAAGTAAATATGTAAGGAGTATTATAAAGAATGTACAGGGAGGCAAAACAAATCTTTTATACAATGATGAACAAATCCTAACAGGCACTACTTTAGACAATTTAAATTTATTTTTTCTGATAAATGCTATCTTTATGCAGGCATTTATGATAATTGTTAGAACTGTTTGACCAGATATGGGCATTTGTATAAGTAGATGTTTTCAAAGCCTTTAGCCTTAAGTATTCGTAAGCCATCAGCAAGTAGTTGCACAGACTTTTGGAAAATTGTGCCTCTAGTGTTGGTTTGCGAGTTTCGCACAATTTTCTCAAGTAGGATGTTGAAGAAGTCATATGACAGCGCATCACCTTGTCTAAATCCTTTTTTGACATCAAAGTCGTCAAAAGATGACTCAATTAAATGCACCAAAATCAGCAAGGCTGATGGGTTTGTTGCGTCTTTCAAAATTGTTGCCCTCTCAGTATATTTCGAAAAACTGTGCAATAGCACTGCATGGCCTCAAAATACATTAGTTAAAGAATTTACACCCCGTTCGACAAAAAGTCGCAGGAAAGATTGTCCGTTCGTGTTAAAAAACCAAGTAGGCTGTCCCTCTACTATCAAAATGTAAGGGGACTCCGCACAAAAACCGCTGAAGTATATTTAAACTCCCAAGCCCTCTCTCATGATATCTTCTCCTTGACGGAAACATTGCTTAATGCCGGAATTTTAGATACGGAACTCTTCAATCATGAGTTCTCCGTATTCAGAAACGACCGTCATAACAATGACCTGAAAGCGCTTGGAGGAGGGGTCCTGATCGCTTTTCGTTTCAACTTTGAGTCACGAAAGATCGACTTTCCATTTCAACTAAATGTCGAAGTTATCTGTGTAAAAATTACACTTAAGAACAAACATTTATATGTTGTTAATGCGTACATTCCATCGTCTCGTCTATGTTCTTTGTATTCGGAACTTTCTATGGCACTAGACCATATTTTTGACATATCTTGTTGTGACAGCACTGTCTTACTTATAGGCGACTTCAATCTGCCACATATTGGATGGGTACCTTCTGACGATGATTCTCATTTCATTCCATCCTTTGACTCTGTCCAACAAGAGCTCGCTTTACTAGACAACATTTTGTCTTTTGACTTACAGCAAACAAGCTGTATAAAAAATTTCAGAAATCGAACTCTCGATCTTGTTTTCTCTTCTGACTCTGTTAGTACTGTGGTTCTAGAATCCCACTTCAGTATAACTAACATATAAATAACAATCATCCACCCTTGGATGTATTTATTGAACTATGCTCACATTTGTACGAAAATAGTAATTCGTACGACCGTTCGCAATCTTTTGACTTTCGGAAAGCAAATTTTCAAAGGCTTTCTGATGAAATTAATAGCTTTAATTTAAAACTTACTGCGTTATCTCATATTGAAGATGCAGTAGGTTCTTTTTATTCTTTTATGGATAATTGCATGAAAAGAGTGATTCATGTGAAATCCTCTAGAAATCTGAAAACGTCCCATCCCTGGTACATTAAATAACTTAAATCGATAAGAAACAGACTTAATAGGGCTTGGAAGAACTATTTAAAAAGTCTCTGCCATTCAGATCTTGAACTCTATTTCACTTTGTTCAATGAAATCAAATCTTTATCCTGTAACTTGTATATTGACTATCACCCCTATCGTGGAATCCGTCGGGGGGAACGATCCGCTAATAGTGAACAATTTGCATCGTGCAATCCGCAGACGTGAACCATCCACATGTCGGTAACGTGAATGAGATAATTTTTACAAAACAAATGTGTTCGAAATGAGCTGTCACAATTGAATTTTGAATTTCCTATTCACCAATAGTGCTCGGTAAGGGAGAGTATCCGACGGATTCCACGATAGCAATTTTCTGTTCACGTGAATCGAATAAGTGAAGTGAATCTCAGATCCGACGGATTCCACGATAGGGGTGTATGTAAGTAAAATGCAATGCTCTTTAAAATTGAACCCCAAACTTTTCTGGGGTTTTTTTCAATTCTAATAAAAAAACCGATGGTTTTCCATCGAAGCTTACTTACAATGGTTCTACAACTGCTGATTCGCTAGACGCAAGCAATATGTTTGCAGATCATTTCAGTAAGTCATTAGGAGACCCCTCTTCACATTGATGATCAATATTTTATTTATCTAACTACCTGTTCCCAAATAAGTTTTAGTAGTATCTCATTCCATGTGGAAACAATTTTAAAATGTATTTCTTCTCTCAAGAATTCATCAGGTCCCGATGGCATTGCACCGATTGTTCTTAAAAAATGCAATCATGCGCAATTGCTCCATATCTTAAGAATCTGTTAAATTCCCTAATGTATGGAAAAGTGCTTTTATCACACCTGTATTTAAAAAAGGCGAACGTGGTGATATCACTAATTATAGGCCTATTTCAAAGCTTTCGTGTATCCCTAAGCTTTTTGAACAAATTGTTTGCGAAAAGTTAATATTTCTTTGTCGCAATTTAATTTGTAATGAACAGCATGGATTTGTAAGAAACAGATCCACTGTCACTAATCTGTTAAGTTTCTTGCATGATTGTTCTAATGCCTTAGAGAATAAGGACTAAATGGATTGCATATACACTGACTTCTCTAAAGCTTTCGACCAGCTGTCCCATGAAATAATCGAGTTTAAGCTCAGGGCTTTTGGCTTCCCACCAAGTTTCATAAAATGGGTTAATTCATACCTTAGATCAAGGGTTTATCAAGTGAAATTTAGAGGATCGCTATCCGTATCTTTCACAGCTCAGTCTGGAGTTCCCCAAGGAAGTCACCTCGGACCAATATTATTTATACTTGCCATTATTGATGTTAAGGCATGTATAAATCACAGTAATATCCTGATCTACGCTGATGATATGAAAATATATAAATCTATCACTAGTCAGCAAGACAGAATGTTTCAATCTGACATTAATAGCTTCGCCAATTGGTGTGATAAAAACGGTTTATCCCTGAACCCAACTAAATGTAAAATATGACATTCTCTAGAAATAATATCCCTTCCACCTTTCAATATTCTCTGTCTGAACATATTCTTTGTAATGTTGATAATTTTAAGGATCTTGGGGTTTATTTCGACCACAAACTGGTTTTTGCTAAGCATATTAATTCTATTATCCTTAGAACCGTGTATCCTCCAATCAACACATTTCCGTGTTTTGGGGAGCTGTACTCCCCACTGCATTTTATATGCAAATTAACCAATAATTTAAGGCAGTGAATTGCTTATTGGTTGAATTCTTTTATTAAGTACATGAATATAAAAATGGATTACATTTGTTATAATACTTGCAAGGTTTGTAACATAGATCACAAACGGCGGTTGTTTTCGTGTTTTTGTTCTTTGAGCGCAGGGACTTACATGGCTCACATCTACGCAATGGATTTTTAGCCAGTAGGAAGGCGACTAGTTAGTGAAAATTATGTAAAATGATATTGTGTTTTTTTTACACTTTTTCAGGAAACTGTTTAGAGGAGTAAACGTTTCTTTTGTTGTGACTTGTGACCCATCATATCCATTGCAATTTTAACGGAAGGCTTTAGTGGAAGTCTGCACAGGTTGTCTTGGTGTGTTTGAACCAACTCAGTGGCCAACTCATCGAGAAACATATTTCGCTTCGGAGATTTGTTATTGTCAACGATTATGGCCAACGATTGCTTTTCTTGTTGCAGGTGTAACCGCGTATCATTTTGTCGAATGTGTCGACGCCACCTTTGTGTTCGTTATAATCATAAATTATGATTGGTTTCCTTGTATTTTCATGTATCGGCTCGGAAGCATGGGAGGTCGACATTGGTACAACATTCCTTTTAGAGTCAGTCGTGTAGCTCACAAGAGATCTGAGAAGCAGAAAACTGAAGCAAACGGACCTCTTTTTTCACATTCTACGATCGATAAAAACAGCTCGCGTTTGTTGGATCAAACTGTACCCACTAGAGTTGTATTATGGGAATACATATCCTATGCCAATTAATAACTCGTAAAAAAGTTTTCTTTGGTAATGTTTGCCCCAATATTGAAACTGCACTCGGCAAGTCGAAGAACCAAGTCATGTGAAATTCCAGTTGATCTTTGTTCGTTTGTCTGAGTACCCAAATAAATCTTAGCTGATACCGGATAGTTCGTTTTGGAATCCACAATCCAAAATATTTTAATTCCATACTTTCCTGGCTTTGATGATATATACTGACGAAAGCTGCATCTGTTTCTCGACGTTACCAACTGCTCATCAATCCTTAGTTCTTTTGATGGAACAAAAGCAAACTTCAAACTCATTTGGAAGAGAATCCATATACGGCGGAATGGAGTCAGCTTATCTTCCTTCATTCGAGCTATACGGGTTCTTGAAACATCAAAGCGCAAAAAACGAGGAATTTGCTGAAATCGCCCCAATGACATCGCTGCCCTATAGAATGGCATATGGGATTTGCCAATAAATCTGTAGCTTGAACTGAATTTGATTTCTCAGCGCCAGCATACAGTAAAATGCCAATATAAACAAAAATCTCATCGACATTTGTATTATGCCAAGCTCGCAGTCTTTTCGGATTATCTTGACGCTGGTTATCGGCAATTGCCCTTTTAGCTTTTCTATTTGTCTCTAATACAATTGATTCAATAATAGCAGTTGGCAGATTATTTGTCGACAAAAATCTCTGGGCTAAACGAGGCATACTCCATTCTATTCTTCTTCATTTCCTCAGTTCTCCTTTGTTCTGCAGCACTGGGCATCGACCACCGAACAGTTTTGTCGTTTTTGCATTGACCCATATATTTTTGGCCACGATTTGTCTCAATTGCTAATTCTGGTGGTTCCAAATGATGTAGCTCAATATCTACATTTTGCATATCTTGAACGAGCTCTGTCAAATGGATATCCTGAAACGGCTCGAAATTAACAAGTGGGTTATAAATTACTCTTCTGTCGATATCTTCAAAATAACTGCAACCAAATCAAATGACCAAACAAAATAAGATACATCTACATGAACTAATAGGAAATATCAAATAAGTAAAAAATAAAATCTTCTATGCCGAATATTCCTAGAAGATCATTTAGTTTGTCAACTAAGAACAAAAAATATTGTCTTAAAACATTTCTTCATAACTTTCAATGAAAACTTACCAACTCCAACAGGATAAAACGATTATAGGATTATATAAGCCTTACGTTGTTTACTGGGTGTTTGCATTATTCTGTGTCTGTGTTAGTATTTTATAGGTATACCCAGCAAACAACGTAAGGCTTATATAATCCTTATTTTTCTGTAGTATATTCCTTAGACGATAAGGCTTGTTATTTGTAAGGAATGTTGCTTAGCATTCAAGATTCCTAATTTTGTCCCTTATTAAAGCACAGACCATGTCCTACGGAATAAGGTATCGTCTGTAAACCTTATATTTCGTTGAAATAATCATTAAAATAGAGGCCTTTAAGGCTTATATAACTACTGAAACTAAGGATTATATAAGACATTATTTATGGCTTATTATCAGTTACACTGGTACATAAAAGACATTGCTTAACCGAATTAGCAGTTTATCATAAGTATTAGATACGACCTTATTTAATGATCATTATCAGTTTGACATAATCATTATATAAGACCTTACTTAGCTCTTATTATCAGTTTAACTTAAGCATTATATAGTGTCTTGGTTCAGACTTATTATAAGTTTAACAAAAGACGTGCTCCTTTTTTCCTTATAAAGCGTTTTTATGTTTAATGAACCTAAAACTAGAAACTTAAATATTCAAAAGGTTTTAATTAAAGAAATAAATAAATAAAGTAAATTCAGACATTCATAAAAAATATACACACTGTAGGTCCTTCCTGTTTTTTTCCTTTTTTGATGGCATCTTTTACATCTCTTTCGTATTCTTCGAAAGACGAATAGAAACGATTTACGCAGCCTACATTGAAAAGAAAATAATTGAAAGCTTTGTAATTAAATCAAATATTAATATAATGTAATGTTTTACTTACTCGTATTATTAAACTTTTACTTTTTCACAATTATCACTTTACTTTACTAACTTTTGCTTCCGATCTTGTTGATGACGCGTCAGCACAAATATTCCTTATGAATGCCTTACGATAAGGCATTCATCTGGATTATCGAGAAATATAGTACCGTTACATAATCTCATGTTTTTCTACGGTTCTGTCTGAGTTGCTTACCTTATATAAAAGGCTTAGCTCAGAATTACTATGGGTATTTAATAAGATTTGCCATTATGTCGATGGCTTATTTAACCCTTAGCCTGATATACCTTATAACATTTTCTGCTGGGTAATTATTGTATTTTTAATTGTTTTGTCCTTACTAACACCTGCACTAAATGATGAGCCTGTGAGAGCACTTTTAGCGCCGGCAATTTCTGCTCGTGATAGTTGCTTGCTTTAAGCACTCCACGACACAGAGCTGATAGTGTATAAAAAAAAAAGTTCTCGGTGAGATAGTTTCCGACCTTTATTTAGCAGCGGGCGTTCTCCATCCATAGAAAACTAAGAATAGATACTTTTATCTAACAAAATATGTGTTGTACACCCTACTGAGAGCATTACATCACGTCCCTGCTTATGCGGACGCTCTAAATGTATCGATAACCTTATAATTATAGCCTTTCAGCCTAAACACTATTTTATGAACTATTCTTACATAATATGTATTTATGGAGAACATTTTTAAAACCTGCCTTCATTATTAAAATCTAATATGTTATAAAAGTCCTCAAACCTATTATCAAACTGTCAATGTTAAAATATTCAGTAAAAACAACATTTTGATCATGGTGAAGTACATGAATCAACAACGTTTACAAATAATTAAAATTTACTACCGATATTCCGAGTCGGTGGTCGCAACTTTAAGAGCGTTAACGCCAATTTCCGGACGTAATTCTCGTCAAAGTAGACAAGCAATTCATAGTCTAGTGGAAAAAAATGGAGTCAGAATATTCGCTGTTTGATGTTGCCGTGTCAGTGAGACTACGTTTTGCCCGAAGTGTGGAGAATATTGCTGCCGTAGAGGTGTACGTAGCAAACAAGCCAAATCAGTCAATTTCACGGCGTTCTCAAGAATTGGGCGTCTCCCAGACCACATTATGGCGAATTTTGCGTAAGGGTCTACATTAGATCATTGGAATATACCAAGAAGGCGACGTTAGAGGACCTCAGAGCCAGTCGAATTCCATTCACAAATGTGTTGATAGTAATTCAAGCCAATACATTTTTTTTGAGATATCTCAAGTAGTTTGCAGTTTTTTTTTAAAAAAGAAGCTGTCAAGTCCTTAATGAGAAACCCTTTACAAAAGAAATTACAAACTACCTACTCTACTTACTTAAATCACTAAACGTATTCTAACTGTAATAATAATTGTGAGCACTCGTTGCCTTACGCAACAAGTAGTCAAAATCCCAATCACTTTGCGAACTCATGGCAGTCTTACAGCCTGAGTTATCTCCCGGAAACACCGCCACAAGTTGACTTGCCCGGCCTCTCCCAGAAACTCGCTAACTAACTTAAACTCACTAATAAACTAAGACGATGTTACCTAGAGTAACGCACCGTCCTGCGATGGCATGTTGAACCCTCCCAACAAGACACCAAACTTCGGTTAATTGCTTTTCCGTATCGAATTTATCCCTCTTCGCTATTGCGGTACTAAAACAGATGAAATCGTGAGCATTGGCGACATCCCCGACGTGGATGAGCCGCTAATCTCTCGCTCTGCGGCAGCGGTCGTATAATACCGGGATACCATCTTTCGTGTTTACCAGCCCTTTTGCATCAATGCGGATCCGGCGGGATAAAGCCAGATGGGAGCGTACTCTCAATGCACATTTCATTGGGGTATTAAGCCCCAAAGAGCAGAATATTGTCTCTGGCCATCGCCCTTGAAACGTGAATTGTCAATCCTATTCAACTGCGCCCCATCGTATAGGACCTTGTCGTGATAGTATTTTATATAGTTGGATTTAGGCGTTTGAAACAACCGGAAACAGGCCCAAACACATTGTCTTTCCAAAACCCGAATCTTTTCACATATAACTAGGCGCTTCATTGAACCACAATTGACAACCCTAACCGATGATCGGCCTTACGGGCCACTTAGTATATGAGTTTCACTATGGAGTCAAGTTGTCTGCTATATGAAACAGTCTTCTTGTTAAAACGTAAGCCTTCTTTGTCCCAGCAAGGCAAGCAGCTAAGTGACGATCGAAATATAGAAAATGTCGAGCCAGATACCCAGATATCTAATTACGCTTCTCGCCGCATATGTCCAATAATTTTGTCCAATAATGGCCGATTCCGTTCAGTTTTTTCTGGTATCCCTACAGAGCCCCAGCCAATGTTTTTCTGAAAAAGAAATCTAGCAGTACCCTTACTGTGCTATGAACACAGCGCAAGCATTTGAGTTTTTAACAGCAAGTAGCAACTTGGCTTTACGAGAAGGAGGAAGCTGATCGGGTTGACTCAGCCAGTGCTAAAAGGCGTCACAATCCAACTGTCCAATGAAGCAAAATATCTGGGAGTCGTCCTGGAGAGCAAACTTCTTTTGTCCAAGCATGTTGAGCTGAAGACTGCCAAGGCGCTGTCGGTTTTCTGGCAGTGCAAGGGCTTTTTCGGCAAGACATGGGGCTTATCACCGAAAAGAGTCCTATGGATTTATACGTCTATGGTAAGACCATTTATAGCATACGCATCGGTTGTTTGGTGGAATAGGCTTTCGCATAATTACGTTACCGCTGCTTTCGCCAAACTTCAAAGGAAGGTATGTCTCGGCTGCACTGGGCCTTCCCCAGCACGCCTGGCTCCAGCCTTGATGCATTATTGAACCTCCTACCACCTTGATTTTTACATTATAGGTTGCACAATCAAAGCTATTTCACGTTCAAAAAGAGGTGGCTTTTGGTATAACTTCGACTCCTATCTGCCGTGTGATGCAATGACTCCGGAACTTCGGCTGAAGCGCAACTATGAAGTCGACTTTCCTCGTGTTCATGACTGGCTCTGGCCAGACTCTGAGCCTGGAAAGGAACGCAGTCGAATCAAGGATCTGGTGCTGGTGTTTTCATGGAGAGCGACAACATTAGACTTTTCTTGTCGTTAGGCAAACATGCGTCAGTCTTCCAAACGGAGACTTATGCTATCCTAATGGCCATGGACCATGTTGCGAGGAACACCACCTCCAAAATAGTCCGTGAATACAAGTTCTCTCTGAATTCGGTCGGAAGGCTGAATACACTTAGACTTGTCTGGGTCCCGGGTCATAACGGGATCACGGGAAATGAGATCTCCGATGAACTTGCTAGACAGGGCTCAGAGGGGGACTTCTCAGGACCTGAACTAGCGATTTGTCTGCCTGCGTCCTCGGTCAGGGCTTCCATTGACGGTTGGGTTTCATATGAATACAATCGCCGTTGCCATGAATCTCCAGCGTGCAGACAGACTAAGCAAATTCTTCCCGACGTCTGTAGGAAATCCGCGGCATTCTTGTTGTCTCTCAACAGAAAAGACTGCAGACAGACTACTGGCGTTCTTACGGGACAATAAGGCCTAAGGGATACCACCAACTGCGAAGCCTATTGAGAAAGCGACGACACTGCGGAACATTTCCTCTGTGATTGTCCTGCTTTTGCTCGTATCAGGTGGCAGGTATTTGGTGCGGAAATGGTGAGTGCTGCAAACCTAAGCTCCTTATCATTAAAGTGTCTTCTCGTTTTTCTCAGGAAAACGAGTAAATTCTCACAGTAAAATGTGGTGTGTCTGCCTGGTAGTACAATGGACCAGTATTGAGTCTGAGTGCTGCAGTGTAGAAAGTCTCGCAGCCCGACAAAAAAAAAACACCTTGGCGTATTTCATTGCATGCTTTTCGATACTACTTACTATTAGCAAGAATAGAGAGATAGGAAAGAAGTGTTTTGGTGCAGTTTTAGGGTTTTATCAACGGGTGGTGTCTTAGTTGCTTAAGGAGATCAAGTTTTACGTATTCGGCTTAAATTATTCGAGTTGGCCTGAATTCGGGCGCACCACCTTCCAATCAGAAAACAAATAAAATACTACTGCTCCGTTTCCACCCGCGAACAAAAACGTTAAAACGTTTTCGCCATGCACCTGGACTGATGGACTCATGGAACAAGTGGAGGGCTTGGGAAGACAGCAACACTTTTGTGGCGTTTTGTAACGCAACATATACAAAGTGTGCTCCATCGTAATGTGAAAGATATGTACATCCTATTGCAATAAAAACTTGATCAATATTTAAAGAACCAAACATCTTATATACGTTTGCTTATTTTCAACTTGCCTTATCAATCTTGCATTAGGTAACACATTTTTGTCTATTACCATTTATGCCCATAAAAAATTATTGCCGCGGATAAGCCCCAAAAACAATTTGATATAACAATCTTACTTTCATGTTTGTTTCTTCAAAACAATCTCTCATAACATTTAACATTTAGTTCCTCCGCATACTACAAATCGAAGCCCCTTCTCTAAAGATGATCATTCCCTCCGTAGCGCAAAATTGCACAAAGTCACGCTTTATTAGCGGAATAGCCAACAAAACAATCGCAATAGCAACACAGACGAACGGAATTAGTGTGAACGCATAATTGTCTATTGTTTAACAACTGACATTGTAATCCGCTCCCTCGGGAAGGACGCATAAGAAACTTTACCAAGAATACTCTTCCGCGTGGAAAACTTTTATTCAGGTTGCCCGATGTCATCCTGATATATTTCATCAACAATAAAACAATAGAAAATAAAAGAAAAAATCTTCCACCACTAAGCCACGCGGTATGCGTCTCACAACCCCACAAAACTTTGCTACCATAGGCCAAATAGGAAAAATCCATTAAGAACACCAATAAATGCGCGACAGGACACAAAAAGTGCGTCATTCCCGGAAGAGAATAAGAAGGGCCTTTGCGCTCCACTGGGCCAATGAAATTTAGCTCAGTCATTATATTGACGCTGTAAGTGTAATGTTCATTAGATTTAGCATTGTTTCGATCTGTCTCCGGCCAGAGTTTCCTGCAAGGCGGTGTGAGTAAGAATCTTGAAATAATAAAAACTTTAACAACTTCACTTAAGTTTTACGAGCAAAAAATGTCAACAAAATGTTGCTGACTCAAAAGAAAGGGTACATAAGCCATAATAACAGATCTACAGTTTGACACTTTTTTTTGAGTAAAAAAGGTGCTGCCAATCACCAAAATCATTCCTGACACCTTCCTAATCCTTGGAAGATGAAAAAAAAAATCCCTAATTAACCTTAATTTTTTTTTTCTGACTGCTGCTACCATTGTATAATCCTTACCTTAAGTTATTCCTTTTTTCGAATGCAATTCAATTCGATAGGGATTTTCGGTGTTATCTTCACATTGCACCTTAAAGGGTTGAATTGAAATCAACCTCAGATTTAAAAAAAAAAAAAAAAAAAAAAAGAAGGGAAAACTTTTAATTGGCGTGATTTTTAAATGCTAAATACTTTTTGGTGGATGGCAGTTGGTAGGTATTTGTCGGTGGGATAGACGAAATTGATTACTGCAGATTAAAAGGAGAAAGGATGTAGACGCTGACTTTAGCCTTTTAAATGAGTGGTATGGTAACATTTGTGTCATGGTGTTCTATTCATTACTCGAGTGAAGGTGTTTTTTTTTTCTCGTATACAAATCCAATGGTCTTAATGGCTTAATGCAAGAACAACGTTTTCTTATTTTTTGACTTTTAAAAATAATTAAAAGTAATTCACCATAGCTTAAGGACATTATAGGATTCTTGAAGTTACGAATGAATACGTGGCTTTCTTAGCTATTCAAAATGAGCTGCAAAGTTGGAGCTTTGTAAGGTTTGAGTTTTACATTATGGTTACGCCTTGCAGTAGACACAACTCAAGGACTTAAAAAAAACATAGGGAATGGCTACAGTCCGCTTGGGTGAACTGTTGGATACACTTTTACTTTTCATTTGCCCCCTAAAGTGGGTGTGGCAAAAATCTAAGTTTGGGTGAATTGTTGAGAAGGATATGGTCTACATATCGCTCACTGCCTGCAATAATGGCACAACTCAAAAAAAATCACATTTGAACTGTGGACGCCGTTATGATTAAAATTAAACCCATTACATTTCTGCAATGTCGGCACATTGATACCACTTCTCAATTACGAGAGATGGCGATAGTGTCATTACACTTTTAAAGCTTTTGTGCTTTCTCGTTATATCAATACCGGCACTTCTCTAAGTATTCGCTTGATCGTGAGTGTTTGTTTAGGCAAAAGTGGCACATAACAATTGTGCCAGGATCGGGGTAAGTAAATTAGTCAGCTTTTAGAGCAATAATGGCATAACTAGAGATGTGCCGCTATTACGCTGCTTATTGGAACGAAGTCAATATTTACACCAGGAAAGAATGGCACATTTCGAGTTGTGCTACTGTTGCACTAATAAATGCATTATGAAAACATTATTAAATAATGATTTGTGCCATTTTTTCTCAGAATACTAATAAAATATTTATTGAAAACACCAGATGAATAGAAACAAATTTAAACCAGACTCTCGAGGGGAGTACTTGCTCTCATTGTTAGGAATAAAGTATGTATAGATTTTCATAATAAACTCAACAATGTTGAAAATATTCTTAATTACTTTATTTTTAAAAAGTTTGCAGGACAGAAATGGAGAAAAGACATCGCCCTCAAAAACCTTCGTTAATTGCGCTAGGTATTTTTATCAAAATAATGTTTTTTTTTAATTGTTTTTTTTTAATCGTTTTGTTCATTTTTTATATCAGCTGACCAACAAGTTGATGAGGAAGCTCCATCTACAAGCGGAGTGCAAGCTACATCCGCTTTTGTGCAAAACGATTCAGAAGATAGCTCTTCATCATCTTCGACAGATTTTTTTTTTCGCATGATTCTCAGAAGGATCCTGATTATTGCACTTCAAGTTCAAGCCAAACATCAGAAAGTGACGACGCGGAGAAATCGCTGGACAGCCCTTTAAGGGAGATGGAAAGCCCCAAAGTAAAGGGGAAAACTAGGAAAAGGAAAGCGAACCCAGACAATTGGAAAAGAAATCAAACTAAGAAACTTAGAAACACAGGTATGAAATATAAAAGTGCGAAGGGGAAGATAGTAGAAGAAAGAAAGGTGAAACAACCCTGCTTTGAAAACTGCAAGTATAAATGTATACTTAAATTTTCGGAAGCAGATAGACTGCAGTATTTTCAAAAATATTGGAGCCTGGCAGACGCATTAAAACAGAGAATGCAGGATATATGTATACTATACATATACTATACACTCAAATTTTGTTGCAGTTTCGGGTAAAAAAAGAAGGATTAATAATCATGCACTCTATTTCGGCGAAGCGGAAAAGAGAGCCCGAGTCTGCAAAAAGTTTTTTTCCTCTTCACTTGGAATCACTTATAGATGTATCCGAAGTGTTATCGAAGAGTATGAGTGGCGAGTTCGGCGAAATGAGGGGCAAACATGGGAAGCAGATAAGTGTAGACGAAAATATTAAAGCCAAAGTCCGGGCACACATTAACTCTATTCCCAAAATTAAGAGCCACTACACCAGGGCACACAGTGAGAAAGATTATATTGAAGGTGGTAAGACAATTATTGATCTTTGGAAAGATTACAAGAGCGATTGTGAAAAAAATTGTGAACCTTTTGCAACGCAATCTATGTACAGAAACATTTTCAACTACGAATTCAACCTCGGCTTTTTTGTACCAAAAAAGGCCAATGTCAGAGGTGTGTACGTGTAGGCTTTGAAAACGCGAGTGAGGATGAAAAAATAAAACTTGAAGCCAATTATCTCTCACACTTACAAGAAAAAAAACTGAGTAGGTCCGAAAAAGAAAGTGACAAGGCAAAAGTTTCCGATTCTTTCAAAGTATCATGCTTTGACTTGCAGGCTACCCTACCAACTCCTAAGCGAGAAGTTTCATAGTTTTATTACAAGTCAAAGTTGTCTACCTACAACTTTACGGTGTGCGATCTTTTACCTAAGAGCCAGGGTGATGTCCAATGTTTCATGTGGCATGAGGGTGAAGGCAAGAGAGGAGCAATTGAAATCGGATCTTGCCTTCTCCAATATTTAAAAAATAAGACTGAACTTTTTAATGGAGAACTAGACATTGTTTTCTATTCTGACAGCTGTGGAGGTCAGCAAAAAAATAAATTTCTTATAGCAGCTAACCTTTATGCTGTAAAAATTTACAAATCCATAAGCCACAAATATCTCCTCACAGTACACACTCAAAATGAGGGGAATACTGTTCAGTCACTTATTGAAAAAAACATTAAGCGCTCTCTTAGATCAGGCCCAATTTATACACCAGACCAATGTGTAACTTTGGTGAAAACTTCAAAAAAAAAAAACTGGCCATCCTTTCAAGGTCACGGAAATGAGCCACACAGATTTTTTAGATTTAAAAGAGATGACTGATCAAGCCTGCATGAATTTTACAAAATATACTAATGGTGAAACTTTTAAATTCCATGATGTGGCAATATTTAAGATCGAGAACCAACACCCTGACCATTTCTTTTATAAAATGTCCTTCAAGGAAGAAGAATACAAAATGGTTAACGTAAAGGAACGTCGTACGCGAACATCTCCACTTGCAGATCTTAAAGATTTTGAAATAAAAAAAGCTTATACGGATTGTTTACACATTCTAAAAAAAAAATACGACGATCTGATGTTTTTATTGCGCAGCAATGCAATCAAAAGCAGCTACAGCTATTTTTATAATAGCCTTAAAGTAGCTCCTGAAAAGCAGTAGTTCCAAAATAAGTTTTTAAATTAAATTTAAATTTAATATCCTCAACTTTAAAAGTACAAAAATGAAAGACTGACTAAGGGCTGTAAAACTAACTACTTTTAAAATAAAATGAAATGATATTTTTGAGTTTATAGGAATAAGAAATAAATTAATTCATTATTTTTGAGTTTATAAGATTAAGAAAGGAATTTTTTAATTTGGCTTAATAAATAAACATTATCAGGATAGCATAATTTATAAGAACAGAAATCCAAATTGAAAAAATGCATAATTTTAAAACGCTTACATCTCGAAACTGAAAAAAAAACATAGGGACGGGCTACAGTCCGCTTGGGCGAACTGTTGGATACCCTATTCTTATTCCTATCCCTCATAAGTGGGCGTGACAAAAGTCTAAGTATGGTTAAATTGTTAAGAACGCTCTACATATTTTGTTATATAACATTTAAAGGATTTTATCAAAAAAAACGATCCCTAGCTCAAACTAGGGTGTTTCAATAAAATTGTTTTATTTAATTGTGGGCGTGTCAGTAGGCGGATTTAAAAAAAATTAACACATGAGCATAAAGGGCCCTTAGAGAGTATATATTATAAATTTCAGCTCCCTAGCTCAAACTTTGGATTTTCAAAAAAATAGTTTTATTTATTTGTGGGCGTGTCAGTAAGCGGGTTTAAAAAATATTTATACATGAGCTTAAAGGGCCCCTAGAGAGTACATATTAAAAATTTCAGCTCCCTAGCTCAAAATTCGATTTTTTCCAAAATTTTGTTTTTTTGAGTTTGTGGGCGTGTCTGTGGGCGGATTTCAAAAATTCGTAAACTTGATTATTTCGGGACCCTAGAGAGTATATGGTTAAAATTTCAGCTCTCTAGGTTCAGTTTAAAGGCCTCATTTTTGCCGACGGACGGACGGACATGGCTAGATCGACATTACTATCGATGCTGATCATAAATATAGTAACTTTTAGGGGTCTACGGGCAATATTAAGGTATGTTACAAACTATGCGTCAAAATTAATATACCCCTAGAATAGGGTATAATTAGTTGTGCCATTATTGCAGGCAGTGAGCGATATTTTGTTAAATATAACCGTTTTGTACCAAGAAAGCGGCATTCAAAACTTGGTCGAAGTACTCCACTACTAATGGATATGAAAAAGCTTGCCTCGAATTTTAATACAGACTTTTCAAGAGGCAATGGTGTAATAGTAGTGTATTCACAATGAGATTGACAGGGCTAGGGTTCGAGTCCGGCCAAGGGCCATAACTTTAAAAATTGAATACATACAACTATATTATGTAAGAAGCACCTAAAAACAGGCAATTGATGCGATAAAGGGTGCTGTGGGTGCTGCTTCCAGAAACAAACAAAATGTCTACGTATGTTAACAATATAAGGGTATTGTATCAATTACAGCAAAAGAAAATATGAAAAAAAGAGGCTCGCGAAGAGAAGGTTCGCTCAAATAAAGGCAAAGTGATTGGAGGGCCTGTATCGCGAGTTAGAAGAAGTTTCTTCTTTGGCTGCTGATAGAAAGCATTCATCAACTGCGACAAACCGAACAGAGGCACAGCCATTTACAAAATATCCGCTTAGAGAAGGAGAAATGCCAAGGATATCCGTTCGCCAAACTTCATCAAGAATGCTTAACGGCTGCTTCTAGTGGATGACGAAAAAATACTTCTCAGGTGGCAACAGTATTGTTAAGGACTTCCAAATGAACAATTTCCTCGGATATATTTTCCGAGAGCCGTTCCTAACAATGAAGAAGTACACGATATTACTGTCGAAGAATTTAAGAAGGCGGACAAAGACTCCAAAATATGAAATACCCTCTGAGCTCTGGAAAATGATTGAAGACATCGGGTCGAATTGGCCATGAATCTCATCTCTAAGCTGATGAGATGCGATCCAATGCCTAAACAGTGGAGGGAAAGTTTTCTTCTTAATTGTACAAAGGAAAAGGCGATACGTGAGACTGTGACAATTACCGTTCAATCAACCTGATGTCATAAACCATGAAGATCGTTAAGCGGGTATTAGATAGCCAAATGCGGAAAAAAATACGGTTAAGTGAAGACCAGTGCGGGTTTGTCGCAGGTAAATCAACCACCGATGCAATCCAAAGTATGAGGAACATTGTTATTCCTTAAAGGAGTTGCATACAGTGTTCGTTGATTTTTGAAAAGAACTTTAATAGACAACCAAGGGATCTGTTAAGGGTGGCGCTAAGGCAGCAAGGAGAGAGTAAAGACAAGAGGAAGATGGCCCGCTGGCGTCGCCGAGGAGTTCGGAATGTACGGCAGGGAAGTGTCTTAGGTCCCTTAATATTTATCACAGTCTGTGATTAACTGCTTGAAGTAAAAGTAACATTAAAAGGGCCTCATGGCACGCAAACTGCGAAAAGCTGGAAAAACTCCCAGCAGTAGCGCGGCTCCAGAGAGCGCTTTCAACAGATCCTTCAAACTGCATGGGATTGCTCATCAAACCTGATGGAACAATCACAAGCGACCGGGAAGAAACTCTAATAACCTTGCTGCAAGTTCACTTCCCTGGTTCCCTAACTGTCGATCACACAACTGATCAAACTACTGAGGTTTCATATCCAACTAACCTCAGCAGAAATAATAGTTTATCTGGTAGACTATTTAGTCCAGATAAGGTAAAATGGGCAATAAACTCATTTAAACCATTCAAGGCACCAGGAAATGACGGAATTTTTCCAGCCCTCATTCAAAAGGGTATGGAATTCTTCCTACCTAACATGATTGCCTTATTTAGGTTCAGTTTCAACTGGGGCTACATACCACGCACTTGGCGGGAGGTCAATGTAGTATTTATCCCCAAACCAGGTAACAAACCTAGTGAACTACCTAAATCCTATCGTCCCATAAGCTTGACATCGTTTTTCCTGAAAACAATGGAAAGAATAATTGACGTTCATATCAGAGAATGCGTTACTTTTAGCATGCCTCTACACCCCTGTCAATATGCGTATCAAAAAGGCAAATCAACGGAAGGCGCCCTGTTAAAACTAACAAATCACATAAACAACGCCTACCGTTGTAAAGAAATTGCACTATGCGCTTTTCTTGACATAGAGGGTGCTTTTGATAACACCGGTTATGATTCAATATCAAACGCTTTAATTCACCGAAAGGTAGACTTTCCCACCATAAACTGGATAAAAGCGATGCTCGAAAGTCGGAAAATCACTGCTTCGTCAGGACAGACTTCAGTATCAGTTTCAGCTATAAAAGGCTGTCCACAAGGAGGAGTTTTATCACCCCTCCTGTGGTCTTTGGTCATAGATGACCTACTTCAAAAATTAAGTAATTTAGGCTACGACATAATAGGGTATGCCGATGACTTGGTCATCATTATTAGGGGCAAAGAATCAAACGTAGTTACTTCACGTATGCAAAACGCCCTTAAGATAGCTATAGACTGGTGCGTCAAGGAAAATCTCTCCATAAACCCCAGTAAAGCTATCATAGTTCCTTTCACAAAAAGAAGAAATCTCAGCTTAGCTCAGATTTCACTAAATGGCACGACCATTGAGTATTCCGACGAAGTCAAATATCTTGGAGTAATTCTGGACAAAAGACTAAACTGGAACTCTCACATCAACAACAAAATCACCAAAGCTAACAGAGCTTTATGGGCCTGTCGACGCACATATGGCAGAACCTGGGGAATCTCTCCAAAGATTGTCCACTGGATCTACACAGTGATGATAAGACCCATTATAACATACGCCTCCATTGTATGGTGGACAAAATCCACACAAAAGGTCGCAAAAGAGAAGCTCAAAAAGGTACAACGGCTTGCGTGCCTTGGTATCTCCGGAGCCATGCGAACCTGCCCAACGGCTGCCATAGAGGCAATAACAGGTATTACACCTCTCCACATATACATTCAAAAAGTGGCAATCCGCAGTGCAATAAGTCAAATACAGTTAAACGAGATAAGTCTTAACGATCATCCGGAACTTAAGACCCTTCTTGGTGAACTGCCAGAACTCAACATGAACTGCGCGGTCACAGACCGCATCCATAAAACACTATGCTTCAATAAGCGGTTCTCCACGGAGATTCCCAAGAGAGAAGCATGGGTTAGTAATAACCCACCTAACAGCCACAACGGCATAAAGTGGTATACGGATGGTTCTAAAATGGAAGCGGGGGTAGGAGCGGGAATTTACGGACCAAACAAACGCTTTACGATACCCATGGGAAAAAGTCCCAGCGTATTTCAAGCAGAGCTCCACGCCATTCAAGAATGCGCTAGCCACATAAATTTATCTGGTATAAAAGGTGCAACCATCCATATATTCACGGATAGTCAAGCAGCTATAAACGCCCTTAGCTCGCATACGATTGACTCCAAATCAGTAATGTACTGCTTCAACACCCTACAGGCACTCGGAACAAGTAACAAGACCAAGCTATGGTGGGTTCCGGGTCATGTCGGGGTGGAAGGTAACGAAAAGGCCGACGAACTGGCCAGAAAAGGTTCGGAAACACCCTTCATAGGTCCCGAACCCTTCTGCTGCACTCCTAGATCAGCAGCAACGGCAGCAATAAAAAGCTGGGAATACAGAAAATGTATCCATCTATGGGAAAGCATCCCAGGTTTAAGACAGACCAAACAAGCCGTTCGGCCTTTCAATAAAAATGCCAGCAAATGCCTAAACCTAAGCAGGCATGATATCAAAAACTTAGTAGGTTACCTTACTGGTCACCATGGTTTAAGATATCACCTACACAAAATGAAAATAGTAGACTCTCCTGAGTGCCGACTCTGTCTTGAAGAGGACGAGTCAGCTGAACACATTTTATGTGAATGTCCGGCCCTAAACGGAATTAGAAAGAAGATCTTTTTCAGGGAACAGATGTGCCCTGAGGACATAAAGAATTCTTCTACTAGTAGAATTGTCCGCTTTACACGGAAAGTGGAAACTCTACTAGTCTAAATTTTTCTGGCCCACACGGCACAAAAGATCTTTTTAGGTCGAAGTGCCCCATATTAAATCGCTTTAGCGAGCCAGAATTTAAAAAAAAAAAAAAAAAAAAAAAAAAAAGTAACATTGTCATTCAGTGCATTAGTCATTCTCTGGTGACGATCGAGCCATCATAAGCAGCGGATCAACCGTCCCTGAAACGAGAACTTGATGTATGGGTCGAAGTTTTGAAGGGGAATGGGTATCTTTTATTAGTCCGAAGAATACAGAACAATTGTACTGCCGGTTCAAAAATCTGGGATCTATGATCAATATCGAAGCAAGCTGTGATGACGACATTAAGCATCGCGTAAGCATAGGGTGGTTGAAGTGGTGCGAAACTCAGCCATTTTTTGTGACCGAAAAATGTTCCCTAAGCTGAAAGGAGGGCTCTACGACGCAGTTGTGGGCCCAGCGCTCACATTCTGTTCACAATCCTGGACAGCATACAAAAAGTATTATCGCATGATAGCAGATACGCCAACAACATTCCGAATACTGGCATGACCTGGTCTCATGCAGGTATTCGAAGAAGCTAGTGGACGGTCCAAAAATCAGCAGAGCTAAGTTTTTGCTTGGACTAAACAGGAAAGACTTGAGATCCTTGATTGGTCTCGTCACCGGTTTCAGTCCTCTTAACGAGCACCTCAAAACCATTCACATTAGGAGCTCGGGCCTATGTGAGTGCTGCATGGAGGCGGATGAAACGGCATCTCACTTCATCTGTGAATGTCCGGCTTTCGCCAGAACCAGGCTCACCACTATAGGCAAACAATTCGTTAACGAAGATGAGATCGGGGAAATTGAATTTGCAAATATTCTTCGCTTTGCCAAGGCTACTGGCAGGTTCTCCCTCACTGAATCTTACTAATCGCCAATAACCAGCGAGCGGGCAGCTATGCTGAAGTACAATGGACCAATAGGTCTAAGTGCTTGTCATCTACTGATGACCCCACTGCACATACAATACAATACAATACAATGATAGCAGGAGTAACAAAAATTGATCGAATAAGAAGTACCAAACGGAGAGAGAGGCAGTGAGTTTCTGTTGAATTTTGTATATAAATGATCCCAAATCTATACTTATAACTATTTCTTCTTGTTCGCATTTGTTTGCAATGGTAACTCTTGGATATAAATTAAATAAATGGATTGTTTGGAATTGAAACAAATGTAATATACGAGTAATTATGTACATTGAATTCGAATTTTGAGTTGTCAAATAAACTGCTAGCCGAAAAGTCGTGCTCTCTTTTACTTATTCCTAACAGTTTCAGTGACGAAGTGATTTCAAATAGGAAGGCCTGCCGTTATTTTCTGAGGTCGAACCGGCGAACCCCACAGGCGGACCAGTAGGGATGCAGTTAAGTTGGAGGGTTATGATCCCTTTAATCCTGTTCATAGCCTCACCGTCAATAAGGGAGAAGAAAAAGAACTATTTTGTTGCATTTTTTAAGTGATTTTAAGGGATTTTATCAGATTTTAAAAGTCTTAACACAGCATTTTGGGCCCCTAGAGAAAATATATTTCAATTTTCAGTTTTCTAGCTCAAATTTCAATTTTGTCTATATCTTTGCCTTTTTCTAGATTAAGGGCGTATCAGTGTGAGGATTATAAAAATTCATACACTTGATTATTTCGGGACCCTAGAGAGTATGCATTCCATTCCATTTCAGCTTTCCAGCTCGAATTTTAATGCCTAATGCCGACGGACGGGCATTTTAAAATCGGCATTACCATCGATACTGATCACCCCTATCGTGGAATCCGTCGGATCTGAGATTCACTTCACTTATTCGATTCACGTGAACAGAAAATTGCTATCGTGGGATCCGTCGGATACTCACCCTTACCGACCACTATTGATGATTAGGAAATTCAATTGTGACAGCTCATTTTAAACACATTTGTTTTGTAAAAATTAAATTCAGTGAAAATAAATTAAAAACTGCGGATGTCAAATGCATGGATAGATTCGATCGGTTCGTTTTCCACGATACAATGAATTTCGTTCACGTTACCGACATGTGGATGGTTCACGTCTGCGGATTACACGATGCAAATTGTTCACTATTAGCGGATCATTCCCCCCGACGGATTCCACGATAGGGGAGATAGTAACTGTCAGGAGTCTACAAGCAATATTAAGTTTTTGACAAACTATGCGTCAAAATCTACATACACTTAGAATAGGGCATAAACACCGCCTTTACGTGTTGCCACTGAAAAGGTCGCAACTCAGGAACAAGCCTTCAGTCATTCGCTGATTCTATTATACTTTTCGTCTTCCTTTGTGCAAACAGCCGCAAGCAAGCAAAAGTAGTTATTATCAGAAAGATGGGAATATCGGCTCTCCTTTCCTGATTGTCGTTCAGCACTCAGCGCTAAAATGCAGAACTAGCAGGGTTAATTTTCGTTAGATCATGCATTTTGTCCTTGGAGTCAAGAGAACCCGTCTGTCTTGCCAAATCGAAATAGCAGCGGTATATGAATTCCGTTACTACCTCGAAGTTATTGGTATCAATAGGGACGTTTTGTCTTAGGCGGTGATCTTGGTCTCAATAACTTCCAGGCCAACCAATTTTGCACATTCTTCATTCACCGTAAAAGCCTCTACCACGGCATGCTGGGAACGGCCGGTGGTGTCGATATCGTCCCCGTACTCTAATAAGCTGCAGGGATCTGTTGAAGGAAGAATGGTCATGTTGACACCTACCCTACGTACTATCTTCTCTAGAACAGGTTAAATAAGTCACATGATCGATCACCATTTCTCTCTGCAAACTAGAAGGGACCTAAAATTTTAAGTCGAATCCGAACGGCAAATTTGAGAAGCTCTTCATGACAACAGATGGATGAAGTAAAATAACGCAAACGAAATAAGGCCAAATTTTAAGGATTGGCTTTATTTCAATTTATGTGCTTGGAGAAAGTGAATGGCCATATTTCGTTTGGCGTTATTTCACTCCACCCAACAGATACTCTTGGGTATTTGTCAGACGTTCGCAATAGGTGGGGCAGTGGACAAAAAAAAATTTAAGTGTTACTTGGCTCCGGCGTCATTTGAGCCTGAGACCTCTCGATTAGTAGTTCAATGCAGTAACCACTGAGCCACTAGTCTGGTGTCAACCCACGGACAAGGTAACCAACCTCAAAGTGATGACAAACGTCATTCTCAATCATCCACACCTGGATCTATACATGCAATAATCGGCTGCGAAAATTGCCCTAAACATCAGCCAAACAAATGTCAACTCTGACTACATGTCTCCTTACCAAGACCTTGAAAGACCATTCTCTTGTTCATTTCCGAGCAGGAAGGAATGGAATGTAAATGCACCCTCGAAAAATAAATCGATCTTCACAGACAGATCAAAGACGGACTATGAAACTGGTACTAGATTATTCTCTGACATATAAGACAATAAGCGAGCTGATGTACTGGCAAGGAAAGGGTCTGCGATGGACCAAGAACATTCGCTTCAGTCGGCCAAACCACCACTCTGCAATCTCAGAAAAAGAGTGGAATACAAGATCCGAATGAAAGTTAACAATAGTTGGAAATCATTAACCACTTGTGACATATCACTCAAGCTGCGGCCTAAATGTGATAAGAATCGGACCAACAAACTTTTACGTTACGACAGAACATCGCTGTCTAAGTTGATTGGAACTCTTTCCGGTCTGAACTTTCCAAGGAACCAAAAAATGAAACTAAATCTCAAGGATGACAACATCTCTAGAGGCTGCGGTGACGAGGAGACCCATGAGCATACACCTCACTTTCCCTGTCGTTGACCAAGCCTTTGTCACCTGAGGAACAGAACAGTTGGAAGATTCTTCTTCCAAGACATTCAAGAACTGTCTGATGTCCCACTTTCGAATTTCTACAGGTTTATAAGGACATCCAAATGACTCCATAACCTGAAGTAGGGAAAGAAAACCAAGGATGAAGGACCAAGGCCAGAACAACAAGGCCAACACTTCTAACGAAGGGTATCACAATGGGTCCAGATGGACCTAAGTGTTGTGTAACAGATTCGCTCTGTTCTATAAACCCGGAAACCTAAACTAACCTAGCCACTGAGCCACGGCCCTACTGCACTTCACACCGCTGGTTTTGCACTGTCTCGCAACAAAGCTGGATTTGTTTTACCGGGATCCTGTCAATCGGCCATTGACATGTAGGCGTAGAGCTCAGGAAAATAGATGCTATTTATGCGGCTTTACCGTCAATGGAAAGGCGGTTATTTTCGACTTGAAATTTGTTGGTGTCTAGTGTCGACCTACCAGGCCGGAAATAACATTAAGCTGGGGTAAACTAAAGTAAATAAATAAATATAAAACATTAACGGCCAATACAGGGCCTAAAACCTAGCTCCTCCAACCATTTGCTTGTGCGAAGTGGAAGGGACCAAAAATGTTAAGCCAAGGCCACTGGCAGGTTCTCCGAAACTGACTCGAATGCCAATCGCTAGGAAGCAGCGAGCGGGCAGCTATGCTGAAATGCAATCGACCATTAGGCTTAAGGCTTGAAATGGATCAAAGCTATGCTGGAAAGTCGCAAAATAACTGCTTCGTCAGGAATGATCTCAGTATCAGTAACTGCCGTAAGGGGCTGCCCACAAGGGTGTACTTTCACCCCTCTTGTGAGCAATTTTGCTACCCTACATTTGAGTACGCCGATGATATTGTCATCATTGTCATAGGCAAAGACTCAATTGAAGTCACATCAAAAATGAAAAATGTCAGCCATAGACTGGTGCATCATGGAAAATCTTTCCATAAATTCCTGTAAAGCCGTCATCGTTCCTTTCAACAAAAGGAGGAAATTAGACCTAGGTCTAATCACAATTAACAACACGGTCGTAGAGTATGCCGAAGAAGTCAAGTATCTTGGAGTAATCCTAGACAAGAGACTTAACTGGAACTCCTACATCAACAACAAAATCACTAAATCTAATAGAGCTTTATGGGCCTGTCGCCACACATATGGCAGAACCTGGGGAATCTCTTCAAAGATCGTCCACTGGATCTACACACTGATGAAAAGACCCATTATAACATACGCCTTCTGCGGATAGTCAAGCAGCTATAAACGCCTTAGCTCGCATACCATTGACTCCAAATCAGTCATGTACTGCTTTAATACCCTTCAAACACTCGGATTAAGAAACAAGACCAAATTATAGTGGGTTCCGGGCCATGACGGGGTAGAAGGTAACGAAAAGGCTGAATTGGCCAGAAAATGTTCAGAAACACCTTTCATAGGTCCCGGACATTTCTGCTACACTCCTAGATCAGTAGCAACTGCAGAAATAAAAAGCTGGGAACAAAGAAAATGTATCTATCATTGGGAAAACATCCCAGGTCTAAGACAGGCCAAACGAGCCATTCAGCCCTTTAATATAATTGCCAGCAAATGTTTAAATCTAAGCAGGCATGATATTAAAAACTTAGTTACCTTACTGGTTTCCATGGTTTAAGATATCATCTAAACAAAATGAAAATAGTAGACTCTCCTGAGTGCCGACTTTTTCTTGAAGAGGACGAGTCGGCTGCACACATTTTATGTGAATGTCCACCCCTTAATGGAATTAGAAAGAAGATCTTTTTCAGGGAACATATGAGCCCTGATAGACCAAGAGCCCACAGCAAATTTTGGGCGTGAAAGTATAACCAAAAAGCTGATACATGAACAGAAAGGTCTCCAAAAAGTAAACTCAAATGTCGAAGTCTGGCAGCGCTTAGTTGCGGCTGAGGTTAGTAATAGTAGGTTGAAAACGTGTTTTTTCCAAAATCGGGATTTTTTATATAACCACTTGAATATAGTATTAAATGAAAGAACAGACTGCCCTGATCACAGAAATATAGGTGCCAGACGTCTTACGCGCAGCCATACCCTTGCCAGACGTACTAATAGTATGTTAAAAATCACATTTTGAAATAATTGGTATAACCAAATAATGGTTACATCAAAAAATTTGTGAAAATGCCCAGATCACAAAAATGACGGTCCCAGACGTTTTACGTGCAGCCAAAACCTTGCCAGACGTCCTCAAAGTATTTTTTTTTTTTTTTTTTTTTGTCAGGATGTGTGAAACTTTCTGCACTGGAGCACTCAGACTCAATACTGGTCCATTGTACTGCCAGGCAGACACACCACATTTTACTGTGGGAATTTACTCGTTTTTCTAAGAAAAACGAGAAGGCGCTTCAATGATAAGGAGCTTAGGTTTACAGCACTCACCATATCCGCACCAAATACCTGCCACCTGATACGAGCAAAAGCAGGACAATCACAGACGAAATGTTCCGCAGTGTCGTCGCTTTCTCCACAGGCTTCGCAGTTGGTGGTGTCGCTTAGGCCTAGCACCTTAAGGTGTTTGGCAAAAGCGTAGTGTCCCGTAAGAACGCCAGTAGTCTGTCTGCAGTCTTTTCTGTTGAGAGACAACAAGAATGCCGCGGATTTCCCACAGACGTCGGGGAGCATTTGCTTAGTCTGTCTGCACCCTGGAGAGTCATGCCAACGGCGATTGTGTTCATAGGAAACCCAACCGTCAATGGAAGCCCTGACCGAGGACGCAGGCAGACAGATCGCTGGTTCAGGTCCTGAGAGGTCCCCCTCTGAGCCTTGTCTAGCAAGTTCATCGGAGATCTCATTTCCCGTGATCCCGTTATGACCCGGGACCCAGACAAGTTTAAGTGAATTCACCCTTCCGACCGAATTCAGAGATATCTTGCATTCACGTACTATTTTGGAGGTAGTTAAGGGTTTGAGTAAGGCCTTAAGCGCAGCCTGACTGTCGCTACAGACGCAGATACTTCGCCCCCTCCACCTGTTCCTCGTAACATAGTCCATGGCCATTAGGATAGCATAAGTCTCTGTTTGGAAGACTGACGCATGTTTGCCTAACGGAAAGAAAAGTCTAACGCTATCGCTCTCCACGAAGACACCAGCACCAGATCCTTGATCGGTTTTGGAGCCATCCGTAAAGATTCGACTGCATTCCCTTCCAGGTTCAGAGTCCGGCCAGAGCCAGTCCTGGACGCGAGGAAAGTCGACCTCGTATTTGCGCTTTAGCCGAAGTTCCGGTGTCATCGCATCAGACGGCATATCCATAAGACAGGAGTCGAAGGACAACCGTTGCGCAAGTTCATCAAAACTCCAGTGCGAGTTATACCAAAAGCCACCTCTTGTAAGACGTGAGATAGCCTTGATTGTACAGCCCATGATGTAAACATCAAGGGCGCAAGGTTCAATAGTGCATCTAGGCCGGAGCCAGGCGTGCTGGGGAAGGCCCCCGTGCAGCCGAGACATACCTGCCTTTGGAGTTTGGCAAAAGCAGCAGTGACGTATTTACGTGAAAGCTTATTCCACCAAACAACCGATGCGTATGCTATAAATGGTCTTATCATAGCCGTATAAATCCATAGGACTCTTTTCGGTGATAAGCCCCATGTCTTGCCGAAAATGCCTTTGCACTGCCAGAAAATAGACAGCGCCTTGGCAGTCTTCAGCTCAACATGTTTGGACCAAAGAAGTTTGCTATCCAGGATGACTCCCAGATACTTTGCTTCATTGGAGAGTTGGATTGTGACGCCTTTTAGCACTGGCTGAGTCAACCCGACCAGCTTCCTCCTTCTCGTAAAGAGAACAACCTCAGTTTTAAGAGGATTGACCGAGAGCCCATTCCTAGTGCACCATTCGTCGATCACGTCAAGGGCCCCCTGCGCCTTGGCGCATACAGTCGCTAGGCATGATCCAACAGAAAGCACGGCAACATCATCCGCGTACGCCTGAGCGTATACAATAGAGCTGTTGAGTGCGTTTAACAGAGAGTCGACCAGCATACACCACAGCAGTGGAGACAGGACGCCGCCTTGCGGGCAGCCTCTGTTTACCCCCGCCATAACATAGCGGCCACAATCCGCATCCGCAACCAACGTTCTATTCATTAGCATTGCTTTAATCCACAACACCAATGGTTCGTCTACGCCGTGTTGTCTGGCGGAGCTGCACATGCTATCAAAAGTCGCATTGTCAAAAGCACCCTCAATATCGATGAAAATGCCCATCGCGTATTCTTTTCTGTCAAGCGCGCCTTCAATTCTACCAACTAGATTTTGGAGCGCAGTCTCGCAGGATTTTCCGCGTTGATAGGCATGTTGCATCGGAGATAGTGGGTGCAATCGCAAAGCACCTTTGCGCACGTGAAGCTCGACCAGCCTCTCCAAGCTTTTCAGCAAGAAAGAAGTCAGACTGATTGGTCTGAAGCTCTTGGCGAGCGAGTAGTCACTTCTGCCAATTTTTGGTATGAATGCCACTCTAACTGTACGCCAGGGTGTTGGAATGTATGCCAGTGCTAGGACAGCGGTGAAGATTTTCTTCATAGTCGGTAGCAGCTGGTTTGTACATTGTTGCAGCATGGCTGGGTATATTCCGTCCGTACCAGGCGACTTGAAGCCGTCAAAAGACGCAAATGCGTATTTAATGGCCTCGTCCGTCACCACGGCCTTCGCAATATACCAGCTACGCCGAGTTGTTTGTCTTGGCTCACTCATAGTCTCGGTAATCGGGGCTGGTTGTGAACCAATTGTAATCTGGTTACCCGGAAAGTGAGACTCCAGCAGATAACTAAGAGTTTCCGCTTTCGTCTCAGTAAAGGTGCCATCAAGTTTTCTAAGTGAGTCCAGTTTGGCTGGTTTGCCCTTTTTCAGAACTTTAACCAACCTACTAGTTTCACCCAGTGTTTCAATCTTTTCGCAGAAATTCCTATAAGAAACACTTTTCGATACCCGAATTAGCCTCTTATATTCCTTCTGCTTCGATCGGTAGAGATTCCAGTCTGTCTCCAAATCAGTCTTGAGTGACCTATTTAGAAGCTTTCTAGCTTCTCTACGAATTCTTTGCAGTTCCGAGCTCCACCAGGGAACCGGTGTTCTGCCAGGGGGTTTGCTTACTGGGCACGTCAGTTCAAAACAGCTAGTAATGGCACTATTCAGGTCTTGAACAGCTTCCTCTACCTTTTGTCTCGTCCTGAGTTTGGTTGGAGTTTTGAGAGTTTTCCCTAATTCCTCCCTGAAGCGTATCCAGTTGGTTTTTCTCGGATTCCTCCTCTCCTGCAAAGTTATGGCTTCGCATTCGATTTGGAATTCGATATATCTATGGTCTGAGACGGACACCTCCGAAGAGACCCTCCAGTTAGTAACCGCCTTAAAGTATCTATTTGATAAAGTTAGGTCGATCACTTCCTGTCTTCTTGACGTCACAAAAGTTGGTTGCGAGCCAACATTGTTGATAGTAAGATCAGATGATAGAATGAAATCCAGGAGATGGTTTCCTCGCATGTTGCATTTGCTGCTGCCCCAAACAGTGTTTTGAGCATTGGCATCACAGCATATAACTAGGCCCATCTTCCTGGTGTCGCAATAGTCAATGAGTTCAGCAATTGCCCTCGGTGGTGGAGGCACTACCGAATCATAGGGGAGATAAGCTGACGCCACGATGAAGGTCTTCCAATTTCCATTCGTTTCGTAGCTAATGGCTGCAGCAACCAAATCTTGGCCACAAAATTGTCCAAGCTTAGTCGCTGAGAAAAGGTTCGACACAGCAAGACAAGCCCTTGGTCTCTCGGACCGCTCGTCACAGAGTATCGTAGTGCCACGGACACCTCCAAGGCCACAGATACGATTTTTCCACACCCATGGCTCCTGTATGGATATTATGTGGGCTTTTGTATTCAACACAGAAAGCTTCTTACTGATGAGTGCAGTAGCAGCCTTGGAGTGTTGAAGGTTAATCTGAGTAAATCCAATCATTGGAAATACATCAGTCATACTAGTGGAAGGGCACGCAGAAGGTGCGCGCGCAGTTCCACCGACAGGAGTGCTTGAGGTCTTCTTCCTCCGTTTGTTCCTGTTCGAGCTATTGGAAGGGGAGGCAGCGTTGGTTTCAGTCAGCTGGCTGGTTTCGGTTGGGGTAACCTCTGCCGACCTGCATCTCTTTTCCGTCGCCGCCGGGGAAGGGCAGTTCTCAGCGCTTGCGCCTTCAACTGGCGGTGCAGTTCCTTCGCGCCGCACGATAGCCGCCTTTCTCCTTTTCCTCTTTCGCTGGCTCTTAGATGGACGCTGACCAGTGGACGCCGCCTCTGTGGCCCGTTTCACCTGTTCGGTTTCGCAGGCCTCGTCGGCAGCATCACACCTATCGGCTGTCTGTCTATTGGTCTGAAGATTAAGCGTATCAGGTTGAACCTCTCCGCCACTTTCTTCATGTTTCCAGCCCAGTCTACCGAACGTGTCGGAGATAGAGCTGCAGGAATCTTCGGAAGCAAACCTTTTCGCAACTCGAAGGTCAACGCCTGTACAGGCGGGGGGTATATGTATGTCGGTTGGGGCCTCCAGAATCCGTGCCCCGACCGTGGTCGAAAAGACCACGGGTGGATTTTCGCCCATGCGAGTACCACCTGGAGTATTTGAATCATTAAGTTGTTCCTGCATACTTGTTTTTTGGTTTGGTTCGCGATAGAGCTTTGACGGTGTATAAAACGCCGCTATGACTCTAAAACCTCGGATCACGAACGTATCGTACCGAGGTCCCCCTATCCACCACCTGGGGACGCGCCTGGTGGGTAACCAACCCGACAGGGAAAGTATGCTAAAAGAACATTTTTTTAACAATTCTGATAACCATATTGTGACAACAGAAACGAATTTGTCAGAGCCACTGGTCAATGGTCATAAAAGATAACTGTTAAATACTTCACTTATGTCTAGTGAATGTTGCCCTAAAAGTGTAATTATCTTAAAGATAATATACAAGTATTTATACACCATATTTTGTAAATTAAGAACTTCAATGTTGATTATATGATATTTATTTATGTACATAACCGAAAAATAATATATACTTGTATATAATACGTTCTAAAAGTTATTCATTATCAGATTCATCCGATGAATCGTTTATAAAATTATCTTCATCATCGGAAACATCCACGTCATTAATTAATATATCCTCCAGTCTATCAGGGGCAACATTTCCGTCGAACCATTTGACTTTATCTTGTTGTCATCTAATACCCAACCACTCTCTGATGGCGATAAAAGAATTGGTTCATTTTCTACAGCATTCTTCCATACGCGAGATAGGCATGGCATTAAAAAACGACCATCGCCGGTTAAGAATTCATCAAAAAAAAAAAATTGGCAGCACACATGCACCTATGACATGCACCGTGACACAGCTGTAAGTTGTAGTTAAGAAATTTGTATTCAAAATCCTGAAATTGAAAAATATTTACTTCCGCCAATTGAAATTGATGCCAACCATATTCTAAAATTATGAAAAACAATTTCACATTAACAGATTTGTTAAATTCAATTACCCTTATAATGAAGTTTGAATAATAATAATAATAAAATCACGAATAAAATATTCGGCGGGATGTGTCAGTGGTCGGCGGGATGTCAAACTTTGAATTTTCTTGAAAAATTCATCGCAACAATTCATCAGAAACGAAGAAAATGGATTTTGGAAGCACTGTTTATCCCCACTAAAAGGACTTAGCGGCGATAGCTATCCCCGCTAAAGTTAGCGTATATAGGATAAATTGTTGTTGTATTTTACATGCAAATTTCAAATTATCCCTATATCCGCGTGCAAAGAAACACGGCTACTGTACTGTTATGCCTCGTTGTATTTTCAGGTACGATGTTTGCACTGGATATTTCATTGCTTTCAGGCACTGTGTACACAAAAGACCGAGATAATTACGTTAATGGAACTATGTAGATTATTTAATAATTAAATATAACTTACATTCATTTCTTTCCATCGAAGATAAAACCTTTTTAGAAACAGCTGTAAATAACCGATAGCACTTGGCTATGGTAACCACTTACACTATCAACCTTCATTGGAAGATCTATATCCGAGTAGGTATTTAAAATTTCGAATTTTCCGACATGTCAAAATTTGGGTAAATTTTTACAATGTTTTGTCATCAAACAAAATTATATTTCCGCATTGTTTCGGACTATCACTTGAATGAAGAACACATGTACTATCTACTTCTTAGAAACGGTTTCTTGTTTTGCATGATCTACGTCAATCACTTGCACTTTAGTGCAACATTTGTAACCAATGGTTCGTTTCTGCTATGACAATATGGTTATCAGAATTGTTAAAAAAATGTCCTTTTAGCGTACTTTGAGGACGTCTGGCAAGGTTTTGGCTGCACGTAAAACGTCTGGGACCATCATTTTTGTGATCTGGGCGTTTTCACTGGTGTAACCATTATTTGGTTATACCAATTATTTCAAAATGTGATTTGTAACATACTATTAGTACGTCTGGCAAGGGTATGGCTGCGCGTAAGACGTCTGGCACCTATATTTCTGTGATCAGGGCAGTCTGTTCTTTCATTTAATACTATATTCAAGTGGTTATATAAAAAATCCCGATTTTGGAAAAAACACGTTTTCAACCTACTATTACTAACCTCAGCCGCAACTAAGCGCTGCCAGACTTCGACATTTGAGTTTACTTTTTGGAGACCTTTCTGTTCATGTCTCAGCTTTTTGGTTATACTTTCACGCCCAAAATTTGCTGTGGGCTCTTTGACTATGAAGACATAAAGAAATCTTCTACTGGTAAAACTATCCGCTTTACGAGGAAAGTAGAAATTCTACTAGTTTAAACTTTTTCTGGCCCATATGGATCTTTTAGGTCGAAATGCTCCCTTTGAAATAATAAAAAAAAGGCTTAAATGCTTGTCATCTACTGATCACCCTACTGCAAATACAATGCAACACCATACAATGGTGGATGAAGAGGCTAGGTCAAATGCATCTGCGTCGCTGCATATAGAACAATTTATAGCCTTGAAGCTATAAATTTCAGAAAAATTATAACTTTCGACATGAGTACAGCCAGGAAAAAGCGACAGTGTTGTAGTTACGGGGAGAGCTTTGCCAACGAGGTGAAAGTCATCAACTTTGGCAATGCGAGGATCTCAACCCAAATGTCAATGTTCCACTTATCACATTTGTCCCACTGTGCTCATTACAGTACCGTCCACTATACGGTCATCCCTATAGGAACATATTTATTTCCGAAATCACATAAAAACATTTCTATCAAGCTTCATGCAAGAGACCCTCATAACGATGGCCCTAATCCCTTTCAAAACAATGAATTTCTTTGTCGTTGATTAAAAAAAAAACATCCCCCTTTGTACCATTAACAAAGTTAAGCATAACGAAATTAAAAACCAAAAACAGCACAGCAACTAAAATGAAGAAAATTTAAATTAAAATTTCATATTTCACTTTGTCGTGTGTACGAATTACAAGGGCCCGCTCTTCTCGTTATCAACTCTTTCAGGGAAACTACTCCACTCCGGCATTGCACTGATATCTGGTATTTCTTACACAAAAGTACAAAATAAACAACCATACAGGCAAGTGTACCCCCTTTGACTACTTTGAGACTCCTCGGACCACCCGTCGGCCGTCCATTCGCGAAGAGAAATACAAAATTCATATCTGCGTCGCATTAATTCATCATCGCTTCACAAAGATGAAAAAAAAAAAAAAAACAAAATACATAAATCCACTCTCGGAATGAAAGTACAAAAAAATGTCCTCCTATCCCTCCAGATAGTGAGTATCGCATCGTTCTCGACCATAAAAAAAATCAAAATTTGAAGCAAAGCAAGACCGCCTCAAAGACAAGAGCGCTGCATAGATTTTCGAGTCCATCTCTCGCTCCAGTACGAGATTCTTTAATGCGTGGTTTAATTAACTTTTTATCAGTTCCAAGAGGAAACCAACTTTGCCATTATAACTCGGTTCAGAGTCCGCTTTTCCTTTGCCGGCCAGAGAGTATAATCAACCCTTGCACAATATCATAATGTGCAACACCCTTCCGTGTCTTCCGTCATCGTCGTCATCTTTGTCGACAGATGAAAGATGAAGTCCGTCATTTAAATGCTGACTTAGCAGTGAGTCTTATCAGTGCGACGTGAACTCGAGACCGGCTCTGGTGTTGTTCTTTGTCCACGAAATCCATGGAAAGAGGCAAAAGTGCAGCGGGTTGTACGAAACCAATCTGCATGAAGCGATAATGAGACGCGACTTCTGGGGTAAACGTATGCCTTTGTTTTGTTAAAATTCAAAACGCTGATATCACGGCAATGATGAAGCTACGTACATGCTGCGGTTCCTTAGGTGATACGGCTGCCTGCTATCAAAGTGCACAACAATTATTGTGGAACTCGTTTCCGGGAAAATAAATACATAAAATGTTGCCGACCGCAATTCTTCTAATGACTAATTACCTTGCTTTATTTAAACAAACGGTTTTTTTAGATTACCTAGACCTACATAGTTGTGGCATAAAAATGGAAGTGCTTTACTCATTATAGAAGCTTTAAAGTTGTTCTAAGCTTGGATTTTAATTCATGATATAATTGTTGGCCTCCAAATGCAGATGCTTGTGGTTTTTTGCCAGAAACCTGAGACTTGTTATCAATAGCAGAAGGAAAGTAATCCCATCGAAATAATTTGAAGGCCGCGTGTAACGAGGCCCGCTCAGAAACCAATTACTACAACTAGCAGTAACCATTTTAGTTCTGATTTAAAAGCATGGGGGTCGTAATCATCTCCTAGACAAGGTGAGATTAGGTTGAAGTGGCAGTCAAGATCATACGGATAAATAAGTTGTTCAGGAGAAAGGACCACAATGATATTCCTTGTGTTCGAATCTCCCAGACAGCAGACAACAGACAGACAGTACTGACTGCTGGAATAAGTCCAGAAAGTGTCGCTTCAAACGACGCTTTTTTCGTGGTCGAGGACCCACGGGAGAAAGTGAATTTGCTGGGCGCTTGTTGCGAGGCCGTGTATATGGTGAACAATCCTGTTCGCCGTAACCACGACATTGAGAATAGGGCTCTCTTGAGCCACTTCGATCTGCACACCGAACTTGAGAATTGGCGATCTGAGAATAACGGATTCGCCGTATTCAATGACGAAAACCATGCTAATGCAGTTGTCGCCAATGGCCGCGATGCATCGCACTTGTTTGTGTGAGGATGGTCTGCTGTGCATCTTCGAGTCACTAAAGAATAAAAAGTCGGCGGGGATGGATGGTGTCCCAAACGTCGCATTTAGACACATGCCTCTGGAGGGTGTAGATATTTTCACCACGCTGTTTAACAATGCACTGAATACTGCACATTATCCGGCGTATTGGAAGGTAGCTGTGGTACACCCTATTCCGAAAAAGGGATAACGATAGGACGAACCCTGCCAATCTCCGGTCAATTAGCTTGCTTCCGAATATTAGCAAGGTCTTTGAAAAGGTTCTCAATAGAGCCCTGTTAAAGTGGGTCGAGGACAATAACATAATTCCGGACAAACAGTTTGGTTTCAGGGCGTGGCATGATACTATTCATGCCGCGTTGAAATTGGTTTCCGACATTCAAACTTTTGGTACTCGTATATGTAATCTAGAATATGCTTATGGGAAAGAAGTTCGTTGTCAAATGTGGCAACGTGACTTCGAGCAGAGTATTCGAAATCAAAAACGGTTTAGGGCAGGGGCCGGTGAATTCTTCGATCCTTTATGCTATATTTTGGTGGCACACAGATCAGGTCCTTAAATCGAGGTCATAAACATTCCTTTGCAGCGTGACTTCGATCAAATTAAGAGATATTACGACAACTGGAAGTTAAAAATTAATTTTCAGAAGACAGAAACAATCTTCTTCAGAACAACATTGGCTGGGGCCTCTTGAGATACCAGAAAAAACTGGAAGAAATTGGCCATTATTGGACAAAAAGGGCAGCCATTGGCGGTGAAAAGCGCAGTTAAATATCTGGATATCTGGCTTGACCAGTATCTATATTTCGATAGACATATAGTTGCTTGTCTTGCTAAGGCCAAGAAGGCTTATGCTCTGATAAGAAGACTGTTTCATAGCAATCAACTTGACTCCAGAGTGAAGTTGATTTGCTATGTGACCCTTATAAGGCCGATCATCGCATATGGTTGTCCATTGTGGTTTAATATAGCGCCTAGTTATATGGTTGTTTCGAACGCATAAATCCAACTACATATATAAAATACTATCCCAACAAGGTCCTATACGGTGGGGCTCAGTTTAATAAGATTGACAATTTCCTTATTAACGCGACTCGAAGGCCGTTGCAAGGGCGATGGCCAGCGACAATCTGATCTTTAAGGCTTGGGTTTTTTTTTTAATTTGGTGGGGGAGGGTTATAAGTTAGATTAAGTTAGCTAGGGCGTTTCTGAGAGAGAACTACTTGTGTTGGTCCTTCCAGTAGGTGATTGACGCTATAAGGCCGTTATCGACTGCCACGCGCTCAGAAAGCAATTGGGATTTTGACTACTTCTTTAAGGTAACTAGTGCTTAGAATCTCAATTATAGTTAAAATACGTTGAGTAATTTAAGTAAGTAGAATCGGTAGTTTTTAATTTGTTTTATTTAATATATAAAATTTAAATAATGATTCCGAGTTTTAAAAATGTTCTCGATGAATATACACCCCTATCGTGGAATCCGTTGGGGGGAACGATCCGCTAATAGTGAACAATTTGCATCGTGTAATCCGCAGACGTGAACCATCCACATGTAGGTAACGTGAATGGAATTCACTATATCGTGGAAAACGAATCTATCCATGCATTTGACATCCGCAGTTTTTATTTTATTTTCACTGAATTTAATTTTTACAAAACAAATGTGTTTGAAATGAGCTGTCACAATTGAATTTGCTAATCACCAATAGTGGTCGGTAAGGGAGAGTATCCGACGGATCCCACGATAGCAATTTTCTGTTCACGTGAATCGAATAAGTGAAGTGAATCTCAGATCCGGCGGATTCCACGATAGGGGTGATAATATGTAAGAAGAGTTCGTAAAAAAATTTAGGCCGAAAGGCAATAATTATAAGATATAGTTAAATTTAGGGCGTCCGCATAAGGAACAATAATCTAGAATAAGTATCCTCCTAAGTTTAAGTTAGATTTAATAATTTTTGTCGAGTAAGTAAGTTGATATTACCATTAAAAAATGAATTTAAAACTAAATTAAAAACATAGGGACGGGCTACAGTCCGCTTGGGCGAATTGTTGGATACCCTATTCTTATTCCTATCCCTCATAAATGGGCATGACAAAAGTCTTAGTATGGTTGAATTGTTAAGAACGCTCTACATATTTTGTTATATATCATTTAAAGGATTTTATAAAAAAAAACGAAGCTTTTGTAAATAAAAACGCTTCCTTGCTCAAACTTTGGTTTTTCAACAAAATTGTTTTATTTAATTGTGGGCGTGTCAGTAAGCGGATTTAAAAATTTACGCATGAGCTTAATTGGCCCCTAGAGGGTATGTATTATTAATTTCAGCTCCCTAGCTCAAAATTGATTTTTTCGAAAAATTTGTTTTTTTGAGTTTGTGGGCGTGTCTGTGGGTGGATTTTAAAAATTCTTAAACCTAATTATTTCGGGACCCTAGAGAGTATATGGTCAAAATTTCAGCTCTCTAGGTCCAGTTTAAAGGCCTAATTTTTGCCGACGGACGCACGGACGAACGGGCATGGCTAGATCTACATTGCTATCGATGCTGATCATACGCAAATATGTAACCGTCGAAGGTGTTGTCGGTCGGTCAGGGTGTAGTTGTGTGGGTAGGCTCTCGTTTTCTGAAGGAAACCGATCAGCTTTAGCAAAATTCCAACGAAGTCTTGTTTCCCTCTCTACCACGAGTATGCGAAGCGCAGTACTCGTTGAATAGGCAGGTAAGCAAGCGTGTGAGTGAAAGCGGAAAAAAATTATACCTCAAGACAAATTTAATTTTAACAAAAACAAAATTACTTTATTGGTATTTTAATAAAAGAAAAAAAAATATTTTACAAATACAAAGTGTATTGAACAAAATATAGAGCAAGAGGATTTTAAGCAAAAAGTTGGCTCAAGTGTGGTATTTTGGCTTGCGACGAAACGTCTACAAGAGGAAAATCTCAAACTCAAGTCAGCCTCATAAAATTACGTTCCTCTTTTTATACTGGTTGACAGCTTTTTTTTTAGTTACATAGAAATTCCAGTACGGAGCTTTTTGTTATACAGTTCTTGTAAATAATAATTTGGCAATGATCATAATTTATGTGCTTTTTTTTTGGACACTAATGGTCAAAAGTTTGATTTTGTAAGTTACAATTTTTTTGATGTGAAAGTTATATAATTTAAATAAATTCTTCTCTTTAATTTGGTTGCTTAACAAAATATAGTATTCTTATAAATAATCCGTTGTTACAAATATAGTAACTTTTAGGGGTGTACGAGCAATATTAATATTAATATAATATTAATTATTGCAGAGTCAATAGGGCTGCTGCCTTAGGGCCAATCAAAGAATGGGAGCAAAAGCTTTGTCTAAACCATTGGGAAAGTGTCGCTGGTTTAAGGCAATCCAAAAGATTAATTAGGCTAAATAAGGAAAATATTAGAAAGCTGGTGGGCTTCCTCACTGGCTACTGCGGCTTGAGATATCATTTCAACAAAATGAACCTGAGGCCGGATTCAGAATACAGGTATGGAGAACCAGGAAACCTCTGAGCACATTCTCTGTGAATGGCCAGCTCTCAATTGGTTGAGACGTCGCATCTTTCAAATGGAGATGCGTTCACAGTTGGAGTTTCGTAACTACGCCACAAAAGATGTATTGGCTTTCACTATCGCTCGTCTTTTAGGCTAAGTCAACCCTTTGACACAAAAGATCTTTTACATCGCAGTGTCAGCCATAGGTAGGGCAAGGGTCTTTTATTTAAAAAAAAAGACCAGTATACGGTTCATTGTGATACCACGTCGATCTAGGGAACTTGTCGCCCTCCTCGTTTAACCATTCAGAACTGCTGATAAAACTTGATATACATCCAACATCAGTGTTAGCTAAGTCATTTAGTCACTAATTAGTAATTAGGAAGGCTCACAGATTGAGCTTTCTCTTGTGGGAGAGAAGGTTAAGTATGGACTCCTCCTCAACGTTCTCGTCCGTGCATACATTTAAATAAATATCAAGCCTTGATGCGTATTTGCCTATAAGACAGTGCCCAATTATGGCACCTAAAATGGAGGTAATATGCAGTCGGCTAAGCTAGATTTAACGCTTCGTGCCGCAAGGTCCACCGTTAGCCAGATTTGTTGTGCCACTTGGTTTGTTCTTTCGATTGCATATTTATTTTAGTGGTGCCAACCCCCCATTTATTGAGCTTAATTCAAGCTTACAAATTGTATCTTAAAAATCTAACTAAAACTAATGCTTAAAATTACTGCTAGATGGATGGTGGGGAGTAGACTAGAGCAGATTTAAGGGAGAAGTGCAGCGATTAAAATCAAATAGAAGGAGGTTCGAATTGACCTTATGGAAAGTGCGGGAAATCAGCTCATATGAGCCATGGGGTGGGTGGGAAGGTAGAAAGGAGGGAAGAATTGTAAATTGGTTGCAGGAAATAACCCCCCAATGAAATAACCCCCCAAATGAAAGATGAAATAACTCCCCAAAATTTGTATGGAGGTGGGGATTTATTTCATATGAAATAAGACCCCAAAATTGGGGACTTATTTCATGGCTTTTTGGGGACTTATTTCATACTTCAAATTGGGGGGTTATTTCATAGTGAAATAAGTCCCCAAATTCAACTATGAATTAAGTCCCCAAATTTATAAAAAAAAACTCGCACCTACTCCAAAGCAAACAGTGACCCCAAGCAGGGGGTTGCAGGGAGGCAGAATGCCCCCCCCCCCCCCCCCCCCCGCCCCATATGCATTGCACTGTTTATGGGATTTCCATATATGATTTGGGGACTTATTTCATACCATTTTGGGGACTTATTTCATCTTTGATTTGGGGAGTTATTTCATTTTTCATTTGGGGGGTTATTTCATTGGGGGATTATCGCCCGGAGCCTTTTAAATTGCGAGGGTAGGTGTTAAAGGCAATTCAGTTTACAAGAGAAGAACAATCGATGAAGCCAGTGAGCAGACGATGTATAAGAAGAATGTTAGCGACATTTCTTCTTTTTCTAGGGTCTAAAGGTTAATTAAATTAAGGCGTTCGTGATATGGTAGTTGGATAAGGTGATCATCTCAGGGGAAGCAATGAAGAGCAACACGGAGAAATCGACGTTGAATGCTTTTGATTCTAGAAATACGGACCCGTTAGTATTGTGCCCACACCTGGCTAGCGTACCTACGCTAGAATAGGCCGGACAGAGGTTAAGTAAAAGGAATTGGTCACGTAGGCATTGGTGAATTCTTTAGACCACTGTTTGACAAACCCGAGTTAGCTTTATTGATTATATCATCAATATGACTGTTACCAAAAGTTAAGCTCTCGGTCACACAGAAAACCTCGGTCGCAGATGACTAGAACGGGAACAATGGGTAGTTTATTCAAAATGTATAGTCTAGGGGGAGACTGAGTCCGCCAACGTGAAAAAGTAAGAAATTCACAACCGAAAAACTATTGGAGTCCTGTTGAAGAAGGTCACAGTCGTGGGGGGAAGAAATAATTTTAAAGAATTAAGCGTTGTCGGCTTAGAGAAAGATGGAGGAGAGCCTAACGATGTTATCAAAATTATTTATTGCGATACTAAAAATCAGAATGCCAAGATGGCTACCTTGAGGAACACCAGAGGTGCAAAGAGAAAACAGAGCGAAAGCGATCCCTATGTCACGTATACCCACACTAGAATTACATGTATTCTCACTATGTACATTATATGTATTAAGCATCATATCTTGATGTTAATAAAGAGTCAGTGATTAGCTGAGCGTCAAGCGAGACGGACGTCTTTCATTTAAACTCCGAATCATTACACCTTATAAGATCGGTTCTCGAGGAAAGATGAAAACCAATTCTATAGTAAGGGATATAAGACCAGGAAGGAGAGTTGAGATATTTTGTCAAAGACCTTACTGAAGTCAGTTTAAGTATATCAACAAATTTCTCATACTCCAACCACATTGTTAAAGAAAAAACGATTAAAAGAACCTTATTGCAATACGAGAAACCCAATTGGGAAAAACTAAACGGTTTGTTAAAGAGTTTTAACTGGTCGCTGTGCTTCCTCGACAGCGACGTGGGTGCTGCTGCTGATATGGTCACAAACATAATTCACCTGGGCATGAACTCTTTCATCCCTCACAGGATAAAAAGTTTCAAACCCAAGGTAAACAAGTGGTGTGATTCAAGCTGCAAAGAAGCTAATAGGTTAAAAGAGGTAAGCTTTGGGTCATTCAAAGCCAACCCATCTGATGAAAGCCGAAAAAAGTTTAAAAGAGCCACAAATGACTGCAATGCCCACATTAATCGTGTCAAATTCTCATATGACCAAAAGTTGTGGCAAAAACGGGTCCGACGGGTAGTAAAAACTTTTTATCATTTGTTAAAAAACATCAAGAATTCGGCCTCATCATCTATCCCGATACTGATTTACAATGACATTCCACCTGTCAGCTCTATAGATAAGGCCAATCAGCTTGCTACTCACTTTGCAGTCAGCTCAACGCTCCCAGATTGTGCTTTGTCTCCCCCTGTACTCGAGCGCGTAGAATACTCCATGGGACCAATCCACTTCCGCACTCGTACAGTGGCTAGAGTACTTCAAGATCTTGACGTTCACAAATCCGCTGGTCCAGATGGTATTTCCCTTTCGTTTTGAAGAGGTGTTCTTCCTTGCTGGCAAAACCATTGCGCAAGCTTTACTATCTATCCTTTCCTTTATGGCTCTTCCGAGAAGATCTAAAACAGCATTTGTCCAGCCTGTCCCAAAAAAAGTCGAATCTTCTTCTTCCTCTTCCTGCCGACCAATTTCACTTACGTCCTTCTGTTTAAGGTCAAGGAAACGCTGATTACCGACAGTTTGGTTTTCGTAGCAACAGGTCCACGGGTGATTTGATGACTTATCTGACCGAAAAGTGGAACCAATCACTTCACCATGGTGGTGAAAGTAAGATTGTTGCGCTTGATATTTCAAAGGCATTTGACAGAGTTTGACATCAAGCTGTCTTGTCGAAAATGCGTGCATTTGGAACCGATTATAATTTTCTTCAATGGATTACAAACTTTCTTTCGGACCGTTCAATTCAAGTTGTTTTGGACGGTTTCATGGCTGCAACTCACCAAATAAATGCTGGTGTTCCCCAAGGCTCCGTTTTGTCTCCGCCGCTCTTTCTCGTTTTAATAATTTTATTAAAAAGTCAAAAGTTTGAGCTAGGAAACTGAAATTCATAATATTAATAAGACTCTCTAGGTGCCCTTTATATATATGTTCAAATATTAATTATTTTAAATCCGCCTACGGCCACGCCCACAACTAAATAAAACAATTTTATTGAAAAAACCATAGTTTGAGCTAGGGAGCTGAAATGTATAATATAGACTCTCTAGGTTTCTGATAGGAATAAGAATAGGGTATCCAAGCGGACTCTAGCCCGTCCATATGTTTATAAATAACATCCTGTGTGTAACTTCTAATCCAATTCATTAATTCGCTGATGACAGTACCCTCAGCTTTTCATATTCGGTTCATGCTCTCTTCTTTGGGTGTGGAACTGGAACGGCAGCTTATGTTAAGCACATTAAATTCCGATCTTGACTGCATATTTCAATCGGGTACAACCAAAAGGGTTGAATTTAACGCTTCTAAGACACAATGCTGTCTTCTGTCATTAAAGCGAAACCTTCACAGTCTGCGATTATCCATGCATTTCCGTACCACCGCTGAAACCGAAAGACTTTTCCTTCTCTGTGTGTGTGTGTTAATAACAACCTTCATTTAAATGACCACATATTCGATGTCGCCAACAATGCTGCGAAATGTGTAGGCTTCCTTAAGCGATGCCAGAAATATTTTCGCCATGCCAGGAATGCGCATCAGTTTACGCATCACTCTTTAGCCCACTTTCTGTACTATCACGCTCTGTTATTCCTACACATTATGATTTACAAACATTCAAAACCAACGTGCATCAGTTTCTTCTCCTTCCTTCTTCCTCTTTCCATAATGCCCGTGTACATTATAAGGGTGCTTAAAATCCCTTGTGCACGCGTGAATTATAAAAAAAAAAATATTGATTATTGTTGGATCTACGATACCGGTGATCTCCAGTCAAGTCAACCCACGGACTTGCATGCAGACCAGCGGGACGGTTTCAATGTTGAAAACTCATCACTGAATAGAAGGATAAAGTTATTGAAATTAAGAAGGTGTACATTTCTCTACGGTGGGCGCAGTGACTCAGTGGTTTGTGGGTTGGAAAACCAGGTCTTAGGTTCAAATTACGCCGCGTAACACCTGATAAGTTGTTTTCCACTGCCCCACCTATTAAATACTTCTGAAAATCGCCTTTCGGATTCGGCTTAAGAAGGTTGGTCCCTTCCACTTCGCATAATCAAATTGTTGGAGAAGATAGGTTTAAGACCCTCTTTGGGGCGTTAATGCCTTATATTACTTTTTTTTACATTTAGGTACCTACAGCGCAATTCGTAATTTTTTGAATCGTGACAATGACCACTAATACTCCATATAAACGGCGGTCCCATAAACGTCACTTGTAATCTATTCCACACTAAAAGCTAACTTTCAATCTCAACAGCAATATCTCGTAAATGGATTAAGGACACCTAAATATCTGAAACATTGTTCTCGGCACCGACAATATATTCGCCCACAATCTTCCACCGATGAAATAAAAATAAACCATCGTCTTAAGCAAATGCAAGTGAGAGAGCACTTATTACGCTAAATAAAATTTTGAATCAACCATTCGCTGCGACACAGTGAAAGACAACTGAATGCTGAAAAAGTATTTTAATGAAATGAAATCAAGGAATAAGTGAGATTAGCTGGATATTTGTGATTTACCCATTCGCTCACCCATCCACCGTTTCCACAGGGGTTGGATTGTTGGATAGAAATTCACTTCAGTCAAAGTCAGCTACCTATCTTGGCACCGTGTAAGTTTCGTATGCTTGCTTCTCATTTACTCGCAATTACTTCCAGCGAATCAAATTCCCAAATTGAAGGTTTGTCCTTGCCAACACCCCGTGTTGCAAATAAAAAGGATAATATTCTACAGTCTCCTGAGAAAGAGAGAGAGAGAGTGTCCCCGCGCACCATCTCCTAGGTGGATTGAATAAAAGAAGAAATCAAGAAAAAACCCAAAACGACTAAATCACACGTTTCATTACGGAACGGGATTAATTTTATTTCCCTTTTCCGTTTTTATTGGTCTTGGCACCAGCCATTGGCCTCATCTAATGTTTGGGAAGACTTATAAGAAAAGAAATCTGGATAAGGCGGGGTCGTGACGGTCCAAACGCAAATATACACCGAATAGACAATCCTTGCGCCACCCACGCCACGGCACGCCAGTGGGAGCCAATGAAGATGCTATTTTAAATTGTCGCTTAGAAGATGTTTGTTCGGTGGTATAATCAAACGACGCAACGTACTCGCTGCGAAGGTACTCACGCGAAGGAGCGAATAAAATCTAGATTATCTTTGTGTGGAAATGATTAGGTCCTGGAGTGTGACTGGGTCATTGATTCCTTTTTTTTCTTTCTTTATTTTCATCCCGGGGATTATTTCTTCATCTGCTCGTCCTTATGCTGGGTTAATTGAAATAAAATTCGTTTCTTTATCTTTTCGTTCTTTGTTTTGGTTTATTTTTTCGCTTGTTTGGTTTATGGGTGAGATTTACCTTACGAGTGGGTTTTGCGTGAGAAATGTAATTAGTTAACGCTCGATAAGCAGGGAGATAGGAATAACGAGGTTTCTTTTTTGTAAAGAGGCCGTAGTTGAATATAATTTAGCAGAACACTGAAATGGGAAGAGCCATGGTCGGTCGGAAGCTACTAGGAACACTGGAATTGAAACGTCCTGTATTGCCATAAATGGAAAAAAGCTCATCATGGGGTCTTCAACCATATGATATTACATTGGCGGTACACTCTGATAGAAGTACCTATTCTTCTGTACCGATTTATGCGCTGGGTAACAAACCATTCCCATCATTAAACTAGTGGAAGAAGTTTAACGAGTGACATGTCTCAGAACAACGCGTGCAATGAGAACCACTCCGCCAGCGACACTTCAAACTATATTATGATATCCTCCCATCGACCTCACATCTATCAATCGACTAACTACTGGAATTTTGTCACTCTAGGCTTCAAATACTTTGTAGCGGTTAGAGCAGAGCATATGCAATGTGATTTCCTTTACAATGAATCGCTGTCAATATTTGCGGATTAGTCTAAAACCCAACAGGTCCGTTCCGGTCCTTATTCGGAAGATTTGAACAGCCATCTCTCTTTTCACCTTCCAAACTTTTGCAGCGTCTTTCGGATCAAATGCATCGCCAATCACCAAGTCACTGACAGTCTGATGGTAAATACCCTTTCATTTTCAAACCCCATACATCTAGCATAAGAAAATCCGTGGTTGAAAACGACTATCGCGTATCTCTTCCCGACAGCTGGGTACCAGGTCATAGAAATGTCCCAGTGAATTGTAAAGTTGACGATTTTCTTATGATGAACACAGTCATTATTAGTAACTTATTCACGGCGATAGAAAAAGGAAACATTAAGCTCCACTCTCTTGGTTGTAAAAAACGCAGTCAAAAACTGAATTAAACAGGCTTCATTGCATCAGAAGGTGACGGCATGAACCAGGAAACAAATATCAAAAGCTAGGGGTATTGCCATTGTCATCAACGAAGGTATGTCTTGTGCTAAAGGTGCCAGGAGAACATGTATAAATAATAAACTTGAAAAAAATTAGGAGACAAAACTGAGCCCTGGGGTACGCCAGCATTTATTTGGTGATTAGCGGTTGGCAGACTTAAAATCGTAGTATCAGATCATAAAGTATCAGCATGCCTTCCCATATCGAATCACATCGCCGAAGAGGCAAATCCAATGGTGGTCTTGTTTTATCTGATTGATTTAAGCTTTGTTTTTCCTTTATAATTAGGGGGCGGTTAAGGGTTTTCTTTTCTGTCATTGATGCAGTACCCTTATAATGAATGGAGAATGGATGGCACAGTGCAGGAATTTCCAATACTGCAGGTACAAATTCAATGCCATTGTTGTCGTTTTTCATTGCCTACTATTAGGTTCCACAACTAGAAAATCGTTGAAAGATTGGTTTGTGCATTGGGTACGTCTTCTTTCTTAATGAGCGACGTCTAAATAATTTAGGGAGCCTCAAGTTTTATATTCAAGTTTCGTCTTCATAAACTTATTAACCAATGGACACATTCAATTTGTAAGGCCTACCATTTAACCCTTTTTTTATAATTTGCGTGCGCTAAAGGGATTTTTTTTTTTTTCTGTAGTGACACAGTACCGTTATAGTGGAAACCACAGCGCAGGCATTTTTGTTTTGTTGCTGTAAGTAGCTCCCAGCAAATGATTCATTGCCTTTTTTTGGGGTGCTACTTACTGTATGAATGAATAGAAGGATAGGAAAGAAGTTTGGTGCGATGGGATTTTTTCTCCACAGGTGGCGCCTAAATTGCTTTAGGGAGATCTGTTTTTGTTGTGTGTATTCAATTTATAAAAATCATGGCCCTGGTCGGGATTCGAACGCACGACCTGCCAATCACTTAGTGAATACACTACCATCGCAGCATTGCCACCTTACTCATTGATCGAATAACTCACCTTACCATCGTTTGGCAAGTGATAGAGGTTTAACTAGTGGGGAACTCACACTTGCCTTCAAATTGAATGCTTCATGAACATGATCGAGATTTGAACGCGCAACCTTTCAATCAACAAGTGAATACATTGCACTGTTGCCACCCGCAATTTATTATACCTCTCATGGACCAACCTGTGATGACGACATATGGTATATGGTATAAGACGTATCGGGAAAACTCAGCTATCTTCTGTGACACAAAAATGTCTCATAAGCTGAAGGAAATTCTCTACGTTCACAATGTTGCACAGCTTACAAAAAGTATGAGAGCAAAATAACGGCAGCTGAGATGAAGATGTGTCGCATGACAGCAGGAGTATCAAAGATTGATCGAATAAGAAGTTTCAAGATCCGAGGAGAATTTCACGCCAAAGAAACTATCTCGAAAAAAATTAAGCGCGACTTGCTCAGTTGGTACTCGTATCTACTGTCTTGTTTAAAGAAGATATCTTAAGCACCCTGCCAGAAAGGCAATATCGATCAACGTTGCAATACAAATGCGAAAGAGAGGCAGGCCTAAAAACTCCTGGATCCCACAAATGCAGCAACACCAGCATTTGATTGGCTTCAGCGACGAAATGATTCAAAACCAGGAGCCCTGCCGTTATTTTATGAGGCCAAACCGACGAATCCCACAGGTGGAGCAGTAGGCATGCGGTTAAGTGGGAGCGTTATGATCCCTCTAAACCTGATCATGGCCTCACCGCTATTACAAGGAAGAAGAGGATGTCAAATTACAACATAAGTGCTCAACAAAAAAAGTTGCGATAAACAGGTTTCTTTGACATAAGAAGGCAGCTGACAAGTAAGGCCTTGTCAAGAAACACTAAGGAGACTCTATATAAGACCCTCATCATCCAGCCCTGCTCAATTACGCATATACATAGACGTTAGCAAAGGCGGATGGAGATCTTCTTTGTCGTTTCGACCGAAAAATTCTTCGAGTGATTTTCGGTCCGGTTTGCGTTGACGGGCTTTGGAGCAGAAAATTTAACAGCGAACTCTATGAGCTGTACAGCGACATCGACCTGGGCAGAAAAGTACGTATCAGTCGGCTAAGATGCCTAGGACATGTGGAGCGAATGGACACCAACGCTCCGGCCCGAAGAGTCTTCGATTCCAACTCGTAGAGACAACGCAGTAGAGGAAGAAGGTGGGGCGCACAAGTGGAAGGAGACCTCAAACAACTTTGAAGGCGCAACTGGAGGTGAGTAATTGTGAATGAAAGTAGCTCAAAATGTGCGTTACACCCAAACGTCTTGAGCCTGCATTTTGTTCACAGCTCAAATTCAAACACTTCTAGCTTGCTTTATGTCGATTTGATTGATTCTATAGGTAGACAATCTTTGCGTTTGAGTGTATTGCGACCAACGAGGTTTTGAAAGCTATTGGCTCGATTAAATCTACCGCTTTGACATTTTTTTTGCGAAATCAATTGTAGTTATAGGAGTTGCTGCCCAGTGCCATTTGTACCTGAACGCAATTAGCGGAAAGGCGCCGTTTTGATGCCACTACTCAAGTGACTAATGGCGATTTGTTCTACATCCCCAGCTGTAATTATCTACCATTCGCATGTTGAACCCCTTCCAGTTGATCACTGCAGACGATCACATCACAACCCATTTTTCGAAAGAAGATATTTTTATTTTTATCATCATAGTTTTTGTGCTAAAAGTTATAATAAATTTTTTTTTTTATATTTCCTCTTAAACTTAATAATAATCGTTATTCTTTCTAATTTATTTAGTTTTAAGCTTAGTTTTTAAATTATGTGAATTTTTCTAGATTACTGATCTTACGATTTTGAGTCTTGTAGTATCATCAGGAATGGGCTCTCGGTCAATCGTCTCAAAACTAAAGTTGTTCTCTTCACGAGAAGGAGGAAACTGATAGGGACGACTCAGCCAGTGCCAAAAGGTTTCACAATCCAAATCTCCAATGAAGCTAAATATCTGGGGGTCATCGTAGATAGCAAACTTCTTTGGTCCAAGCATGTTGCGCTGAGGACTGCCAAGGCGCTGTCGATTTTCTGGCAGTGCAAAGGCATTTTCGGCAAGATATGGGCTACTCACTGAAAAGAGTCCTATGGATTTACACCGCTATGATAATACCATTTCTAGCATATGCATCGGTTGTTTGGTGGAACAAGCTCTCCAAACGAAGGTATGTCTCGGCTGCGCGGAGGGGGGGGGGGGCATTCCCCAGCACGCCTGGCTCCGACATAGATGCATTATTGAACCTCCTCACGTTTAAAAAGAGGTTGCTTTTGGTGTAACTCGCACTGGAGCTTTGATGAACTTGCTCGACGGTTGTCCTTCGACACCTGTCTTATTGAAAAGTCGTACGATACAATGACACCGGAACTTCGGCTGATGCGCAATTACGAAGTCGACTTTTCTCGTGTTCAGGACCGGCTCCGGCCAGACTCTGAGCCTGGAAAGGAATGCAGTTGAATCTTTACGGATGGCTCCGAAACCGATCAAGGATCTGGTGGTGGTGTTTTCATGGAGAGCTACAATATACGACATTTCTTCTCGTTAGGCAAACGTCAGTCTTCCAAACGGAGACTTATGCTATCCTAATGCCTATGGACTATACCGTGAGAAAAAGCTGGAGAGGGCGAAGTATCTGCGTCTGTAGCGACAGTCAGTCTGCGCTTAAGGCCTTGCTTAACCCTTTAACCACCTCAAAACTAGTTCGTAAATGCGAGATCTCTCTAAATTCGGTCGGAAGGCTGAATTCACTTAGACTTATCTGGGTCCCGGGTCATAACGGAATCGCATGCAATGAGATCTCCGATGAACTTGCTGGACAGGGCGCAAAGAAAGACTTCTCACGACCTGAATCGGCGTTATGTCTGCCTGCGCATTCGGTCAGGGTTTCCATTGGCGGTTGGTTATCATATGAACACAATCCTAGATAGCATTGCTCCCCAGAGAGCAGCAAGTTAAGCGACTTCTGTAAAAAATCTGCAGCATTTTAGTTGTCTCTCAACAGAAAAGACTGCTGGCAAATTACTGGCGTTCTTACGGATCAGTACCGCTTTTGCCAAGCATCTTAAGGTGCTTGGTTTAAATGATACCACCAACTGCGAAGCCTGTGGAGAAAGCGATGACACTGCGAAACATTTCCTCTGTGATTGTCCTACTTTTGCGCGTATCAGCTGGCAGGTATTTGGTGCGGATGTGGTGAGTGCTGTAAATCTAAGTTCCTTATCATCAAAGCGCCTACACGTCCTTCTTAGGAAACGACTAAATTTAAACAGTAAAAATGGTATGTCTTCCTGGTAGTACAATGGACCAATTTTAAGTCTGAGTGTTTCAGTGTAGAAAGCCTCGCACCCTGATAAGAAACAAAAAATCATGTTTATTAAGGTAAATTAAGGTTCCTTCCATTCGTGCAACAAATTTTGCTTTACACACGCAATCCGTTGGGGAGAAGTTACTTTTTATTCCCCATTTGAACCGTCAATTCCTAATATTTGACAAGTGTTTATGTTTTAGCATTTGGGCTAAAAGTTTAAGCCAAGCTTTCCGTCAATTCACATTGGCCTAGTTTCAATCAATTTACTTTGAATGGTTGAATGAACAACAATATCTTGTGATTGATACCACATGAAGTGGGGCTGGAAACACAGCGCTGTTTTAACGTTTGCCCCAACCGATCATCAGACTCCATTTCTGTGGTGCTAGTCTATTTTCAATTCATTATTTTTACCAAACCCTTTCCTGCACTAGGACTTGAACCTAGGACAACGCCTTCTTAGGCAAGCACACTATGCACTCCACCATTGAAGACACAAGTTCAGCTCTGGCTTAAATGTAGTTTGATTGTTTATTGATTTTAGTGAACAGATCAAGATTTTTTTAAGCGCTCACAATTAGCTTTAATATTTTTAATTGCCTTCGTAGAAAGAGCATTCGCAAAGATTCTCCTTTCCAAAGCTAAGAAATATCACTGCATTTCCAACTCATTAGTTTCCTACTCTATTTCAGATTCTGATACGCGTTGGCAATGTAGACTTCGCTGATGACATTCTTTTTATTTATGCGTTTTTAAAAAACCTTCATCCATTTTGTTTTCATTTGACAGGAAAACAACGAGCTCTAAAAAAACAAACAATAAAACAGAACTTAACTTCCACCAATAAAATCTTCCCAAGGAAAACAATTTTTTTATTTCTTTTTCCAAATTAATACTCTAATTTTTTATTGTTACATTTTTCCGTACAAAAAACGTTTACAGTCGTAATCCCTCATGCTCAGCCTTAACGAATAACCTTGACAAAGGTAGTAAAACAGCACTCCTCTCCGGAACCGTTTAATTTCCATTTGATTTCGTACTCGTTTGGTGGAAACTTCTTGCTGATTGGCAGCTCAAAGTCTACGGTGTTCTTTTGATCGGCCTTATAGGGGCACGTAGAGTAATTGCAGGCATCGTGGTCCATATTCTCAAGTGGCAGATCTCCATCTTCACGAGCCCAAAAGAGAGAGGCGTCTACTTTGTCACTGGCAAATCCGGGAGTAAAGTCAAATGAGATTCTTGCTGGCTTGCGACGCCTTATCCTGCATGCCTTACTCTCCGCCGCCTGTGGGCAGGGATCGATACGTACTTCATGAACCACACAATTTCCAGTGTAGTCCTTGCAAGGCTTGAACTGTACCACCTCGCTGAGAGCAACACCAACTACAATCAATAGTACTAAGCTACGAAGAAAGAGCATCTTTTCTATTCGCTAATTTTCAACTTCAAGAACCAAATACGACGAACAAACGATGCCAGAGGCTTAAGTGGAACTGATTGACCGTCTGAAACTGAAGAGTATAGAAATCGAAAAATTCAATGCTAGATTTTATCGATGATCTTTGACCCGGTAGAGCTGATAACACTGATAAGAGACTGGTAATATAAATGCTGTTTTTCTGGGCAAACAACCGCAGCAGTTTCTAAATGCAAGTCTTCGATCGAAGCCTGCGCTTGTGGATGCAAATGGTTGATAAGATGATCCCTGGTGGGAATTACTACAACGTGTTTCTTATCATTTTCTTGGAAACCCGTAGGGAGTGATTACACTAATGCGCTATTTACAGGGAATGGAATAAACAATTATTTTTCTCTTATCAATGCAATGAGTAGGTGATAGGTATACTGAGAATCGAGCTGCTGCATATCAAGGGTAGTTGCTTAAGTGCTGACGTCATCGAATTTATTTTAGGGATCGTTCATCGTTTCATACACTGTGGATGAATTAGTTTGGCTTTGTGAAAACTTGTGCGTCAACAACATGGAAATAGGTCTCGAAATAAATCTTGGATTCGGAAGTGTAAAGTGAGCTTATCATTATCACATACCAAATGTTGAACCTTATCAAATAGCGTTTGTTTGGTTCGGTTGTACCGATAAGATAACTCAATGGCATACTGCATTCAAGAAAATCAACTTAAACTTAGTTCAACCCCCACTTCTTTTGTCTTTTTTCAGGAATCTCTACCTCTTTAGTTCCTGCACAACTCTCTTCTCTTACGGATTTCACAGAGGCAATTTCCATGAAATGTTAACCTATCTTGGAAGGTATACATTTGAAAGAAATCGAAATTCGAGCTAAAAAGCTGAAATTTGGAGTACGAGTATAATAGTTAATCTTTAGAGCCCAAAATGCTCAAGTTAAAAGATTTTATAAAATCTGCCAGCTGAGACGCTCAAAATTTAAAAAGAAAACATTTAATTGAGGAAATCATTTGAAATGAAAGTTTTATTATTCGCAAAGTACAGTAGGCTCGCGATAATAAAAACAACGCCTTACGCGAACACCGGCTAACTTTAACATCTCTGTATCGTGAACAAAGTGGAAACGACCTATAAGGTGAACAAATTAAAAATGGATTCAACATTCAACTCGCTTGCCGAACAATATTATCTTTTTAATACGACTAAGAAACGCCGAAAGAAGAAAATGGCTTCGCTATCGTTATGACAGTTTCCTACGGAGTACCAAATTTCTCAATGAAGCAATTGCAAAAGAAATCACAGACTTCAAAGACTGTTGTTGGAAAAACCTTCTATCCAACCTTGATAAAGCAAGCAAACCCTTCTGGAAAGTTTCGAAAGTAATTAAAAAAAGAGGTTCAAGTATACCTCCTCTTAAAGTACAGAATGAACTGTATGTAGCTGCAAAGGATAAAGCTAACCTTTTTGCTAAAAAATTTTCAAAAAACCATATATTAATCACTGCTGATTTTAGTGATTCTCTAAGCTGTGCTGATGTGACTGATTCGTTGGTTACTATTTCGGAGACAAACTCTCATCTGTCTGAATTGAGTGTCTCTCTTGATTTAATAAAGAGTTTTATTAAAAACTTAAAAAGCAAAAAATGTCCTGGAGAGGATATCATAAATAACAAGCTATTAAAAGCTCTTCCTCCATCAGGACTAAGTTATTGAACGGTAATCCTAAATGCTTGTTTAAAACTTAGGTACTTCCCTGATTGCTGGAAAATAGCGAAGGTAATACCAATCCCAAAACCAGGTAAGCCTAAAGATGAAATAAATAGCTACCGACCAATAAGTTTATTAAGTTGCGTAGGGAAACTTCTCGAAAGAGTTATAAAAGAAAAACTGGAATGTCATTTAAATGAAAATAATATAATACCTGATCATCAGTTCGGTTTCAGACGTTTTCATAACACATACCATCAAGTGGCTAGGATTAAAAAGCATGTGAAAAATAAGTTCTTAGCTAAAGAATCAACTGCTTTAATTTTGCTTGACATAGAAAAAGCATTTGACACCACGCATTACTAATACAAGCTTTTAAAATACAATTTTCCAATTAAAATCATTAAAATAATTCGAAGTTTTCTTAGTAACAGAAAGTACATAGCCAGTGTTCAAAATGAGAATTCTTCCGTGCATAGCGTTGATTATGGAATTCCCCAAGGTACTGTAGGGGGAGTTGGGGTACATTAATACACGGGGCACATAGATACATTCAATATTATTTGAAAACTAATCGCAGTAGGCCACTCAAACACGCGCACAACACAACATGTCTATCAAACCATATACACACCTAATTGTCGTTCCTCTTCAGTCATCCGTTAAGTCTCAGCAGAAGCAATCGTGTTCATACCCTATTCTAAGGGTATATTAATTTTGACGCATAGTTTGTAACATACCTTAATATTGCCCGTAGACCCCTAAAATTTACTATATTTATGATCAGCATCGATAGTAATGTCGATCTAGCCATGTCCGTCCGTCCGTCCGTCCGTCGGCAAAAATTAGGGCTTTAAACTGGGCCTAGAGAGCTGAAATTTTAACCATATACTTTCTAGGGTCCCGAAATAATCAAATTTACGAATTTTTGAAATCCGCCCACAGACACGCCCACAAACTCAAAAAAACAAAATTTTGGAAAAAATCGAATTTTGAGCTAGAAAGCTGAATTTTTTTTTATTTGATCTATGACTCCTAAAACTGCTCGGGATACAGAATTTTCAAAACCCGCCCACTGACACGCCCACAAATAAATAAAACAATTTTATTGAAAAAACAAAATATGATCTAGGGAGCTGAAATTTATAATATATACTCTCTATGGGCCTTTTAAGCTCATGTGTGAATATTTTCAAAATCCGCCCACGGACACGCCCACAATTTAAAAAAAAAACTTTTTTTGAAAATCCAAAGTTTGAGCTAGGGAGCTGAAATTTATAATATATACTCTCTAGGGGGCCCTTTATGCTCATGTGTGAATATTTTCAAAATTCGCCTACTGACACGCCCACAATTTAAAAAAAAACTTTTTTTGAAAATTAAAAGTTTGAGCTAGGGAGCGGAAATTTATAATATATACTCTCTGGGGGCCCTTTATGCCCATGTGTTAATTTTTTTTTAAATCCGCCTACTGACACGCCCACAATTAAATAAAACAATTTTATTGAAACGCTCAAGTTTATCGTTTTTTTCGATAAAATTCTTTAAATGTTATATAACAAAATATGTAAAGCGTTCTTAACAATTCAACCATACTTTGACTTTTGTCACGCCCACTTATGAGGGATAGGAATAAGAATAGGGTATCCAACAGTTTGCCCAAGCGGACTGTAGATCGTCCCTATGTTTTTAAAGTGCGTAAGTAAATTTGTTTGCATTTCTTTTGAGTGATTTTTCGCCTTGAATATTTCGTGTCATCATTTCAAGTTAAATAGTAAGATATTGTTATTGATAATGTGTTTTGTATCTAAAAATAAATTGTTTAACTTCAGTTTAATTGATTTTTTTTTGTTTCATTCAGTGAAGACAGTTGCGGCACATTGATACACAAATCAACGGGGTAGTTTGATGCGCATCAATGTGCCCCTACGGGGTAGTCCGATGTACTGGAGGGGAGATTGTCCATTAGAAAAGCAGCAGATAAATATAATTTGAAACATGCTACTCTTTAGCTCTAAGCGCACAAAGCAGCTTTAAGAAATGAACAAAGAAAACGAGCAACTGATCTTAAAAATGCTAAGAAATTACTGGGCCTAGAAGCTGTAAAATCTATAAAAAAGGCAAGAAAAATATGTAAAAAGGCTATGGAATCAGATTCTTCAGACTGTTCTGCTGAAGTTATATTGCTAGAATCATTCGATTCCGAAGAAATCTTCCCTTCTGAGGATTAAACCTTTAATATAACAGCACCTCTGGCCAGTGAAATCAAGGAAGGAGATTTTATTATAGCAAAAATAATGAATTTGGAAAAGAACCAACCCTTCAAAAATTTTGTTGCGAAATTTGTATCAAAGTACGAAGCCAACGATTTTAATGTTTGTTTCTTTAAGCGCAAGCCTACGGGAAATTTTGTATTTCCTGATGTGAGCGATGAAGCTTTTGTAAATATATCCGACATTATTTTTAAGCTACCAGAGCCCGTAGTCAAGAAAGGCACTAACAGAAAAGCTTCACTTTTTAAATTTAAGCTAGATTTGTCTCCTTACAACATTTCCTGGTAGGTAAATGTTTGCCAAAGCTAAAAAAAAAATTATTGTATCAATCTGAAGTCTGATTTTTTTATACTTTAAATTCCTTGCTTTTAAAGCTAAGAAGAGCATTTTTATTATTTTTTTATATTTTATTTATTTACTTTGATTAAAACAATATGAAGACTGTTAATTTTGAAACGCTTAATTTTTATTGCTTAGGAAAGCATTTAATTTATTATTTATTCTACTAATAAACGATATAAAAATAATTAAAACGTTTTTTAACTGAAAATACTCAATTAATACTATTGTTTTGCTATGAATCAAAGTGCCCCATGATATGTATCAATGTGCCCCACGTCTGGGGCAGTTTGATACAGATTTCGGCTTTTATAAAAAAGCTTTTTACTTTTTTTGCAAATGAAGTTGTTAGTAATACCGTTTTGAATAAGATTAATAAAATGATACTGATCAATATAAAAAGTGTACTTTCTTATTAAGCTTAATATTTTGCTATTTTTTGGCGTTTAAGTGAAAATCGTATCAATGTGCCCCAACTCCCCCTACTTGGCCCTATTCTATATAATATTAATAATAATAATGTTGAAATAAATAAATAAATAAAAAATATATATATATTTGTTTCTGACCTGCCTGACCTTGGGCTGACGTTAAACTTGCCATGTTTGCTGATGACACCGCCATATTTACATCAGGAATATATTACTTGGACGTACAACGTAAATTGCAAATATGTATTTCTAATTTACTTCTCTAAATACTTTTTTAAATGAAAAATCAAAGTTAACCCTACTAAAATACAAGCTATTTGGGTTACACGTCGACGTAAAGATTGTTTCTTGCCAAGTAATGTTCAACTATAAATTGGCGAATTTAATATTGATTGGTCCGAACACTGCAGATACGAGTATCTTGGCATTATAATAGATAAAAAATTAAATTTTCAAAAACACATATATACAGCTGTCGATAAAAGTAACAAATATATACGAATCTTATACCCTCTTATAAGTAAAAATTCTGAGCTGTCCATACCTAACAAGTTAATATTGTACAAATCGATCTTTCAAGCCATTCTGCTCAACGGTGCTCCTGTTTGGTATGATTGTGCGAAAACGCACAAAAATAAGCTTCAAATATGCCAGAACAAAGTTTTAAAAATGATGCTTGGTCTGCCATGGCATTTTTCTACTCACCGACTTCATGAGCTTGCTAATATCAACTTTTTAGACATACTTACAGAAAAGGCCACACAAAAGTTTTACAAAAAATGTTACTTTTCTGATATTGAATTAATTAAAGATTTAATATTGTCAGTTTGAAATTTAATTAAAAACGAATCTATTTTTGTTATAATGTAAATATTTTAAATAATTATGCATATTATTGGAATAACTGCAATATTAGATATAAGTGTTAAATAAGGGTTTTCGGTTGTAGCTTTCCCTTGAAAAACAAAATTTATTTAAAAAAATCATCGATTTATTCTATCATTAATATATTATAGTTGTAAAGGAAAGCATGAGTCCTATATCTCTAGATATCTTTATATTCAGAAATTGTAACTTATTATTTTATGCTACATAATAAAGAATAAAGAACAAAAAGACTTCTGACACCACGATCGATGATGATCCAGGGGTGGAATCGGCTAAGATGATAGTTGATTGTCATTTTTGATTATCAACTCCTCTTTGCTCTGCGTAAAGCGATCACTAAAAAATGATTGATTATTGGCAGCACTTAGAGTTTTAAACGCCACTTCCTTGCCGACGCTGTCATTCCAAGCAGCTAATGTGTGTTTATTTTTCATTGTAAGAAATGTAAGTGAAATTGAGAAAATAATATGTTCACAAATTACAAAGTATTGACTGCATTTTTTTAATGACTGCAGCAGTAATTTCAGCCACCGTACTTTGACCCATTGGTGCAGCCCAGTCAGCCCCAACTTCTCTTTGATAGCCACCACCCACAAGAAGATTTAAAGTTGCTGCCAATTAAAGGATGGGTGGAACATGCGTTGACCTTATTCCAGTTGGTAAATCAAGCAGTCCCAAAATAAACACAAACGCTTCTTTTGATAAGCGAAAGTTTTTTACAAATCTAAAATACACAATAATAAATGATAGCAATCAACAATGAATATTTATAATTATATGAACTCTTACATCGGGCTTGGAAGTTCCAAGATATTTGCTTTATTTCTCAGGTTTCTTCTTAATAGTTGGACATTTTTGTAATTATTTTCTTCATTTGTGAAGAAAAGTTCTAATGAAGTAAACATTGGACTTAACAAATTTTCCAATTTCACTTTTTTATTTGAATTTATTTAATATATATTCTTTTTTCACTAAAGTACGAGTATTTAATTTATTTGGAGCCGAGGTGCATACCTATGAAAATAACAAAAATGTATGAAAGCGACACTTAATAGCTGTCACATGAAGGTGATTGTCAATTTGATAATCAGCTTACGTGGACGTAAAGGTATGATTTTGATTGTCAACTATCAACTATCACCTTAGCCGATTCCACCCCAGATTTGGCAAACGAATTTATATTTTTAGATTTCGCTGCAGTGATATTCTAAGCCCGTCTCTGCACGGGAACTTGACTTCTGTCATCCTGCAAATATATGAGGAGGTTCCTTAGGGTTAACTTACTTACTTACTTACTTACTTAAAAGGATCCCGACGTGTGCTTCAAATGTCCAGACCAAACACCCTATCATCCGCGCTAAGGCTCTGAAATGCAGGTTCGGTCATCCTTGTCGTCTGAAACCTGGGGGCTTGGAGTCGAAGATCTTCTTCTCTGGAGCGTCATTGTCCATTCGCTCGATGTGACCGGGCCAATGTTGTCGACGGGATTTAGCTTTCCGTACTACATCCACATCCTTTGCTTTTCCATCCACCCTCCTTGCACGCAGGACCAAACTTCCGACGGAGGATTTTTCTTTCGAAAGAACCCAATATAAGCTCTCTCTCTCTCTCACAAAGCAGTACTGACAGGATTAAGAGCATGGATTTTGTTTTGCCAGTGCAAAGTCTTGAGCCCATTTGTTTTGCCAAACCGAAGTAGAAGCGGTTTCTTAAGGTAATTCTCCACCGGATCTCCACTAAGGTGTCGTTCGTGGAGTTGATGTTTACTCCAAGGTTAATGAACTCCTTAATACCTCGAAGATTTTGCTATCAACACTGATGTTTTTTCTTAGACGATGAACAGATCTTTATTAAAATCATGTACTTGGTCTTGCGCTCATTAACTTCAAGACCAACCAATTTGCCCGTTCTTCAAGCCCTCTAACACAGTACGCTTGGAACAGCCGATGATATCGATATCGTTTGCATACCACAGTAGCTGCATTCGGTGTTGATAACTACCATGCGCACTCTTTGCTCTATAACCAGATTAAAGAAGTCACATGAAAACACATCTTCTTACCGAAATCCGGTGCAAGTTTGGAATTATTCGGAAGAGCAGCTTCCAAACTGCACATAACAACGCGTGTAATTACAGCTTCACGCGACACAGCTGGACCAGTTTTGCCGGGATCCTATATTCGACAATCCTCAAGCACGAAGTGATGTGAATCAATGGAATGATGCAGAATATTTATTTATTTTGTATTTGTTTTTGGTCCGCCGTTTTGACCGAAATAAACATCTACAGTAGGGTGGAATGATTTTATTTTTATTTTTAGTCTGAATCGTAATAGTGCGGAAAAGTTGCCTATTAACCTTATTATTACATGAACCAAGTTTTTAGTTTGATACAAAAACATTTTCTGCTGCCCCCAAGACCCTAAAGTTTTATAAATTTTAGTAAAAGTTGATCTATAGCATACGAGTATTTTTTGTTATATTCATATTATCTAAGCATGTCAAATTAGATTCAAATAGAAACAAAATTTTTGCGCGGGAGATGGTATTTTATGATTATCTATAGCTAGATTATTATCCCGCTTCCCGCCCCTTTTTCCTAACGTCAGTCGTCCGCGCCATTTTGATGCGAGAAGTCACGTTGCATTTTCGAGCGCTAGCAGCTAATTTAAACCGTCTTATTTTGTATGTTTCGTAGAGTTACTAGACTATTACAGACTTATTATAGTATTAAAGTGAGTTTTGTGAAAAAAATAACATGGAAACGACATATCAAGTGCATACAAGGAAGAAACTGAATTGTGCCACTTTGCGAGTCCGTTTTACCTACATTTTATGATGTAATGAAGTATTATCTTTGGTTAAAGCATGACTTAAAGTCTAAAATATGAAAGAACCGTCTTTTAATGAAATTGCGAGCGAGGTTGTAATAAAAGTAGAAGAGTTGTGGCATAAGGCTTCAATACCAACTGTATCACACACACGAATTCTCAAAATGTTGCGGTCTTACCATGACAAGTATAGATTATTATTAAAGAACTATAAAAGTAAGAAAGGCAAAACTAGTCTTACTGCCAAGATAAAAGCTTTTCAAAATGAAGCAAAATCGAGGTTATTCGATATTTCAGCTTGCAAATGCATTGATTTCCATAAATGTATTTGCGCAAAAATCGCAAAGTTCCAGAAACAGAACGCATGTTTCTTTTTGACCAAAGCAGCCATCGTAAGATGATAATAGGCTCAGTAGATGTCGTTGTTTCAAGAATGAATGAACAAAAATATCAAAGGCAAGTCCAAAGAGCGTCATGTTTCGCTGAACGTAGAACATCTACATCAACAAATGTGACATCGCAATCAGCTTTTGACACAAACACAGACGATAGCTTGCCTTCTTCAAGTGTAGAAACTGAAGAATTTCCGCCGTCACCAGAACCTAAAAGAAGAAAAATTCCCAGTCGAAAGAATCAAATGACAATGCCTCTCCCTAAATTGGCATTAGCTTGTGACCGGACTGGCGTTTCTGACAGAAATGCAGTGTCGATTGCTAGTGCTGTTTTGCAAGATGTTGGGATTATACAAAAAGAGGACTCGTCCAAGGTAATAGACCGAATGAAAGTAAGAAGGCAAAGAGAAAAAACCCGCAAAATACTGCAAAAGAGAGCTAAAGAAAATACAATATTACTACGAGGTTTGTATTTTGATGGAAGAAAGGACGATACAATTAGGATCGAAAAAAAGTCTGGGAAACTATACCGAAAGACGGTAAAATAGGAACACTATTCGTTGATCCAGGAACCAGGTTCTATTTATATCGGACACTTAACTCCTTCATCTGGTTCTGCAAAGTCTGTTTCCAATTCTATTGTTAAGCATCTTAGAGACAACAACTTAAACTGTTCAAAATTGGCTGCTGTTGGATGTGATGGTACAGTTGTCAATACTGGACATAAAAACGGGGTCATCACCAAGATAGAATATTTTCGGGGGCTACCGGTTCAGTGGCTAGTATTCCAACTACACGCCAATGAACTCCCTTTACGCCATCTCTTTCAACACCTGGATGGGTCAACAACTGGGCCTCGCCAGTTTTCAGGCCCTATCGGGAAAAAACTGATCAGTTGCGAAAACCGCCCTGTAGCTGCATTCCACCCAATTGTAACAGAAATGTCTTTAATTGACAAGAAGGATTTAAGTACTGACCAGAAATATTTACTTGAAATGTGTAACGCAATTGTAAGTGGCTTCTGCTCTGAAAGTTTGTCAATGAGAGATCTAGGCAGAATTTCGCACTCCAGGTGGCTGACAGTTGCAAACAGAATTCTTCGCCTATATATTGGAAGTGAAAAACCGTCATGTAATCTGAAACTACTGGCCGAATACGTAGTAAAGGTATACGCTCCTACCTGGTTTGAAATAAAATGTCATCCGTCCTGCAAAGATGGCGCAAAACATGTTTTTAAAATCATCCAATCGTCGCGCTACGTGAATGATGACCTGAAGGCGGTTATAGGTCCTGTAATTCAGCGAAACAGTTACTTTGCACCCGGAAAACATTCTACTGGCGATAATTTCAGATGACAGGAAGCACATTCTGGAGCTTGGTTTACGACCAATTTTGAGGGCGCGGGCTTGTACGCAAGAAAGTCGAACTTTTGTTATTCCCCCTCTTAATGTTTATGCATCGGAGTACCAGGACCTGATTTGTTGGCAATCCTGTACTTTAACTGAGTCTCCACTTACGTTCTCCGTTTCTCAAGAAGAACTTCAGGAATTAACAACACCAGGGGAGACCAACTTGACATTTCCGAGGTTTCCGTGTCACACTCAAACCGTCGAAAGGTGTGTCAAATTGGTCACCGAAGCTTCAGCAACTGTTTGTGGAAGTGATAAGAGAGATGGCTACATTCGTTCTAGGCTGGAATCTCAGAAAATAATGCCTAAATTCGAAACAAAACTTGATTACGTAGTGTAAAGCTAAGACTATCCCTAATTATAAAATGTTGCCCATGGGGCAGCACAAGACATTTTTGTATTATTTTGTAATTTTGCATGGTAATTGTAGAGCTTAAAAGGCTACTTTTCCACACTATTAAAATTAACTATAAAAAAAAAATATTTTTTTCGTTATTTCGTTCCACCCTAATCTACAGGCTTCTAGGGGGTTCGGCTCATATACTAACTAGATCAATTTAATGCTGGTGCTATTGCAATTGTATGATACAGGAGTTCGTAGGTCTGCCTCTTTTCTTTACAATTTAGTCAGATTCATTCGCCTGTTCGTGATTATTGTTTGTGTGTCCTTTTAAGACAATGGTGATCTCCAGTCTTGTCAACCGACAGATTTGCATGTACCCTTGTATGAGATTTTCAGGATGTTCAATGTATCACTAGGCTCAACTTGATGTTCAAATTGATCAGGTTTGATTTCTATGATGATGCGCACGGTACCAATATGATCTATGCATACATACAATCCAGTATACATTGTAACATAACTCCCAGAAATGTTTTCGCTGAACGACCCCCCAGACGACCTCGCCAGCAAGCCCTGACCGACCGCACTGTGGATCCATCCACAACCACCACACGAAGCCCAACCAACTACCCGGCCGATGTCATCTACCGAAACCGATACCCGAATCGCCCCTGAATGGGGTCAAATCCAGTGGGTCACCAAATAACACCACAGTGCGCCCAGACATCATTATGATCACCGACCACCCGACCCCGCAAAATACGACCACAGACTAGATTGGGGAAATGCAGGCCAGAATTTAACTTCACCGACATAATAAATAAATAATTTGTAATGATGTGACATTTGCTACTATTTTTTGTAAATACAAAATGTCACTAACTATTCTCCTTAAATTTACCATTTAATAGTTTACCATTATTTTATGTTTAAGAAATGAGAATAATGAATAATAATAATAATAATAATTCGACACTGGTTCGCTGCAGGAAAACAGACTAGTAGAGCATCGTAATTTGCAGTCAGGGCGAGTTTCTTTGGCTTGATTTTGGGAATACCACGATCATAAGCCCATGATCAATTTTAACGGGGAGTCATACGACATCCCGAAATATCCCGTGTAACCTCGTAGAGCCTGGCGGACCGGTATTACGGATCCTCCGTCCAGATTACGTCAGGTTTTGATAGTGAGATCGGCCCAGGTATTACGGCTGTCCGATTCACATCTTAGGAGGGTAGACATTACGACTTAAGGCGCGATCCGCGGTGAGCGATCTGCAGCAACCCGGTGAGGAGGTCTGTCAGACTAGACTCTCTGAGTCGTTAGACGTCCCTACCCTGGCCAGGGTTGTGACTTTACTGCAATTGTAGTAGATCTACTGCTTTTTTGCGAAAAATAAATCTACTGCCTTTAAATAAAATCTACTGCACTTTTGGTCTTACGAAAAAAAATTATGCAATAGTCCACAAAATATTTTTTTTAATTCTATCGCTGAATGCAGTCAGTCTCATTCTTCCTGATGAAATCCACCTATTACCTAATTATGATGTTCATTCGGCTTTCGGCAATCAGCTATATTTTGATGGCAAGTGACCGAGTATATGCATATAATGAGTAGGGACACTCTCTCTACATATGCATTTAATACTACTACAAAGCAAAATGCAGAAAAAACCTGCAATATGTGGAAGGAGATCAAAAGGATGTGTTTTAACGCTTATGGAACGACCGCTGTGGAAAAAACGGTACCCAGCTACGTAAGACGAATGATTGTGTTTTTTTTATAATGCTTTTTTAAAGGCGTATCGACTTGATCTCCTCACTTCGTGCAGTGCTACCTGCTTTGCTTTTTTTCAAAATGGTTTATGGCTGGTTTTTCTGATCATTTTTTTACTGATTACACCTAATTATGCAATGGATACTGAATAAAACAGACGGTTTATAATAAATAAAAACCTCTACAATTACCCTTCAGTCAAAAATATAAAAATAAATAAATGCTTCTTCTTCTCTTTGATTTCACTAAAAATAATGCAATCCGGTGTTCGGCCTAGTAACAATAAAAATGATTTTAATCATTATTTGCTAGTTTTTATGGTTGTTGGTCACAATGGTTTTGCAATAAGGTTGGGAAAGGCGGTGTTTACGTTTTTTTATAATTTATATTTAAAGGCGTATTGACTTAAGTTCTTGTCAGTCGTGCGAAACAAGTGAAGAAAACGCAATACTGTTAGTTCTCAGAGCAAAGAAATAAAAGTGTACGTGTTTTTTAAAAGATAAAGTTCAACTGATTTTTTAATTTAAAAATATTGTAAGAACAAATGGGAAATATACTTTAAAGTGTTTGGCCTGCGGTCGAGAGGAAAAACAAATTGTCTGGAAAATACCTTCGAGCTTTTACGCAACCGAGGAAGAAATAACAAGTAACTGACTCCATTTCAATTCATTTGTTGATTTTAAAGAACATTTTTAGCAAAGTTCACGGAGGATATAACCCATGGAAACTGTAGCCAACTGTGAATTTAGAGCTTCTCGATGTTGAAATTTTTTTGATTGATTGATTCTTTATTCTCAATTAACATATTATGTACATTTTATAATAAACTTAATTAACACTTGAAAGAGAATAGTTAGTGGCATTTATATTTCAAGAACAAAAATAGTGCTAATGCCACTTCATTGTAAATACTTCATGTGGGGTGAGCAAATTTGTAAATTCAAAAAGTAAAATTAATGATGAAGAATTGAAGAAATAAGTAAAGAAGAAGAAAATAAAAATATTAATAAAAAATTAACTAATGAAAATATCAATAAAAAATTAACTAATGAAGCAAGATTCATGGCAAAAAAGAAAAAAGAAAAAAGCAAACAAATATGTGTAACTAAACAATATAAAGCAGCAAAACTTCAATTTCATTATGGTCGAAATCAAGAAGCCAGCATTTCAATTTTCTCAAAAAAGAGCAAAGCGTTGATAAGATTCGTATTTCGGCAGGGAGTTTGTTAAACAATTTACATGAAACAATGGAGTAAGAGTTTCTAAAGCTTGTTGTGCGAAAGGCAGGGATTGGTACATAAAACTGAGAATTGCTCCGTAAGGTATATGCATCAGAGATAGGACTTTGCAAGTACCCACCTCTCACAAAGAAAATTCTAAGTGTCTTATAATAAAATAAATGTCTCACTGGGAGAATTCTCGCAAGTCTAAACAGTTGCATGGAACCAGCTAGCCGGGTAGAGCTGCAAACTTTTCTTACTGCACATTTTTGCAAAACAATTAACTGCTGAAGTTTACTTAAGTATGCTGCTCCCCAACAGCTTATTCCATACTGCAGTTTAGAATGAATTCCGTAGTATATTATTATACCCTATTCTAGGGGTATATTAATTTTGACGCATAGTTTGTAACATACCTTAATATTGCCCGTAGACCCCTAAAAGTTACTATATTTATGATCAGCATCGATAGTAATGTCGATCTAGCCATGTCCGTCCGTCCGTCGGCAAAAATTAGGCCTTTAAACTGGACCTAGAGAGCTGAAATTTTAACCATATACTCTCTAGGGTCCCGAAATAATCAAGTTTAAGAATTTTTGAAATCCGCCCACAGACACGCCCACAAACTCAAAAAAACAAAATTTTGGAAAAAATCGAATTTTGAGCTAGAGAGCTGAAATTTTTTATATATGATCTATGGCCCATAAAACTGATTGGGACATAAAATTTTCAAAATCCGCCCACTGACACGCCCACAATTAAATAAAACAAATTTTGGGAAAAATTGAATTTTGAGCTAGAAAGCTGAAATTTTTTATATATGATCTTTGGCCCATAAAACTGCTTGGGACATTAAATTTTCAAAATCCGCCCACTGACACGCCCACAATTAAATAAAATATTTTTTTTGAAAAACCAAAATTTGAGCTTGGGAGCTGAAATTTTTAATATATACTCTCTAGGTGCCCTTTATGCTCATACTTAAGTTTTTTTTAAATCCGCCTACTGACACGCCCACAATTAAATAAAACAATTTTATTGAAAAACCAAAGTTTGAGCTAGGGAGCGTTTTTATTTACAAAAGCTTAGTTTTTTCGATAAAATCCTTTAAATTTTTGTCACGCCCACTTATGAGATATAGGAATAAGAATAGGGTATCCAACAGTTCGCCCAAGCGGACTGTAGCCCGCCCTATGTTTTTTAAACTATCGTTCGAACAAAACATTCTAAGACGATAAAAACAACGAATGGTGGAAAGAAGATATTGCTTCAGGCTTAAAATATGCTCGGACCAACTTAAATGTCGGTCAATTATAATACCTAGGTATTTAAAGCAGTCAACAATTTCAATTATAAAGCAATTGGCATTACAGGCTACATTCGCATCAAAAGAGTTATTAGAATTAAGAACAGAACACGCGTTATTAATTATATTAAACCTTGCGCAATTTGTTGCATGGAAGGTAACAGCAATATTAGGAGTCGCTTCTGCATTAAGGCTAAAGAAAATAAGCTTAGTTTTGTTACTTACTAGAAGTTTATGTCCAGCAAACCAAATCCTAAGTAAATGAACGTCGTGATTTATATCAGCAACTAAGTTCAATGGGCTTTCAGATCTGTAAGCGTTTCCTAAATCATCTGCAAAGGCCGTAACTTTTCCAGCAAACGGTAATTCAAAAATGGAATTAATGTAAATTAAAAACAAAATAGGTCCAAGAATAGATCCTTGGGGGACGCCAAGTTTAATAGTTTTAGTGCTGCTTAGACAGACTCCTATTTTCACCTTTTGTTTTCTCTCCTTCAGATAAGAAGCGAACCAATCGTAGATACAACCACGGAAGCCCACATTATACAATTTTTTTCAAAAGAATGTTGTGATCAACCATATCGAAGGCTTTGGTTATATCCACAAATAGTCCACTGCAAAATCTTTTATCGTCTAATCCTTTATGTAAAAAGGAGCAAAATTCCAAGAGAGCGTCCTCAGTAGAAAGGCCTGATCAAAATCCAAATTGGCTTGAGCTAAAAAAAAATTTATTTTCGAGATAATTCAAAACCCTACGTTTAACTACTATGACAGTGGCACATTTTAGTCCATCAGGGACATTTCCAGTGATAATACTTGAATTAAAAAGATGCGTTAAAATATCAACAATGTTCAGGGCAATTTTTTTTAGCGCAAGATTTGATATACCATCATTAGCACATGAATTCGAGTTATTTAAAGAGTTTATAGTTTTTAATAACTCAATACCAGAAATGGGTTACAATCATCCAAAAAGAAGGACAATGTGAAAAACATTTTCAAACCCCAATCTGACTATAAAACTGTTGATTTCGGTAGCGAAAATGCGTTTTATTATTTTGCATTCTACATTTCAAAAAAACGTCAAAAACACAAGTGTTTTCAGTTCATGAAATTAAGTCAGAAACAAAGTGTTTCCTCCATATTCACAGATTTCAGAAACTCTTCTCAGGAGTTTATAGATGCGTTAGAGAGCTTCGAGCAACAATTTATTTCTCGTTTTCCCAATTTGTACTTTTGTAATAATTTTGAAATGAAAATGTATAATATATTAAAGAATGAATTTGATTACTTTTGCTGTAAAATCAAAACGAGGAATTATAAGAACTTGGAAAAAAATTATGACTCATATGAATATATATGAATTTTTGTTTTGTTCTGTTTTTGTTATTTTTTAAAGAAAAATTGATGTATATTTTATTGTCTTAAATAATTTATGTGTATATATGTTATGCCTTACTTATAATTTGAACATATAAAAATCTACTGCGAAACAGTTGAATATACTGCGTTTTTTTTCAAATCTACTGCGGACATCTTTTCAAAAAGTCCCATCCCTGACCCTGGCGTGTTCCCTCCTCTCCTTACTCAACCGAATCCCCGCCCCACCAAGAGTTTACTTTACTATAGATGCACAAAAAGCTTTTTCCTCTCTCGTGGGCGTCATCACCGTCCATAACATGCTAAAATATCATGTCAAAACAATGAAAATCAGCACGGATGACTTATGCAGAGGTTTTGGCGATGAGGAAGTTCAAGAGAATACTCTTCACTTTCTCTGCCACATTAGAAATATATTCCTGGGATAATTCTTTTTCCAGGACCTAGGGTAAAACTTCATGGTAGGACCGGTTTTGACCTACTTAAGTTTGCAAGTGCCTAAGGTTGGTTTGCTCACCCATATGCTTTCCTGGTTTCCTAGTGTGGGTGGTGAAAACCCCAAGGGCATCACAATGGATCCACTCCACACTTTTCTGAGTATGACGAGTGGAGGCCTCTTCTGCCTCGTCAAACCATTTACCTAACCTAACTTAGTCAGGAGCTTAATCTGTTCATCGAATTGCACTTCTTGACTCCTAAAGTCATGCATTAAGATTACGGGACCTTTTCAAACGATTCGTGAATCTGCAGTTTTTGCAGTTGTTAAGTTTGAAAAGCGTTTACTACACTATTTGATGTTAGAGGATTTCACTCCAAAAAAAATAGATATTAAGATATCCTTTGAATAAATTCAAGCCCCTTCGCTTAGCAGTACAAAGACCTAACCAAACCACTGAGCCAGCATCAGTGGTGAAGTACAAGTCTAACAACTGATATATTCCTATAAAATAATCTTACTTCCTTTTATAAACCTGCTGCCGCAAAAGCTTCTTAAAACCGATTGAGTCCCGAAACTATTTCTTAAACTCCACTCACAATATCCTGTTGATTTGCATTTCAATAGCAAACAAATCACAAGATACACAAAAAGGAAAAAGGATAACTACATGCACTCCACCCTAATATGTGCGGTATTTTGAAAGTGCTATTTATCTTGATTCGAAAACTTTTGCATATTTCCTTGGAAAACAAAAAGCCCCATACATGCAATCCCTTTCAACGGTGCCGAAAATCCCCATACGATATTCACAAATCGTTAAGTCCCTTAATCGTAAATCGATCTTCCTTGGAAGGATATATTACCTGTGAAAATTCCTTCAGCAAATCATGAATGTCGTACCATTGAAATAAAGGAAGTGCTTCCATGCCCCGGAAGTTGCCGAGAGTCAATATTTGAGCTCAGAAATAAGCTCACGTTGATAGCTGCAGTGCATCAACCCAGAACAGAATGTGCGTTCCTTATTTATACTCCTTTGTAAGGACAAAGTTTTCTGTCGAATGAAAATTCCTTCCGTTGAAGATTTGCTACCATTTGTTCAAGTATATCCTTGGGCATACCCTTATAGCTCTTGAGGTATACGAGACTACCGAAAGATAGATACAAGCTCTTAAGGTAGACGGGAAAAATGTTACAGATGCAAAGATACTCGTACATACATGTGCCGTTCGGCAAAACGACTCACCCGACAACATGTTTGCGTATCCTTTACTCACTCTGACAAACAAGTGCAAACTTACAATTGAAATTAATGTAAAGTTAAACTAAGGAGTTTGGCTAAAAAGTCTCCCGGGGGTTTACCGTATTCCCCAGCCTGCACGGTTAAGAGGGATAAAGAAAATTCAAGTTGCATGCCTTTCGATACAGTAGTTTGAAGCGATGTATTCGGCAGCAGATGTACTCACGGATTTATGAATACATAATATATAGATATTAGATAGGTACTTGAGCATTTTTGTATTGGCATTGGGATACATTTACTGAGATGAGATTTATCTATTTATTTTGGATGAATATGAAATTGATGAAGTGCTCTTCAATTTTTATTCAATTCAATTAAGTACGCAACAGGGTGATGAGTTTTTCCACGAGGGGTGAGTAAAGATGATATTTTTTTATTTATTTTTTCAAAGTTTCATTGTAAGCGCATGGGAAAGCTTATAAATATTTCCAAAGTTGCAATTTAATAGCGTTCGGCTTATGAAAAGGTCCTTAAAGAATTCAACTTTGTACTTTCTGTTTGGCAAATAAAAAAAAAGTCATATTGTTGCCAACTGAGAGCGGCATCACTATTGCTACTTTGTGAAATGGGAATACTGGGGACAAACATTTTTTTTTCAAAAACTAGAAACCTTTGTGTTTCAAAGAACCAGGAGATCAAATGGCTCCATGGTTAGAGGGGTCGCAGCAATACGAAATAGAGCTCGATCGAGGCGAAATGCTTCTTGCATAGCGTTTGAAACGGAGCATGCGTTTATTTTTAACACCGGCAAAGAACCGACGAAAGATTTAATGAGCCGGAACACCCTTAAGGTAGAAGATAATCTTTGAAGAGGCGCAACCTAGGGATCCAGTTCAGGCAAAAGTACTATCCAGGCTAGACGTCGAAGAGCAACCAAAATAGGCGGATGTATTGACTGAAAGTGACGTTATATAGGGTTTTTGGTCTTCTTATTCTTCCTTTAATGGCGGTGGGGCTAATAATAATAATAATAATAATACAAGGTGGCGCAAAAATAACCTTGCGATGTTTTTTGGTCACCGACCGATTATTGCTCAAATAAATAGTCACCAATATTCCGCGTTCTGGAGCAGTGTAGCGTAACATTGTTTATTAACGTGTATTTCGCATGTGTTTACTACACAAATGTCAAAACAGAACTGCCATTAGGGGCCAATCGCAAAATTTATAGCATTTTCTGATAGGAGGATTACTTTTGCGCCACCTTGTATTTAGTTAGGGTATATTACACTGCGACCTGTTGTCTATTGTGTCCCCTTGCTTGTGCATCGGAGAGGTTCATGCCCTCTTTCAGAGCCCTTGTTAAGGCTGATACAAGCTTCGAATCTATTTTGGGTTAATTTCCTAAGAGTTTCTTTTTATCTTGCCTCAGACCTTGGAGGTTGAGAAAGGTGTTGGCCCTTGCTTCTCTCTCCAGTCTCCTGAACTCTTCGCGTATAGTGTGTTCTCCTATCCCGCAGAATGGTTCAGGTCCTATGAAGGGTTCCTCTGCCCATTTTCATGCCAGAGAGTCCGCTGGCTCATTGCCTGTAATGCCAACATGGCCAGGTACCCAGCAGATGGAAATTCTGTTATTCTTGCCTAGTCTATTCAGTCCGTGTAGGCATTCCCATACGAGATTTGACTTGATAACGTAGGCGTCAAGAGCCCTGGCTGCTTGGCTATCAGACATTATTGCTATGTTGCAATTCCTGTAGTTTTTCTCGAGGTTGATTCCAACGCACCTGTCTATGGCACATATTTCTGCCTGGAAGATGCTGGTACATTTGCCCATGGATTCGTAGTGCTTAGTTCCTGGCCCAAATACTCCTGAACCAGTTCCCTCCTCGGTCCTCGAGCCGTCCGTGTACCACTTTGTTGTGTGGTTGCTCAGTTCATACGTTGTGGATTCATTGCTCCAGTTCTCCTTATTGCTGAGCTTTATCTGGAAATTCTTCACGAAGTTGAATTTCCTGATGCTATCGCCCCTAGGTATGCCAAGAAGTGGGAGTTTTTTGAGTAAGTCACCGTGTTCTTTCGAACCGATGCATTTCCCTCTCCCAATTCCCTCCTTTGCCATCCTAAGGATTGTTTTGTCTGCCTCGTTCATCACCATGATGAGTAGAGGGGTCAATTCCAATAACACCTTCATGGCTGCGGTTGGGCAGCTACGCATTGCTCCGGCAATGCACAGGCACGCCAGTTTTTGCACTTTGCCGATTTGCAGTGTCTCTCGCGTTGTGACTAGACTGGTTCGTTTCGCCCATGCTACCGCTCCGTATGTGATCATTGGTCTCACGATTGCAGTGTACATCCATCGCAGGATGTTTGGGCTGCATCCCCATGCCTTCCCCGCTAGGCTCCTACATATCATGTATGTTTTCGCCAGAGGAGTTTACTATCTAGATGGAGTCCTAGATATTTTACTTCTTTGACTGGTATCAGTGTCGTGCCTGATATTCTAATGTCCTTAAGTCTTTGAAGTTGTCTTTTCCTTGTGAATGGTACTATCGTTGTTTTCGCCGGATTGATGTTAAGTCCGACAGTATTGCACTATTCCTTGGTTACTTTAAGCCCCATTTGAATAATGTCCCCAAGGGTTTCTTCGAACTTGCCCCTCACAATCAATACAATGTCATCGGCTCCACATTAAGGGTGATAGTACCCCTCCCTATGGACATCCTCGTGTTGTGTTCACTCTGATGGTTTCAGATGGTGTGTGAGTCTCTGCTGAGCTAGTGCTCAGCAGCTCACACATCCAGTTGGATACTCTACTGTTAACTCCTTTCCTATCCAAGGATCGTTTAATCGCCTGATGTGAGGTGTTGTCAAATGCTCCCTCTATGTCTACGAAAGCGCACAGTACTATTTCTTTTGCTTCTAAGGCACTTTGAATTATCTCCGTCAGCTGATATAGGGCGGTATCTGTTGATGATGTAAGGGGGATGTGTTCAGTACATCTTCCCTTAAATAATTGTCCACAACCTTTTCTGTCATCTTCAGAAGAAATTACGTAAGGCTGATGGGTCTGCACGATTTTGGCTGTGTGGGGTCTTTTTTCCCTGCTTTTGGTATAAACACAACCCTTGCTCGTCTCCATTGCATTGGTATGTGGCCCAAGGCAATACTGCTCCTTGTTATTTTTAGCAGGTGTGGTATTAGTACACCTTGCCCTTCTTGTAGTAGGGCGGGTATTATGCCGTCCACTCCGGCAGATTTAAAAGGCTGAAAGGAATTTATCGCCCATTTCAGTCGTCCCTCAGAACAGATGGTTGATGTTCTTTCCCAGTCTTCCCTCCGAGGTCTGATTGAAGTGGTATTGATTCCTAACTCAGTACTAGGCGAGCTGCCAGGAAAGTGAGGTTCTAGTAGCAATAGTGCCCTTTGATCCTCATCTTCCGTGAACTCGCCATCTGGTTTCCTCAGAGACATCGGCACTCCTCCTGACTTCGCAAGAGCTTTATGTAGCCTTTCCGCAGTAGGAATGCTGGTGATTGTCTCACAGAATTTCCTAAAGCTATTTCTTTTAGCTTTTCTGATTTCCTTATTATATGTCGTAAGGGCCATTTGGTAGCTGCCAGTCTCCGCTGCGCTTTGCTTTATTGAAAAGCTTCCGCACCTCGGATCTTAGTTTTGACAAGTTATTGCTCCACCATGGCGTCTGTTTCCTGTCCCGTTCTCTACTTAGAGGACATTTTTTTTCGAACGCAGTGATGATGGCGTTTGTTATGCCCTCCACTGCATTCTCTAGCTCTAGGGGATGGCCCGAATCCTTCCTCAAAACAATTGCTCTCTAGAGCAGTTCTATAGGTTTTCCAGTTTGGTTTTCCTTGGGTTTCTTACTGGATTTCTCGTGATACTTGTGCTGCCCAGGTTGAATACTATTATTCGATGGTCAGACAATGACGGCTCACTAGATACTCTCCAGTTACTAATTAATTTACTTAATTGAGGTCGAGTACTTCCTCCCTGACCCTAGTTACAAATGTGGGGGTATTTCCCACGTTTATAATATCAAGTGATGAACTCATAATAAATTCTAGTAGGTACTCACCCCTGATGTTGGTGTCGGTGCTCCCCCATATGATGTTGTGGGCATTTGCATCGCACCCTATAAGGAGCGGCATGCGGATCTGATTGAATTGGCACCAGATCTCGTGTCGCGGTGAGGCTATGGTCAGGATTAAAGATATTACAACCATCCCACTTAATTGCATCCCTATCTGTCCGCTTGTGGGGTTCGCCGGTTCGATCAAAAAAAAACGGCAGGCCTTCCCATTTAAGGTGATGTAGCTGAATTTGTGTGATTCAGGAATTTTAGGCCTGCCTCTCTCGCGTTTATATTTGAACGTTTATTGATATTGCCTTTTTGACAGGGTTCGTAGGATCTCTCATTTGAACATGACAGTACCAACTAAGCCGGTGGCGCTCCATTTTTTCGACATATCTTCTTTGACGTGAAGGCTTCCTCGGATATTGAAACTTCTTATTCGATCAATCTTTGTTACTCCTGCTTCATCCCAGCTGCCATTAATTTGCCTTATACTTTTTGTACGCTGTCCACCATTGTGAATCGTATGTGATCGCCGGGCACACAACTGCGGTGCAAAGCCTTCCTTTCAGCTTAGGGGCATTTTTCGACCACAGAAGATGGCTGAGTTTTCCCGCAACTTCATCCAACCTACGCTTACGGGATGCTTAATACGAGTATCATCACCACAGCTTGCTTCGCTATATTGATCATAGATCCCAGATATTTAAAAATGTTGAACTTGTTAATCACTTCTCCATTCATATAAATGTTTCGAATAGGTCGGAGTGGATCAGAGAACGGGCAGTACAAGTATTCTGTTTTCTTCGGACTAATGCGATACTCATTCCACTCCATCCATACATCAAGTGCTCGTAACATTTGATCCTCGCTAATAATGATTCCATCGTCAGCAAAGAATAACTGATACAGTTTGGAGTCCATCACTTTTCCTTTTCAATATAGGGTTTTTGCTATATGTTCCAATAGGTTAAATTTTGTTCAGGAGTACTGTCCCGTGATTGCAGAGCAGAATAGGGGGAAATTAATCGGCTTCCAATCATCCCAAGAAATGTAATACTGGTAATTCTCGAGTAACTTTATGACTGCCCGCGGAAGACACCTTGTACAGCGAAAAACCCTGAGAAAACTTAAAAACAGGTATTTGCGGGTCGGTTGAGCGATAGATTTCAAGCTTTGGTGCAGAAACTACACCGTCTGTATGAAATCCTGGATATCTTTTCAAGCGGATAGCTATTGACTCATGGTTATTCGTGAGATGAAACGGTTGTTTTGGTATATTTTACTAAATTGTCGGAATGTTTTACTATTGGGGATAAAACAGTGGTGGCAGCAAACAAAAGATCGACTTTCCTCGACTCCTGTCTTATAACCAGAAAAATTTGGAAACGTTATAACCAACCAAAGACCGAGTGAATACTTCAAATGAACAAAAACTCTTTCTCCTCTCTTGTGGGTACTATCACCGGCCACAATATGATGTCATGCAAAGATATTGAAACTCAGCACAGATGACCTCTGCAGAGGATGCGGGGACGAAGAGCTGAAGAAGGAAACTCCTAAGTTCCTCTTTCACTGCCCTACACTCTGCCGTATTAGAAATAACGTCATCGGAAGACATTTCTTCCGAATATTTAGAAGAACTCTCTGGCAAGTCTGTAAACGACTTGCACAAGTTCGTAAACGTATCGGGATGGATGGTAAGCCCGTTGGGCTTTGCATAGGTTTTTGATTGGTTCTAAGGTATGGGAATTATGACCCCCAGTGCATCACAAAGGGTATACATTGACATAAGTGTGACGGGCGCAGGATTGTATTGCCCTGTCAACCCAGTTACCTAAACTAACCTAACTATATGGATATGCCGTCCGATATAATGACACCGGAACTTCGGCTGAAGCGCAACAACGAAGTCGACTTTCCTCGTGTTAAGGACTGGCTCTGGCCAGACTCTGAACCTAGAAAGGAATGCAGTCGAATATTCACGGATGGCTCCAAAACCGATCAAGGATCCGGTGCTATTGTCTACATGGAGAGCGACAACATTAGACTTTTCTTCTCGTTAGGCAAACATGCGTCAGTCTTATAAACAGAGACTTATTATATCCTCATGGCAATCGACTATGTTGAGAGTAACAGGTGGAGTGGGCGAAGTATCTGCGTCTGTAGCGACAGTCAGACTGCACTTAAGCCCTTGCTCAACCCCGTAACCACCTCCAAAATAGTTCGTGAATGCAAGATCTCTCCGAATTCGGTCGAAAGGCTGAATTCACTTAGACTTATCTGGGTCCCGGGTCATAACGGGATCACGGGAAATGAAATCTCCAATGAACTTGCTAGACTGGGCTCAGAGGAGGACCTCTCAGGACCTGAACCAGCGATGTGTCTGTTGGCTTTCATATGAACACAATCGCCGATTCCATGACTCTCCAGGGTGCAGACAGACTAAGCAAATTCTCACCGACGTCTGTAAAAAATCTGCGGCATTCTGCGGAAAAGACTGCAGACAAACTACTGGAGCTCTTACGGGCCATTACGCTTTTGCCAAACACCTTAAGGTGCTAGGCCTAAGCGATACCACCAACTGCGAAGCCTGTGGAAAAAGCAATGCCACTGCGGAACATTTCCTCTGTGATTGTCCTGCTTTTGCTCGTATTAGGTGGCAGGTATTTGGTGCTGATATGGTGAGTGCTGTAAAACCTAAGCTCCATAAGCTGTCATTGAAGCGCCTACTCGTCTTTCTTATGAGAAAAAAAAACCCAATCTAATTAATCTGACAATATAAGTTACCGCATCTACTTGCTCTTCGACTACTCCACTCTCTCTATTTTTCTGCTCTTATCCTATAGTCGATTACCAATACTATATCATCTTTTTAAAAACCCCTATTTTTTTTAAACTCGCCGCTTAATTTTGCATGTTTCTGTGTGATGACCCCTGAGGATCTGTTTTGATAAAATCAAACCTCGTCCTAAGCCTACGTTTAAGTAGAAGAATTGCTAGACCTTGATTTGCTGAATTCCGTTTTTGTTCATAGAGCATTTTAATTCATTGAGCAATTTACTGCTCATCCTGTCATAGTCGGTTACAATATGTGAGGTAACCCAACCAACAAATTGTGGGCGCAGTGGCGCAGAGGTTTGTGTGTTGAACTACTAATCTATGTTTCCACTGCCTCACCTCGTACGAACGTCCGACAAACATCCAAGAGTACATGGATTATCTTGGGAAGTTTCGCCATTCGCACAAGCAAATGGTTGGTGAAACTAGGTTTAAGGCCCTGTATTGGTAATGCCTTATATTTATTTATTTTTTAACAAAAATCTGGCAAAAACTTCCCGTGCTTTGTTAATCGTATGTTTGCTTTCGAATGAGGTCATGAGAAATGCCTTCTTCGATCCATTTGAAAAACGCATCTTTTAGAACAAAATAGGTTTTGCCCCGAAATGGTCCCAAAAAAGTGGGTTGTAATCTCCCCCTATCTATTGGTGGCTGCTGTCGATGCTTTTGACATTCGATACATTCGCAGTGTGTATCTGCTATATCTCCGCCCATATTTGGCCACCACGAATAGGTTCTTCCTATTGACTTCATCTTGTAATTAGTGTTGAAATGAATAGTAAATTCGGCCAAACTATTCGGCCAGATTATGAAGTTCTGAAAAGTACGAACACAGTTGGGCGAACATGGTTGATTGAACATAAGATCATTCTACACAAATTCCACTATTTTTGGGACACAAACCTAAAAGCCTTTTCTTATCGCTCCATTTAGTTTATGTTCTTTTCTTTGTCTTTCACAAAAAATATCATTCCAAAAAAAAGCACCAAGCTATCAATGTTCGAGGAAAAGCATTTTTTTTGTGTGCAAACCTCGTTCACTTGAATCGCGTTTGTATTGAAAGGCTCGACTCCGAGAGATAAGAGAAAGGAGGAGGGTCAATTGGCGCGCTGCTTCGCGCCGGTCGGTCGGACGTTGAAATGCGAGGATCGCTCACTAAGAGTACCTACGTATGTGTTGGTTTAAATTAATTGAAAACTACCATGTTTTTTTGGTTTTTTGCTGCTTTTTCCAACCATTCGGTATTCGGCCGAATAGTAACTCAATATTCGGTATTCGGCCGAATAGAAAATATAGGCCGAATAGGCCGAATACCGAATAGTAACCTAATATTCGTATCAACACTGTCAGTTTCCAGATCAGTGAAAGTGCTCCAAAATCATTCCTATTTCAAAGAAATCAATCCCCTCTAACCTTACTGAGTTTAGATCCATAAGTGTACTTCCCTTTCTTTCAAAAGCTTTTGAAAAGATTTTGTCGCAGCAAATTCAAGAAGATTTGGATAGGCGGAATAAGCTCTCCAAGCTCCAATTCGGTTTTCGAAGGAAGCACACACGGTTAAAAATCCTGGCGTTAAATTTAATATTTTTTGGATTGCATGGTCATATATGCCAAAATATGTCCAAAATGGTATTTAAATGTAATGCTTTGAATATATTTAATTTTCAAATCCAATAGAAGACATATTGAATTTCAATACTGTTTTGTATTAAAAAACAAGTTCGTATTATTAAATAGTAATACACATAAGTATTAGTATTTAAACAAAAAAAAATAAAATTCATCACTTCTTGTATTGGTTTTAAGGGCATTTATATTAGAATTTAATTCGCTGGATATTGAAAACATATATTTTTTCATTTAAATTGAATATTTTTTTACTCGTTTTAAGCCCAAAGAGAGTTTAAATGTAATACAAGATTATTAAATCTTAATACTATTTAAGATTTGATTGGATTACTTTTGAACCCACATAGTATTGAAAATAAATACTTATTTATTAAATTTCAATACTATATAAAATTTTATTGTATTTGTTTTAAGTATACAAAGTATTAAAATTTAATATTAATTTATTTAACTTCAATACTATTTAAGATTTTATTTGATTAATTGTTAACTCGCATAGTATTATATATAAATAATACCTTAGATCTTTTGAATATCAAACCGTCAATCTTGAACTTTAAAAGTAAAAAAAGAAATAATTCTTTTATAAAAAGTTATTTTATTAAAAGGAAGAACAAAGTAATCGCATAACTATATAAAAACGAAAACTATTTAACATAAGTATCATTCATATAAAAAGGCCTCAATATGAAAATTTTATTTTTTAAAACATAATGCTCGAATGGCTGTTTAAGCATAATACTATCGAACTTTAAGAAAGGTGTTTGGTTATTACTTATAATATTAAACATATCAATTTGGCTGTCAAAACTTTCTTGTTCATATTTCGTACATAAAAAATATGGATTATTCTTAACTTTGATTATTTGTTCAATTTTTATAAAATGGTTTGATTCAAGGCAAAGAAAGCAATTTACTTTGTAGTGAAACCCATTAGAACATTCTACAAAATTAGTTATACAAAATTCTTTTGCTTTTAGGCTATCGAGTAAGATTTTAGAATTCATATCTAAGTTTTCTGCTTCAAAAACCTCTGGTAATTTTAGTGTTCCAAACTTTGCTGTTTCCGAAAAATCTTTATCTGTCCTAATATGAAAAATGTGTTGTTGATGCCGTAACGATAATGTCTTACAGATATTAATATAGTTATTAGTATTATTGTTAAGTTTTTTGAAAAAAACGATGTTTCGATTCGTAACCTGCATGTAGAATATTTTTAAGTGGTCCCATCATTGTAATAATGCGAGGATAATGAATTAAAAAGTGGTGCTATTTGTACAGTCGTACTCATCCCAAATGTATGCCTTTGTCCTTCTTTTAATAAATGCTTTTAATCCCTGTAAAATTAGGAAAATTTTATTTATATAGGTACATTAAATTTACTATTGAAAAAGTTACTTAATTCTTTGTATAAAAGAAGAGAGCTCCCAATTGCTGCTTCTTATTTTTTTCTTCAAATTTTCTTTTATTTCTAATGAAAATTATAAGTGATTTCCAGGATAAAAGACGATGACAAAAACTAGGTACTTCACAACTTCAAGTTTTATTAAGCAAAAAGGAAAGAATGACAAAAGAGGTTAAGCAGAGATTATATATATAGAAAAATTAACATGCGTTCAATATGTCAAAATGACAGATCTAATAATTGACTTATTATGTAATTTAAGTTGAGCTCATAGACGACATAACTTAAAGGTGGTAACATGCTTATTTTAATGGGAATGTTGCATGCTCATTTTAACACTCCTCGTCAACATTAACATTCGAAATTCAAGCCAAGAGTTTGGAAACAAAAGATATGTTTTTCTCTTGAAACCGCTTTGGTCAAAGCATCTGCAGCCATTTGGTCAGTTTGAAGATACTCCACTGCAACAGCACCTTTTTCGATAGCCTCTCTGATGAAGTGATATTTGTAGTCGATGTGCTTTGTACGTGAGTGTTTACCTCCATATTTTGCAATAAATTGCGCACTTTGGTTGTCGCAAAAGATGGTAGTTGGGGACACGACACCAGGTATTAGCTCCTGCAACAGAAAACGAAGAGAATATGCCTCCTTTGCTGCCTCACTAAGTGCAACGTATTCAGCTTCCGCACTTGATGTAGAAATGGTTCTTTGTTTTCTGGACTCCCAACTGATTGCTGCCCCTGCAAGTAAAAAACAAAAGCCGCTTTGTGATTTTCGATCATTTATATCTTCCGCCCAGCTAGCATCTACGTAGCCTACTAATGGTTTTCCAGTTTTACGATAAACTAATTTTGTATTTTTTGTGGAATTTAGATAGCGTAGCAAGTTGAGAGATGTGTTTAAATGTTGTTTTTTAGGATTTTGTGAGAATTGCGCCAAACTGCTAACGCTGAACGCAATGTCTGGTCGACTGAATACTGCTAGATGCATCAGAGATCCGATTAATTCCTGGTATTTTGTTACCTGCACTGCAGCACCCTCCCCAGCTATACTCGGTTCCTTTTCCAGTTTTAATTTCACATCCATAGGAATATTTTTAAGTTTTGAATTTTGTAAGTTATATTTAATTAAAAGGTTATTTATGTAACGAGTTTGACCAATTGAAATAGATTCTTTCGTCCTCTCAATTTCAAGACCAATGCAGAGGGACGGTTGTCCAAGGTCTCGAATCTCAAAATGTTCCCCTAGTCTTTGTTTTATTGAATCAACTCTGGTTTTATTATTCGAAGCAATAATAATATCATCCACATAAATTCCTATATAAGTTCTTTCAACATCGTTGATTTTGAAATAAACGCAGTGATCATATTTTGATTGTACAATGTCCAATTGATTAAGCTTTTCACCTAATGTTGTATGCCACTGCCTGCTTGCTTGTTTAAGCCCATACAAAGCTTTAAGTAAACGGCACACTTTTGTCGGATGCTTTTTATTAATAAAACCTTCTGGCTGTTGCATGTAAATCTCCTCGTTAAGATGCCCATTTAAAAAGGCAGTTGAGACATCTAAATGATGAAGATTTAATTGGTGTTCTACCGATAATGCATATATCATACGAAGCGAACTCTGTCGCACCACGGGAGAATAAGTCTCAACGTAATCTATGCCAAATTTTTGGGAATAACCTTTTGCCACAAGCCTCGCCTTTCTCCTCTCAACGTTCCCATCTGCTTTGTATTTAGACTTAAAAACCCAACGGCACCCAATCGCTTCCCTTCCGTTTGGTAGATCCTTTAATTCCCAAGCTTTATTTTGCATAAGACATTCGCACTCTTTCTTCATGGCTTCAAGCCACTCTGACGCATATATAGATTTTGCGGCTTCCTTAAAGGTATCTGGATCGATTAGTTGCTTTGCAGCAAATGCACTTTCTGTCACATTTTGCAGTTGTTGACGCGGTCTTAGTCTCTGCCTAATGTCAGTATCGACTACTTCAATCTCTTCCTCTACATTTTCATATTCCCCGTCCTCTTCCTCTACCTCTTTGTTTTCATCATCTTCCTCTGTTACCCGTTCAGTTTTTGTCAAGCTAATTGGTTGCTCGTCTAAGCATTCTCTTTCTTTTTCTTTCATAATTTCAAATTCATAAAAGTTTTCCTTCTGTCCTCTTTCTGTATTGGTATGATTTAAAGTTTCTATGAATCGAACGTCTCGACTCTTAATTATGCATCTGGAATCTCGCTTCCACAAGCGATACGCTTTCGACTCTTCAGAATAGCCAACCAAGACGAATTCGTCGCTCTTTGGATCTAATTTAGATCTACTTAAAGTTTTATTCAAAACAAAAGCTCGAGATCCGATTTAACGGAAATGGCTGACGACAGGTATTCGACCTGTCCAGATTTGTTCTGGAGTATTCTGATTATTCTAGCTTTGCAAGATCCGTTGGTATCTGCTCCAGTCCCTGTACCATCTTCAGCAGCCGATTTTTATGCAGCACAGCTTCCATTTGTGTCTTCCATGTAGAATAATTTTCCTTATTGAAAAGTGGGATTTTTCCAGTAAACGTTGTCATAATAATTACTTTACTCTACGTGACCTTTAATTTCTATTATCTGGGCCCATAATCTATTGAAAATTATAAGTGACTTCCAGGATAAAAAACGATGACTAAAACTAGGTACTTCACAACTTCAAGTTTTATTAAGCAAAAAGGAAAGAATGACAAAAGAGGTTAAGCAGAGATTATATTATATAGAAAAATTAACATGCGTTCAATATGTCAAAATGACAGATCTAATAATTGACTTATTATGTAATTTAAGTTGAGCTCATAGACGACATAACTTAAAGGTGGTAACATGCTTATTTTAATGGGAATGTTGCATGCTCATTTTAACAATTTCATTAGGAGGCTCTCCATCAGCAGTGTCAAGAACCACAAGGAAGCAGGCACAGCCTGAATACTGCCGCACTATATCGCACAAGGGAGGGTGGCGACGGTGTGGAGGTTAGTGTGTTGGCTTGTGACCCGTGCGGTGCAGGTTCAACCCCTATGGGGAACAACAACATACGCCACCCAATCACATGCCTCTACACGAAAAGGAGGATTTCTGCCTGGTAGTACAATGGACCGTTACCGAGTCTGACTGCTCTGGGATTTGGATTTCCTTTTTTAAAATAGAAGAAAAAAAATAATAAATATCGCACAAGGAATCCACTGGAATCAGCACACCGTCTCGATCTTTCAAAGTAAATCCGTTCGAATAAATTTTAAACCAATTAGCACGGTTTGCACTCTCCAGGAAATAAATATATGGCACTTAAACTTGCTATTTATTACATACCTACTTGAAAGAAGGATATCTTCATTTCAAACGACTAAGGATTCAGATGATTCATTCGTCTTATTTTTTTTTTTTTTTTTTTAAATGATTGTATTTTTTCCACTCTTTTCACTTTAATGTAAGTCCTAACTAAATTATCCATTAGGAACTCCATGATGCCGAACGACGTGTTGAAACAAACTGACGGAGTTTTGTTTCGACAAAATTATATTCAATATTAAAATGTAATACTTAAGGGTTAAAAATTAATACCTTGGTCTTAAAATGTAATACTGAGGGGTTAAGGTATTAAAATCGAATACATCGAAATTCAATTCAATTCATTGAGTCGCGAGTTTCGGGCTAAATACAAAATTTATTGAATTTTAATACAATCAAATATTAAATTCCAATACATTATTTTATTATGGTCACTTTCAACCAGATATTCTACTAAAATCAAATAACAAATTATTGAAATATAAGTTTTCAATAATAATGTTAATAGATTATAATATAGAAATATTATATTTTAATATTTGAAGATTAAATTTTAATAGAAAAGTATTTAAAAAAACATGTACTGAATTTTAATACCAAATTATTACAAAAAATGTTTAATAAAGTTGGAATATTAAAAACAAATTATTCATGTATTGTATACGGCTGTAATACGAGGGCCGTATTAAAAAACACCCCAGAATTTTTAAACGTGCAGCTGTGAATCAGCCGTAATTAAGCTCACAACCGATTTAAGGACAGCATTGGACTTAAGTGAAATAAGTGTAATGGTGACTCTTGATTTTTCTAAAGCGTTTGATTCAATTAATCATTCAATACTGATAAACAAGCTTAAGAATAATTTGCAGTTCTCTCGTTTTGCCCTGAAACTGATTCTCACCTATCTATGCGATCGCTTACTGACAGTTCAAACCGATCAGGGAAGCTCCAGTCCATATACGGTTAACGTAGGTGTTCCTCAAGGGTCAGTGCTAGGACCACTTTTTTTCTGTCTTTATAAATGACCTTCCTGATAATCTAGAAACTGCCATGTTCACCTATATGCAGATGACGTCAATATATACATGTCCAGAAAACTAGGGCTGATGGAAGATTGCGTGGCTAGAGTAAATGAAGGTTTGTCGCGAATTCAGGTGTGGTCTGATCTAAAACTAAATCCTGCTAAATCGTTGGGTATGGTCTGCTTCAGTAGTGAAATCTCATTACTTGATGAGGGGGTACATAACGATATCAGTATTCCCTACGTGGAGCAGGTCAAATACCTTGGATTTAGAATTAACAGAAAACTAAGTTGTTGTGATGCTTGAGAACATCCGCGCATATGCTCCTTCCGAAGAGGAAAATGTATCTGATAAAAAGCTTCGTGCTCCCATTTTTGTCCTACAATTGTACAGCGTGTCCCGTCGTTGTATGAAGAAAAAAAATTCATGATTTTTTTATCGAAAGGGGTATCAAAAGTTGCGTATTAACGAGTAGATTATGAATATGTACTTACTTTTTGATTTGGACATGACTTTTGGGGCTCTACCGAGGCTTAATGGTCTTAAAAGAAAGTAAAAAGCTATATTTTTTTCCCTTTATTTTTTTTTTTATTTTATTATTTTTTTTAAATTTTTGATTTATTAAATTAAAGTTAAGGTTAAGTACAACATAATTTTAGTGTCCTTGAAACAAATAAAAAAAAAGTTCATGAAAGGACTTAACAAACAAAATATATTTACATTGCAAAAACTTAAAAAAAAATATTTACATTGAAAATTGTCCCTTGAAATTAAAAGAAGGCATTTCGCTTCGTGATTCTATTTTATTTCTTATAAGTCCTTCCCTCGACTTTGCTCCAATAACACATTGGCTTGTTTCGGTCACAGATTTGATGCATCTTTCGACACTTTGTGTGTGACAAGGAAATTCCGGTATCCTCAGTTCTTTTCTTTGCACCAGCAATGAAAGTTCATCATCAGTGAATTCAGCTAGGCAAGGTGGTGGAGTAATTTGACATTCATTCCAAAAAATTATGTCCATGTAGTCCGTAGCGTTAAATTTAATATTTGGCGGCTTAAATATTCGGTTTGATGTTTGGGTTTGCCCCGCTTTTATAATTCGTTTTAATGCAAGCTCTCTGACATCGACCATTTCGTCGAAGAGCATTGCCACTAAGACGTTTTCAGGATGTGCGAAAAAAGCGTTTCTCTCAATGACAGGATCAACGATTGACTTTAAGTTGTTTGGCAACCATCTTGAAAAAGAGATAAGTTGAAAAACATGTCGCGGGCCATATATCAATAACGGTTTGTTTTTTTTTATCGAAAACCACACTGGTGCATACACTTTCATTATATACTCCACAAGAATTTTAAGATTTTCAGATGGGCTACTTAAACTAATGTAAAGTCTAAGTAATCTATTTGCAGTTGTGACCCATCTTGAATGTGCCATTTTCCCAGGATGTCGATTTGCTAGTCCGGGAGAACAATGACCTGTTTTTATAGCTTGACACATTTCGAAAAGACATTTTTGTTCTGTACTCAATTGATCAACAATTTTTTGCTCGATTTCAGGTACATTTCCGATCACAGGTGTAAATTGAGTAACATCAGTAAGTTCGCAATCGGTTAGTAACTTACCGGTAGGGCCAGAATATTCAAGAGGGCCCGAAGTAGATCCATCTAATTTCGTGAAGAGATGTCGTAGTGGCAATTCATTCGCATGAAGTAAGCATATTGCCCACTGTAATGGTCGACCTAATTCCATTTCCATGTAGCGAATTATCCCTCCTTTCCAGCCAGCATTGGTTGCAGTACCGTCACATCCAATGCAAAGAATTTTTTTCAAATCAAATCCCTTGTTTTCGAAAAAATTAAGCATCGAATTACTTATTTCCCTTCCTGTACCAGATTTAGGCGTTATATGGCCTAAGAATATGGATTCTGGTTCTGCGAGAATGGAAATATGCTCTTCAAGAAGCTCCTTCCGATAGTATCGTCCATTTTTCTCTTTGGAAGTAAGAGTTTTATCCTTTCGCCCATCAAAATAAATACTGCGAATAACGACATTATCGCATTGGTTTGATAGGCTTTCTCTTGATTTTTTCCAAGCTCGATGTATTTTATTTTCATCAATAACTAGAGTCTTGTTAGCGCTTTCAATTATTCCAACATCCTGGAGTACTGCTGAAGCAACTGCTGCAGCAGATCGTACGGAAAGTCCATATCGATCACAAACTCTTGCTACGGATGGTAGAGTAAGCAAATTCCACTTACCTGATGATGTTGACTTTGAAGGCTCTGATAAAAAGAGCTGTGACTGCATTACTTCGATTGGATGAGCTGTATTGACATGCTCTAAAGTTTCATTTGAATCTACTGTTTCAAAAAAAGTTGATACAGTAGTAGATTCAGCTCTTTGACTGCCTAATGCTCTACGCTTTCTATCTAGTCGCTTTTGAATTTTTTGGGTTGCAACCTTGTCAATACCACCGATCACCATTTTTCTGTCATTTCTCTGGTCCACTAAAACAAACAATTTTCACTTAAAGGCACTTTTTTTATCCTTTACACAATGACAAGTCATTAAAGGAATCACACTTACACGATGCAATGTCAAACAATTTTGTGATTGAAAATGCAATAAAACCTTGCAATCTGTTGTGATAGCTTGTATTTTTCTTCGAACGTTAAGTGTCATGTATGCATCAAAGTAGTTTTTCATGATTTGTAATATTCGACTATGACATACAATTGGAATCGACGCATTCTTCCATATCTTTTCGATTTCTTTACTACCAATTACAAAAACTTCGGAATTAGATGGATTTCTGCCATTGCATTTTGTTTTGAGATCACTTTGTATGAAAAGTACATATTTGACTACATCTTTTACTGTTGGTAACTTATTTTTGTTTAGTTCACTAAAGGGGCCGAAAAAGGGACACTTTGTTTCTTGTCGACGAGGTCCAGAACTCATTGTGATTCTACCTATTAAATATTTTTCAGAGACACAACACAACTTAACACAAAACAAAATTAAACACTTTTTGTTTAGAGAGTTGTAACAACAAATACAAAGCCACATTTTTTCTTTTCGACGACTTCAAAGCCTACTGTGATTTTATGACTTTAATATTTAAAAAAAAAACGGGCAACTTAACATAAGAATAATACGATGCGACTATAAAAATAAAACAGTTGTTCTTATAAAGATAAAGGGAAGGTAAGGAATTAAAAAAAATCTTTTTAACGGTTTTTTTAAGAAACTAGAATGATAAAATCCTCTCAGGTAGGTACCTGCAGAAATTGCTGATGGAATATCTATATTTTTATAAATATCAGCGATAAATAGATATCTTTGATAAAACGGTAAAGTTTACATCTTCAATGCACAAAATTAATACTTAAAAAAAATTAAAAATGTAAAAAATAAAAAAAAAATTGTTTTTCTTAATAATTTCAGTGGTCGGTAGAGGCCCAAAAGTATCTTCCATTTTTTTTTTGTCCCGTTATATTTATATGCTATTCAATACGCAGCTTTTGCGGGGTCTTTCTTTAATATAATCTTTAAAAAAAAAAAAAAATCAATAAAAATAAGGAAAAAAAATTTGTTTTTTTTTTAGATTTCAGCGAGCGGTAGAGGCCCAAAACCACCCTCCGATTTTTTTTTTTTGTTTTTTTGTTTCGTTATATGCTATTCAAAACGCAACTTTTGCGGGGTCTTTCGTTAAGATACTCCGAAAAAAAAATTGTCGGGACAGCCTATGTACAGTGTACCCCAGTTTGGATTATGAGTGCAGGCGCAAGATGAACGTTGCCTTTAACGATTGCATTCAGTATATTTATAATATTCCAAGATGTGTTAGTGTTGCGCAACAGAAAAGGTCTCTGTTATGAATGAGTTTTGACGAGTATTATGACTTTAGAACCATCCTTAAGCTTCATGGAATCGTTCATAATAAATGTTCTGAATATTTGAGCGAGTATATTACGTTTGTTCAGTCACCAAGAGGTCTTAGGCTTCTTTTACCGCGATTCACGCACACAGTGGGAGAGCGATCTTTCTTCGTCAAAGCTGTTCGATTGTGGAATTTTCTCCCACTTCAATTACAAAGAATAAGTTCGTCAGTCGTATTTCGGGAAAAACTATTTCTACACATGTCGCAACAGAATTAGTCGTATTATATAAATAAACATAAAATCTTTAAAACCTTCCTTTTATCCTTTTATGAAATGAAACACTACTTGTAATCCCTTAATAACTTTTATGTAACTCTCACAAAATTTCTTTTTTGACCACATCGGCAATGATCACTCTATAGGTGCCTCCACATTAGAATTCTGTGTTCTATGGTTAACTCCTCCTGCCTGTAATGAAATAGTTTCACCACATCGCTGACAATCGGTTTTAACAACCTGTCTTGCTCCACGCTGTTCTTCATTAATTTAAGGTCTGAAACTCTCTGTTCTATTAAATTCAAATATGACGTCTCATTCCCTTAATTATATATAGATATTTGATTCACGAACTAAATTGATATTACGTATATCCCGACAACAATACCGAATGTCGCTACAGTCGACTTGCTGCCATAATCGAGACCCCTTTCTTCGGTCAAAAGACACTTGCAAAATCGGCTTGCAGTCACATCGAAAGCAAAAGCTTGCCAAAGTTGTCCAGTTCTTGCGCTGACATCCTCAATCACAATACTTTAACAATATTCCCTTCGATAGACAACGTTTTAGGTAAGAAATACATACCTTTTGTATTACTGGATTAGATTTTCCATCCACTGTTTATCATCCCTTTTTTACATATTATAGAACTGAAGGTACCACGAGTATTTAAGGTATAGCCTGTCCAATATCAAGAGACATAAAACCAGTTTTTTACATGGAAAGCTGTGTCTCTTGATATTGGACAGACTATACCATAACAGGTTTGTGCGTCATTTTGTTGTCCATAACTAACTCCTCCATTCCAAAACCATCTCCAACCCAAGAAAAAAAAAATTTGACTGCACCAAAGTATGTAATTATAATTCGTCTGTTCCAGACGAGTTCACGGTTCTTAAAAGATTCCAAAAAAAAAAAAATGTTACCCCAACCATAATGCACTGCATGCTGCAGCATCACCAATAGGATCGGAGCGACTCTTATCGCTTTTCGATAAGTGATCCTCACGCGCATATTTTAAGACTGAAATATGAGACACGTTTCTTGAGTTGGAGGAAAACCAACTCTTAACGGTGATCTTATCTTTGACTATTAAACGATGATGGACGGATCCATACAAAGCCTTATCGGAGTTCATTTCTCTCTCAGGTTCGCGGAGTTATCTGTACCACGTTAATTATGATCATCGCCATTTCACTTGGCTTATGACACGAATCAAACTGATATAACTTAAACACCATCAAAGATTGACGTATGGAAGCACTCGTAATACATCAGCAGAATAAATTCTGCTGATCATGATCAATCCACAACTCTTGGAGCGATTGAAAGAAGAAAGAAAACAACATTGGAACGTGTCAAACTGCACAGTCGAAACTTGCAACCACCCAAATTGATTCCTGCGAACATCGAGGTGACCGTTAGCCCGTCGAAGGTGATGTTTTTTCGGAAGCATGAGTCAGAAGATGCTGATGCACATGCAATTCGAATTCGCTTGAAGTCAAATCAACTTTGGAACAGCCTGCAGGAGAAAAACGACATCGATTTACTGTGTCAACAATAAACAAGCAAAGCAAAATTTGGGCTCGAATTCGTAGAAGCAGAATGAAGTTGTTATTTTCGTTTCGATTTAATGAGTTTTTGAGTTGAAGTTATTTTTGGCAACCGAACATACGTGGGGCTGGGCAGCAATGACCATTGATTCATGCTTTGTCGAAACAATGAGAGTGTTGGTAGGCATGCTTCAACACTGATACGTCTTCGAAGAATTGAAAATTGTGGTTACCGCATCTAAGGGCAATGGAACTAAATTGCTTCGGAGCCAGGTGTGAGCCTTTTTATAACCCGTCCTAAGAGTAAACGAATTTTGACTCAGAGTTTGTAACATGCCTTAACATAGGTCATAGACTCTTTTTTACATAAATACCTACTCTATCAGATCTGTGTCGTGGAGTGCTTAAAGAAAGCCAACTATACGTAAGTTATGGCCGCCACTACGAAAATTGAAGCCAATAGAAGAAAACAACTGAGGCGCACCTATATTACCGGATATAACTTACTTTTACTTAACGGGCTCCCGACCCGTGAAGAGTCTCTGCCTGAGACACTGTAGCCTTCCATCCTCCGCGATCCCGGGCACGCTGCTTTCAGTTCTCCAGACCAAGGGCTCTGGCATCCGCGATGGCTTGGTCTTTAAAACGAAGGTTCGGTCTCACTTCGCTTCTGGAACCAGGGGCTGGAAGACCCTCTTCTTTCATGCAAGATCTTCTTCTTATCACTTCTCTTCGCTCGATACTCTTCCCTCGCTGCCCTTGTTTTGCGATGCAGCATTTTTAAATGTGCATCTTCTGTCACCTTCTTCCAATAAACGCATGCGTCATCATACCACGGGCTTTTTCATCACTACTCATCACCGTATTACGAGCTGCTGCAAAGTCGAGTAGTCGGTAGCCGTTATATGTTGTCGTTTCTTGAAGGCTTACCAACTAATCCGCGGAAGATGTTTTCCTTACCGACTTAAAATCCCCGAGAACAACTTTGACATCGTACTCCGTCCAGGAGGTCAGAGAACTCCTCCTTGATGGAATCTTCAGCCTCGTCGGTATAGGGGCGTGTGCACATATAAGGCTAATGTTTTGAAATGTAACTTTGATGCGGATGACAGCCAGGCGATCACTTATCGGCTTGAAGTCTATTACTTTTGTCCTAAGCCGATTCCTCAGACTCAAGTTTTTGAGTAGCACCTGGGGTGTAAAGTGTACGCAAGTCAGAGGTGCATACTCTTACGTTCCGGATCTGGTGGCCATATAAAGGTATCCATTATCCGAGGCTTCATAACTATTTTTATTTCACGTGGTTGGGAAGTTAACCCGAAGGCACAACCCCCAACCTGGAGGGCCAGTTCCATTTTTTACGCTTAGGACGAGGGATCGGGTTTTCCGGTGTCAGTAACCCATTTCGGGATATTAGCGGTGCCGTTGGCCCATTTAGGGCTCATCCGCCACCAACTCTTTTCCAATACCCTGTCTCATCAATGGAGATCCCTAAGGACCTGCGATTTAAATAGGTCAACGCAGCTCATTTAGGGACAGCACTAATAGTTCAACTAGACTGGAACAGGTAGACGCCACCGTTGATCTCATCTAGAAAATTCCTTCGCTGGCCTCTGAAGCATGAGGACGTGTCTCAGTGTGAAAAACAATTCTAGTCTCTCTCTTTTGACCGCTGCCACCAACGAGCTTCCAAAGGGGTTGGTTACCCAATCACCAGCCGAGCCGGGGTACTAGGCACCCAGCAGCCACCAACGTGGAGGTGTATAGTAGGAGGTGGTAGTGAGAGGCTATCGTGAGAACGCCTGTGCTCTCATATATTCGCATCACTACCCTTTAGCTGCCGAAGCGTTCACGCCACATATTAACTAGATTTCGTTAGGCGTTTCAATGGGCGCGTTCAATTTGAAAGGCAACTGCGAGTTTTGCCATTGACCAAAAAGTGGATTATCGACAACCAATGAGTTTGATTTGTTGTTCTCTAATTGCAACTTCAATTTGCAGCTTTCACCGATTGGCAGTGGCGTAGCGAGGTGGCGGCAAGTTGAGCACAGGCGCGGCAGCAGGTGCTAGGGGCGGCAGGTTAATTTTTTTTAAATATGTATATAAAATTTACAAAATGAATTCTTTTTTCAGCCCAATGAATTTCTTTACAAAGTTTACCAGCATTACCACTGCTTCACAGTAAGTAATCAGATATTCCTTGTGTTGCTTAACAAAAAAATTCAAATATAGTTCAAATATAATTATCAATAGTTATGGCTCCGACTCCGGATCTGACTCTGGCTCTCTCTGATTCTCTCTTTGAACACATTGGCACTGGAATCAGCTAAAAATTTAGATGATATGGGAAAGTGACCTAATGATATAGATGAAAATATGAGACTACAGACTACTACTTGTGCAACGCGGTCCAGAAGTAGTGCAGCATGTAAGCGACACGGTTTCTGCTGCACCGACAGAAACAACGAGGCTGCTAACGCAAGAATGGTTTTATCGCACGTTGACTAACGGCGAAAAACTATTACATTCTTGTATGGCTTATGCCAGGAAGAGAGGAGAAGGAATTTTGCTGGGATGCGACACAAATGCGCATCACGAATTATGGGGTAGTACCGACACTAACCCCCGAGGTGAGTCCCTATTTGAATTCTTAGTAGGCACCGACCTAATAGTGTGCAATAGGGGACATAGTCCCACCTTTATAACCAAAACCCGACAAGAGGTACTAGATGTTACCTTCGCCTCTATTAACTTGTACCCTGCGATTTCTAAGTGGACTGTATCTGACAGCCACTCCTTTTTCCGATCACCGCTATCTGGAATATGAACTAGAAATACGCCATAACACCTCACCAGCAATTTTTCGCAATCGTCGAAGAACTGACTGGTGTAAACACAATGAAATCCTCTCTGCTGAAGTGTCCAATCGTGTGCCTAAGACTCCAGAAACACAATTGGAACTAGATGAGCTTAACGCTGTTCTAACTTCCGCCTTAAACGTAGCATTCGACGAATCCTGTCCAATTACTACGAGGAAGGCAGACAATCGTCCACCGTGGTGGAATGCAGCACTTAACAAGCTTCGCCACACAAGCAGGAAGCAATTCAACAAAGCCAAAACAACGAGGCTACCTCTGGACTGGGATATCTACAAAGCAAGCCTTAAGAGCTTCAAAGCGGAAGTTCGTAAGGCCAGGCGTAGATCCTGGCGCAGTTTCTGTCAGAGTATTGACAATACGTCTCAATCCTCTAGGCTACGCAAAGTCCTTTCCAAAAACCCAACCATACCAAGTGTCCTCATGAATCCCAACGGATCATGGACAGAATCAGATGAAGCATCGCTTGGTCTGCTTATGGACACCCACTTCCCCGGCTGCACGCCTATACCTAGCGAAAACCCTGCCCTGGTAAACGCTGCACGCCTACCATCACCTCCGGACCTCATAAGCGAGGAAAAACTGAAATGGGCAGTGAACAGCTTTGAGCCATTCAAGTCCCCGGGGCCAGACGGCATTTTTCCGGCGCAAATTCAAGCGGGCCTCAGCATAACGGGGCAGCACCTGTCCCGTATTATGAGGGGCTGCTTGATGCTAGGAACAATGCCGGCCGCCTGGACTGAAGTAAGAGTGGTATTCATAGCCAAGGCAGGAAAAACATCGCACACTTCCCCGAAGGACCTTAGACCCATAAGCCTAACATCCTTCCTCCTCAAGATTCTAGAAAGAATTCTAGATCTTCACATCAAGGCCACCATTGATAGCAACTTGCTATCCACATCACAACACGCTTACCAAAAAGGTAAATCTGTTGAAACGGCACTGCACTCCATCGTCTACCACGTCGAAAAATCCCTAACTATCAAAGAACTTGCCTTAGTGACATTTCTCGACATAGAGGGAGCTTTCAACAACGTTGAAACCTATTCGATTAAAAACGCCCTACGCGGGCTCAACATCGACGACTCAATCTGCTGCTTTGTGGAATACATGCTCAAAAGCAGGGTAATAACCGCATCCTTCGGAAGTAGCACTGTCAAACGACGTGCACACAGGGGCACTCCCCAAGGGGGAGTATTGTCTCCGCTACTGTGGAACCTAGTGCTCAACGAAGCCCTTCTGAACATTGAACACACTGGATGTAAAGTTATCGCCTATGCAGACCATGTCGCAATACTTGTAACAGGCAAATACCCGCAGACGCTGGCCGATGTCATGCAATCTGCTATCAACATACTGACAGGTTGGACCGAAAGATGCGGCCTGTCCGTCAATCCAACAAAGACTGAGCTGGTCCTGTTCACACGAAGACATAAACTCCCTGAGTTCACCACCCCGAAGATTAGAGGCACTCCTCTGGCACTCTCAAATAGCGCTAGCTATTTAGGCCTGAAGCTTGATCGCAAGCTACTTTGGAGGGAAAGTGTAGTCGAACGTGCCAGGAAATCCCTAGCTGCTCTTTACATTTGCAGAAAGGCGGTAGGCTCCACGTGGGGCCTACAACCAAAAATTATGCACTGGTTATACATGTCGGTAGTTAAACCGATTCTCTTCTATGGAGTACTGGTCTGGTGGCCCGCCTTGGAGAAGAAGTCCAACCTAACCTTGCTGGACAAAACTCAACGAGTTGCATGCCTCAGCATCACCGGTGCGCTGAGAACCTCTCCCACTGCGGCGCTCCAAGCCATGCTCCACCTTCTTCCGACCGACATCGTCGGCAAACAATTGGCTGCCAGCTCAGCAATAAGACTGAGAAGCTCCAAACAATGGAAAGAGCAACACACTGGACATGCCAATGTACTATCGATGTATCGACATCTCCCTAAGGTCACCGACCACCTGCCCACTGAATACAACTTCAACCTGGGCTACAAACATCTAATCCCAGACAGAACCGAGTGGACACAACGTCATGTCCTACACCACGAATCGCTGTCAATTTTTACGGATGGGTCCAAAACGGAGGACGGAGTCGGTGCCGGAGTCTTCTCTGAAGACCTGGACATTCACCTCTCCTTTAACCTTCCAGAACACTGCAGCGTTTTTCAGGCCGAAGTCATCGCCGTCCGCCAAGCCGCTGCCTGGCTGTCGGTTAATACGATATCGAAATCAGATATTGTAATATACATCGACAGTCAGGCGGCCATCAAATCCCTTGCATCCAGCACTACAAGATCCAAGGCAGTGAAAGACTGCCGTGCATCTCTTAACGAGATAGCCGGTCAGTATAGCCTCACCCTTTGCTGGGTGCCGGGTCACTGTGACATACCAGGGAATTGTGAAGCTGACGAACTGGCCCGACGAGGCTCTTCTGGTTTAAATAGCATAAGCGTCACCGACATCGAGGCGCCAACGTCTTATGCTAAAAACCTCATAGACACCAATGCGGTGAACGAAGCCAACCGTCGTTGGCACCAACTCGACCAGTGCAACACCGCAAGGCTACTCTGGCCGACATTTAACAAATCCAGGTCCATCGGACTTCTGAGGCATAAGAGAGGAACCCTTTCGAAATTAGTAAATGCCCTCACCGGGCACTGTGCTATAGGAAGACATGCCCAAAGGCTGGGCATCCCCTACAATGACTTCTGTAGAAGTTGTAGGGACGAGGAAGAAGAGGAGACCATCAGTCACTTCCTTTGCACGTGTCCTGCACTCGCCAACATTAGGAAGGCTACATTGGGTGAATACCTTTTCAATGATCTAAACGATCTTAACAACGCCTGCACAGCAAGGATTAGCTCCTTCATTCAGAGGAGCAAATGGTTCCCTGAGTAAGAGGGTGACCCACCCACCTTACACATCGGCAGCACAATGGACCTACTTCTGGTCTAAGTGCATCCTCACCGAGGGCCGTTTTCAACCAACCAACCAACCATGGCTTATGCCATGGTCATTAAAAAATAGTCATTATTTTAATTTCGTTGCCGTTTGTTTGAAATTCCGGACAAAAACTAAATCCCAAAGTAGCCACGCATAAATCAAGTTCCCAACACAACCAAAATCTTTGCAAATGGCAGGAGTTAGAGGCCTGACTTCGAACAGAAGAGACGATTGACAAAAGATAGGAAAATATTGTAGCCAAAGGAACAAAAAAATGGCAGGACATTCTTACTAGAATGGTCGTATTATTTAATTCCTGGAGAAACAGAATTTGACTTTTCGTGGTCACAGAGAAGAAATTATCGATACAAGGGGCAACTTTTCAGAAGTGAAGCACCTACTCGCAAATTTCGATCCGGTGCTTTGAGAAAACATTTTACGAATAAAAATGGGTGGAAGAACTATCACAAATTCAAAACAAGTTCATTAATATTTTAGGCGATAACGTTCGTCAACGAATTTTCTGTCAAGTTAAAAAGGCCAAATATTATTCCATTATATTCGATACCACCACAGATGTATCACACAAAGTTCAAACCAGTCAAGTATTGCATTATCTTAAAATTGAAAATCAGAAAGTAGTACTAGTGGAATCTTTTATTGATTATATCGAAACAAAGAACAAAACAGCTGGAGGCATTTCTGACATGATTTTAAGTAAACTAATAGCTGATGGTCTTGATATAATGGATTGCAGAGGCCAAGCATATGACCATGCTGTTGTCATGGGTGGAAAATAAACGGAAGTGCAGCAAAGACTGAAAGACATAAACCCCAAAACAAAATTTATACCCTGCTCCAATCACTCTTTCAACTTGGTTTGTTTACATGCTGCTGCTGTTGAGTCGAATTCGGTCACTTTCTTCGGTACCTAAGAACGCATATATTCATTTTGTCCGTGTCCACACACCGTTGGGAAGTTCTGCTTTGTACTTCAGGCAAAGCATTGAAGCGGCTGCAAGAAACAAGATGGAGCGCAAGAGCTGATGCAGTAATGCAAGCAGAATACCTGGAACCATTATGAGGACATTTTTAAAACCTTGGAAAAAGTAACGGAGGCAGACGAAAGACTAAACACAAGGACGGATGTACGAGCATTGCTTATAGCATTGCAATCGTTGTCATTTCTGTCTTTTCTGGGCGTTTGGAAACCAGTACTACACGAAGTTAATGATGCCCAAATATACTTGCAAAGAGAAGGACTCAATCTTCATCAAAAAGCTCAAAAAGCAAATGCATTACAGATCGTCCTTACAGAAAAACGAGATGAATTGGTAGACGGTGCTTTTGCTTATGCTTAAAATGTATGTCAAAAACTTAGAATTTTAATGGAACGTCCCAGGAAAATAAAAAAAAAACATATTTTTAGTGACGGAAATATAGATGCCGCTTTATCCTATAAAAATGAACTGCTACGAAAATTATTTTCTTCCTTAGACAGAGTCAGTGCTGAAATACAGCAAAGATTAATAAAACTAAAAATTTTAAAAAGCTAAAGAAAAAATAAATAAATAGAAAATAAATTACAAAAAGTAATTGAATTCAGTTTTTCTTAAGAATTTTAATTTAGATAATTTAAGTTTGCGGCTTCATTCTTGCTTCACTTGCTAGAAAGTAGTACGAACAACATTTGACAAAATTTTGAAGAGACATTTTACCAAGTTTATTGACATAGGTACATAATACAAATATGTGTAGGTAAAACTGGTTGTACCGTAGACAACGTTTTTTTTTTTAGTGTGTGAAGAAATTACTAGGGGCCGCATAAATTGCGTCTGCCCCGGGCGGCCCCAACCCACGCTACGCCACAGCCGAATGGTTCCAACTATTACGATTTGTACGCCATTCCTTTAATGATCTGTTATTTGCAGTTGTCGCTTAGTACGTAAAAAAGATGTAAGGCCGAAATGCAATAGTTTTATGGATAAGTTAAATAAACAGCTTCCGCCTGAGGACCAGTAAGCTAAAATAAGAACACTGTTAATTTTAAGTTCAAATAAATCATATTTTTTGGTATATGGTAGATATATCTATATGGTATGGATTGAATTAATAAAAATGGATTTAAAAATCAAAATAAAATATTGGGAAATACATATTAAGATCCGAAAAGATTGTTAATGATTCTCTCTTTTGATCATTCTAACCATCAGGTATTCAAAGTCAACGTCAACTTTTTTTGATATATGTATCTGATCCGCCAAGACCTTTTGAACCGCAAATTTAAATATAAAAATTAATAAGCAAACAAATAAATATTATTAAAGGTCTCCAACTTCATAATACAAAATGCAACAGAATTTTTTACCAAAGGTGACTGCGATGACTGCATCTCAATTAGCTGCCAACCTCGTCAGTAGATATATGACATGTCTGCCTTGCGTCACATATTAATTCATACAAAAAAATGCCCGTCCGGTTGTAAAAACTACCCACAGCTAAAGCAAATACACTCACATTTATCGCAGTCCCGCTTGGTCTTTGAGTTTACTGCGAATTGCGCTCGTGGTCGAACGTCCGCGGTCGTGTCGTCGTCGTTGGTGGTGCCAAGAAAACTTTCAATTTTTCAAACTGTCAAAAAGGCAAACATCACAAATTTATCCATTTGTTTGAGGTAGCTGAATGCCACCTCGTCGATCTTTTTGCAACACTATTTTCGTCAATCGGTAGAGACACGGATGTTCTATTGCGCCCGGTGGACCACCCACGAGTTGATGCGTTGTGTTGCGGTTGTACCATCAACTGCGTTCAATTCAATGCCCCACTAGGTGCTATTGCATTAACATTTCACCGTTTTGTTATTGTTTCGCTTCCATTTGGCCATGCGGCGTCCACATCTATCTCCAAAAACACGAACCCGTTGGCAAATAGAATTTAAATTCACAGCACCATTGGTGGCGGTGTACATTAGCGGTGGCTGTTTTCGGTCGCATTTCGTGGATTATTTCACTCCGAATCACTTTCAAAGCAATTGACTTTTATCGAGCGGCAACCGTCGAAATGTCATTGCCAATCGCCATTACACAAAAGCCATTTCCGCTAAGCGAACAGCAGGAAGTTCGAAATTAGCCACTTGACAGTTTGAAATAATTACCTACCTCTCGCAATGAAGGCAGCCAGCCTAGTGGTTGTATGCCCGAGTGATGCTGAAAAATTGCTCTTCCTTTGGGTCGACTTGGGGTTTTTCAAGACACCCAAAGTCCTGTTTCACATAAAAACACATACTTTCCCGAGTATGGCAGGGGTTGCTGCTGTAGGTACTGGTGTAGCTTTATGCGATTCATTTAACTCCTAGGCCACTTAATACCTTCATCATTTTAATTCCGAAAGGGCCGAGCGAGACACACACCCTCTCGAGTTTACCAAAAGGGTTATTACACTCACCGAAAGAAAATGTACTCAAGAAGATACAAGCATCTTTGTTGTACACCTCAAGCTATTCGACTTGGATTGTCCTTTTCCTTGGGAGAGTGGTCCAGGGTGGGGGCTGCCAAATTGTTGGCAAAATGGTGAGGAAAATTTACATCCTCCGTGAAGGCAACACATGGGGATGATAAATTTTCATAAAATGCCGCCAACGCCATCGCCCTCCGCCCAAACTGCACGAAAAGGAACACGACAACAACACGTCGTCGTGTTAAACTCTTGGAAACCACATAATAATTCTTAAGACCGACAGGACAACAAATTTAATTTAAAGTTATTCGAATGAAGTGAAGGAGTATCTAGTGATGGTAGCTGTGGACAAATGTTATACTTGCTTAAGGTAGTTCAGCAAATGACAGTCGGGATGGAAGAAAAGACAAATATACAAGGATTCTTTAATTTATATAAGGAAATTATATTTTTAAGGAATGTTATGGTCAGTCAAAATCAGCATTTTAGCGGATAGTTGCTGTAATCAATTCATCATGCAAAATCATTCATCAGCGGGTGGCAATGGTGCAGTAGTAGTGTATTCGCTTACGGAATGGAAGGTCGTGCGTTCGAATCCCGGCCAAGTGCATTACTTTATACCGAATACATGAAATCGTAATCTCCCTAAGTAACTTAGACACCACCCGTGGAGAAAAACCCTACAACTGCACCCAAACACTTCTTTCCTATCTCTCTATTCTTTCTAATACCAAGTAGCTTACACTGTGTTCTTAGCATTATAAGGATACTGTAAGAACAGAAAAAAAAATCCCTTTAGCGTAAGCAAATTATAAAAAAAAAAAAAAAAAAAAATACCACTCTTAGGTCCATGTGGTCCCATTGTGATACCCTTTTGGGAGTGTCGGCCTCGCTGTGCTGGCCTTGGTCCTTCGTCCTTGTTATTCTTCCTACTGCAGGTTGTTCGGCCATTTGGATGTCCTTATAAACCTGTAAAGATTCGAGAATGAGGCCTCAGAAAGTTCTTGAATGTCTTGGAAGAAGTATCTTCCTCAGGTGACAAAGGTTTGGACAGTGACAGAGGAAGTGAGGTGTATCCTCATGGGTTTCCTCATCACCGCAGCCTCTGCAGATGTCGTCATCCTTGAGATTCAATTTCATTGTGTGGTTCCTTAGCAGATTGTGGCCAGTAAGAGTACCAATCAACTTTGACAGTGATGTCCTGACGTAACGTAAAAGTCTGTTGGTTCGGCCCTTATCAAGTGGGTTAGCGACAACCACCTATAGCTGGCTTTCATTCGTGTTTTATATTCCACTCTTTCTCTGAGATTACAGAGTGGTGATTTAACCAACTGAAGTGCGGGTTCAAGGATCATCACAGATCCTTTTCTTGCCAGTTCATCAGCTCGATCGTTACCGGATATGTCCTTGTGTCCAGGGACCCACCAGAGACTCGCCCTGCGCTTCGTGCCAAGAGCTTTGAGCTCCTCGAGGCAGCGGTGAACAAACAGAGACTTTATTTCAGTTGCTGGCACCGCTTTAGTGGCCGCCTGGCTATCAATAAATATGTAATAATAATAATAGTAATATCACTATGTGGTATCGCCATCATTGATACCATGCTTGCAACTTCAGTAATTGCTAGGACTTCTGCTTGGAATACACTACAGTGATCAGGTAATCTAATCGATCTGTTACAGCCGATTTCTTCACCGAGTACTAGCACTAGTACTAGTATTAGACCAAAAATTGATACTCAATTAAGTATTCACCCTTATCGTGGAATCCGTCGGATCTGAGATTCACTTCACTTATTCGATTCACGTGAACAGAAAATTGCTATCGTGGGATCCGTCGGATACTCTCCCTTACCGACCACTATTGGTGATTAGGAAATTCAATTGTGACAGCTCATTTCAAACAAATTTGTTTTGTAAAAATTAAATTCAGTGAAAAGAAAATAAAAACTGCGGATGTCAAATGCATGGATAGATTCGATCCGTTCGTTTTCCACGATACAGTGAATTTCATTCACGTTACCGAGATGTGAAATGTGGATGGTTCACGTCTGCGGATTACACGATGCAAATTGTTCACTATTAGCGGATTGTTCCCCCCGACGGATTCCACGAAAGGGGTGATTAAGTCATTTCTTCACCAAGTACTAACGCGAATTTGGCACGGAGTATTAGTTAGTACTCGGTATTACCTAGACCCTCAAAATCGGCAGCCTAGCATCGTTAGTACCTAAATTAGGTCGATTTTATTTCTTCACTTCCTGCCTATTCTTGTCAAAAAAGTAAATACTCCTACGTATTCCGTTCGATTTTCGTTTAATAAATTTAATTTTTTTGTTCTTGTCTTTTTTCTGTGATGATATTTTAAATTGTTGTTTAGCAAATGGGTTTGATTTTTGGGGGGGACAACTTGTTCAACAATTTCGAGGACGACCTTGAGAACGAGAATGGTGGAGAAGGGGTAGCAATTTGTCGATCTGAGCGCCGCATCTACAATATGCCACAACGGAATACAATAAATACTTGGGACGATGTGGACTTTTTTCGGTAATTTCGGTTGTCCAAAATAAGGTTTTTTACGTTCTTCAATTTGTGGGGGACGAATTGCAACATCCACACCCACCCACGGTAAACATTTTGTATGTTATTTTATTTTTATTCACTTATTCTGCCCTCAGTTGTGATCATAATCCTGGTTCTTGTAACCTTTCTTGGCTGGGGGAAAAAAGGTTAATTATTTCCTAGATTTGAAAAATGCTAATTGGAAAACGTTCAAATAAAAGATTAAAAGGATCCTTCAAAATAGCTCCACAGATCTTGAAAGAGTGTCTTGTAAATATGATGTTGACTCCATTGTTCAAAATTTTACGCAAGCTGTTCTTTCTTCAGTTAATGAAAGCATTCCAAAACGGGAAAAGAAGGGACTTATAAAAAACTTCCAGTTCATATTCTAGAACTTATAAAATTAAGAAACATTCATCGAAAAAATTGGCAAAAGTATCGCCAACCTTTTTCTCGATCAATATTATCGCATTTTAATAAACTGATTACTGACCAAATACTGATGCATCGGAATGAAGAATGGAACAGAAAATTGAGCGTTCTCGAAAAATTGCCAAGCCCTTCTGGAATATCGTCAAGGTAGTAAAAAACAAAAACCGTAAGATACCATTCCTAAAGGATTCTTCTAAGACATATTTTACAGATGTTGAGAAAGCAAACTTACTCGGCACAAATTTTTCAAAAAATCACCTGGTCTCTCAACATTTGGGTGAGTTTGTAACAAATGAACTTGTTGGGGACACAATCGAAAGATTTAACATGTCAAATGAATTGACTCCTTCTAATGCATTAGTAGCTGAAGAAAACGTTAGTGATGTAGTCAGCAGCCTGCAAACCCGAAAAGTAGGAGGACTACACAAAGTTCAAACTGCATACCTAAAACAACTTCCTCAGGTTGGAATTAAAATATATCTAACATTCATTATTAATGCATGTTTAAAATGCCAATACTTTCCTCAATGTTGGAAAAAAGCCTTGGTTGTCCCTGTTCTTAAGCCTGGAAAAGCCCCAGATATGTCTGAAAGTTATAGGCCAATAAGCCTACTAAGCAACATTAGTAAGGTTTACGAAAAAATACTTAAGCAACACATTTTAAAAATTGTTTCAGATAAAGATATTTTTTCTGATGTACAATTCGGCTTTCGAAGCTTTCACAGCACTTCACACCAGGTAAAAAGAATTTGTAACCATGTTTTAGACCATCGTTCACATGTTCAGTCAACGGGCATGATATTGATAGATATTGAAAAAGCCTTTGATTCTGTATGGCACAATGGAATAATATATAAAATGTTACGCTTCGAGTTTCCTTTGTATTTATGTAAAATTGTTCAGAGTTTCTTATCCAGTAGATGTTTTAAGGTGCAAGTAAGTTGTGGTGTTTCTAACATGTTATTTTTTTGATTCTGGTGTGCCCCAAGGCTCAGTCTTAGATCCAACCCTTTTCAATATATATACATCAGATTTTCCAAACCTTCCGCAATGTGAAGCAGCCATTTTTGCTGATGACACTGCAGTATTCGCGTCGCATGAATTTGCTCTGAATATTGAGAACAATCTAAAACATGCGATCGAAATACTTGAAAAATATTATAACAAATGGAAAATTAAGCTGAATGCTAGGAAGACGCAAGCCATCTTTTTCACACGAAAAAGAAAAGCCATGGGAGCAATCCATAAAGTATCTCGGGGTCCACCTTGATACGAAACTAACATTTAATCAATATATTCAAAGTACGTTAAGGAAAATAGGTATTGCAATTAAGATACTCTACCCTTTCATCAATAGATAATCTTCACTCATAAACGACAATAAGATAATAATTTATAAAGTAATTTTTCAGGCTATCCTATTATATGGGTGCCCAATATGGGGTACTGCAGCAAGATGCCATTTAAAAAAGTTCAGGTATCACAAAACAAAGTTTTAAAAATGATGTTAAACCTGCCCTTTCATAATTCAACCGTAGATCTCCACAGAAGGGCGAATGTTGAATTGATCTTCGATAGGATTCGAAAACTTACTACTAATTTTAATAACAGCTGTGATAGTTCTGAGAATCCCCTCATAAACCAGCTAAATGTTTAATCTGTGATATTTTTGTGTTTACTGTCATTTATTAGTTATTAATGAATTATTTACTAATTTATTCATATATTTATTTATTTATTTATTTATTTATTTGTATATTTATTTTTGTATTTATTTCTTTATCTATTTATTTATTTATTTGTTATTTATTTTTGTATTTATTTCTTTATCTATTTATTTATTTATTTATATATTTATTTATTTATTTATTTATTTGCTTATTTATTTATTTTTTTTTTTTTTTTATTTATATATTTATTTATTTGTTATTGTTATTTTTTTTTATTTTTTTTTTGTCAAATGAAGTTTTTTTTTTCGTATTTTCCTTCGATAAACTCTTCCGATCATTCATAGTTATTTATTGTTTGCCATACAAGAAAATGTTTCAGTAGAAAGATATTGTATTAAATCTCTGAATTGTAAGATGTGCGGTCACAGACTTTTTTGAAAAGATTGTTATGAAATAAAATGAATTGAATGAACTGAATTCACTTATTCGTTTTTATTCACGATTTTACCAGTAATCGTTACGTATTGCCTGAGCAGCAATTACTGATCACTTTAAGATTTATGGCAAGTGGATCGATGCAAATAGCGGTTTAAGACGTTATTCGTGTCTCAGCCGCTAGTGTATGTACATACTGCCAAAAGGATGTATGCCCTTGATACGCCATTTGGACCGATTCATTCAAATGCCAGCAACATTGCCAGAACGAGAGGTGGCCGCTGCTGCATTTTATCGCTTTGCACAGTTTCCACGAAGATTCGGTGCAATCGATTGTACTAACGTTAAATTGCAATCACCTGGTGGTGAATTGGTGAGTGCAGTTCCACATGTGCAATATTCAATTTTTTTCATTTCACTGCTTTGTATATTGAAATCAGTAGTTATATTATTTTCAAACGATTCTTTTTGTTTGCGAAGGTTTTCGTAACCGCAAAGGATTCTTTTCTCTTAACGTGCAAACAATATCGTCGGCAGATTTAAAGGTTTTAAACGTTGTTGCACGATGAGCAGGATCTGTGCACGATCAAACTATTTTTCGTCACTTAAATGTACGCACGCGATTTGAGGCAGGCGAGTTTGGGAGCCATATAGTAATCGGTGACTCTGGGTACTCAAACACACACTATTTGGCGACTCCACACACTGCGAATAATTCTACTTTTCCGCGGAATAGGCGTATGAAAATATACCAAGCACGAATTATTCGCAGTCGAAATGTAGTGGAATGTCAATATGGTGTGCGAAAATGTCGATTTACAGTTTTGGCATATGGTATGCGCGTGGAGACGAGTACAGCGCAAAAAGTTATAACAGCATGCGCGATACTGCATAACATATGCATCAATGCCAACAAATCGCAGCCCCCAGAAAACCCAGAAGATGAAGATCGTTTGCGCCGCATCATAGCCAATGGACAAATTGACATTGACATTTCGGATTCATCACGTCAATCGAATCAACAACGCACTGTTAGAGACGAAATTCTTTTCCAATTACAAGAGTAAAGAATCATTAAATTGTTTTATTTATTTGAAAAAACGTTCCTGTTCATTAAGTTAACAAAAAATGAAAATTAAATATAGAGCTAATATTTGTCCTTGGGATCGTCCTCATCATCGGAAATGCTATCGTCATTCGTTTGAGTATTATGGGTTCCGTGATTATCTAATACTTCCGAGACGAACGTTTCAAACGCTGACGGATGTTCGATGAGTATTGAATTCTAATTGGGGCAGCGAGACTTTTTCGCGCTATTATTTTGGGTTTCTTGTTTTTCCATTCTTCTGTGGCACCAAACATGAAATAAAAATGTTCGTAATATAAACAATACAACCAAATATTACTGAAAACTTGCACTTACTAATAAAATATCCTGCAAAATGATTTAAATTGCTAGAAAATACTACAAAACTAACTTCATATGAATTTACACAAAAAAACAAATAAAACTATATAAGTTTGACGCTGTTACGCCATTTCATATGTAAAAATGGGTACTAGACCAGTTTTAGACGTATTAGTGGTTAGTACGGCTTGGGGCATTTAGCTCCAGTACTAGCGATGTGAAGAAATGAACAAGTACTAACTTTTCGTTGGTACCAGCTTAATACTCATGTGAAGAAATTGGCCGTTAATGTTTAGGTCCTCTGAGAATAGTCCAGCGCCCGTTCCACAGTCCATCTTTGATCCGTCTGTAAAGATGGATATCGATTTCCTTTTCATGGGTTCGTTTGCGTACAATTCCTCCTTGCTCGGAAATGAACAAGAGAATGGTTTTTCAAAATCTAGGTAAGGAGACATGCAGTCAGATATGACGTTGTTTCTCTGTTCCAGCTGTTTGTTTGGCTGATCCTCAAGGCACGTTTTGCAGCCGATTCCTGCATATATAGATCCAATGGTGGCAGATTGAGAATGGTTTCCAAGCCAGCGGTTGGGGTTGTTCTCATTGCACCGGTTGTCCCTATACATGCCAGTCTTTGTATTTTTGCCATCGCCTTAAGATCGGTTGCCTTGTCTGTGGCTTGCCACCAGACTAAGCTACCGTATGTGAGTATTGGTCGCACAATTGCCATATACATCCACAGAATTATTTTTGGGTTTGGTCCCCATTTTTTGCCGAAGATACGGTTGCATGCGTCGAAAGCGTTGGCCGCTTTCCTAACTCTGTCATCGACATTTGGCTTCCAACTCAGCTTCCTGTCGAGGATAACTCCTAGATATTTCGCACTCTCCGCCACCTGCAAGGGTATTCCCTCAATTTCTGGTGGTTTGAATCCTGGTATTCTTCTTAGTTCAGTCTTTTGTGGATTGATCCCAAGACCACATTGTTTTGCCCACGTAGTGAGTGTCCGCAGGGAGTTTTCTAACAGTTCGCTCAGAGTTGCTAGGAATTTTCCTGTCGCAAGCAGTACTACGTCATCGGCATATGCAATTGCTTTGACCCCTCTGTTTTTGAACTTTAGGAGTATTTCGTTAACGACAAGGACCCAGAGTAAGGGGGATATGACTCCCCCTTGGACGCCACTGCTCTTAGGTCACTATCGCCTAGTGTTGCATTGATATACCTTCCATTGAGCAGGCTCATAATCACCTTACTGAGAGACTGATCAACGTTGGAGTTCTGCAATGCTCTTTCCACCGCTCGCCTTTCCACATTATTGAATGCTCCTTCAATGTCTAAAAACGCTGCAAGTGTGTATTCTTTGTCCTTGAGAGACTTTTCTATAGTGCTGACGACATCGTGTAGCACCGTTTCTACTCCTTTGCTTTTAATGTAAGCGTGTTGGGCGGTGGAGATCGCGCTATAGTCGAGTCGACTGCGAATATGGATGTTCATTAGCTTTTCAAACGTTTTTATAATGAAAGATGTCAGACTTATCGGTCTGAAGTCCTTGGCATTGATATGACTAGGTTTTCCTGCCTTGGGAATGAATACCACCTTCACTTCACGCCAGGCTTTTGGAATGTAGCCGCATTCCAAACTTCGTGTAAAAAGTCGTTTGAGAACCGATATGATGACGGTCTTTGCCTTCTGCAGCATAATAGGAAAAATCCCATCTCTCCCAGGTGATTTGAAGGGAGATGATGTATCAATTGCCCAACTTAGCTTTTCTCGGTTATAACTCCTTCTGGAACCACTGATACAGTTGTAGGAGTAATATCCGCCTCTATATTATTGCTTAGACTTGGGGTACAACCCGGAAAGTGCGTCTGTAATAATAGCTCGAGGGTTTCTGTGCAGCACTGTGTCCAGTTCCAGCAGCTGTCCTTAATAAAACCTGGAACACAGGGTTGCTTGAACAGAATTTTCCTAAGCCTGGCAGTCTCCGTTGTTTAGATTTGTTTTTTTTTTTTTTTTTTTTTTTTTTTTCATGCGTATTTTATTGTCAACCATACTGTTCCACAGGGTTATACAAGACAACCTCTCGAACACACTTCAACAGCAGAGAAAGTTTCATTTTGTGATGACGTCTTTTGACCTGGAGCAAAACTTCCCTTCTTTGCAATGAATCTACCTCCTTAAGGCATCATGGTCGCTGCCCACACATGTGTACAGGACTATACATAATGGTGTATCCATTTAAGTTGAAGTATACTTTCGAGCAATTTGGTCGGTGTCGATGTAAAATTATCTTACAATTCCCATGGAATGGGTTGCTGCTGCTGCTTAGTTCATCCCTTCTAAAGCCGCCTTCGGTTAGGTGAGGTGTCTTAACCAACATCTTGGGAACATCATGTTATCTAACGAAATAAATTTCTCGGGTCTGGGCTTTCCTTCGTTTTAAGTTGAACTAATTAATAAATATTAGCCTCTTAAGTTGGATTAATTGGCATGCGTTAGTTATATGGGATAAGTTTCTTAAAGGGGCGCCCAGAAGATACACCCAGTTTATAGAGTCAGCCGGTGTATTGTTGAGCTGTTCGTCCTCGAATATCCTATGGGGATCGAATTGCTTGCAAATGAATGAATGAATGACAGACAGAATGCTTGGAAAGGAATGAATGGCTTGAACGGCTTTTATCAGATGCGGGCAGTTGGAAATAAGTGTTGTTGAAAAAGTTCAAAAAGGTGTGGACTATTAGTTCAATTAACATTAAAATTTAACTTTGAAGTTTATTTCTATCAAATAATGCTTAAGATAGTTGAAAATTTAACCGCTCGGAGAAATCTTATGTGTTTGTTGTTTTCGAGATGGCTTCCGAGCCTAGTCGATCGGGAATATAAATAGTTTAAAATCTCTTGATTGGAGAGGAATTCCCTCGAAAGTATTTACTTAAATCAGCGACGCAGGATCTTGAAAAATGCGGGAACACAGTGGATCGCTGGAAGGACAAATTTGAGTTATCTGACTGCGGCGTTTAATTTTTTTTAGAGTGTGCTTATAAAAGACTAGCGGACCCGGCGAACTTCGTGTCGCCCCAATTTAACGCCTTCAGATAAACTCCAGAGTGATAATAAAACACAGATAGTTCAAATTTAATTGTTATTTATTTGAATAGGATTGAAATCAGTAGAGAGCGGTATGATGAACCATGTTTTTCGATTTGTTTTCCGGCGCAATAACAAACAACGAAGACGGTTTGCCAACACGCGAACAGGCAACGTACAGCTGACCGTGTAAAAAACAGGAAATTCGAGATTAATCACACAGACTTTCAACGATTGGCCTTGGGATTTGTTGATTTTCATCGCAAAAGCCAATCGAACGGGGAACTGAATCCCCTTGAATTGGTTTAGGACTTCCTCTCCTTTGAACTTGCCCTTAATGATCGTCACTTGAATCACATACTTCATCAGTGTCTTAGCGGACAACCGCGTACCGTTACACAATTTCGGACGATTCAGATTCCGCAACATGATTATGATCGATCCCATCTTCAGCTGTAAATTATGCGGCGGAGTTCCTGGCACGTCAAGCGAGTTCAAAAATTCCGTCGAATAGTTGGTCTCTCCATCCTCGTAGGTGACGCTGTCAACGGATTTGTACGAATGCAGTTCCCCAGCGATTTGACTTTGAATAATGAAATTCAAGCTATCGACGTCCTTATTCTTCGCTGCTAGTATTGCCCGTTCACTAATCTAATCGACATTTTTATAATTTTGTGCAATGCCGAGGAACACTTTGGTGATGAGTTCCTCCTTCGACGATGTGAAGTCGCAAAAATTTGCCGGGAATGATATCAATCCAGTCGAAACATCAACAGGGATTTGGCCATTGCCAAGCGCTAGCAGTTGTCTCGAGAATTCAGCAGCCGATGAGTCGTTCTGCAATGCGACTCTCATGTTCGTAGTCAATTTCAACTTTTTGACATGCCGCCACAAAGACGACGATTTCAGGCATGCATTAAGCGTTTGACGAAAATCTCCGGAGAGCAATATCATAGCCCCACCAAATCGTCTGGAATCACCTCGTAAATCCTTCATCCTTCGGTCAACTGCTCGTTAATGCGCCATCGCGCTTTCATCCCAAGTGATGATTTTGCGTTCTCGGATCAATTTCGCTGTGACCGAATTCTTGGTCATTGTGCACGTTCGCTTGTCAAACAGTGAGAAAATTCATCAGCAGCTTCTAAGCGGAATGTGCAGTTCGACGCCTTCCAACAATGTGGCAGCAATGCCAGAGGATGCAACAGCCAACGCAATTTGAGATCTTGACCGAATTATTGCCAGAATCAACGAAATGACGAATGTCTTGACTGTCCCACCGGGAGCATCGAGAAAGTAAATGCCTCAATCTTCATCAGCGAATTGTACACGTTCTTCTGCTCGGCATAACACAGCGACACATTTGCTCGGACTCTTTCGGCCATTCATCTCGATCATAGTCTTGCCCCCGTTGCAATTCGCGATTGAATGCATCGTGCATCATGTCTTCGAACAAAACTAACGCTTCGTTGCGCATCCACGTCATTAATTTCAAGATCAAAATTCGAAGTTGTCGTCAAACTCTGTGCCAAATGTCGTCAGCCATCTTATGCCTGTATTTGTCCCATAATGCGGTCGGGTTCAACGGATGACATGTGGCTATGATGATCGCAAACAATGTACGAATTTGATTCGCTGGCGCAGAAATAGTTGCATCGGCGAGCGTTGAGTCCCAATGTGTATCGTCTTCGAGCAAATTTGAAGGTTGGCAAGCTTCCTGCAAAGTGGCGTACAGCACACCATTCACAGTACGCAGGGAATCGAAGGATGTAGGGCCTCTAATGTTCACCAAATGTAAGCGAATGTAAATTCGTCCAAGGGCATCTATTAGACATCAGCGAAGCCAGCGACAGAATCACCTTTCTTACGGCGTTGAAACTTCTTCGAAGCAACGTTCCATGTATAATAGCGTGGCATTTCCGCATAGAGTAAAGTCCTTGCGAACGGATCGATTTCGCATGTCGAAAAAAAAATTTGTCAATGTTGTCGCTGGTCGTTCTGCTCTTTGCGCTGCATTTGCGTCTGTAAAGAAGACACTAAAAAAAAAAAAAAAAAAATTATACTTTCTTTCCTTTTTTTTTTTGAAAAGCACTTATAGGTTAGATTTGGAAAATTTCTTTTCCTCCTTTTTTCTTTTTGTTTTAAACAGACACCAATGAATTTAGAATTTCGGTAAGATTTTAGAAATATGCTTCAGCAAATAATAAGAATCGCGACAATGGGGCTTTACGGGTAGCACGCTATATTAAAGTATTTTGGATACGGGAATAATTAAACTAGCAGATCAGATTATATATACATATGTATGTATATACGTAAATTCGCGGAGCTGGGAGATTTAGGCCGCCACGCCACGCACCGCTCGCCGATCCGATGATACTGCTGCCTTGGTGACTCGGTGAATTTTCTGTTGGGCTATGTAAGTTAATGCTTGTGCTCGTAGTTGCTTCTGCTGAGAGGTCAAGCTGTTAATTTCCCGGGGGGGCGGAGCCTTTGATGTTTAGGAGAAATGATCACTATGGAGCGGGATTTTCCAATTGCGGAACGATAGCCTTGATTATTATATGGCGGTGATTGCCAATAGGTGGGATACCTGGTAGAACTGCCAGGTTGTATAATATCGCAAAATAATATTTTTTTTTTCTTTGAGTTAAACTTACCGTTTAAAAAAATTTTTTTTTCTTTGCTGGGTGAAAGATTTTATCCCTGCTTATAAACGTGATCACTTCCAATTTTTTATGTTCGTATAAGTCACTAAGCAATGCTAAGATGATGAGGTCTGTAGCTTACAGGATTGGGCTGTTTGCGTGTACGCTTGATGGCGGTTATAACAGAAAAGAGCGCAATCACGGCGATGAACTTAGGATATGCCCTACTTAGCTTTCTGTGTTCACTATTGGGCTAAAATGAGCACACTTTAGAGCGTGTTCGAAAACTTCAACCTATCGGTAAGGTAGCTTAGAAATTTTCCAAATTGTGTTGCAGACTTTCATTTATTTTTTTTCAAGCAAACAGTTTCGTAACAAACCGCTTTGTTATTGTCATATCATCTATGATAAAAACAAAAGGAAACCGAAATGTGTGAACCGTGCATTTTGATTTATCATTGGCGAATGTCTTTGGCATGATACTTCCCAATCAATTTTCCCTTCATATCCTCAAGAAGATATAGACAATTTCCGACTTTATTTCTAACTCGGCATTTTATAAACTTCGGTTCAAATTTGGAGTTTCTTTCTTTTTCAAAGGAACTTTGTTGAAAATTTCGCCGGAAAACCTCTTGACCTACACTATATTGTATATTTTTAGCTCGCAAATTGTACGTCTTTTGGCTCTTCAGGTGAGCCAAATGCAAATTGTCTTTTATTTGAGCTTTAAGAAGGTTCATGCGATCTGGTGGAGAAAGCGTGCGCATATCGCCCTCATTTAGACATTGAAGCTTAGACAAAATTCCATATTCAGCTCCATTGAGGACCATATGCTGACCCAGAAGTGCAAAATAGGGGGAATATGCAGTTGCAGAGTGATAGTCACTACGGAGAATCGCAGAAATCAACGAAATATATTTATCCCAATCATTATGGTGGTCTTTAATGAAGACTCTGAGCTTCGATAAAATTTCACGGTTCGCTCTCTCGGATGCGTTGGAGTGTGGAGCATATAAACCTGTTTTTATTTGTTTGACATTGTACGTCCTTAGAAAATGTTCAAATTCTTTGGAAACAAACTGACGCCCATTATCACTATGGATGTATTGTGGAACGCCCAACAAATGGAATACATCTTGTTCCAAGAATTTACATATTGATGTTGAACAAGCTTTCCGAAGAGGTTTGAGAAAAACGAATTTAGTGAAATGGTCGATAGCTATGAAGATGGTACTATTTCCCAACTTCGTTCGTGGATACGGTCCAAGAAGATCAATATATAACCTCTGCATTGGTCGGTCAGTAACTATCTGTTGGCCCATAAGTGGTCGCAGAGTTGTATTTGGAGGCTTTACGGTCTTGCAAACGTCACATGCGCGGACAAATGATTTTATCTCTTTGACCATGCCTGGCCAATAGTACTTTTGCCGCACACGATGTAGAGTTTTAACGAATCCACCATGACATCCTGCTGTGGAGCTGTGTGCATTTTGTATCGCCTGCAGGGTCAACTCTTTTGGTAGCCATAATCTCCAAGCATCCTCTTCGTCCAACCCTGTTTGAAATTTTATGCGCTTGTAAATGAAATTTTCAGAGATTTGTACATCAGGAAGCGAATTTTGGTTACTACTTATCTCATCCCTTAATTTATTATAGCTACCTGAAGTGAAGCAATCAGATTTAAGATCGATCTCCACGGGTCTCATGATGCTTAACTCTTCCATATCCGTTCTGGAGAGAGCATCGGGAACAATGTTTAGAGATCCCTGTCGATGCTCTATCTGAAAATCGAATGCTTGAAGCTTCAAACTCCATCTCGCGAGTCTACCACTTAAGTCTTTCAATGACATAAGCCACTTCAGACTTGAGTGGTCTGTCACAATTTTAAAGGGAAGACCTTCAATATAGGGTCTAAATTTCTTTACACATAAAACCGCAGCCAAGCACTCCAGTTCGGACACCGTGTAATTTCTTTGTGCTTTATTAAGTTTTTGCGACACAAATGCGATAGGACGCTCCTTACCTTCTTCGTCTAGCTGGTAAAGAACCCCGCCGACTCCAGTGCTTGAAGCATCGCACTGCACTACAAATGGTTTGGCGAAATCAGGCTGAGCCAGCACAGGTGCAGATATTAAAATATCTTTTAATGCTTGAAACGCTACTAATGCAGCCTCTGTAAGAGTAAACAGTTTTGCTTTTCGAAGGCAATCAGTTAATGGAGCGGCAAGATCTGCAAAATTCGGGATGAACTGACGATACCACCCAGTCATGCCGATAAACCGACGAATCTGTCGAGCCGTTTTTGGTAGCGGAAACCTCGATATTGCCTCGACTTTTTCTGGGTCAGTCTTCAAACACCCTTGGCCAACAATATAACCCAGGTATTTTATTTCTTTTTGGCAGAACTTGCTTTTCTTCACATTAATAGTCAACTTCGCATCAGACAAACATTTGGCTACTTCTTTTAATAACTCTAGATGTTCCTCGAAAGTTGCTGAGCACACTAGAAGGTCATCTAAGTAGATAAATACGTTCTCACGGAATCGAGCTGGAATTACCCGATCCATGAGACGACTCATAGTCTGTGGGGCGTTGCATAGCCCGAACGGCATAACTGTAAACTGGTACAGTGGCCGTCCCGGCACAGCAAATGCCGTCTTTTCTTTAGACTTCACCTCGAGCGGTATTTGCCAGAAGGCATCTTTTAGATCGATTCCGCTGATGAAATGCGTGTCTTTCAATCTACTTAGTAATCCTCCAATGTGTGGCAGAGGATATGCGTCCTTTTTGGTAACGCTGTTTACCTTGCGGAAGTCTAAACATAATCTCACCTTGCCTGGTTTGTGCACAATCACGATTGGAGAACTCCAAGGGCTGTTACTCTCTTCAATTACGCCCAACGAAAGCATACGGTCTAGTTCTGCATAAGCTTCAGCTTGTCGTGGAGGGGAGAGTGGAAAATGTTTGGACTTAATGGGGGCTGAATCCCCTGTGTCTATGCAGTGTTGTTCTTTATTTGTGAGCCCAAGACCTGATTTGGAAAAAGAAGGAAAGAGGTCAATGACCCTGTCTAATTCGAAAGTTTGCAACCTTGTTAGCTTGTGGATGTTGGTATCAGGTGATTGGTCTTCTAGCGAAGAAAGTTCAGATACAATATGCGGAGCAATGTTAAAATCTCTCCAAAAGTTTATGCCCAAATAGACCTGCTGCTGAAGTGTCGGAACGATGTAAAAATCAACTAGTTTGGTCATTTTGTTGAACTCAACGGCAATTTTACAATAGCCTTTTATACTTTGTTTCGTTCCATCAGCTGTGCTTATATTCGATTGAAAGGGTTTGAACGAAATATTATTTCGATCTAAGAATTCAAAACAACCCTTGCCGAGTACACTGATAGATGCGCCGGAATCTAACAAGGCATAAATCTTCTCTTTACCGATTGATATACATATAAACGGTCGCATGTCGGAAGAATCATCAAGCAAAGCTGATTCTATATCTATGATTCTTCGCTGAATTTTTCGTCTTTGAAAGCGCGCTCGACACTTCGCAATTGTTGGCGAGACTTGCTGTTCTTTGGGTGCACCCACAATTCTTTTCTTAACTTGTTGATAACTTATCATGCGCTCATGAAAAGACAATGGAGGCAAACTAGAATTAGAATGCGTTGGCGTATTTAATTTATGGTCTTTGAACTTATTCAGGATTGTTATTTTAGGTTGTAAGTCTGGGGGTTTTGTATCTTCAGATGGTCTTTGACGTTCTGAAGATATAGTTGATTGATTTAGAAGCTCGGGGGATGGTTCCTGGAACGAGAGTCCCCGGCAGTCATCTCGCTCGCTTTGCGGTTTCCCGAGTGGTTTGGACACTTGGGTGTCGTTACCCCTTTTTCTCCGCAACGGAAACAAAACAATTGCCTTGTTTCAGAGGGGCATTCATAAAATGAGTGACCAATTGCATCGCAGTTCCAACATTTGAATTTTGATGTATCCAATGGATACTTTGAAATCTCCCTGGTTCTGCTAAGTTCGTAAGCTGCAACTTCATTACTTTCTTCATCATCTTCAGCATTGTTATCAACTTGAACTTTCTGATCAATCTCATTCACGTTTCTTTTGAAGCTAGTGTACTTTTGAGAGCGTTGATGGTGTAAGAACTTTTCAGCTTGCCTAGCAACATCTCTTAAATGTTCTAACCCAGTAACTTGGTAAGGAAAGAGAAGGGGACCTAAGCTTTCTTTAACATTTTTCTTCAAAAGATCTAGCAATTTGACCTCACTAAATGGGTCTCGCATTCTAGCATTCATACGAAGTACATCGGTATAGTAATCATCAAAAGGTTCGTTATACCCTTGACGTCGCGCTATCATTTTTAGAATGTGATCGTGGTCGTTTTCAATTTTTCCGAATTCTTTTGTGATTGCAAACTTAAGACGTTCATATGATGCTGAAGGATTCTGCTTTAGAAAAAACCAAAACCATGACTCCGCCTTTCCTTTAAGAAGTATGTGAAAATTGCCAAGAACATGATTCCAATCGCATCTTGATCGTTCTTTAAGTGTTTCAACTTTAAACAAGAAATCGCTTACATTCTCTGTTCCGTCGAACGAAATCTGCCATTTCTCAATCTTACACGTTGATGTGGACGACGCATTTGAACTTTCACGAGTCGGAGTTCGTTGAGGACGATGCTGGGTAGAATAAGAGGCGTTCAAAAATTGTTCAAAGTCAGTGGGGATATTTTGACGATTACTTCGGTCAGAACGGACTTCTGATGATTTATCTTGCACATTATTTAAGTTCAGGTCATCAAATCGATTCACGAGGGTATCCTTAATCGATTTGAGTTCTTTTAAGTAAACCTTTTGGTTTGCTTCCAAAATACGTTGAAATGCTGTTGCTATTGCTTCCATCTCCAATGTAGATTGAGTGGGAGGTACAACTTGAGGTTGACGCGGAGGCGGAGGAAGACTTAAAGCGCCTAATCCTAAGTTTGGCGTTGAGCCATTATCGACTTGCTGAACTTGTTGGGAATCGTTAGCTATTTGCGTAAGTGGAACGGACTGACTTGAACTGGGAGGAGTATGACTTACTTTAGGTCTTGCTCCTTGATTTTGAGACGCAGAATTCAAATTTAAGGAATTCCTATTGGGAGTTAGAGAGCTATGACCTCGAGATGAATTGAAAGCTCCTCTTGATCGCGTGTTAATGGTATTTTCTTTAGACATATTTACTCTTTATCTTGTTAGCTTATCTATCAATAATTAGTAATATTTAATGTAAAAGTTTGTAGCTATCATATATATATTTGGGGTTTGGATGGGCTTCTTGCATCTAGTGTCGTTGATATATATATATTTTTTTTTTTTTTTTTTTTTTTTTTTTTTTTTTTTTTGAACGGACGGACTTGAAACCAATAACCATACCAAAGTAGTACAGTCTCTAATGTCCGTGTCCCAATTCTTGGCATGAGAAGTTTTCTTTTGTTTTTATGCGTATGCCATAGTTGATGAAAGCAAAGATCCACCCTTATCCGACGAGCTAAGTTGAGCCTTGCCGCAAGCATGCCAAGTACGCTTACATCGTGGCCGACAAGTTTGCATACAAAATAAAAGAATTAAAAAAAAAAATTAAATTAAAAAAAAAAAAAAAAAATTATACTTTCTTTCCTTTTTTTTTTTGAAAAGCACTTATAGGTTAGATTTGGAAAATATCTTTTCCTCCTTTTTTCTTTTTGTTTTAAACAGACACCAATGAATTTAGAATTTCGGTAAGATTTTAGAAATATGCTTCAGCAAATAATAAGAATCGCGACAATGGGGCTTTACGGGTAGCACGCTATATTAAAGTATTTTGGATACGGGAATAATTAAACTAGCAGATCAGATTATATATACATATGTATGTATATACGTAAATTCGCGGAGCTGGGAGATTTAGGCCGCCACGCCACGCACCGCTCGCCGATCCGATGATACTGCTGCCTTGGTGACTCGGTGAATTTTCTGTTGGGCTATGTAAGTTAATGCTTGTGCTCGTAGTTGCTTCTGCTGAGAGGTCAAGCTGTTAATTTCCCGGGGGGGCGGAGCCTTTGATGTTTAGGAGAAATGATCACTATGGAGCGGGATTTTCCAATTGCGGAACGATAGCCTTGATTATTATATGGCGGTGATTGCCAATAGGTGGGATACCTGGTAGAACTGCCAGGTTGTATAATATCGCAAAATAATATTTTTTTTTTCTTTGAGTTAAACTTACCGTTTAAAAAATTTTTTTTTTCTTTGCTGGGTGAAAGATTTTATCCCTGCTTATAAACGTGATCACTTCCAATTTTTTATGTTCGTATAAGTCACTAAGCAATGCTAAGATGATGAGGTCTGTAGCTTACAGGATTGGGCTGTTTGCGTGTACGCTTGATGGCGGTTATAACAGAAAAGAGCGCAATCACGGCGATGAACTTAGGATATGCCCTACTTAGCTTTCTGTGTTCACTATTGGGCTAAAATGAGCACACTTTAGAGCGTGTTCGAAAACTTCAACCTATCGGTAAGGTAGCTTAGAAATTTTCCAAATTGTGTTGCAGACTTTCATTTATTTTTTTTCAAGCAAACAGTTTCGTAACAACACACTGGCCCTTCTCCAAGTGAACTGACAAATGAACGACAGTCGGGTGACGTTCATGAACCGGAAATAAAAACAGCCGCCAAATTGCCTCGTTACAACTCACATAACGTTCAAGTTAAAATTTTGTCACCTCGTCGTTTCCAAAATGCACGCAAACCGTCTTTTATCACAATGAATTTCACAATTATCCGAAATTTTCCAAGCTTCACGACGAATTTTCCACCTTTACATCGTCCAAAATCATCAAATGCAAAATTTCGCCGAAAAAAAATCAAATTCAAATTTTTCGCGTTTTTCCGGAATTTTTCGAATTTTCCACAATAAGAATTTTCTATTTTTCCATTCGAATACAAAAAATTCAATTTTCGATTATTCCAATTTCCCGACTTTTCCGGAGGGTTTTCACAAAGTTTCGTAAAAACCTTCTCCTGGCAATTACGAGCAACTTAAAAAAATTGGAACCAAATCGGCCCAGCCGTTCTCAATTGATGAATTACTACTCTACATTTTTCACACCATTTTTAGGGTTCCGTAGCCAAATGGCAAAAAACGGAACCCTTATGGATTCGTCATGTCTGTCCGTATGTCACAGCCAGTTTTTTCCGAAACTACGAGAACTATACTGTTGAAACTTGGTAAGTAGATGTACGTATATGTATCTAGAAGATTTTCACACAAAAAAAGAAAAAAAAAGAAAATTGGGGGTTCCCCATACTTAGAACTGAAACTCAAAAAATTGTTCATCAAACCCGTGTGGGGTATCTATGGATAGGTCTTCAAAAATTATGTTGAGGTTTCTAATATCATTTTTTTCTAAACTGAATAGTTTGCGCGAGAGACACTTCCAAATTGGTAAAATGTGTCTGCCCCCCTGTAACTTCTAAAATAAGGGAATGATAAAACTAAAAAAATATATAATGTACATTACCATGCAAACTTCCACCGAAAATTGGTTCGAATGAGATTTGCCTTTCATTCAATCAACTCAAATATAAAAAAAAAACATTTAATTTCATAAACATAATCCTTATGCGTAAACCGTGAACCATTATTTTCTAATAATAAATCTGTAATAGGTGCCTAAGTAAATAATAATTAAAATTCACGCGGAACCCTTCATGGGCGAGTCCGACTCGCACTTGGCCGCTTTTTTTTACTTTACTTACCATTCCACAAAGAACAAACCAGTCACAAGATAAAGGATGACGCATCGTCAGCTGATGATTACAAAATCTTTCTTGCATCTGAAATACTCGACAACCCAAATCCTTTTAATCCTAATCAAATATTCGTACACACCCAACGAAAATATTTCAAAAAACAATGCACAAATAGAAAATCGAAAATACTTAAACACATTGTTGCCACATTGACCATTTACCTCGGACCAAGCACACGTGTGACCATATGCATGCTACCCTACGAGTTAATCAAATAAGTAGCAACTATAATCCTATTGCCGAAGAGTTATCCTTGCCTGGACACCATGGAAGAGTGAGTCCGGCAAACCGAGAATTCGTCATTAATTAACTTATCAGCTTTCACTCTACGGGCTACCGTAACACCCCGAATGCACTGAGCACCTCTATTAGTAAGCGAGTTGTGTCTGATTTGCATAAAAAGGTCCTTTCGCTGGCGTTGGTGTGGTATTTGTAAACAATAAAACAGTGAAAGGGCTATCTGAGCGTGGGTATTCGTGGAAATGATCACTTTACGCGATTTGTTTACACTAACCTAACTCAAGGCCCTTGGTTATCTTCTGCCCAAGATATCGTAAAACATGACAAGAGGCTTATGCGCATTTTCATATAAAGATAAAGTGCCGATGCGCTTATCACAAGAACGGAAAAAGCCACGGAGATACGAGTAGGCCCCGAAAATAAATGAGAGGCAGGCAATTTAGAACGGACGACGACAGTAAAATGATATAAAACGCTAAAGGGTTTGAATGCAACATCTGGTCGCTGCATGGAAGCATATTTTGTATGAAGATCGGATATTTTTTTGTTAAGATAACATAAATAAGTTGAAGTTGTGGCTTTAGATTTATGGAATACGGATCAACAAAAGTGATGTAGAGAGAACTAGTCGCGTAAGGGTTTGAGAATTCTTTTGACAACCGCTTAACAAAGCCAAATGATAAGATGGCTTTGAGAATTATCTCGTCAAAATACTTACTTACTTAACGGGCTCCCGACCCGTGAAGAGTCTCTGCCTAAAGGGGCCTTTACACGGTCAATCGAATGACATCAATCACTAGCATGTGTTTGTGAAAATGTATGTGTATGAATCACATACATTTGGTGAAATCTGATTGACGAAAATCAAAGCAAGTTTGATTTTGCATGATGAACGTCATGCTGATTGATATGTGTAAGGGTTCGATTGACATAATTACTTCATTGTGTCTCGTGTCCCGGAGGCGAAAACATGTCTGGCGCCAGAGGAAAATTGAAGGACGATGAAGACCGAGCATTTGTATCGGAATTAATTGAAACCTATCGGTCATTACCGAGTTTATGGGATGTCAAAGGAAAAGATTATTGCGACCGAAACAAAAAAAATGCAACATTATGAAGTTTTACTGCAAAAGTATAAAGAAAAGTATAAAGAAAAGTATCCTGATGAAGGATGTCACCAGAAAAATAAATACGTTGAGAACGAATTTTCGGCGCGAGCTAAATTGCACTGTTTATGGGATTAGTTGCGAAATTGCAAGTAGATTCCATAAACAGTTCAATACCTATGGGTGGCATGCTGCCCACCTGCAACCTCCCTGCTTGGGGTCAATGTTTGATTTGGAATAGATGCGAGGTACGGTTCTTGAATTATCATTAAATTTTAAGAGAATTTATTTCCCACAAAAAAGTGAAGATATTGCTCACCTATTGTGGGCAATAACTTCACAAGAAAAAGTGAAGTTATTGCCCACTCGAGGTGAAGTTATTGCCCGTGAAGTTATTTCGTTGCACCGCGTCAATCCACACATACTCGATGCATGATGTCGACCAATTGACCGTTTAAGGGCCCCCTAAGACACTGCAGCCTTCCATTCTCTGCGATCCCAGGCACGCTGCTTCCAGTTCTCCAGACCAAGGGCTCTGGCATACGCGATGGCTTGGTTTTTAAAACGGAGGATCGGTCTTCCTTGCCTTCTCGAACCATTGGGCTGGGAGTCGAAGATCCTCTTGGCTGGAGCATTATTTTCCATTCGCTCAATGTGGCCAAGCCAATATAGTCGACGTAATTTAGCTTTTTGGACTACATCCACAGCTCATAGAATTCGCGGTTGTATCTTCCCCTCCATTCGCCCTCCTCGCACACAGGACCAAATATCCGACGGAGTATTTTTCTTTCAAAAGAACCCAATATTAGCTCCCCTTTTCTACTTATCGTTCAGCACTCGATACCATAAAGCAGAACTGGTAGGATTAAGGTTTGATAGAGCATGCATTTTTTCCTTCGAGTGAGGAGTTTTTAGACCAATTGTTTTGCTAAACCGAAATAGTAGCGGTTTACTAATTGTTTGGGAAAATAAACTGACAGTTATACCATGTCAAATGGATTGTCCTACAGCAATGATATATATCTGCCTATAGATTCTCATTTCAATTCTCTATAAAGTGGCATTAATTGTTTTTTGTTTCAGGAAGAGGTACAAATTTGAATATATTGAACTGGGTTAACATATAACACATTGTAGGAGGCTTACATCGAAATTAATATTGTGCCATGAATTAAGTAAATTTATTCAAAACGAAAGGAAATGTAGCTTTTAGTTTTATTCAGATATGCTTAGATTTATGTACATTATACACCTGTTATGTACCTACGTGTTTTAAAAATTTTGTCGAAAAATATATATTTTTGTAAAAACGCCTCAAAACAATGTATTGAGGAACTGTCTTAAAACGACTTTATCTACATACTTTGCGAAGAATATGACTTTCATTTCCAATGATTTCTATAATTTTAAAAAGACTAGGCATGTCAGTGGGTGCGTTTTGAAATTGTTGGACTTAAGCATTTCGGGCCTCTAGAGAGTATATATTTAAAATTTCAGCTTTCCAGCTCGAATTTCAATTTTTTCCAAACATTTTTTTTTTTTTAAACAGGTGGTCGGGCATGGGGCTAGATTAACATTACCATCGATACTGATCACAAATAAAGTAACTTTTAAAGGTTTTGGGGAATATTAAGGTATGTCTTACAAATAATATATGAGTCAAAAATAATTAGCCGTGTAGTGAAGTTTTAATTGCTATATCTGTTAAGAAATGTTCAAATTAAATAAAAATACATCGTTTTAAGCAAGTTTATTTAACAATTCGAATTTTCAGACTAAAGGAACAAAATGTGTTTTTACATTTAGATTTTATTTATAAAACATCACTTCATCACTTAAAAAAATATAAATTACGTTTTAATAAACAAGCAATTGATAAGTACCTTCATTATTTTACTTAAATTCTGTGACACAGACGTACTTGCTGACAAACTTCAAGCACAAAAAAAGCCCTTCTCGTTCAAAAGGTATTTGAACGAAATGGTCGATACAAAACAGGATTTTTTTTTTGCTTGTACGTTCCTAACTTTCAATTGGTATCATTTCGTGTAGAATCGTTTGCACGAGTACATACACAAGATCAGATGGTTTGAACGAAATGGTTTTACAGCGCTCGGTCTATGTTTTGTCTTGTTTCTGTATTCGTTTCACACATCATACCAAGGTGTTTCACTCCTTTGTGGAAATGTTCAAATAGGAAATGCACGAGTTGGAATATGAAAAATTACAGAAATGGGAAGAAGAGTATTAATATGTTGTATATAGTTTAGAGAATGCAAAAATTGAGATAACTTCTTGTGAAAGTTAGTCGTTCATGAACGACTTGAACAATATGAGGCTTCGCCACTGAGTCAAAGCTATATATAATACCCTTAAAATAGGGTATACAAATAGTAGGAATGGTAACCCTTATTTTTTTTTTAATGAAGGTGCAGATCTCGAAAGACACAATGGGGTTAGAAACCCAGAGTAGTGTGGGACTCTAACCGCACTAAAAACACCTACTAATCATGACCAATCTAAAAAGACCGACACATGATTTTAGTTTCAACGTTCAGTTGCGTTTGAGAAGGTATTCTAATTTAAATATGGGTTCTTTATTAATTTTAGAATATGAGTTCGTGAGGTTTAGTTCTTCTTAATCTACGAATATTGTATCGTATATTTAAGACGTCTTCTATTTCAGGATTAATATACACCCGCAGACGATCGTTGTGACGAATCGCATACTTTTTAATTACTTCCGTTACAAGATGAATCTGCAAATCACGATGCAAATCTATTTCTAATATACCATGGGGCATTTACTATTCCTCGAAAGACTTTGTTTTGAAATACTTGTATTTTTTGTACATTCGTTTTCTTTGAGCAACCCCATAATTGGACACCATTATATCCAAAGAGGTTGTAGTATCTGATTGTATAATAGGATTATATTATCACTGGACATTTCCTAATTATGTCCTAACAACCAATAAAGTTTTCTATAGCTAATGTTTAGCTCTTCTACCTTCTTTTCTCATGTCCCTTCCATTTCAGTCTATCATCCCGATTCAAACCCAGGTACTTATCTGTATTAGAATAAGGAACTACTTGATTATTAATAACCACAGGAACATTCGTTTTTTTTATTTGTAAAGTTTATATGGGTGGACTTTGACTGATTAAGTTTAATTCGCCATCGTTGTGTCCAGTGGCGGACTAACAAGGGGCGGAAGGGGCGGCGAGAGGAGAGCAGTTTTTCGAAACTTAAACTACTCGTAATTAAAAATTATCTTCGATCTACAATGGATCAAGAGCGACTGGTTAATCTAGCCGTGCCTCCAATAGAAAGAAAAATTTCCAAAGAAATCGATTTCACAGAAGTTATTGAGGAGTTCAGTACCTAAATTGAAGGCACGAAAACACATATAACAAATACAAAAAATACAAAAAATAAAAAAAACTATCTTTGATTTATTTAAGGTCTAATTTTTTTTTTGTCGATCGATTCGTATTTTATTTTCCTCACCCATATCCATATTGTAAGTATGTATGTTTATTAATAGTGGAGTGTCTGGGGATTTTGACCCAAACTTTTGTTACAGTGAATGAAATTAAATGGTCGAGGGGGGTTTTTCTTGTTTATACTATAAAGTGTAAAGTTTACCAAACATTTTTTTGTACTTTTGATTTTTTTATTATTTAAATAAAAACTATAAAAAATTAATACTTAATTAATAAGCATGTAATTTTATTTAAAATATTTTTTTTCGTATACGCTGAATAATATCTAAATAGACATAAAAGAATATTTTCTTAAAATGTTGGAGCGTATGAAGGGTCATAACGACCTTGAACAGGTAGTAGAACGTGGAGAGGGGAGAACGGCAACGGCAGCTGCCGTAATGTAATAAATTAATCATTTAATGTATTCAATTGTTTCCTATCACAGTTTTCTAACAATGAATGAATCAAGGACCAGTAGTATAACTAATGAGTACAGCTGCATTATCTGTGAAAAATTGGGTTCATCTTCCGCAACGGAAATCCAGGCGGAGACTGAACTTACATTAGTATCCGTCATATCCTCATAGTATCCGTTTTCCCAAGGTTTGACATATCTGGCAAACTGGCACAGGCTTCGAATAACTACGATCCTAAGTCTACGGACTGAAAAATCGAGGACTTGCCCAAAATAATAAAATACTTATCGTTGTCTACCAAAATATAATTTCTACATTAAGGCGGACAAAAACAATCTTTAAATCTGCTTCGATACTCACAAACCTCTCTGGCTTCAATTCCAACCAATTGATAAGCATTAATTGCTCAACCACTCACTACGTATGAGCGCCGCGCCGCACGAAAACCTCAATTCGCCTTAATTCCATATCAAAGAGTGAATAATTAACGGGATACTCGTATTCGCCTTCCCTCACTCAACCTAACTACAGTCTCACGCTACAATTGCAACAGATAAGCAATTAATTCGTACTGTATCTTTCTTTTATTACTTTATTCCCTGTTTTTAAATTATACTACTGGGAATTTGCATGACAGCTCAGATCTAAAAATAGCTCGCTCGTCATCGTTGCAAGCTCGAGTTTATTCACCCGCGGAATTTCTCGACAAATTACACCGTTAATTCCCATGCAACATGCTATTGCTCACATGCTCGGCATAGGGACTAATTAACACCCTTAAGGATTGCGATGCGGTACCAATACCATCCAATTGCGTGTAATTTCCGCGCATCGCGGTATTTCTCGCAACAAGTGTAAAAATAACGCTGCGCAGAATTTATTTTGTTTTTTTATTCAAACGAGTAATCCACGTTGCTCGCTTACTAATCTATACGCCAGCAGCATATCAATTTCATTTGAAGCGTTCACGGGGTTAAGTGAAACGGCCAAGCCGAGTGCAAAGTGTTATTAAAGTGCCTGGGAAACAGAAGACCCCGCAACAGCTTGGGTATAATCTCAGGGAAACAGGCATACGGAGCAGCGTTCTGGGCATACGGTGGATATTTATTTACTGATCTCGGCTAGTTGGCGTCAACGATCGCGAATGGTAATAACTTTAAGATTTTTTTTTTCCTTCTATTTTTTTACAAAATTAAAGCGACACGATGTGATGTCATTGCTACGCATGTTTATAATAAAAATTTGACATGCTCTTGTTGATTTGTCGAATACGGACTGTGACGCGATGACACATTTATTTCAAAGATTAGGAACGTGGCCGGGTTAGCGTATAGGGGTATTTTTCTTTTGAAGAACCATATTGGAGGTCTTACATAGACGTGTATATATTGTATTAACAAAGGCAGGGCAGTTAATTATCGAATGCAATCAGCTTGCTTTGTGTAGTTTATAATTATATTTTAGGGACTCTTTTGGATGAGAACAAGTCAAGAGGTGTTTTTTTTTTAATAGCTCCAATTTTGTACACCAAAAGAGGTCCAACGAGCGATAAGAAGTGTAATGGACTTGCACTTTTGCATTGGAAACAGTGTGGATATATAAACATTCGGCTATGACATATCTGGAGGAATGTCATTCTTTTTGTTTTAACAGCTGTTGGCGGTTAAGCTTTATTTATCGTACACCAAAAATGTGTTTAAGATTGCATTTTGCTCTGCTCTTCGTCCAGTCATTGTACAACGCTTACGTTGTAAAATTTTAATTTAAATACCAACAGGTCATTTGAGTTCTGTGACAGGCCTCCGTCGATATATTTGTCGCAACTCAATGTAAACAATTACCCTTGTCTGAGCAGGGTGAACTCTTCTATCGATTATAAGCATACCATAACCCTAGAAAGATAATGTGTGCCTCGGAGACGCCCGCGAAATAAATATATTGCTTTCTTCTTTTAACCAACGCTCGAACAAACTAACTCAGTCGTCGATCAACACTTGCAAGAGAGAGAGAGACGGCCGTTACGATACGGTAAGTACCACCGTTTTCAGTTATGGTTGCGCTCGAGAGGCGCATGTTTATCTTCTGTGTAACTTTTATGCAATTTCTTGTGATATTTAGGGTTGGCCATGTAGTTTACCCAACATTTTCTACATGATTAACTACGCGTAGTTTATACGTTTATTACATGGTCTCATTTGTTACGCCTGCTTCATGATGTAGCAGACGTAGCTATTTATTAAAAAACTAAAAACAAACTAACTTTGTAGACGGCGGAAAAAGCAATGATTCTTTCATTTTCGAGTTTTACGGGAGTAAATTCTCTCTCTACCCAGTAATAATGAAGTTTTCTGCCACCAAACATATTATTTTTAGATAAAACACAAGTACCTCCTACTGAAACCCACGATTAAATGACAGAATCACAAAAAGACAATAAAAGCTGTTCTGGCAGTTGAATGTGAAAGCGTTTGACAGCTGACTGACAGTAAAGTGACGTTTAAAACACAGCCTACTACGTTGACTACGTTAACTAATTTTTTTACGTATCCTACGTAGCAGACGTAACATATGTAGTTTTGCTTGTGTTTGTGACATTCTGCCAACCATTCTTTTTTTGTTACCTTTAACATACTCGTACTATTCTACTCATATTCGCTCTAATAGAGGTCGTACTCGAAATATGAAAGTAGATAGATGTTATTTCAAATTGAATCGGTCTTAGGAACGTTTTAACCTTTTGGCGTCTAGAACAGTGTTGGACGACGGAGAAATTGTTTCTTTTTTAAATCAAGAAGTCGAACAAATGATGGCAGTGACAGCTAGATTGATATAAGTGAGGATGATGTTCAAATTGAAACTGACGACGAGTACGTAGATGAAGTGATCGAAGAAAACTTAAATGATAACTCAACATCTGAAAACCCCGAACATGACCACCGCATAATTATTCCGGCTCATAGAGTAGTCAGAGGTAAGAATAGACACGTTTGGGCTACTTCTAAAGACCAAAGTCATGGAAGAACATTTGTGAACAATATCTATAATTCGCTCTAATTGAGGTACTACTCGAATGTGTGTGAATAAAATTAAAAAATTAAAAAAAAAGATGATAAAGCGTTGGGTTTTTGCAAAAAACCTATACCTCCACTTTCACTAATGGCAAACATATTTCGAATTTTGATTTTAGAGCAGAATATCAGTGTTATAATAACAAATCATCAAAACCGGAAGAAATAATTAATTCGGGTCTAAGTGGGTTAGGTTAGGTTAGGTTGAGGTGGCTGTTAGATGTAAGCCAACACGGTCCATTGTGATGCCACATGGATCGGGAGTTTCGACCACTACCCGCTAAAACCATTTCGAGCTTCTAATGAAGCGTGATAGACTTCTAACATCTGTGTTAGCTAAGTCACTGAGTTCATTAAGGAGGAAGGCTCCTAAATAGGGATTTATTTTATGGAAGAGTGCAGGACATATGCAGAGGAGATGAAGTGTAGTCTTCTCCTCCACCTCATCCCTGCAGCTTCTGCAAAAGTCATTTGAATAGACGCCAAGCCTTGAAGCGTTCTTGCCTATTAGACAGTGTCCTGTGATGACACCTATGGCAGAGCCAATGTGCAGTCGGTCAAGTGAGATCAAACTCAGAGAGCGTCGCAGGTCCAGCTTTGGCCAGATATGCTTGGTCGCTAGATATGTATCGCTACCTGTCCACCTGACGTTTGTACTCTCGACTGCGGACTGCGGAGACACTGATATTTAGTCTTTCTGAGAAAACACCCCCACCTACCCCATTACTAGTTTTTGATCCGTCGGTGTAAAAGTGGATCGATTTATCTTCCGTGTAATCAGCATCCTCCCAGATTGATCTGGAGGGGATAGTGATTTGGAAGTTCTTTTCGAACTGTAGCTGGGGTATAGTGTAGTCGGTGTACCTTGGTAGGGAGGCAAGTTAGTCCAAAATGATAGAGTGGCCAGTATTCGTATTGATCCACTGCGAGGTGGCTTTTAAGCGGACAGCGGAACAGGCAGCTAATTGCCTGCTGAAAATATCTAGGGGTGTCAGATGCAGTAAGACGTCCAGTGCAGCGGAGGGGGTCGTTCGGAGTGCTCCGCTGATACACCGACAAGCTGTGCGTTGAACCTTGCTCAGCTTATCACGGTTTACCGCTTTGTCTAGAGCAGTCCACCAGAGAACCACCCCGTATGTCAGAATCGGTTTCACTACCGATACGTATAGCCAGTGAGATGTGCGGGGCTGTAGGCCCCACTTATTACCGATGGGTTTTTTGCAAGAGAAAAGTGCTACTGTAGCTTTTCTTACTCTTTCTTGTACATTGGGTTTCCAGCTTAACTTCCTATCGAAGATGAGACCTAGAAATTTAGCTTCATCGGAAAAGGTTAAGCTTGTATCGTTAATAGAGGGAGGGTCGATATGAGGGATTTTATATTTCCTGGAGAAGAGGACAAGTTCGGTTTTATGAGGGTTAACCCCCAGCCCACAGCTTTTTGCTCAAATTGTCAGCTTGTTGAGAGCATTTTGAAGGAGTTCCTTTAGAGTGTTGAGTTATTTCCCTGAGACGGCAATAGCAACGTCATCCACATAGACAATCACCGTGCAGCCCTCCCCTTCCAGTCATATCAGTAGTTTATTCACCACCAAGTTCCACAGAAGGGGGGAGAGGACACCGCCTTGTGGCGTACCTCTACTGACAGACTTCCTAGCGGATGAAACGCCCAGTTTTGAGTTCATAATCCTGCTTGGGAGCAAAAGATTGATCTATACACCAATCGAGCCATCCACATTTAGTTCTGTTAGTGCATTTGCGATTGTAGATGTGTTGACGTTGTTAAAAGCGCCTTCTATGTCTAGGAAAGCAACCATAGTGTATTCCTTGTGATGAAGGGAGTCTTCTAAGTGGGTTAAGAAAGGTGTATATGGTCATCATCTGGTTTTTTGGTCGATGTCTAGACATTCTTCCTCGCATCAAAGGCAAATGTTTTCGCCGAAATCCTCGGGTTCGTATACGTTAGAACTGTTGAGTGCATTGAGCAGAGTCGACCAGCATGCACCACAGCACTGGAGACAGAACGCCGCCTTGCTGGTAGCCTCTGTTTACCCCCACCATAACATAACGGCCACAATCCGCATCCGCATATTTCTATCTACAAATATATCAAATTCCCTTGAAATAATGTTGCCGGTTTCTGAGATATTATTGGTTTACTAAGGTACCATTAATCGAGTCTTTAGAAAAAAGAACTAAGTAAGCCATCTTATGACACTTCACAAGTATTCAAGACTTTAAATTAATTTTAAATTTTTTTTAATATCATTGGAGCCGATTTTGAGAAATGTCAAAACTTCAAAAAAATGAATATTTATAAAGATACGAGTATATTTTACGAATTTGTAGGTACAGTGTATGAACTCGATTTACGCAACCCTCGATTCGTGCAACTCCTCGATTTTCGCAACACTAAATTTGTAGCACGTCTTGACTCTATAAGTGCAACTTGCACTTATGTGCAACTTTTCAAAAATGCTATCTCGATTTGTGACTTCTTGTGTTTATTCATCTGCTTTCTATTTGCATGATCTCCTTTTGATTCTGTATTCCTGCCGTTAATTTACAGCTAGTTTGTCTGAACAAAATTCCTTATAAAAGTAATACACAAACACATAAAGTGCATCTGTGTTTATTTGAATGGGTTGCGATTTCATTAATGTCTACGGAAAATTTGTACAGGATGGGTTACAAGAAATATTACAAAATTGTCTATTAAAAAAAGTAGGGATATTTTATCAGAATTTGAAAAGGGTTTTTCAGTAAAGACAATTTGTGAAAAATGTAATGTTCATAAATCAACAATAAGCCGCATAAAAGGAAAGGGAACCGCTCTTACACAATTTGTGGCTAGAGCTGAATCTGGACCAGGGAAACGGGTAACGTTGAAGGCTTCTAAATATCCACAGATTGGAAAAAGCTTTATATAGCTGGTTTCAAAAGCAAAGAGCTTTTTTTTAACGCCAGCAATGGATGGATTGCGAAATTTAAAAAATGACATGGTATTCGATTGTTGAAAAGCTGTGGTGAAAAATGATCGAATAAACATGAACTTGTCCAGCTGTTCGTACAAAAATTTGGAAAAAAAAATAGAGGAACTTAACTTGACGGCAGATCAGATCGACAATGCAGACGAATCTGGCTTATTCTACAGAATGTTGCCGAACAAAACACTTGTTTCTTTTAAAGAAGCGTCAGCGCCAGGACGAAAAGTAAGCAAGGAAAGAATAACATTTCTTGCGTGATCAAATGCATCAGGAACGCACAAAGTAAAACTTTCGTCATTGGTAAAGCAGCCAATCCAAGAGCATTTAAAAACTTTGAAAATAAGCCTGTTTTTTATAAAGCAAATAAAAATGCATGGATGACATTCCAATTATTCAAACAATGGTTCCACAACGAGTTTGTTCCCGAAGTAAAAAAATAATACAAAATTTTGTGTTTGTATTAATGAGTTTTTTTTTCAGGTAAGAAATTTTCTTGAATCAAAAGGACTTGAAAAGAAGGCACTACTGCTTTTGGACATTGCCTCGTGTCGTCCTAAAGAAAGCGAATTGCAAAGCGGTGATGGGCTGATAATTGTTATGATATTTCCGGCAAATTGCACTGCAATCATTCAACCTATGGAGCAAAATGTTATCAACATAACAAAGGTCCACCACAAAAAAAAAAGTTTATTGGTGCAATGAGTTTCAATTGAGGACATGGACTTAGAAACTAAAATCAAAGCCTTCAACATAAGGGATGCAGTTTGTTTGCTAGCTAATGCCTGGGAAAAAGTAGACAATCACACAATCCAGAAATGTTGGCATGTTTTAATGCCTACCAAGGGAGATTGGGATGAGGAGGACGAGCTTTCATTATCTACACTATCTGCAAACATCTTAAGGGAAAGAGAATTGATTTCATCCGTTTCTAGTCTGCTTGTTGAAATTGTTCCCAGCATTAGTCTCTAAAATAAAGAAATTATTGATTGGTTTCACGAAAACGTTGAATCATCTGGTAATTGTGACGATCCAGGTGAAATTGAGAGCGCTGATGAAGGTGAAGGTGAAGCTGAGTCGGCCCCCACTTTATCAAAAGTTAAATCAGAAGATGCAGTTTGATCCTTAAACATATGTTTGCAAAAGGCCGAAAAGAACAACATTCCAATAGAAGAGATTTTATTGCTAAAAAAATAAAAGAGAGGGCAGTTTTAAAAAACATTAATTCGCAAAAAACTCTATTTAAGATATCTTACTTCTTCAAGAAAAAATATTAATTTTTGTATAAATTTCGACCACTTCATTTTCGTATTTAATAAAAATATGTTCAAAAATAATTGTTTGTTTTGGTTTCACTAAAGTTTTTTCATAACATTGTCATTATCTATAAGAAAATAAGCTGCAACTGCCCCAACTCCTATTAGTTGCGTAAATCGAGTTTGTATTGTATATGCAAATCCGTCCACCCATTGTGGCTGGAGCCTCGGTCACAGACGGACAGACGGATCGATGGACGGAAATTCGAGATACGCTTTTTCCGACCTCACTATAGTCGTAATATCATACCCAATCCCCATTTTGAGTTTAAAATTTCAGCACCATTACAATATCTTTCTCATAAGTAAGTAGGTACCTATAGGTACTAAAGTATACGAGAAAGTTAAAAACGGTTCATAAAACTGCAATGATTTCTTTGCCTATTATTTTTCAGCGGTTGCCACATAGTCGCGTTGATAATACATAATATGTAGATGGATCTCACCCAGCATTTAGAGAATAAGGTAAATAAATAACGTAAATAAATTTGAAAAAGGTGGAGGTAGCAACAAACGATTGGCCGTGATGAGAAAGCGCGCTGGTTTTGGTAGAGGCGGTTATTAAAAATAACAATAAATTATGACTCATTATACAGCCAACAATGCGGACATCATCGGCTGACGCTTTCGTTTCAATTAAACCCCTTCATCATGGTGCTTTGTATAGACGTTGAAATCTACCACCTCTGCCCCCTTGGCATAGAGGCAATTATGTCGATCCAAAGTGTTTTCATTAGACCCGTTACCAGCACTCAAAACCTAGAGAACTGTACCAACCAGTTTTGCCATTGCCGCACGGCGCCGGCCGGGGCGAAAAAAAAATATGTATATCCATCTATCGCTGTAAGCAAAACAAACGCACGTTCTTGTGCACACACACCTTGATCGGAGCCAGGGATAAAATAAAAATGTATTCCTGCCTGCCAGCATCTAAAATAACAGTATTGCTGATCCGGAGTATCTACACACACCATGTGCTCAATCAAAACTATATGCGGCACGCGACACACGACCTACCTTATACACGTCGCATCACAGCATCGACAAACACAAAAGGGACGTGTATACCGTTCCACCTTTAATAAGGGTACGCAATGCACCCCAACCCCTATAATACCGAGCATATCTACCTTTTGGCAACGACTACGCGTACGCAGTCATCCTGATTGCTTCGGTTGCACAAAAAACGGATACTTCAACTTGATTACTCTCTAATATCGTGTCGGTGTAGTGATTTTGATTGCTTTCACAACTCACACACTCACCTATCATGGAATGAGTGCTGTGGGATGCGGAGCGGACTCACTCGTATCCTGTGCAAAAGCCGATATTTGGCACGGGGTGCAAATCTAACGATTTCGTCTTCGTTTTTTTTTATATTGCCATTAAGGACGAAGAGGGTAACTGTATATTGCTTCGTCGTATGGTGGAACCCCATGTGCTAGTGCGAGACTTTTGAACACACAATTGAAGGCCGCAGTAAATGGCATTTAAATGTGGAAACCGACGTGAGAACAGCTGATCCCAGCGATCAGGGGTTTTTGATTGCAAGGTAAGCTGGTCGGTGTCCTTTTTGCTTAGCGCTGGCTCCGTGCGAGCGAGTGTGTGCGCCGAGGTTTTATTGTTATGCAGGTTTGATTTCGACGGCGGCGGCGGACGACGAATTCACCCCAATCGCATTGTTATTCGGGGCGGATTAGGGCGACGACTACCGTTGCAGGGTGGGATGGACGGTTTAATGCTGGCTGCTGGGTGATTAAATGTGAATGAGATTTTTTACTTTGTCTGATTCTTTTGTGTAGCACGGGGTGGATGAGGTGCAGTTCTTGGTTAGATTGCACCCAGTAAATATTGGTGTACCCGATGGGTTTTGCATTTATTTCGGGTATTTGATCGATTTTTTCGTTTTTTCTGCGGATTTTTCTTTTTCTTTTAGAAATGGCGCTAATGGCCGTGCAAACCAACGGAACCAATTTTATTGCATTTACGCTGTTGGATGCAATCAGAAAGTGCATTTCGAAGGGAGGTGGTATTCAATTTTTAATTTTCATTTTTGTTGTTCCGCTGGTATTAGAGTGTATCTACGATGGGCCCCTTTTCAAAGGCAGGGTTATCACTTGGAGGATTTAGAAAGTTGCAGGGTTATCTACACTTTGAATTGAACCCGTAAGGTTAGGAAGTAGGTATGACACAACTTCGAAAAACGGGGTCGCGCCAGAATGTCCTGCTTGCCACTAACAACATAGATTGCAGTGAACGTCCAGTATAACGAATTCTCGATATAACAAATTTCCAATATAACGAATCAAATTTTGTTTCCCAATAATGGTTCTATATAACGAATGATTTAAACATTGTATGCTCTATATAACGAATGCCTTATAAATTCCTGTAGGCGCAAGTTTACTTTTGTCGGATATTGCCATTTTGTGAACCCTTACTGCTGCTAGTGTCTGTTGAGTGTATCTATTTTTTTTTTAATTCCTAGTAATTATCAGTTATGCTAACATATTTTAATGTACATAAATATAATTTTAAAGGAAAATAACTGTTTCAGTTTGTTGGATTTTTTACTTTTTATTTTTACGCCTTTCATTTCGCGAAGCATTTCTAGTGGTCGGTTCCGTTCCGTTTGTTGAAAATAAAGTAAAATATCCGCTAAGCGTAATCGTTTTTCCTTGGGCGATAAAGTGAAAATTATAAACGAGTGTATAAAAGGAGTATCATTAAGGGAGATTTCTTTTAAATATGGATTACCAAAGTCTTCGATTTGTAGATACCATCAAGAAAAATAAAAAAAAAAATGTAAAGACATGGATATTTCTAAAAATGTTTCTAAATCGAGACTTTCTACGAAGACCATGGAATTCCCAAAAATGAAACGAACACTTTTAAGCGGTTTCTAAAGCGCAATAACAACATTCTAAAATTTAAAGCTCAAGAATTTAATAGGAAATTTTGTGACGGCTAATTTTGTGCCAGTGACGGTTTGGGGGAGAGTACGATAAATCAGGCGACAAAGTTCAACGACAGATTTGTAGAACAGTTATTTACAAGCATTTTTTACTATGGGAGGGGGGGGGTCTATCTCGCCCCATTTGGGCGGGAGGGGCGATTTTCTAAAAAAAAAAAAAAAACACTTCAAATGGGGATAAAATATGTAAAAATAACGGTAATACTAATAATTAGGTATTGTACATTTTTTTAAAGATTAAAGTCGGTCCTATCAACTTGTTTTTAAATCAAGGCACTTCCATGAATAGTTTTTAAAAAACTAATTTCAAACTCAAAGTTTCTTTAAATCCAGATTCCTTAAATGCAAAAGAAGCCTTGCATGCATACAACTAAGAAACTAATAGTAATAGTAAGCAAAAAAATAGTAATAAATAAAAAAATTTAGTATGTAGTCTCACAATTCGGAATAAAGATAATATAAACTTGTTTTTCTTATTTTTTTTCCGAAATTTTGAGTTTCAAATTAGTTCTTTTCAAAAACTATTAATGGAAATCACTTGATTTAAAAACAGTATGATAGAACAGAACAGGTTCTCAAAATTTTGGAAAATCCGAACAATGGGCACAATGGACCCAAACTGATGGTCTAAGTGAGCCGTGACACTAGTCACCTACCTTCCTCCCGTATTTTTCCATAACTCAGAGGGTAGTTCGTCCGGCCCAACTGCTTTTCGCTTTTTGGAATCTTTGATCGCGTTCCTAACTTTTTCGACAGTAAAATCGTGTATTTCTTCATTATTAGGAACGTCTGTCGGAAAATATATCCGAGGAAATCGTTCAATTAGTCCTTCACAATACTGCTGCCACTTGTATAGTATTTGTTCGTCATCCAGAGAAGCAGGCCTTGATTTTTTATTATACGAATAAATAAAAAAAAAACTTATATGCATAAATGGTATAGTAGATAAGTTTTTATATTTTGGTGAACTTTATAATCGATTAGTTTTTTATTTCATATGCGCTACCCAATTGGGGAATGCCGCCATGCAATGCTGTTTTCACTCCTCTGCCTTACATGTTATAATCTTGCGCCTTGGGACCTTCAGTCTTTTCTAGTGATTGCTTATATACACTCCGCTTCAACTGAATAAGCACAAACATTTTTTAAGCTACGTTGTCCATTTTTTCAAAACCTTGTGCCGTAATATATCATTTGATGATGCTAACTGTTTGCTTATGATGTTGACAAAATAAATCGGAAAGAATAATTGAAAAAGTACCTACCGCTATTTTTTCCCTGAGTGTTCTGTAGAGATTGACACATCAGATCAACAGTTGAAGTGCTTTAAGTTAATTTTATTTGATCATTTGTATTCCTAAGAAAAACGGGTAGGTCAAAATCTCTAAATAGTGTTGAAAGAGCTCAAATCGATTTAATCAAAGAACAAGGACTAACCGGGCGTTCTATAGCTGACAAAATTGGACGAAGTTTAAGTGTATTCTATTTTTTATTTACGAAGCAAAGATTCCTACGGAAAATACGTGAGACGAGGTCAAAAATCGGCAACAACAGCAGTTGATCGAAGAGCAATTTTAGGACATGCTTCCAATTCCTGCGACTTTGCGGCAAAAATAAAGCAGAAAGCCGGTGTTACTGCAAGCGTTTCAACAGTACGAAGGGTTATCAATAGTGCCAAACATCTAAACCGGATGAAAATTCAAAAGAAACCACCAATTAACGAGAAACGGAAGTCTATGCGCTTAGAATTTTCTAGACTAAATATGAGTTGGATAAAATAAATGGCGTCACGTAGTTTTTTCGTCTGAGAATAAGTTTAATTTTGATGCCCCTGATGGGTTTACTTATTACTTCCGAATGAGGAAAGTAGAACGATTTTAAGCGCGGCATCATAGTCGGGAAGCTGGTGTTATGGTATGGGGAGCAGTTAGCTAATATGGCACTGTTGAGCTTAAGTTCCAAACCTCAAAAATGACTGCATTAAGCTATAAACGAAATTTGAAAAGAAATTTCCCTAAATTTTCAGTCAAATTTGGACCCATTAACTGAACTTTTCAGCAGGACAACGCCCCCATCCTCACGGTGCGCATATTAAAAAGTTGGATAGAGGAGCGGAATGTGGAATTGTTTCAATGGCCGCCTTACTCACCGGACCTGAACGTTATAGAAAACGTTTGGGGATGGTTAGTACGAAAAGTTTATGAGTCTGGCCGTCAGTTTGAGGACAGTAAATCCCTTATTGCATAAAGAGGCTGTACGATTCCATGCCGGATCGAATTTACGAAACTATTACGAATAAAGGTAGCAGTAACCACTACTAACATTAAACAATAAAAAACTATTTTAAGAAAAACTTGTGTCATTTAATCCCAATAACTTTTATTTCCAATTTCAATATTTGTGTCTATTCAGTTGACGCAAAATAAAACTGCATTTTTCGATATTGAATGCTTTGCAAGGGAACCAGAGAAAAAATAGTGGTACTTTTTAAATTATTCTTTCCGATTTATTTTCTCAACATCACAAGCAAACAGTTTGCATCATCAAATGATATATTTCGGCACAAGGTTTAGAAAAAATGGACAACATAGCTTAGAAAATGTTTGTGCTTATTTAGTTGAAGCGGAGTGTATATTTTGATTAGCTTTTCGAAGCTTAACGAGAAACAATGCTTAGAATTTTAGTTTGTCAAATTCATTCCAACCATAAAAAAAAATGTCTAATAAAACAGATGAGCAGCAAAAATATGATTTCTATATGTAAAATGGCATATTTCTTAGGTACTGCATTTCAATTCGTACTGCAAGTTGTATCTACATCTAATTTTACTGCACCTCCAGTAGTAGAACAGCACAATTCGATAGAATTTTTCCGGTTTGACGTTTCGCGTTGTGAAATTCTTTGACATAACATGACATTTAAGTTTGTTTGCTCGTTCAGTGATATTTAAGTCAGGCAAATACCTAATGAATTAGGGCAGTTTCTTACTGCACATCTCTTTCATGTGCGATACTGCATGTATTACTGCGTGCAGTCTTGGTTTTTTTTAAGTCTGCTTTGTAAGTTGTAATAAGATCCACTACAGCGGCTTCGAATGTAGTGTCCAAAGCCTAGATCTCGCATTATGAGATCATCTGTGACAGTGGACTCTTGTCTCAGGTCACGTTACGCTGCGTTTTTACAGGGTGGGTCAAAAGTGACTTCCTAATCTAAAGTCATAATTACTTTTATTGATTATACCCTATTCTAGGGGTATATTAATTTTGACGCATAGTTTGTAACATACCTTAATATTGCCCGTAGACCCCTAAAAGTTACTATATTTATGATCAGCATCGATAGTAATGTCGATCTAGCCATGTCCGTCCGTCCGTCCGTCCGTCCGTCCGTCCGTCCGTCCGTCGGCAAAAATTAGGCCTTTAAACTGGACCTAGAGAGCTGAAATTTTAACCATATACTCTCTAGGGTCCCGAAATAATCAAGTTTAAGAATTTTTGAAATCCGCCCACAGACACGCCCACAAACTCAAAAAAACAAAATTTTGGAAAAAATCGAATTTTGAGCTAGAGAGCTGAAATTTTTTATATATGATCTATGGCCCATAAAACTGATTGGGACATAAAATTTTCAAAATCCGCCCACTGACACGCCCACAATTAAATAAAACAAATTTTGGGAAAAATTGAATTTTGAGCTAGAAAGCTGAAATTTTTTATATATGATCTTTGGCCCATAAAACTGCTTGGGACATAAAATTTTCAAAATCCGCCCACTGACACGCCCACAATTAAATAAAATATTTTTTTTGAAAAACCAAAATTTGAGCTAGGGAGCTGAAATTTTTAATATATACTCTCTAGGGGCCCTTTATGCTCATGCGTAAATATTTTCAAAATCCGCCTACTGACACGCCCACAATTATTTATTTTTTATTTTTGAAAGTCCAAAGTTTGAGCTAGGGAGCTGAAATTTATAGTATATACTCTCTAGGTGCCCTTTATGCTCATACTTAAATTTTTTTTAAATCCGCCTCTTGACACGCCCACAATTAAATAAAACAATTTTATTGAAAAACCAAAGTTTGAGCTAGGGAGCGTTTTTATTTACAAAAGCTTAGTTTTTTCGATAAAATCCTTTAAATTTTTGTCACGCCCACTTATGAGATATAGGAATAAGAATAGGGTATCCAACAGTTCGCCCAAGCGGACTGTAGCCCGCCCCTATGTTTTAATTTTATATTTGGTAATAATTTACTTTAGAATCACAAAGTGTGATTTATGGAGATTTTTTTCGGCTGAGTATGGAATGTCTCTTAAATTAGCACCAGCTTCATGCTCACAGAGACGGGCTCTTTCTAGAGCGTTTTCCAAAACACTTCGTAGGACATTTGGGCTCAGCGCCTGCATCTCAGCACGAATGTTCTCCTTCAGCTGCGGGATAGTGGTGGATTTATTTATGTACACTTTGCCCTTCAAATAACCCCACAGAAAAAGTCTGGTGCAGTCAAATCTGGAGAACGTGGAGGCCAATTGAATCCTGAATTTTTGGAAATCAAACGAACTGCGAAAAGAACACGTTTTTGAGAATCTCCTGGCCCAAATTCTTGCCCAAATTGGATTTTGTATGGAAGCAGCTGCAATTCGGTTCTTAGAACTCTTCGCAATGAACTGCGGGACACACCGAGTTAACCAGAGCACCTTCGTGTCAATGTTTCTGGACTCTCCACAACACTTGCAAGAATGCGTTCCACATTCGCTTCGATTGGGGCACTACGAGGTCTCCCAGCTCGAGGAAAATCAACTACAGTTCCTTGTTGACGAAATCGTGCCACCAGTGCCGTAATCATGTGCGCGGAGGGCTGATTTTGCAAATTAAAAGGACGACGATTAGCTCTTTGGTTTAAAATAATCCAGTGATTATTTTCAAAATAAAATTCAATTAGTTTGGTCCTTTCTAGAGCGCTGTGGTTAATTTTAGTAAATCTCCCAAGTTTGTTTTATAAGTTCCTTAAAAAAGAAAAGAAAAAAAATTTAAAACAAAAGAGTTACCTATGATTTTTTTTAAATTAGGAAGTCGCTTTTGACCCACCCTGTACTAGCGGTTTTTAGTTTTTTAGTTGTGATAAAAATTAATTTCCTCGAGAAAGGAGACCCTCTGAACTGCGCCAACTTTAGGGGTATTAGTCTTCTTAACATCGCCTACCAGATCTTATCTGCCGTGCTGTGTCAATGCCTGAGCCCTTTCGTCAACAGGCTGATTGGTCCCTATCAGTGTGGCTTCAGGCCAGGAAAGTCTACCATCGACCAAATATTCACACTGCGGCAGATCTTGTAGAAAGCCCAGGAAATCCAAAGCGATTTTATTCTGAGCTCTAAAGTGCGATAAGAAAGAAATGCGAATTTTCGTCGAAAAACTCTGGCTCTGCTCTGAGCTAAAAAAGAAAAACGCCTATTAGGTTCAAACATCTGGTCTCACTCTCGATTCAGCATTTGTCCTGCGGCAATAACGGTCTTTCTCATTTGTATCACATGTGTCTTTATCATAAAAATAAAATACTGAAAGCATCCTACATTTAGCATTGATACTTTTCCTATTACCTAGTCATTCCAGTTCACCGACAAATTTCGTTTCAGTTCGTCTTCCAAATCAAATATTTGTCTGCCGACATAAAATATTCCATTTACATACCTACATAAAAAAACGGTACACGCATACACCCAAGGACACGACAAAATAACGGGTGTATTTTCACCGCCACCGAAATGAACCGAAAACTTACCCAACAACATTATCGTCATGATGTAATTGATGCACTTGATCACAATTGAATTTACATAAAACGATAAAAAAAAAGGACGAACTTGAAAGTATAAAAAACCGTAAACCTGAACCCTTACTCGCCCGTATGTCATCATTTCCCCCGTTTTTTTTCTGACACGAGATATAGCGGTGAACTTCATTTCATACCTGCCAACAGGAGCACGGAATTCAGGAGAAAATTGTCTCTGAGAGAGTGTGCGGTCCTTCGTTATTACTGCTAGACGCATACGAACAACCAGCATTAATCCTTCTGCTTGATTCGATCCCATATCAAATTCATCGCATTGTTCGTTGGTTATTTGCTTGGGAAAGGATCTTATATCCTCGTGTGTCGTGTGTAGAGAGGTGAAAAATCTACCCTGGATGACAGATGGCACGTCTCGCGGGCTGCATTTGGCACACGTTCAACTTGTTTGCCTTTGATTACAAGGGGACTGCTGCTGACTATATTCGACGGTAATAAAAGTCGATATAAAGGTAGTTCCTCTGTGAATCAAAACGGGACTCATCAGGATGCGGTTTTAATTTCCAGTTTTCAACAGAAAGGGAAAAGGAGTTTCAGTATGTATGTGTTGGATAAAATCAGCTTTTCACCTTTATATGCATATTGTAAGTTCTGCCACATGGATTCAGCTTCCATTTCCAAGGGGTGGCGCGAAGGACTATTAGAGCCCTGCAACCCCCTTTTTTAAATACACAAAAATTAGATTAATTGATTGAATGGTAGCTGCGAACTCCGGTGCGCGTCATTCGAGTCCTAATGAGATTTCATCATCCTTCCACAATGCACAGGATTGTTATAGATGCTACGACACTGCAAGTGAATGGACGCGAATAGCTGTAAAACAGGATGAATATGGTAAACCGATTACATATTCAGTCAGTTACTCATTTACTCACAGATGTGGCGGTGGCGGCGGCAGTCGAATGCTTTTGCTTAATATGCTCGAAGAGGAAGGGTGTCAAATTTGAGGATTTAATAAATGACTTTGTTATCCTCTTCCGTTTCGCCGGAGATCTAGCTCGTTGTGTCTTGCAGCAATAGGAATTTTTTAGGGAAAATAAAATTCAAATCACTCATCATAGCAGGGGTTCATTCATTTACCTAAGTTGTGTACTTTTGTGTCGTACGTACACCTTTCTAGAAGGGAATCCTTGCGATCATAAATCAGTGTCATCATCTTTAGCAATGGACATGAACCCACATGATGCTGGTGTATATGTGCGCAAAGACCTTTCATTCAACATGTGCTGGCCAAATGTGTGCCCAGAAGGTGTGAATTGATTTTTCGAACGTCACTCATTCATTGATCCTTTTGGTTAGCTATGAGCTGCGACTGTGAGTATGCGTTCTTTGTTTAGCTGAGAGGATAGTTTTCGATTTTCATTCAAGGATAACGCCAGGAGGCGCTTGGTTTTCTTTCATTAATGCACGACTCGAATGTGCTCTTTCAAATTAGAAAGGTGGGACGTGAAGAAGGTGTGATTTTCGTTAACGGTTTGTGCATATTTTTCGGATTATCCCTTTGCGGGCGCTAACCTCTAGCGCCTTTACTATTGTTGGGAAATGGGAAATGAATTTGAATATAGGTACCTGAGTTCGATAGGACGAAGTGTTTGTTCAATTGTTTGTTTTATATTATTGCGCCTTGTACCTAAATGCATTAACCAAACTTACCCAGCGCCTCTTTGAATGTTTTCTAGTATTAGTCCGAAGATATCTAGTAGGCGAAATTGGCAAAGGTACCGCCAACCCGGCATCAAATGTCATACCTGAATAAACAAATAGGTAAAAAACTTTTAGTACATCGTACCTAATAAAGAGTGGAACAATAAACACAATATACTGGACAAAAACGGAAAACCTTTCTGTAACATTGTTAAATTGGTTTAAAATAAGAACAGACAGTTAGGTTAGGTTAGGTTTACGGGCTGATGGAACAGAGCGAATCTGTTACACCACACTTAGGTCCTTGAGGTCGCATTGTGATACCCCTTGTGGGGAGTGTTGGCCTCGCTGTTCTGGCCTTGGTCCTTCGTCCTTGGTTTCCTTCCTACTCCAGTTTGTCCAGCCATTTGGATGTCCTTATAAACCTGTAAAGATTTGATAGTGAGACATCAGAAAGTTCTTGAATGTCTTGGAAGAAGTATCTTCCAAGTGTTCTGTTCCTCAGGTGACACAGGCTTGGACAGTGACAGAGAAAGTGAGGTGTGTCCTCATGGGTTTCCTCATCACCGCAGCCTCTACAGATGTCATCATCCTTGAGATTTAGTTTCATTGTGTGATTCCTTAGCAGGTTGTGGCCAGTAAGAGTACCGATCAACTTTGACAGCGATGTCCTGTCGTAACGTAACAGCTTGTTGGTTCGGCCCTTATTGTATTTTGGCCACAGCTTGCGTGATATGTCACAAGTGGTTAGTGACCACCACCTGTTGTTGGCTTTCATTCGTGTTTTGTATTCCACTCTTTCTCTGAGTTTACAGAGTGGTGGTTTAACCGACTGAAGTGCCTGTTCATGGTGGACCCCTTTCTTGCCAGTTCGTCAGCTCACTCGTTGCCGGATATGTCCTTGTGTCCAGGGACTCAGCAGAGACTCGTTTTGTCCTCGCGGCAACGACGAACAAGCAAAGACTTTATTTCTGTAGCTGACACCGCTTTAATGGCCGCCTGAACTATCAATAAAAATGGTAATATCACTGTGTGGTATCGCCATCATTGATACCATGCTTGCGACTTCAGTGATTGCTAAGACTTCTGCTTGGAATACACTACAGTGATCAGGTAATCTAATCGATCTGTTAATGTGTAGTTCCTCTGAGAATAGTCCAGCACCCGTTCCACAGTCCATCTTAGATCCGTCTGTAAAGATGGATATCGATTTCCTTTTCATGGGTTCGTTTGCGTACAATTCCTCCTTGCTCGGAAATGAACAAGAGAATGGTTTTTCGAAATCTAAGTAAAGAGACATGTAGTCAGATATGACGTTGTTCCCTATGTACATGTTCAGAATCAGTGCATGTCCAAAATGACTCGGGTTCCAGCTGTTTGTTTGGCTGATCCTCAAGGCACTTTTTGCAGCCGATTCCTGTATGTATAGATCCAATGGTGGCAGATTGAGAATGGCTTCCAAGCCAGCGGTTGGGGTTGTTCTCATTACACTGGTTGTCCCTACACATGCTAGTCTTTGTATTTTTGCCATCACCTTGAGATTGGTTGCCTTGTCTGTGGCTTGCCACCAGACTAGGCTGCCGTATGTGAGTATTGGTCGCACAACTGCCGTATACATCCAAAGAATTATTTTTGGGTTTGGACCCCATTTTTTGCCGAAGATACGGTTGCATGCATAGAAAGCGTTGGCCGCTTACCTAACTCTGTCATCGACATTTGACTTCCAACTCAGCTTCCTGTCGAGGATAATTCCTAGATATTTCGCACTCTCCGCCACCTTACATTTCTGGTGGTTTGAATTCTGGTATTCTTCTTTTATTAGTGAACAACACCATTTCAGTCTTTTGTGGATTGATCGCAAGACCGCATTGTCTTGTCCACGTAGTGAGTGTCCGCAGGGAGTTTTCTAACAGTTCGCTCAGAGTTGATAGGAATTTTCCTGTCGCAAGCATTACTGCGTCTTCCGCGTATGAAGTTTTTCATCGGTTATTACTCCTTCTGGAACCACTGAAACAGTTGTAGGAGTAATATCCGCCTTTGAGTTAGTACCTAGACTCGGGGTACACCCTGGAAAGTGAGTCTGTAATAAGAGCTCGAGGGTTTCTGTGCAGGACTGTGTCCAGTTTCCGCAATTGTCCTTAATAAAACCTGGAACACAGGGTTGTTTGGACAGAATTTTCCTAAGCCTGGCAGATTCCGTTGTGCTCACAATGTTACTACAGAATGTATGCCAAGCCGTGCGTTTAGCACTTACTATGGAGCTGTTGAATTTCCTGTGACTGGCCTTGTACAGGTCCCAGTCCGTTAGGGAATTGGAGGCTTTCGCCGCATTAAATAGAACTCTAGTTTTTGTCCTAATTTTAGACAAGTCCTTTGTCCACCATGGTGGATGCTTTGTATTCTTTATTGTCCGTAAAGGACAAGCTTTATCGTACGCATTTGTCAGAATTTTGTTTAAGCATTCTGTAACCGCGTCGATTTCATCTGGTGTGACCAGTGTCTGTCGTTCAAGTTTCCTACTATTTTTTCCTACTTCTTTGAGGAATATATCCCAGTTTGTCGATCTGGGATTCCTGAATTTCCTTATTGGGTCTACTTTCTCGTCGATTAGGAACTCTATAATCCTGTGGTCTGAAAAGGATGCTTCTGTAGAAACTTTCCATTCTCGCACATTCATAGTTTGTGAGTTGTTACAGAGTGTAACATCTAGTACCTCACGTCTATTCCTAGTTACGAAGGTTGGTTCATTGCCACTATTGGCTATCAATATATTGTGTTCAATAATAAATTCAAAAAGGGACTCATCTCTCACATTTGTGTCGGTGCTACCCCATTGAGCATGATGGGAGTTGGAGTCGCATCCTAGGATGAAATCCCATTTTCCACGCTCAGCTTTCTCAACCAGCAGCCTGGTTAGATCGGACGGTAGACTTCTTGGAGAGTCGTGTGGCATATATATTGACGCGAGTATCAGCGGTCATCTCATGAATTCGCTCTCCATATGAGAGGAATCTTCAAAATGAATTGGAAATATTAGTAAAATATTATCACAAATGCAAAATCAAACTAAATGAGGGGAAAACGCAAGCCATCTTTTCACTCAAAAAGAAAGTCTTGTTTTCTTCCCATCAGCCAGCTTCAGTTCAATAGCAAAAGTATTAATTGGGAGCCTTCTGTTAGATATCCAGGTATTTATTTAGATACCAAGCTTACCTTTAAGGACCGTATTACCGAAACTATTAAAAAAAATAGGTATAGCGATTAAGATGCCTTACCTGTTTATTAATAAAAAATCATTACTTTCAACTGAGAACAAAATAATTCTGCTTAAAGTAATTTTCCAGGCTATTCTATTGTATGGGTGTCAGTATGGGGCAACTCTACAATGTGCCATATAAACAAATTGCAAGTAGCTCAAAATAAACTCTTGAAAATGATGCTAGATTTACCTTGGCACCACGCAACTCTTGACATTCACGAAAGAGCGAATGTTGAATTGATAGATAGCAAAACAAGATGCAGTTTTGCTAACAATCCGCTTGCAAACCAACAAAATACATAATATTGTTAAAATATTTCTCCTCATGGCTGTTTTTTTCTTAATTTATGGTTGGTCTTGAGCATAGCTTATAAGTAAAGGGTTTTTCAACAGGGACGCTACAAAAGTAGAGCGACAGGGACAGCAAACGACGCCGAATTTCTTGCCGCTCTTTTGACCTTTCTCTTCAGTAAGGTTTGCTATTTCATGATGGAAAGATATACGAGCTAACAACGAGTCGAAATTATTAAAATTTACTACCGAAATTCGGAGTCAGTGGCCTCAACGTTAAGAGCGCTACGTCCAATTTATGGTCGTCATAATCGTCCTAGCAGATCAACAATTGAGCGTCTAGTGGAAACATTTGAATCCACAAGCACAGTACAAAATGTTCCCGCGCCAGTGAGACACAGAAGTGCCCGTAGTGTCGAGAATATTGCTGCCGCTGAGGCTTATGGGCCGGCGGCGTCATTGGGCAGTACTTCTTCCGTGATGATCAAGACCGGCACGTTACTGTGAATGGGAATCGCTACCGTTCAATGTTAACCGAATATTTTTAGCCCCAATTGGATGATATGGACTTGGAGGACATGTGGTTCCAATAGGACTTCGCCCCAAGCCACACAGCGAATGCCACAATCAATTTATTGGAAACCAAGTTTGGAAACCGTGTTATCTCACGAAATGGTCCAGTCGCTTGGCCGCCTCGCTCGTGCGATTTGACGCCGTTAGACTATTTCCTGTGGGGCTACGTCAAGTCTATGGTCTATGCCAACAAGCCAGCGACGATTGATGAACTTCGTACGAATATCGAACGTGAAATTGCAGCAGTATCGGCCGATTTATGCTTGAAAACCGTCGAAAATTGGGTTCAGTGTCTGGACTTCTGCAAGCGTGCCCGTGGTGGCCATGCAAAAGAAATCAAGTTCCATACATAATGGCATCGAACGTACTTTCACAGGAATAAAGAATTTCATTGATATCCAAAACCGTTTTTCTTTTATTTAAAAAAAAACTTTTGTAGCGCTCTTATTGAAAAACCCTTTATATGATGTACCAATTTGTATTCATCCATTTTTATTTGTTATTTATTTGTCTATTCGTTAATTTGGTTATTTATTGATTTAATTATTTCATTTATATTATTTATTATTGTTTATTTATATTCTTACCTATTTATTAACTTATTTAACTTATTTATTTATTTGTTTACATTCCTTTTTATATATTCTCCTATTTATTTATTTAATTAATTGTTTATTTATTTATTTACCTATTTATTAACTATTTTTTTATTTGTTTAATTAATTATTTATTTATTTATTAATTTTATTTGTTTAATTATTTATTTATTAATTATTTTTATTTATTTATGCATTATTTATTTATTCATTTGCTATATTTTTTTTGTTTTAATATAACTATTTAATTATTAATATGTAAGCACTATTTATATAAATCTTTATTTTTTTTTTTATATTGAAGGTTTTTTTTCGTATTTTCCTTCAAGTTAATCCCATTTTTCCTGTATGTATTCTTAATCCAAATTGAAAATAATGTTACAGTAGAAAGATACAATTTATTATCAAATCTCTGTAAAATGTGCAATAACAAAATTCTGTAAAAACATTTATATACGAAAAAAAACATCTATCTATCTATCTATCTCGTACGAATATACAATGGCACCGAAAAGATGAATTTTTCTCTGGCCGTGGTAGCCTCTAACACGGATGCTCTAAACGGCCGATGATATCGTTATCACCCGCATGCTGGACGCTTAACTGGACGGATCTGTCGAAAATTGTGCCTTTCGTGTTGACAGCTGCGGTACGCACTATCTGCTGCAGAACAATATTGAAGAAGATCAATGAAAGCATATCTTCTTGCCCTAACACAGGGCAAAAGTAGTGCAAGAGCTACTTTACCAACTGCACATTGCACCATAGAAGTTCCTACCACTGGTGGCGCGTAAGTTCAGGAAAAATTCAACCAACTTGGTTTGCGAAATTGGGCAGAGCGGCATTTAAGTTAAGGCACTCAAGGCATATAGAAGGTTTTCCGATTGGGTGATTCATTTGGAACAGCCCGCTGTATTTCCAAAAAAAATACAGAATATTTTGAACACATATGCAATATTACACACGCCTCAATATGCAGTGACATTGTTTAAATTCAATGTGCTGAAAATTTCGGTAAAAGTTCCAAGTGTTTAAGGTTTTTTTTTTCTAGGTGTTGAAGACCTTCTCGCCTAGCAATTTATAATTTGGTTCAGAAATTCTAGCTATTGGAACAAGTTATTTATGTGAACAACCGAAATTGTACCGTCGCATAAGAATAACTGAATTGATCACATCTGTAGCTCGAAGTGTGGCCGGAAAGGCAGGTTTTTCATTTCACATTGGTCTTGAGAATTGGGAATATCACAAATAACACTCCATTAAATTTTTCATAGAGACTTACGGTTCAGTACCTATTTTTTTTTTTTTTTTTTTTCCATGAATTATACATCTGTCTTACGACACTAAGTACCTATATTTTATAACAATTTGAAAGGAAATATTCTTGATCTTTGTGACCATTGTCAGCAAAGTCATTTTGTTAATTCTGATGGTTTCTTTTGTTGTGAAATTTTACTATTTTATATAATGCTAGTATCTGATGTTATGTAGGTATTATATGATTTGCTTATTGATAAGTGATAGATAAATGATTGTTAATAATTACTTAAATGATTGTTAATAACTACTTATGTGAAGCGTTTTTTTTTTTTTTTTTTTTTTGGGCTGTGCCAATGGATGTGGTAATCTTCGAAAGATGGCATGCACGATTCGCAAAACCGAATAATCGATGCCAGGAATGCGCCTACGTACTAATCCACACCCAACAGACTTCTACCACTCTCCCCGCGGGACTGCCGTTAGGTATTACTTCGCGGGGCTGGTAAGCATATCATGCTATTCGTCTTTTGGAGCTATTGTTGGTACTCCTGTTACAGCTTGATCTGTTTCCAATGCATCTGCTGCTTTGCGGATTTTCTCATTTCTTCTCAGCTCACTTTGCACATTCGTTACATATGCGCCAATCTCTTCCCAAGTCACTTCTGATGACAGCATGTGGTCGATTATAGACGATGGGGTATGTATATAATTCTATTCTCCCGTGTGCAAACCGCCCGCAGTGGAATACTGCGTGCTCCGTTGTTTCTTCTTCTTCTGGGCATTCAGGGCAAAGTGGTGAGGTATCGTGTCCAAATCTGTACAGGTACTTGCGATCTCCTCCATGACCGGAGAGGGACTGTGTAAGATGGTAATTACAGTCTCCGTGTTTGCGACATATCCAATCTTTTATACAAGGTATAAGTCTGTACGTCCATCTCCCTTTTGCGGTATTGGTCCAACGAGTCTGCCAAGTAGCTGCTGACGCTGCTTTTTCTTCGGCCTTTATCCTCTGGATGGTAGTAGCATCGCGTTGGTTCAGAGATATTCTGCTATATATCCTGGACATCTTATCCGCGAGAATGTCGATGGGGACCATTCCAGCTATAACAAATGCAGCCTCGTCTGAGCTGGTACGAAAACCGCTAATTGTCCTTAGCGCGCAGAGTTGATATACGGCTGACAATCTTTTTTTTTCCTTAGTACCTGCACCCAGACGGGGACGGCATATAACAAAACGGAGGTGATTACTCTGGAGAGGAGCATCCTTTTAGCGTAACCAGGTTCACCGATGTTAGGCAGCATGTGCGAAAGAGCTCCCTGTAGTTGCGCTGCCTTTTTGGCTAGGTAGTCAACATGAGTTTTAAACTGCAGCTTGTTGTCCAGCATTACTAAAAGATATTTAACCGCCTCTTTTGACCTGATGGATTGGCTAACCACCTGAAAATTAGCGAACTCTACGATCTTTCTACTTGATATAAGTACGGCTTCTGTTTTATGGTCGGCCAATTCTAGCCCGCCGGATAAAAGCCAATCCTTTATCTGGGAAACAGCTTCGTTTGTAGCTGATTCTACAGCACGGATATATTTAGCCACTGTCACGACGGCAATGTCATCGGCGAATACAATTATCGTTACTCCGTGCGGTAGCGATAATCGAAAGACTTCGTCGTACATAATGTTCCGCAGCAGTGGACCTAAGACTGACCACTGTGGGACTCCCGCGGTGACTTTGTAGTACTTGACTCCTTCATCAGTGTTGTACCTAAGCTTCCTATTATTGAAATAATTCCTCACTATTCGCAGCAAATAGTACGGTGTTTCCATTCTGGCGAGTGATCTTCTGATGAACGACCAGTTCGCCGAATTAAAGGCATTTTTTACATCCAATGTTACTACGGCACAGTTCTCTTTTGTGCCATATAGCCATCTTTCTCCTTCGATGGCATTTTCTGCTATATCAACTACCGCTTTTATGAGAGCTCCTTTCTCTTCTGCTACAGCGAGTAATCTATTATATATTATTTTCTCGAGTATTTTTCCAATAGCGATAGGACGATTGTTCTTCTGGAGGTTTATTTACTCTTGGTAACAGGACCAGGTGGTGTGTTTTCCATTTTTTAGGAAAGTTCCTTCTTCGAGGCATTTCTGCATAGTCGACATGAAGAGGTCTGGCCTCATTATACCCTATTCTAAGGGTACCTATATTAACTACTAAACGCATAGTTTGTAACATACCTTAATATTGCCCGTAGACCCCTAAAAGTTACTATATTTATGATCAGCATCGATAGTAATGTCGATCTAGCCATGTCCGTCCGTCCGTCCGTCTGTCGGCAAAAATTAGGCCTTTAAACTGGACCTAGAGAGCTGAAATTTTAACCATATACTCTCTAGGGTCCCGAAATAATCAAGTTTACGAATTTTTGAAATCCGCCAACAACGCCCACAAACTCAAAAAAACAAAATTTTGGAAGAAATCGATTTTTGAGGTAGAAAGCTGAAATTTTGTATATATGATCTATGACTCCTAAAACTGCTCGGGATATAAAATTTTCAAAATCCGCCCACTGACACGCCCAAAAATAAATAAAACAATTTTATTGAAAAACCAAAATTTGAGCTAGGGAGCTGAAATTTATAATATATACTCTCTAGGGGGCCCTTTATGCTCATGTGTAAATATTTTCAAAATCCGCTCACTGACACGCCCACAATTTAAAAAAAAATATTTTTTGAAAATTCAAAGTTTGAGCTAGGGAGCTGAAATTTATAATATATACTCTCTAGGGGCCCTTTATGCTCATGTGTCAAATCTGCCTACTGACACGCCCACAATTAAATTATTGAAACACCCAAGTTTGAGCTAGGGAGCGTTTTTTTCGATAAAATCCTTTAAATGTTATATATCAAAATATGTAGAGCGGACTTAACAATTCAACCATACTTAGACTTTTGTCACGCCCACTTATGATGGATAGGAATAACAATAGGGTATCCAACATTTCGCCCAAGCTGACTGTAGCCCGTCGCTATGTTTTTTAAAGCAATATTTACTGCCTTGTTCGGGATGCCGTCCGGACCAGGCGCCTTGTTGTCGCCTATCTTGTTACATGCCCTTAGCAAGTGAGTTACCTCCTGAGAACATGTTAGTAACTACAAATGGAATATTAATCTAAGATATGACATTAATAGCAATTACTGACATTTATTTATTATTTTATTTTAGCAAGACATCCCTGAAATCCCAAGAAGGTCCTTCAAACAACCAAAAAACGGATTTTTTTCTTAACTATCCTTGGAAATCGCTTCAGTTTTAAAGGTGTTAGTCACGGCTATAGACTCCATAGACCGTCCGTCCGTTAAAAAAAAAAAAAAAAACATTTTTTTTTGGAAAAATCGAAGTTCGAGGTGGGAAGCTGAAATTTGGAATATTACTCTCTAGGGGCCTGAAACGTTTAAGTTTGAACATTTTAAAAAACCCCCCAGTGACACGCATACCAGTTAAAAAAAAATCGTTTTATTGTAGAAATCATTGGAAATGAAAGTCATATTCTTCAAAAAGTAGGTCGAAAATGCGTTTTAAACAATAACTGCATACAAAGTTGTTTGCATGCCCATGCCCACTAAACAAACAAAAATAAGAAAACGTACAAAACAGTCGTGCATTACCAAATGCGTATAGGTACACAATAAAGGTGCCGTGAATTTTCAAATATGGTACTATTTCGTTTGGTGTTATTTCACAGCACCCACAATAACGCCTTATTAACAATTTGCTCATAGAAAGTTGTTTTCCGAGTCCAACTGAATACGGTCTAAGACTAAATTAAGCATTTTTTTTATGAAGAAAATTCATGGACTTTTAAGAACTTTATCATCAGTAAAATATAATATGTAAGGTGTACGTGTATTCAATATCTCAGCATATTATTGGCGATCGAGATATCACGAAATAGCTTGACTCTTTGAGCCATCGTCGTAATGTCCCCTGCCTCATTGTCTTATCGATATTTCCACGAAAATTGCTCTAATGAAATAGCCAGTTACATTCCACCCCTTGCACATTTCAACCGCAATACCCGCCATGCCAGGAATGCGCATCAATTCACTCTTAACCCTACTTTCGAACGTAAGTGAAATACAAAGAATCGTTCCGTAACCGAACAACACGAATGTGGAATGCTCTATGACGCTCGGTTTTTTCCACATTTATGATTTGCAAACATTCAAAACCAACGTGCATCGGTTTCTTGTCCTTATTTCTTCCCGTGCCCGAGCTGTGCTGTGTAATTATGTTCATTATAAGGGTGCTTAAAATTCCTTTTGCAAGCGCAAATTATAAAAAAATCTTAACAATCTTAACCGTCAATCTGAATAAAATTATTATTTAGTACGTTTATTATACTAAATCATTCAACTTCTAAAGTAAGCCTCGTTCGATGCGCTCTATGATAACCCCAAATAATGAGAAATAAAGGGTCTTTCAGTAGCGACTTTTCAACTTCAAACTTTCAGTGTGAACCCACCCTTAAACCGATTCCTAAACTGTCAATGTCAAAATATTCAGTAAAATCAGCATTTTCCTCATGGTGAAGCACACGAAGGAACATCGTTTACAAATAATTAAAATTTATTACCGAAATTCCGAGTCGGTGGTCGCAACTTTAAGACCGTTAATGCCAATTTTCGGCCTCAATTCTAGTCCCAGTAGACAAGCAATTCATAGTCTAGTGAAAAAAAAAATTGAGTCAGAATATTCGCTGTTTGATGTTGCCGTACCAGTGACACTTACCCGAGGTGTGGAGTATCAAGCTGCCGTAGAGGCGTCCGTCGCAAACCAGCCAAATCAGTCAATTTCACGGCGTTCTCAGGAATTAGGCCTCTTCCAGACCACATTATGGAGAATTTTGAGTAAGCATCTTGGCCTACACCCTTACAAGTTTAAGCTGACTTAAGAACATCTGGGCATGATGGAAGAAAATGAAGAATTTAATCGCGAAATCGTCTTCATCGATGAAGCGCATTTTTGGTTAAACGGCTTCATCAATTAGCAAAAAATGCGTTACTGGACAGGTGCGAACCATCATGTGCTTCATGAAACAGCAATTCATCCGCAATAAGTCACTGTTTGGTGCGGTTTTCATGCCGGTGGCGTCATTGGGCCATTTTTTTTTTGCGTCGATTAAAATGGCCGTCACGTTATAGTAAATAGTATGCGCTACAAAGACATGTTGGAACGTTATTTCTTTGAGCAATTGCATGAATTGGACATCAGTGATATGTGGTTCCAACAAGACGGTGCCACAAGTCACACAAGTCTATTGGTCGCCGAGATCGTGTGATTTAATGTCTCTGGACTTTTTTTTATTGGGCTACATTAAATTATTGCCCGTATCGGTGGAAATGTGCGGCCGAGTCATCGAAAATTGGGTGCAACGTATCGACCGCTGCATACGCTCCTTTGACTTTGACTTTGAAATTCATTTTTTTTATTCATTGATAAATATCTACTTACATACTAGACAAAAATGATTAAACCTAACTTAAAATTAACAGGATACTTATTCTTATTTATTGGTCCTTATGCGAACGCTCTAAACTTAACTATATCTTAGAATTATTGCCTTTCGGCCTACGAACTATTTTACGAACTAATCTTACATATATATTCCTCGAGAAAATTTACTAAAACTCGGTATCACTATTGAGATTTTATATAAAACAAATTACAAACTACCTATTCTACTTACTTAAACTACTTAACGTATTCTAACTATAATTAGGATTCTGAGCACTCGTTGCCTGGCGCAATAAGTGGTCAAAATCCCAATTGCTTTCCGAGCGCCTGGCAGTCGTCAACGTGCACACGCGCCGCCGTGAGCCGACTGAAGCCTTACAGCGTCAGTCAACTCCCGGAAGCACCACCACACGTTGGCGAGCCCGGCCTCTCCCAAAAACGCCCTAGCTGACTTAATCTAACTTATAAGCTAAGAGGATGTTACCTAGAGTAACGCACCGTCCTGGGAGGGCATGTTGACCCCTCCCCCCTCAACAAGCCACCAAAATTCGGCGAATTGCTTTTCCGTGTCGAATCTATCCCTCTCCGATATTGCGGTACTAAAACGGAGGAGCTCATGAGCATTGGCGACGTCCCCGTCATGGAGGAGCCGCTTATCTCTCGCGCTGCGGTAGCGATGGTATAAGACCGGGATAACATCCATCGTCTGTACCAGCCCTTTTGAATCAATATGGATAAATGCCTCTGGCGGGATAAAGCCAGACCGGAGCGTACTCTCTATGTACATTTCATTGGGGTAGTAAGCCCCAAATATCAGACTATTGTTGCTGGCCATCGCCCTTGCAACGTGCCTTCGAGTGACCTTAATGAGGAAATTGTCAATCCTATTCAACTGAGCCCCATCGTATAGGACCTTGTTGGGATAGTATTTTATATAGTTGGATTCAGGCGTTCGGAACAACCGGAGACAGGTCCTAAGACATTGTCTCTCCAAAACCCGAATCTTTTCCATATAGCTAGGCGCTATATTAAACCATAATGGACAACCATAAGCGATGATCGGCCTTATAAGGGCCACGTAGCAAATGACCTTCACTCTGGAGTCAAGTTGACTGCTATGAAACAGTCTCCTTGTTAGAGCATAAGCCTTCTTGGCCCCAGCAAGACAAGCAACTATATGTCTATCGAAATACAGATACTGGTCAAGCCAGATACCTAGATATCTAACTGCGCTTCTCACCGCCAATGGCTGCCCATTTTGTCCAATAATGGCCAATTTTTTCCAGTTTTTTCTGGTATCCCTAGAGGCCCCAGCCAATGGAGTTCTGAACAAGATTGTTTCCGTCTTCTGAAAGTTGATTTTCAACTTCCAGTCGTCGCAATATCGCTTAATTTGATCGAAGTCACGCTGCAAAAAAAAAACGCGATTTTAGGACCTGATCTGTATGCCACCAAATCGTCGGCATACGCTATAGCATGGCTGAGTGAACCCACCAGATCACTCGTGTAAATGTTAAACAGGATCGGAGAATTGACCGCCCCCTGCTGTAAACCGTTTTTAATTTCAAAGACTCTGCTCGAAGTCACGTTGCCACATTTGACAACGAACTTCTTTCCCATAAGCATATTATAAATTACATATAGCAAAGGTTTGTGCATCCCCCGCCTGGTCAACTTGTAGAAAAGTCCCTCTAACCATACGGTGTCGAAAGCCTTCTCAAAATCAACCAGACAAGCACCCGTGCATTGGTTCTTGCATTTATTCCACTGAATGTCGGAAACCAGTTTCGACGCGGCATGAATAGTGTCATGCCTCGCCCTGAAACCAAACTGGTTGTCCGGAATTATGTTATTGTCCTCGACCCACTTTAACAGGGCTCTATTGACAACCTTTTCAAAGACCTTGCTAATATTCGGAAGCAAGCTAATTGACCGGAGATTGGCAGGGTTCGTCCTATCTTTACATTTTTTCGGGATAGGGTGTACCACAGCTACCTTCCAATGCGCCGGATAATATGCATTATTCAGCGCATTGTTAAACAGCGTGGTGAAAATATCTACAGCCTCCAGAGGCAGGTGTCTCAATACGACGTTTGGGACACCATCCATCCCCGCCGACTTTTTATTCTTTAGTGTCTCGAAGATGCACAGAAGATCATCCTTCGACACGAACAAGTGCGATGCATCTCGGCCATTGGCGACAACTGCATTAGCATGGTTTTCATCAGTGAACACGGTGAATCCGTTATTCTCAGATCGCCAATTCTCAAGTTCGGTGCGCAGATCGAAGTGGCTCACCAGAGCCCTATTCTCAATGTCGTGGTTACGGCGAACAGGATTGTTCACCGTATACACGGCCTCGAAACAAGCGCCCAGCAAATCCACCTTCTCCTGTGGGTCCTCGACCACGAAAAAATCGTCGTTTGAGGCGACACTTTCTGGACTTATTCCAGCAGTCAGTACCGTCTGTCTGTTCTCTGCTGTCTGGGAGATTCGAACACAAGGAATATCATTGTGATCTTTCCTCCTGAACAACTTATTTATCTGTGGGAACATATTCGGACTACAGGTTTTAATAGCCCGAATTTTATTGCCCCAATACAGACTTACAGATTTTCTGTAATTTTCTTTTATCAGCTGTTTCAGGATTCGGATCTCTGACTTCAGCATCCTTACCTCCGGGTCGTCGCGATCAGTAAATTGCCTGTACAGCCGTTTAAGCCTCGATAGCAGTCTGCTTTTCTGTCGGTATAGTGCGTCGATTGTAGGGTTTCTGTACTTTTCTGTCTGGGCTGCATACGCTCCCGTGGTAGACATATGAACGAAGTCGAATTCCATTCGTAAATGTTTTGATAGTAATTCAAGCCGATAACATTTTTATTTGAGATATCTCAAGTTGTTTGCGTTTTCTTCAATAAAAAGAAGTTGTCAAGTCCTTATTGAAAGACCCTTTATATAGTGACTCTCATTTCAATATGGCCGCTTACATTAACACTTAAGCTCTTGTTATGAAGGTATTGTAAGAGTATATGAGTGTAAGTCTTGTATGAGAGTTTAACTATCGATGGGCATAATCGAATGATTCCAATAATCGAGATATTAGTATTCGAGTGATCTAAATAATCGAATGATCACTCGAGATATAAAAACAAATAACAACACAAGTTTCGCAAAAGGAAACAGCAACAGAATGCAATTACTAATACTAACACGAAGCCAACGAAAACTCAATCAGTTGAGCAAACGGCTAATGCACTTATCGCAAACATTATGTGAGTGAAGTAGTAATCCATATAAAAGTTCTCGAATGTCGATTCTTTCGAAGAATAGTAACTAATTATAAATTAAATAGTAATGCTACTGTTTTATTCATTCGAGAGCTCTTGCATTCGAGATCGAGTACGGGGAATACAAAAAAGGCAGCTGCTTATCATTCGAATTGACAAAATCAAAAACACAGAGCAAGCCATGAGAATATGGGCGCAGGGACATAAGTCCCGAAGACATAAGTCCCACTTACGTGGGTCATAAGTCCCGAAATCAATTAGGGCCTTATGACCTACTTAAGTGGGACATTAGTCCCGAAAAATTAATTCGGGACTTATGTCCTACTATACATTTCCTAAATATACGCCTAAGAGAAATTAAGAAGACCACTCCAAATGCTACAGCAAATAGTCAAATCGGTTTCGTTATCGGTGACGTGAAATAAAGCCAAACGAAATAAGGCCAAATTTCAAATTTGGCATCATTTCGCTTTCGAAAGCGAAATAGAGTCAATTTGGCTTTATTTCGTCATGCAAAACGAAATAATACCAAAAAACTAATGGAAATAAGACCAAACCACTTTGTTATGCGCAAATGTGCAACTATTATCGATTTGTTTGCTTACAATTATGTCATGAGACTTAACGGTAAAACGGTGCCGTGACATAACCCCAAGCGTCATAAGCCCAAATTTTGAAATTTGGCCTTATGTCGCATTGTGAAAGTGACAGAAGGCCAAATTTTAGCATTTGGTATTATGACACATTGGAAAAGCGTCACAAGGCCAATTTGGCTTTATGACACTTTCGCTTGGTGCTGCTTTCAACAATTTGCGCTCGCACCTACCCCAAATTAAACAGTGAGCCCAAGCAGGGGGGTTGCAGGGGGGCAGCATGCCCCCCATATAAATTGCAGTGTTTATGGGATTAGTTGCGAAATCGAAAGTAGATTGCATAAACAGTACAATGTCTATGAGGGGGCATGCTGCCCCCCTGCAACCCCCCTGCTTGGGGTCACTGTTTGATTTGGAGTAGGTGCGAGGTACGGTTTCGAAACTTTCCGGATTTGGCCTTATGACGCTTTGTGAAAGTGACATAATACAGTGACAGTGAAAGTGAACAAATTATATTTTACCTATCAATTTATGAACGTTAATAAAATATAAAATATTTCCAACTGTTTGTTTCATTCGGGACTTGTGTCCCATTTTCAACGATTAAAATTCGGGACTTATGTCCCACTTAAGTGGGTTATAAGTCCCGAAAAATGAATTCGGGACTTATGTCTTCGGGACTTATGTTCCTGCGCCGAGAATATGAGCTATTATCCTTTCATACTTAAATAATATATAGAATCAGATATTCTTTTCACACAAACTCACCGTCACCACTCACGAGATTTGTGATTGTGGGTAGTGTGTTCGGTGTTTAAGTAATGTAGGTAGTTGTGATGAGACATTTTGTTCTAAAATTAAATCAAAAGTAAGTTCTTGATTTTGTTACCGAATGTTACTATTTTTTTCCATTCGAGTTATGGGACTTGGGGTAGTTGCGCATCATTTCATTCGAATGAAAACACACACTTACAAGGTTTTTATCACATTATGCGTTCTCTGAGCGCATGCGAGAGATCATTCGAATGATTTGAAATGAAGAATCGAGATAACTCGAGATATTGCAAGAATCGATTATAATCGATTAAATCATTCGAATGCGCGCCCATCATTAAGTTTAACCATCTCATTTCACTTTTTTTGACAGTTCAGCTTTGTTTAACTGCCGCACGGCTTGGCCTATACTTAAATTTGATTTCTTCCTTTAAAAAAAAAATGTATGGCCACTTTTTAGAGAGTTGAAATTAGAATCTAGGCATATATGTATAAGTCAACTCTGTAGGCCCGTGTTTATAATAAGAGTACTACGAGGTCTAATTTACGTTGTGAGAGTGTTGAAGAGTCTTATGAGTGTCTTATGACTAGTCGGGCTTGACCATCTCGATCGCCTGCCTATATAAAGTGGTAGAGGCATTATATTCGAGCTTACTTTTACTTTTAAGTTCATTTTTATTAATTAGCTAATATATCAACTTAAATACTAGACAAAAATGATTAAATCTAACTTAAAATTAACAGGATACTTATTCTAGATTATTGATCTTTATGCGGACACCCTAAACTTAACTCTATCTTATAATTATTGCCCTTCGGCCTAAAAACTATTTTACGAACTAATCTTACATATTATGTTTTCATCGAGAAAATTGTTAAGAAAACTCGGCATCTTTATCAAATCATTATATTCGAGCATTTTTTGAGAGATGTCCTTAAATTATTTTGAGAGAAAAAATCTTTCGAGTTATATTCAGTCTGAGAATGAAAACCCAAATTCAATAATAAACTGTTAGCTAGTACCTAAAAGAAGTTTGCAACAAACCGGTTTGCAGCATTAACAAAATTACTCTTGGCCCGAGCGATGCATCATTTGAGTATCCTAAAATACACATTAACAAGGGCAGAGGGTTCATTAACTTTTGTTTATATTAAACACCAGCCGAAATAGCCCAAAAATGCATTGCAATATGTTTTGAAAAACAAAAACAAGTTTTGCTTCTGCCATCTAAAAATATGAAATAAAAGAATCCACTCGATCAAACCGAATGTCACTTGCAAAAGACGGCACGACACCCTAATATTCCAAGCGACAAGATTCCACACAAAACCTCGGCATCGTCACCCCCCAGAAACATTGCTCATATTCTGCACCCAAAAATAACAGCAAAAACCGAAATATGTGTGACAGACACCTTGTCCTTCTCGCATTTATACAAAACGGTTCCATGCCACCACCAAACACCTTTTCCCAATGCCAGCGTCTCTCTTATCCGGGATTCTGCGATTTTTGTTGCCGATGCAACCCTTAAAACTGCCAGCACCACTTACAGTTTTATGACATTTTATATAAATGTCCTGCCCTGCGTTCTTGCTGCCGATGTTGTACCTGGGCTATGGCAAAAACGACAATCGGAACGAAAGGATTTTGAATTGTGTGATTCCAATTCCGATATTGAAATCTCGTTTGTATAACTTTTGCTGCAGAGTTTTTTTTTTTTTTCATCCCTTGCAAGGCATATTTGATCCTGTTATGCCGTTTCCCTTTTGATGGTTTAAGCGGGGGAAATTACTGCGTGCACAGGGGTGCACTCGGAAATACGATATTATGATATATTATTACTTCTTTCCATCACACAGCTGATCAAACAAAGGCCGAGTTTGATGGATTTGTCAGCGGTAGCTCGTGCCCGCATTTTACCTTTTCCCTGAGCCACCTACCCGGGTGAAATCCATCCCGAAAGGAGCCACTCAGTCATATTCGAAAATTCTTTGCAAAATTCTTATTTGTTCCCACAGTAATTACCCAAAATGCAACTAACTTTGGGCGATGCGCGGACTACATTAGTGTTAGAAAATGTTGCAACTGCTGGTACCGGCATAAATCGAAAGGACCACATGAATTCAAGTCAATCCAAGTCCCTAAACATCTCAATTTTAATGGAAATCTAATGTATGACCAAGAACATTGGGCATGTCCGGAACTCCATGATTCTTAGGAATACATCGTGTGAATGGGAAAAGAGTTCTTAAACGGGTCCATGGGTTAATTAAAAGGACGCAATGCACGGTTATTTATAGAAGACTCTAGCCTCAAGGAACAAGAGACAAATCTGCGTGGAAGAAGTATTATTTCTAGAAAATTGGGGTTCGCTTTTTCCAAACATGCTATCGATGTTTTGTGGCAGATACTTATTTATTTTTATTTTTATTTATTTATTTTTTTCCTAAAAGGGTTGCATTGGATTTTAATTAGCAGTAAATAAGTCGTACAACTTAAGGGGACCGAATAAACACTGTTACTTTGGTTGGAGATAGTAACTTATTGTGTTCTGCGGTTGGGTATAATTGGTTTGAAGTATACAATGAGAGACTTTCTGGGGTTTCTGCGGTGCGGACATTCACACATTGAGTGTGGGAATTTATTTTGTTAAAAATATATCGGATTAGGAGCATTTAAACCCACACTCCGAGGTGTAGGGTAAAAGGTTATTTTGAATATAGTCAAAGAAAAGATGTTAAAGCACTACTCGATGACAAGGACGTAAGGATTGAATGAAGTGGTTTATATATTTATGTTGCGCAAGCAGTTTGTTGATGTAAAGAGGTTTTTTGTTAAACCGATGTTACTTAATCCATAGCTAAATCCCCACCTCTTGCGAATGTTTGATAAGAGAATCAAGTCTCATGTGAAGCTTGTAACGTGACGACAGAAATTCCCCGATTAAACACTGACCGACCGCATTGATGAGGAGTGCAAATGAGCCACTGATCGTCACAACTGCATGTTCACCCTCAGCCGTCTCCTCAGACTACCCAACAGCATACATAATTATGTCATCGCGGCACCTGCAAACCAGTACGTAACCCCTGATCGACTATCCTGGCAGAAGTTCAAATGAAGCCCTGATCGCCATTACTGAATGTCCCAACAATGTAAACAATACTTCACCATCCATGACTGGCTGGGGGAGTATAAATATTCGGACCAATGTTGAAACTCATCTTTATAATTCACGCCGGTCGCTTGCAGGAAAGTCACCTATAGATACGGTGACCATACGTCCCGTATTTCCCGGGACAGTCGCGTATTTCAATAGCCTGTCCCGGCTTTTTTTTAAGAAATACGAGACATATAAATGTCCCGTATTTTAATTTTAGTCCCGTATTTGTCTATCTATAACACCTGCTATAAATATTTGAGTCAGTGCGATGCATCTTTACAAGAAGTTGAAATTTAAAGCTAGGTTGTTCTTCGAAATGTACCTTCCTGGCCAGATATAGCAAGCCCAGCTTTTGTTAAGGAAAAGCGAAGCGATACAAAAATTGATGACTCGCATTATTTAATGAGTTTAATTGCGTAACATCTTTTCTAAATTTAGATCCAATTAGAGATTGGTTAAGCAACAGAAAAACAGTGCGGCAAAATGGGTAGATATTTCTACACATTTCTCAGAAAAAACATTGCTTTCGCTAACCTTTTACAAATTGTCAAATTCAGCTGGTGTCTAACAGGTTCAAATGCTCCCACGAAAAGAGTTTTTTCGATAATAAACAATGTATAGACCAGCGAAAAACCCAGCTAAATGCATTTTTTTAACTCACACCATAATATTACAGAATGAATGAAAGACTGATTTTCTTATATTTATTTATTTCTTATAAGTTTTATTAGATATTCATTACTTATTATTTAATGTGTTGTTTTGTTGCTTAATGAAGGCTAATTTATTTTCGTTATTGAATAAGAAATTTAAGTTTATTCGCTTTGAATTTGTTACGTCTTGAAGACTTTATTATTATTTATTGGTCTGTTTTTCTTAAACAATTGTTTATACCCTATTCTAGGGGTATATTAATTTTGACGCATAGTTTGTAACATACCTTAATATTGCCCGTAGACCCCTTAAAGTTGCTATATTTATGATCAGCATCGATAGTAATGTCGATCTAGCCATGTCCGTCCGTCCGTCTGTCGGCAAAAATTAGGCCTTTAAACTGGACCTAGAGAGCTGAAATTTTAATCATATACTCTCTAGGGTCCCGAAATAATCAAGTTTACGAATTTTTGAAATCCGCTCACACACGCGCCCACAAACTCAAAAAAAACGAAATTTTGGAAAAAATTTTGAGCTAGAAAGCTGAAATTTCTTATATATGATCTATGACTCCTAAAACTGCTCGGGATAAAAACTTTTCAAAATCCGCCCACTGACACGCCCACAAATAAATAAAACAATTTTTTTGAAAATCCAAAGTTTGAGCTAGGGAGCTGAAATTTATAATATTTATTATATACTCTCTAGGGGCCCTTTATTCTCATGTGTTAATTTTTTTTAAATCCGCCTACTAACACGCCCACAATTAAATAAAACTATTTTATTGAAACACCCAAGTTTGAGCTACGGAGCGTTTTTTTTTTTGATAAAATCCTTTAAATGTTATATAAAAAAATATGTAGAGCGTTCTTAACAATTCAACCATACTTAGACTTTTGTCGCGCCCAATTATGAGGGATGGAATAAGAATTGGGTATCCAACAGTTCGCCCAAGCGGACTGTAGCCCGTCCCTATGTTTTTTTTTTGTTTTTAATGAAATAATCCAATACGACATTTCTTATTATTTTTTGCCATTTGTGTGCTGTCATATATTTTTCCTTTTTTTGTCCCGGGTTTTGCTCCTAAAAATATGGTCACCATACCTATAGACCCAAAATGCCATACGAGGAGATTCATTACTCGCTGATTCTGGGAATACTAATATCTATCGATCTGGGTCCGACCCGCCGTTCAGACCGCGTAAGTTTTGGTGTTGCGACCACGCTCAAGAGCTGCCGTTGGCTATCCGATCCGCCACCTACGACTGAAGAAACCCAACCATACGAGGAGTAGGTACCGGTACCGTAGACATGCTGTCCGATCCGAAGAGACAGATCTGGGACGACCCGGCGAGGATGCCTTTGTCCGTCTCACGGCTCACGAGGTTTAACGTCCAATACACTCACGTTTTCCCCTGCTAACCCCAACCATTTTCCCGGTTTGCCGAATAGGTATTGTACAACTGTAGGGGAAGCCGGGGCATAATGGGCCCTTTAAGGATTATTTTGAATAAAAACTCCAAAGGAAATTCTAGGAATATCTCAAGAACTTTTATTTAAAAGAAAGCTTATTTAGTAACACGTATAAATAATTTACTTTTTAAAAAATAAATAATTTAGTATTTTTTTGTACTTTAAATAAATTATTCAATTTGCCCATTGTGCCCCGGTACTGGGGCGCAATGGGCATAGGTGGGGCATGATGGGCCTCTACCTTAATTGCATTGCAACGTGAGCATAATGTGTATAGATTCATCATCAACATCATCCTTTACAGCACAAGAATAATGACACTTCCCACAAGCTCTACAGGAAACCCATCCTTCTGTGGACTGGGAGTATAAATACCCGCAATACTTTACTTCGTCTCCATAATATTAGCTCAGAGGCTCCATAAATGTTACATCAAACGGTTGCCATCGATTAGTGCAGTGTGATGGGAAGCAGAGCATGGCAACACTACTGGCCTTTGTAACATCTATGACTTCAAATTGGGCAAACCAATTTTTGTCCACTAGCTCATACGCCAGTTCATGAAATTCTATAATCGAAGCGCCAAACAAGCGCCCTTCCATATTCTTTTTCTTGGTCCTCTGAAAAAATGAATATTGGGCATTAACGGCCCATAGAGGGCCTGACACCTAGCTTCTCCAACCACTTTCTTTGCGAAGTGGAAGGGACCTACACCTCTGAAAAAAACAGGCTTAAAATTTCCCACTTTTGTAAGAAATAGTGGAAGGTCGGGGTTTTGATCTGCTTTTTTTTAAATCTTTGCAAAGTGCTTCGAGGAAATTCATGATTCCTAGCAGCAGCCTTACAGCTCATTTTGTTGACCTCACATTCCATTCTTGCCTCTTGGTCTACCTCACGTAATTTCGAACCATCTAAAACAATATAAAATGCTAATAGAATCGTATAGAAATTCAAATAACTTTAGTAAAAATAAACGGGGCATAATGGGCACCCATACCCATTATGCCTCGCCCGTTCTGCCCCAAATCTCTTTTTAAAGACACATTGAAAAAATAATGTTACAAATGTAACCTTAATTAAAAAAACAAATTGATTTCTATAAACTATATTCACTTACCTTGATATCATAGATAGAGAAACCAATATTCACTTGAGCAGTTTTCCAAAAAATACACTTTAACTCACCTCAAAATAATATAAACTACCTATGTGTTAAAAATTATTTTAATCGAAACACAAAGCAACTGCCACTTTAATTTCAAAAAACGGTTTTCCCCCACTAGCGAGTGAAATATTTAAGCAGTTAGATTGTATTTCAAAGTTGCCACTATACTCGATATTTAAATACAAAGGGATCCCATTTTGCTCCGCGTGACCATTAGGCCCGCCTTCCCCTACTCCGCCCGAAGTTTTTGTGTTTTCTTTTGGGACAACCTGTTACCGGCGAGCATACCTCGGCCTCAGGTAAAAAGTACACCACAAAAGTCGTTGTGCAGTGCAATTTCGTGGGAAATTCTGCTTACATACAAAAAATTTTAACTAAACTTTTAACCTCAAATGTGTACTTTTTTAAGTGCTCTGTAAAGTGCGAAATTTTTTCATTATCAAAACATTTTTTCTCTTATCATTTACAGAATTTTGGAAAACATATTTTTGGCAGATAGCGATACACATGGATTTACAGAATTGTTAAATAGAGAATTTTAAATTTTACAGAATTTTGAAATTCAAAACTTTGGAAACCAAGTTTTGGCATATTTGCCATTTGAATTATGACCCCAACCCGCTTACCTTATCTCTGTGATTGTTTTGTTTTTGCTGCTAGCTGCGAAAATATTGGAGCGTAACTAGGGTAAGTAGATTTTATAAAATTATGCGTTTTTAATACTAAGTTGTTGTCAGAAAAACCTTTTAGATGACTGATAACAAAAAAGGTATAAAAAATATTTCTGGATTCCTGGCTGGAAATTGAAAAGTTTAAGACATGGCTATCCCCAGTCTCCAGTGGCAACCGGCGAATCAAATACACACTGCAATGCTTGTAACACCACTATTTATGTCTGTGGAAAAAGTGAGATCGAGAAGCATAGCAAAGGTTCTAAGCATGAACAAAATATTCAAGCATTTGTTTCTACATCTTCAATATCCATTTTTTCAAAAACAAAGGAGCGTGCATTAAAAAAGGAATATGCGTTAATGAAACTGGCAGCATTTAAAGGCAAACATATTACTGCGTTATACAGTCCCTGGCCAAATTATTAGACGCACTGTTAGGTTCTATGTACTTTGTTTTTTTACTTGTTTACGTTCACGTATCAATTGGTTAACACTGTAATGCAACACGTTAAAAATAAATACAAAATGGAATCATATACAAAATCTCCTAAATAAAAACACATTAAATATAAAAATATTGCATGTAAACTCGTGCAACACACAAAAATATTAAAAAAACATAGGGGCGGGCTACAGTCCGCTTGGGCGAACTGTTGGATACCCTATTCTTATTCCTATATCTCATAAGTGGGCGTGACAAAAGTTTAAAGGATTTTAACGAAAAAACTAAGCTTTTGTAAATAAAAACGCTCACTAGCTCAAACTTTGGTTTTTCAATAAAATTGTTTTATTTAATTGTGGGCGTGTCATAAGGCGGATTTAAAAAAAATTTAAGTATGAGCATAAAGGGCACCTAGAGAGTATATACTATAAATTTCAGCTCCCTAGCTCAAACTTTGGACTTTCAAAAATAAAAAAATAAAAATTGTGGGCGTGTCAGTGGGCGGATTTTGAAAATATTTACACATGAGCATAAAGGGCCCCTAGAGAGTATATATTAAAAATTTCAGCTCCCTAGCTCAAATTTTGGTTTTTCAAAAAAAATATTTTATTTAATTGTGGGCGTGTCAGTGGGCGGATTTTGAAAATTTTATGTCCCAAGCAGTTTTATGGGCCAAAGATCATATATAAAAAATTTCAGCTTTCTAGCTCAAAATTCAATTTTTCCCAAAATTTGTTTTATTTAATTGTGGGCGTGTCAGTGGGCGGATTTTGAAAATTTTATGTCCCAATCAGTTTTATGGGCCATAGATCATATATAAAAAATTTCAGCTCTCTAGCTCAAAATTCGATTTTTTCCAAAATTTAGTTTTTTTGAGTTTGTGGGCGTGTCTGTGGGCGGATTTCAAAAATTCTTAAACTTGATTATTTCGGGACCCTAGAGAGTATATGGTTAAAATTTCAGCTCTCTAGGTCCAGTTTAAAGGCCTAATTTTTGCCGACGGACGGACGGACGGACGGACATGGCTAGATCGACATTACTATCGATGCTGATCATAAATATAGCAACTTTTAGGGGTCTACGGGCAATATTAAGGTATGTTACAAACTATGCGTCAAAATTAATATACCCCTAGAATAGGGTATAAACAGTGCAAAAAATTTAATACGAATCTTAAATATAGATTTGACGTTTAAAAAAGTTTGTGAGTTTATGCAGTTATTTTCATATAATGATTTTGTTCCAAACCATGCGCTGCGGGTAATGCGGACCACCACGAAGAAGGCCAATATGGGCTAATGGTCGATATTACACTCAGAGAAAAATAGACTAATACTATGCAAAAACACGCTTAAATTAACCATATTTCAACTCATATTCATCGCTATCCGATCTGTGATTAAATCATGCACGTCGGCCTGAAACTAGTAATTCGCCGTTTTTACTTCAAGAATTCACATGGTTAATTTAAGCATTTTTTTAAGTAGCACCACGTTCTTAAATTGATAAAAAATGCTTATTATTAAAGCGCAGTATTACTGAATTAAGAACGCTGTGATTAATTTAAGTATATACATTGTTGCACTAATTAACTAGGCGCTCTTAAGTTGACTCTGATTCTGATTATTATTATGAATATTAACTATTGATTTTAGAATGCTTTTTCTCAGTTTAAGTCTAAACAATGTTAGATTGGTCAATCTGTAATTCTCAAGTTAGTAATTATATTCCTTATTACGCTTAGTGAGCATTATTGATTGAAGAAGCACGTTCTTAAAACTGACCTGTCATAAATGAACGTTCTATGAGAATGTTAAAAAAACGACAGTTAGTTTAATAAACAAATTTATTTTTTTAATTCATATACATTTTTTTTAACACAACAATTCATAAAAAAAATATACAAAACGCTGAAAAATGTAGTTTAAAAACAGAAACATATTTCATACATTTTTAAATACCCTATATAAAAGTCCATTATTTATTGGATATAAATGCATGGGCTTGTGCATGCTATTAAATTCATTGATATTTTTGAAACAAAAATTTTCGATGCAACTGCCGGCCTGAAATGAATGGAAATGCTTATCATATTTAATAATTTGTAATTCTTGACAAAGTATATATAGCTCTTCGTCCTCACCAAAAATAAAGCGTACAATTTTAAACAAGGAATACAAATCGTGATTTTTTATTTTTGCACGGATATTTTTATATTTGTCGTATAAACGACCGCGAGGGTTTTTCTTTTTTTTTCTCTTCTAGCGTAGTAATATTCCTATGAAAATAAATGTGCGCATTTTATTTACAATGAGTACATTTTCTAATTTTTCAAATATAATTTAACATAAAAACCAAATTTTTATTTTTTAAATTATTTACCTTGCATCACCAAACAAATTTCATTAAATTTTCATTATAATTTGCAAGCTTTTTAGTATTTTTAAAGTGCAAATTTCAATTTTGTTTTTTTTTTATATATAAATAATATTATTCAACAATATATTCAATGTATTTCCTTACCTCACAACCAGCCTCAGATGGAAAAATTCGAACCACCTGTTGCACCAAATCTTCAAAAGTCGAAAGATTCAATTGCAGCTTACTGCAAAATACTGTTTCCAAAATAATAGAAATGATATCATCTCTTTGGTTGTTTTTAAGATTTTGTTGTACTTTATAACATTCTAGCAGGCCTTTACCCTTTACGTTGTTTTGCAGCAAATTTAGTACATCCTTAGAAAGAGGAAATACTTTATAATAATCGAAATACATAGTAATAGGCAGTACTCAGTGAAATATATTTGTCAAAATATTTCATTCAATTTTATAAAGATTCAGTGATTACACTTTATTATTTCTTTTATGAGTCTTTAACGAATATATTTTACTTAGTTTCGCCGGCGATTCATAAAAATTGCTTTAGTTACTTTTGTATTTATAATATTAGTATGGACTACTATGGATTGTGTAAAAGTAGTCATTAGAAAAGACCAAGACTATCTTGAATTGCAAGATTTGCAAGAACTTACCAAACATCAACAGGAAGGGCTGCTTGACTGACACTGGCTGTTGGAACTACACTCCTGCTCTTTATCAGAATCTTTATCCTTTTTTATTCTACCAGGCACTCACCTTTGATGAATTTGAAATTGTTTCGTCGTCAATATTGTGCTAAAAAGGAGTAAAATTATTTCTTTATCTGCTTAGAAAAATGCAGGTACGAGTACTTACGATATTTTTCTTCCACAGAAAAAGCTTTTGCCGAAATTCAGCCCTTAATCCCACGTGTGGAATAACAAACAGGTCGTCTTTACATAGGTACTCGTAAATACGAAAAACTTCGGTATGTGATATTTCCAGCTAAAGTTATATATAATTGCATATGCAGCATACATGCATTTTTCTATGATACTTTGTGCGCTCTTGATTTCTGCCACTAATCCTTTGCGACAATCGAAATAGATGTATTAATCGAATACTCGTCGTAAGGCTAGACAACTTATAAAGGGTGATTTTTTTAAGGTTAGGATTTTCATGCATTAGTATTTGACAGATCACGCGGGATTTCAGACATGGTGTCAAAGAGAAAGATGCTCAGTATGCTTTGACATTTCATCATGAATAGACTTACTAACAAGCAACGCTTGAATTTTCAGTGAATGGGCCCTAGAAAAGTTGGCAGAAAATCTGCTTTTTTATCGACAAATTTTGTTCAGCGATGAGGCTCATTTCTGGTTGAATGGCTACGTAAATAAGCACAATTGCCGCATTTGGAGTGAAGAGCAACCAGAAGCCGTTCAAGAACTGCCCATGCATCCCAAAAATGCACTGTTTGGTGTGGTTTGTACGCTGGTGGAATCATTGGACCGTATTTTTTCAAAGATGCTGTTGGACGCAACGTTACGGTGAATGGCGATCGCTATCGTTCAATGCTAACAAACTTTTTGTTGCCAAAAATGGAAGAACTGAACTTGGTTGACATGTGGTTTCAACAAGATGGCGCTACATGCCACACAGCTCGCGATTCTATGGCCATTTTGAGGGAAAACTTCGGAGAACAATTCATCTCAAGGAATGGACCGGTAAGTTGGCCACCAAGATCATGCGATTTGATGCCTTTAGACTATTTTTTGTGGGGCTACGTCAAGTCTAAAGTCTACACAAATAAGCCAGCAACTATTCCAGCTTTGGAAGACAACATTTCCGAAGAAATTCGGGCTATTCCGGCCGAAATGCTCGAAAAAGTTACCCAAAATTGGACTTTCCGAATGGACCACCTAAGACGCAGCCGCGGTCAACATTTAAATGAAATTATCTTCAAAAAGTAAATGTCATGGACCAATCTAACGTTTCAAATACAGAATCGATGAGATTTTGCAAATTTTATGCGTTTTTTTTTAAAAAAAAGTTCTCAAGCTCTTAAAAAATCACCCTTTAGTAAGTCAAGGGTTGCAAATATATTTTTTTATGAAAATCGAGAGAGCACTGTATATACCAAAAAAGATCAGAAATTAACTTACACAGTAAATATTTATAGATATCTACAATATCTAACTCTTTTAGAAGATCTAAAAGTATTGCATTGTCTTCTTCATCATTTTCGTCACCACAATCTTCGAGAAACAGTAAATCACTGGACTCAGAGAAATCATTAATAGCCATTTTTATACAAGGACAAAGACCGACGCCACACGAATGCTACACAAGCAAAGGCAGAATGAGCTGTAGAGATCGAATGCAATTGAAGTACAACAATCAACACGTTTCATCCTTTATTTTTAAAATTGCATATTTGATTCAATTCAACACACTCTTAACTTACACTTAAACGGAGAAACTTTGATAATACACAATGTTATTTCTACCCCCTACATTCATAAGATAAGAACGTGGTTGTAATAAGGAGTAATCGAGTAAACGAAATTATATTTACTACGCATCTGCTGCTGCTCATACACGAGAATCATTAGAAAACTCGATCGCAGTAACTGTAATTTATGGGCAAGAAATAAATTCCTTGTATTGAGTGCACGTTTCCTTAATGTAACTCTTTAAGTCCTTACTCCAGAGTTATTTTTACTCTGCGCATTCTTAGACTGAGTTAGCATGAAAGAGTGTAGCAGTAATATTAACTCCGAAATCCTTAAATCGAATATGAAATACATGACGAAAAGTTGATCTGTTTGTTACACTATTATTCCTTACTCTAAACCTATACGTGCTTAGAGTTAGAATCACAGCGTTACTTTAACTTCGCACTTTTTTAAATTAAAAGGGTTTTGATTGAATTAAAGGAAATCAATATTAATGTAATCATTTTGTAATGTGTGTTTTCTTAAGTTAATCTAAAAAGTACTTAAATTCGGGTTGTGGATTTTCCCTCAGTGTATCCGCCATTGCAATATTAGGAGAATAATTCAAATTACTCTTTGAGTTCGCTTTATTGTTTGTGTTTTTTGTCGCGTTTGATCATGGATTCATGAAACAACCAAGGTAAGGACCTTTAATTGATCCCGTGGTACCTCTTCAATAAATATAAAAGAGCGATTAAAATTGTGTCAACCAATACTTGTTGCTATTCTTAAACCGCAAAAATAAACATAGGGACGGGCTACAGTCCGCTTGGGCGAACTGTTGGATACCCTATTCTTATTCCTATCCCTCATAAGTGGGCGTGACAAAAGTCTAAGTATGGTTGAATTGTTAAGAACGCTTTACATATTTTGTTATATAACATTAAAAGGATTTTATCAAAAAAAACGCTCCCTAGCTCAAACTTGGGTGTTTCAATAAAATTGTTTTATTTAATTGTGGGCGTGTCAGTGGCCGGATTTTCAGTGGAAAATTTTATCCCGAGCAGTTTTAGGAGTCATAGATCATATATAAAAAATTTCAGCTTTCTAGCTCAAAATTCGATTTTTTCCAAAATTTTGTTTTTTTTTTAGTTTGTTGGCGTGTTGTGGGCGGATTTCAAAAATTCGTAAACTTGATTATTTCGGGACCCTAGAGAGTATATGGTTAAAATTTCAGCTCTCTAGGTCCAGTTTAAAGGCCTAATTTTTGCCGACGGACGGACGGACGGACTGACATGGCTAGGTCGACATTACTATCGATGCTGATCATAAATGTAGTAACTTTTAGGGGTCTACGGGCAATATTAAGGTATGTTACAAACTATGCGTCAAAATTAATATATACCCCTAGAATAGGGTATAAACAATGTGCTGAAAGCTACTTTTTTACTGGTTATACAAAAAAAAAAACGTTGATCCTAAAACATTGTTAAAGACTAAGTTAGGTTATAGACCAGTCCATAACGTTTGGACCTACCAGAATGAATTTTAAAATAAACTTAGTGTTCCAACTGGCAGGCAAAAACGGAATTCGCTATCCGTACGTAGGGTTGACCAGTGCGACCTCAACGAAAATTGACAGATCCCTCGGTTCGGATAACTTCATTACTGAGGCCAATCAATTGCTGGTGTTGTTGGATTTGGATCCAGTCATTTTAGGCTTTCCTATTTATTTCGACACTTGCAGGCGTCCATTAGGTATTGATTATTGTTTCATCCTAAGGCAGTACGATATTTTATTTGGGGAACCTGCACTATTTACACACGCTGTGTGAATGCGTATTGATCCAAATAACCGTGTAGTTCTTCCTTGCCAAAAGTCATCGCAATAATATATGAAAATTGATTGAAATGGTTGGATGACTCTATGTCGGATAGGACCCAAATGGAGTTTTCGTTTTTTTTGGGAAATAGCAGGCGCGTACAAAGAATGTGGAGAACAGTCCTTTCCCTCTCCTTGTCCATGAAGCTCCTGAAGAAAACATTTGAATATCCGCCAATGCATGCTTCCGCATATTCAAATCAATAAAGTTTTGTCTCAATCTATGTATTTGTATAATCTTATCTTATTTGAGTCAGAATATTTGCTACTTGATGTTGCCGTGCCAGTGAGACTACGTTTTACCCGAAGTGTGGAGAATATTGGTGCCGCGTCGGCGCAAAGCAGCCAAATCAGTCAATTTCAGGCGGCGTTCTCAAGAATTGGGCCTCTCCCAGACCACATAATGGCGAATTTTGCGTAAGGATCTCTGCCTACACCCTTACAAGATTCAGCTTACTCAAGAACTAAGTCCACTTGATCATATGAAGCGACGTACGTTCTGGAATTATTGGGATCTGGACATGATTGAAGAAAATGAAGAATTTCATCGCAAAATCATCTTCAGCGATGAAGCGCATTTTTGTTTAAACGGCTTCGTCAATAGGCAAAATATGAGTTACTGGACAGGTGAGAACCCCCATGTAGGTAAGGTCGGGCATTATGGCGCAGCGGGCATTACGGCGCACCTCGCAAATATCGAACTTCCAAAACTCTAATTAAAATAAAAATAATGCAAAAACTTCAGTCTCTGACGAACACGTGCTCAGTCAACAAGGTAGCTCGATACGACGAGTTTCGTCTAACAAAAAAAATTACAGTCAACTCTTGATTATCCGGCATTCGATTAACCGGCAAACCTATTAACCGGGAAATTTATTTTCAAATATTTAGATATTTCCAAATTGATTATCCGGGATTCACTCTATCATCCGTGAGACATACTTTAAAAGAAACCCGGGCGATAAGCCATTTTAACTATGTATGTATGTATGTATATGTATTTTTTTTAAGTTTTAGTGTTCGTTGACTGAGAAAGTTATGTATTTTATTTCAAATAAGTGGAAACTCATTGTATGAAGTGCGTTTCTTCTCTTAAAATATGATTTTCGATTATCCGGGATTTTCAATTTTCCGGCATGAACTCGGTCCCGAGCACCCCGGTTAATCGAGAGTTGACTGTATACAAAAAAAAATTGCAGGTTGTTTGTGATTTTTATAATTTTGCTTTGTGCATCGAATCGTTTTTCTCGGTAAGTATACAACGCAGGTGTTCGGTGTGAAAAGTGGTATGCAGAATACAGTTTCAGTTGTGTTGTGTAACGGGAAATATTTGAAATGAGAAGAGAACTTTTTTTTTAATGTTTTGTGAATAAGTGATTTTTGTGTAATATGGCGCACTTACTGTGAGGGCATTATGGAGCACTCGCGCCATAATGCCCTTTGAAGTTTTCATGTAAATAATAGTTGCATACCTATGTCTCTTCGTCTCTTCCGGTTTTTGCGTTCTGTATTGCATAGTTATGATGCATATGATATAATTATCAATTGTAAAAATAGTATTTAAACTAAGTTATTTATAATATTTCAGAAATGCCAAATATCCGCAAAACAAATAAAGGTCTCCGGGGCAAATGGGGAGAAGCGGATTTAATTACTGCAATTAATAAGGTTAAGGAGAAACAACTTTCAATAAATGCTGCTGCCAAGCATTATAAAGTTCCAGCATCAACCATAAGAAGAAGGCTAAAAACTGGGGACTACAAGAAGCATGTCTTAGGTGCTACTACCAGCCTTAATGCAGAAAACGAGGGAAAAATTGTTCAACACGTTCTGAAATTGCAGGCGCATGGATTTTCTCCGAATAGAAGAGAGCTGTGCCGTTTGGCTTTTGAATTAGCAGAGAAGTACAATCCAAATAACAATTTCAATGAGAGTTCTGGAAAAGCTGGAAACGGATGGCTTCTGCTGTTCTTAAAACGCCATCCTGAGCTTTCTATACGCAAATCTGAAGGGGTTTCTATGTCGCGCGCAAATGGTATGTCAAAAGTAGATGTATCAAGGTATTTTCGGTTGTTGGAAGAAATTTTACAGCAAAATGATTTATTTGACAAACCTTGCAACATTTTCAACATGGACGAAACTGGTTGCCAATTAAATAACAAATCCGACTATGTCATTGCTGGAAAAGGGTCAAAAAATGTCGCTTCCGTGACGTCAGCCGAAAGGTTAGAAACGGTAACAGTAGTCGCCTGTTGCAATGCGGAGGGCAGTTTCCTTCCTGCAGCTTGTATTTTCAAAGGCAAAAGAAAGAAGGTGGAATGGGCACAGGGTATGCCACCTGGCTCCGTAGTTTATATGGGTGAAAGATCAGCTTATATAAACAAAGACATTTTCTTTTCATGGTTAAAAGAACATTTCATTCCAAGAAAGCCTAGGGGCAAGGTTCTTCTCATACTTGACGGCCACTCATCTCTCACCAACTTGGAAATGCTTCAACATGCCACACAAAAAGATATCATCCTAATTTTGCCTTCCACCTCATATAACTCAATTTCTGCAACCATTGCACCGATCGTTTTTCAAACCATTGTAGGCATACTTCTTTGAAGCCTGCAATTTGTTCATAAAAACCAATCCTGATAAAAAAATTAACAGACTTCAGTTTGGAAAGTTACTGACCAGTGCTTGGGTCAAAGCCGCCAATCCCAAAAACGGAACTTCGGGATTTAGTTCAGCAGGTATTTATCCTTTCAATCCAGAAATAATACCTGATTACGCATTCATTGACCAAAACGAGGAAGCTGTTCCAATGCCCTCTAGGAACTCCGTCTCACATTGAAGTTCCCACGACTGTAACTACAACGCAGGAAGCTCCTAGCGATATAACGCCTGGGAAAATGCTTAACATTATTTCCCCCATCCCATCTTGTTCAAGGCGGGTGATAAACAATCCAAGAAAACAAAAGGCAAGGGTATTAACTTCGTTGGGAAAAAAATTAACCCAAAAACAACTTAAGACTAAAATTGCAAGGCCAACAAAAAAGAAGATGAAGCGGCACTCTTCGACGTCATCCGACGAAGAAAATTTAGAGATCCTGCTAGCCGACGAGTCGGATGGGCCCGAAGATTTTGGGGAAAATATTTGCGCTTGATGTGGTGAAGACTACACCACTACAACTCTAAAAAGGACGAGTGGATGCAGTGTGTCCTTTGTGGACAGTGGTCCCACGACTCATGCACTGCTTTTAAAAACACTTGTGATGGATGTGGGCTTTTAAATATAAAATAAAAGATCCCGCCATATTGCCCTCAGCGGTGCGCCATATTGCCCGTAGGTAGTCAATGAACTCTAATTATTAATTTTATTTAATTTATTTGTGTTATATGTTTGCCTAGTTTAATAAAAAAAAAATACTGAATTATAAAATGATGTTCGTATTAAAGTTATTTCAGATTGACGTTAGGTGCGCCTTACCTTAGGAAACAGCACTTCATCCGCAAAAAACCCCGGTTTGTTGCGATTTTCATGCCGGTTGTGTCATTGGGCCATTTTTTGTCATCAATGAAAATGCCCGTCACGTTACGGAAAATAGTATTCGCTACAGAGACATGTTGGAATGTTATTTCTTTGAGCAATTACATGAATTGATATCAGTGATATGTGGTTCCAACAAGACGGTGCCACACGTCACACAGCGGGTGCAACAATCGAGTTATTGAAGTCTCAGTTCGGTGAACGTATTATCTCGAGAAACGGAACCGGATATTGGCCGCCGAGATCGTGTTATTTAACCGCCTCTAGACTTTTTTATGGGGCTACATTAAATCATTTGTCTATGCCAAGAAGTTCGCTACGTTAGAGGAGCTCAGAGCCAATATTTAACGAGAAGTAGCGGCCGTATCGATCGAAATGTGCGGCCGAGCCATCGAAAATTGCGTTTAACGTATCGACCGTGGTTGACATATGTTCGAAGTCGAATTGCATTCATAAAAGTTTTGATAGTAATTCAAGCCAACATTTTTTTTGAGATATCTCCAACTACATGGTTTGCATTTTCTTTAAGAAAGAAGCTGTCAAGTCCTTAATGAAAGACCCTTTAAATACCAAAAATGAATGTCTGTTCCATTTTCATTTTTATTTCAAATTTTTTTTAAAAATGGGCATAATTTAATTGGCGAGGGCATACTTTTCATGACATAAGTTGGCAGCTCTGCTATAAATCCTTCTTCACCTATACGTAATCAAGTGGTCCGTAGTGTATAGTAACACCGCGAACGGAAGTAGAAAATACAGTGTTGCCCCCGAATTCATTAAATAAACGCACACCTGCTACGTCAATGCACAACTTGTTTAGTAATCTCCCCCATTAATGTTGTTTCTCTTTCCACCCTACACTAAAATATGGACCACAGATATGTCAGGTGCGCATAATATTTTTCTTTTCAACTAAAAAAAAAGGAAATAGAGAAAAAACTTAAAAGGCAGAGCAGAACAAGAGGGACAACACAAGTATCTCATTCATTCTCGTGGGCGACACATAGAATCTCTCAGGAACGTGGCGCTTATAAGAGAAAAGTGGAATAACCTGCTGTTTTGATGAGAGTAGTTGAATTGAAGCTCCACCTACTTTGTAAAATGGTAGCTTGTGGTGGTGGGAAATTCCTGAAGAAAGCTTTTATGAGAGAGGAAATTTGCCACAAGTAGTGAAGTACCTATTTGAAATACAAAATACAGATACAGAGATGATTTGTGATTGAGATGAGTCTCGCTGCAAAGCAGAAGGAAAGCTCTTCGACGAATTGGAGGCATTTTTAAGACGCAGAATTAATGGGTGTGATGAGTGCCGTTTGCGATCGTGAGAGAAATACATACATTTGGTTTAAAAGTAGGTAGGTACCTAGGAAGGTTTTGGATTCCCATTTAAATAATTTAAACGCTCAATTTCAGTAATTCAATTGTTCAAACTGAATAGGATTTTATTCGAGCTTAACTGTAATACTTTTTTGTTGGTCCTTAATGGCCAGCTTAGCTTGTAATGATCAAGGGAACATTTTACTTTATTGCCTGCCTAATGATTCGTCTGTGGGGTTCGCCGGTTCGACCTCAATAAACATCGGGTGGGCTCTAATACACAAAAGATCCGGGTTTCGGAGAGACAATAGGTCCCTTAGTGAAGCTTGTTCCGAAAGCCTTCTTCTTCTTTCCCTTAAACGATGAAGTTATGATCTGGATTAAAGCCATGATAACCGTCTCTGTTTGCGTTCACTACATTCCTGCTGGTTCGACAGTGAGGTTCGCCGGTTTGACCTCAAAAAATAACGACATGCCTCCCGATTTCGCATCACTCCGTCACTGAGGCCAATCAAATCCTGGTGTTACTGCATTTGTGTGATCCAGAAGTTTTTAGGCCTGCCTCTCTTTCGCGATTGTATGGGAACGCTGACTGATATTGACTTTTTGACAGGGTTCATACGATCTCTCCTATGAACATGAGAGTCCTGAGCTGGTCACGCTCCATAGGTTCTTTGACATAAGGGCTTCCATTGGATTTCGAATCTTCTTTTTCGATCAATCTTTATTACTCCTGCTGTCATGCAAAGCATCCTCACCTCAGCTGGCCTTAATTTTCGCTCATACTTTTTGTACGCTATCCAATATTGTGAACCTATCTTTTAGCTTAGGGGGCATGTTTCGGTCACAGGATATGGCTGACTTCATCCTCCCTACGCTTACGTGATGGTTAACATCGTCATGAGAGCTTGTTTCACTATTGATCATAGACCTCAGATATTTTAACTTTTTTCTTTAAGTGTCTGGAATAGGTGGGAGAGGATCAGAGAACGGGCTGCACAAGTATTCTGATTTTTTCGGACTTATACGATACACATTACCCTCCAAAACTTCCAACCCTACATAAAGTGCCCGTAGCAGGGACGTTTGATCTTCGGTTATAATGGCTCCAAAACCACTGGATTTTCTGTTATGGGGTTTCTTGAAGAGTAAAGTTTATGCCAATACTCCTCAAACTGTTCAACACCTCAAAGACAACATCATCGAGCAAATATCACTGATTGGACCATAATTATGCGAAAAAGTGATTCAAAATTTTGGTAAAAGTTTGACAGTCTGCCGAGTTAGCAGGGGAGCTCACTTGGATGACATTCTTTTTCATTATTAATCGGAACAAATGAACATTAATTTCAAATAACAATCAATACAGATTTCACACAATTTATGTCTTTCATTTAAAATTTAAAATGATACCTCAAATTTGACCACCCTTTATTTAAAGAAAAAAATCCCAGCAATGCCCTTTATGATGGGGCTCAGTTGAATAGGATTGACAATTTCCTCATTAAGGTGAATCGAAGGCTTGTTTCAAGGGTGATGACCAGCGACAGCAGTCGGATCTTTGGGGCTTACTACCACAATCAAATGTAAACATAGCTTTATTCCGCCGGAGGTATTTATCCATATTGTTACAAAAAGGGGTGATACAGCCGTGGAATGGTATCCCAGTATTATACCACCCACGACCCACCGCTACTGCAGCGCGAGAGCTAAGTAGCTCATCTACGGCGGGGACGTCGCCAATGCTCATGACCTCCTTCGTTTTAGTACCGCAATAGGGAAATTCGGCGAATTTTGGCGCCTCGTTGGGGGAAATTGGGTCACAACGTATTAAAGTTAGTTTAAGTTAGCTATGGCATTTCTGAGAGAGGCCGAGCGCTCCAACTTGTGGTGGAGCTTCTCAGTATTACAGGTGTATGCAATACCAGAAAAATTTGTTTTTAATATTTTCAATTTATTGATTTTTTTTTCGTAATAATTTTGTATTAAAGTTAAATATTTTTGTCATTAAATTGCTCATTTTAATACAGGTTTTCTGAACTTTAACCTGAAATGATTAAAGTCTAATATTTTAGGTCTACAATCTAATCCTGTCTTTATTAAAACTCTATTTCAACCAACAACTATAGATGACTTAAACTGTAACACCAAGTCTAATTACATTTTAATACGTATTTATTACAATGCCTTTCATTTCAACACTTTTGTATTAGATTTTAATACAAGATTTTGGCCAAAGTGAATGTAATAAAAAGTTATATTTAAATTCAATATTTAGTATACTATAAATCAATACATTATGCAATAAGTTCCTATCTCTCGGCAATATTATGCACTGAAATATACAACAGTATTACAATTTAATACATCAGTATTAAATTTAAATATTGAATAAAATATTTTCAACCCTTTGATACTATAATGTTTTACACTTCAGTATTACTTTTTAACACCCCAGAATTACTTTTCAGCAATTCAGTATTACTTTTTAACCCTTCAGTATTAGATTTAAATATTTCGACTTAAACCCTTCAGTATTAGATTTAAATATTTCCGTATTACGTTTTAGCCGAAAGGATATTATTTTGTTGGTTAGTTTTCGTTGATTTGCCAGTCAGTTTGAATGCGTCTTGAGCAATGGAGTTCTTACTTGACAATTTGTATTGTATTGTATTGTATGTGCAGTGGGGTCATCAGTAGATGACAAGCACTTAGACCTATTGGTCCATTGTACTTCAGCATAGCTGCCCGCTCGCTGGTTATTGGCGATTAGTAAGATACAGTCAGTGGCGGATTTATGTTCGATGTCGCCCTAGGCCCCGTGAGATATGCCGCCCTTTTTGCTGTATGGAGAAAAAATTATTAACAATAAATATAAAATTTTTAAATATTTAAATTATTATGAATTCAAATTTATTAACTTCAATACAACATTTAATTTTTTTTTTTTTTTTTTTTTTTTTTTTTTTTTTTTTTTTTTTTTTTTTCTTGTATAAAAAGGAAATCCAAATCCCAGAGCACTCAGACTCGGTAACGTTCCATTGTACTACCAGGCAGAAATCCTCCTTTTGGTGTAGAGGCATGTGATTGGGTGGCGTATGTTGTTGTTCCCCATGGGGATTGAACCTGCACCGCACGGGTCACAAGCCAACACACTAACCTCTACACCGTCGCCACCCACAACATTTAATTAGTTAACATAGGTACAACTTTTCGTATAAAGTCTTAAATATAAATTATTAATTTGAATATAGCTTTTTTGAGTTCACATTTTCTTCTTTCTGGCTTTAGTTCGTGCGAAAACGTCAATTATATCATCGTAATCCAGTTATTGTACCAATTGAGCTTCAATAGATAATAATGCAAGGGCATTAAGTCGGTCTTGGGCTATACTTGCACGTAAATAATTTTTTACCCTTTTCAGAGTTGAAAAAGATCTTTCTCCAGAACAATTTGTTGCTGGGATGCTCAAAAAAAATCGTAGAGCAATATCTAAATTAGGGTAAACATCACAAAGATTTTGTGAATGCAATATATTGCATATATTTTTCGCAGAACTTACATTTTCAGAATTTCCCAATCAATCTTTAAGTTGATAATGAAAGTGAATACATTCATTTCCTAATGTTTCTTCTAAATCGTCAGGATACTTATTGACTAGTTTATTTGATTCATTTTTCAACTCATTCGTATCAATTTCAGATAGATTATCAAATAAATTGAACTGTGCATAAAGCTTATCATATAAATTTTTACGTTCAGCTAATTGTGTACTTAGAGTATCCAAAATAGGGTAGTAAATATTTGTACGAAAATTTTCTTCGCCAGAAATAGGTGCTCTTTCATTTACCCGTAACTCGTCTGGCTGAAGTTTTCTGATTTTTCTGCGGCGAGTACCATAGCGATAATAATCTTGAACTCCAGACAGCGCTTTAGCTTTTTCTTCATATTCTAAAAATTGTTTATGTCTCATATCCTGAAGAAAAGAGGCCAACGAACCGTAAAGTCGGACTACGGATGATAAATCAATTTGGGAACCCTGAAGTTTCTTACTAACAGCATTAAAACGATCTAAAATTACATTCCAAACTATGACTAGTATTACTGTTTCTAAATGCTGTAATTTCAGTTTTAATCCAATAGCTTCAGATCGTGTACTCGGTTTCTCGTCATTGCTTTCTCCAATAAAGTCCAATGCTTCAATTATTGCACACCACTCTTTTTCTAAAGCATAGCATGCATCATGTCGAGCAGACCATCGAGTTTGAGAAAGGCTTTTGAGTCTTAAATTTGTCTGTTGCGCCAGGACCTCCCAACGATGTGTAGATATCGTAAAAAAATTATACAGTTCTTGCAAAGTAGAAAAAAAAATCAACTGCTTCAGGTACAGATTCAGCTGCACAAATGCCTACTAAATTTAGCGAATGGGCAGCGCAAGGAACGTAATCTGCTAATGGATTGATTGTTTTCATTCGTGCTTGAACTCCTGAATATATCCCTGACATATTACTTGCATTGTCGTACGATTGACCACGACAGTTCATAATGTCCAAACCATTTTTTTTTAATGAGTTTAATACAGCATCTTCAATATCCTTTGCTTTATGACCAGTACTAGGTATAAATTCTAAAAATCTTTCAACGGGTTCACCATTTGCACGTACATATCTAATAATTATAGTTAGCTGGTCGACATGAGCAATATCAGGCGTAGAATCTACAATAATACCAAAGTACTTAGCGGATTGCACTTCAGTAGAAATGTGCTTTAATACTTGACTTTGAATCAGTAATATAATTTCTTCGTAGATTGTTTTTGATAAGTACGATATGTTGCCACTACCAGGATGCGCACACGACTTTAAATGTTGAGATAGAAATGGATCGAATTCAGCAACAAGTTCTACTGATGCTAAGAAGTTTCCATTACGGGGATCTCCAATTCTCTCTGAATGCCCTCGAAACGGCAGTCCTCTTATTGCAAGTGATTTAACGATTGCAATTATCCGATACAATATTTTTTTCCAGTACGAAATTTCTTCGTCGAGCTGTTTTAATAAATGTTGATCAACACGTCCTTGAGCTACCGCTCGAGCTTTTAAGTTACTAACATTAGTTTTATGAACGTCAGAGTTTTCGTGACCTTCAACGCGTGCTTTTGAGTTTTTCCAGTCTCGGAACCCTTCGCAGGTGAAAGCATTTGTTTCACCACATCTACTAAATAGTAAGCATGGAATACAAAATACGGATCCTTTAGTTTCTGAATACATCAACCACTCACGGCGTTGAATCTCTCCATTCTTCAAAGTTCGTTGAAATAAATTTTTCGAGCAATATCTTGTTTTATCACTATAAACATTTTTAGAATTTTTAAAATCAATAATATGAATATTATTTTGTGGTGCACCGTTTAAAATGATATATTCTTGAGTTTTTTCGTTTAAATTCCATAAGAAGGGATCACTACTGATTCCTAAAACATTACCTGCAATTGAACTGTCACCTAATAAATTAGTTGAAGGAGAACTTGACTGTATTTCTTCAGTATCTTTTGGTGAAGTAGGGCTTAACTGTCTTTCTTCGATATTTGGTGTTGAAATCTCGTCTATTTTCTGCTGAAGAAAAATACATTATTTTTAAACAACTGATAACTCTTTTTCTTATTCTCTTATTTTCTTAAGCCGGAACCACGCTTGAAAGGTAACGTGTGGTGTGTCCTGTCGCGTTCTGTGCACACTTGGATTGTGTGCTGTGGTTTTTATTTAAATGAATTCTGATTTCTAGATCTTTCACATACCCAATTTCAGATAGTATATTTGTCTCGTTTTATTGCTCCATAGATCGTTGTGGTGTGGCGCAGTCGTAATAGGAGCGATATCGACTCAACGCGCCACACTGCACCACACGACAAAAACATGTTTCTACGGATATGAAATTCATTGGAGTGATAGCAACAAACCACACGTTACAAATGTGATTCCGCCCTTAGATTAAGAACAACGTTACATTCAATTTAAAAAAAATGTTGATAATTATAGTAAAATACTTACAGTAGATGAACATAATGGCTGTTGATCATTATTAGAAGTTTTTGACGAACTTGTTAAAAAATTAGATATTTTTGGGATTTTCTTTAGTAAATTACATTTTTTCGTAGATTCTTCTGCCTTTCTTTTACCATATTCAGCACCACTGAGTTTATTTCGATATGCACTCATATTTGATTATAAATTTATATCAGAATTGCGACAATTTTACTTGTAAATTTGAATTTGTTTTAAACTGATGAACAAAAATTTTGCATTCCGCAATCACTTCACTGAAAAAAACTGAGAAATTCACTGCCGATTTTTTAGTGTATTATTTTCAACGGCCAATAATATTGATCTAAAAAAAATTGTATTGCACCGGCAAATTAAAGGGTAAAGTCGGAATTACCTATATTCAAAATTTTTCATAGATATAAAGGTAAATTAATCCACAAAAATTATCAATTTCAAATTACAGTCAAACTTGGACAACCTTATTTTTAAATAACTCGAACAAAATTATGTGGCAACAACGTTTAGAGTTCAAATCCCATACATTTTTTTCCCTGATAACTCGAATAAAGAAATCGCATATGCATCAAGCAAGTCGAACTTTTTTAGGGGAATTCCCATTTAGTGAGAAGAAATAACAGCATCACGTATGCATTTTAAATTCGAATTTTTGAAGCGAATTTTCATTTGAAAAGAAAACGAGATACTTACCTACATACACACAAAAATAATTATGTAGGTTTAAGAAATTTGACTTTTTTATTACCGACATGTTTCGTTGCTGGTTGGAAGTTGTAAGTACATACATATATGTACATACAGGCAATAATTTTATGTATGTTGTAAATACTTATGTACTACATTAATGTAAAATGTGTTAGACTTAATAAAAGCACAAAATGTGTGTGCATATGTATTTCAGATACATATTGAATTGTTTCATTATTTTAATTTTGAGGAACAATTTGGATAAATCGAAGTCTTAATAAGTCGAGCTTTTATTGTGGATAATAGTAGTTTGAGTTATCGAATTTTGACTGTATTCTAACATTTTACGGTTCTTGATTTTCAGGGTTATCAAAATTTTGCCGCCCCTAAAATCATGCCGCCCCAGGCCCGGGCCTTACGGGCCTAGGCGTAAATCCAGCACTGGATACAGTGAGGGAGAACCTTCCAGTAGCCTTGGCAAAGCGTTGAATATTAGCAAGTTCAATGTCCCCCATCTCATCTTCGTTGACGAATTGTTTGCCTATAGTGGTGAGCCTGGTTCTGGCGAAAGCCGGACATTCACAGATGAAGTGAGATACCGTTTCATCCGCCTCCAGGCAGCACTCACATAGGCCCGAGCTCCTAATGTGGATGGTTTTGAGGTGCTCGTTAAGAGGACTGAAACCGGTGACGAGACCAATCAAGGGTCTCAAGTCTTTCCTGTTTAGTCGAAGCAAAAACTTAGCTCTGCTGATTTTCGGACCGTCCACTAGCTTCTTCGAATACCTGCATGAGACCAGGTCATGCCAGTATTCGGAATGTTGTTGGCGTAGAGCCGAATCCATTTCACGTTTGTGGACGGATGAGCAGCATCCTATAGATGGTTGTGGGCCAATGAAGGCTGTTGAAGAGCCCTTCCTGGCTAGAGCATCCGCTCTTTCATTTCCATCGATACCTGTGTGCCCAGGAACCCAGGCAAGTGATACCGAGTTACATCTACCCAGACGGTTAAGCTTAACCATGGTTTCCTCAACTATTTTTGACTTGAGAGAACCAGCCGAACAGGCTTTGTTAGCGGCTTGGCTATCTGAGCAGATGTATAAGGTTTTACCCTTAATCCTTCTCCTTAACAGGATATTTGCGGCAGTAGCAATCGCAAAGATTTCTGCCTGAAAAACAGTTGTTTGTCTGCCCAAGGCTGCAGATAGATTTATCCGACAGTCTCCAGAGTAGACCCCGGCTCCGGAGATACCGTCAATGAGTGAGCCATCGGTATAGACGATGACATCAGCCGGCTTAAAGCCATTCCACCCCTCACTGTTCCATTCCTGCCGTTCAGGAAGGATGACCTGAAAACGGCGCTCAAAGACTTGCTTCATGCACACAGTGTCAAGTGCTCCTCCCCGATGGCCAGGTAGGCTGTCATAGAGAGCTCTGTACCTAGCACCTCTGGCCCCATCGCCGAGATTGACCTGCCGTCCAAGTACTACACACATACGGTATAGTGATTTTCTGGCCTCACTCTCAGCAAGGAACTGCAAGGAAGGTACGAGTAAACAGAGCAACACTTCCATAGCAGCAGTGGGAGTTCCTCTCATCGCACCTGTAATGCATAAGCACGCAAGGTGCTGTAGCTTCGACAGTTGACGTTTGAGGATGTGAGCTCTAGCCCACCATACAATCGCACCATACATAAGGTATGGCCTAACGATGCACGTGTAAATCCAGTGAACCAGCCTGGGACTAAGTCCCCAGGTTCTGCTGAACATCCTACGGCACTGCCAGAGAATGTTAGTTGCCTTCGAAATCCTAGCAACCAAATGTTTAGAAAAATTAAGCTTTGGATCTAACACAATACCCAGATACTTATCCTTACTTGATAGCTTTAGTTGAGTGCCCTGGAAGTAAGGCCACCTCACTTGAGGTATTGCCCTTCTACTCGTGAACAGCATCATCTCAGTCTTCGCGGGGTTGACTGACAGAGCTTGCTCGCGGCACCAACTCCCAACACTATTGAGCGCTGTTTCCATCCGCTCACAAAGAGTTGGTAAAAACCTGCCGCTGACAATAATGCACACATCATCAGCGTACCCAATAACAGGGTGACCTTCCCCATCAAGTCTTCTCAACAAGGAGTCGACCAACAGGTTCCACAATGTAGTGGAAAGTACACCGCCCTGCGCAAAGCCTTTAACAGCGCGCACAGTTCTGACGCAGCCGCCAACAGCAGCTGTAACTTCTCTGCTCCTAAGCATTTCCAGGATCCATTCCACTGTTGTAGAATTGACGCCCTTCAGTGTTAAGGCAGACTCAATTCTGCAAAAGGTGGGATTGTCAAAGGCACCCTCAATATCCATGAAGACAGCAAGAGCATAGTTCTTGCGGTCGAGCGCCCTACGCACTCTGGCCGTCAGATTCGTTAATGCCGTCTCAGTGGACTTGCCTTTTTGATAGGCGTGTTGGCTATCATGAATACCCAGCGAAGCTGGAATGCTCTTAAGCCGTACGTCAATCAGTTTTTCAAGGCCCTTTAACAGAAATGATGAAAGGCTAATAGTCCTGAAGCTTTTGGGAAGATCATAGGCGGCCTTTCCCGGTTTGGGAATGAAACTTGACAATTTAGTCGGAGTATTTTTAAAGGTGAAAAATGCTGAAAAAACACTATAAAATTTGAAAAAGTGAAAAAACAAACTGACCATATTGAAGAACCAATAACTAACGGGGATATATTTTTATCAAGTAAGTAACTACAAAGTTTTTTTCGAGAGATATTAACTTTTAGTGTCAACGTTTTCTTATTTTAATACGTATTTGCCGATGCGATTTCTTGTTTATATTTAGTTTTGGAAGGCGAAGAAGTTAAAGGTGGATTCGGTTTAAAAGATCGGGACGGTGTGGATATTCCGGTTGATTGTCTCACCAATATAGTGAGACAATACTCAAGCTGTGCCTGCTTTTGTATTACGATTGATGCGGTTCTCGAAAACCCTGTTGATCTTATCGGCGAAAATCTACAAAAGCAAGATGCAGCTATCGGAAGTAGTCTTCTGATAAACAAAGAAGTAAGAAACTTGTTTCATAATAAATATAATATAGGTAAGGTATACAAAAGTATTTTCTTCTTTAAAAGGGTCTAGAAGCATTCATTAAAGCCAGCCCAGCGGCGTATATTTTAGAGGTATACTCCCACACAAATACTCTGAAGGATTGTTAAATGGATTAAAATGATGGGTCCTCTTATTAATATGTCTGCATGTAGGTACGAAGCAAAACATCGTTATTTCACAAAGCTAAATAGCAATATTAATAATTATATTAACATTTGTAAGACATTAGCATTACGCCATCAGCAACATATATTTCAAAATTGGACTAATAAAGAATTTTCAGAAACAGCAAAGTTTGGGAAATTAAAATTATTTGACTTCTTCGAAATAAATAACTTAGCAATTACTTCAAAAACGATATTAGATAGTCTTCAAACAAAAGAATTTTTCGTCACTGATTATGTTGAATTTGCTAATGGGTTCCACTACAAAATGAATTGTTTCCTTTACCTTGAAGTAAAAAATTATATAAAAATTGAAAACAATTTATTTTAAAATTGAAAATAATGCTTTAGCATAAAATCCCAATATTGTTGTATTTATTATTATAATTATTATAAATAACGATTATATTGCCCTTCTGCAGAGTCATAATAGCCGCGTTTTATTATCCCAATGATCTTGATACGGATCCGATCTGATAATAAAACGATCTGGATCATCAGTGGCAAGTTGCGGCAACAGTTGTTTTTAACACATAACAGACGATACCTGGTATTTCAAGTTTCGATTGGCACTTAGCCATATTGCAAATATAGGCTACAATGTGACGTCACAAGATGATCGCTTGTTGTGTCGGGGGTGTTGCCATTTGAATACAAATCAACATACATTTTGCACTCAATATTTTTTTTTCAGAAACTATGTTCAAATGTTATGTTCAATATGCAACATATTAACAGTATTGTACTGCTAATATTTCCATTAATTTTTGTGTATTATATTACGAAGCAAAACGTCTCAAAAGTCGCAGTGGTAAATTATTTGAATATGAAAATATGCTAATTGATTTTTTGTGTTATTAATAGTGTTTCATATTTTGGTCTGGCAATATTATTGTGTTCCTATAATTTCCTATAATTTAAATAAGCAACGCCACGAAAAAACAGGTAGTGAGTTTTGTAATTACATTTTGGATCACGATTAATGATCCCGATAAATAGCAAGATCCTGTGTTGTTTTTGTTTTAGGTATTAAATTGATCCAGATCCAGATCCGCATGGATAATAAAACACAGCTAATAGCATCGACGACATACGTAGGAGAAAATTTACCAGTGGGCGAAATGAACAGTTGCCGAAGTCCAGAGACGAAGGTGCGGGTCGGAGAAGAGAACAGTTTTCGATGGACAGAGATGATGGTGCTGGGGATGCGAGTGGTATGAGTAGCAGTGGAAATAAAAACAGTAATTTCATAAAACAGTATAACGAAAATCTGAAGTGTAAGAAATGTAATAAAAAACATAGGGACGGGCTACAGTCCGCTTGGGCGAACTGTTGGATACCCTATTCTTATTCCTATCCCTCATAAGTGGGCGTGACAAAAGTCTAAGTATGGTTAAATTGTTAAGAACGCTCTACATATTTTGTTATATAACATTTAAAGGATTTTATCAAAAAATACGCTCCCTAACTCAAACTTGGGTGTTTCAATAAAATTGTTTTATTTAATTGTGGGCGTGTCAGTAGGCGGATTTAAAAAAAAAATTAACACATGAGCATAAAGGGCCCCTAGAGAGTATATATTATAAATTTCAGCTCCCTAGCTCAAACTTTGGATTTTCAAAAAAATTGTTTTATTTATTTGTGGGCGTGTCAGTGGGCGGATTTTGAAAATATTTATACATGAGCTTAAAGGGCCCCCAGAGAGTATATATTAAAAATTTCAGCTCCCTAGCTCAAATTTTGGTTTTTCAATAAAATTGTTTTATTTTTTTGTGGGCGTGGCAGTGGGCGGATTTTGAAAATTTTATATCCCGAGCAGTTTTAGGAGTCATAGATCATATATAAAAAATTTCAGCTTCCTAGCTCAAAATTCGATTTTTTCCAAAATTTTGTTTTTTTGAGTTTGTGGGCGTGTCTGTGGGCGGATTTCAAAAATTCGTAAACTTGATTATTTCGGGACCCTAGAGAGTATATGGTTAAAATTTCAGCTCTCTAGGTCCAGTTTAAAGGCCTAATTTTTGCCGACGGACGGACGGACGGACATGGCTAGATCGACATTACTATCGATGCTGATCATAAATATAGTAACTTTTAGGGGTCTACGGGCAATATTAAGGTATGTTACAAACTATGCGTCAAAATTAATATACCCCTAGAATAGGGTATAAACATAGATATGGTTATTGTCCAGCGTATAACAAAAAATGTTTGGCTTGTAACAAACGCGGTCATTTTCAATCGGTTTGCGCGAAATAATTGAGCAAGATGAAAGTGATTACTCAGATTATTACCTTGAACAAATTGATACAGTTAGAGAAATCAATAGCACAGAATCGATATGGATGGAGACGTTGAAGGTTGGTAATGGTTTCATTGATTTTAAATTAGATAGCGGAGCAGATGTTAATGTGCTGCCGTTAAGTTTATTTAATAAATTAAACATTAATTTGAAGCCTTCTAAGACCAACCTGGAAGCATATGGTGGGTTCGCGCTTGAGACGGTGGGTGAAATTATTATACCTACAACCTACAAAGGGAAATGTTTGAGCACTAGATTTGTAGTGGCCAATGTAAATTCGAAACCCATTCTGGGTCTTATGTCATGCATTGAATTTAATTTGATTAATAGAGTTAATGCACTTGCGCTGACCAGGTCAGACAGTCAAAAGGATAACCTAATAAAGCGAAATCTAGACGTTTTTAGTGGCATAGGTCGGTTTCCTGATAAATGTTCGATTGAGGTTAAGGCAGGAACAATTCCATGCCACCGCCCTACTCGACGGATTCCAATCAGTCTTAGGGGTAGATTAGAAGAGACATTAAAAGCTATGGAAAGAAAACAAATTATAACGAAAATAGACTCCCCCACAGAGTGGTCACATAACCTTGTTGTGGTGGAGAAACCCAATGGGACTTTACGGATCTGTCTAGATCCTAAAGAGTTAAATTAAAATATAAAACACGAACACTTTCTCATCCCCAAAATTGAAGATTTTTGTTTTGTTATGAGGGATATGAAACATTTTTCAGTCCTTGATTTAAAAGAAGGATTCTGGCAGGTAGAACTAGATGACAAATCGAAAAATCTTACAGTATTTAGTACTCCATTTGGTAGCTACCGTTTTAATGTGTTGCCTTTCGGTGTTAACATAGCACCTGAAAAATTTCAAAAAATTTATGAAAAATATTTTTGATGTCTGCCAGGATGTTTTGTATACATCGACGATATTTTAGTGGGCGGTCAAACAGAAAAGGAACACGATGAAAATTTAGAAAGAGTTTTGCGGCGAGCTAGAGAAATAAATGTTAAATTTAACCCTCACAAACCTCAATATAAAGTAGAGCAGGTGAAGTATTTGGGGCACATTTACTCTAAGGATGGGCTAGCACCTGATCCAGAAAGAATAAAAGCTATTCAAGGAATTAAAGATCCTGAGAATAAAAAAGATTTGCAAACAATTTTCGAGACTTTGAATTTTTAAAGATCTTTTGTGCCTAATTTTGCGGAAATTAATGCACCTCTTAGAGAATTGCTACGAAAAAATGTAGAGTTTGTCTGGACGGAGAGAAATTCGCGGGTTCTAAATGAAATTAAAGATAAATTAGCAAGGGCAACCTCCTTGCATAGTTTTTCTCCCGACATCCCCATAGTCCTTCAAACAGATGCATCAAAAAACGGTCTAGGATGTTGCTTGTTTCAAAATAAACAACCTATATGTTTTGCATCGAAGAGCTTATCAGCTACAGAAATTAACTACGCACAAATAGAAAAAGAGTTTTTAGGCATAGTATATATGCGTGTGAAAAATTGCATGCGTATATTTACGGTAGAAAAGTTACTGTACATACTGATCACAAGCCCTTAGTATCCATTATGAGAAAAGAGCTTAGTCAAATTCATTCAACAAGACTTCAGAGAATGAAAATTAAGCTTCTCAAATATGATTTGAATATTCAGTATGTACCAGGCAAATCACTTCACGTAGCAGACCTACTATCGCGAAACTTTTTAGAGGATAACACTATAAATATGGATAGTTCATTCAGAGATGTAGTGCACTCTGTTAGCTTGAGCGATTCTAAGAAGGAACTATTTAAAAAAGCTATTCAAAATGACAAAATAGCACAGTCTATCATACATAACTTTAAATATTCAATTCAATTCAATTCAATTCAATTCAATTCAATTTTTATTTAAGTGAAAGTACATAGTACAAATAAGACTTAAGTCTTTTATAGTACATAAAGTTAAAGGATATTTAAAGTAAAAATTAATAGTATATAAAACAAAATGATTATAATAACTACAAATATAGATAATAAAGAAATAAATAAAAATAAAAAATTTGAGTTAAAAGGCATATATTAACAATGCAAGACTAAAAGGGGGAAAAGATAAAAGAAGAGAAGAAGAAGAAGAAAAGTAGAAAGTTGAAATTAAAGAAAAAAGTAAGGGGAATACAAGCAAAGATTGCTATGGTAAAGCAAAGTGTCTTAAAACTGCATTTTTAAAATTAGTGACACTAATAGTTTTTTGTACCGCTGTGGGTAGGGAGTTCCAGATTCTGGTGACATGTATGAAGAAGAGGCGCGAAGAGTTCAAATAAGTAAAACTGGGAATGATAAGATTTAGAGTTCTGGAGGATTGGGGAAATTGCAATTTTTCGAACAGATACACAGGAGATTTGTTTATTATGATTTTATGCATAAAAAGGCAGCACCTTAGGTCGAGAAATTGCTGAAATGTACAACCAAGTACCAGTTTGTGATATTGTGAAATATGTTCATATCGATTCACCCCATACACATACCTAATCATGTCATTGAACGCAACTAGTAATTTATGCTGAGAGTGTGAGTCAAGCTTGCAGTAAACAGCAGTAGCGCAGTCAATTATAGGCATAAACAGAGTCTTAACAAGCCTTAGCTTTGTAGCTGCTGGAGTAAAGGTGGAGGATAGCCAAAGTTTACGCAGCCCAGCGTAGATTCGTCCAATAACATAATTTATGTGATCGGTTGCTGATAATGAGCGATTAAGTTTAAAACCAAGATTGGACACAACATTCACAAATTTAAGCTGCATGTCATTTAAAAAAAACAGGGGGTAGTTCATCGGTGTTAAAAAACTTCTTCGAAATTAAGATCAATTGGGATTTCGCTGGATTTAAACTGAGCCCATTACAAATGGACCAGTTGTATATATTTCTCAAATCTTCGTTAACTCTGGTAACAAGATCCTCGATGAGTCCAATTGGTCGAGATAAATAAATCTGTGCATCATCAGCATAAAGATGAATAGAAGCGCTGGAGCATACTTTGGGAAGGTCATTAATAAAGAGGCAAAATAATATTGGTCCTAAAATCGATCCTTGCGGTACTCCTGCAGCAAGGGCACCAGGTTGGGAAGATTTTCCATCATGAACGACTCTTTGATAGCGATTTCTCAAATAATTGCTTATTAGACGCACCGATCTTTCGCTGAAACCAAAATACAACCTGAGTTTCTGGCAAAGTACATTATGATCCACTCTATCAAAGGCCCTGGAGAAGTCAAGCAAGCAAAGTACAGTTAAGTAATCCTTATCAAATTCAACTCTTATGTCTTCGAGAATTTTGATCATAGCTGAAGAACAGCTGTGATGTTCTCGAAAGCCAGACTGTATCGAGGATAACAAACAATGTTGATTAATGTAATTTGAGAGTTGCTTTGCAAGAATTTTCTCCAAGACTTTTGACAAACAAGGTAAAATACTGATTGGTCGAAAATCGGTTGCCGATAAGGGCAGGGTTTTTTTTGGGACAGCAATGACTTTGGCTAGCTTCCAAGAATCAGGAAAAGTTGATGATATGGTTGGCCAAAATCAAAACATGCTCTATCACATGAACTAAAATTTTATTGGAATATAAAAGATCATTTATATTTTGAAGATGGATTGCTTTTTTATGATGATCGCATCTTTGTTCCACAAAATTTAGTTCAAGAAATGCTCAACATTTTGCATGAGTCACACATGGGTATAAGCAAGACTAAAGCTAGGGCTAAAAGCATTCTTTATTGGCCCATGATGAATCGAGACATAGAAAACGTAGTTTTTAAATGTCGAGTTTGTGAAAAGTTCAGAGCAAGCAATAGGCACCATAATTTAATTCCGCAACCCATTCCAACTCATCCTTTTCAAAAAATTGGTTGTGATTTACTTGACTTTGGAGGTCGATCATATTTGATATTAGTAGATTATTTATCTAAATGGTTGGAAATTAAAGCTATGCCAAAGAAAACCGCAGGCAGCGTTATTAACGCACTTAAAAACATTTTTAGTACTCATGGAATTCCTGAAATTGTGATTTCAGATAACCAACCTTTCAACTCATATGCGTTGAAAAGCTTTGCTAAAAGTTGGAATTTTAGTTTTAGTTACTCAAGCCCTCGTTACGCACGCTCAAATGGACTAGCTGAAAAAGGAGTTCATATTGCAAAGCAAATACTTCGAAAAGCAAGCGAACAGGGTACAGATGTTAACACAGCTCTGTTAGAATATAGGTCAACTCCTCTTTCGACGTTAGGTTACTCACCTTCGGAAATTTTAATGAGCAGAAATCTACGAACGAAACTCCCTATAAACGTGGAAGCTTTACAGCCTAAAATAATGCCAAACATCTATCAAAAGTCTCAGGAGCATCAAGAAACATAGGGACGGGCTACAGTCCGCTTGGGCGAACTGTTGGATACCCTATTCTTATTCCTATCCCTCATAAGTGGGCGTGACAAAAGTCTAAGTATGGTTAAATTGTTAAGAACGCTCTACATATTTTGTTATATAACATTTAAAGGATTTTATCAAAAAAAAAACGCTCCCTAGCTCAAACTTGGGTGTTTCAATAAAATTGTTTTATTTAATTGTGGGCGTGTCAGTAGGCGGATTTAAAAAAAAAATAACACATGAGCATAAAGGGCCCCTAGAGAGTATATATTATAAATTTCAGCTCCCTAGCTCAAACTTTGGATTTTCAAAAAAATTGTTTTATTTATTTGTGGGCGTGTCAGTGGGCGGATTTTGAAAATATTTATACATGAGCTTAAAGGGCCCCCAGAGAGTATATATTAAAAATTTCAGCTCCCTAGCTCAAATTTTGGTTTTTCAATAAAATTGTTTTATTTTTTTGTGGGCGTGGCAGTGGGCGGATTTTGAAAATTTTATATCCCGAGCAGTTTTAGGAGTCATAGATCATATATAAAAAAATTCAGCTTCCTAGCTCAAAATTCGATTTTTTCCAAAATTTTGTTTTTTTGAGTTTGTGGGCGTGTCTGTGGGCGGATTTCAAAAATTCGTAAACTTGATTATTTCGGGACCCTAGAGAGTATATGGTTAAAATTTCAGCTCTCTAGGTCCAGTTTAAAAGCCTAATTTTTGCCGACGGACGGACGGACGGACGGACGGACGGACGGACGGACGGACGGACGGACGGACGGACGGACGGACGGACGGACGGACGGACAGACGGACGGACGGACGGACGGACATGGCTAGATCGGCATTACTATCGATGCTGATCATAAATATAGTAACTTTTAGGGGTCTACGAGCAATATTAAGGTATGTTACAAACTATGCGTCAAAATTAATATACCCCTAGAATAGGGTATAAAAATATACTCAAGCTCATAATTTGGGAAGAAAGAGAAGTGAGGTTAACTTTAATAAAGATGAAAATGTAGTCTTCAAAAATGGGAATTCTTGGGAAGCAGCAAAAATAGTGGACAAACATTGCTCCCCGCGGTCATATATAATACAAAATGAAAACGGAAGAAAAATCCGAAGAAACACGGAGCATTTAAGAAGGTCATTCAACCCTCCTTTAATTCATGATCGAACATCTACTCCCATTGCTGCAGATCGATCAGATAGGGTTTCAAATGAAAATAATACAAATTTCCAACACACAACTAAAACACCAGAAGCCAATGAAAGCACAAAATCAAACAATGCGACTTCAACATATCGATCGGGCTATGTAACGCGCTACGGGAGAGAAATAAAAAAGCCAAATATTTTCGGTTCAAGCATTTAGTTTTAAAGCCATTTTCAAAAAGGGAGATGTTGTATTTATTATATAAATAAATATTATGTTGCCCTTCTGGCAACTCCTTAAACAATTGATTGTAGCCAAATGTAAAACTATATATAGAGGTGTGAGAAAAAATAAAAGGAGAACAAAAACCCAACTTTGTCTTTGATCGACGTATATAACGAATATAAACATGAAAGTTTTATTAGTCAAGTTAATATGTTGAATGTCATTTAAAAAAATTACTATAATTTGTTTTTTTAAATATGATGATCTTGTTTTCAAAAAACCGTTTGAGCATTATGAATTAAAGCACAAAATGTTCATATTAAAGCCATACTTTTGTCAATAATATATTGTTTCGTTGAACATTAAAAAATTTAAAGTTTAAGTTTAAAATTGTTTTGAGTTACTTGTTTAAGTATTTATTTTTAATACAATGTACTACCATACATATTTGAAAAAGAACCGTACCATGTTTTACTTTGGAAAATCTACCTTTTAAATAGATAAAGGCATCATGAAAGGATATAAATTCAGTACTATGTTGGTATCTAAGTTATTTTGCCTTAACATAACAAAACATTTCGAATATAAATAGATGGAATTATTTGATTCAAAATAATATTGTTTTGAATTAATATAAACCTATCACCTCATTATCTTTTTATACTCAAATTTAATAAAACTTTGTATTCAAATCTATCACTGTGTATTTAATATTACATTTTAATACTTAAAACTAATCCAATTTAGTGTTTAAATGTAATATACTTTGTATTATATTATAATCTTTTAATACTCGAAGCGAATCCAATTCGGTGTTAAAATGTAATACAATTTGTATTATATAATAACCCCTGTTTACTTAAAAATTATACAATTTTGTATTAAAACATAGTATTTTTGGAGTTAAATTAAATATCATCTTCATTCAAATCAAATCTTCATTAGTATTAAAATATAATATTTTTGTATTCTATTTTTATATTTTTTGGGTTTATTACAAGTCAAAGAAATATTGAATTTAAAGTGAAAACATTAGAATTCAATACCTAACATGGGTTTGGTTTCAATACTTTAGGGGTAGAAAACAATCTTAAACTAGGTTAAAATGTAATATAATGGATATATTTTTTAATAGCTGATATTATTTAATTTCAATAAATCTTTTATTTATTTTTCAAATTTAATATATTCAATATATTAAATTTCAATATTTTTCCAGCGTTGTCATATATAGGTACAACCCTAAAAATATTAAATTTAACGCCAGGATTTTTAACCGTGTAGGCAACGAGAAAGCGGATGAATTAGCAGGACAAGGTTCGGCAGGTGTGTCCTGATCCCTCTGTACTCATCCCGCCTCGCACACTCAGACTTGAAGCAGGGAGAAGGGCAATAAGAGAGGCGAACCTTTGATGGACGGCACTAGATACTTGCCACACCAAAAGAATGCTATAGCCAACCTTCAATGAAGCCAGAACCGAGAGTCTCATGAAAAAGGATAAGAAATCACTATCCGCCCGCGTACGTATATTAACGGGGCACAATACTTTGCGGTACCACATGAAAAAATTGCGCTTGACGGAAGAAAAACTCTGTAGAGACTGTGGCGACGAGGAAGCTCTTGAGAATACAACCCACTTTCTATGTCAGTGCCCGAGTCTCCAACACATCAGGTACAGATTCCTGGGAAGACATTTCTTCCTTGACCTAGACGAGCTCTACAGCACACCGATAGACAGGACAATGAACTTCCCCATATCCACAGGATGGTTTGTATCGAACAACTCATCGAGTAATTAATCTCAGTTTTTGTAGACAGGGTTAAAAAATGAGTAAGCGACAACCCTCCACCACCGATTGGCATCACAATGGGTCAGTAGTGACCAGCCCACCTACCTAACCTAACCTAGGTGACCTGCGGTATTCGGCTTCAGACGGATCCCGCCGACGCGTGTATACGTTGAGTCGTCTCTGCCGTTTAACAGATCGCCATTTATTCGATTTCTTTACTCTCATGCCGGCGATGAATACAAATTCGGCTTTATTGCCTTTTCGTTTTGTTAGTTTTTTTCTTTTTCGAACGTAGAGTAAAATAAAAAGGTATATAGTTTGATCCGCGGTTTATTTAATTAAATATCTATGCAACCAATTGCTATTTCCCCGGCTACTCTGTGGGAAGGTATGAGTTCGTTCAGAAAAAAAGCCACCAGAGCCAGCTTTTACGTTTCGTCAGAATTTTACGCTCGTGAACCAAGAAGTTGAGAAAAAATTGGCAATATGACATAAAGGTTAATATGACATAAGGGGTCAGTCGCCAACCTAGAATCTACACAGATAATATGGCAGAAACAGCCGAAAAACCAAATGTTAATAATAGGTGTGTTTTTTTTCTCAAGCGTATATAAACTTATTCATATTTGCAAGTTAAATACAACAACAACTTAGCCTATATACGCTAACTTTAGCGGGGATACCTGTATCGCCGCCAAGTCCTCAATCGGATAAAGACTATTGCTTCCAAACACCGTTTTCTACGTATTCCGATAACTTTTCTAATCGAATGTCAAAACTTCGACACTTCTCACCTACTGAACTGACCCATCGACAATTTGTTTCAAAACAGGACAAATTTCAGCTAAATGGTCAATACCGCAAAAGCCACCCTTTTTGAAGGGCTACAGAAACTGCAGAGAATTCAAATCATCGTAGCGGTAGTTGCGACCGAAAAGTAGGAATTTATCATTGTAGACATTTGTTTGCCATTTCCAGGAGCAAGAAAACATTTGGGTGTAATGAGCGCGAATCTGTTTTCATATATGGCCAGTCCGACAATTCTTATACAATCATTATCACTGGGGATGTTCAAGCCCCGCAATAAAAAGCCATGCTCCCACGGGGCTTTGTAACGTTTTGAAAAGCTGGTCTTCTTATCCCTTAATGACACTGAGACTATTATCAGGATTAAATGGATCACAACCCTCCATTTAGCGTCATCCCTACTGGTCCGCCTGTGAAGATGGAGTTTCTGTTAATTGTTCGTTCCCAGGTTTCTGGCATTCTTTGTTTACGAATTCAGGAAAACTTATTCGGTTCCACAACTAACCATAAAACTGTGGGCCGCCCATTGCCCCAGCTCTGGTTGTGGTTTCATACTTCCTTCTGAGAGGCTCATATGAGACTTTTGACACTCATCAGGTAGGTACCTTCTGATTTTCAGCAGAGCAGTAGATATAGTCTTGCTATGTTTTTCTTGTTCACCTTCTTCTTCTTTTCTTTTACGGCGAAGTTATGATCAGAATTAAAAGGATCGTAACCTTCCAACTTTACGGCATCCTTACTATAGTACGCCTGTAAGGTACGGCGGATCAATAAACATCGGCAGGCTTCCTGGATTCGCGGTTCACTTTATAACTGAGGCCAATCAAATGCTGATGTTGTTGCTTTTGTATGATTTCTACACGTTTTAATAATTAGTGTTTGACCCACCATTTACGACACCGGTGATCTCCATTCCTGTCAACCCACAGATTTGCATGTTCTTTTGCGGGACAGCTTTAAAATGTGTGTTGCTAGGCTCATCTGGAAGTTGAAATTGCCCAGATGTGATTTTCATAGCTTTAGTCGCCTCTTACGCAAAGGGCTGTTATTTGGGTACCTAGCGCAAAACTGTTGAGTTTGATTGAACTTCTTTCACGTGTGAAAGTTACTCAAGAGGAAACAATATATTTGCCGACTTATCGGGCATATAAGTTGAGTTGAAGTATCAATCCAATACGCAGTGCTGCCAAATTTGTGTGATGATGTGATGAACTGCCTGAGAAGTAAAAAGGTATCTATTACAAATATGTGTGCCTAATTAGATAGATAGGTAGGTAGGTATCTAACCCAGAACAGTGTGGAATGTCTAAGCAATTATGTATTTCAAAATGTCTGTACCTAATCTAATATTTCTTCACCAACATCAATTGAAACCAGGTTTGCTGATCAGAAAAACAAAACCAAGCAACAACCTCGATATTTTCGCTGTTCAAAGAGCAAAGTCCATTTGACAACAGCATTATAGTAGGTGCTGGTGTCTTTGCTTTCCTCGCTCTTATATTTTCCTTATCTAACTTCACCAATACAGAGAAGTTAAGGTACACACTATGGTAGGTAGGTATACCTATGTACCTACATTTTGAATTGAAAGTGACTCCTTCATCCAACACCATCATCTCTGCAAAGAATCTTTTACGGAAATGAATCAAAATACGTAGTCCAATTCGAGGGCGACTTCTGCATAAATCGAGTAATATCAAGACGAAGGAGAAAATAAACCATTCATCGAGCAAAATGAACTGTGTAGAAATTACAAGGAATGGATACATTTAAAAAATGAACATTGAATTGTGCTCCATGCTCCATCTCTCCACAGTTCAAAGTAACTAGAAACTAAGCTCGAATATCTCTACAAGCAGAGCTTTTCCCCTGTTGCCATCGACAAACACATTCAAAGCCAAAGCGCCTTCCCCTTTACGAGGCACCTTATCTATCTATCACTCGAGAAAAGGTATCTTTTCCAATGCAATTTGAATCCGAACAACACTAGCTATCTGCCTGCCACACAAGTGGGTGCGACGAACCCGTCAAATAAAAAACATTCCCTACACGCAGGGGAATCGCCACTTCGATTCACTCAAACTCAATGCTTAGTATATAATAAACACAATCGCAAACAAGTATCTAACAACCCCTGCAAGTGATAAAACTCAGGAAAGTTTACATCTTCAGGTCGTAGATACAAAAAAAAAATAAAACAACGTACCACTCTCCGGCTACACGAATACGCAGTTCATAAGGAGGAGTGTACTGTAAGTACATAATCTACCTACGTAAACACACGCACACACACGTGAGCACGCATCTCCTCATCGCATCCCCCATCGTATACAAACTCTACATCGTCATCAACATTCGAATCGAAACTGAACCGAACTCACAGAACAGTGTAGAATCTATCGTCGCACACACAAGCGTAGTTGTTGTCAATCTGAGAAGTATACTCGCAGACCCTGGAGCGCGTAATACCGCTGTTTGTTGTGAATCTGAAATATCTGCGCTAGGTATTCTCAGTACGTTCCTGGTACATAACGTAAGAGCTCTACACACCGCTATACCAATGAGAAGAAGACTTCTTTCCATATCTATCTTCTCCATCGTTTTACGGGAGTTTTTCTTTTTTGTCCGCTCGTTTCTGTTTCTTCTTCTGGTTCATCATCGTGTCGTGTATGAAATAGAATCATCCACTCTATGAGCAGCAAAGTAGAGGGTAGAAAGCGTTTTTTGTTTTTGCTGTGTATCCTCCTGCTGCTGTTCTTTTGTGTTTATTCAGAGATACTCAGAACTCAGATACTTTCGGGGAAAACACACCGTGTTGTCGGTGACAACGGCGGCGGCGGGCGCTTTTTTCCACAATACAATTACCAAACGAATAGTAGCGACCAGAACGTCGCGGCATCAACAACGTGTTACACAAGCGGTCTATAAACGTAAAAAACCGATTTTAAGCGATTTTCCCCAACAACAAAAACAAAAAAAATTACATGAATGAAACTTGATTAAAATTATGCACAAACGGATTTAGGATTTAAAACCGCGCGGTCAAGTGAACAGTGAAATGAAACCATGACAGTGCAGTGATTTGAAAAAAAAAAAACATATTATTGTGCGCACCTGTCGGATACCAGAATGAGAATTCAATTCATTTTGAACGTAAATCAAGGATTAAATTATGCATTCACATGACATGCCTCCTATTGGATAGTTCAATGCAACCGATTAGGAACAATTATAAAAAGTGTGATCGCGCTTTCCCATAACACAATCCGCACATCCCCCCACACGCACTAAAGAACGACCACACTGTAATTCGCTCTCTCTCTCAGTTTAGATTCAGAACGCACTTCCCTTTTGAATAGTAAACTCACTTCATCATCATCTTCGTCACATTTAAACGCACAAGTGTTTCGAGTTCGACTTCGAAGTGATGCGAGGGTGGTGATCAAAAAGATCATCAATACAAAAATCCGTGGATAAAAAAAGAAAATCTGTTGTTACCTGCTGCTGCACGCACCAACATCACAAGTGAAATGTGGGAATTTTTTTGAAAAAAAAAAAAAAAAATACACAAAAAGTGATATTTACAAAAAAGAAATTCTTAAAAAATTTGAATAAAAAAAAAATTTAAAGTGGAAACAAAAATAAAAATTTGATCATTCCAATGTTGTCTTGTTTGGTACCACCCCGTTTTGGACAAGAGGATAAAATCACTAGTATGCCATCGTCACCAGCGTTCTCAATGCAGTGTAAGTGATCTATACCAACTATTTAATTATTTAAGTGGAACCAAAGGCACCTGTGTCGCCAACAAGTATTTTTTAGACAGAAGAAAAAACAGCGAAATATCTTTTAATATTGTTTTTTCCTTAAAGTGTACAAATTTGAATCCGTCTTTGTTGTTATATCAGGACTCATTTTGAAATCTCGCATTTTATTGTCTTGCAATCTATGCGATCTTCTCGACATACATGTTGAAGATCATCTTATTCATGTATCCACTTATGAAAGAAAAAATTAGCTTTTCAGGATGCGAGGAAACCAAAAGGATTCTTTGTCAATAAAAAGAAAATACAGTAAAAATCGGTTATAACGAAAAATTAGTTATAAGCGAACAAAATGTATACTCCCGACTTAGATTCACATACAAACTTCCCAAACCCGCTTATAATGAACTCGTTTTTAACGAAATATTGCCTTTGGCACAGATTTGAATCGTCTCTCGGTTGTATCTAACGTCATTACCTACTAACTTGAAGAAAATGTAAAAGTGGGGGGCACGGCGGATTTCTCTTTTGTAAATTCAGTGCTCGCTTTTCTTTATTTTCATTCAATTTTTATTTTTGCCCAGTGGTTAATGCGTTGGACTAGTATTCGAGGGGTCTCAGGTTTAAATCACGCCGAGCCCAGTAACACCAAACGCTTTTTTCACAGCCCCACCTTTTGCGACAAACATCGAGGAGTATCAATTGTCATGAGAAAATTGTTAGTCCCTTCCACTTCGCACAAGCAAATGGTTGCAGAAGCTGGCTTTTAGGTCCTATGTGGGCCGTTATAGCCGCTTGATATAAATTAATATCAATAATAAATAATAAATATCAAATATAAATTCATTTTAACTTGGGTATTTTCATATTTGACTGGTATAGGTACTCATCGGTAGGTACCCATTTTCGATTTGATATCAGTTCATGCAAGAAGTGTTTGGACGTTGATTTTAAGTGTTTTGATTTCAATATTTTGCTTATTTTGTGTGCGTTTTATCGTTTAATTACATTCTTCTCTTCATTCTTCTATCACACCTGTTCACTATTCCTTTATAAAACGAAAATCGGGGGAATCGGATTATAACTAACCATTTTCCCAATCCCTTCCAGTTCGTTATAACCGATTTTAACTGTATTAAGCCACAGAGGTTGCCAGATCCAGTATGCAAAGATATATATTTGAAATAAATTTATGGGGATTTTAAATTAAATGACGTCTTCCAAAGTTATTCAACAAATCATTGAAATAGATATGTGTTTCTGCCATTTCTCTAAGCCTCGGATAAAGTTATAACATACAACTTGTCAATAAGATAGCATTAAGGACCAAGTGCCTAGCTATATTCATTTTTGGAACCAACATCAGCCCTTACTTATATGTTATTCAAAAGTCAGTTAAACTCAATAGTCCTTACATATTTATTCCAAGTCAATAAGGACCACTTCGCAAAGCTGTCTCCACCTGAAGTGGCTTTCAAACGTCAAAAAAAATTGATGGATACAATTTTAGTAAACTGCAGAAATCGTATGGAAAAATCATTGTGATTGTTAATAAAGTGCATATTTAAGTTAAATCCAATGCTTTTGAAGAGTAAAAACTACCAACTTTTTGACGAAAAACCTGAGAAAGTATGTTTCAGCAGAAAAAGCAATAAAAACAGTGGCATGTTGACCAAAGGGCTTGTGCAGCTCTTGATGCAGCAATTAACAGGCATTTTCACCCTTTTTTTTTGTATACTTCTGTTTATAATTAATTGTTTTGTTGGTTTGAATTTAGTAGTATAGAATTTAACTCAATTTATTTCCAAATAAAAATATTTTTTTGCCACAACAACGCGATTCTCAGGGTTTAACTTTTATTTTCCGTACACAATGCTATTATATACTTTTTAGCATTCAAAAATATTCTCTGGATACTCCTTCACAATTCTGGAATTTGTTTTTTGTTATAATTCAAATTTGTATTAACTTTTTATGAAATATTCGCACAAAACTTGTTTCCCGCTACACAAATTCAACGATTTGTCCCTACAATTAATTCAGCCGATGATTATTTTTTTTTCATTTGCCACTGACGTTGTCGCGAAGTACTCTATTGTTTATACCAACATAATATACAACGCAAGCTACCCCACTTTAGCTTAATGTTCAATTTACATGGCCTTAGTTACCGCAAAAATCCACAGGTCTCATGGAGGAAAGTTTCATTGTTATTTTGAGTTTATTGTGTGAGGGTTTCGAAGTTCGATCCCCACCAAGGTACAACTAACATTTTTTCCACTGCCCCACCTTTTTTTACTTTTAGAACTACTTAATTAATTTTTAATATGTAATTCATTCGATATAGGCTCAGTTCCAAAACGCAAAACGAAGAGATGCGGTAGCAATAATTTGTTGATACGCATCTGCAATGCAACCTTGATACTTCGCAAACAATTTACTTTGCATGCGTTTCACATTTCGGTACGCATTTTATACAGAACTAATAAATTGACATTGTCCTTTCCCAAAACTTAAACGTAAATGAATGTTGATTTAAGCAATAAGTAAATAAGTGGATTGAATGTACGGAAAACCCCACGGATCTTATCCTTCAACGATATAAATTAGTTTTGTTAGTAAATGTCAAATGAAAGCAGCGAACAAATTATCGATGCGAAGTTTGGTCAGTTTATTCGCATCAATTATGCTTGGGATGCGTTTAGAAACTTGCGACTTTATCATAATTTTCACGTTCGAGTTTCGGAACTTATGGCTTTGCATCTGAAGCACATCTGGTCCATTTTAGAACTCACCCATTCTCCATCTCTCACGAAAGTCTGACAAACATCCAAGAATATAAGCTATCATGACAAGCTTTTCAAAACTTGCGGTTCGGAATTGGCATTAAATTGTGTCAAAAATATCCCACACACAATTGGTTACAGGAGCCATGACCTTTTTGAGCCGTTTATGATTTTTTTTTTGTTATGTATTCCTCGTATATTGTAAGGAAGATACAGATTAAGCTTCAGCCCCTAACAGGACTCTGATTACAAATAACGATTCTCCTTGCCGGAGTATCGTTCCTGGAAAAGAGACCTATCAAGTTACGAGGCCGGTCGCAGTCATTGTTAGGGTCTTTTCACACGAGCGCAACTTACGTGAACGAACGAATAGACAACCTACGAAAAATATTATTTGTTTTTAGTAACTTTGATAAGCTTAAAGTTACTTAAAAAATAAGGGAACTTCACTGCGTTTAAACACAAAATTGCAAATATTAGTTTCCAATCCCAGAGCGGAAAATCCGAGTTCCAAACTCTTTTCCGCGAACAGCAACACAATTGTGGAGAATTTTCAAAGTTTCATCACAATACACAACCTTTAGTTGCGTTCCACATACGGGCGAATGAAAAAGTCATTCAAGCCTCCTCAAAGTCCGAATTCCATTGGGATATTCTTTTGCTTTTCCAGTTGAACTTCGCGGGTGTCTGCGACGAACAAATTGTGTCATGTTAATGAAGTGTCAAAGTGCGCGAATATTCATTCGGAGGCGGGTAACTGGCAAATTTCATATGGTCCTTAAGTCAGCAATGGTATGTTATTTAAAAATGGAAGACCAGTGACAGTGAAGAAAACATGCGTTGATTACTTTTGGTTTTATCGATTTTCAATAAAACGTTTTTATTTTCAAATACTTAGAGGTACAACAAAATTTTAAAATAAATAGACAGAACATTCAGTGGTTTGAATTTTAAAATATCTAAAACAATTTTTTGTTGACATAACACGAACGTCTAAGTTGCCTTCTCGGAACACGATTACCCAATTCTTATCCGCTATCAAAACAATCAAAGCAAATCGGTGACAAATCTATGGATTTACTTTTAATATTTTTGTCATGAAATGAGAAGACGGATGCGGTTCAAAATTATTTAAAATAATATATTGCGCCTGACTTACATTTATGATGTCAAATTGTTCATGATTTTGGTATTGTTATTTATTAAAAGCTTAGGTCTTGTGTCCTTACTGCAAAATCTTTAGTTTTGACTCTCATTTTGCAATTCTTATTCAGGGCCTTATTTTGTTTCAATCATAATTGTTGACTCGGTTTCGAAGGCTTAAGTAAAAAAATAATTCCACTTTATTTATTCATCTCCTTTTCCACGGCGCGGGTATATACCCATCATGATTTGATTTGATTGATTGATCGAAAAAGTTGTTCCAAGATCCGAGGAAGCCTTCATGTCAAAGTACCTTTATCGACCGGCTCAGTTGGTACTTACATGTTCAAAGGGGAGATCCTGCGAATCCTGTCAACAGGGCAATATCAATAATTAACGTTTTTATACAAACGCTAAAGAGAGGCAGGCCTTAAAACGCCTGGATCACACAAGTAATATCAGCATTTGATTTGGCTCATTGACGAAGTGATTCAAAATAGGGAGGTGTGTCGGTATTTTCTGAGGTCAAAACGGCAAACCCCACAGGCGGACCAGTAGGGATGCAGTCAAGTAAGAGCGTTATGACACTTTTAATCCTGATCATAGCCTCACTGCCATTAAGACAGAAGGAGAAGAAGTATATACCTATAATAAGGTTGTCCTACAATTTCTAAGTGTTCTTATTATAAACAAATTTGATCCAAAACCTTGCTTATCATTTTGTTAAAATTAGAGCCTTTGAAATAAATATGAATAGGTTTACAAAATTTTAACAAAAGCTCCGCATACATCTGCTGCAATTATCAGTTTCAAAAGCGAATCAATGCGGTTTCCGACACATGGGTGATTTAAAAAATTAAAATGATAATGGTCCATTGTACTATCAGGTAGAAATACTATTTTTTGGTTAGAGGTGGGAGAAAGTAGGTGCGATTTGTTCCTCTCTAGTAATGGCTGTCGTAAATTGTTGCTCCCCGTGTTAGACTCGGATTGAACGTACACCGTACGGGTCACGACAAGTCAACACACTTACCTCTACACCAACCATCGCCACCCACGATAGCTGCTTTTACTATGAATCCTTGTACGCTAAATTTTTTTGGAAAGTCTTTTTAAAATCGTTTTTATAGGAAAGCGTTTTTATAAATCAGCATTTAATATTTTCGGCCACTTATGGCCTTTGGTGCCTTTTTCATGGCCTCGGTTAGCCAGAGCTTTACAAAAAAAATAATGATTTTACCTTTAGATATTTAAAAGAAGATTGGTTTCATGTGCCTCAATATGTGGTGTTCAAACAAACATCGAACCGTATAAATTGTCATCAGAAGCTCCTTAACTACCTCAAGGTAGACATTTACTTCCAATTTTATTTATATTTTTTATTAATAACTTGCCATCCGAACCCTACCGGTGCACCAGTAGGGTTGCAGTGTAGTGGGAGGGTTATAATCCCATTAGTTCAGATCATAACCTCGTCGTTAAAAAAAGAAGATGAATATCTTATCGTTCTTGCTACGTATAGATTTATACACTTACAGCCGTATTGATAAAAGTTTCTTCAGTTGCCTCTAATTCACAAATTAACTACAATGTGGATTAAAAAATAATTCACATCTCATTAATTAAAAATTCTATCCAAGCATTATCTAATTGTCATTAAGTTACAAATTGTATGGAAATTGGGAATCGTTAAGTAATAAATTGTTTTATCATCACATTTGGTTCAAAAATTCGCAGTCAGTAATATTTTAACTTATTTATTCGTTAATTCAATGTCAACGGCAATTTAATTCAAAAAAAGTTTGTTATTAAGATTTCTCATTTAAATCATTGATTAAAGATAATTCACCCTTAATTTGCGTTTATTAAATCGGCTGTTACTGTTTTTGAATTAAGAACAATAAGTACAAGGTGGCGCAAAAGTTGTCATCTGTTTACTTCACAAATGTCAAAGTAAAATTGACATTTGCCGCTATTTGCAAAAATTATAGCATCTTCCGATATTGTTTTCAGCCCTTGGGTGTGCCTTAGGCAATTCTGTGTGCCAATGTTCTAAATGATCCACGACGTTTGACATCTATCCTATGTAGTTTTCAGTCGGATTGGTGAACGCCACTGGGTGATGACTTTTGCGCCACCTTGTATAATTTACTAAAAACTATATTTCAATTACTTGTGCAAATATTTCGGAACTGGTACGCTTACAAATTGTGGTTTTGCAAAAGAATTGGGCAACTAGTGGTTATATTTTGCCTTCGAATCATTATTTTCTTTTACACGATAAAAACGCCTGATTGGTTTTATGAGCTTCTCTGAAAATGTTTCTATGCCGGTTTGTAGCTGGTTCAGCTCCAGATGTGGTATTTTGTAGGGACTGCAGAGCTATCGGATGGTCAAAGAAGACGAGTCCCAAAATTAACGCAAAATTCAAATTGTCTGCCAATGCGTTGGCAACCCTAAAAAAACAATTTGACAGTTGATAGTTTAGGATTAGTACAAATGGAGCGTTACACGAAACATGTGCTTTTATTATTGAATAATATTTCAAAAATGAAAGTATGGTCGGAATATTGAATGAACTTCGCCAACTGTGAAGAGAGTAATTGAAAAATTCAAGGAGACCGGATCAATTGATGATGCTAAACACACTCCAAAAATAAGCCGTTCAAATGTCAATACCGAAGCAGTGCGTGAGAGAGTTTGCGATAGGAACATCAATTCGGCGTCGTGGACAAGAATTGCAAATTGCAAAAAGATCTCTACAGCGTATACTCACTGAAGATCTACGTCCCCAAGCGGAAAAAGTTTGATTGACACAAAAACTGAAGTCTAATGACCATGCACAGCGAAGAGAGTTCGTTGAATGGATTATTAAACATTAAAAAAAATGGATGCTGATTTTTCGACCCAAATCATCATAAGCGATGATGCACATTTACACAAGATGGCCCCTAGATTGTGTGATTTAACACCATTGGATTTCTTTTTATGTAGTTATTTGAAGTCAAAGGTCTATGCCAACAAATCCAAAACCACCCGTACATAGAAAGGAGGAAATTCAACGAAATTCAGCCACATTTCGCAAAATGGTCATGGACAATTTCGACAAAAGAGTGTTTATGTGTCAGCAAAGCCGTGGGGGCCATTTGTCCTATAGCATACATAACCCTTTACTGTGTACTTTATAAAAAATGAAATAATTATTAGTCATTAACGGCCCATATAGGGCCTTAAACCTAGCTTCTTCCACCACTTTCTTGTGCGAAGTGGAAGGGACCTACAATTTTACGCCGACTCCGAACGGCAAATTTGAGAAGCTTCTCATGACAATTGATACTCTTGGATGATTGCCAGACGTTAGCAAGAGGTGTACTTTATGAATGGATAAAAAAATAACAATCTAAGAAAAAAAAACAGTGTTTTCTATTTAATTTAAATCTTGCGTAAATTTTGTTTATAAGTCTGAGCAAAAGTTAACCTCGGAACGCTTAAACGTAATTTATGTAAATTTCTCATGTCTTTCTGATCTGACCATATTTAAGCACCTACTTTCTTCACTGACACTAGAGTCCGCAGTTCATCTGGTCAAAAAACCACAATCCTTTCCAGTCTATGGATAACTGCCTCCAGTTGTTTACTCCAAGTTTGTCGGGATCTTTTCACTAGTACACTTCGTCTTAGGCCATATCCTGCTGCACAGTTTTAATTAAACAGATCCAGATCCGAACAAAATGAGGAACGTCTCCCATTCAGCTATCTGATTAAAATTACGGGAGTATGTTTCTATAAAGACGGTGTTGTCGCACTATAAATTAAAAAAAAAGTAAAACAGGATACAGTTGCAAAAGAAAGGCCAAAAGATGGGGTTGCAGCTCAAGGCTGGCCTGTAGTTGTTGAAAAAGATAATAAAAAGTTGGCTATTATAATGGCAATGCGCGATAAAGCAGCACCTGTGGCAACCGGCCTCATAGTCAACACCCTAAAAGCTGCATTACACACTCTTGTCACTTTTTGAAATCAATGCATATTATGATGTATTTTGGAAGAAAAGAAGAATCAATATTTCGGAGAGAAGCCATATCAGCCGTGTCACGGGAATCAGATGTAGATACATTCTCAGAAAAGCCTACATCTGTTTGTTGTTCGCCGATATGTTTTCCGTACCTAATCACTATCATTTCAAAATGAAATATCGTCATTATTTGTTTGAATCAATGGGACTTCAATATTTCAATCTGATATATGTTAGTCCTACTGAGAATACCTACGTTAAACCCCCAAAATAACCGACGTCATGATCAAAGCTGACTAAAATTATTTAACGACCAATTATAACTAACAAATTTCATAAGATCATAACTCACTCTTCATAATAAATCTATCCTTATCTTTTGTAGAAATTTATACCATCGTTGTGAGAAAATTAGGGTTCTCTCTTTGTAAAGAATAAATCACTTAGCATAAAGTTAAGGCATAGATTTAAACGCGTTTCAAAATAATTTTGTATCACGAAAAAATTGTTTTCTACACCAGCGTAAGTAACACGGTTAATAGCGTATGACTTTCTTATGGTTGATGACGTCGTGTCTGTTCTTGGTGTTGATTATAAACTTGACTTCGCGCTGCGTGTCAATGTAATTGCAAATAAAAAAAATTTGGTTCTTGGTTGGGTAAAATGCGAATAGAGACAATTCTCAGATTTTTGTGAAGACCATACTAGATCAACAGCCTCATTGACAACGTCACCCTTTTCTTCTTTCTCCTTAACTCCTTAACGACGAACCTATGATCAGGGCTCTACTTCGTAACTCGATTCTTCTTTTGAATCTATTCGAAAGCCGTTTCCAATTCTACTTCAATTTGTGCGAGTACATTAGAATCGAATGTAAATTATGTCGCCTATATTTCTTAAAATGCCCAATTCCCAAACGAGGCATGAATTTAAGTTGTCAGATAAATTGAAAAGAAAAATCAAATTCGAACGATTTTATTGTAAATCGAGTTATTTACATAGTTAGGCGCCAGGATTAAAGGAATCATATCGCTCACGCTTTACTGTATCCCTCAGCGAAAATTGACAGGCCTCCCGGTTTTGGATCACTTCATCACGGATTAAAATCAAATTTGATGTATTTGTGGGATCCAAGAGTTTGTAGGCCTATTTTAAACGATTTCGATATTGACCACATAGACGGAGTCCAGAAAAGATTTTTTGAATACGCCATCAGAGGTTTAGGCTGGCAAGATTCGTATGTCCTGCCTCTTTATATTAATAGACTTATGCTCATTGCCGAGTCTTGAAAGGAGGCAGTTGTATCTTTGGTATAATTTGTTCCACTAACTTTTTGATTGAAGTATTAATGCTGCGTCCCTTTTGCCTTTTATGTACTTTAGTGTCACATCACAAAAAAAATAATGCACACCAAGTTTAATTTTTATTTCTCATTCTCATGCCACTTATGAATCTTTAAATAATTTGTTCAATATATACAGTCTGTTTCGTAGAAATAAAAGTGTATAACTGTATAGGTACCTATCTATATATTTTAAATGACTCGTTATTCGTGTGTGTCCTTTATAGGCTCACGAACCGCTCGACTGATTTTTATGTCATTTGTGAATAGTTCTTCATTGTGTCTGGAATAATCTTAACAGTGGGGTTAGAAAGTGATAAGGTAAGTGCTGATACTTTTTAAAGTCAAACCGGCGAACTTCACAGGCGGACTAGTAGGGGCATGCCCAGTAGAGTGGGATTGTTATGATCCCTTTAGTCCAGATCATAACCTCAGAGGAAGAACGGTCTATCCGTTTATTAATAAGGAATAGAACTATCAACCACGAATGTACGGCGCAAAAAGTGATTATTGTACAGGGCGCGAATCGGACTCGGGCCGACACTGGTACTATGCATCTGCGGTTGATCGTCACCACTTGTTTACAGGTGAAACAATTGTAAGTACGAGTTGAAAAGTATCAAATTAAGAACTTAACTTTGAGGAACTCATATCAACTGCAGATTTGATGGATACTTTAGTACTGTTTTGACAAATGGTAGGTATAGTATATCATTCGATACAGATAGCCATTTACCAGCATCAAGCAAAACTAACTAACTAACAGAAGGAAATTGTAGGTATCGCCAAGAACAGACAATGTCATTTAATGGCACGCACATGTACCTATCTTCCCAAATACCTCTGCAAATGAACATTTCTTTAAGAAAATGCAAACCAACAAGCATCAACACAATAATAATGTCCCGGATATGTATCTTAAAATACCTGTTGATGCGGACCTTGAAGTATTACAATATAAATTTCTGCGAATAATATCAAGCAAAGCTCATCTAAGTACAGGGTGGCGCACCAATTGTACTACAACAAGAAATTCAAATAACTTTTTTTTTAATCAATATATTTCTCTTTTTTTTATTATATAATCAATTCTATTTCTTATAACTAATGGTTTTTTAAGATAATATACCGTAAATGACCTCCATGCTCATCCAAATTCCTTGGTTTGGTTTTGTACACGTCTTGCTTGACATAACACCATAAAAAAAAAGTCTGCGACAGTCAGGTCAGGTGACATTGGGAGCCAGCGGAAAGTAGAGTTTCTGCATATTCATCCCAATCATAGAATCCGGCGGATTGAATCCGACGGATTTCATCCGAACCGCATCCGCATACTTGCCCTATCATAGAAACCGGCGGATGAACTGCAGTACCGGTCCGCTAAACTTGATTATCGAAAAATTCGAAATCAGCTGGTCTGCTGTCAAATGGAGATATTTTCAAAAAAATATTATTGGGTTTTTTAATAAATTTTAAAGACGAAATGGATACTGTTGGGTTTTATTTAAATTTGGAAAGTGAAAATGAAACTGATAGCAGAGACATTCGAAGGAGCATAAGAACGCGAGCAGAGGACATATTGCAGTTACCTGATCTGATACTCAGTACGTAAATTGAAAATAAAGAATTTCTTTCCCATCATTACGTCACAATTTATTTTTAGATTTATTAAAAACTTCAGGCTCAATAAATCTGCATTCCAGTATGTTTTAAGTGAGTTAGAAAGCAAACTTCCACAACTGGTTAGACCCTCATCTACACCTAAATGTAAGTTAGTGACGTTTTTAAGGTTTCTGTCAGAAGGAGGTTACCAAACTGCAAACTGGTACTGAACAAGACTTTTATATTGGAATGGTACAATCAACAGTATCAACAACTATATCGGAAGTCTTACACATTTTAGAGGAATGTTTATGTCCCAAATGGATAAGCCTGAAAATGTCAGAGGAGGAAAAAATGAAAGCCAAAATGTATTTTTACGAGAAGTCAGGAATTCCAGGGATCGTTATGTGCGTTGATGGTGCGCACATACAAATTTCAAAGCCCATTGGCGAAAATACAGATCTCTTTTACAATCGGAAAGGTCCATTCTGAAACTTCCTTAGCAGGTGGCCCCAAGCTGTTCAGCTTGTTTCTTAAATTTTCCCAAAACTTTTGGATTGTCTCCGAATCATTTTTTGTCAAATTCCTAGCAATGTCAGGATTTTATTTCATGTGATTCACTACCAATAGGAATTGCGGACGAGTTGTTTGTTTCCTTAAAAAAGGATGTTATTGATCTGTACTTGCAAACATTTTACACGTTCAATCACTTCCTGTTCTTTTTTATTTTTAATTAAACAACAAAAAACAATTCTTCTTTTTTGAAATCCGCAGCTACTTTGTTGCGGATTGAAAACGTAAACAAGTGTATGAGCTGCGGATGGTCTGCGTTTACAATGATACCTATGTTCGAAAACTTCCTTACCGACATCCGATCACTTACATTTCGGCGTTTTCAATGATAGCAAAGCATAGAAATTGATGTGCTACTCCCTCCGCAGCCAATCCGCCGGATTCTATGATTGGAGTGATTAATTTGTTTGAGAATTTTCGTTGGAGCTCCGTCAAATCCGGTATGGCTATGTGTGCAGTTGTTCCATCTTGCTGGAACCAAATGCTGTTGAAACGGATGCTTCTTCGGCGCATTTCTGGGTAAAAACCTCCTTCAACAACTTTAAATAACGGTCCCCATTGGCAGTTACTGTTACACAGCTTTCTTCAAAGAGGTATGGCCCCACAATGCACCTTGATTAAACTGCGCACCACACAGTGACTCGTTCTGGGTGCGGTACCGTCTCATGGAGTATTTCTGGATTAGATTCAATCAATATGCGGTAATTTTGCTTATTTACATTGTCGTTAAAATCAAAATGGGCCTCATCAGACATAAAAAAGCAATTTATCAAGCTGTTGTCTTCTACGGTCATTTCAATAATTTTTTGGGAAATTTCCAGGTGAATAGGCAAATCCAGAGGGTTTAACTTGCTTGCAATTTGGACTTTGTACGGGAACAAGTTTAAGTCATGATGTATTATCCGTTGTAATGACCGCCTGCTAACTCCTATTTGCGCCGATAAATTTCGAGTCAAAACGCTTGGATTTGCCTGAATTGACGATGCTACAGGCGAGCTTGTGCCTTGAACCTGAACATTTGATGGTACGGCCTTCGTGAGATGCTTCCAGATTCGGCAAACATGTTTACCAGCCTTATAATGGTACGTCTACTCGGGGAGTGCCGCCAAACTGCCGCCTGAATTCCCTTTGGACGGAAATGAAGGACTGCAAAACATGGTACCGCTGCACTATCAAATCCTCTTTTCGGTATCCCAAGCATTCATTTTAAAAAAATCTGAACAGAAACCTGCCAAAAAAAAATAAATAAACCGATTATTCGCACTGAAAAAAAGATATTATACGTTTTGTTTTTGTAGCACGATTCGTGCGCCACCCTATATTTAGGTTAGGTTACGTCAGGTGGCTACCTGGGCACGATGCCAAGCTCACTTAGACCGCTATGTCGGCCGATTGTAAGTACTTATTCTGTACCAAAATGAGTTTCTTCTTCTCCCTCCTTATTGACTGTGAGGCTATGATCAGGATTAAATGGATCCGACTTAACTGCATCCCTTCTGGTCTGCCTGTAAGGTTCACCAAAATTAGTTTCAATAGAAAGATATCTCCAGCACAATATTCTTTGCAGTAAACAACATCATCTCATAACCTCCAAAACCTGGGTTATAAATATATCTCCAATACCATGATTTGCAACGAATGTAAACAATCTTGGACTTTTTCAACCCACATCTTCAGGTGCACAATATTCACGTCTTTCTCGATTTGATATCGATGACAGTGTTTTAATTTCCCGTCATCAAATTAAAACATAAAAGAAGAAAAAAACTTATTTTAGACCACACAAGGACTGATCGCAAACAAAAGCCAACCAGTCCGGGCAATCATCCTACCATATCGACACACACGTTGCTTAAACAGCTAAATAAATGCTCGGATTTCTTTCGAAGGAAATTTTGCGCGTAGGTTTCAAAAAACGAAATCAAATCACTCACCGCGAGCAGCAACAGAATACACCTTCTCACATCCAGCTAACATACAGAGGCAGCCGCAGTGCAGCACAGAGAAGGCTGCACACCGCCTGATGCCTGCCTGCATATGCTTGCATATTGTTGGCTCATTTATGACACAAAGGATGATGATGATAATACGTCTTCTTTGCGCCTTTGTTCTCACCTTTTCCTTTTGTTGTCTTAATTGCTCCAATAAATAAAAGAATTATTAAAATCCATCGAACAAAAAATAATATTTACGCATATATGCTGGCGTCTGAGGGATGCGTGTTTATAGAACCAATCGGTATTTGTATCTCTTTGAATTGTATTAGTAGGTCTAGGTAATCACATTGGAAACGTTTGCAAATATTTATTCCCACCCTCAGATGGTTGCATATATTGTTTACCTCAAAATCAATGCAATTATTCATTTCTGCAAATGCATAGATACCGATTGTAGTTGGCACATCGTTCTATGTATCTTCGGCTGGCTATTTTTAAGCAAAAAGCAACTATTTGATTGGCCGACTGACTATTTGTTGGCACGTGTTGATAGAATCTATTTCATTCACAAAATACATATATACAAAGTACCTACAACATAATAAATTCGTTTTATTCAACCGCTAATTACATATACACACACAAAAAACAGATACGCTTTGTAACTAAACTGAAATCAGCCGTTATGTTGTCACATAACAAATCAAACAACAACAACAACAACAGCAACATGAAAGATTGATAACATTTTGTTGCTGTGTGTTTCGGTGGTATTTTTTCAATCCCATTTCCGTCCCACAAAAAAAACAACACTGAACATCAACAAAAAATAAAATAAAAAATTCTTACTAAAATAATAATTTATCTGCAAGTCTGGGATGAGTTGAGGTCTTTTGTTTTTTCGTTTCGTTCTCTCGGCCTGTGTTATAAATTTTAACCAAAAGCAAGATACGCAGTTTAATGTTAACAGTTATTGGTGATAAAAATAAATAAATCAGTGCGCTATTAATTGAAGGTGTCCACGGTTTAATAAATTCTTCCCACTAATAATACAGCCGTATCCGCAACAATATTGTGTTGGAAACAGAAAATCTTGATGTACCTCCATCCGCATCAATTGGAAATAGATGATAGGGATAGTTGGGTATCCTAACATTTGAATGGGGAATTCAACTTTACGCCAGCGCTACACCTTTTCTGGGATATAGATATAGATGAATCGATATTGAAATGAGGACTGTTTAGTGATAGTTTTATAGTTTGTTTATGGATCGTTTGGAGTTTGTTTGTTAGCTGGGGGTAATTTTATTTTTATTGGTATTGATAGTAAAATCGTTTTGTGGTAGGGCATAGTTAGCTAATGTATATATTGCGACAGCGTGGGAGAATAGGCCACTGGGTGAATTATAATATATGCCGATGCGAAGAAAGGTTCTGTGACTTTTGTTTCGAATTACTATCAGGTAGGATTGATAATGGGGGGGGGGGGGGGGGGGCTATATTAAAGTTTATTATCGATGCGATCATTTACGCAATAAAACAGCATCTTAAATGAAACAAATCGAACGCGACTGTTTACACCACAAATGGCCATGAACACTTTTGAACATATTGGATTTTCTTAGTTCAACTTCTTTCAAAACAAAAAAAAACTTACTTAAGTTCTTAGTTAGTTTGAAGGTTGTGGATACTATTTCGCAATATGTATGCAGAACTTGATGACTACTAACGCCGTCAACCATTTTTAAATATGTTTATGTCGAAATCGAATCAATTAATGTTCAACATTTATATATCTATTTGGGTTGCTTATAGCGATTTCTAAAATTTCAAACTAGTTTATGGTGCCAATGTCAACATGAAGAGACATCAAAATTAAGTGTATGAAGTAGCTTCAACACATTTAGTATTGCATGTACAATGATAAATACGATTTCCAAGTGAATCAAGGACGACCTAATAGCTGATGTTGCCATTTGAAAAGATCATATGAGGTAGGGTTAAGCGTTGAGCTGATAAATAATCTGTTCCGTTCCGTATAATATGTAAATATAAATATACACAAGTAGGATACCAGCTTAAGAACAAATTAAGAACTTTGCTACGAAAACTTAAATGTATTGTTTATTATTAATTTGTATATACAAGATCTCAGGTTCAAATACAGCCGGGACGAAGTAACATCATAAAAAGTTTTTTCCACTTCCACCACCTCTTGTGAACGTCTGAAATACACTGGCGATCAGAAGGATGAGGCCATACATTTGCAATCGATTTTCAGTCTTTATACCTGTTGGAAATTTTATACGAAGAAACTTTTACTACCTGTGAACAGGTGCATATTTTCCCAACAGTAAGTCATAAAATTAAAGGGTAAATAAGAAACGACCGCTGGAATTTCCCAAGATTAAACAATGAACTACTTGAAAAGCGTATAAAAAGATGCGCACTAGGATGAGGTCATTGCGAATATTTCGTTGCAGAACTTCACATCAACGAATTTTTTCAAAGTTTTGTTAGAAATATTTAAAAAAGCGTTGAAAAAAACTGTTTTTATTTAGTTAAAAAACAAATGGGTTCCGGACAGACTTTGACAGCGACAGACAGAGGAACGATAGATATGTACCTGTTCTCAGGTAGTAATAGTTTATGCGTACAACATTTCCAACAGGCATAAAGACTGAAAATCGATTGCAAAAAGTTTGGCCTCATCCTTGTGATGCCAGTGTACATCCAAGAGTATTAATTGTCATGAAAAGCTTCTTAATTTTGCCGTTCGAATCCAGCTTAAAATGGTAGGTCCCTTCCACTTCGCACAACAAATGGTTGGAGAAGCTACGTTACTGTATGGGCCGTCAATGCCTATTTTTTGTTTTTGTATAATGATTGAGCAATTGCAGAGCGAATTGACTGAGATGCCGATGCTTGTTGGTTTTGAATGTTTGTGTATAATAATGGGAAGGCAAAATGGAGCAAGGAAAAGCATTCCACATTCGTGTTGTGGCTCAGGAGACACTCTTTGCGTTTCACTGTACGACCGAATACATGCTTAAGGGCGAACTGATGCGCATTCCTGGCGCAGAAATGTTATTAGGGAGGAATATAGCTGGGTATTTCGTTTTACCACTTATGGTGGAAATATCGATAAAGCAGCGCTAGATAGATAGGAAACCTTACGACGATGATAAAGAGAGTCAAACGTTTCCGCGATATCCCGATCGTCAATAAGTTTTTTTCGCGCGTTTTCGTATTCTGTTTAGTAGCTCCAATTACGCAATTGGGGCACCGGCCAGATATGAGCGTTTTACTCAAGTTTGAGGAGAATAAACGCCTTATAAATTGTAGCCAGATCAGATGGGGTAAAATATTTCTGACACTGCTTAAAAAAGCCTAGACATTTCGCAGCGTTCTTGGCGACATCGCATCGTTCTTGGCAGCATCCAACGAAGGTTGTCATTAACACACATACCGAGAATGGAGAGCCGTTCGGTTTCAGGGGTGAAAGTGCCATTGTCCATATAGTAGGGTGTTTGGGGTTTGCTTTAATGACAAAAAACAGCATTGCATTTTCGAAGCATTAAATTCCACTCTATTAGTTATAGCCCACTGAGTTATGCTGTCAAAATCGGACTTTAATGAGCTTAACATACAATGCCCCAAGATGAGAGGCGGGAACCAAGAAACGAATATGAAAAGTTGAGGGTGCTGTCATCAGCGAAGGAGTAGATTGGATTATAGTTAACGGAGAGGAGATCATTTATATAAATGAGAAACAGATTTGGAGATAAAACAGAGCCTTGCGGAACACCAACATTTATTTGGTGAGTTCAAGACCTGAAACCCGTCAAAAATAACTTGAATTGAACAGTCCGAAAGTTAATTTATAATCAATTGAAGAATCTGTCGAATGCCTTGGATAAGTCAAGCGAAACGATCTTACTTTTGCCACCCTGATGAAGAGATTGGTTTCACTTTTCGGTTAGATAAGTCATTAAATAAGCAGTGGATCTGTTGCTGCGAAAAACGTACTGCCGTTAGTGCAATTGGTCGGTATGAGGATGAAGAAGAAGATGCACCCTCTTAGGGAGTGGACAAATTCTGTTTTCCATCTTTCGCGAAGATCCCTGAAGAAAAGCATAGATAGAAAAGTTTACGCAAGGTTTTGCCAGCGACGAAGAACACCACTTCAGAACGATATAAGAAATACCATCTGGACCAGCGTATTTGTGAACGTCAAGATCTTGAAGTACTCTAACCACTGTACGAGTGCGGAAGTGGATTGGTTCCATGTAGTATTCTACGCACTCGACTGCAGATGAAGATAAAACACAATCTGGGAGCATTGAGCTAGCTGCAAGTGAGTAGCAAGCAGATGGTTTTATCTATAGAGCTGAGAGCTAGAATGCCATTTTAAATGAAAGTAAATTATGAAGCTCTCGGTATTTCTATCAGGCCATTGCGGCTTAAGGCATACCATCATGACAAATTTATTTTGAATGGTTGCATGAGCAACAGTAACTTTTGATTGCTACCACGTCCGGCACCATATTGGATCAGATGACGTATTTTCCACAGATAAATACGTACGTCAGAAGAGCACTCTGCTACCCTAGGGAAACACTAACATTCAAAAGGGAGGTGATACGTCTCTTGCCTAAGCAAATCCTTTGCGAAACGACAGATTTTTCAGGTAGCCGTATTCACCTTCTCGGCAAGGATTGATTAAAAAAAAGTAAAGTTCTTAAAAAGACGGTGCTAACAGGTCGCAGTATTCGCCTTCTGTAAAAGGCTTGAGGCGGTGTTAGTAGGTAGATAACCAACTTTTTCCCATCAGAAATTATTTTCAATGCAAATAAGGTTAGGTTAGGTTAAAACAGTATGCAGTTCGCATCCAGCACTAGGCACTAGAAGGGCCCATCGCTGTCCCTAGGGAACCAATTGAAACCAAAACTTCAAAAGGAGAAAAACCTGAAACCTAACAAAACACCCAATCTTCCAGCAGAATTTTGCCAGCTTCCTGTTGTCTGTGCCGCTCAGCACTCCTAATTCGATTCCATGCTACGATTCCGTGCTATAAGTACCCTCACACTCACTCAGTATGTGCGTTATGTCTTCCTCGGCTTGTAGATCACCACAGAACCTGCATAGGTATCCACATCTACCAATCTAAGCCGCCTATCATGCTTCCTTAGGAGACACTGCCCCGACATAATCCCAACTGCTGTTCTAAGCTGTTCCCTGCTCAATTTGAGAATTTCCTTAGCAATGCAGATAAAGAACTTTTATTTTACAAAAGCCTTGATACGGTCATACCTATCAAGCTGTGAATATGAACACTATCTAACGTTTTTTGAACATCCATAGGCACAAGCAGATAGGTACCTACTCGACCTTCTAACTTTCGAATATTAATGTTTGTTGATCTACACTGCCCTTCATGGGTTTAAAGTGTACTTCTCAGCCTTATTATTTCACTATACCAGGTAACCCCTCCCTTATCTATTATCCCTATTTGTTCAATGAATCAATATTCAACAAACGTAAACAAGATAATCATAATCGCCTTATAACGACTTCCATTTTACCCTTGTTTGCACGCCTAGAACCTATATGCTCACAAAATGACTCCTTCAGAACATAACAAAACAAAGAATACCTACTTCAAATCCGAAACAGGTATCTCCTCCAGTCAACAAACAAGTGTGTGCCTCTATACTCCTGTTTCCCATACCGCGTTCATTACAAACCGATATAAAACCCACCTCGGAAAAATTCATTTCAAACACATTTGTAATTGGCATGCGCCATCACAAGTCACGTGAGACACCAGGTATTCTATATTAAAACAGGTAGATCCTTCCCAAAAGGATAACAATAAAGATAGACGCCCTTTTCTCTCTTTCGCTCTATCGTCCACTGATACGGCCGGCCGGCGCACAACCTGTTTGCCTGCCGGCTTTTTGATAATGATTTGTTTTCCGAGTTCCTGTTTTTGCCGGTGTATTGTTGCGGTTTCACCTGAATCATTTGACTCGTATCCATGATGGTGTCGGTTTGCTACCTTTTTATCTACCCAGACGTGTGATACGTACACGAATGATTCATGTTTGTTTTGACTGGCTACGTTGTTGACTGTATTGTTGTTGTTTTTTTTTGTATGGTAAAATAAAAAGAGGAACGTGATGTTGGGACTGACGACGACACGGTGGTGATGATGATGATGAATGGAAGTCAGGAACAGGTAAAGATACGTACAGGTGATAAGTTTAGCTTGCCCTCTGATTTATGACTGCGTCACGATTGGTTGCATTCTGTTTTCTTAAACTGTAACCGGATAAGATTTATTATTATTAACTTTTGTAACTGCCGGCAGAGTTGGGTGCGTCTTCAAATAATGCAGTTATTATGGAAATAAAAGAGTCAAGTTTCAACTACTGTTTGTTATCGTTTCCCGTCTTTGTAATTATACTTAATGCGATTTTTTGCAAGGCCGCCGCCGTGTCTAATTGAAGAAAGACGTGATTTGTTAACCTGCTCTCGACTTAAATAAATCGTTGGTTAAAAAAAATAAATATCTTCGACTAGTTCAGGGCTGCTCAACTTTTTTAGCAGTCGGGCCAAACGGACGATTCAGACATTTTCGGTGGGCCACTGATGGTTCCTATGTGAATTACTTTTCTAATTTTTTTAAAATAAAAAATGCAAAAAATAAATGAAATGAAAAAAAAAATGAAGAATTTTGTGGTTTGAAAGATACTTTCTCGGTAAAAAGGTTATTTTTAGCAAAAATTGATTTGGCAGTTCAGTGAGTTCCAACTGAATATCGGCAGGATAAGTAATTTATTCTCTCAAACTGATTATGAAGGGATTTATAAAAAATTGCATATGTATTTTGTTTTTTACCCTCAGTCCTAAAATCTGCTCTCAAACGACTTCTGTATAAACATTATATTTTGGATTTGTACTAAGAACGATATTGAGCTTCTGTTTCAAACCCTTGAGTGTGGAAAAAAGGTCAATAGTTTATGTAGCTAAATTAATTAATAACAGATTTAATTAGCTTCGTATCCGCTTCAAATTAATAATTATCGGAAATGAACAGTCATTGCCTTGTAATTTGAGATTCAAAATATTGAGGTAATTCGTAACGACAACAAGAAATGCAAGATCACTCAACCAGGATGTACCTACTCTTCAGTAAATAAGTTCCCAAAGCTAAAGAACCTTTTTCCTCTAAAAATTCCAACACCTGCTCTCTCCATTGAAGAAATGTTTCAACATGCTGCCTCTTGAAAGCTATCGCACAGCACAGTACAGTTGTAACTCTCCATATTCGCTCATTTCTCCTTCAAATAAAACTCTGAATTGACGTCTATGGAGAGCTTTTGCACGTATGTAACTTATGCAACGTGCTACTGGATCGAGAATATCATCCAAATCGCAAGTTTCTTCTAACGCCAATGAAAAATATTTGCATTTAGTTATGATTTCTTGGATCTGGCCGCTGATACTCGTATCAACTGCCATCTCATCCACGTGTCTTGTAACAGTGTGCCGTGAGAGTAAAACACTGTCAGCTTTAGTATTGACGTTTTTATCATTACAATTTTGAGCAAAGATTGTTAAAGCTTCTTTAACAATTTCTCCATCTGAAAAAGGTTTCATCTTTTTCGCTATAAACAAAGAAATTTCATAAGATGTTTTGACCGAAAATATTCTGTTGGTTGAATAATTCCCGTTTCTTTTTCTTTAAAAAATCTTTTCTGATAGCACTAGCAACAGGATACGCGTTTTCAAAATTAGTATGATTCTGTAGTGAAGCAAAGTAAACATATGTGCTCATGCAAGTAGCTTTGAAAATGAATTTCCCGAAGCAGCAAAAAAATTCTTGCTAAAATTACTTTTGAGAAAATTTGTGTGGAAGATACATTTTAGCATGGCACACTATACATTGGCAGGAAATTTTCTTGCACGGGCTATCTAAAATTCGTCCGCGGGGCACACTCTGGCCCGCAAGCCTGGGGTTGAGCAGCCTTGGACTAGTTCATTAAAAAAGTAAAATTATTAAAAAAGTTAACGTCTTGCCTACACATCATTCCACAGTGCACCAATTTCATCGCATAACGAAGCATATCAAAAGCAATTTTTATATGGGAAAAAGTACCGGTATGGTTATCCTTGACGTCGAAAAAGCGTTTGACACAGTATGGCTTACTGCACAAACTACTAAGCCTACGTTTCCCAATCTACGTAGTGAAATTAGTCCAGTCATTTTTATCAGGGCGTTCTTTCTGTTATTAACTGGTTATCAGCAGGTTTCTGAATTGACGCAGGGGTACCTACCCCAGGGTTCGGTTCTTGGGCCAATCCTATATAATATTTACACGCACGATTTTCCAAAATTAACCAACTGTGAAATTGCAATTTTTGCAGACGACACATGCATTTATTCATAAGATGCAGTTGGTTTAAACATTGAAACGAAATTGCTATCTGATTTAAATGTCATCCAAACATACTTTGAAAATTGGAAAATTAAATTAAATGCTTCAAAGACTCAGGCTGTCTTTTTTACTAGAAAAAGAAAAGTCTGCTTTTTACCAAGCAACAGACTAGTAATAAATAATGTACAAACGGATTGGAAATCAAGTGCTAAGTGGGGTTCACCTTGACAGATCGTTCACATTTAGCCTTCATGTCCAAGAAACCATCAGAAAAGTTAATCTCACAATTGAAATGCTGTATTCACTTAAAAACATAGGGGCGGGCTACAGTCCGCTTGGGCGAACTGTTGGATACCCTATTCTTATTCCTATATCTCATAAGTGGGCGTGACAAAAATGTAAAGGATTTTAACGAAAAAACTAAGCTTTTGTAAATAAAAACGCTCCCTAGCTCAAACTTTGGTTTTTCAATAAAATTGTTTTATTTAATTGTGGGCGTGTCAGTAGGCGGATTTAAAAAAAATTTAAGTATGCGCATAAAGGGCACCTAGAGAGTATATATTAAAAATTTCAGCTCCCTAGCTCAAATTTTGGTTTTTCAAAAAAAATATTTTATTTAATTGTGGGCGTGTCAGTGGGCGGATTTTGAAAATTGTATGTCCCAAGCAGTTTTATGGGCCAAAGATCATATATAAAAAATTTCAGCTTTCTAGCTCAAAATTCAATTTTTCCCAAAATTTGTTTTATTTAATTGTGGGCGTGTCAGTGGGCGGATTTTGAAAATTTTATGTCCCAATCAGTTTTATGGGCCATAGATCATATATAAAAAATTTCAGCTCTCTAGCTCAAAATTCGATTTTTTCCAAAATTTTGTTTTTTTGAGTTTGTGGGCGTGTCTGTGGGCGGATTTCAAAAATTCTTAAACTTGATTATTTCGGGACCCTAGAGAGTATATGGTTAAAATTTCAGCTCTATAGGTCCAGTATAAAGGCCTAATTTTTGCCGACGGACGGACGGACGGACGGACATGGCTAGATCGACATTACTATCGATGCTGATCATAAATATAGTAACTTTTAGGGGTCTACGGGCAATATTAAGGTATGTTACAAACTATGCGTCAAAATTAATATACCCCTAGAATAGGGTATAAAAAGAAGAACAAAAAATGAGTCGAGAGAACAAACTCTTCATTTTTAAAGTAATTTTTTAAGCAATCTTGTTTTGTGGATCTCCAGTTTGGGACAAATGTTCAAAAAGCCACATACGTAGATTACATATAATCCAAAACAAGCTACTGAAAATGATTTTAAACTTACCTTGGCATTTTTCGACCGAAGAACTGCATGTGATCTCAAACATTGAAAAAGAATTAGTAAGACTGAATAAATTATTTGATCGCTACAGCTGGTCTTGCAGCTCCTCTGACAGCCCCTTGATTTTAGGTCTACTACATTGAACAAACATAAAATTACTACTTGTTTCACTTATTTGTTATTATTTATTTATTTTTTTATTTACTATATTTATTATTATTTATTTATTTTTTATTTATTCATTATTTTTTTATTTATTATAATTATTATTATGTACCTATTTATTTATTTATTTATTTATTTATTTATTTATTTATTTGTTTGTTTGTTTATTTACTTGTTATTATTATATTAATTCATCGTCTGCATTTGTTAAGTTATTCATATTTGTTAAAATATTTATATTTGTTAAATTTTTATATATATTTCTTTAAATTATTTATATCTGTTAACTTATTATATTTGTCAATTATATCTATAATAATTGTTAATCTATTTATCGTGGCTTGAAAAGCAAACTTACATAAGTCAAAAGTCATACATTTTCAGAAAAGCCATTTAAAGTTTTTCATAATTTAAAAAAATCATTTTAGTTTTGAATTTCAATGAACACCAAAAAGGTGTAAAGTAAAAACGTATTATTTTTTTTTTTCTTCTTCCAAATGGTACATTTAAGTTACTACAAAAAGCCGTTTTTCAAAAAAAAAAAAATTTTTGACTTATGTAGTTTTACATCCAAATTGCTACTAATTTAAGAAAAAAGTGTGAAAAAGTGTCGTTTTGTTTTGAAATAAAACCATTTGTATTTTTTTGCGTATTTTGTAGAAACAAGCCACTTTAAATACGAGTAGTATTAAGTTATTATAAAAAAAATATAGAAACTTTTAATGAAAAAATCGACTATAATAAAATTATATAAAATAAAACCTAGCTTATTGGTAAAACGACACTTCTTAAAGTAATCAAAATAACTTTGAAGTTCATCAACTAGTTTTGTTCCAAATTAAAATGACACAACACGAAAAGTGTCACTTTTCAAGAAACTTATTTATCACGAATTCATAATTTTCTTAGAAGCAAAGTGTTACAAATGAAAAAAAAGTCAGTTAGCTGGGAAAACAATAGGGATTTCGCCTTAAATTCAAAACGACACTTGTACCCTCATGCTGTCAGTTTAAGAGTTATAGTTATGACGGTTTGATAGAAAAATTGTATATTTTTTTTGCTATTCGTTCTGTATAGTTAACTCAAAATCGTCAAATTTTGACTTATGTCAGTTTGCTTTTCAAGCGACGATATATATGTTTATTTAGTGATTGTACTTGTTAATTTACGTTATATCTGAAATCAAGTTCGCCCACCACCACTTCTCTCATTTCATGATCCCATTATAAGTTCGTATTGAGGTTTTTTCCATCAGCTTTACCTCAAATTATCACTTAAATATATATACATAGTTTGATATTTTTCATTTACAATTACATATATAATATGATCAGTAGTAAGGTAGTAATAACCACATCTCTGTACATTGAGCAATAGTAGTGTTTAGAATGTATATCTTTGCTGAAATAAAAATAAATACATAATAATAATAATCTCTCGTCTAAAATAAGTGCCGAAATTAGGTAGATACTTTACACCTTAAAAAAAACTTACCAAACCTTGGCAAATAAATTGCTCAAATTGGACGATGGGCAAGTGGGTTCAAAAATTTAATTATTAACTCCAAATCGCTTGACTTAGCAAATTTTAAAAAAAAATTTTCAGATTTGGTTAGCTATTTTTTCTTAACAATTAATTCCGATCAAAATTCAAAATTTATGTGGGAAAACAATTTTTTTTTTTTTTGACTGAATTTTTATATAATGTAATTCATTTTTTTTTTTTTTCTCTTTGATGGGTTGAGAATATCATTGCAGAGCCCCGATAAATAGGAGTTTTGATCAGAATTAAGGGTTCCTTGGTTCAGAAAATATTGCACATTTCTCTTTTTCCTCCCCATGTAGGGACGGGATAGAAATATCACAGCCGCGCCCCCGATTAACAGCTCCAAAAAACAATTCAAACCGAAATTTGGGATTTCTGAGTACGAAAAGAGCTGTTTTTATATCTGAATGAACGGTGTTTTCGACCGCATATAAACAGCACTTGGAGGAATGAAATCTGATCAGATTTTAAGATTTCGCAAAACTTATATTTTTTTCCCCTAAACAAATTTAGATAGATTTCTTCTTCTCCGTGCACGTATTGGATACGAATATCACTGCGCCGTCCCCTGATCTTTAAACAAATAATTCTGATCAGAATCTACGATTTATTAGTTCGAAAAACAAAGTTCTTTTTAAGTTAGTTAGGGCTATGACATTGCTGCCATAGAAACACTAGGAACCAAATGGGCCCATCGTGAAGTTCTTTTTACTTAATTTAAATATATTTCTCCTTCTTCATCTATTTCCCATTCAATAACGGAATATGAATCTTTTTGTAGTGCTCCCCAATAAACAGCGGTTTGAACAAGCCATTCTGATCAGGATCTATGATTTAAAATTTCAAAAACAAGAGTCAGGATTAAATGGATCATAACTCTCACACTTTATTGCATTGCTACTGATCCTTCTGTGGAGTTCACCGGTTTGACCTCATATTAGCAGACCTCCCGGTTTCGGATCACTTTTTAACTGAAGCCAATTGAATGGCGGTGGTTTTGCATTTGTGTGTTGCAAGAGTTTTAGCTTTTAAAGATTTCAACACATGCATGCCTCCGTTGTTGATTTTTGTCTGATCTTCCTCACGAAACCGGTGACCTACATTCGCGTCAACCCACGAATTTGCATGCACACTTGCGAGACAGCTTTTAGTTGTGTTTCGCTTGGCTCATGTGGATGTTAAATATCCTAGATGCGATTTTTCCCTCAGTCGCCTTTTACGACCATCGCTGTTTTTTAGGAGGCGTTGCAGGGATATACTTAGCCCGAGGCTTGCAACCCCGCATCACTCACTATCTACATATATGTATGTATATGTTTTTCTCTTTTCAATTAAACATGTTTTGGTTCTGATCAGTTGACTAAGTCTAGTATTTCGAGGGTGGTGGTATCACACAATAAATCGAAACCCCGTTTTCCTCACTGTGATGTTTGACGCAGTGCTATTTGTATCCTATTGGTAACTTATATAGCAAATCTCTCAACAATTTTAAATTGTACCTTTGGTGTAAGGGGCAAATCTAAAATTGTTCTTTTCTTCAATGAAACATGCAAAACCAAAAAAGATTTGCTCGTTTGACCAAAAGAGCAAATCCTTCTGCGATGAAAAGCGCCATTTGCTTAACCGACAAATCTTAACTGAGCAAGGTTCAACGAACAGCTTGTGCGTCCTTTGACGGACACTCTGCTTCATGTGACACCCCTTGGCATATTTTGCAGGCAAACAGCCTCCAGTTCGGCTGTAGCAATTAAAGAAGGTTTGTCGTGGCAATGGTGCGATGGCAGTGTATTAAAAAGTGATTGGCAGGTCGTGTGTTCGATTCCCGACCACGGTCATGCTTTGTAAAGTTAAATACACACATCAATTCAAATATCCCTTAAGAAATTAAGGCTCCACCTGTGGAGAAAACAGTCCCTACCGCACCAAAACTTCTTTCCTATCCTCCTATTCTTTCATGTAGTAATCAGCACCTAAAAACAGGCAATGAATCATTTGATGGGTGCTGCTTGCAGCAACAAAAATGCCTGTGCTGTGGTAACATTATATGGGTACTGTTTATCAAATACAGAACAAAATCCCTTTAGCGCACGCTAATTATAAAAAAAAAGAGAAACTAATTATCTGCTTAGGGCGTCCGTATCTTCTCGGACAGCCAAGCCGCGATAAAGTCCCTGGGTTCAGGCTCCACCAACTCAATCGTAGCCCTAGACTGCCAATCATCTCTTACATGGCGGAAAAGTTCAAAATGCATATATGTTGGGTTCCGGGGCATGACATTCCGGGAAACTGCATGGCTGATGAACTCGCCATGGAATGGAATGGAACCACGTTACCTCTTCTTCCTGATACAGGTTGCCTAGGTATGCAAACTCATATTGAAGCTATATGCAATCGAGAAAACAAACCTTAGGTGGACAAGTGGCACGCACAGCATGTCTAGCAACACAGCAGATCTGGCTTAAGCTGGGCCCGAGATGCGCTAAGTGTTTAATTTCGCTAAACCGACTGCATATATGCTCTACTGTAAATGACATTGGCATTGGGCACCTTATCATAGGCAAGCACGCATCAAGGCTGGGCGTATATTTAAACAACTTCTGGGTCGCCGAATTGGAGGACTAGACTACATTTCAGGTTCTTTGTACATGCACTGGTCTCTCCCATAAAAGAAATCTCTATCTAGGAGCCTTTTTCTTCTTACTTAATGACCTAAACGACTTGGGTAACACTGATGTTAGAAGTCTACCACGCTTCTTCAGAAGCTATAAAATGGTTTAAAGGGTAGAATAAGAAACTCCCCTAGATGCACGCGGTATCACAATGGACCTCACAATTATCTTAGTGTGTTGACTTTAGCTGACAACCACTGCAACCAAACCTAACCTCTAGAGACACTCATCAACTTTTTCAGCTAATGATGTAAAATTGAAGGCACCTTTCTGGAACTAACATGATTTACAGGTTTTTAGAATTTAGAATTGCATGTAAAATGCAAGTAGGTACAACTTTCACAAAAGAAGTTTAACTTTGGAAAAATACTTCAAGCTTTTTTAATTTGTCTTCTTAATATGCATTGCATTTACTGACCACTTGCTTGTTTTTTTAATTTAGGCCTAAAGTTGTTATTTTCGTATTCTCAGATCCACCTTTAAAAACTTATTTTTACTTTTACAGTAAAAGTACCTACACCCACCGACTGCGTACATTTAAATGGAAGAATACATCTTTCAATTACAAAGTGGCGACTACAAAACAAGACAAAGTGTAATTTATTTGATTGAAATATATGCGCATCTGTGCTTCGAATAATCCCTTCCCCAAAACCCCTACGATAAGTTAGGTAGGTATGCATTTTTTTTTAAAATCAAAATAACAAAATCTCCATTCTTCAGTCAATGTGCTTCCACTCTCTTTCTACATCCTGAGGACAATAAATCAATTGCAATGCCTGTGTGTTTTGCAAGTGAAAAAACCGTGAAAAATCCCATACCATAACATCCCATCTGGTAGACAGATATCCCACAAAAACAAAAAATATAATTGAAAGGCAAAATAATCGCCTCTTCTTTGACTTGTATCCACAACCGCAATATGTATCTTAAACTCCTTATTTTAGTACCCACGTCAGAGGCGTAAAACATTATCTTTGTTTTCCCTTGATTTGAGTCTACAAGAAAAAGTTGTGTGTTGCCGAAAAAAATAAAATTCATTAAAATAGGTGTTGCATGTTCAGCAAAAGTATCTTTTCTCCCCAAAAGCACAAAAAACGAAACTCACAAACATACAAAGGAATTGGAGTATTTTTGCCAAAAAATTTCACAAATAATTGAAAAAAAAAATAAAAAATTTGCACCTACATTGAATCCCATTCTCATCTGCGTGCACAGAACATTGTATATGTATTTCCCCATCTCGCTGTTAACTCTTTTGTGTGTGTTTTAATTTTTCAACTGTTCTGATAGTGAAACAAAGGAATTCCGGAATCATTTTGCTTTTTCTTCTTTTTATTTTTATTTATTGTATATTTCGTATTCGGTTGTCTCTGCCTTTAAGCCTGTATTTTTTGTTTGTTCTTGATTCAGATACTGGACCAGAACCGAAACAGAACCAGATGAGTTCAGATACTGGAGGTGGTTACATATAACAAAATATCGAAAAATTCAGGAGAAAAAGGAAAAATATTTGGTTGTGAAATATTTAATCGGACGCGTTGCGAGCTTAAAACATTTCATGAACACATTCTATGGAGATATCTACCTCCTACTCGTATGGTGGTGGATACAGTGATATTGAGTTGAATTCCTCCAAGAGAACAAACAAAATGAGGGTAACACATTGTAAAAGGAATTCAAAATAAATAAAAATTCATTGTTCAATTGAAATATATTTACCCGAAGATGCTTTGATACATATTAACGCAGGCTTTTTTCGACGCTGATTGCCAGAACTGCATGCTTTGGGGAGCTTAAATTGATGAACGCTGTCAATCAATGAAATTGCAATTAAATAGCGATTTGGAACGTTTAACGTTGGCGCTCTAATACAGGGTGACGCTGAGCCTTATCCAATAACCCTTGGTATTTAGCCAACTGCTCCCTGAAATTACGCAAAGTGTATTTTTCTTGTTTGCTAAACGCCAGGAATTTTTTTTTCAATATATTTTCCTCATAAAAATAGGACTAAAATGTTCGCCTATCGCCTACCGGCATTTTTAAGAATAATTTTTTTGTTTGATATGTCCTCGAAAAATTTTGTATGGCTATAAATAGTATTATGCAGATTAAATGTTTTAAAGAATTCATAATAGTGAAGTGATTTTTTGTGACAAAGAGTCAGACAGCATCATTTTTATTGTTTTGAGAGAGACTCATAAAATCTTTCACAGCAATTGTTATCATTATTTTGTTTGTGCTTTAGACATAAATTTTAGAAGCTGAATTTGTACATAGAAACCGGGCTTTAAATATGTCACTTTTTAACCATCGTTCGACGCTTCTTCGTCAAGGCTATCGACAGATAATAACGTAAGCACTTCTTATGTTTTTATACTTCGAACTCGTATAGGAGGAGTGTGACGCAAACTGAAAATAAAAGGATCTAAAAAAATCAATGTCGGTTTTCATTGAAAGTAAAAGGAATTGCTCTCAAAATCTAGAATTGCTTTATCAACGAAACATGTTTTGGTTGTGATCAGTCTAGGCTTCCTTAAGCGATGTAAGAAATATTTCACGGCTTCTGATCTGGCTACAATTTATAAGGCGTTTATTCGCCCGAAACTCGAGTACAACGCTCATATCTGACCCGGTGCACCAATAACTTATTTGGAGCTGCTGGACAGGATCCAAAAATGCGTGATAAAACTCATTAACGACCGAGATCGTCGTAATGTCTCCTGCCTTTCGTTATTTTATCGTTATTTCCACCATAAGTGCTCAAACGAAACAGCCAGTTGCATTCCTCCCCTTGAATATTTCAACCGCAATACCCACCATGCAAGGAATGCTCATTAGTTCACCCTCAAGCCTGTGTTCGGACGTACAGTTTAAGTTCAAAGAAACTTCCCTCAGCCGTACAACACGAATGTGGAATACTCTTCCACGCATTGTTTCTCCTTCACATTATAACCTACAAACATTCAAAACCAACGCGCATCGGCATCTCTCCTTTTCTTCTCACCCTATTACATTATAAGGGTCCCAACAAATCCCTTTAGTGCGTGTATATTATAAAAAAAATAAAAAATTTTGAGGGTGGGGGTATCGAACACAGTATCTGTCCTACCTACTGAAATTATTTCTCAATACCTATCTAAATCAAAACTTTGACGTCTGACGCAAGGCTATTTGTATGAATTGGTAAAATCTCTCAAATTGAGATCGCATCTTTCGTGTTAGGGCAAATCTAGATTTGCTCTTTTTCTTCGAATCGAATCGAAAGGATAAAGTAGCCCTACTTTGAAATTTTCTGTCCTTCGGAGTTTGCATACATACAAAAAATGCACTTCACGCATTCTAGACCTGAGGTTCACGTAGAACAAAATTGAGAAAGGTAGAAATATGGAACAAGATATTTGAAAATTAGAGAAATTATTGGAAAATAAAGAAAACATTGGAAAAAATGAGAGAAAACTGTCATTGCCGAATGACTGACAGTTCAGTATACCACAGCGAATCTGCAACTCGACCGCTAATTGGTTGCAAGGGGTTAAACATGTAGGGATGTTTTGACATTCGACTAGCAGTGATAATAAGGGAAAAATCCCTACTTGTAGGGAATTTCAGCTCAAAAATGAAGCCGTAGAGAAAAAAGGACAAATTGTTGAAAACAACCAGAATTTAGGTACTTTGAAGATTTTATTTTCAAAAAGTCTCAAGTTTTGTTTTATTTCAGTAAAACTTCTTTGATAAGATCATCAATTCCTTAATGTCATCTTACATTGATTGCATTGCATCATTTCTTTGAAAGAAATTCAACAAAGGTGGCCCATAAATACAATATTAAAAGAAATTGACTTCTTAAGCCCTAAGCTCGTTTAAGCATTAGATTTAAGTTCTGGCTCGCCAAGGCGATTAAATATGGGGCACTTCGTCTGTCTTAAACCTGGGATGCTTTCCCATAGATGGATACATTTTCTGTATTCCCAGCTTTTTATTGCTGCCGTTGCTGCTGATCTAGGAGTGCAGCAGAAGGGTTCGGGACCTATGAAGGGTGTTTCCGAACCTTTTCTGGCCAGTTCGTCGGCCTTTTCGTTACCTTCCACCCCGACATGACCCGGAACCCACCATAGCTTGGTCTTGTTACTTGTTCCGAGTGCCTGTAGGGTGTTGAAGCAGTACATGACTGATTTGGAGTCAATCGTATGCGAGCTAAGGGCGTTTATAGCTGCTTGACTATCCGTGAATATATGGATGGTTGCACCTTTTATACCAGATAAATTTATGTGGCTAGCGCATTCTTGAATGGCGTGGAGCTCTGCTTGAAATACGCTGGGACTTTTTCCCGTGGGTATCGTAAAGCGTTTGTTTGGTCCGTATATTCCCGCTCCTACCCCCGCTTCCATTTTAGAACCATCAGTATACCATTTTATGCCGTTGTGGCTGTTAGGTGGGTTATTACTAACCCATGCTTCTCTCTTGGGAATCTCCGTGGAGAACCGCTTATTGAAGCATAGTGTTTTATGGATGCGGTCTGTGACCGCGCAGTTCATGTTGAGTTCTGGCAGTTCATCAAGAAGGGTCTTAAGTTCCGGATGATCGTTAAGACTTATCTCGTTTAACTGTATTTGACTTATTGCACTGCGGATCGCCACTTTTTGAATGTATATGTGGAGAGGTGTAATACCTGTTATTGCCTCTATGGCAGCCGTTGGACAGGTTCGCATGGCTCCGGAGATATCAAGGCGCGCAAGCCGTTGTACCTAAGCATTAGATGGTGACAGATTAAAATTTCTAGGATTTTTTTCCTAGTCGGTAGGGATTTATGTTTGTTGGTTAGATAACTAGAGAGTTAGGTGAAAAATGAACAATTGTACTGTACTGGCATATGCATAAAAGGTAGTTGGATCGTTCAGTGGTAGAGCTAGGCATATTGAAAGCAACCAATGTTTTCTGCTGACAAAGTCGGTGACGGATTCTATGGAACAGATCCTTCCGTCAAGTGCCAAAATGTTTTTGGGGAAAACACTAGTCATACCCACCCTTATATATGATTGGGAAATGTATTCTAAACGTGACTCTGTGAACAAAAGAAGATGAATAGTCGCATTTAAAAGTTGAATACGCTATATTTTCAGCTTCGAAAACGTTCTTAAGTACTGTACCTACTGAGCTATAATTTTGCTTTCAAACATTCTCTTTAGTCATCGACACCCGTATTATCTTCACGAAATGATAAAGCCTCCCCGCAAATGTCACGACTGCTATTTCATCCGCCCCGTGCTTAACTGACATCTGAACGTCAGTTTTTTCTGCATTCGATCCGATTATGGAACTTTTTGCCGCGCCATATACGAGCAGTGAACGATGCGTCTGGAAAAAGATCAGACTATAATTTTCCATAACTCATATTAAAATAAGTTTGTGGATTTTCCCTCTCCTCACATTTCGTTTTCTTATTTCTATAATTTTGCTTTCCAACATTCTCTTAAGTCATCGACACCCTTATCTTCACGGAATTATTAATAAAGCCTCCTCTCAAATGTCACGAATGTTTGTGGATTCTCCCTCTCCTCACATTTCTTTTATCTTTTTTTTCTTCTCTCTCTCTCTCACTCTCTTCTTTGCATTTATTTCTTTCTTTTTCCTCTATCTCTCTTTATTTGCAATGCATAAATTATTTTAAAACTTTTAAATATGGATTTGTCAAACCGTAGTTTTGAAAGTATATACCTATGATTTGTTTATTCATTGGTTACTCTGAGCATAATACGCTTAACGATTGCAAATTCTTCCGGCAACGGATACCGTGACAGGGCTCACTCTAAAAGAAACTTATTGACGTATCGACATACCGACCCGAAATTTTGCATCTTCTTCTCCCTTAATGACGGTGAGGCTATGATCAGGATTAAAAACATCATAACCCTCCCACTTAACTGCATACCCACTGTTCCAGCTGTGGGGTTTGGCCAAAAGAGATTCAATTAAGTTTCTAAGCCGCTCATTTGTATCTTAAATACCCTTAATACTCCCTTAAATTGATAAAAGAGAATAGAAATACTGCTCTCAGGGTAATCTTTATAGCTCATTAGAAGGGTAAGAAGTCAAGCTACAACACCTCGCTCTTTTACCGGAGGTCCCGTTTGCCCACAAGAGAGGCGCTTAAGATTCTAAGCCGCTCATTTCTATCTAAAATACCCTTAATACTCCCTTCAATTGATAAAAGCTCATTATAAAGGTGAGAAGTCAATCTACAACACCTGCAAATTTGCTCTTCTACACGAATATTCGAAATTTCATTTCACCGTTCCCCCCGAATGGAGAACATTTTATATGGCAGCTACGATCAAAACTGGGTTGCGCGCGTTTTTTTCGTTTTTCTTTTGAAATCAGAATCTTATCAGAAGCTCTAACGAGTAGGGGAAAACTATTCCCAAATCCTCGTATCCACAACGGACATTGTAACGGTCTCGGCTCTTGCTGACAGCATCCTTACCTAAAGAAATCTACGTAACCTAAGCTAACCTAACCTTACCAAACCTAACCTAACTGTGTGAACGCCTGAAATGGAAGTGAATATGGAAATGGTTGCCATGTTCTCAGCATCGAATTTCATAAAAAGGTTCCTTTTTCAACTTAACTTAACAGGTTGTTGTTCACCAAACTACGACCAAAAGTGGTATTTAATTCTCCAATAAAATTAATTTAAAGATGAATTCAGTTGGTACTTGATGTGAGTATGTGTCTAATCTTTGAATAAATATTTCGGCGACTGTTTTCTCTCTAATTCGTTTTTTATTCAGCGCGCATATTTGAATGGTTTGTTCGATTTCACAAACTTTCAAGTGCAGAGATGAAATTCAACATTTCGAAATGCTGGAAAATATATGGCGAAATGATGAACATACCGGGTGAAATATTTAATTTAGCATTTCAGTGTAATTGTCGGTGTAAATATACTATACCACTCGGTGCACATTTGTTTTCCGATTTTGATATAACATTAATCAGAAATTAAAACTTAAAATTCCCTCAAAATATTGCTACAATTAACACTTTTCAGTACAACCGAGGACATTATACGAATATTATTAGAAAACTTCAAATCCCTTAAATGTACGTAAATAATAAAAAAAATAAACAACCGAGCAAATTACATTCGGAATCCACACAGCTCGGTCGACCTGGCACCGAGTGCATCAATCATTTAACTCTGGGATGACAAGTAGTTTGTATACTCAATTTTTCATTATGAAAATCACTCATTACACGGTGCACTTTCTCCTTCCTTGAACACATAGACTATACGATACAAGGATGATTAATTACTCATTCTATATAAATTATCTTAGAAAAAGTAATGAATCATATACGCTGGATGCATTAGTTTACGCTTCATTTTCTTAAATAAATATAGATTCTTAAATTCATTGTGTATAGTTTTTCCGTTTTCTTTACTTTGCATAATTAAATAAAAAAGAAACAATTTAACAATCAATACGCGTTTTTGTTTTATCAAACAAAATATGATTAATCATTTGGGAAAAACTTTAAAATTCGCACGCCATTTTCTGTTACAAAAACGATAATTCTTTTCTCGCGGAAAAATTTTCTTTTTAACGAGTAAAGTTTATTAAACTCTAAATAAACATTCTGACAAAAAGGAAATTTATATGTTCGATACAAAATTTATGCGTGCCACACACACTTTTTTCTGTTGTTGAAACTAATAAAAAAACCGCACACAGATAAATCATGAAATTTCATCGAAAACAAGGAAAAAATAATAACCTTTAATTAAACTGAAGAAAAGATACTCGTACATACGAGTATTATTACTTTTGGTTGAATTCGAAATAGAATCGAAATGGAATAATAGAAATATATTTCTTACGTCATATTTTCTTTTCCAATATTTAGATATTAAAATAATTATTTACTCACATGTTGGGCGCCAGTTAATAATAATTATTAACAATATATATATATATATTTCGCCTTAGATCACTGAAAACAATAACAATTTCAAACAAAGTTCTACTTCAAACAAACAAATACTACTGAAGAAAGCATTGACAAATGAACAAATGTGTACTTTTTGATTGTGGAATTTTGATTTGATTGATTGGACCACTTGCGCCGAATATGAAAATATAAAAAAAAAACGCTCACACTCACAAAACCATGTCGTAAAAACATTTTTATTTCTTAGGTGATATCTGTTAAAAAAAATCTCATTCTGTCAACATTTGTTGAAAATAGTGCGTAAGCTACTTAATCGATGGCATTGTTTCCCTTGGAGTTCCATTTGCATAGACAAAGAACCAACATAAAAATGTATCGTTTTGACATTGGACACGGAACAAATTAATTTATTTCAAAATTTTAAAATTTAGGTTATTTTTGTTGAATTTGTACACACTTTTTGTATTTTTATTTCAGAGCTTGTCTGGGATGATATTGGACATGTCAGTTGGGTTCTTAACACATGTTAATCTGTATAAATATTGAGTCGGAACACAAGAAGTTAATTTAGCTATTTAGTGCGGATTATCTTTGAAGATATTCTTACCTCAAATGTGACCCACTTTTTGTTGGACTTTTTGCAGATGGTAGCGTACGTTTTTTGTTATTGCTAATGGTGACTTAAGTTCTCTGTTCTGAGGCCATAAAATTGATTTTAATTCAAGAAACACTTTCTTTTTGTTTCATTGAAGAAATTCTTTTGACATTTTTCAATATTTTCTTCGCGGGTGGCCCATCGTTGGGCGCCATTTCTGTTCCATCGGAGGATTCGTTTTTTAATGAAATTAATAAAATGGATGTAATGACGAAAGGAAGCGATGAGACAAGGCAAATGACTACACTACTATAAGGAATACATTAAGGCTCCTTAGAAAAAACAATAATTTAATTCCTGCTTAATTATTTTGGGAGGACGATGCTTTCTTGGATGACAAACCGAAGCACTTTTACACCGTCCAATCAAAAACCAATGATGGGATAGATGAAGGTGTTTGATCAGACAATCATAAGTCTTCCTAATCACTGTAGCTTGTTGCAGGCAGAACTATTGGCGATAAAAGAACGTGTATGCTGTGTTCATGTATGTTAGTCGCTAAAAAAAAAATCCGTATCTTCTCATACAGCCAGGGAACAATCAAATCCTTTGAATCAGTCTATAAAGTCTTAAGTAGCTCTAGACTACTGATCACCTAGCAATGGCGTAGTTCATTGCATGCTATTCGGTGCAATTTATTATTAGAAAGAATAGAATAATAGGATAGAAGTGTTTTGGTGCAGTTGCAGGGATTTTCTCCACGGGTGGTGTCTAAGTTGTTTAGGTAGATCTTGTTATCATATATTCGACTTTAAGTAATGGACTTGGCCGGTATTTGAATGCACAACTTTTCAATCACAACTACTGCACCGTTGCAACCCGCAACGCTGTTTTTGGCTGCTGATGACATTCCAGGGAAATGTAATGCTTTGTTATAATCCGTCCAATATCAAGAAACACAAAGCTGAGAGTTATACTTCTTCTTCTTTCTTTAATGGCTTTGAGGCTATGATCAGGATTAAAAGGGATCACAACCCTACCGCCTGTGGGGTTCGCCGGTTTGACCCCAGAAAATAATAACAGGCCGCCCGATTTTAAATCACTTTGTCACTGAGGGCAATCAAATGCTGCTTTTGCTGCATTTGTGTCATCCAGGAGTTTTTATGCATTTGTATTGATTCGTTGATTGATATTGCCCCTTGACAGGGTTCGTAGGATCACTAATTTGAATATGACAGTACATACTGAGTCGGCTGTGATCCATTTTCTTCGAGATAGGTTCTTTGACGTGAAGGCTTCCTCGCATCTTGGAACTTTTTATTCGGACAACCTTTGTAACCGTAATTTGCCGTCACACTATTTGTACACTGTCCAACATTGTGAACCGTATGTGAGCGCCGGGCGCACAACTGCGGTGAAAAGCTGATCATAGATCCTAGATATTCGATCTTTTCGCACTTGGAAATCACTCCTCCATTCATATTAATGTCCGGAATAGGTCGGAGTGGATCAGAGAACGGTATTCTGTACGAGTATTCTGTTTTCTTCGAACTATTACCGCACCCATTTCCCTCCAAAACTTCCACCCATACATCAAGTGCTCGTTGGGACGTTTTATCCTCGCTTATGATGGCTACATCGTCAGCAATGTATAACTGATGCACTTTGGGATCTGTCACTTTTCACATAGATAATCAAGGACTGTAATAAATATCAGGGACTCAAGACGCTTCCATGGTGTACACCGACTTTAATTGCAAATTCCCCGTTGACGCCAATGGGGCATCTTACTCTTGTCTTTTCTCTCCCATGCATGGCCATGATCATCTGGTCATATGTTCTTGGAACTGCTCGCTGTCTTAGCACCCACCCATAACAGATCCCTTAGTTGTCAATCAAAGGCCTTTTTAAAATCAACCAACAACATATGCAAATCCTGGAATCACTATGTTTTTCCGTCATGATCCTTGTACTTTGGATTGTATCTGTGGCTGATTTACCTGCGTCAAACCAGCAATGGTCTTCCGATAGCCGTATTATTTTCGGCCCTCGGCCATCTAATACCCGCTCATCGATCTTCATGGGACATCAGCTTGATTGAACGGTATTTGTCACAGTCTCGCGTATCACCATTTCCTTTGTACAAACCTCTTTAACCCGAGGCTTCATAAAACGTTTAACCAAGCGGCAATCAACCTGCGTTTCATTTCCGCCGCTGCTGTAAGTGACCAGGTGCTGACTTTGTTTTACGAACACGGTATTAAGAATGATAAGACCGTATGACTTGCACATGCTTAGGATATCTGCACCCGGATAGTTACTGGTGCCATATCCCAATCCTCCGTAGCAGTCTTCATAGTCTTCGTTTCAATTCCCGACATGTCCGTTCAAATCTCCGCGAAATAACAAAAGTTCTTCTTTTGGGATGTTCTTGATGAAGTTGTGACAATCGAGCCAGAATGCATCTTTTTCTCTCTGCTCGCATCCAACTTGGACAGCATATGCAGTGACAATATTCTACACCTCACCTTGCATCACCAGTTTGAGAGACATCAAACGATCATTGGATTTGGAAATAGTCAATACGCTGCCAAGTAGCTCTTCCGTAAGGATGGTACCGATTCCGTTCCTACCCTGTTCCGTTGCATAGTAGAACACCTTGAAATCTTTTGTCCTGACGTCCAAGAAACGCGCCCGGTTTTCGGTGCTTCGCTTTTTCGTTTGTTGAATACATAAGATGTCAACTCGCCTTCTAACCATCATCTCCTCAGGATTGTAGCCACGACCACTCATACTTCAAACGTTCCAACTCGCGACCCTTAGGTTCCGCCTAAGTTTAAGCATTACTTTGCTATCCCCGGAAAGCGAATAGCGCTGACCCGATCATTTCTGCCCGTCCTAGGATAAGTACCATGATAACTAGTAGATAGGTACCTGGCGGGGTAGTGCGTTTTCTAGCGCGTACATTTCCAAAGTGCGTTAGTTTAAAAGAGTTCGACATGTACATGCTATTATTATTTCTTATTTGATCTTGCTTTTTTGACACCGATGATCTCCAGTCGTGTCATCCCACGGAATTGCATGCACACTAGCGGGACAGCCCTAAGATGTTAACTGTGTCGCTAGGCTCATCCGGATACGAGTATTTAATTGCCTAAATGCGAATTTCCCCCTTAATCGCCTTTACAACAAGCGCTGTTTATCGGGATGCGCTGTAGTTATATTCTTAACCCGTCCCTAAAATCTCAATTTAGTGAATATAGTTTTTTTTTCTTAAATTTGTGCACTGCACACAAATCCTAATTATACAAAAATTGATGCTAAATAATTATAAGTTTTGGAGCATAGAATTAAATAAAAAAAAGGTGCATTGTATCTAAAGAAAAGCCAATCTATCCTTTCATTTTCTGTTTTTTTCTCAAAAGCATGCCCCTTGGATATAAACTTTATTTTCGTTACTTTTGGTCCCTCGAGCCGGATCAGGTTATATAAAATGATGAAACTTTCTTTCTATTTAATCAAAAAAAAGGAAGAATGTTTCGAATGAAAGATGTGGCATTCTTTAGCGACTCTTCGATCATTTAACGTCTGCTTACTTAATATCTTCATAATAGCTTCATAATCAGTGGGACTTTCTTGCATCAATTTAATTATCCAGCCCAGTTATGCTTAGCAACAAGAATTCCCCTATATACTAATTTATTTTCCCAATAAAATGCTCTAATGTATATTTTAATTGGTATTTCTATATATCTCTTTGAAAATTTATTAGGAAATATTTTCCCGAAAATAACTTTTCTCTTACCCAAGCTATTTGATGTACATAATTTAAATACTATCAAATTCACCTGAGATTTATAAACGCAAATCCCCTCGGATATATCCTCGTTCAAGTGTCTAATCAATCGAATTTTTATTTTTACGACAGCAACATTTTAGCTGGAGATATGCGCCCCACAATACGTCTTCCATTCATCCTACACAATTCACAACATCCCCCGCTTTGCCCCCTTAATAGATCGTTTAATAAAATTCAACGTTAGCACGTTTGTCGCGCTACCCTAGTGTTCTTTGATGGCGTCCAGTCTCAATCGCGTTTGGAAAAACAAATAATATTAGTGTGTTGGGGGGGTTCTCCAATCTAATTAATTGCCGCTACTGCGAATGAATAGTGTCAAAGAACTGGACCATATTTTCCACTTAGTTCTGTCGTATCTACCGGTATATTATGGTTATGTATTTACCTTGAATATTAATTGAGAGCAATTTGATTTATGCATTTTTCATAGTTTTTTTTTTTTTATTGTTGTTTGGCTGTTTTACTATGCAGTTACATTCTGGCGTCCTAAAATAAACTCCAAACTGAATACATATTCAATTTTCAAGGTAATCATCATTTAAAAGTATCTCATGTGACAGAAGAAGTTGTAGACGCAAAAGAAAACATCAAGGGAAACATTGGCTATAAAATTCTCACACACTGAGTGTGGTGCGTCAGTCGTCTATAAATGTACTCTATGGCTGACTGCAGTGCATCCTTTGAATAACATACTCCGACTCGACTGCAGAAAAATCTAAAAATACAAAAAAAAAACCGTACACCTTTTGCCTTTGGCAGGCATATTGACTGCATAAGGCAGCAACTTCGTTATACAGGCAGCCGCAACATATGTGCTCTGTGAGTGTGAAGTTCTCTGGAATAGTCGTGTATTTAGTTTTGAAAAAAGGTGCAAAGTATCTAAAAATATACCACAGTTCCTTTTTGTTCCAGCTGCGAAAATCTACAAAGCCAACCACAGTCATTGGCAATATTGCAACATATTATGTATCTATGTGCGTTCCATCTTTCAAATTAAGGATCTAGACATTTATTACACACGGATCACCATTAATAATATTTACAAATTGTTCGTTTATATATCTTTCTTGATTTTGTTGTTATAATAAAATATATCTAATAAAAGGTTAATTTATTAATTTTTAAGCGTGAATTTTAAATGCTTTCTCTTTAGACAGCGATTATCGCTCCCATGAGAGTCGATCAGCAAATTTTCATGTGTTAATAAAAGTTTCATTTGCAAAAGGCTTTACGCATTTTCTTTATGGCAAACAAATAATTTAGTATGTCAGGTGGATTTTCATTGTAAACCACAAAAGAAACAAACATTCTGTCGCTTTGTCACCTTAACAAAATTTAAAACAAAAAGCCAAATTAAACTGCGAATATTCGTTTTAATTACGCAAATTTATTATTCTCAGGTACGAAAATGAAAATCTTGGCAACGTCAACTTCAAGAAAGGCCAGACAGGCTAAGGAGAGGATAAAGGCGGTGGGGTACGCACATAAATTGAATGCATTTTCACGCCTTTTAGGTGGAAACATACATTTTGTAGCAAAAAGAAAACAAGATCAGTGAGTGTCGAACATGTGTCATATAGAATTGTGAATTAAGTCATGAAAGAGATATTCGTTCTCATGAGTGTGCTGGGGGTAAATGATGTATGATTTTGCACAGCTCAAACAAGAGGTGGGAAAAAGTTACTTTGTCCTGACTATTTATAAAGATGACGAGGATGATTGTGGGTTTTTTCTTGGTGGGACATTCACAGGAGTACTCGACATGTTGCAAAATTTGTATTTATCACACCGGTGGAAGACATATTCCCTTAACTGAAATTGTTTTCGGTTAAAGATATCTCTTGGAGGTTCTTTCAAACTATAAATTGTCAAACTCAGAAAATCTGGTTGCTAAAAAGAAAAATGGCTATGGTAGGCGCCACTTTCGGCTGATACTTCATTCATTTGCCATATTGGACCTGAAGGAAACGATTTAAGTAAATGATTAGCGCAAATCAGCTCTGAGATCCATTATGATACTCATTTGATGAAAATTAAATTTGTACACAAAGTTAGTCAAATATTTGGTCCTTTGAGCCGGATTTCTCATATTCTATATTGTTGTGATCTGGATCAGAGCAATCATAACCCTCTAACTTGACTGCGTGCTTACTGAGCCGCCTGTACTTCTTCACTGAGGATTATCAAAAGCTGATGTTTTTTGTATTTTTGTGATATACAAGTTTTGAAGGACATCCACCTATATAATAGCAGATGGCTGCAGGGGCCTTTGATCCTCGCTTATGATGGCTCCATTATCAGCAAGAAATACATTGTAAAGTTAATGATGGCCGCAAATCCGCAACGATACTTAGTTCATGTTAGTTCGATTTTTGTTAAAATATTCAAATCGTTGGTCCTTCGAGCCGGATTTTTTTTCTTCAATATGGTGAGGTTTTGGTCTGGATTAGAACATTCATAGCCTACTCACTTAAATACATCCCTACTGGTCCACCTATACTTCGTTACTGAGAATAATCAAAAGCCGGTGTTCGTTGCATTTGCGTAATCCAACAGTTTTTAGGACATCCACCAACAATATAGTTATTGTCGCAATAAGAATCAAGGGACTTGGGACGTTTTCCTGGTGTTCACTCAAACATGTCAATCTCTTCGTTGCTTAGGTGCCATCCATGGATTATAAATAGATCTTTTAAAATCAAACAACACCATAATGAAGATATAATAACGATAGGAGTTCTGGCATTGAGAATAACCTTAATTTGGGTAGGCAACGTGCTCCATAATCTTACAGCGTAAATCAAAACTAAACATGAAACATTTTACTAGGCACTGATGGCAGGGTCAAGTAATACCGAAAGTCCTTGTAGAACAAGGAGCGTTGTTTGTTAAACGAAAAAATGGATACCTATTTATTATTGATTGCCATTTTTCCAAAGGAAAGAACAAGAGCCTCTTTCCAAGACCGGGGAAAAGTTTGACTTCCAGTTTTCGAACTGGAGCTCAGAGGAAAAATTCCCTCATCAAAACTATCAAGAAAATACTCGTTTAGCCTGTCACGATAAAGGCCATACTGTGAATCATTTTCTGCACCGAAGACCAATCTTAAAAAAGTTACTCCGCAATGTTTATGAGGGCTACAAAGTGATTAACTTTAAGGCGTAGAAATTTCACTACGATAAGTAGTGTGGTTCGTTCGGCCGTGCGACGAATTGGAATTTTACGGTCTATGTTTCCGTCTACTGACAGTCATTTTCGATTTTTGATTGAGTTGATATCGTCAGCCGTAAACCAAGAACATCTTCTGTTTCGTCTATTCGCTATTCCTGTAAAAGGGACAGCAAGCCAGACGTGATCAGAAACATAATCGAGAGAAAAGTTGAATAGAGTAGCTAAGAGCGCGAAAATGCGATGCACAGCGAGAGGACATCGTTACACACTGTTGCCACGTTGGGTTATCTATCGCCATCTAGCGCTCCTGTTGTCAGATAAATTTTGCTGCCGGCTTATGATGCAACATCTATATTGAATGTATGCGGTTTTCCATTTCATCATATACACTCTGGCCAAGCAACAGAAACAGTCGCGCACCTTAAAATCATAGTCATGCGCCTGCTGTAAGGACGCATTGTACTTTAAAGGATCACGATAGTTGCCTACTACGATCTTTATGGTATTTCGATTGCACATGTCTGTGATCACGAACATCAGATAGACGTGTTTTAATTTTCTGTAAATATTGTGGGCGAAGTGGTAAGTTCGAGGGGTCCCAAGTCCAAATCACGTCGGGGCCAATAACATCTTAAGTTTTTTTCCACTGCCCCTCCTCCCGCGAAAGTCTGACAAACATCCAAGAGTATTAATTGCAATGAAAAACTTCTCGAACTTGCCGTTCGCACAATCAAATGTTTTCAGAAGCTACGTTGTAGGCCCTAGCCATCTACACCCGATGCCTCACATCAATTTCTTAACCCTAAGGGGCATCATCTAGTCTATACCGTCTGATTTTCATTTCCTAGATTATTTGATCGCCTTTCTAACATAAATCGGATAAAAATATTTAATTGTCGATAATATCGGATATATCTTTAAAGAACGGCTCTCGGAATGATAGCCGGGTGCATTTAAGAGTCATTTACAATGCTTTCGCCAACTGTCATTTTCTTCTTAGCTTTGGTCCTTCGAGCTGGATACAGCGTCTTACAAAACTTACGGTTTTTTGTATGGTGCTTATTAGTTAATTGTACAAATCTTAAACCGTTTCTTTAAATTTATATCGCAAATATTTAATTCTGCCCATTTCAAAAACACTACAAAAAAAATGGCTGTAAAAAATATACGAGTACGTAAGTAATTCACCCTCAATAATCATTTGTTACACAAAATGCAGATTATTAACATAGAGAAAAAAACTTCCTTACATAGCTTCGCGGTTAAAACTGCATCTTTATTATTATTATTTCCACTTCTTTGATAAATTTAATCGCAATTTACGCTTACCACCCTCATAAAGTTGAATCAACAGTAAAACTCGGGCTTTAATTTATTTATTCTTTTTTTACAATTTTTACTTGATTAAAACTCGGAAGAGAGGTCTTTGCCTGCTCTAAATATTCGAATAGAATACGCGTTACTATACAATTTGTTATTGAATACTCAAATAGTGTTCATTAATCTTAATTAAAAATTGCCTATAAGTAGTTTAAGAAATAAGATATGATTTGTACATTCTTTAGGCAATTGGAGTGTGTTTGTTGGGAACATTAAAATGGTGTATGTAGTGTGGAGCCGGGCTCAATGTATTTCGTTTATTGAACCTTTGAACCCGCACTCAACATTTTGAAAGTGAAAAGTAAAACGAAGATGGACGTTAAAGATTTTTGTTTGCGAATCAATTAATGTTAATTGTGAAATGTGTGTGTCGTAAAAATTGTTGTTTGAGCTATACTTTTGGTACGAAATTCCTTGTCATGTCAAAGCGCAGAATTTAGAAAGCTCCTCCTTCTTATTAACAAGCACGCAATTGCGTCACTCTGTTAAGATTTGTCTATGAGAATCGTGATAGCTTAGATAATAACTTAACTGGCGCCCGGCGTAGAAACCACTAGTTTGTATGATGACTCACTCGCATTCACGTGAAACAAAACATATAGATTAGGAGACAAATCCAAAACTAATAAATTAGCTAACTGGAGGAACACGAGAGGTTACAAACAGTTTTAAGAAAATGTCATTTCTATGTGACGAATATGCCTTTCGACACCAAAACAAAAATACTTGACGAAGCACTTCATCGTCTAAACGGTACACTCTTTCCCTATCGACTAATGCTAGGTTTATAGGAGTGATCCTAGATCCTGAGCTCAACTGGAGACTGAATATAGTACAACGGGTAAAGAAAGCATGCATAGACTTTGCTCGTAGCAAAATCTTAATCAAAGGTGGTTCCACCAACAAGAGCTGACCCTATGGATATACACAACCATGGAGCGAGTACAGTAGACCATTACCAAGTCTGAGTGCTCTGGGATTTGGATTTTCTTTTAAATTTATATAAAAACATAGGGACGGGCTACAGTCCGCTTGGGCGAACTGTTGGATACCCTATTCTTATTCCTATCCCTCATAAGTGGGCGTGACAAAAGTCTAAGTATGGTTGAATTGTTAGGAACGTTCTACATATTTTGTTATATAACATTTAAAGGATTTTATCAAAAAAAAACGCTCCCTAGCTCAAACTTGGGTGTTTCAATAAAATTGTTTTATTTAATTATGTGCGTGTCAGTAGGCGGATGTAAAAAAAAAATTAACACATGAGAATAAAGGGCCCCTAGAGAGTATATATAATAAATTTCAGCTCCCTAGCTCAACCTTTGATTTTTCAAAAAAAAAAAAAAAAAATAATTGTGGGCGTGTCAGTGGGCGGATTTTGAATTTTTTTTTATCCCGAGCAGTTTTAGGAGTCATAGATCATATATAAAAAATTTCAGCTTTCTAGCTCAAAATTCGATTTTTTCCAAAATTTTGTTTTTTTGAGTTTGTGGGCGTGTCTGTGGGCGGATTTAAAAAATTCGTAAACTTGATTATTTCGGGACTCTAGAGAGTATATGGTTAAAATTTCAGCTCTCTAGGTCCAGTTTAAAGGCCTAATTTTTGCCGACAAACGGACGGACGGACATGACTAGATCGACATTACTATCGATGCTGATCATAAATATAGTAACTTTTAGGGGTCTACGGGCAATATTAAGGTATGTTACAAACTATGCGTCAAAATTAATATACCCCTAGAATAGGGTATAAAAAAGGAAAAATGGTGGCTGGCTCTTAAAAAGGGGGACAATATAAGCAAATGTATGGCATAGAACGATATGTAGAAGCACCACAGGTTCACAATGTCAGATACTCTAACGTTTTACTAAATCTCTTACTTCTAGACGCACACATAACAAACACCACAGCACACAGATCTTACTCACAATGGACAGCGAAATCCTACGTTCATAGGAATATACTGCGTTCTCTACCGTGAGAACTTGTATCGCTTTCAAAAAATTACACAATTCTCAAAATCCCATTTACAAAGCGTTTTGGCGTACATTTCCTTAAAAGAATCAGAATCGTAGAAGGTACAAGTGACATAGGATTTCGATCTGACAATCTACACCGACCGTGAAAAAACCACTGTAGACTTGGTGTGGGTGTTTTTTTCTGATTACTTAAACATCTCATAATCCTACAATTTTCCGAATAGCGCCAGTGTGGTACAGGCGAAACACTGGCTATCCGCGAGGCTTGCCGTCAGTTATACTATACACAAGCATAATCAAGGGTTTATCAAGTCAAATTTAGAGGATCGCTATCTGTATCTTTTACAGCTGAGTCTGGAGTTCCCCAAGGTAGTCACCTCGGACCAATTCTATTTATACTAGCCATTAATGATGTTAAAGCATGCATAAATCACAGTAATATCCTGATCTACGCTGATGATATGAAAATATTTAAATTTATCACTAGTCAGCAAGATAGAATTTTTCTTCAATCTGACATTAATAGCTTCGCCAATTGGTGTGATAAAAACGGTTTATCCCTGAACCCTACCAAATGTCAACATATGACATTCTCTAGAAAGAATATACCTTCCACCTTTCAATATTCTTTGTCTCAACATATTCTTTGTAATGTTGATAATTTTAAGGATCTTGGGGTTTATTTCGATCCCAAACTGGTTTTTGCCAAGCATATCAATTTTATTGTTAATAAATCTAATTCTATGTTGGGCTTCGTAAAACGGTGGGCCAAAGAATTTAATGACCCTTATGTTTCTATGTCATTGTACAATTGTTTTGTCCGTCCGATTCTAGAGTATGCCTCTCAAGTTTGGACACCGTTCTACTCGTACAACATTCATTCAAATCGAATAGAGGCCATTCAACGGAAATTTATTCGATTTGCACTTAGAGGACTTCCATGGGTTGATCCATTTAACCTTCCTCCCTACAGTCAACGTATCAAGCTTCTTCAAATGTTACCCCTTTCTCAACGAAGGCTTAATAGCGATATCATTTTTTTACAGCAGCTTATATCCGGTCAAATAGATGCACCTGACTTGCTGTCGTCTATTGGCTTTAATTTTCGTGGTGGTGCCCATAATTTGCGCAGTGCTGAGTTATTGTTTAGCCCCCATCATAGAACGAATTATGGGAGGCATGAGCCTATTAGTCGCATGAGTAGAATCTATAATCTAAATGATCATGTGATTGACTTGCATGTTAGTAAAATTAAGCTAAAAAATATTTTGCGTAATAATGCTTTAATGTCTTAAATTGTTTGCATTATTTTGTGTCTGTGTTAGTATTTTGTAGGTACATAATTATTGTATTTTTAATTGTTTTGTCCTTACTAACACCTGCACTAAATTATGAGCCTGTGAGAGCACTTTTTGTGCCGGCAATTTCTGCTCGTGATAGTTGCTTGCTTTAAGCACTCCACGACACAGAGCTGATAGTGTATTAAAAAAAAGCTGAGGTAAGCGATTACTCCGCTCATTGACAACCAGGCTTATCAAAGCAATTTCCTTATTTGATATATCTTCCAAAGAAGTGCGAAAATGCCGAAAACTGCTGGCCTTAAAAGATCACTGGTTGGTTACCCTAATCTGGTTTCCAAGGTTCAGTTGCACTTTATGCATGGAGCTGTCAATGCAAACATCAAACTACCTCACAATAGCCAACCCTGCCGATCTTTTTTTGAAGTAAAACTTCTTTACGCACGCTTGACTTGGGGAATAAGCTGGTGAATGCGACACTGAAGTGTAGACCAATGGAGACTTCAGGCGTAACGGAAGTGTAGACAAACATAGACTACCGGCGTAACGAAAGTGTTGACAAACGTTTACTCTTTTGTTACAACCCATAAAATTTAGTCGGCGTAAAGGTTCGTGGAATGGGTAAACACCCTTGAATCTCCTCAATAGAGGGCAATACTAAGCTCATCATCTATCCAAACCGATCCAAAGGAGAAAGCTATATATAAAACAGTTGCCGACAGATGGAATTTACCGGAAGTGAGCAAAGTCATTGTGTCCATGAATTGCAGTTCATTAGTTGGAAATATAGAGCGTCACCGTCATCGTCAGATTTTCAGGTCGGACGGCAAAAAATCAAAGTTTGAGCTAGGGAGCTGAAATTTATAATATAGACTCTCCAGTGGCCCTTGATGGTTGGTTGGTTGGTTGAAACCGGCCCTCGATGAGGATGCACTTAGACCAGAAGTAGGTCCATTGTGCTGCCGATGTGTAAGGTGGGTGGGTCACCCTCTTACTCAGGGAACCATTTGCTCCTCTGAATGAAGGAGCTAATCCTTGCTGTGCAGGCGTTGTTAAGATCGTTTAGATCATTGAAAAGGTATTCACCCAATGTAGCCTTCCTAATGTTGGCGAGTGCAGGACACGTGCAAAGGAAGTGACTGATGGTCTCCTCTTCTTCCTCGTCCCTACAGCTTCTGCAGAAGTCATTGTATGGGATGCCCAACCTTTGGGCATGTCTTCCTATAGCACAGTGCCCGGTGAGGGCGTTTACTAATTTTGAGAGGGTTCCTCTCTTATGCCTCGGAAGTCCGATGGATCTGGATTTGTTTAATGTCGGCCAGAGTAGCCTTGCGGTGTTGCACTGGTCGAGTTGGTGCCAACGACGGTTGGCTTCGTTCACCGCATAGGTGTCTATGAGGTTTTTAACATAAGACGTTGGCGCCTCGATGTCGGTGACGCTTATGCTATTTAAACCAGAAGAGCCTCGTCGGGCCAGTTCGTCAGCTTCACAATTCCCTGGTATGTCACAGTGACCCGGCACCCAGCAAAGGGTGAGCCAATACTGACCGGCTATCTCGTTAAGAGATGCAGGGCAGTCTTTCACTGCCTTGGATCTTGTAGTGCTGGATGCAAGGGATTTGTTGGCCGCCTGACTGTCGATGTATATTACAATATCTGATTTCGATATCGTATTAACCGACAGCCAGGCAGCGGCTTGGCGGACGGCGGTGACTTCGGCCTGAAAAACGCTGCAGTGTTCTGGAAGGTTAAAGGAGAGGTGAATGTCCAGGTCTTCAGAGAAGACTCCGGCACCGACTCCGTCCTCCGTTTTGCACCCATCCGTAAAAATTGACAGCGATTCGTGGTGTAGGACATGACGTTGTGTCCACTCGATTCTGTCTGGGATTAGATATTTGTAGCCCAGGTTGAAGTTGTATTCAGTGGGCAGGTGGTCGGTGACCTTAGGGAGATGTCGATACATCGATAGTAAATTGGCATGTCCAGTTTGTTGCTCTTTCCATTGTTTGGAGCTTTGGAGCTTCTCAGTCTTATTGCTGAGCTGGCAGCCAACTGTTTGCCGACGATGTCGGTCGGGAGAAGGTGGAGCATGGCTTGGAGCGCCGCAGTGGGAGAAGTTCTCAGCGCACCGGTGATGCTGAGGCATGCAACTCGTTGAGTTTTGTCCAGCAAGGTTAGGTTGGACTTCTTCTCCAAGGCGGGCCACCAGACCAGTACTCCATAGAAGAGAATCGGTTTAACTACCGACATGTATAACCAGTGCATAATTTTTGGTTGTAGGCAACACATAACTTTGCATCCAGTATATTCAATGTTCAGAAGGGCTTCGTTGAGCACTAGATTCCACAGCAGCGGAAACATTACTCCCCCTTGGGGAGTGCCCCTGTGTGCACGTCGTTTGACAGTGCTACTTCCGAAGGATGCGGTTATTACCCTGCTTTTGAGCATGTATTCCACAAAGCAGCAGATTGAGTCGTCGATGTTGAGCCTGCGTAGGGCGTTGGTGATCGAATTGGTGTCAACGTTGTTGAAAGCTCCCTCTATGTCGAGAAATGTCACTAAAGCAAGTTCTTTGATAGATAGGGATGGCCCTTGATGCTCATGTGTAAATATTTTCAAAATTCGCCCAGTGACACGCCCACAATTTTAATTAGATGGAGCGAAAGAAGTTTTACTTCAGTCGTGTGGTCTTAAGCACACTAATTTTTTAAAATCAAAGCGGCGATCACCCCAAGTAGACTAGTTCGGAAGCAGAAAGGTGGGAGGATTATGGTCCTGCCTTGAAGGAAAGAGATAACTGACATTGCAAGTGTCTTACTCTGCATAAAGAGTTTACCTGCTTCTAAGATTCAACCAACATTTTTGCTAGATAGACGAGGTATTACATATGATCTTATGCTAGCTGATCAAAGTGTGGCGGCTTCTGTTAACTGCCACTTCAACCTAACCAAACCATGGTTTAACAAATTTCTTATCAGAAGTTGGATATGGAAGTATTTTGAGTGATGCCCATATTCGGCACTCCAATATTTATCTGATGCTAACCTTAGATATCCTATGCCTCTGTTAATTATTCTGGATGGTTAAGTGACATATTATATTGCAAGCAATATAAGAATATTGCAAATGGATGTGTTACAACAGTTGAGCGTACGATTAACAGCAAGCTGTATGATTGCGGACAAAGGTTAGCAGATTATAGGGTAAATGCTTTCAAAGAATTTTTATCAGTATGTGGGCAGTGAAATTTGCTATTAGCATTAATTGGTGCATCATCCCTTGGCGAATATTTAATCAACAGATAATGGTTGTGAAGTTGAAGTTTCGATCGAAGATTTATCGCAGCTCCCGCTTGACTTAAAATTAGATCGTTATACTATTTTCTGTTACACCAGTTCATGTTCTACTTTTAGAGAAACCAAGTCCATGTGCTCGTCGAAATTCTAGCCGGACCTTCCATCTATGGAAATATGGCTACACGGCTAGGAATCATCACAAATGATTTCTGCACAAATTGCAGAGACGAGGAGGATTCGGAATCTGTGTGCTACTGTCGGCTCTCTAGGAACGACGCTTATCCTCCATGGGAACACTGTTCTTTGACAGCTTGGGCGATTTAGCTTCAACAGATTTTATTTATTGAAGATTTATTAACATATCTAAATGGTTTTGTTAGTTACATGTCTGACTATGAACTATAAGAGAATTCACAATGACCCTCTGGGATACTTGCACAATCTTGCATCCTTACCTAAGGAACTTTTTATTTTCCTCGAGTATTTCCGAAAATTCATTCCTCGAATCATTATTAGCTTTTCCAATTTGAAAATGTCTCCACCTTATCTATATATAATATATAAATCAAATGTCAACTTAAATAATTAAAATGCCAGTTTTAAAAGCCAAATAAAAGTCATTTAAGCTGACAATGAGTATACATTGTTACACGCAAAAACAATAGAAGAAGATTAATTTGAATAAATTTTTTATTAATAAAATAAATGAAATCCACTTAATATGTCGAAATGCTTACTTTGTATTTATTTATTTTCTGTTCACTTATCAAATCTATTTTCTAAATGTTCACCTGTTATGTGTGGGTGTTGATATTTTGACTGGTCCCCTTGATGCTGAGCCGGAAATCATCTTCTGATATATCGAGGAACAATAATTTTAGAAACACAAGAACGCTATAAACATTAATTATTAAAAACTTCAAGGCGGCAATTCTTTGTTCAAAAAAAAAACATTCGTGTTTTTCCATTAATAATTAATAATACAATTTTGGAATGTATGTCACGGCATTGATAATTGTTATCACTAAAACGCCAAAAAGAAAATTACTTGTATTTTTGTAAATATTTTTTTTTTCATCAACAAACAAGTAAAACATAAAACAATTTACCACATTAAAACAAAGTGGCAACATTAAAGAAGATGAAAGCAAAAATATTTTGTTTGTTATTTATTTTCTTAATTTTAATATTTTGCTGGCATATTTTTGATGCAAAATTAATTTTTGAAAAAATCTTCTCAGGATAGAGAATTAGTTGAAATATTGTTTGTGGGCATTATTTTTAGTTGTCAAATTTGACAAACGTTTTATTAAATAAATACTAGACTTTTATGACTTCATACTATGTAATGGGCTAATGGAGAAGGTGGAATAACATGTGTTAGCAATGAAATAGAACTGAATGAAAGACGAGACAGTTTTATTGCGTTTCTGGAAATAGTTTTCAAACTTTGATAATATTATATGAAAATACGTTTTTAAAGTCACATCGGATCAAAGGAGTATTCGATTAGTGTATAGCTTAGTAAAGGATGGGTGTTTCAATTAATCGTTTGGCAGACAACGAAGGTGTATAAAAATTCCGCGACGAATATTTGTCGGAGACAATGGGAGTTACATTTGCATGTGGTTGCCAAAAACCGGTACATAAATCGCATATCATCGCGATGAACGGTTCGAATACTGGTATCGTGAAGACAAATTCTCCGATTCATAAAAAATCGGAAAATTTTCCTTTCGGAACGAAGTCCATGATAAGGCCGATTAAGTGCAGAACTAACAGGCCTAAAAAGCTTCCAAAGGTTGCCAAATGTAGTGAAATTTTAAAGTTGCCGACATAAGTAAATGCCACAGAAATATTGTGAACTTTCAAATCGATTGATGTTATGCGGCTCGAAGGACCAATAATAATAACCTACCACCAGCAGCACCGTTGTTCATGTGACAGCAACAAATGTAGAGGATGATAGCAATAATCAAAAACCATACCGCCATCACCAATTAAGCACACACTGAGTATTTATATGAGAAACTCAGTTAATTGGACAAAATTTTGTTTTATTTTTCAATGAGCACACATTGTTTCCCTCGGTTTTATTTTTATTTTTAATTAACCGAATGCCGGTAAAAGATATCACCCAGGGTAACTCTATCCCGGTCGGTTTTATTTTATTAAATGAGCCGAAATGCTTTTACCAAGAGAAGGGGTAACAAAAAAGTAAAACAAATGTTACAAAAAAAAGTATATGGTGATGATCTCATCTCAAGCGTTGATCACCAATGCCATAAGTCTGGCCTTAAAGTCTGAGAAACATCCAGTATCGCACACTTGAACAGACAAAAACTTTCATTTATACACATTTTCTCTGGGTTTGCTTATCTCGCGAAAGTATCTGTTAGATTTCACAATGCCCTCGGATGAGTATCGGCTTGGTATAGTTTTTTTTCTCCCCCGTTTTAAGAGGGCATTCTCATTTCATCTTCAATTTTGCTGTTTTTTTTTGTGTGTCTACTCAAGATCTCGGTGCTTGGTTGTATGGTATATGCCTCATGACAGCAGCCGCCATACGCCATGGTGTGTACCTTAATTTACGTCAATTAATCGTTTATTGTTGTTTTCTTCTTCTGTCATGTGGTTGTGCGGGCCATACCTATGGAAATGCAGCACAAAAAAATAAATGCGCTCACTCACGAACACACTGACGTCGATTGTATGTTTTAAGGGGTCATGATACGCGCGGACTCGACTCTTGTTTTCATTTCAGAACTGGGGGGGATGATTTCAATTCATCCCGTGCGTCGTCGTCGTCGACCGCCAGTATGTTTCATTAATTTTTAACGGCTGAGAACGTGCGGGCTTACAACACTAACACTACAGATACATTGATGTATCTCTACGTGATGAGGTAAAAACTATGACATCGTAAACGATTTTAGTTCGTTGACAGCAGATTCACAACCAATAAACAGCACAGTATAGTACCTCTTCCCTTCGATGAACGAAAAATTTGTTTTCCTTTTTATTATATCTACAAGTAGAGTGTCTTTCTTGCCTTTCGAATGCATGATAAAAGGAGATGTGAAGAGATCATTAATTAAAGTCAATTAACTTGCGGTGAGTAGTAGTTCGGTTGATGATATTTTGTATACCTACGACTGTCGCGTATCTCTATGTTGTCCTGCGGTGTCAAGCGCGAATCTAGGAGAGAATACGTGACGGAGATGATTTAATAGTAATTCTTTTAAATTAATATCTTCGAGAGATTGTAGATAAGTTGAAATGTTAAGCAGAGAAGCACTTGTGATACTCCAATACGGCAAAAATGCGACTGCAAACATTTTGTGAGTGTTATTAGCTGGAAGAATGTAATTAGTTTTAGCAGGAATTTCAATCATTTTTAGATGGAAATTATTTAATTGGATTTTGACTATAGTCCGACTCGAAGGTAAAATTTTAAGTAAATAAATCTAGATATCGTGTTGATACTTTAAAATTATTTAATTTTTAAAAACTTAAGGTAGTCCGATTGAGTGAATTCGACTAAGAGAATATCAATTTGAATATCATATCATTGGAGCATATCAATTTTCGGATGACTTTTTATCCACCGATATTGGTCTTAAGGTTTCATAAGAGGTTTAAAAACAAAAATTGAAATGATCTGACTATTTTTTACATAGGGTACCTATATATTAATTTTTACTCATAGTTTGTAACATGCTTTAATATTGCCCGTAGACCCCTAAAAGCTACTATATTCGGCAAAAATTAGTCCTTTAAACGGAACCTAGAAAGCTGGAATTTTAACGATATACTCTCTAGAGGCCCGATATATTCCAATTTAAGAATTTCAAAACTTTTATTAAAAAACTAATTTATCAAAAAAATCCAATTTTGAGTTAGAAAGCAGAATTTTTTATTAGTGGTGTTTAGGGGCCCAAAATGCTCGGCAGGTAAATTTTTTTAAAATCCGCTAACGCATGTTTTTAAAATTACTTTGTTTTTCCTTTATCCTTTACTTAGATTTTTGTCACACCCAATAAATGAGGGATAGAAATGGGAATAGGGTATGTAGCCTTTCCCTCTGTTTTTTTTTTGCTTGTTTTGTAGAAATAGTTTTTTTTTTTTTTGCAAAAGTATGGAGTACAACTTATCTGTTTGCAATCAATGCGAATTTATTTGTTGACATTACAGTGATCTCGGGCTTCACTTGGTGTAACCCCATCGGTTTAATTAAGTTACCTTTTAAGATCAAAAAGTTATCTTTTTAACCCCGAAGCAGCTCCTCTTTCTTTTTCTTTATTTAAAAGTATATAACACAATAGCAGATGTTTCGAAAAACTGGACGAAATAAGTCATAGAAAGGCATCATTTATTCATGCCACTAGGCAGGTAGTTAATGCTCACCATCTGTCGTTGCACTTGTCAACTGCCCGTACACCAATAAACTTGTTGTATTTGTATTTATTGGTAGCAAAAGTTGTTACAGATGTTGTCTTGTTTATTTTGAGCAACAATATAGAAAACTTAAGAATTTGCTTCCGGGAGACGTCTTTCCGGACGAAAATAATTTACATCGATTTAAGAGTAGACGCAGCAGTTATCTGAAAACAACTCGATGCCCTGATTTTGCCGTAAATTTTTGCCTTTTCTCAAAGAAAAAAATAAAATAAAAGCAGTCATTTATAATCGCCTGTTTATAGGTAGGTACCCTAATTTAAGGAGGGTATTATAATTTTTAATCATCATTTGTAACATACCTTTATATTGCTCGTAGACCCCTTAAAGTTACTATCACCCCTATCGTGGAATCCGTCGGATGGAACAATTTGCATCGTGCAATCCGCAGACGTGAACCATCCACATGCCGGTAATGTGAATTATTTTATTTTATTTTCTACTGAATTTAATTTTTACAAAACAAATGTGTTTGAAATGAGATGTCACAATTAAATTTTGAAGAGTGGTCGGTAAGGGAGCGTATCCGACGGATCCCGCGATAGCAATTTTTTGTTTACGTGAATCGAATAAGTGAGGTGAATCTCAGATCCGACGGATTCCACGATAGGGGTGTATAGGTATTTGTGATCAGCATCGAAAATTATGTCAAGCTGGCTACCACCGTCAGCCGTGTCGTTTTAGGCACTAAAATTCGAGCCCGAAATTATCCAGTGAACAAATTTTTAAAATTCGCCCACTGACACGCCCACAATTTAAAAAAAAAAACTGTTTAGTTCAAAACTCGGGCTAGAAAGCTGAAATTTTAAATACGGTAGACCTCACTTAACACGGGGGTTACATTCCTGATAAATGCCGTGCCAAACGAAATCGTGTTAAACGATACAAGAAACTAGTGCAAAAAGAGTAGTTACTTCAGAAAATCGGCAGAACTAAAAACAAAGAAAAAACTAAACAAAAACAATTTCAGTCTTCATTGACATGAAACAATTGAAACCGGTTCCGACGCCACCATCCGCTTTCTACATGTAAACTGGGGAAGTCCCTCTTCAGATGTAGGTACCTATGTTCCTATAAAAACAGCTGATACGCGTCTACTGGCCAGAAAAATATGTATACGTGTGACATTTTTGCAAACCAGACAGCACGCTAAAAAATTGTGTCTCGCACACCGTGTTAGAGCGAGGTATTTTCGTGTTAAACAAAAATATGCCGCAAAATGTAAGACGTGTTAGAATGAGGCCGTGCTGTAAGAAGTACGTGTTTAGTGAGATCTACCTGTATATACACCCCTATCGTGGAATCCGTCGGGGGGAACGATCCGCTAATAGTGAACAATTTGCATCGTGTAATCCGCAGATGTGAACCATCCACATGTCGGTAACGTGAATGAAATTCAATGTATCGTGGAAAACGAACGGATCGAATCTATCCAATTAAATTTTTACAAAACAAATGTGTTTGAAATGAGCTGTCTCAATTGAATTTCCTAATCACCAATAGTGAGTGGTAAGGGAGAGTATCCGACGGATCCCGAGATAGCAATTTTCTGTTCACGTGAATCGAATAAGTGAAGTGAATCTCAGATCCGACGGATTCCACGATAGGGGTGATAGTTTCTAGAAGCCCGGAATCATCAAACTTAAATATTTTAAAAATCTTCCTACTAAACTCATCTTACAACTTCCTCATACAAAGTTGTTTGCCAAGCCCATTTTTTAGAGGTGTTTTTACCAAAAAGATTGTTTTTCTGAAAAAAATTCTTTATAAATCGCTGAAAACAACAGAAAAAGGAGTCTGATGATCGGTTGTGGCGGACCGTGAAACAGTGCTGTAATTTGAACCCCCACTTCACGTTGAATCAATCACAAGATAGGGTTGCGGATTCTCCTATTCAGAGTAAAAATATTTATTTGTAACAAAATATGTGGAAAATATTCTTCTTACCAATTCACTCATACTTAGATGTTTGATCACTTTTAAGTATCCAACCGTGCGCCCAAGCGGGCCTTTTCTTACGTTTTTTTTTCTCGACTCGGAAACGATAAGCTCTAAATAAATAAATTCAAATTCAACTCATGTAGCTACTTAATTTTGAATAAGTTCACCCCCTCTGCGTTGGGTGCCAGTCCATTATTTTGAAGCTTCCTTTCATATAATAGGTTCGTAAATACAATTTCTTTTGCTTAACTTGAATTAAAGAACATAAATTTGAGTCTATAACTGTGGTTACACAGTCAGTTGTTCAAATTTACCTTGTGAGGGAACCTATCTTTGGGCGCCATTTGCTCGAATCCGAATTTTGTAATTCATTTCTGTTCCAAGAACTTCCAAGAACACCAAGCACTGTGTGATTTAGGAGTTTTTAGTCCTGCCTTCTCGAATCTTTGAACTTTTTATTTTGCAAAACCTTAAATTCTTCAAGTTAACAAGCGCAAGCTGTTTAAAGTAGTTTTAATTGCATTGTTTCTTTTTGCTCTTCATTTTCAGTTCCATCATTGGCATCCAGTCTACATCATCATAGCCAAAATATAAACGATGATAGCAGTACAGCATTATCGGCGGCTACGACAGCCACAGCCGCACAACAGGGTGGCAGTGGAGGTATTGGTGACTACATAGTAAAATGCCCGCAATGTCACCAGCGATTTTCTGGCTTTCAGGTTGGCTCTTCAAACATAACTTATACAATTTGTTCTTTTCGTAACACATATCCGTATCTTGTATATTTTGATTTCTTTTAGACCCTCCATGAGCACATAGAAAATGAACATTCTCACGAAAAGTTCACCTTTGATAACCACCCCAATGGTTACCACATAGATCGCGATATCAAATTAAGCAGTCGACTACAGCATTATAACAAACACAATAACAACAACAATTCAAATAATAACAACAACAACAATAGTTGCGACAACAATAAAAATAATAACAGTTTTAAAATCCATAGTATTAGCAACAATTGTCACTCGTCCTCCTCATCGATGATTCCAAGTGCTGGTGGTGGTGGTGGTCGAACATCGCCGGCACCCTCATCGCATTCACCTCTGGCGGGGGCAAGTTCCCAATGCACCACACCACCGACCGATCTCAGTTCGCAGTATCATCATCATGCGATGGCAATGGCCGCTCTAGCTGTTGGTATGTCGACATCGACCACAGCCGCAACGAATGGTTATGATGCAAGTGCTGCTGCCATGGCCGCTGCAGAAGCAATGGCAATGGCTGGTAGTCGGTCAACTACGAGTCCATTGAATGGTCATAATGTTGGCAATGGTGGAGGCATTACAAATGGCAATTGTGGTGCTTCAACAGCGTCATCATCATCTTCATCATCATCGATGTCGACGGGGCCCTACCAGTGTTCACAGTGTTCGGCTGCATTCCCAAATCGTGATCTCCTCGAGAAGCATGAACTGATGCATTCACCGAATTCGACGGGTGTCAATCAGGTTAGTACTTTTTTTTTTAAATGAAATTTATTTTATTACCGCAATAATTAAACCATATGCTCATGAGGCACACATCAAGTGTTAAATTGATTTTCGAAAGGCCAAGAGGCTCTTTGTACTTATTTTGTTGGTCATCCACTGCCATCATTTGTGAAATGTAATTATCCCCCTAAGTTTGGATTTTGGAAAAAAGATTTCATATGACAATAAACTTGCCATACAAAGTAACCAATTGATTGAGACTGAACTGTGAATCATTATTATTTTTTCCGGAAATATTTGTTTGACTCATGGACCTTAATTTTGACTGAAAAAAAAACTAAGTTTTCCTTAAATTTGTTAGCAGTAATTAGTCATGAGATAAAGTTGTGTTTGGTAAAATTGGATTTCAATTCACATTGAAAGTAAATATGTGCCGTTAGTGTTAGATCTGCCGGAGATTTAAATGAACTTTTTAAAATTACGTTTCAAAGACAAAATCTGATTAACATTATTTTGTTTCTTTTTTAATTGCGATGCGAATTCAGAAATGTTGTACGCGAGTTCAATAGATGTTACCTGCTGGAAAAAAAATATCTATAACATCAGAAAATAGATATAACATCAGAAAATAAAACCAAACGACCAGCAAACTATCTTTATTGACCTAAAGCAAGCCAAATAATTATTCAATTAACAAAAACTTCGTGTTGGGCGCCAGTTAAGCTTTACAGGTTTTTTGCTACCAATATCCAACCGAGTAAACAAATGGTTCCAGTACTTGGTTTTCTCACAGTTCTTATGGCTTCGTGATTAAAACATTAAAAATCCTCAAAAAAAACATATTTTTCCATTGCATAACCCAACAGCATATAATTTTTGTATTTTTTATTATTATTTCGCAACGCTAATTCCAAAATGTTGCAATATTTATGTTCTAACTACACCGCAATTTTTCTAAAAATCCGCAACTTCCTCTCCTAATTCACGAATTTATATCTGCGAAAAAAAACAATCTCCTCGCACACACGTACCATCTGCGCACACTTTGTTGCGTTACTTTGCTTAGTAGGTACCCGCCATAGATCATCATCCAGCGTTTGGTGGATACTTTGCGGTTTCTCTGAAAGCCGGTCATTGTTAGTTGCGTTGCGGTTTCTTTCTGGATGAAATAAAAACAAGCAACGAAGAAAACAACAAAAAAAAGAAGCAAAAGTATCTTTATCTTAATTGAATCCCAGGAAAAATTTATATTTTTAAATTTACTTACAAGTGGTGTGGACCATTTATATATACCTACAGTTTCTGTGCTACAATATCATACACGCTGCCCTTTAATACCGCTGTTCTTCATTGAATCTTCTTCGACTTTGTTGATTTCACTGGAAATTATAAACCATTATAACGACTGTGCGTGTGCGTTTGCATTCGCGTTTAGGTGAACAAAGATTTTCCATTGTCTCAAGTCCATGACTCCTCATTTTCAATGATAAAGTCCAGAGTCAGCAAAATAGAACAACAACAAAATTAAAACGTATCTCTTGAGATTATGATTGAAGTTTTGACACTTTTGACGAATGTGTTGTTTTTCCAAACGAGGCATGTATACCTACTGGCTTATTAACCGATAGAATTAAATGACTGAATAAATAAATACAGTATCTGCTTCGTGTTTCCTGTTGGCAATGTTCGACGTTTTTTTTTATATTCTTGAATATCTATGCAAGATTTACCTAACATAACTGTAGCATGTTTCATGTCATATTTTCTATGTATATATAAAAACTCGAACAAAAAAATCTTTCAGTGGTACAAAATAAGCAAAAAAAAAATACCGAAAGGAAGCTCACGCCGGCCAACTTAATACAGGAAAATTCATTTCCTTTTGGTTATATCCGTTTAGGCGTATCCACAAAAAAAAAGTTTCCACAAATATTAAACTATCTTTCAACAAAAAAATATGCACGATATACTCGACTTATGTACCTATAGATACTTTATGTACATATCTTGTGTAGGTTTTTGGTTCACAATCGTTTTGTTATACGCTGCGATATAGTAGGCGTAGAGTATAATGCCCAGAGGCAACCGACATACACTCTCCACCCGATAAGAAGTTCTCTGCCCTGATAACATACTCGTACATACATATCTATAAAAAAAGAATGAACTCAGTTTTTTGAGTTTTATTTCGTTTTCTACCTCTGCCGCCCCATATTTTGGGTGAATTTCTGTGATATCATAACTTAAGAAACAGTGGCGACCTCCATTTTTTTTTGCAGTATTAAGAACTACATATAGATATAATAAGGCACCACCCTTTTCTTATTACAGCGTAGATACTTTTTGTTGTACTGTTTTTTATCACCACAGGTTAAATGGAAGATAAGCAACAAAATTGTATGTACATAATATATGAAAACCGTAGAGAGTTACGAATAAACACCCACCCTGGAGTGGTCATTTGGCTACGGTTCTGCGTTGAGGGGTTGTAATAATTTCATATCATAAGCATGTTTGTCAGATACGTAGAGAAATATTACAGTTTCGTTTCTTTTACCTTAGATATGAAGAAAGAAACACCCTAAGGGTGCAAAAAAATCCCCAAGAGGTTGACCGTATCATCAAACAGAAATTTCACCATCTACGAGTAATAAAAGAAGATATTTTTGTGTATTTTTTTAAGATCGAGGGATTGATGACGAAGTTTTTTTCTTAATTCGGGGAATTTTTTTGCTTAAATCAGCCCAAATTTATTTATGTTGCAGATGTGAAGAAATTAGTGGAATACCAAAAGAGCATGGTATTTGATGGTGCTTTCCAGATTCATGTAAATTCAGACAGCAGATTATTTCTGGTCTTAATTACACATGCCTCTTGTTGGGCGCCAATTAAAAAAAAATTTATAATTAAATAAAAACAATATTTTTTTTTATCACAACTCATGCGGACATGAAAAGTGAAATCCCATTCGAAAGATTATCATTTTTGATCTGTTTAGCTGCTAAGAACAAATGAAAAAACAATTCTACTGGGGAAATTAGCGTTCAATGCAAAAAAAAATATTTTTTTTTTTTTCAAAATTTATAGAAGTTTTGTTGGCTCAGTGGTTGTGCGTTGTTTTATTAAGCGTGAGTTCAATCATGATGGGGCCCAGTAACACATAAAGTTAATAGTACAATGGACCAGTATTGAGTCTGAGTGTTCCAGTGCAGAAAGTCCCACACACCCCGACAAAAAAAAAAAAAAAAACACATAAAGTTGCCCCACAAGCTTTCCTTAATTTGATGGCTAAAAACCAAAGTGAGTTCATCATTTCAATTCTTTCATTAAAAATGCATGAAAACATCAAATAGGTATCTTGACTGAAATAAATGGCATTAATAAGAGGATATCGCAACTATACACCCCACTAGGTATCTCAACAAGGGATTTAGATATCGATGTACTTAACCACATATGAGATATTTGGGCTTAAACCTTTACTCTCAGCTGCGAAATACAAACTGAAGGAAACCAAAAGAAAACTTTTAGTAAAAACCTAACACTGAACTTTACGATTTTAAAAAGTAATCTGAACGACGCCGCAACGAAAAATCACAAAATCGAGAGTGAACAGAAGGCCAAAGACAATAAATATGGATCATGTGACGCTGTTCTATTTGCATTATTTTTTTTTCACCTAATGAACATTTTAAATCGTCTAACAACAATATTGGTAGTTTTTCTGCTCCTTGTCAAAAACATATTTAACAGTCTTGATGGCAGGTCTTTTCCTAAGCCACTGGAAGCTGGCTAAGGGGGTTGACGTCAAAATGCTAACTGACTTTTTTTGTCAAAATTCTGTTTTCAAAATTCAGCTTTTCATAGTTCTGCTTTTCTGTTGCATAAAATTCTGCGAATAATAACACAATTTGCTTTGAAAATGTCTAAAAGTGCTGCCTTTTATGTGATTCAGTCGGCTAGGTTATGTGATGTGTGCGAAATTAAATATAGACTTGTCTTCGAGTCACGATATGAAAATAGTATTCACCTGAGCCCTGCGGAGCTCTTTCTTCAAGTGCCAGAATTTTGAATAACTGAATTTTGTCAAACAGAATTTAAAAACATTTTTAAAAGTAGAATATATCCGGAAAAAACTGAATTTTGAACCGTTCCCTTGTTACTTATTTATATCCAATGGTAATGAACACAGTCCTATTGCAGCCCTTCATGACTTTCAATTCTGAAAAAGCAGATAAACTTTCATCTCAGAACATTCTTCGCTGTAGCCCCTGCAATCCGATTTCCGTCGAAAATAGTTGTACGGCCGCTCTTATTATTATTGTTGAAGCAAAAATACGGTCACTGGATGAGGACAATGTTAAATGTTTGTATTTTTATTGACCTATCTTTGTGATAGAAGCAAGCTGTTGAGGTTACAAACATCTTGACAGATTTTCTTTTCGTATACAAAGATGTCCCATAAGGCTGAGTACTGGGGCCTCTTCTGTTTCCACTTTAAATCATTGATTGTCTTCTATAAATGTTGACATCTCTGATTCAAATGTATTCTGATGATGTTCAGTAACAACAAGGTTTCCTTTTTGGGCTCATCTAAGATCATGGTAGCTCCACTCACCCTAGCTTACAGAGTAGGTAGAACGGAAATCACTCCAGAATCTTTACTTTGAAAAACGGTAGGAAAATGTTGTTTAGGTAGTCAAATACGCCAAAAAGATGGCAAAAAGACCAGAAAATAAAATGGATATAAGCCAGATTACGGCGCGGAGCAGAAGAGCCAGAAGTTGTTAGCTTTCAAAAATAAAAAAAAATAAAACTACAAGTGAATTAAATACTGAAATCATCTCTTTTAACCACTTCAATTCGACATACTAATATGAATTTTTTTTTCCACCATTTTCTGTTCGCCATCTATTTTCACAAGTCAACCATGACTCACCTGTTTCTACTACCTATCCCCTAGATAAACAGATAACCAGCTATTCATCAAATGCACTCCTCAGTCAGTTTTATAACAAAGAAAGTTGTCTATATCCATAAATTCAACCATAAAGATACAAAATACAAAGCCAAAGTCAAGCCGATGAAAAGATAAAGAAATACCTAAAGCGAGTGGCAACTATGTTACCAGTTACCACACACAATCTTAGTTTCTTTTTTTTTTTGTCTCAACACACAACACAAAATGGACAAAGCAGCCATTGTGGCATTCAACTTCATTTTTGATTAATTCCTCGTTTCTTTTTTTCCCTTTTTTGTACACACATTCCCCACTTATTTTCGTTTATATGCTTATCCGTATGATTACTGCAATTATTGGTGTAGGTACTTACTTCGCGTATAGAGTAAGTTTTTCGAAATCAGAATACCATTACAGTTTCAGTAGGTATTAATTCTTTTTATTTACTGAGGAGATACCTACAAAAAGTGGAGAGCTGAAGATAAAAAAAAGAGGCGGACCACCGCACCGGATGTTACCAATTGAATTCCACCTTAATTCTTAATTCGTATGAACATTTTTTTTATGTGAAACATGAGACATGTGTGTGGAGTTGCTGTGCTTGTTGCTTATTTTAAATTTTTTTTTTCAATTTGGTTTTTTTATTTTGCAATAACCCACAGAAATGCAATCAAATGAAAAATAAATTCACATGCCAAATGAAAAGAGAAGTAAATAAAAAATGTGAAGAAAAAAATTTGATCGCCAAAGTAAATTTCTAAAGTGTAAGTCCAATGTATACGGCGTCAGTCTGCGGCTTTGTTTATACGCCTTATTATCTAAGGTAATTAACCCAAGCAGCGATGTATTTCATTTCTCACTTTGTTGATTTAGTTATTATACCTACCTACCTATTTATGCAAAAGATACGAATGTTGTTATTGCAAATAACAACAATATTATTCGTTATCAGGTTTAAATAATATTCAATAGGGTTTTTTTCCAATCTCAATATGAGTAAGAAATTCGAACCTTATTAATAATTCAAAAATATATTTACATCAGCAAAAGATTTCAGACGAACACTGTGCAATGAGGACGAAGGGACTGCTTAAGGTACATCCTGCGTTGTTCGCCTTACGATTACATAGAAGCGCAGACAATAGGTTTTACGTATTTATATTTTTATATTATTTAGATTAATGAGTTATGAATATAAATTCTTATCACCTATGGTCATTGTTTGCCGCAGAAAATGTGAACCATTTCGATCTAACGCTGTTGTGTGGCGAAAACAAAGTGTCTATACACACATGCCATGGTCTGGAATACATTTTGCACTGTACCATATTTACTATTGTAGGAAGTAAAAACTCTAAAACTATTTTGATGTCTTAATTAAAACGAATCTTTTCTATTTTGGTATCATGATAAGGCGCGTATTGAAAGGTCTTATCGTCTCTAATCGCACGCGTAAGTTGGTCAAAAGCATCGGTAGGTACCTGATGAATAAACAGTCGCTATTTCATCATTCGCATATGTTAGGTTTTGAAAACAATTTTGAGAGAAGGCGGTTTTTAGTAGGGTTATCGGTCATGGCTTTTGACGGGGCCAGCCTATGTAGAACGGTTGGGAAAAAACATAATAAATTTGATATATTTTAATAGCTTGGCGATTGCCAAAATACCTATATCTGCGTGGTTTGTGTGGCCTTATGAATTATTAAAAAAGTACAGACTTTCAAACTCAGGGTCATGTTTGTTGTTTACTTTGTCTGACCTTCATACTCTTATAGCACATTTATTGGTAACGTTTCAAGCTTGGCGACGAATAATTTATAATAACGAACAGAATGAGTACTTCCGTTAAACAAAATTTCTTATGACATATTCTTTTTTAAATAAAATGCAAAAAACTTGAGATATCTCAACAAAAAAATTTACTTTTTTCTTTGAATTACTATCAAAACATTTATGAATGGAATTCGACTTCGTTCGTATGTCCACCACGGGAACGTATGCAGCGGTCGATACATTGAACCCAATTTTCGACGACTCGGCCGCACATTTCGACCGATACGGCCGCTATTTCTCGTTTGATATGAGCTCCTCTAACGTCGCCGACTTGTTGGCATAGATCAATGATTTAATGTAGCCCCATAAAAAAAAGTCTAGAGGCATTAAGTCAGACGATTTCGTCGGCCAATAGACGGGTCAGTTTCTCGAGATAACACGTTCATCGAACTGAGACTTCAATAACTCCTTCAATTTATAATAAAATGGGACTTCAGTGAATTGTTACCCTGTATATCGCTCATACCTCAATACCTCTTGACCATTTGCATCTCGGTTAGATCATGCGAGAGGAGTTTTTCGAAACTTAAACTAATTCAAAATTATCTTCGATCTACAATGGATCAAGAGCGACTGGTTATTCTAGTCGTGCTTTCAATAGAAAGAAAAATTTCCAAATAAATCGATTTCACAGAAGTTATTGAGGAGTTCAGTAAATTGAAGGCACAAAAACACATAATAACACGCTACAAAAAAAAATATCTTTGATTTATTTTATCTAATTTTTTTTGTCGATCGATTCGTATTTTATTTTCCTCACCCATATCCATTCCATATTGTAGGTATGTACATTTATTTAGCCTAAATAATTTAATTCGAATTTAAATTTCACTTGCCAGATTTTAACGACATAAACATAAACACTTATTTATACATACAAATGTGAACACTGAATAAAAAGCTTGTAAAACTAATTTTTTTTAAAGCTGTGGTACCTCACTCGGCTTTGCTTACGACGGGCTTAGTCCGCCTCTGCTTGTGTCCAATTCATGAAATTGCTCAAAGAAATAATGTGCCAACATGCAGTAGATTCAACTGTTTCGCAGTAGATTTTTATATTTTCAAAATATAAGTAAGACATAACATAAATGTATTCTATTATTTTTCAAATTATTATTTAACATAACAAAAACAGAACAAATCAAAAATTCATATAATATTCATATGAGTCATATATTTTTTTTTAATTTTTAATAATATTTTTTTTTATTTTACAGCAAAAGTAATCAAATTCATTCTTTAATATATTATACATTTTCATTTCAAAATTATTACAGAAGTACAAATTGTGAAAACTAGAAATAAATTGTTGTTCCAGGCTCTCTGTCGCATCTAAAATCTCTTGAGAAGAGTTTCTTTGAAATCTATGAATATGAAGGAAACACTAGATTTCTGACTTAATTTCAGCTCACACTTGTATTTTTGAAGTTTTTTTTTTTTGAAAAATGTAGCCTGCAAAATAATAAAACGCATTTTCGCTACCGAAATCAACAGTTTTATAGTCAGATCCGGATTTGAAAATGTTTTTCACATTGTCCTTCTTTTTGCGTGATTGTAACTGTAATTTAACGACGGCAAGCTCTAAATTCACAGTTGGCTCGCAGTTTCTAAATGGTCTTTAAAATGAACAAATGAATTGAAAAGGAGTCAGTTACCTGTTATTTCCTCCTCGGTTGCATAAAACCTCGAAGATATTTTCCAGACAATTTGGTTTTCCTCTCGACCGCAGGCCAAACACTTTAAAGTACTCGTATGTTTCCCATTTGTTCTTACAATATTTTTAAATTAAAAAAACAGTTGAACTTTCTCTTTAAAAAACACGTACACTCTTATTTGCTTGCTCTGAGAACTAACAGATTGCGTTTTCTTCACTTGTTTCGTAAGACTGACAAGAATTTAAGTCAATACGCCTTTGAAAATACATAATGAAAAAACGTAAGCACCGCCGACCCAACCTTGTTGCAAAACTAGTGTGACCATCCACCATAAAAACTAGCAAATAAACAGTTAAATCATTTTTATTGTTACTAGGCTGAACACCATATTGCATTATTTTTAGCAAAATCAAAGCAAAGAAATTTATTTTCATATTTTTGACTGAAGGGTAATTTTAGAGGTTCACAATTAGGTAAATTCAGTAAAAAAAATAATCAGAAAAACCAGCCATAAACCATTTCAAAAAAAAAAACAAAGCAGGTGGCACTGCACGAAGTGAAAAGATACACATAACAAGAATCAAGTCGATACGCCTTTAAAAAGCATTATGAAAAAACCCACAATCATTCGTCTTACGAAGCATGACGCATGTAGTGGTACAGGCAAAATATACTGTGTACCATAAGCGTTAAAACACATCATTTTGACCTGCTTCCACATATTGTAGATTTTTTTCTTCATTTTGCATTTTAGTAGTAGAAAATGCATATGTAGAGAGAGTGTCCCTACTCATTATATGGATATACTCTGGTCACTTGTAATCAAAGCCAATTGCCGAAAGCCGTATGAACATAATAATTAGGTAATTAGGTGGATTTCATCAGGAAGAATGAGACTGACTGCCAGGGCTGCCAAAAATCCTGACTTATCATGATTATCATGCTTTTTGACTCGAAAAATGTTTTTATGTTTTGGAGTCGAATATCAAGGTTTTTTTTTTTATTTAAAAAAAAAATTGTTATTTTCTTTTATTGTTTTGCAAAACAACATAACCACTTAGCCGAATACGTCCAACCTACCCTACACGAACATGACATACCTAAATTAAGTCTTATTACATTCCAAGCATCTAGTTAAGAACCAAACATGCTTCGAGTTTAAAGTTCCTGTGGTTTCTATTTTAAGTTCTCTCTGTTTTTACCATTATCATGCTTTTTGGACTCAAATCTTGCTTTAATATAATGTTTTTTTAATTTTCTGAGTGGCAGCACTGCTGACTGCATTCAGTGATAGAATTAAAAAAACATTTTGTGAATTACATTTACATATTGCATGATTTTTTTTCATAAAACCAAAACTGCAGTAGATTTTATTTAAAGGTAGTAGATCTACTGCAATTGCAGTAAAGTCACAACCCTGGTCGGTAGCCGTTATTTGTTGTGGTGTCGTGAAGGCTGTGCTTACCAACTAATCCGCCAAAGATGTTTTCCTTACCGACTTTGGCATTAAAATCCCCGAGCACAACTTTGACAATGTACTCCGGACAGGATTCGTAGGCTCCGTCCAGGAGGTCATAGAACTCCTCCTTGATGTGATCTTCAGCCTCATCGATAGGGGCGTGTTCACATATTAGGCTTATGTTTTGAAATGTAGCTGTATTTGCTTCATATAAACACATTAAAACTTTTGGATACCCCACCCATATTCCTATTCCCCAAAGTTTGCTTGGTATTGCGTTGAGAGTCTGTCAATTTTGGAACATGTTTTGTTAAGTGATAAATACAAAATTTAATTTTTGTCATAACGCCCCCAACAGTGGGCGCATAAATGCTGGCGAAATGATGAAATGATTAAAATACCAATTTGATGTTCTGGCATTACATTATATGACCGAATTCCATGCGTATCTGTCAAAATCAGCCTGCTCATTTGTGGTCATATTCATCAACTACTGGTCATGCGAGATATGCCTATTAGATATATATTTGACAGATTTCTGTCAAATATGACCAAAAATGTGCCCACTTGACTCACAATCTAATCAAAGCTTTAGTATAAGTATCAAGCCAATTTATGTGCCTTATTATACTACAAGGATAGATATATTTTTTATATCTAATTTAATCATTTACATAAGAAATATTTACTTTACATTAAAATTAACAATAAGTACATACTAACAAATAAATTAATTTGGCATTTTTGTGTTTTATAAACTGATGTAGGTATTAAAGACAGTTTTAAATACCACTTTTAGAGACCAACAACGAAAAGTGAAAGATACCACAGTAAATTGATTATAGGAGTTGAACAGAGCAAACTTTACGCAAATAAAAGAAATTTCTTAGTGTCCAATTGAAATATTGTCTTAAGAACTGTATCTGGCATGAGAAGTTAACCCTTGAGTCAATGCAGAGTCCCAAGTATTTAAAGTCATTAACTTTTTCTATTACAAAACATATATCGCTGAAGCTATTATTACAACTGCAACTAGCATTTACGCAAGGTTTTTGAAAGTATAATGCATCCTTCCAGTGCAAGTCTCTTATCTCCCCCCTTCAGTATGGTTTCCACAAAGGTAGATCCACAACCACCAACCTGGTTGACTTTGTTTTCGTCACACTTTCTGCATTAGAAAGTGGCAATGAACTGGATTTAATTGCTACTGACTTCATTAAGTCCTTTGACAAAATATCTCATCGTTTGATTCTTTTCAAACTCTTCTTCTTTGGTTTCGGTCCCCTGCTATTGAGTTGGTTTTCATCTTACCTTAAGAACCGATCTTATAACGTTCGCTTTCGCTCTATTCTCTCTTTGCCTTTTAAGGCTACCTCTGGTGTTCCCCAAGGTAGCCACCTTGGACCTCTGATTTTTATTTTGGTTATAAATGATATTGACAACATCGTTAAGTTCTCCTCCATCTCCCTCTATGCCGACGAATTTAAAAAAAAAAATTCTTTAAAATCATTTGTTCTCCACACGACTCTGATCTTCTTCAACAAGACCTCAATAGTTTTTCGATTTGGTGTCAAAAAAACTTTATGGAGCTGAATATTGCTAGATGTAAATTTGTTACTTTTTCATGTAAGCGGACTCCGTCTTCCTCTTTTTGAACAACCAACCCATTGTTACCGTTCTAACCAACCGCGAACTAGGTGTTCTGTGTGACAGAAACTTTAGGTCACATATTGACGATATAATAAATAAAGCTAATTCGGCCCTTGGTTTCGTCAAACTGTGGTCTAAAGAATTCACCAATCCCTTTACGCCATATTACCGGGTCCACATTAAAAGAATCGAAAGCATTCAAATCGATTTCTCCGTTTTACTCTTCATGGACTCCCGTGGAATAATGACCTTATCCTTCCACCATATCACGAACGCATAATTTAATAAACCTTCAGACCCTTGAAAAAAGAAGATGTAGCAGACATTTTGCTTTTCACTGGCTCCATTGATTGTTCCTATCTTTTAAATTATATTGCCTTTAATCTCCCTAAGTAACTTAGACACCACCCGTGGAGAAAAACCCTACAACTGCACCCAAACACTTCTTTCCTATCTCTCTATTCTTTCTTATACCAAGTAGCTTACACTGTGTTCTAAGCATTATAAGGGTACTGTAACAACAGAAAAAAATCCCTTTAGCGTAAGCAAATTATAAAAAAAAAAAAAAAAAAATTGCCTTTAACACCAACCCTCGCAATTTAGGATCCCCTCCTCCTTTCTACGTCGCACGTCGTACGGTTTGAACGAGCCGATATCCCGTTTGTTGCAGAAGGTCAATTCTAACCACCTCCTTTTTGATTTTAGTCCCTGCACCTACTCCCTCAAATCTGCCCTCCTCCAACCATCACAATCCACCTAATTAGTTTCAAGTACGAGTACTTAGTAGCTTTAAGTCCTAGCTATAAGTCTTAGTTTTGTAAGTAATTTTAAGACATATAGCTTGTATTAAGCTGAATAAATGCGGCGTACGTCCCCACCAAAATCAAAAAGTAGGGGATGAATACACAAATGAACATTAACAACTAGACAACTTAAGTTTTTATACCCCATTCTAAGGGTATATTAATTTTGACGCATAGTTTGTAACATACCTTAATATTGCCCGTAGACCCCTAAAAGTTACTATATTTATGATCAGCATCGATAGTAATGTCGATCTAGCCATGTCCGTCTGTCGGCAAAAATTAGGCCTTTAAACTGGACCTAGAGATCTGAAATTTAACCATATACTCTCTAGGGTCCCGAAATAATCAAGTCTACGAATTTTTGAAATCCGCCCACAGACACGCCCACAAACTCAAAAAAACAATATTTTGGAAAAAATTGAATTTTGAGCTAGAAAGCTGAAATTTTTTATATATGATCTAGACTCCTAAAACTGCTCGGGATAAAAAAATTTCAAAATCCGCCCACTGACACGCCCACAAATAAATAAAATAATTTTTGTATACCCTATTCTAAGGGCACCTATATTAATTTTTGAAAATCCAAAGTTTGAGCTAAGGAGCTGAAATTTATAATATATATCTCTATGGGCCCTTTATGCTCATGTGTAAATATTTTCAAAATCCGCCCACTGACACGCCCACAATTAATTTTTTTTTTTTTTTGAAAATTAAAAAGTTTGAGCTAGGGAGCTGAAATTTATAATATATACTCTCTAGGGGCCCTTTATTCTCATGTGTTGATTTTTTTTAAATCCGCCTACTGACACGCCCACAATTAAATAAAACAATTTTATTGAAACACCCAAGTTTGAGCTAGGGAGCGTTTTTTTGTTGATAAAACCCTTTAAATGTTATATAACAAAATATGTAGAGCGTTCTTAACAATTCAACCATACTTAGACTTTTGCCACGCCCACTTATGAGGGATAGGAATAAGAATAGGGTATCCAACAGTTCGCCCAAAAGGACTGTAGCCCGTCCCTATGTTTTTAAATTGTTTTCCAATGAAAAAAGAGTGAGATTCAATCGTTTTTTTCTGATCTCAAAGAGTGAGTTATTACTGAGTTGCAGACACCTCTTTTATTGATTATTGTTTGATATTCCTTTTATGACATCGGTGATCTCCAGTCGTGTACACCCACGGATTTACATGGACACTTGTAGGACACTTTCGAGGTGTTAAATGTGTTGCTAGGCTCGCATCTCATATGAATGGCGAAATTTCCCAGATGTGATTTCTCCTTTATTCGCCTATTTTTTGGAGGACGCTGCATATGCTTAGGCCGTCACTGCACTGGCACACATCTTAAACACGGTCAAATATTGAGAAAAAAAAATATCACCCTAAGTGTGAGAACCAAGAGGATCTTCCACACACTTTCCTGTCTACCTCTGACATGTTCGCCGTTTGTCCTGAAATTCACAATTCGTTAAGCAAAGTCATTTTCAGCGGGATATGCTTGCCAGAATTTGAAGTGTTCCCATCGCAATAAATACTAATAATGCTTATGTCTTTAAAATAACTACAGATTCTTATTTGTAAAAACTCAAAATCCGTACAGGTTCTCTAGCTTTTTGTACTGCATAAATATAAACGGATACCCTACTTTCTCAAATCCAAGAAGTGAAAGAAACTGTCATGATGTCCCGCGATTTCGAAATCGTACAAATTATAATGTACGATCGCTTTGCTATATTAATGGCGCAGGTTTTTATTAAAATTTTATTAATAATAAAAACTAAATTAAATGCTTAAGGGCTAATAGTTTAATTCCAAGGTCGGCCATAAAAAGGAAATTAAAAAAAAAATTAAATATCGGGCTACAGCCAATATTTATTTTTAATTAAATCAAAATTATTTCAACTTTCCATCCTGTACATCACACAGGTTCACACACAAAATTTAAGAATAAATTCAATTTTTGAGGTAAAACAAAATTTCAATCTGTCTTTTTGCTGCTTTCAGAAATAAATCATGGATTTTCAAAAAAAAATAAAATATCCCCTTTTTATGTCGGAGCGATTTTCTTTTTATGATTTATAATTTCATTTTACTGCTAAATCAATCAGTTAATTTGTATGCACCATTAGATAATTTATCTACATCAAGAAGTAAATTCAGAGGACGGAGAGCGATAAGAATCATGTCACTTTCAAAGCCGTCCTCTTTAAAGTTGATTGCTTCAAGATACTCGGGAGTGATTGTGAATATCTCTACCTATGTGTTTTGAACTGATTTGTATAACCCATGGGAGACATTTTTTTTGAAACAGATTTTCCATATGACAATACATTATTTTGTATCTGTTGAAAAGGGTTAAGAAACACAAGTGTCAATTTCGTGTTGTACCTATGTGTTTGTTTTATTTCCCTCCTCCAGCATCGGAAGGGAACCACACATTTGAATTCGATGAAACACCACTAACAGGTGGAATTCCCATTTTTCATCATCAACTTAGTTTATAGTTATAGTGTGTATCTGTTCATTTAAATTGGTAACACAAATTAAATAAATACATGTTCTGGAGAAGAATAAACAAAAAAAAAAAAACAAATGAATAAAAAACACAACCCCAACACCAAATTGACCAATAATTTATGGCCATGCCAATGTTTACACTGAACTTTTAGTTTTTTTCTTTTTTTTCTTGCCTGATGTTGTCTGCGATACGTTTTTGAATATTTTGTGTGTTTTTTTCCTGTTGGCGTTCCTCGCCCATATTTTTGTTTATTCAGTTTATTTGCTATTTAAACAATGGACCTGTGGAAAAGGCCATCCAACTTTTAACCTTTAGAAACGGATGCGTTTGGCTCCCTTTCATACAATTCAAATGCACTTTATTTCACCGCAAAAAAGTCGTGCATCACGTGCCACAAAGATGAGTCTGTGTCTGTGTATATGTTTGGAAATGGAATCCATCTATCTATCCGATGGATATTGCAATTTACCAACTCCTGGAAATGCGAAATCGTTTCCGGCTTTCATCTAAAAGCTTCCTCTCTTTCTGGCTGCTACCAATGAAATGATTGTTGACGAAAAAAAAACAGCGAAATGATGCACAGGAGTACCTACACGCGTATATGTGGGTCATTTAATGGTTTAACCGTCCAACAATGTGCGGTGACAATTGAATGTGGACCTTATAGAGAGAAAAAAAATATCCAACGCAATCTATGGACATGAAAAATGCTTTCATCTGTGAATTTATTATTGTTGACCAACTTTGACCATTGCACGTTGTCCTTTTGTTCTCTACGCATTTTTTTATTGCATGTAAAAAGTACTTACTTACTATGGATAAAGTTCGCCTATATAGTTGCATTTGAGTGTTTGAAAAAAAACGTTATATATTTTAATTATTATCATCAGTGGTGACAAATGAATATGACCTCTTGAAGTTATTTCTTTTTTTACCAATTTTGTTTAATTGAGTGCATAATTAATCAGACTTAATGGTGGAAACAAATTGTTGGGCCTTAAAGTGTTAAAAGCGACATTGGGTGTTGTGTGCTATTAAGTTTGAAATCGTGCAATAAATATGTGAATTCATTTTTTATAAAACTGCATGAAGAATACAATTTGTCATTCGATATAGAAATACGCTTTTCACTGGCCAAGCTTTAATAAAATCTGAGATAAACCCATTTGGCCAAACATCATCATGAACGATTCGGGATAGTGAAACGTAAAATGTCCCACCATTCTGACGTCACGTATAACATTGGTACTTTAACCAATTTCATATTTTTCAATTTTATCCAGGCACCTAAATGATGCACGGAATTTCGTTAAATTATTGCAGATGTTGTAGTACCGTAAACAAAAAAATATAAGGCATGGAGGGTCTAAATTGCAGCTTCTCCAACCAGTTGGTTGTGGGAAGTGGAAGGGACCTAGACCGCAGTTTCTATATTGGGCATTAATGGGAAGGTAAGAAATTTGCAAATTTTTGGCTTATACATATAAAGCTCCTTTAAAGGCCTCAAAAGAAGCAATTCCTATATTGAAGCCCTGTGATTGCTTCTGTCTTTCTAAGACAAAAACGCAAAACTTTATACAATAGTTGCTCTGTCTGAACTTGCAGTATAAATCTGGATATGTGCTTATGGAATGTAAGAAAAGAAAGATACAGCCTGTCTAATTCTCTTAGCGAACTTTATGGAAAAGAACGAAAAGAGACTGCTAAGATTTTCTATAAGAACGTAATGCCCAAAGCACATGTGCACACATTTTCATGCAGACAAATTTGAACGCACACGTTTGAATGGGTGAGAACACTATCAAATTCTGTAGTTCTGCAAGTTGTCTCTATTTCTAAGGCCACTGCAGAAGTCAATCTCACCACACCACAAACTAAAAAAGAAGCAATTTTGACTCGTTTGGAAACGTCTTGTTATGTATTGTTTGTTTTTGTCTGTTTTCCTTTGTCTTTTTAATATTGGCCCATGCACTTTCTTTTTATTTTCGCTGAAATGAAGCGAGTTTTTTTTTTGCTTTCTTTTGCGCACTCATGTCTTCCGGCACAAAAAGTATAACAGAAGCATTGTGCAGTGCACTTGAAATATATCTGCACATGTGTTTTACATGTACACAGAATTTGTGCACATGAGTTTTGGGCATAAGGAAGTTTGATCGAAAAATCTGGTAAGTTGGCAAACCGAAGCTTATCCGAAGATGAAGTTTCTATAAGGATGCCAATATGTGTGTTATGGAAACTTTACAGAAGTTGCGCTTGAGCGCACTTTTTTGGCAAAATCGCTCAAAAAATTGGGCATTGTGTGGGCGATTTTTGAAGATAGGCACTGAGCCTACTATTTAATCCTTGTTCATCGATGAAATAACTCACCTGACCATTATTTGGCAAGTGATGGAGGGTTAACAATAGTAGGGAACTTGCAGTTGCCTTCCAAATCGAACTTACTAATCGGCTAAATATTCCTTGAAGAAAATAACCTTCATTTCCATTTTTGGATACTGGTGACTGGGGCCTCTCTGTCAGTAGTCCAAGACACTTTTTTATTAATTTTAAATTGATTTTTTTTTTCAAAAATGCTTTAATACTGAACGGTCTCCCGCCCAGTGGAGAGTATCTGCATGAGACACTGCAGCCTTCCACACTCTGCGATTCCGTGTACGCCGCCTCCAGTTGTCCAGATCCAGCGCTCTGACATTATAGGTTCAGTCTTAGTAGTTGTATCCACGTGTCTTAGCTTTTCGCACTACATCCACAACTTGTTATTATCAACAATGGCGTTTGGTCGTTGTTTGTTTGTTGAAAGCATGTACATACTTGGTTTTGTCGTTGTTGACTTATAAAGCCCAGCCAATTTCGCCTGTTTTTTAATCGACGTTAAAGCCTTTACCGCGGCACCCTGGGTGTGGCCGTTTATGTGGGTATCATCCGCATACTCCAGTAGTTGGACGGATCTATTGAGCATAGTGCTTTCCGTATACAAACCTGCCCTGCGCTCTTTCTGCTGCGGATCGAGATCAAGACAGCACATGTCCTTGCATGTGGCAATGGTGCAGTAGTAGTGTATTCGCTTACGGAATGGAAGGTCGTGCGTTCGAATCCCGGCCAAGTCCATTACTTTATACCGAATACATGAAATCGTAATCTCCCTAAGTAACTTAGACACCACCCGTGGAGAAAAACCCTACAACTGCACCCAAACACTTCTTTCCTATCTCTCTATTCTTTCTAATACCAAGTAGCTTACACTGTGTTCTTAGCATTATAAGGGTACTGTAACAACAGAAAAAAATCCCTTTAGCGTATTCAAATTATAAAAAAAAATAAAAATATTTAAAATATTTCGGAAGTTCGCCATACATCCGTCACGCCACACAGCTGGAACAGTTTTGTTGCGATCCCGGGAGTTCAGCCATAGATCTGCTGACAATGAATGCTATCAAATGCATCTTGATATAATGGTGGTGGGTTTTGACTTTAAATTGGTTGATCTTTTCCAAGACCTTTCCTCAGTGTGAATATTTGGTTATTGCCGATTAGCCTGACCGAAAACCACACTGGCCTTTCTGTATATAGATATTTTAGGCATTAACGGCCAATAAAAATAAAAAAACTAAATTTGCCAACCATTTGCTTGTGCGAAGTGTGTGGGACCTACAATTTTAAGCCGTATCCGAATTGCGAATTCGAGAAGCTTCTCGGCCAATATATTTTTTTTTCAGTTATGGCTTAGTATGTATAGTATGTAGTATATACATATTTTATTTATGCATTTATCATGAACTTAAACATTACTTAACAGTTATTATAAATGGAGTATTAGTTATCATTACTTAACTTAAAAGTTAGTGTTGAATGACACATCTGGATTTACATTTCAGTTGGCATCTGATGTGGGGTGACAATCAGTATTACTTTATTCAATTTACATTTTTTTAGATTGGATAAAAAAAAAGTTGAAAAATTTAGTGATATTCGATCATAAACAACAATTCATCATTAATAGTATATTATGTAAATGTGCTGTTGTTGAGAAAAAATAATAATTTAAACAAAGGATTCAATACTTTGATAGCTTAACGTGAACAACCAGTCTTTAACGTTTTTGATGAAACATGAAAAACGAAGTGTATCTCTTATAAATAAGGCAATTTATTAAAAAAATGTGAACCCGTGCGTATATGTATAAAAATGTGTAAAGTGTGTTCTATGTGCAAAAGGTAGGTACATTAACTAAGCTCATATTGTTAATACGTAGATTATACATTTGTATGTTCCTACTGGGAATATTTCCGCTTTGTTTTAAGAACTCTCTTAAAACTTTAACATATAATGTCTAATTGGCATAATACGCAAATTTTTGAATAAAGGCCAACTCTCAGTTAAACGATTTGTATTTGAAACAATTCTTATTAAATGTTTCTGAGCGATTAAAAAGGATCTAACGTTATTAGTATACGAACCTCCCCAGCTTGTTATGCCGTACTGCAGCTTTGAGTGAACAAGACCATAATACATAGTTGTTAAAACTTTTTGAGAACAAAAGGGCTTTATCAAACACATTTTACGTGTGACCAACAACAAATAAGTTTTAATCTTTTGAATACGACATTTCCAATTTAAATTGAAGTCAATCACAACACCTAGGTACTTAAAAGTTTGAACCGTTTCGATTTTGAAGCAGTTTTCTGTGCAACGAACATTTGCTATAAAATTACTCTTTCCACACTTATGTAAAGGTAATGGAAACTGTTTACAATCATGAGCGTCAAACAATAAATTATAATCATTTAGGACATTTCCAGATACTTTAAGACACATCAATTTAGTTTTCTCGCTGACAATCAATTTGTGGTAAGTAAACCACAACCGTAAGATTTCAAGGTCTTCATTAATCATCGCAATGCCTTCGAAAACAAATGTCGATTGGTATGTAAGAACTATATCATCCGCAAAGCAGCTGAGTTACCATTTAATTTAATGTATATTAAGAAAAACATAGGGCCAAGTACAGATCCCTGAGGAACACCATTTTTTAATTACCTAGGTTCACTTGAGTTCCCACCAATAATGACCTTTTGAGTTCTATTTCTTAAATAAGCCAGTTGAAAATGTTACCACGAAAACCAATATAAAAAAGCTTAGCAAGCAAAATACCGTGGTTCACCAGCTCTAAAGCTTTTGTCATATCAAGAAATAGTCCAAAAGTTGATTTGTTTTTATTTAAACTTCCGTAAAACTGACTACACATCCGTAAAATGGCATCCTCAGTTGACCAACCTGCTCTAAGACCAAACTGATTTTGACTAAAGAAGTTAAACTTATCAAGAAATGAAACAATTCGAACCATAAGTAACTTTTCAAAAATTTTGGAAAAAGTCGGAAGAAGTGATATTGGCCTAAAGTTTGAAACATTTTTTCTGTTTTCTTTTTTGAAAAGGGGTAGAACCTCAACCAGTTTCAACACTTTTATTAAATAAGAAGGACAATACATCAACTACATATTTTTTAACAAAATGCTTGAAACACCATCACGTGTACGAGAAGTTTTATTTTTCAGGGACGAAATAGCATTGTAAACTTCTCTGGATGTAATCGCATTAAACACAAAACTGTTTGATTGAACATCATCCACATAAACGCCTGAAGATGAGAAACAGTTGCAATTTATGCTTTGTTCGACAGCTGGTTTCAACTTTCCAGAGATTTCAGTGAAATAATCGTTAAGTTGTTTTGAAATCCTTCCTAAGTCGGACACCATTACTCCCTCAGCTTCAATAGTATCAATTTTACCAGAGTTTCTATCCTTTCTTAAAATGCTATAAACTACTCGCCACTCTTCGCGTAAATTACCTTCAGCACTAGCAAACCTATCGCTCTAGAAGTTGTTACGAGTATCTTCGATTGCTTTTTTTAACGACTTACAAAAAGTTCCATAATGTTGTTAAGTCTAATATTGTTCTGACGTTTCAAAAGTTCAAAATTCTTCAATTCAGCTCAAAACATCATAAAATTTATGGAATACTTCACTCTATCAAAAGCGGATTTAAAGTTTTCAGAACGATTGTAAACTGAAGAATAATTTAGGCTAACCATGCTATGATCTGTCAGCTTCAAATCGTGTACCTGACCACTAAAAATATTTTTATTATTTTTTGGGGTTCTTAAGAAAATATGGTCAATACAATTCATAGAGGAATCGGTCAAACGGGTAGGTTCATATCGGGCCGAAAATCTAGCTTCTCCCCCCTATAAGGTACCTATAACTAAACTCCGACTCTTGATACTCCTGAATGTTTATCAGATTTTCGAGGTGGGCAGTGAAAAAAAAACTGAAGGTGGTACTGGAACCCGGGTTGATTTAAACCACTAACCACATTGGTACACGCCGATTAATGTATTGCGGAATGGCTTGAGGCGTTCACACACCGCCTTGCTTACAAAACTACTTACTATAACTACTACTCCTTATGAAAGCAGAATGCAGATCGGCCATTCGGAATTTTATCATGAACAAACTAGTACATGGTCACTGTTGCCATCTGCCAAACTACAAGCAAACTTTTTCAATTCATTTATTCATTTCATTGCACTGAGAGAAAAATATTAAGTCGCCATTAAAAATTAACAGTTTTATCTAAAGACAACCACATGTTTGTTCAATATATCTATGAATAGAATACCAATATTTTCTAGGTAGACTCCATACCTTATTGTTAGTGCTCCTATCCTTCGGCAGGTATCTTTTTTAAAAATAGAACTCCAAGATGTCTGCTACGAAAACCGTAAATACCTCAAACTACCTTTACCGTCTAAATGGATATCATCTGTAATATTTCCCACTGCATCTTAATTTGTTTTCCTTTTTTTTCCACATCAATTGTAAAACAAAAAGAAATTCTTAAAAAAACATCAAATACTTTTGTCTACATTCGGATACCTCATACGCATACTATGCAAAACAGGACAAAACTAATGGACACCCAAAGGACGAGGACCATAATGTTATGTGTTCTTAAAATATTCTTATTTTGTTCTAGATTTTATTTTTCATTGTGTGTAATTTTTTGTTTACATCTAGACTCCATGTATGCATGTACGAGTATCACGTACATAGGTGTCCTTTTAGTATATCGACATGAAAAGGTGATTTTATCCTCCTACCCTCTCACATCTAACACACGAGAGTACCGTGTTTCTTTATGTGTATCTAAGAAGAACACATGCAGTTTTATGGCCTGAGTGCATTATGTGATCATATTCTCCTTGGGGGGTAGAGAATGTCAGAAATGCTCTTCCGAATCAGTCAGATAGTCGTTTTCGAGACTTGAGGTATTTTTAAGTTCGAAATCAAAGAAATAGCCGATTTAATACATACTAACCCAAAGCTTATAGGATTTCTAAAACATCCTTAAAAAAGAATATTTTATTAATAGAAAATTTATATATTTTTAAGAAAATTCGAACAAATTTATATGCAACTTAAATTATCGTGTTGGCACATCAGCGTTCTGGTCAATTTGTATCTAGATACAAGAAATGTCTTTTTGTAAATTGGCTATTTAAATAAAATAAACTCCTACCGTTGCCACGACCAGACATTAATGAGATACAATCGCTTAATTACCCTGCAGATTATTAATACAATATACATATAACATGAATGTGAGTTATTATATATGGGAATAAATTTTGGATTTTTTCGGCGGACTTTGTAAATTAAATAAACGTTCCTCTTAACGATTATCGTAATGAGTTTAATTATTTATTGCGTTTCTCAATTTCCGTCGTTTATTTTTTCCCCCGTTTTGTTATGTACCTCGAACACTTAACCGATCAAAAAATAAAAAATGCTTTGTATGTGGACAAAAAAAAACCCCATAGGTATTTGACCTCAACACTCTCACCGCGTTCTTTTTAATGAAATTTCTCAGAACGTTACTGACCCGCAGCTGATAACCTTTGTGGTTGTACTTAGAAACACATTCTTTGATGGTGTGATGTTGTCTTTCATTTATACACAGCGCCAAGCTTCATTCAACTAAAATTTTACTATCGCCAGTCGATGACGGTATACAAATTAATAAGTAAGACTTTTTAGTTTTTTTTATTTATTATTAAAAAAGAAAAAAAAAATACATGTATCGTGCACGCGATTGATAATGATTTAGGTCGGTTGGAAAGCGTAAACAGATCTTATTATTTTTTCTACAAAAAAAAACCTGTAGATAATCTCTTGAGGCTTCAGAATTTATGTTTTTTTCAAAAAAAAAAAATATTTTCAAAATACAACAGGTGCTTCACAGTTTGACAGTTCGACTGTAAGAAAAAATAGAACCCCACGGATAAAAGAGATTTTTTTCTTTTGTGATCGGAAGGTGTTGTCACAATGCTTTTTGTCAAATTTCCAAAAGCTTGCGAGAGCGTGTATGTAATCGAAACTTTTCTTTTTTTTAAAAAGAAGAAGAGAAAATACCCGTGACTGTGACTGTGACTGACTGTTTGTCATTCAGTCACCATTATACATACACCTAATTATTAATACTATTTCGTAGTGTCACATGGGGCATTCTTTTCTACGGAATGATACCACCTTTAACTATGAAAATTTGTCGAGGGATACCTGAATATGCTCCACAAGAATTTTTCGTCGATTTGTTTCCTTGTCAGAGCCGGAAAATAAATTAAATCTTAGCGCCAGAGTAATTTGTGGGTGCTGGGGAGAAGTACTGAAAAGAGACTATCAAATTTGACAGAATATTGAGGTAGCTGAGTGACAGAACTAATTGACGTTGACATGATGCTTTTTTACGTTATTTATTTTTTCCGAGCTCCAAAATATTATTGGCCTCACGACGCTACAAAAGTGACAACAGCAGATTTTAATTTTTTTTTAATATGGTAAAAGTTTAGCGGATTTAGTTCGCAGTTAGCAGTTAAGGGACCGATTTTCGATATTCAATCAAACTGACTTAATTGTGAGCGAGAAACCATCAGGTCACCCTTGATTGAACGAAAGTGAAAGGGCCAATTCGTGAAGATGTAATTTATACCTTCACTTTAATAGCAAGAGAATGCTATTTACTATGGCCTGCACATGTTGGATGTTCCCGTAAATAAAATTAAAATAAATTCGTGAAGATGTAATTTATACCTTCACTTTAATAGCAAGAGAATGCTATTTACTATGGCCTGCACATGTTGGATGTTCCCGTAAATAAAATAATCGCCATATTATGCATACTTCAAATTAAAACATAAACATAGGGACGGGCTACAATCCGCTTAGGCGAACTGTTGGATACCCTATTCTTATGCCTATCCCTCATAATTGGACGTGACAAAAGTCTAAGTATGGTTGAATTGTTAAGAACGCTCTACATATTTTGTTATATAACATTTACAGGATTTTATCGAAAAAAACGCTCCCTAGCTCAAACTGGTGTGTTTCAATAAAATTGTTTTATTTAATTGTGGGCGTGTCAGTAGGCGGATTTAAAAAAAAAATAACACATGAGCATAAAGGATCCCTAGAGAGTATATATTATAAATTTCAGCTCGCTAGCTCAAATTTTGAATTTTCAAAAATAGTTTTTTTTTTAAATTGTGGGCGTGTCAGTGGGCGGATTTTGAAAATATTTACACATGAGCATAAAGGGCCCCCAAGAGAGTATATATTATAAATTTCAGCTCCCTAGCTCAAAATTCGATTTTTTTCCAAAATTTTGTTTTTTTGAGTTTGTGGCCGTGTGATTTCAAAAATTTGTAAACTTGATTATTTCGGGACCCTAGAGAGTATATGGTTAAAATTTCAGCTCTCTAGGCCCAGTTTAAAGGCCTAATTTTTGCCGACAGACGGACGGACGGACATGGCTAGATCGACATTACTATCGATGCTGATCATAAATATAGTAACTTTTAGGGGTCTACGGGCAATATTAATGTATGTTACAAACTATGCGTCAAAATTAATATACCCTTAAAATAGGGTATAAATATTTGGCAAATATTTGGCATTTTGTTTAATTGATTGATGGATTGGAAAATGAAATCGTGCGCTCATTTTAAAATCATTCTTTCTTCGTCTTTGCTGTGGCTAATCTAAAAATCTCAGGTTCAAATCCCGCAGGGCCAAGTAACATCTTAAAGTTTGTCCATTGCCCCACCTCTTGCGACAATCATCCAAGAGTATCAATTGTCATGAGAAGCTTCTCAAATTTGCCGTTCGGATACGGCTTAAAATTGGGCTCCAGGAAATAACCCCCCAACGAAATAACCCCCCAAATGAAAATTGAAATAACGCCCCAAATCGAAGATGAAATAAGTCCCCAAAATGGTATGAAATAAGTCCCCAAATAAGGATGAAATAATACCAAGTGCTAAAATAAAACCTCGCACCTACTCCAAATCAAACAGTGACCCCAAGCAAGGGGGTTGGTATTGCACTGTTTATGGAATCTACTTGCGATTTTGCAACTAATCCCATAAACAGTGCAATGCATATGGGGGCATGCTGCCGTCCCCAATTTTGGGGGTTTATTTCATATGAAATAAATCCCCTCCTCCATACAAATTTTGGGGAGTTATTTAATTTTTCATTTGGGGGGTTATTTCATTGCGGGGTTATTTCTTGCAGCTTTAAAATTGTAGGTTTCTTCCACTTCGCACAAGCAAGTGGTTGGAGAAGCTATCTTTTATGCTAAAGACTAATATTTTTTTTTTTATATTTTATTAAAGGGACCATAATCCTCCTCCTTAACTGTCTCTCACTTACGAGCCATTTGTTAAAGTTCACAAAACTATAGATGAAGAGGCTAAATTGATTGGCCTTGAAGTCAATGTGGCCAAACAAACCAACAATCATCTGTCAGTGTTATTAGGAGCAAGTTTGAGCTAGTGAGAGAGTTCACCTTACTCCTCGAATAAGACCAAAGTGAACATCCGACGAAAAATTACCCTAGGAAGCCGCTGCTACTTCGGTTTGGCAAAACAGACGGATTCAAAACTCGTTACCCGGAAGACCAAATGTAGGCTCTACAAAACACTGATACGAGGAAGGAGAGTTAGTATAAGGCTCGTTCGAAAGAAAAACAATTCGTCGGATATCTGGTCCTAGGTGCGAGAAGCGTACCAAGATGGATCAAATGGTACGGTAATACTTCAGCAAACAGGATCTTCGACTGCAAGGAAAACTGAAGCTCCGTTTTAAAGACCAAGCCGTGACGGATGCCAGAGCGCTTGATCTGGACAACGGGGAACTGTGTCCGGTATTAAGTAGGGTGAAAGGCTGCAGTGCCTCAAATCGGATTGGAACCTCCTTCATTGGAACTTGTGTAGTTGTATTGGATAAAATTGCATGAATTAAATCATAATTGTGCGCATCATCGATATAATAGGTATAGTCGTCGACTATCTGATTGAAGTAGAATGACAGTTGCAATCTGTTGTCTCGGCTTCCCACTTCCTGAATTCATAACACAATCTAATTGGCAGCTGAGATGAAGATGCTTTGCTGACAGTATGACTAACAATGCTTGATCGAATGGGATACAATATGGAAGGAAGATTTCACGTCAAAGAACCTTCCTCAAACAAAATTTAGCGAGACCGGCTTATGTTCAATGGACAGATCCTACGAACCTCGTCAAAAGACCAATACAATCGCGAAAGAAAGGCAGGCCTTAAAACCCCTGCATCACACAAATGCCTTTGATTGCCCTCAGTGACGAAGTAAATCCGAATTTAGAGGCTTGCCGCTACTTTTTGAGATCAAACCGGCGGACCAGTAGGGAAGCAAGGGAAGTAGGAGTAAAATCCATTTTGTACAGATTATTACCTAGTCGATGAAGAAAAAGAAGAAGGTGCTATCATTTGGTACTGGCTTATAGCCTACAAGATTTGGCGTCTATTTCGACGATTTTTTTAGAAGCTGCATTCAGAAAAGTATACTCCATCTGGAAGCTTTCAACTACAACGATCTTAATATGATATGGCCTCCGCGACTGCGCCTTATGAACGCCATCCTGTCGGTCCAATTTTGCACCACTTTTTCGACCAGGTCTTATTTCGTCAATGGTGCGTCGAATGTTGGCTTCTAAGTGATCAATTGTTGCTGGCTTATCAGTATAGACCAGAGATTTGACGTACCCCCACAAAAAGTAGTCCAAATGTGTCAAATCACACGAACTCACAGGTTCATTTCTTGAGATGATTCGGTCACCAAACGTTTGGCTCAACAAAGTCATCTTTGCACGCGCTGTTTGTTTAGTTTGGCGAACAGAGAGCGAATTTCGGAAATAAATTTCCAGGATTCGTAAACGTTGTTCTGGTGTAAATCTTTAAATGGTGATTTGCCAAAGTATACTGAAAAAAAAAAAAAAAATATGAAAGCTAGTTTGACAGGTATCCCTATCAGAAGTTTTATACCTCCATAAAAAAAACACCCTATATAACCAAAACAAACAATTAAGATCTCTTAGGCTTTATTAGAAACTCTGCCTGGCCTAACGAGTAGGTATAACGCTTTTCCTAGATCCACGTAGTGTCATGAAGGATCTTATATTATTCTAAGTGTCTCGGCTTTTGCTGACAGCCACTTCAACAACCTAACTCATCCTAAGAGACATCTTCTTAAGTAATATATATTGCATCATCGCATCATTCTGTCATCCTACTAATATTAATAATCATAGATATATTATGAATTAAAAAAAAATATTAACTTTTCCTCCCACATACAAATTTAATATTTATTTATTTGCACACCTTCCCGAAACCACAGAAAAAAAAGACAAATAAAATAAAATGAAGACAAGAAATATTTAGTGGCGCCCCAACAAGATATTCCCATTAACCATATCTAATATGTATATCAAGAGAGTGAGGTAGAATAGTATATTTTAACCCAAATTACGAATAAATATTTGTTTTCCATTGTCATTTATAATTTTCGATTTAGAAGAAAACGTAATGTAGATAGATTACTAAATGTGTATATACATTCAGTCTCCATCGTTGCTATACTTTTGGCAAAACTCTTGGCAGGAAATTTGGTGCGGCGATCGTGTGCACGTCTTGCTTTTGAATTTATTTATTAAAAGAATTCTCTGTCTTTGTTTTGTACACCTTCATCGTTGTGGTACTTTAAATCGACGAAAAAAAAATGATCCCCCAACCCAATCTCTTTGTTTTGGAACATTTAAATGTACGCTCCTGCTCTGTGCCTGTTGATTGTAGTAACGCGTCTTCAAGTCCATATATAAAGTGGCGTAAGCCAGTTTTCCGCACACGACGAAGACGTCCATTACCCTTAATTCCGTTTAAAGTAGTTTTTTGTTTGTTCTAGCCCCCTTTGTTGATCTGTCATATAGATCTGAGCTCCACCTATGGTTGAGCAGATGTATTGGTGCAGATCATGTGTATAAAATTTTGTTTCTGATTATCATTGCTACTCTCACTCCGCAACCACAAGCAAGAACGAATTATTAAGAAATAAAACGATAATATTGTTTTTATTGAACAGCGACGAGAGGAAAATAAATAAATATTTCTATGAGCGGAAGTTGCTCCCCTCGCATCCATCTATGAACAGGTAAAACAACAAATTAAAACAGATATAGATACATTTTAAGATCAGCGCAGTTGTTTCTTTCTTTTTCAACAATAATTCAATTCAACTTCGACAATGTAGTAGATAGGCAACCTTTATTTTATTTAATTAAATAAATTTCATAGAAAGATGTTCAGCTATTCGCGCCAATTTTGCTTATCAACAAACACAAGAAACACCTCCTCATTATCATGCGCAGTAGTTGATATGTGTAGTTATTGTTTGTTTATTCGATTTCCCAATATTTTCTAATTCTTTATCATATCATTCCTCTAGTCACCCAAAGGTTAGCAGATACATCATCTGTATCAGTTTGTGGTCGTAGAAACACACCGACCGACACCACGTTTTGCATTCAATCACTTGTGGACTATTTTATACCATAGTGATGATGTCATTTTCGCTGTAATCAACTATGTATCTGTGATCTTTTTTTTCTACTCGATTTCCTTAAGGATGACACCTCAAGTGTCTTTTTCCATATGTGGGGATAAAAATGCTCTTGCATTCTCCATTTCAACAAAGTAGCTAACGAATCTTAGCTTGGGGTCTGTGCTATGATGTGTATGTGGATCTTAAGTGCCCTAACTGACAGTGTGACTAACAATCATTAATTTGCAGAAGTATACATATGAATGCTTTTATATACATAAATATATGGTCGTCTTTCTTTTTATAAATGAAGAAAAAGGAAAACTAACAAGCCAAGGATGTAGCACAGATATCATCATTCCAATTTAGACACATGTGTATCATGAACCGTGCGCGAGACGTTGAGAAGAAGAAATGCAAAGATGACGGCAGATACTTCGTGCTCGTTGTTGTTTTTAACTAATGCTGGGCCCAGGCTCAGTACTCGCACAGTTAGACTGTTGATGCTTGTGATTCATCCATCATACAATTAAATCTACGGAATAACTTCAATTAAGCTCAAGCCAGGGTGTGACTCTGTCTTTAAAATGAGAGACTGATGGGGTGAATTTAAATCAATCAGTTACGGATATTGTTTTTGTTTTCTTTAGTTTTCTTCATGATATAAAATCAAATGATATAAAGGAAAATTGTCGATGCAGGGAGATAGCGAGAGGAATGACAAGCATATTTTATTCAAAATTCAATGGGCAGGTAGATCAGTGGCGGACTAAGCCCGTCAGAGGCCCGGGGCGGCTAAGCTGAATGAGGCCCCCAGCTTAAAAAAAAAATAGTTTTAATGCCCTTTTAGACGATCAGTTATCAGTTCAGTTGTCAGTTCAGTTAAAAAACAACCGTGCATTTAGACTTCAGTCCGGTGTTCAGTTCAGCTTTCATTTTACTTGCGAACAGTCGAAAGTCAGAAGAAATACATTGCGTAATGGACGATGAAAGCCTAATTGCAATAGCTATAGTTTTGTCGCTTAATAAATCAAAAAGAAGAAGAAAGAAATGGAGCAGAGATTGGTACTTAAAAAGACGAACCCTATCACACGTAAATTTAATGAGGGAATTGAGGTTTGAACATGGTGATTGGTCAAACTATTTACGTATTAGTGAAAGCGTATATTTGGAGATACTGCAACTAGTGACTCCAATTATAAAAAACAAAAACAAGATACCAATATGAGAGAAGCCATAGCACCTCACGAAAGATTAAGTGCAACCCTCTGATTTTTGCAACTGGAAATACTTACCAAAGCCTTAAATATCAGTTTCAGAGAGTTTCAGATACCGCTTGAATTTTTGCATTTAGACATCAGTTTAACTGAAATCTGGACTGATAGCTCAACTGAAACTGAAACTGAAATGATCGTCTAAATGGGCCTTTACAAGCTTTTTATTCAGTTCACATTTGTATATATAAATAAGTGTTTATGTTTATTTCGTTAAAATCTGGCAAGTGAAATTTAAATTCGAACTAAATTATTTAGGCTTAATAAACATACATACCTGCAATATGGAATGGATATGGGTAAGGAAAATAAAATACAAATCGATCGACAAAAAAAATTAGATAAAATAAATCAAAGATACTTAGTTTTTTTATTTTTTGTAGCGTGTTATATGTGTTTTCGTGCCTTCAATTTACTGAACTCCTCAATAACTTCTGTGAAATCGATTTCTGTGGAAATTGTTCTTTCTATTGAAAGCACGGCTAGATTAACCAGTCGCTCTTGATCCATTGTAGATCGAAGATAATTTTTAAATAGTTTAAGTTTCGAAAAACTCCTCTCGGATGATGCAACCGAGATGCAAATGGTCAAGAAGTATTGAAGTATGAGCGATATACAGGGTAACGATTCACTGAAGTCCCTAAATTGAAGGATTTGGGGGCCCCCCAAGACCGGAGGCCCGGGGCGGTCCGCCCCTTCCGCACCCTGGTTAGTCCGCCACTGAGGTAGATACTTATCTTAAAGGAGTTAAACAAATTAGGAAGTTTTCTAATTTCTCTAGTTTTACTTTGGACAAATGAAAAACTAAATCTTCAGAGATATGGTGATGAATAGATACATTGATTCGACGTCACAATTAAATTGTGGAAATAATACTTAACGAAACTACTGAGATCCTTCACAGATGCGCTAAAAAAGGAATAGATAATAATTGTTATACTTTGGCATTAACAGTCCACAATTCTTAAGGTCGCAGTGCTCTGTTGACTATCTCAAGTCACACTATTATAAATAAAAACCTTAAAACTTCTCTAAACATTGCGAATTTATATGTTTCGGGCTATCATTTGAGAGTTGTGTTCTTGGATATTTGTCAGACTTTACGTTAGAGATTATGGCGAATATATAAAATGCGAGGAGCATAACTGTTAATGGACGTAAGCAGGGGAAAACAAAACAGAACGAAACCGGATCGTATGCACAGCGCTTCGTTTTTTCCGCAACTTAGCAATAACGGATCTGTCATTTTATCTGTAAACCAAAAACAAATCTCCACTCAGTATTATTTTGCCACTGAACCCGGCATTATAGGTAGTTTCTTAAGATTGAAAAGAAGATAACGCTGGAATCAGTTGAAGGTTGGGGAAAAATTCGATTTCGTACTGTGGTTACCTATGGCCAGTTTGAGAATGTGGCACAAAAAAATTGTCGAAGAAAACAACTTAATAACAAAAAATGCAATATTAATCGAAGATATGTCATTAACAGAATTTACTGGCATTAATTTATTTGACATTAGTTTATTTAACCAAGAGATCCCTGAAACCCCTAACTTAAAAAAAAATATTTCCAAAATGTTCTTGGAAGCCACGCAGTATTTATGTGTTCAATTTCATTTTACCAAGAGGTCCATGGAACCCAAAAAAAGGTCCTTAAAACCCAAAAAAAAATATTATTTTTCAAATGTCTTTGGAAACCGCGCCAGTTTTAAAGGTATGTGCCACGGCCACAGACATGCGATGATAGAAGCAAAAAACCACAAGCCCTTGTTTTGGAAAGGAGTTTTTGATCATAACTTCTACATTTCTGTCTCTAAAGAAGCGTGCGAAATTTTATTTTATAGGTGCCTTTAAAACTTTTATGATTGGGTGCACCATTTGCATGCTAGAAGCTAAAAACCGCAAGCCCTCATTTCTATCTCTACCCCTCGAACACTGCAATCAAAATATATAGAATTATTGCGTTGGACTACAGATTGATAGGTCTCAGGTTCACACCACATCGGGGCCCTGTCAGTGTTGCCAAGTTATATCGGCGCTTGAGCGCCGCTTCGAAAATTTTCTGCGTTAACTTGACACCAAAACTGTAATTTTTCTTATCAAAGCTTCAAAGTAAGAAAAAATATTAATGCAAACAAGGGATGGAGCCAGAGAAAAAAAAATGCAGTTTTTGGCTGCGTTGCAGCGTTATAAAACCAAAACAACTTTTTCGGTACTAAGATAAATATTTGAGCAGTGAAATTAACGGTTTGAGCATTGAATTGGCAACGCTGGGCAAAGTAATACCTAACGTCTGCGAAAATCCTACAAACATCAAAGAGTATCAATTGTCACGCAAAAGTTCTCAAATTTGCTGTTCGGTCAGAGTCGGTGTAAAATTGTTCACTTCGCACACGCAAATGGTTGGAGAAACTAGGTTTCGTGCCCTCTATGGACCGTTAATGCCTAATATTTTTTTGTTTTTAAAATAAGGAATGTTGGGCAATACACAAATTTTATATATAAACCAAAAATAAGAGCTTTACAAATACAGTAAATTTAATAGTAAAATCGACATTTTTTTGGCAGCATCTCAGGACTTGGTGCTTCATTTAAGCGGTATAGGTTGCCATTTTCTTGAAGAAGCCATTTTAAAAAACTGAATTCATTTAACTGCGACTTTGTCTTTATTCAGTTTACATTTAACAGCCGTAATCGCATCAGATGCCGCATCATTTTGAACATTTTTCATTTTTTTAATTGTTCAATTGTTAATTACAAACAAACAAAATTGTGTTATTAATAATGTGATTGTTCGGAAATGAAGGACCTATTTTGTTTAGTTATTTTCTGATGCTACTACTGATTTACTTTGAATTTTTCAAAGAAAATATATAACCAAATGGCCTTGTTCCATGTTACATTTGTTGTTTGCTTTCATATACTAATACCTTGCTTTTGTGGAAAATAACAATACAATATACAAATAGCAATAATACGTCAAAAATCGTGTAGACTCGCAGTTTTTATTCTGCTCTGATTTTCACTGTGATAGACTAAGACAAACGGAACCTTATCTGTGTCATTTTCCAATCTTTTCACTTTGAAGCGGTATTTTATTTTGCAAATTTGTTTCCCGCGGACTCTGACATACAAAATTACCGCGACATTGTGAATTTGGCATTAATGATTAAGCACAACATTTAGAAAGAAAATGCCGAAATAACAGCAGAAATTTGCGAGAATCTGATGTAAAAAAAACTCGAAAGAGCTCGCATTTACCGGTTAGACACTCGACCGATATCATTTTTGCTACTTTTTTTTAAAAAGTTATTCCAAAAAACCATCGGTCCGGAACGTTACACGCACTCAGTATAATTTAGTTTCTAAACAAAGTATGTACGAGTATATGTTCATATTTAGAATGCTAGATAAATAAATAAATAAATGTATAAGTTGCCACTGTACTCGCAGTTTGAAATATATTAGTTTCAGAAAGAATTCACTATATTCACATAGTTAAGAGATATTGTAAAATATATTTTTGTTTAAAACACACGTCGCCTGCATCCTTTTGGAGGTTACAAAATATCACAGTATAGGATAAAGTTGGGTGAAATGGCAACACTGGAGATATGGCACTCTTTCAATATTTCACACTTAACAATTTTTTTTCCAATAAAGACATCAAAATATTATTAAGATCTTCGTTAGCTCATGATAGGTGCAGTCGCGGTAATACTAGCAGTCATACCAAACACAAGAATAAAAAAAACAACAATTTGGCTTTCGTACGTACCATAGTAGGTATAGGTAGTATAAGTACAACGCAACAGAGACTAAAAATAAATCATCATAATGTCACAACGAATTATTAAAGAAATACGAAATGTATATAACAAAGAATTATTTATACAATACAAAATAATATTTAAATGAACTGTGTAAAGTAAACAAATAAAAATATAACAGAAAATTGGAATTATATAATGTAAATTTCCAAATCAAACTTTTCACCATTAGTGTCCAAAACCACGCAAATGTAAGCCGTGTTTCGTTGCTAGTGTATACCCAGCTCAGCATAATTTTACAAATAAAACGCCTAGATCGTATTCTATATTCACTTTTCATTTCTAAGGATGTGTTCGCAGTGTTTGTACTTTAAAAGAGTGCGATTTGGATTATTATTAAAGCAAGGATGCAAATCCAAACGTATTTTTTGAAAGATTTTTGAACATCATAAAATCCTTTGTGTTTGACAGCAAGGAAAAGAACGGATGCTTATTTTTGCCAATTTTTTTCGCATAATTTTCTTTGAAATGAGGATTTTTTTGTTTAATCGACGAACACATCTACTATCTCTGCATAACAATCGGAATATTGTTGCTCCCAACTTATTTTACCGCCACCTAGTCGCTTCGTGGCATCAACACTCTATGTTCACTTCATCTCAGTCCTCGACTATTGACCTCTTTATCTTCAGCACTCATTTTTGTTATTGTTTACGTGTAAAATTATGCTGAGCTGGGTATACACTTAGCACCGAAACACGGCTGTAATTACATATCCCCAAAAATGTTATTTACAGTACTGTACACACACTTGAGCCCTTTGGAGATTATCTTTTGCTCTATCAATAAATACATTTTTGTATAATTTTTTTGCAAGGCAATTGCGAAACCCTTATCACTTGCCAAACGATGGTCATGTGAGTTATTTGATCAATGAGGAAGGGTAACATCGTGTGGTCTTGTAGTTGCCTTACAAATTGAACGCGCCCAATGTCTTGAGTTATCATTTTTTCGCTTTCACTCTCCTTTTGATCAGTTGTTTGTTCGACTTCCTACTCAACGGGTACGGCGGTCCGCACATACGTGGTACACTGGAAAATAAGACGTTCGCTTTCGCTTTAACTCATTATACACGCTTTTGTTGAGCTGCCTACTCAACAGGTACTGCGCTTCGCATGCACGTGGTAAAACCGAGAACATGAACGTTTTCCATAGATAGCTATTCGGTTTGGCGCTTATTTTAGAATCTTGCGTTTTAGCGCTTTAGTAAGAGTACTTGAATCGCACGCTCCTACGCTTGGTTGCTTGGCTATTCAACGAGATACCGACCGACCGAAAACACCTCGACGATTACAATAAAAAATAAGCAAAACATAAATATTGGTCAAAGTACGGAAATCGTGTTTTTTTGAAAAAGCATTCGACTCGGTATGGCGGTGTTGTTGCATTTGTATGATCCAGGAGTTTTAAGAGATACATCTTGTAACGATTTCGACACGTACGTGCCCCAATTATTGATCACTGTTTAATTGACCTTTTACGAAACCGGTGATCTCCAGTCGTGTCAACGCACGGATTTCCATGAACACCTGCGGGACAGCTTTAAGATGTTAAAAATGTCGTTGACTCACCTGGCAGTTAAAATTGCCTAGAAAGCAACCGAATGAATCACAATGTCCACAGTATACATGTAGGCGCTCAGAAAAATGTTGGTCGGTTCATTGAAATCGATAAGCAATCAAACTCCATTTTAGGCGGAGCTTGAGTTGTGGCTTCGATGATGGAGTTCGTATATTGTGCTTGTTGGCGACTTGACAACTTCAAACTGTCAGTGTGAACTCACATTTAAACCGATTACCGAACTGTCAATTTCAGTAAAATCAACATTTTCATCATGGTGCAGTACACGAAGGTACAACGTTTGCAAATAATTAAAATTTACTACCGAAATTCCTAGTCGGTGGTCGCAACTTTAAGAGCGTTAACTCCAATTTTCGGCCCGTCATTCTCATCCCAGTAGACAAGCAATATTCATAGTTTAGTAAAAAAAATTGTGTCAGAATTTTCGCTGCTTGATGTTGTCGTGCCTGTGAGACTACGTTTTGCCCAAATTGTGGAGAATATTGCTGTCGTAGAGGCGTCCGTCTCAAACCAGTCAAATAAGTCAATTTCACGGCGTTCTCAAGAATTGGGGCCCTTCCAGGTCCCAGGCAACATTATGACGATTTTTGGATCTTGGCCTACACCCTTACAAGATCAAGCTGACTCAAGAACGAAAGCCACTGATCATATGAAGAAAATGAAGAATTTCATCGCAAAATCATCTTCAGCGATGAAGCGCATTGTTGGTTAAACGGCTTCGTCAATAAGCAAAATATGAGTTACTGGACAGGTGAGAACCCTCGTGTGCTTCATGAAACAGCACTTCAACCGCAAAAAGTCACTGTTTGGTGCGGTTTTCAGGCCGGTGGCGCCATTGAGCCGTTTTTTTTTCGTCGATGAAAAGGACTTGAATGAAGTTACGGTAAATGGTATTCGCTACATAGACATGTTGAAACGTTATTTCTTTGAGCAATTGCATAAATTGGACATTAGTTATATGTGGTTAAAACAAGACGGTGCCACAAGCCACACGTCTCAGCTCGGTGAACTTGTTATCTCGAGAAACGGACCCGCCTAATGGCCGCCGAGATTGTGTGATAGCGGACTTATCGGTCAAAATGTGGGGCCGAGTCATCGAAAATTGGATTCAACGTATCGACCGCTGCATACGTTCCGTGGTGGACATATGAACAAAGTCGAATTTCATTCGTGTTTTGATAGTAATTCAAGCCAATAAAATAAAAAGATAAAAATAAAAGGAGATATCTCAAGTAGTTGCATTTTATTTAAAAAATAACTTGTCAAGTCCTTAATTTCCCTCTAAAAGAATTGGTTATCATCTTACGGCACCGAAGTTATCGTAGTCTCCCGTATAGTCAAGTTAAATTTAGTATTTTGTAGGTTTAGGTACTACGTATATAGCCAAGTTTTTTTTGAGAAACATTAGTTGGTTTCTTGAATCTCAATAAAACATGTATCTACCTATAGCTTTGGTACATACTCACTTTTTATTCAATTTCGAGCATTTGACACTTAGTGAACTTGGCTTCTACTTCTTCTCTAACGGCGAAGTTATGATCTGGATTAGGCGGATCATTCCATAACCCTCCTACTGTCCACCTGGGGATTCGCGGGTTTTACTTCGAAAATATCCGGCAGGCCTTCTGATTTCAAATCACTTCGACACTGAAACCCATCGAATCCTGGTGATGTTGCCTTCGTTTGATCCAGTAGTTTTTGGCCCTGCCTTTTCTTTCGGATGTATAGGGACATTAATTTAGATTGGCTTTTGAAGGAGGTATACGTAGGATCTCTCTCTTGAACATTTCAGTTACAACTGAGTCGCTCGCGCTCCACTTTCGCTTAGATAGGTTCCTTGACGTGAATACTTCTTCGTTTCTTCAAACTTCTTATTTGGTCAGGAACACTCCGATTAACATTAGCGTTAAGAACTATCTTGTCGACACTTGATGGCTAAAATTATTTAACAGATAACATTTCCTGCGACAACATTCTTAAGTGAGATATAATAATGAAGGTGGATTCTTATTTCACTATTAAAATCCAATTAACCTTTTGATAAACCATATTCCTCTTCTAATTAATATCAAAAATAATGATACCCACAACACACTTGCAAATGATGTAGTATTTTATGTCATTTAATGTTTTTTTTTTGTTTTTTGTTGTTGTTCATACACATTGATAGTTTCTTCTATCGCCTGTTCTTTGATTTTTCAAATGAAAAATCCTTCAGCAGTACTTCTGATTAAATGTTCATACCAAAAGAAATTTCAATTGAATCCACCTGGGATACAAAGTGGATTCCATGGAATTTTATTGGAATAAATACAAAAAAAAAATCCGCCTCATTCAGCGCTCGTGCCCTAATGCATAATTGAATTAGCCATCCATTCCTTGGTGGCTCCCTATATTCCTAGGAATTTCCCTCCTCCATTAAACCCAAGGTGCAACAATGTTGGATCACTCAACTTTCATGGAGAGTGGGAGACTCGGATATATTGCAGTTGGCTACGGCGCGGCGCGGTGTTCAAAATGCTCCCTTTGTTTTGATTTTTTTTTCTTCGCTTTCCACTACTTCGTATTTATACACAATACTCTTCGTGGTTTTTGTTTATCAGCCAACAGAGGTGTTAGAGGTAATCCGAGGCTTGGCTCCTGAAAGATGAGGCCGACGATTGCAATGGTGATCATCATCGTCGTCATCATCATTGGGTACCTTTAAGTGCCGCTGCTTAGAAATGACGGAGAAAAAGAAGCAGGAATCAAAACAACTTCTAACCGACTTCAAAAAAAAAAAAACAAAAACAGATTCCAATCTGAATCAAGTGCTGGCGTACAAACATATTGCAGCCCGGTGTGTAGCTAGCACACCTCTCCAGGGTATATCCACCTCTCTCTTTTACCGCATTTGAGGGGAGCCATTAGCGTGCTTCCCCCCACCGACGAAACTGTTTCTAATTTCTAGTTCTCCTCAATCAACTAGCTCTCTGAGGCATGGCGATCATGTCGATCGAGTAAACGGGCGCGCATCTGCAACCACACCTCAGTTGATTAGTCTCAATGATTTAATGGCGGCGGATGTTTTATCACCGGGGATTTTTTTTTCTTTCTTTCTGTTTCTTATTTTGATTGGATTGGAACACTGTTCGTGTAGCATAGAAGCTTGTTTTTCTATTTCGATGGCGTGCGTCGAGAATAAGTTTCAATAATCGCAATTGAAATCATGTGGCTATTATAGTTGTTTTTTTTTTTTTTTTTTTTTTTATTAAAATGTATTTTTTTATATTTGAGGAAAATTAAAACGGAAAACCGTGTCAACATTGAAGAAGGTCATTGATTTTCTGATGGTAAGCAGGTGCAGGAGTAGATTTGAACTGTCAGAAATGACTAAGATTTGTTGTGGAACGTAAGTTGGCACAGTGTTAATTTTTTATTGATCTTACTTTCACATTATTGTGCAGCACTGTTACAGGTGTCAATGTATATATATTATGTAGTAAATACTGCTTTGGAGTTTCGTAGCGGTGCCAATATGTTGGTTCTTTTTGATAAAAATGTTTGCCAACAGCCAAAAAGAAAAAATATCCCTTGTAACAGTTTGAACAAAATTCTCTGTGAACATTAATGCTTTGCAGCATGCGTCGCAAAAAAATCCACCTTTCCTTCGCACCGCATTTGATTCTTAGTTCAAAGGCCGAATTTGAAATTCATAACACATAAATATTTTAGCAGAGTATATTTATTTCATTTAAAGATTATATATTAAAATGTATTTTTATTTATTAATTTTTTTGAACTATTTTATAAATATGTTTATTTCTAATCGGTGTGGGAGTTGAGATTTACACGTAACAATAAACAAAGGTGTTAGAGATACGTCTTTTTACCGTAAATAAATCTGCATAGGAGAAATATTTTCCAACTGAAAAAAAGAAGAACACATCATCATAAAGTATGTAGATACTCAGCATGTGTACGAGTAGATACACTTTCGTGTTTATTTATTGTTATTGGCCTGGGTCCGGTCTAATGGACTTAGTGAAAAATTATGAAAAATATTAGTTTTTTAAGTGGTTCGAAGTATGATTGGGAAAAAACAGCACAAAACCAATTACTCATAAAACAAATAAGAGCTCCTAGGGAAAACAAATTATTGAGGTTATTTTTTTTTTGTTTTTTATTTGATGGATTATTTCTTAGCACTTCATTAATTTCGGGAATTTTTTTTTATTTTCAGAGTTGCAAAATCTGCCATAAAGCATTCGCCAATGTATACCGCCTTCAACGGCACATGATCAGTCATGACGAATCGGCTCTATTGCGTAAATTCAAATGCACCCAATGCGATAAGGCCTTTAAGTTTAAGCATCATCTTAAGGAGCATGTTCGCATCCATTCCGGTGAAAAACCATTCGGTTGTGATAATTGCGGCAAGCGTTTCTCACATTCCGGTTCATTTTCGAGTCACATGACCTCGAAGAAATGCATCAGTATGGGCCTGAAGTTGAATAACAATCGTGCAATGTTGAAGAGTCTGGAGAAGAGTGGTGTACTGGGCAGTAGTCCGAATGGGAAGCGAACTGGGGGAGTACAGCCGCCGGGTGGACCAAATCCCATGAATTACTTTCCACATGGCTTAGGAGGGCCTGACGTACCAGCGAATCCACCAAATAGCAACAATTCGTTTTATCAAATGTTGCCAAAGTACAGTGATTATGGAGCTATGAATGCTCTGTTGGCGACATTCCAAAATCCGTTCTATAACATGGCTGCGCTAAATCCAAACATCCACCCATACAGTATTCATCGACTGTTGGAACTTTCCGCAGCCGGGAATCAAAGATTACAATCGGATCCGGAAGATCTTATCGAAGAGGTGACTGAAGATGTGGCCGATGAGCCGAAACTTGTAATGGACTTGGAAGATGATTATGAGAAGGATGACCAGCGCCGTACTTACAATCGCAGCGACGATGAGGACGATGGTGATAGTCGAAACAGTAATAGTAGCACGCCGCACAAGCAAAACTATGAAGATTCCAATGCCGAAGATATTAAAATGCCGATGGCACGTAGTTCAAGTCCGACGCCGCAGAGGGACCGCCCACAATCGCCAGAGATCAAGGTCGAAGAGGAGGATGACGAGGCAAAAGCCCATGCAGGCCTCGTACCTGTGGAGGTTCATAAGCCAGTTAATAACTTGCGCTGCAGTCGTTGTGACAAAGCGTTCAACCATCCAACCGAGTTGGTGCAACACGAGAAAGTGCTCTGCGGCCTAATCAAGCAAGAACTAGAGCAACAGCATCAACAACAACAACAACTCGAACACCAGTTCCGCTCTAATGACTCTGAAAATGGAAACTCGTCATACCTTCACTCTGGCAGTGAGGAAGACATCGAAGATCGGGAGTCGAAGAACGGTAGCGAGGCGGGTGAGCGAAAAGTCCGTGTACGTACAGCCATTACGGAGGAACAGCAGTCAGTGCTAAAGCAACACTACGCCATAAATGCCCGACCAAGTCGCGATGAATTCCGCGTGATTGCCAATCGTCTCGCCCTCGATGCGCGAGTGGTTCAAGTTTGGTTTCAAAACAACCGCTCCCGCGAACGAAAGATGAACAACAACTTCAATGGAATCAGCAAAGGCTTTCCCGCCGTGGAACCTATGAAAATCGGTAGCCCACCACCTCCTTTGCAATCGGTGAAACTCTTGACAGGGGAAGATCAACCGCTTGATTTGTCCATCAAGAAAGAGAAACTCACCAAACAAGAACCGGCTCACTCGCCTCTCTATGGTAGTGTTCCCATGCAGGCTGATTTCAACGAAGCAATAAATCTGAGCGGCAAACTCTCCCCGAGTCCAAATGCGGAGTACAAGCAACCACTGTACTATGGTGCTTCGGTGTTCTGTCAACGTCCAATAGACATTCCAGCGCCACATCACCATATTCGTCAGACACCGTCACCAAATGAAGCAATGCCACCCACACCACGATACTCTACAAACAGCCATCCCTACATGATGCCCAGTGCAGGTGGCGCTCGTGGAATGGTGCCAATGGAATGTCTTTTTCAAATGACCCCCGAATACGCAAGGAGCCATATTATGGGAAGTATTAAGATGAACGGCGGCAGTGATCGTGGCACTAGTTTAAGTCCTGGATCGGAGAAAAGATCATGGCGTGATGATGAATCTAGGATTTCACATGAGGATGAGTATATTGCTGCGGCAGCAGCAGCGGCGGCCGCTTCAAACCTATTGCCACCACTTAAACGACCGAAAATTGAGACTCACGGACATGCTGGCGATCCAGACTTGCCATTTGTATGCGATCAGTGCGACAAGGCGTTCGCTAAACAAAGCTCGCTGGCGAGACACAAATATGAACATTCTGGTGAGTAAATTATCTCTGTCGACTTTTAGTCTCTTTTTCTTTGATCATTTCGTTTTATTTTAACAAGTGTAACTTTATCCTTCAATTTGTTGAAAATTAAGAAATGAACATGACTCAACCAAATACAGGGTGTCTCATTAAGACAGCCCATTTGAAATTTGAAAAAAAAACGATGCGTTATTTGAAAAGTTCGGATTTTGTTATTTTAATAAAGAGTGTGGACGTGGAGGTAGAACGCAATACCCCCGTTTTGTTGAGAAAGCTATCCACAGTGAAGTAGGAATTCCCAATAAAACCATCCACAGCAGCCGGTTTTATATTTGAAATTTGGTACTCTTACTACGATAACAACTTGGAGCTGTCAGAATAGTTTGCAGAAAAATCAATTTATGGAACAAATAGATCCGTACCAAGACATAACTAGAATAAGTTTACAATAATTAACAAAAACTAAAATTTTCATTCAACCAGAATAGTTAATCTGGGTATTTTTTTCCATTTTTATGAAATGGGCCAGATGACATAAAGAAAAACACAAAATTGAAGGGGTGTTCGTAGAGTATGTTCCCAATATATGCTCATCATATAGTCGACCGTCGTAAGTGTGTGTACAAATACATACATATTTTTGTTACATACGTGTAGTACCGTAACTACTATGTTTTCATTTCGTCTTTCAGTTCAGGAATTGTTTCTGGCTATTGCCATAAACCTTTTCTTTCCAAAAAAAAACCCTAAAGAAAGAAATCCAATGGCTAATTGCATGATTTTTTTCGATTACTCGAACCGCTGTATGGCGAGAAGGGTCATTATGGTGATCGCAAAATCAGCGACATTTACGAAGTGTCTCCGCACAAAAACTCACTGTTATGGTAGTTGATTCCCATGCGTTCTGCGTCCATAACCTTATTTTTCACACATAACAGCTGTCAAACAAAAACGCTGTACGACCGACACTAAAAAAGGGGCGCTAAATTCAAAATAGGCGGTCTTAATGGGGACACCATATGACTTTCGACAAAAATTCGTACTTAACACATTTCCGTCTTCTCCTTCCAGGTCAACGTCCCTACAAATGTGTCGACTGCCCAAAAGCCTTTAAGCACAAACACCATCTTACCGAACACAAACGTTTGCACAGCGGCGAAAAACCTTTTCAGTGCTCCAAATGTTTGAAACGATTTTCACATTCCGGCTCCTATAGCCAGCACATGAATCATCGGTACTCATATTGCAAACCGTACAGGGAATAGGTAAGCGAGGCGTCCGCCCTGCTGAATCTCGATTTTCGCAAACAACATCCGCCACAAACGAATCATCATCCGCATCGTCAGCAGCAGCTCGGCACGTTTTACAATCGACACATGAATACAAATAGCGGCAGAAGAGTACCCCAACGAACGGTACCACCAGCAATTCCACCATCTTTTTGGCCAGTGATGCAGCAACACCAGACGCCGCGTCTAAATAATTTACATCCGCTTCAACAGTTGCAAATGCAACAACAGCAGCAACGTTTGCAAGCGGAACACTTTGCGGCGCTTAGCGGTTTCCATCGCAAATTCTAAAAAGCATAAACATTGTGTATACTCTTAAATTTAAAACAAAAGAAAACTAAAACAAAAAGGGCTTTTCGACAGAGCGTACTTAAAAGATCGACAAACTTAACAAACAGAAAAATTATCGAGAAAGAAGTATTTTTTTGAATTTCAAAAATAAAAACAACAAAATAATTAAATGTGCAGGAAAACATTTATGTTATTATTTTTTTAAATTATTTTGGAATATAATTTATTTTATAAAAACAAATTTTATACGTATTATTTTTTCTACAAAAAATTCAAGCAAAAGTTTGTACAAATGAATAAAACAGAAGTAAAAAACCTTTCGTTACAAGAATTTATTATACTTTAATTTTGTTACATTACTAATTTAATTTAATTTTTTATTTTTTTTTAATTTATGTTTAAGTTTAACTGAACCAAATTTCTCTTCCAGCAAGATTTGAGTACCTACCTGTTAAAATACTCGAATTTTGTATTTACCAAGTGCCATACAAAATATATATAAATATATTTATATCGATATATAAAATTAAAATTCGTTTTATTTTTAATGCAATATTTTTAGTTTTTAATTTTAACAGCCACTTTTAAATATTTCTTGTTTTTCTTTATTAATTTTTGTTATCAAAATTTCGTGACGACACAAAGTCAGGCTGGGTAATTTCGCAATTCATTCAAATAATCATTTCTTTTTCCTTTTTATTTTATTTTTAATTTTCTTTAGTATTTTTTAGATATAATTTAATTTTTATTTTATAAACATCACTTTCTCCATTCATCACTCGTCTCGAATTTGAAGCAACAACAAAAATATTCAATACTCAAAAGAGTACAGATTTTCTTGGACCACAAGGTGTTAACATGACAATACAAAACAAATTATTCGCCAAACTTAAACAAAAAAATGCATAAATTTAAGTAAATTAAATATACATTAAATATATATAAAAAAAAAACATAATTCCTTTCGCAATAGCTAAAAAAAATTACCCACTATTCATTAAACAAAAAAAATGTAAAATTCTCATGTAAAAATGTATAAAATTTATATTAGTAAACAAAAATACAAATTTATATTTAATCTAGCAGTGTTGGGATAGATAAAATATAAAAATTCAATCAATCGATGGACAGGGTTGACAAAAATCAAAGGGACTCCAAAAGAAATAGAGAAGTATTTTGTATTTGTATTAATTAACTCATTTCTTTTTTAAACAATTCATGCACCAATAAATACAATAGCTACAGTACAGTGTAAACAAAATGAAATTTTATGTTGTATTTGGTTTTTTACAAGCCTTCTTCCACCCACCGGTCCTTAGGAAACGAAATTAAACTCACTTGTCCAAAAAATTAGGAAAGAAGAAAATAAAATTCCAACCTGTGTTACAGTGTCTTTTTCGTATGGTTAATTAAAAGTTATAATAGTAAACATTTATTAAATTTAAAATATTGTACATTTACTAACAAAATGTTAGCTTTTACCCAAAGAAATTATTACTAAAGCGAAAACAAAAATTCCTTACATATTAGTGTAAAAAAAATATTAAATTCTCGTTGGAAAACAATTTCTTTCCTCAAATAACATTGTTACTGATCCAGTGGAAAACATTAAAAAATAATTGTAAACAAATTATTTCTAGCTATTAACAAAATAAATACCGATCATTCCAAAACTAAAAACAAAAAGAAAAATATGTTTTAAAATTCATTTGGCCTTATTAATGATGTTTTTCGTAAATTAAAGTTGTACAAAACTAATTGCAAATTACGGCTGAGTTGTGTAACTAATTTTTGTTCAGTAAAACAGAAGCAACTTTTATCTCTGTAGTGTGAAATTGAACAAATTGATGTATAAAAAATAAATTAGTTATTACTGAATGGACAATAAATTAAAATTAAAAAAAATCAAAATAAACACATTTAAAAGTTACACAAGAAAAAAAAATTACTCCCTCCCTTCTGCTAAACTTCATTTTCTATTCTTCACTTCATTTTTTTAAGAAAACAACGAAAAAATATAAATACACTCAGCTTCTTTTACGACAAAATAAATAGCACCACACTTTGCAATAAAACGTCTTACAACAGAAGTATAAGGTTTCCTAAACAACGAAGAAAAAAAAATTATATAAATTTAAAACTTTCCTATAAATCGCATTTAATTTTTTCATTTCTTACGTTTTAGTTTAAAACTATTTTGTTTTTCTTATAAATATATTGTTGTACATTTTTAATTTTTGTTTCGAAAACTTAATACAAAGAAAAGCTAGAAAATCCAAAGACATGTGTACTATAAAACTGAACAAGTTTCAGAAAGAAAATAAAACAAAAAAAATTAATCTAATTATAAGAAATCCTTTTTTATATATAAAAAAATATAAAATATGAATTTGCAGAGTATATTAGGTTAAAGTTTCTTTTTTTTATAAATATTATTGAAAGTGGTGTTATGAAATAAATAAAAACAAAAAAAAATAAGAGAGTTATATTTAAAAAAAAAATGCATTAGGGCCTTACAAACAGATGTTAGTTATAAAAATGACATTTTTTTCTTATAAAATTAGAAAACTACATTATCTCCCCTTATCCTAGCAGTGCTATAATTTGTTTTCTCCCAATCCATTTTGTTTCTTAATCATTTTATTAATTTTAAATGTAAATATAATTTCTGTTGCCATAAATAAATTTAAACACACTATTGTGCAATAATTGCATACATAGAATAAGTATTTTTTTATATAATTTTTGCAATTTAATTTTTAAGTTTTGTTTTCTCATGTAAACAATAAAAAGAAGAATATTTTTTAACTTGTCATATAAATATGAAAATTGAAAGAAAACAATGTAAAGATAAATGTGGGAGATTTGTTTTTTATATAAATATATATATATATACATATAAATGTAATTTAAAACTAAGACGCATTATTATTATTAAAACAAACAAAAAATGAGAAATAATAAAAAAAACATTGATATAATAAATATTAAGGAATAAAAATATAAAACAACAAGAATGTTATATATATACATAGACATACACGTATTTTAATCAAAACAAAAATGAAAAATTAAATAAACTATGTCTTAATTAAATTTACAAAACTTACAAAAATTTAAAAAGATACAAAAACGATAAAAATAAAAATTTTATGAAAAATTTAAATATCAATTGACTTTTCTTGGGACATTCCCTGGCAACTGATGCCTGAAACAGATGTGCAGCAACGACGCACGCAGTAACGCACATGAAACAGATGCGCAGTATTAAATTGCCATTGTAGCAACATGCTGGCAATGCTACCTAAAATAAAAATGTATCCATCAATCCTGTGGGAAGCATCTGCAGCTGCAATCCACATTCCATCTTGCACCGTCTTCATCTTCACACGTCGTGGTCAAGAAAAAGATATACATTTTTGATCGCCATCATTCAGTATAATTTTTGCCTGACCTTAATATCACTGAACGACCAAACGGACTAAAATTTTAAGTCATGTCAGAAAATAAAATATCACAGCACGAAACGTTAAACCGAAAAATTTTTACCAAATTGTACTGTTTTACTACTGGACTTTTTACTGCAGTAAAATTAGGAATAGAGACAACTTGCAGAACGAATTGACATGCAGATTTAGGGTTGTTTCAATCTAAGTGAAAACGATAACTTACTCAATACTTTTGACTCGATACAAGTAAAATTAGTATCGATACCCTTTTGTTTACATCAAAGTAACTATCAAATGAAGGTACTCGTATCGTATAGAATTGTATATGCGAGCATATAAATTACCCATGGTCATGTGCGTCCTTTTCTATCTTAGCAATTTGCAATCTCTCGCTCTTCCTTTTTTCGCACACTAAACCATTTCAAATGAATAGACTGTTGTAAATATTCGTGGAGTGAGAGTGAGGAATATCATGAATGAAACGCACATGTTCTTTTTTACTCCATGCGAAAATACGCCTGGGCAGTGGCCACTCATTCTGTATGTTAATTATCGCAAGACGATATTGTTTTGGTAGAAGCCTTCGTCCTGATATTCGTTGAAGTAGATAGAGACAGCTATACTTACTTAACGGGCTTCCGACCGGGAACGGTCTCTGCCTGAGACACCGCAGCCTTCCATCCTCTGCGATCCCGGGTACGCTGCTTCCAGTTGTCCAGACCAAGCGCTCTTGTATCAGCGATGGCTTGGTCTTTAAAACGGAGGTTCAGTCTTCCTTGCCTTCTCGAATCAGGGGGCTGGGAGTCGAAGATCCTCTTGGCTGGAGCATTATTTTCCATTCGCTCAATGTGACCGAGCCAATGAAGTCGACGTGATTTAGCTTTTTGGACTACATCCACATCTTGGTACACCTCATAGAGTTCGCGGTTGTATTTCTCCTCCATTCGCCCTCCTCGCACACGGAACCAAATATCCGACGGAGTATTTTTCTTTCAAAAGAACCCAATATAAGATCCCCTTTTCTACTTATCGTCCAGCACTCAATACCATAAAGCAGGACTGGTAGTGGTAGGATAAAAGTTCGATAGGGCATGCATTTTGTCATTCGAGTGAGGAGTTTTGAACCCATTTGTTTTGCTAAACCGAAGTAGCAGCGGTTTCCTAAGGTAATTCTCCGCCGGATCTCCACTCAGGTGTCATTCGTGGAGTTGATGTTTACTCCTAGGTAGATTAACTCCTACCTAGGAGTGTCCTGTCCTAGGCGGTGGACAGATGTTTGTTTGTTTGTTGATAGCATGTTTTTTGTCTTTTCCTCATTTACTTCAACACCAACCAATTTCGCCTGTTCTTCAATCGTCATGAAAGCCTCTATAACTGGCGATAACGGCCGATAATGTCGATATCGTCAGCATTCCCCAGTAGCTGGACGGATCTATTGAAGATAGTGCCTTCGTGTTAACACCTGCTCTTCGAACTATTTTCTCCAGGACACGATTGAAGAAGTCACATTATAGCGCATCTCCTTGCCGAAATCCGGTACAAGTTTCGAAATATAACCGAAACGATATCGTCTGGCGATTTTCATCCCATTTACATAACCACCACACTACTTTCGATACGAGTAAGTATCGATACATTTGATTTGATACTCAACGGTTATCGACTCCCTATTGTGAGTACTGTAATTAGAACTGATATCAGTTCTGCACTGGTATTTAATCAGCCCTATAGTATGTTAGGACAGCCACGAAATTCGTCATGTCAGCCAAATTTAACAATTCACCTCAAATTTTCTTCAATTCGAAATGTCAAATTTCGTGTCTGCATTTGGAAGTTTGTCAAGTCAAACAATAGATTTAAGTATCCTCACATGTCACTCAGCACGCGCTGAATAAAAAAACCAATTGGAAAGAAAACAGTCGCCAAAATATTTATTCACGTAGGTAAGGACAAAGATGGGCCGACAAATATATAAAAAAGGAGAAACGGGACATAAACGGGCTCAAATCAAGTCACTCAATGCATTTTTAGATTGATTTTATTGGAGAAGTAAATATTTCGGTGCACCACTTGCGATTTCAAAAGGAAAAAAAAATTCAAGCGCAACCAATATTCGACCATAGCTGTCATATGAAATGGTTTTCCTTCCGTGCGAACGGGAAATTGAAATTTCGTAGCGAAATGTTGAATTTCGTGTCTGTGTAAATGCAAACGTACTATTATACGCAGTATGTTATATGTGTCATTTTGCATACAAAATCATCTTACTCAATCCCTCAAATTAATATATTGAATAGTTACTTCCCAGTAGGAACTCTTTGAACTTTTCTTCAGTCCTTGCTAAATACCCAGCTAAGTTTTCCAGCAATTCGGCATTGCACCCTTATTAAAACGAACAATCTCAGGAGCTCCTAAACTCTGCTGACGTGCGTACTTATCTGTGAAAAATACGTCTTCTTAACCAATTATAGCCCCCTATTGAAAATGAGCGTTGGGTAGTGCCATTTCTATGTTTCACATAATATTCACCGATAAGGAATTTTGTGAAAGGACTAGTCACCGCCCATTGGCGGGTTTTAGGGGGAGAATGTGTTCCTCCTCCAGCCACAACCCACAATCTGTCTCCGAAAACAAATCTGGGTTGTTATGCCTAAACCACAATCACGTTTTGGCGCGTGCGTTGTTTTCGTTACGTTCGAAGGCTTTATGTGTGACCTTTGCCTCAATCCAAAAATTATGGAAATAGGTCTCCAATCACAGCAGTGCCGCCTATCGGAATAACATTGTGTACTACTCATTATTCAGTTTTCCTTAATTTGCCCTCCTGTCATGTCAGTGTATCATTGGACGCGTTCAATTTGCAAGGCAACTGCGAGTTCCCTATTAGTTAAACCTCTATCACCTGCCAAACGATGGTCACTTGAGTTATTCGATCAATGAGGAATAGTAAAATAAGCTGTGTTTAATGAACCTGAGCTGCGCAGAAAATTACAGAAAAGATCAGAAAAGTACAGGATTTTGTGTTCCATGAGCAAAAATCTTGCCCCAAAATGTTTTACATTCTGTCACTTTGTGTTCCATGACTCTGTCCAGCTCAGTTAAGTACAGCATTTTCTGCGCCTTCTTTTGAGGAAGGGCAACTGCGTGAAAGTTGTCAAATTGAAGACGTTAAATGTCACTGATGTCAGCTGATTTGTTTGTTTGGCATGAAATTCGCTATTGCTGTTATCCGATGTTGTAATATCCGACGAACTTAACAAGATGCTACTGCCAGAATCTTCCAACATCTCGAGTATTAAAAAGTCTGAAGTATTCATTTTGTTTTATTTATCAAAAGCAACTTTGAATCTCACTTTTCATTTAGATTTATTTATTTTGGAATTCAACAGCTGATATGAGAGCTGTCACATGAAGCTGTACTTTTTTGTTCTAACTTGATCTGACAGTTTTCACTCATGTGTGCTGAACTGTTCTTTTCTGTTCTGATCTTTTGTTCATTAAACACATCTATAGTAAGGATTAGTAGTTGCCTTACAAATAGAACGCGCCCGATCTGCAAACACTGCGTACTTATCTGAAATCTCGAAAGCACGACTTATGTTCAGCTGATGCGCCTGAGTTAGAAAGAAACACGAATTCTGTTTTGAAAACTCACGCTCTTCTCTTAATTAAAAAATAAAAACGCTTATTAATATATGACAACATTTGTATGTGCAATGAGTTCCTCGCTGATGCGTAAGGGTTTAATAGAAATAACTCCCATGAGTTAAAGCGAATTTTCATCAGCAACAGAAACAACGGCAGAACCCAGTACGAGGAGCAAAATGACAAACAACGAAAACAGAAACAGATTTCAATATGTTAAGTGACATTGTTCTGTTACAATGACGTCTGTTCTGTCACTTAACATCTGGATTCTGTTTCCGTTTCTATTGCTTGTGAGAAGCCCTTTTAAGTGCTTAAGTGACAGCACAAATTACACTGTCACTTAATATTTTTAAATCTGTTTCTGCTTTCATTGTTTGTCATTTTGTTCTTTAGCGGAGAATTATCTCTGACGGATGTTCAAGGTCAACGAATCATACTGACAAATTCTTGACAGTTGACAGAGCGGATGAGGGTTCTTGTTCTTGTGTTGAATATAATTCAATTTTATAAATTAATGTTCTTTATATATATGAACTTTATTTAAGTATTAGGATAAGTGCTCAAGTGTATTTGATAAGCTAAAGAGAAAGCTCAACACTTTCGGCTCAGAGCATGTACGTTTTTAATTTTGACAACAAGATGCGACAAACACCGGGACTCCATTATGTGCTGTCGTGTAGGAAACGTGAAAAACATTCATGACAGTGGAGACCATTCGTAGAGGAGTGAGAAATTATCCGCATCCGAATGAATCCAACTACATTCCGATTTTATTCGATGTGGAAGACGACCAAATGTTCCGGATTGTAACTAAACTTTCGCAAGCAAAGCCAAGTACATGACAATATATTTTACTCCACTTAAAATACTAATGTCAGTCGTACACTAAGGCATTGATCAAAAATGACAATTACAAGTAACTTTTTTTGCTTCTTTCTGGCAAATTCACTTTCAAATACGCGACAAATAACCCACAAAACAAGAATGAACCGAAAATAAGCAACTATCAAAAAAAATATTGAAAATGTGAAAGCATTATATTTTTTTTCTGCATTTTTCTTACGTTGTGTTTCTTAAACCGGTTTTTGCATTGAAATGTTATATAAATAAAATAAAGTTTCGTTAGTGAATGAACGTTATAGTACGTAATGAACACAGTGGAAATTCAAAGTACACACAACGGAATTTACATTTTGTTAAAAGTAGCTCTAATATTTTTGTTCATTTGCTTTTTTCTCACCCAACAATCTTAGGAAACAAAATGCAACTGCAATTTCTCGCACACCAAAGCTAAGAACATTCGTAATTTTGATTTGTGGAGGTGGTAGAAACAAATTAATTCAATATTGGTTGTTTTGATGCAAGTATGTACCTCCTCGTCATTCAAATTCAAATCGAAAAAAGACTTACAAATGCTAATTCCATTACTGCATAGCAACGCATTTTTATCAGATACTCAAACCGTAAAATTTCACGCACCACACTACCGATAAATATCTTTGCAGTCGAACATCCCTACCGACATTTAAAGATCTGTCAAAAAAATTGGCACTTGTCAAACAAACGTCAGCGAAACATTTCCCTTTCTTTTTTTATCAGACGCATAAAGCTAGTACTCGTATTTTTATTTAACTATTTTTTAAACAAAAATCAAAGTAGTCCAGTGTCAGTATTAAAATGCTGGGCTTAAAAAGCTATGGTGGTAGTTCGAGTGAAACCGATTCGGAAAACGACACGTCCGAAGAAACAGCTATACACCTTAAGCCAGTAGCTGACGCCACAAATTCTGTTGCCAAGACTCTGGCTGTAGTCGCAGCCCCGGACGTCATTCCTCATGGAGCAGTCGCAGTTCCCCGTGTAGTCGATCCAACCCTCAAAGAAGTACTGTATAATCCGAAATACGAGGAGCTTTACACACCTGTGCAGGGACCAGAGAAACCGGACCAAACAAATCAGGAGCGCGCGCAAAGAAACACCCTCGCTGGGTACCTCGAAAAAGCACACATAAACGCCTTTCAGTTTGAGAATCAACGAAGGACATTTCACACGTACGGCTTTGCTCTTGACCCATCTGTGGATGAAACAGCCGATGGACAGAGTTTTGTAGGAGATCTAAAAGAGGCTTACGACACCGATGGCAAAACAGTGTTTGAGTCGCCGAAGCAGAAACGCAAGCGAAAGCAAGAAAAAAACGACCATCCCGAGGACGTTGAAGGATTCGTCGGACCGTGGGGAAGGTATGAAAATGAACAAACGGTAGCCAAGCCATCGGATCAGGAGAAAGCAGAGTTGGATGAGATTCTGGCAAAGCGACACAAACGTGGAAGGATTCCGGAAGATAAACCTCTGGAGGAGAAATCGATTTTACATAGTAAGTTCGTAGAATCCTCCTCAGAAGCCATTTTAGTCAATTACCCATTTTGCTTTCAGTCAAAGACGCTGTCGACTACCAGGGACGATCGTTTTTGCACGCCCCGCACGATGTGGGCGTCAATCTACGTTCAAATGTGCCTCCCACCAAGTGTTTCCTGCCAAAGGCACACATTCACACATGGCAAGGTCATACAAAAGGCATATCCTCCATTAGATGGTTTCCAAAGACTGCTCATCTGCTTCTCTCTGGCAGTATGGACTGTCGCGTAAAGCTGTGGGAAGTGTACGGGGAACGACGTTGCATACGGACATACTTCGGCCACCGTCAGGCGATCAAGGACGTTGCGTGGAACAACAAAGGAACGAACTTTTTATCCGCCTCCTACGATCGTTACATCAAGCTCTGGGACGCAGAGACTGGGGATGTTGTGTCTCGCTTTACGGCCAGAAAAATGCCATTCTGCGTCAAATTCCATCCAGACAACAGCAAGCAACATCTTTTTGTTGCTGGAACATCTGACAAGAAGATAATTTGTGTAAGTATGGACATTCTTCTGCTCCTAGATTGAGTAATCAACGTTTCCTTCTTCCAGTGGGACACTCGCAGCGGTGACATTGTTCAAGAGTACGATCGTCATCTGGGTGCTGTTAATACAATAACATTCGTCGACGAAAATCGTCGCTTTGTGACCACTTCCGATGACAAGAGTATGCGCATCTGGGAGTGGGATATTCCCGTGGACATGAAATACATTGCCGACCCGACCATGCACTCAATGCCCGCGGTGACGCTGGCGCCGAACGGCAAGTGGTTGGCGTGTCAAAGTTTGGACAACAAGATTGTGATATTCTCAGCGCTGAATCGGTTCAAGATGAATCGGAAGAAATCCTTCTCAGGGCACATGGTATCGGGATATGCGTGCAATTTGGATTTCTCGCCCGATATGAGTTATCTGATTTCAGGCGATGGTGATGGAAAGTGCTACATTTGGGACTGGAAGACGACGAAATTGTACAAGAAATGGCAGGCGCACGAGGGTGTGTGTATCAGCACACTGTGGCACCCACATGAGCCAAGTAAGGTGGTCACAGCTGGATGGGATGGCCTACTTAAATTCTGGGACTAGCTTTGCATTTGTAAAAATGTAAAAGTAAAAATGACTAAAATATATAAAATGATCCTAAAGGACGTTGTTTTTTGTTTTGTAATAGTCCAAGCTGTGTCGTTAATGTCCTCGCAGTGAAGTGGGAGAGCTTCGTCGTTAAAGAAAGGAATACGATTTGAATGGCTGAATGAGCGACAGTAACTTGTGATTGCTATCACGTGAAGTAGGGGCTGGAATTACAGCGCTGTTAAACGGCTTGCCACATCCGATCATAATTTTTCGTGGTACTGTTCTTTTTTCCATTCAATATCCGAACAAAAGGTTACGCCGATATGTCAAAAGAAAATTGGCATATTACTCGTGTGACGACACTCGGGACCCGTGGTTTGATGTTTGTGTTTTTGTTTTTTATTCTTAAATGGTAACGGGTTGAAATGTTTTACTTCAAGTTCGTTTGATATAAAATAAAATTATATTTGTACAGTATAAAGAGTACTAGTTATGTTTATTGTTTATCATTACTTAATTGAGAGCCAATCCATGTTTATGTGGTTAGAAACATCATGGTCTGTTACTGCTGACAAAATCTACAACCGGTTCAATGATTCCTGGCGAAATGTCTACTTTATGTGCCCAACTTTAGAGAGTCCAGGTAGAGGAAAATTGTTCTTCCGAAGCATCTCGTATGCCTTAGCGCTTGTGGGGTATGGCTTGACTGAATGTGCTATATCTGATTTAGACCAATGAACTTTCTTGATGCCCATCTTCAGTTTATTTATCTGCCCTGTTGTAAATATTTGTTTTAATCATATTAGACCTTAACGGTCCATACAGGGTCTCAACCTAGCTTCTCCAAGCACTTGCATGCGAAGTGGAGGGGACCTACAGTTTTACGCCAAATCCGAACGCCAAATTTGAGAAGATTGCTCATGACAATTTGATACTCTTAGATGTTTGTCAGACGTTCACAAGAAGTTTTAATCGTTCCTCCAAATTTTCACGTTAGAACTCTGATGTTTTGAGAAGCTTTTCCAGACAACAAATTTTCTTCTCTTAACATTCTTCGTTTAACTTTGGTGAAAAGTTCTCTCTATTCACAGTTGCTCTAAAAAAATGGGATGTATTGTAGATTTTATTTAATTAAAGAAAACAAGTTAACTCACACCTCGTTTTCCAAAGATGCGATACGGTCATTGCAGTTTTCAATGAAAATCATATCCTCATCATTGCCATTGCCTCGTTCTTCAAAAACTATTGGCGCTATTTCAGTAGCTTCAGTTTCGATAGTCTCAGCTACAGGGACTTGCTCAAGTAGGCTCGTTATCATCTGTTTTGTAGCTCGAGCTTGTATTCTTTTGGAGCGATATGAAACTGAAACAATATATGTTTCTGGATGTTATGTTGGAACTGTTCCCGGCTTCAACTTATTTTGATTTCTTTATATCTATACTAAAATATTGTAACGTTGTAACATACTCACTTCAGTTCAAATTGAATATTTCTTTCCATTATCATCCGGAGCAAAATGAGGAAAACATATTCGCGATGTTTCCACATTAAACTGGTATTTTCTTCGACAAAAATTAACCCATTGTTTCCTTACGTTCGTATCTTTGGGAAAAGAATAAGACCGAATACTATTTGCGCTATTTTTATTGTTCGAATTGCAATTATTATACACAGCACACCACATTGCTAGAGCATATAAAAGGTCTGCTCACGAACTCATATGCAAACGTACATAAATGGGTTGGGTTCGATATCCCGCTTTTTATAATCCCGATTCTTAAAATCCCGCTATTACAATTCCGCTTTTTATAATCTCACTTTTTATAATCCCGCTTTTTTAAAATTCCGTCTTTTAAAATCCTGCCTCTTATAATCCCGTTTTGTATAATCCCGTTTCTTATTATCCCGCTATTACAATCAAAAGTATGTAGTTGCTTTATTTTAAAAATCGCGCAATAAATAAAGCAACTACTTTTTATTATTGTAAAAGCGGGATAAAAAGAAAATTAAAATAAATTAAGCAATGAGTGTTTTTTTGAAATGCAGTTTATTTTAACATTTATCATTTTTAGAGGAAGTAACAAAATAAGAAATAAATAATATTAAAATAAATTTTTAAGTATAAATATGACAATCTTCAATAATTAAAAAAAAAAATGAAGTAATGTTATATGATATTCTGCAAAAGGGAACAAAAAAAACTTCAAACCATTAACAACATTTTTTGTTTTATTAGTTCAAGTGTATTATAAGCAATGCAACGCAAAAAACCTGTTTTACTAATTTTTTTCTATTTCTCATTAATTTTTTTACAGCGCGTGACTTTATAACATTAGTTTTTTTATATAATTTTTCTTGTCCATTTCGTAATTTTTGTATTTCAGTTTGAACCACAATTGCTTCTTTTCTCAAATGTGCAATGAGTTTATACAAGCCAGCACTTTTTCGTCCAACCAAAACTTTCAGTCTGTGATGCCACGCTTCAGAATAATTTTGTTTTCTCGGGAATTGTTTTTCTGCAGTGTCATACACAGACCAAAAGTTAGGAGAGTAGGTACTGCACTTGTCTACTTCCATTACGAATGTTTTGTAAAAAACGTAATTAGCGGGATTTGGCGGGATTTTAAAAAGCGGGATTATAATACAAGGTGGCGCAAAAGTCATCATCCTATCGGAAGAAGCTATAATTTTTGCAAATGGCGGCAAATGTAAATTCTACTTTGACATTTATGAAGTTAACTATACAGAAAAAACTTAAGACACCAATTAACATAATCCAAAAGCAGAACCAAAGTTTTGCATTCATAAAAAAAATTACAGCGAAAGAACATCGGGTGACAACTTTTGCGCCACCTTGTAGATCGGGATTTTGAACAAGCGGGATTTTAAAAGAAGGGATTTTAAAAAAACAGTATTTTAGTAGACGGGATTTTAAAACTTTTTTTTCGGGATTTTTGAAAAGCGGGATTCCGATAAACTCCCTACATAAATTTATATAAACTTTCGTGCAAAACTACACAAACGCGTTCGCGTACTGAGAAAATGGTAAAAAGATGAACGAACGAAAAATGTACTTTCGTCAATTTTTCTTCCCACAGAATTTCAGCTGGTGAGAAAATGAAAACTGTCAAATGATGAAATCCTATGAGTTTGCCAGCAAAAAAAACAGCTGTTGCTTCTTTTCAAGCCAAACTAAGACGTTTTTCACCTTTTTACACAAAAGCGTTCGAGTACTTTTCTTAGAAATGAGAAGATTCTCTATCGATTTTGGAGATTTGACACATTTCATTTTTCTACACATAAAGTATACGTGAACCTATAAACACAAATAAATACCGCAAATACCGCAATTGTCGGGTCACATTTGACTTCAGATCTGTCAGAAAAAAAGGTACGGTAAAGCATGGGCTGTCAAGCTTTTTCTTGGTGTAGGATACGAGTCTTCGGTAATATTTACATTTTCGGTTTGAATCAAAGGTCAAAGCGAACGTAAAGACAAATTGGACGTAACGAAAGCAACGCACACGCCAAAGCGTGATTGTGGTTTAGGCATAATAAATATGTCGGACGTGCGGATGGCGTAATCTTGTATTAGGCGTTTTTATTTTTTAGTTCAGAGTAATTCCCGAGTTGTCAACAGAAAAAAAATTAAGTCTGAATTAAAACTGAACACAGACAATAACGGACTGAGAGGAGTGGTAATAAAGGAAAGTGTCGGGGGTAGTTTTTCATATTTACTTACTTTACTTAACGGGCTCCCTACCCGTGAAGAGTTTCTGCCTGAGACACTGCAGCCTCCATCCTCTGCGAACCCGGCTTTTTGGACTACATCCACATCTTGGTAAAGCTCATAGAGTTCGCGGTTAAATCTTCTCCTCCATTCGCCCTCCTCGCATACAGATTTGGTCCTGTATGCGAGGAGGGCGAATGGATGGAGTATTTTTCTTTCAGAAGAACCCAATATTAGCTCCCGTTTTCGACATATCGCCCAGAACTCGGCACTTTAAAGCAAGACTGGCTGGATTAATAAAGTAATACAATTTAATAAAATAATTGTTATTTAAAAAGGAAATCAAAAATATTCCTTTCATATTCGGCTCAAGTGTGTTTCGTAATAAAATCAGAACACTTGCTTTCGTTACGCCCAAAGGCTTTGCGTGCGCTTTAAACTTTGACCTTTAAAATGGATGTCGGGGGTTGTTTTTCTGGCGTTAAATATTAAACAATTTAATAAAAAAAAATATGTTTAAAATAAACCCAGTTGAACCATACGAAATCAATGAATTCTAAAGCAAAGCTGCGCGTTGCGTTTCAACTTCAAAATGAGACTCGTAAAAACAGAACGTGATGTTTCGTAACGTTGCTTTAAAGCCCGTATGTCAACGCGAAGGTATAGGGAAAGGGAAAGGAATGAACTCTCAACCTTTTTTTATAGGATACGAGTCTTCGGTAATGTTGGAATTTTTAGTTTGAATCAAAGGTTTAAGCGCATGCAAAGCCTTTGGATGTACACTGGAGCGGTACTGCGGTATTATAAAATATACAATTTTGAAACGCAGCATGCAGGGCTGATCGCCTTGTAGCGCGTACTGCATGTCAAAGTAGATGTGAACTAATTGATGATGGAAAAACATATGATGTTGTTTCATTTAACTCATCCGAAGTACAAAAATATACGGAAATTAAAGTAATATCATTTGAAAATATAGAGCAGAAACGTTCAACCAAAAAAAAAAAAGTAAATGTGAAAGAATGCGAAAAATATACCGCTATAGTGTGAAGGACAAGCGTACCTACACCGCTACCGCTACCTGTAACTATACCTCGTACCACTCTGGTGTGTGGGAGCCTTGCATAGCTTTATGCTCAACGACTGTATAGAGCTGTATATAGAGCTATATAAGAACGACCAATTACCGAACAATTATTCTTAAAGTGTGACACTTAATTACCCAAAGCCGGTAAATGTTCCCATGTAAATCCTAAGGATATCAGACCCATAAGCCTATCGTCATTCCTTCTAAAAACATTAGAAAGGCTGATTGATATCCATCTACGTACTAACATATATACAAGACTTCTGTCTACAGCTCAACATGCATATTGCAAAGGCAAATCTGTTGAAACAGCCTTACATACGTTAGTACGTTCAATCGAATACTCCCTTCACCATAAGGAGTACACTATGGTTGCATTGAGGGTGCTTTTAATAACGTCAATACATCCGCGATCGCAAATGCACTGTCAGATCTAAAGGTAGATGACTCACTTGGTGAGCTTATTAATCTACTTCTCACAAGTCGGATTATAAACTCGAAACTGGGTATGACATCGGCCAGAAGATCTATCAGTAGAGGTACGCCACAAGGTGGAGTCCTATCTCCCCTCCTTTGGAACTTAGTGGTGAACAAGCTGCTGATGTGCCTAGAAAAGGAGGGCTGCAGGGTGATTGCCTATGCAGATGACGTTGCAATTGCTGCCTCAGGGAAGCACCTAAACACCCTGAAAGAACTTCTCCAAAACGCCCTTAATAAGCTAACCACATGGGCAGATCGTTGTGGGTTGGGTATTAACTCCCACAAAACCGAACTTGTTCTATTCACTAGAAAACACAAAATTCCATACATTGATCCCCCCTCTATCAGGGGAACAAGTCTAGTCTTTTCGGACGAGGCAAAATACTTGGGTCTCATTCTGGATAGAAAGCTTAGCTGGAAACCTAACATTCAGGAAAGAGTTCGCAAAGCTACAGCAGCACTCTTCTCCTGCAAAAAAGCCATTGGTAATAAATGGGGGCTCCAGCCCCGCATTACCAACTGGCTATTCATCTCGGTAATAAGACCGATACTTTTGTACGGGGTGGTTGTTTGGTGGTCTGCCCTAGATAACGCGATAAATCGCGATAAGCTAGGCAAAATCCAACGAACAGCTTGTCTCTGCATGAGTGGTGCACTGCGCACTACCCCCTCTGCTGCAATTGACATTCTGTTTCACCTGACACCCCTGGACATTTTTAGTAAGCAAGTGGCTGCTAGTGCGAGTATCCGCCTCAAAACAACGTTCCAATGGTCCGAGAATGAAATCGGCCACGCATCTATTCTCAACAAATTTGGAATCCTCCCCAGTAACATAGACTGCACCACCCCTCAGACCCTTTTTGACAAAAACTTCAAGGTCAGGATCCCTCCAGAACATTCTGGGAAGGGCCACCCGTCGAAAATAAATCGATCCATTTTTATACCGATGGATCCAAAACTGACGCGGGGGTAGGAGGTGGTGTGTTCTCTGACAGGCTGAATCTCAGCCTCTCCTTTCGACTCCCTGATCACTGCAGTGTGTTCCAGGCAGAAATCTTGGCTATTAAAGAAGTCCTGTCGTGGCTGAAGAAGATCGTGTTATCCGTTACGGATATCTGGATCTTCTCAGATAGTCAACCTGCATTAAAATCCCTGGATTCTGGGTCCACAAACTCTATCGTATTCCGTGACTGTCGATCATCTCTAGTGGAGATGGCGAAGCATTTTAACATCCACCTATGCTGGGTGCCAGGACATACAGACATTCCAAGGAACTGTAGGGCGGATGAACTCGCCAGGAAAGGAACCACACGTCCCCTTTTACCTGATAAAGGTTCACTAGGCATCCCAATCGCTACATGCAAACTCATGTTTACGAGACAGACCATTGAGAAATGTAACCTTAGGTGGACAAGTGGCAACACTTGTCTAGCGACAAAGCAGATTTGGCCAAAGCTGGATTTGAAACGCTCTAAGTGTATGATATCTCTAAACAGACTTCACATTGGTGCTATAATTGGTGTGATCGCCGGACACTGTCTCATAGGCAGACATGCAACAAGGCTTGGCGTCCACGCAAATGACTTCTGCAGAAGCTGTATGGACGAGGAGGAGGAGGAGACAGTTCTCCACCTTCTCTGCCCGTGCCCTGGTCTTTCTCAAAGGCGTAAACTCCATTTAGGATCCTTCTTTTACAATGATCTTAACAATCTCATTAACACTGACATAAAAAGTCTGTCAAGCTTCATCAGAAGCTCCAACTGGTTCAACGAGTAGGAGGATGATACATCCGTCTGGTGTCACAATGGGCCTGTCACTGGCCTAAGTGTGTCGGCCTCAGCCGACTGCCACTACAACCTAACTTAACCTAACCTGTGACACTTCACATAATACAAGTTTTTGGTGGCGAATACCTGCGAATTCCAACTGGAAAACTACAAACAAATCTTGAAATGTTCTCCGTTCAGTGTAAACAGGGAAATGAAATTTTGATATTTCGGCGCGAAATGTTGAATTAAGTTTGAACGATTTTTTAAGGTGGAACTCGGTGGGATGCGACTAAACTTTGACAAATCGCAGGAAGGGTGCTGTTGTTTCTCTATATATTTTGATGGAATAGTCACATACCTCGCTCAAGGAATAGCAATATTGGAATCTTCGGTTTATAAATGTATTAAAAGTAGCCTTCTCTACAGTTTGTCAAATCGTTCCTTTAGTGCTTTAGTCCTGTGTTCTGCACGATAAAGATAAACGCCAAGCATTCTTTAACTTTTTCGTAATTTTGACACTACGAGGATTCGTTACCACTTCTCGACATGTAAAGCAATAGGCAAACAGTAACGAAATTGAATTGAACACATCAAGGAACGATATTGTATCATTTATGTAAATTGAGTAAGAACTGGAATAGAAAAGTTTTCTATAAGGAAAATGGACTAATTCTTTTTTCAAAAAATGTTAAATTCAATTTCTTATTTTCATTTTAATATACACTCTATTAACAATCACAATAATTTTTCAGAAATCGTATCTGAAAATTACTGAAATTGTATCACACAATTAATTTCTGACTTTTGAGAAAGAGATTCGGCACTTCAGAAAGAGATAGTTCGCGAAGTGCTCTATTCTATTCGATTAAGTTGAAAAGAAACAGAATTATTTTGTTGTGACTTGTAATCACGGAATCGACTTCAGTTAAGACAATTATTATTTCAACGGAAGTAACCCATAAACGGCGGAAGTTCGATTTCAATTTCCGGATATACAATCAATTTTCCATTGCATCGCTGTGCATCGCACCATATCGCCAGCTGCCAAAAATTTAGCATGCGGTGAGAATGTTATCGTTGGCTAACGTCTGCGCACAACTACTTAATTTCATCAAAACAATCCAAAAGTCACCACCACTCACCACACTCCACCAATCTGTTTATCATATAACATGAGATTCAAAATCGATTTTTTCATCCTTCGAAACTGCAAAGGTATTGAAACTCCAAGAAACCAAAAAGTGCAAATATTTCTGTTGTTTGTTTTGTACAAATTAAGTCTTTTTAAATTAACATAAAATTATAGTTACATTGAAGTTAAAGCTTCCTTCGCAGCATTGATGCAAGAATCTACGCTAAATCATTGTTAATGCACAAAAAGGTGTACCTACTTAAAATCCGACGTCGTGCCATCAAATTGTTTACATGCATATCGAGTGTACTAAAATAGTTAACTATGTAATTTGTGATTCAATGGAATCGACAAACGGGATGACGAAGGACTCTACGACTTAGAACAAACATATTTTTTTATAAAAACATTTTCCACGAAAAATTTCGTCTCCTTCCCCTTCCATATAGTTATCCACTTAGATAGAGAATTACCTCCATCCCCTAAATATGTCAAAACCACCGACAGATACCTCTGGCCTTGGTTATTCGTACCACATGCCATCTGGTGGACTGTTTCTACGCCTAAAGAGCTCTCTATCGCAGTTTAGCGATCTCTTCAGCGAGTTCAACAGGTACATTGCTCCGGCGTATCATCATGACCGTTGCGAGCGATCCGTTCACATGCGTCTGTACTCGATGCATAAGCGAGAATTTGTCATGGTCTTCCTGGGTTTCTTCACATGTTTTGGTTTGGGAATTGTCATTGGACTGGCAGGTCCGCCCATTACTAGTACGTCACAGATTACTAGCAAATCCATCTTAGCTAACACATCACTAGCCAACGATACCAGTATCCTGGGGAAGGGACCGTTCGCCATGAAGACTCCACTAATGACGACGTACTCCCAGCAGCTGTGGCTTATAGCAAAGCTGGTGACAGATAATAATGATGGTTTGTATAAACTTTTTTTTTACTGATAGCGTTAAGATGTCATCGTCCTTTTCTTTTAGATGAAACTTACGATAAGAGTTTTCAAGTCAGTGTGGGAGTGGAGGGAATAACATCAAAGCACACGCCGCTGAGTATCCTTTCCGAGGAGAATGTGCGGAATCGAACGAGGCATCTACACTGCGAGAGAAATGATTGTAGGGAGTTCACTGTGGTCCATTTGGGATTCATCGATTATGCTCACTATATTATTACCGTTAAATTGTTTGGTCTGGAGTCATTCCATCAGAAGTATACCATCAAGGAGATCACCTTTTTCGTGAGTAAAGATTTGAGGAAGCTTACAAACTCCTAATGATTATTTCTTAACGCAGTTTAAGACGTACAGTCCGGAGTTTACTCAGATCGAGATTTGGTTCCGTTTTATATTCTTGTTGTTCACATTCATTGTTATTGTAAGACGGGGTAGGATTTCTTGAATATAAAATTATAAATTGTTTTTTTTTTAGATCTGGTACGCGCACACATTACGAAGATATCCGGTAATCGACTGGTCCATCGAACAGAAGTGGATGTCCATTTTACTGCCATTGCTGCTCTTATACGACAGTAAGTTGTGAAAGTTATTAGGAGGGTAGGGTGGGCAAGATTTGGAATTTTTTTTTTGCAAAAGAATATTGAAAAGGATTTTTATTTTAACTTGAGTGGGGCACTTTCGACATTATTTTTTCGTGGTACAATTCGTGGTGGTGGTAGAGACTTTTAAGGCGATTGAAGAGCAGGTGAAAGTGGTTGGTCTTGAAGTTAATGAGGACAAGCCCAAGTACATGCCGACGGAGGAGATTTCGATTAGCTTAAAACTTCTTTGAGAACTTTCTTAAGTATAAGGTCCGTTGATATACAAAAGTCAATTTATAAAAAATTTTGGGCGAAACTACACAAACCCGTTCGCGTACTGAGAAAGTTGTAAAAAGATGAACGCAAAAAAAACAGGACTTCGGCTGCTGCAAAAAATGAAGAATGTCAAATGAGAACATTTGTCAAATCAAAACATTTGGGATATTCGTTTACTTGGCATTGTGGATCTAACTAACTATTTTTGGATTTCCATATCATCTTTAAATTATAACATACTTAAACTCAAAATGGGGCACGACTTGTGTCAAAACTGCCCCATGTGCTTTCGCCGAAAGTGCCTCATGATGTGTGTTTCGGAGTAAAACTTATTTTATCAGACAACCCCATGAAATAGTTTAGTTGCATAAACTAAAATCATTCTTCCACTTTGACTCAACGGCACTTCAACTAATGGAAAGTTACCTTAAAGGCCGCAATCAAGCTGTGTATATCAACGAAACACTATCCGCTATTCTTGAAACCAAAGCTGGTGTCCTACAAGGGTCAATAATGGGTCCGCTATTCTTCACACTGTTTAACTATGACATTCTATCATTCCTGAAGCACTGCAAGATCCAAATGTATGCAGATGACGTGCAGTTGCATTTAAACTATCCTTTTGGACTGGTGGAAGATGCAACGCAACGATTTGATGTGGATCTGAATTCTATTGTTTGGGGTCCCGCAGAAACAAATTGACGCTAAATTCCGGCAAAAGTCATGCAATTGTATAGCGATGGCTCACCCTTAATTTATGTCTCCAGCGTCAAAAATCTAGGAGTAACGTTTAATCAAACTCTTATAGGAGGACCACTATATAAAAATTGTTGGTAAAATTTACGGCTCGCAGCGAGCTCTTTATCAAGCGGAAAACTGTCTGCCCTTCAATATTAAAGCGATGTTAGTGAAGTCACTTCTGTTACATATTCTTTTTTCTTGGAATTTAATGTACATTGGTTCCGGTTAATAACGAAAAAAAAATGTAGCCCAAGTGACCTCCTCTGCTACTCGGCAGAATGTCCACCTTTTACCAACATTTTGAATCACTTGTTCGCATAATGATGACGCGCATGATCTTGGTGACCCATTCACGTCCGTTCTTCGGGAAATTATGCGAATGTTAAACTTCTCTTTCAAAAGATCTATTGAGATCGTTGCTGTGTGGCACGTTGCACCATCCTGTAGAAACCACATATTCTGCATATCAATATCTTCCAATCGACTCCAGAAATAGTTTCTAATCATCGCTTGATATCGAGCTCGATTCACAGTAACTGCATTGCCAATTACGCCACCACACCAAAATCCACACCATACAGTAACGTTTTTTGTTTTCATTGGCCTTCCAAACAATCCTCTAGGATTTTCTTTAGCCCAAATGCGACAGTTTTGTTTATTAACATAACCTCCCATTTCAAAATGAACCTCATCGGTGAAGATAATTTCCTTGTGGCCCAACCAACGAATTGCCGACGCAATGCCAGTTGGCCTTTAATTCTTGTGTTAACTGTATTTTGTAAATATTTTGAAAATTGAAAGTATATTTTTGCACATAATTTCAAACTTGTTTTAGGGCTTTTGTTTTAATTTCATTTCATTCTTTTTATACCCTATTCTAGGGGTATATTAATTTTGACGCATAGTTTGTAACATACCTTAATATTGCCCGTAGACCCCTAAAAGTTACTATATTTATGATCAGCATCGATAGTAATGTCGATCTAGCCATGTCCGTCCGTCCGTCCGTCCGTCCGTCGGCAAAAATTAGGCCTTTAAACTGGACCTAGAGAGCTGAAATTTTAACCATATACTCTCTAGGGTCCCGAAACAATCAAGTTTAAGAATTTTTGAAATCCGCCCACAGACACGCCCACAAACTCAAAAAAACAAAATTTTGGAAAAAATCGAATTTTGAGCTAGAGAGCTGAAATTTTTTATATATGATCTATGGCCCATAAAACTGATTGGGACATAAAATTTTCAAAATCCGCCCACTGACACGCCCACAATTAAATAAAACAAATTTTGGAAAAAATTGAACTTTGAGCTAGAAAGCTGAAATTTTTTATATATGATCTATGGCCCATAAAACTGCTTGGGACATAAAATTTTCAAAATCCGCCCACTGACACGCCCACAATTAAATAAAACAATTTTATTGAAAAACCAAAATTTGAGGTAGGGAGCTGAAATTTATAATATATACTCTCTAGGGGCTCTTTATGCTCATGTGTAAATATTTTCAAAATCCGCCTACTGACACGCCCACAATTATTTTTATTTTTATTTTTGAAAGTCCAAAGTTTGAGCTAGGGAGCTGAAATTTATAGTATATACTCTCTAGGTGCCCTTTATGCTCATGCTTAAATTTTTTTTAAATTCGCCAACTGACACGCCCACAACTAAATAAAACAATTTTATTGAAAAACCAAAGTTTGAGCTAGGGAGCGTTTTTATTTACAAAAGCTTAGTTTTTTCGATAAAATCCTTTAAATTTTTGTCACGCCCACTTATTAGGGATAGGAATGTGAATAGGGTATCCAACAGTTCGCCCAAGCGGACTGTAGCCCGCCCCTATGTTTCATTCCTTTTTTTTTTTTCTTTACGTTAACTTTTAAATAAGTATGTACTCGTAGTTTAAATATTTTTTTAAAATTCTTGTTTTAACTTGAAATTATGTACTTTTCAAATTAACCTTTTATCACTGTTAGACAATTTGTGGATTTCGTATATACTTTTGTGTTAACATAATAGTAAATACATAAATAAGCAACTTTTAAAGACAATTCAATTAAATGTTATAAATAACTCAAAAACAAATGATTGACACTTACAAGAAATCAATTCCAATTAAAAACTGCTGAATATAACTTGCTTCGTACTTTACCATTCCATTACTTTATATCGAATACATGAAACCTTAATCTCCCTAAGCAATTTAGACACCACCCTTATAGAAAAACCCTACAACTGCACCAAATCACTTCTATCCTATCTCTCTATTCTTTCTAATAGTAAGTAGCACCTTAAAGCATGCAATGAAACACGCCATAGCTAGGTGCTGCTTGCTGTTAAAGAATAAAATGCTTGCGCTGTGTTCCTAGCACAATAAGGGAACTGTAAGATTTACAGAAAAAAAAACCCTTTAGCTTTAGTAAATTATAAAAAAAAACAAGTTTTAAATACTTTCTGTTTTTCAGATCCATTTTTTCCTTTGATGTTCTTGGTGAATTCTTGGATCCCGGGAATGTTAGATGCTGTTCTGCAGGCGACTTTTCTATGTGCCCTTTTGATGTTTTGGCTTTGTATCTACCATGGATTGCGCCAAAACGAACGACGTTTTCCACGATTTTACTTACCCAAGGTGATTGTGGTCTTACCAATTTGGCTGTGTGCTATTGTCTTAGCAACATGGGAGAAATGTAACGAGTTAAGAGATCCAACTTATAGTCATTTTGTCGACACCAAGAATTACAATGTAAGTTTACTGATGTTTTAAGCAAGTGTCACACTTTGAACGAGAGCTAGTGAGCAACCATTGACAATCGGTTGTCAACCTTTAAATAGCTTTTCAATTTATATATAGCTATACAGTTTCTTTTGATTGTAATGAGCCATGCCTTAGGATGAAATTTAAAATATTTTTTTTTTCTTTGTAGGGGTTTAAATTATTTTTCTATATTGCCGGTGTTATGTATATCATGTATTTGGCGTTGTTGGTGCTAAGAGCGTACACTGAACTACGCTCAATGCCATATTTCGGTAAGATTTATTTAGCATAAACTAACCACAATGCGAGTATCTTTATTTTATTTTAACAGATATGCGTCTGAAATTTTTAACACTACTTATGTTGTTCGTCCTTTCGATATCGATCACCGTTACCACTTGTCGTTTCGGTTTCGGAATTTTAGAAGATAACTTTGTTGCCTCACTGAACACAACCTATCGTAGTTCTGCGCAATTTATGTGTTTCTATGGACTCCTGAATTTTTATTTGTACACAATGGCATACGTGTACTCACCAAATGGCCGTGTATCCTTAGGTATGTTTGCATTAACATACATTTTATCCTAAAAATGAGTGAGTTTTTTTTAAGAATTGGCTGTTACAAAAGACAATCCTGCGTTTTCAATGATAAACGATTCAGATGAGGAGGTTGTTTACGGCTCGGAAGATGAATCAAGGCGGCCCTTAAATTCGGGTGGTAAAAATGATTATGATAGTGACTGAATGGAATTTAAACATATTCAACAAATAAACTTCTTCTTCATAAATATTTATTTGTTGTTGCATTGAGCAAAAGAGATAGAGTGGGTTGAGGGAAGGTGAGAGATGGTACAAACATTGTACCAGTGCCTAGCGATTAGCTAGTTTTGGCGTATGCTAGTTAAAAGGTCGGGGAAAAAATTATACAAACGATACAAATACAATAAATTTAAAGGAAATTTAAGAAGAAATAAAAAAATTATGTACAAAACACCAAAATCTGTTTTCATTTTTTCCAGTTTAAGATTGACTAACTATAACCTTTTTTTATGGTAATCAAATCTGTTTGAAATTATGTAATGCATTATTTGCGACGGAGTTTTATCAACATAATATTAATCCTTATCCAAATAAATATGTTATTAATCACAAGTATTTAATTGTGAACAAAATTGTCCTTGATATCACTTGATTTCAATCAACATCTTAGGAGATATCATAATTTTAAAATAACTCCGCAACAACAATAATAATAATATATCCGCTCAAGGGAAAATTTTAAAATTAGAAAACGCAAATTTTAACAAGAACACAAAATTGTTTTTTTTTTTAATTTGGGCATTAATTAGGACATAGTCCATAGATATTTTTGAAAATAATCTTTACTCCGATACCTACAACTGACTAAGAGTGATTTCGGAGAACAGATGTCAGCTGCATTGCCTTTTCATCCCCAGCTTTTAAAGCGAATTTGCAAAAAGATTCACAAGCGCTCAACGCCTTCTTTTAGGAGTAAGAATCTTTTTCAGTGTCTGCTCCTGATCGTTACTTTCGTTATTCACACTAATAACGCTTAAGACATCTTTGGTCAAGTTCTCATTCCAGCCTTCACATGTGACATGTCTGAACATTATTGTTTCATGCGATATACTCTAAGGTCTAAGTAATCAACTTGATTGCAGCCGGTTTGTCTGACTAGCGAGGATACATTTTTTAGAATAAAAATTAACCCAGCAAAAACCAAACAATTTTTTGCGCCTGCTGCCAAAAAATTAAACTTTCCCATTGACTGCCTTTAAAAAATTAAAATCTATTTCTTCAAGTTAACGATTTACGAGCAATATGATCCTCATATGCATCATTCTATGTTGCCGTTAATCCAGCAGACTGTGCCTGTAGCCTTGCATTCATTCTTTTTAGCATACATAAATTGAATGAGAGAGCACCAGCACAAAACACTCTGTCGCGATTTTCCGTACAATGTGTGTGTATCTATAGGTACCCACAGCTGTTTGTAGAATGTGCACGCACTACGCACTTGGTTACAGTTGCACAAATGCATGCACGAGTATGCAATTAAAACTAAAAGAATAAACCTGTAAATAAAAGAACAGAAAATAACATGCTTATGTGAATAAGAATATTTTTACCAAATGAACATGAAAAATACTGTCCATGTCCACTTAATAGAATTGTCCACTTTAGAGGAGAAAAACTCAAACAAAATCATAGCAGCCAACCATCACAATTTATATTGTCCGCTTAAGGGAATCGTCCACATAAGAGAGGTGTCCGTAAGAGGGAGTTCACTGTATGTACTCGTATATAAAAATGTTGTGCAAAATGTATAGTAATTCATCAATTATTATCAATTGAGAACAGCTGAGCTGATTTAGCTTAAATTTTTCAGTTGTTCGTAATTGCCATGAGAAGTTTTTTACTAAAGAAATTTTTGGGAAAACCCATAGGAAAAGTCGGGAAATTGGAAAAATCGAATTTTATATAGGTATATCAAATTACAAATGACCTATTCTACTTACTTCTGGGCACTCGTTAATATAAGATTATCAAACACAAAAAAATTGTATACCAGGGGTATATGTGTTGTCATAAACTACAATGCAGTAATCGAAATAGATGAGGATTCCTTTCCAAAAATTTTAGAAGTAGGAAAACTAAATATAGGATGGGAACAGTGTAAAGTATATGATGGAATCGACATACTGATGTGTTATAAATGCAAAGGATATAATCACCGAGCAGCTGAATGTAAAAATGAGAAAACGTGTCTCAGATGTTTCGATAAACACAGAACAAGTGAATGTAAAAATGATTCTATAAAAAAGTATATAAACTGCATACGAGTGAATGAAAAGGTAAATATGGGTCTCGACGAAAATCACACAACATTCAGCAAAGAATGTCCAGTTTACCTAAACAAGCTGGAAGCCAAAAAGAGAAGAATTGGGTATTAGCAATCAGGGCCATTTATATAAATATACAAGGTTTACAAACAACTTTGATGAACTGGAAATGCTATGCGATAGACATAAATATGATTTCATAATTTTATCCGAGACACATTTAACCGAAAATATTCAACGGAATGAAATAGAAATCAATGGTTATGAAGAGGTTTCCTGCCGCTCAAAGTCAACGAGAACAGGAGGAGCAACATTATATATTAAAAGTAATTGGAAAGTCATCGACGTGGTTACAAAATCAATTGACAATACGGCGTCGTTGATAGCGTGCAAATGCACCCAGTTTAATGTTGAGATAATAGTTGTAGGAGTTTATAGATCACCCAGTAGTGCGGAGCGAGAATTTTGCCACTTTATGAAGCAAAACATTGAAATGCTAACAGAACAACAGAAAAATATAATTATAGGTGGAGATTTCAACATAAACTGGTGCAAAAACGGTACGTATAAAAGGGAGATGAAAAGAATATTTGAGAATAACTACCTTGAACAGAAAATGATACAATACTCGAGAGTAACGGCGGAATCTAAGACAATAGTGGACTACATTGTAACTAATATAAAAATCGCTAAAGTAGAAGCAAAAGAAAGTGCAAAAATATCTGGTCACGAAAGTATTGAGATTATTATACAAAATGAAAACAATACATCGAAAATCAATATAACCGTTCAAATTTTTAAATACAACAAGCGTAATTTCGCCGAAGAACTACTTCAAATGAATACAACATATGATAGGGAGAGGACCATACACGAGAATTCTAAAAAAATAGATGAGGCTTTAAAATGTACAATAGATAAATTCAAAGTCACAAAATCAATAGAAGTAAGCAACCAAACAAATAAGTGGTTCAATAATGAACTAAAAATCTTGAAAAACAATGAAACCGAAAAGTACCACAAGGCTAAAAGATTAAACGATCAAACAGCTGGGATGAATATAGAACTGCAAGAAATCTTTATAAGATCAAAATAAGTAAAGCAAAGAATCGATTTATAACTGCTACAGTTAGAACAGCGAGCGGACAAAAAGAAATGTGGAAAACTATAAAAAGTTTGGTTATAAAACAAAATAAAGCACAAATAAGTCATGTAATTTTTGAAGGCATGGTCTTACAGATGAAAAAGAAATTTCTATCAAATTTAACGAATATTTCATTGAAAGTGTAAAAGAAATAACAAAATAAAAAAAATTGAAGAGACTCAATATATAAACAAAATTGTACGTTATGAATGCAACTTCAAATTTAAGCAAATAACATTGCAACAGTTACAAGAAACGTGTAAAGAAATAAAAGATAAGGCAGATTTCGAAAAAATTAGACCTCAAATAATACTTGATAACTGGAATACGTTAGGAAATTCCCTATTAGAAATTATAAACATTTCATTACGAGAAGGAGAGTTTCCAAATTCATGGAAGGAATCACTGGTTACACCGGTGGAAAAAGTCTCAAATCTCAATAAATACGTTGCGGACATGCGAGAAAATTTTGGAAAGTAGGTATTGTTGAAAAGCAACAAGTGGAATATTTCGAAACCAACCACATTTTATCTATCTACCAATCAGGATTTAGAAAAAAATACTCATGCGAAGCTGCGGTAAACTACGTTATAAATGAATGGAAAAACATGGGGCGTAAGAAAAAAATATTGGCACTGTTTTTGAACTTCAAAAGAGCATTCGAAACAATAGATCGAAATATTCTATTAGAAAAACTGTCAATGTATGGTATACGAAATAAAGAGCTAAAATGGTTTAAATAATTCCTATCAAATAGAACCCAGAGGACAAAGGTCAATGTGTGTGTGTCCAATGTAATAGCAGCTAGCATAGGAGTTCCACAGGGATAGATTCTCGGAGCGCTGCTGTTTATAATTTAAATCAATGATATCCCGAACATAATACGTGAATGTAAGATGGTACTATATGCAGATGACACATTGGTGTATTCCGAAGGAGAAAATGCAGAAGAATGTAGAGAAAAGCTACTATGTGACATCCAACAAATACTTGAATGGCTGAAAATGAACAAGTTGAAACTTAACGAGAACAAAACGAAATTAATGGAGATAAACACTAACAGCGAAACAGTAATAGAAATAAATACTAAAGAAATAGAAAATGTGAGTCGTATAAAATACCTGGGAATAATTATCGATAAGGAAATGAAATTTGCTGAACACATCGATTACATGTGCAAAAAGATTGGTAAAAAGATCGGTTTTTTCAAGAGGATACGAAAAAAGTTTGCCTAACTGCGATAACAATATATAGCACCACTATAAAGCCGCATTTCGAATATTGTTCTACAATAACATATTCATGCTGCAATCAAAGTCAGGTAGAGAGACTCCAAAAACTCCAAAATAAAGCAATAAGAAGTATTCTTAGATGCAATAGATTCACATCTATAAGATACATGCTGGATGCGCTCAAGTGGTTAGACGTAAGAGAAAGGTTGGAACTAGACACACTAATAGCTGTTTTTAAAATGAAGCAGGGTGCTGCACCAAGTTACCTAACAAGTGGAATGACAAGGGTTGGAGAAGCACAACCGTATCAATTGAGAAACTTCAATGACATCAGGGTAAATCGCCAGATTTCTGCAGCCGCTGGCAACACGCTTATGTACAAGGGAATACTTTTATTTAACAACTTGCCAAATGAAATAAAAAACGAAACAAATTTCAGAGTATTTAAATCTAGATGCATACATTTTGTAAAACATAATAGGTGACTCGTTTTAAAATTTAACTGTAAACAAAGTACTTGTCTATGTAATAATAATATTTTTGATATTTTAACATAAAATTTTGATTTTTGTAAAGTATTTTTATACTAATATATATGAATTGCTACCACTAATAGGTACTAATAAATGAACATCAGAGCCTAGTTCCCGACAAGGGCAGGTGAAAAGTATCCTACTTATTGTAGAGATAGTGCGTAGTCAAATTAATCAATCAATCAAAAATTGTCACCACTCACGAGTGAGTGTGAACTTATTTCCAATTCAAATGTTCCTTCAGATTTGAAGAATAACAAGAGAAATGTTCGTTCAGCCTTCAAACACATGAATATAAAATACTAGTCCCAATAAATTCTATAACCACTCTGTGAACACAACCATATTATAATGAATACACAAAATAACAAAAGTAATGATTCGCCGCCTGAACTATGTTGACGTTTCCCCATTTTTTGGTTTTGTTTTCTTGTCTTTCTTGTCATCATTCGTTTGCTTCATTTTCATTCATTCAAATATTGAATTCAATTCGATTTCAGTTGGAGTTTAACGGTTCGCACTGGCGGGTGTTTGCTGCTGAAGTCTCGTGTGTGTGTTTACGGGAACTTGCTCTTTTTTTTTCTATTAAATATTTCGTTTTATTAATCAAATATCATTTCCAATTGGACCTTCCTAAAAACAAATCATTCTCGATGGAAATTGTTTGATTCTCGGTTTTGCATGGAAAAATTGTTAAACTGGAACAGCGAATCAAGTGAATGTAGTGTTAAGCTTTTGTAACGAAAAACCTAAATTACTGCCATTGCGCAAAGGGATTACTGCCAACAAAAGAAAAAATTAAAATCGTCATCGAGTGCTACAGTGTGAATAAATTATCAACAGCGGTGTGACTGCTTCTGCATTGAAAAATTCAACAGGTAGGTGCAAAAAGAATTTATTTTCAGATGCGATAACTCATTGAATTTTGTTTCATCGCTGCGGATGACTGACGTTTCGATTTACCTATTTTCATTCTAATAATTAAAGTTCCAAGCTGGCACTTGGGGTTCGCTCTGCAGCTGCTGGTCCTCCTCTACCTGTATCTGTGTTCTTCTCTTTCCCTCTGTTGATGATTAACAAAAGGTTAAACATTATTATATTTTGCCTAGAAATGGATTTCGGTTGTGATTAATTATTTGTGGACGCGGTTCAGTTGGATTTTGGACATTTTTGAGCGAGAATCTAAAAAAAAAAACAATCATCGTGGTCGTGTCACACCATATTCACAGTTCATTGGTGATCGGAGTGGTATAGGTTGATTGCCATTCCTCTTACTTCAAATACACATGCTACGTTCACAACGTAGCTGGAGGTACCTTTCTAGGGCTAATGAAAGGGGAAGCAGTCACGTAGAACAGTGATAATTCTTTTGTCAGCTTTGTACGCTGCACTTATCTGTTTGTGTAACACTAACTGCAAGTGCACGACTGGCTATGCTAGCTGATTGTTTTTTTTTGTCATACCAATGAGGTTAACCAATTTTGGTGACAGAGATACTTCATTTGTTATCTAGTGTTGGGGTTCCTACGATATACAGTCTAGACCTCTGAGTTTGAAATAATTGCAATCAGTAAATTTTTTTTTTAATACTTTCTGTTATCTCAGTTAAGCACCTGGTTTTTGTCTCAACACAACGGATTAAAATACTGGTGGACTTCGTTTAATGTTTTGGAACAAATAAAAAGTATCGCAAACAAGTTCATAGACAAAAGTAAAATTTGCTACTTCGCAGCTTCACAGCAGCTGTTTTTTTAAATACCATTATGCAATCTGTCAGCAACTCTTTTTGGTTAGTTCACGGTTTGAACCTTCGTTGAAAGATTTCGTATTTCAGTTGCTTTACCACTTTACTTAAACTGCAGGGCATAAGGTCCTTTTAATGTGTTAACCACCTCTCTATAGGGCGGGCTCAGTGGATACTGGATAGTGCTCCATTGGGATGCCTGATAATCGGCACCGCCACTTAACTGCAATAAATTCAGGGAAACGCTGTTTTTCTTAATTCACGTTATTGCGACAACAGGGAATGCACCTAATTTATTCTCTGATAAATTAATCAAATGCTTCGCACTTTAAACCAAACAAAAAATGCCTGGCACTGGGTACTATACCCGAAACCGTGTCCGACGTGAAGGTCGTATGCATAACCAAGGCTGGCAAGCACTCTCACACAAATGCCAAAGATCTCTGGACAATTAGCCTGACATCTTTAATGCTAAGACACTTTTAGGCGCTTCAGTGGCGAGGAGCCTAGTTTTACAGCACTCACAACATCAGCACCAAATACGTGCCACCTGAAACGAGTAAAAGCAGGACAATCACAAAGGAAGTGTTCCGCAGTGACATCGCTTTCTCCACAGGCTTCGTAGTTGGTGGTAATGCTTATTTCTAGCAGCTTAGGACGCTTGGCAAAAGCAAAGCGTAATGGCATATAAGAACGCCAGTAATTTGTCTTAGTCTTTTCTCTTGAGATACAACAGGAATGCCACCGATTTTTATAGACGTCGGAAAGAATTAGTTTATTGTCTGCGCCCTGGAGACTTACACTATCTGCGATTGTGTTCATATGCAACCCAACCGTCAGTGGAAGCCCTGACCGAGGACACAGGCAGACATAGCCCCGGTTCAGGTCCTAAAAAGTCTTCCTCTGAGCTCTGTCTAGCAAGTTCATCGGAGATCTTATTTACTGTGATCCCGTGACCCAGGGCCAAGATATGTCTAAGTGAACTTAGCCTTTCAACAGAATTCTGTTCAGACAACCATTAATTCGGTAATATACCCCATCGACAAATATTTTTGTAAAGGATCTTTCATTAAGGGCTTGACAACTTCTTTTTTGAATAAAATGCAAACTTCTTGAGATATCTCAAAAAAAACATTTATGAATGGAATTCGACTCCGTTCATATGTCTACCACGGGCTTGAGTCAGCTTGATCTTGTAAGGATAAAGGCCAAGATGCTTACGCAAAATTTGCCGTAATGTGGTCTGGGAGAGGCTCAATTCTTGAGAACGCCGTGAAATTGGCAGCAATATTTTCAACACATCGGGCAAAACGTAGTCTCACTGGCACGGCAACATCAAGCGAATATTCTGACTCAAATTTTTTCATGAATTGCTTGTCTACTGGGACGAGAATTACGGCCGAAAATTGGCGTTCACGCTTTTAAAGTGGCGACCACCGACTCCGAATTTCGGTAGTAAATTTTAATTATTTGTAAACGTTGTTCCTTTGTGTACTGCACCATTATGAAAATGTTGATTTTGACATTGACAGTTCAGTAGTCGTTTTAAGGGTGCGTTCACACTGAAAGTTTAAAGTTGTCAAGTCGCTAATGAAAATTCCTTTATAAAGGAATTCACCGCATCGGCCTTTCCTGCTATAGGAGGGAACAGCGTTGAAACAAATTCAATTATCCATGCCCTTCAAAGGGTCACCATCCCAACAAACCGTTGCCATGACTTTTCCGGCCGTAGGAACCGTGGTTGCCTTTTTTGGAGCACGTTGTTCTTTCATTTATCACGTGTAGTGGGGTATCCTAGATTCATCGACTATTACGAAACGCCGTAAAAATGCACTTGAATTGAGCTTAAAGAGGTCGAAACACTGTTTTGAAATTTTTACCCGATTCTGTTTCTGATCAAATGTCAGAAAACGCTGCACTCATCTTTTCAATTTTGACGTGCATGCCTAGTATACCTAAGATGTCAAAAAAATCCTCCATGAGGTTTAAGCGCCTTATTTCATCAATGTCACTGACTTATCGAATCGCCCTCATACTTGAAAATTCTTCTTCATTTAAAAAAGATAAACTCGTAGTTTTCGATGTTAATTATACCCTATTCTAAGGGTATATTAATTTTGACGCATAGTTTGTACCATACCTTAATATTGCGCGTAGTCCCCTAAACTTGCTCACTCTACTTGCTCACGCTCTGTGCAGTGCCTTTGTATATAGAGTTCTATCGTAGTCTCATCAACACGAATTTGAAGACGTTTAACTCGACAGAGGCGGGAGCAAAAGTGGTGGCGTTTGAAGGTTTGTGTCTTAAATTTTGCTGTCTCTCTTTATCGAATCATTCGGATATTATGTAAGTATTTATTTTTCTGTGTAGCAGCCGAATACTTTTGATGATTTGTATTGTTGCGTCGCTTCGGCAAATAGTATGTAGGATGAGAGGGATATGATGGAAAAATTAGAAATCTGGCTTTGTCGTCTGGGAGTAGAATGTATGATGAAAGAGGCGATTCGTTTGAAAGGAAAAATTGAATAAAAGCTAATTTCGGTATTTCCCATCAAATAAGGAATTGTGAATTTATGGATTTTTAGACTTTTGCTATTACCGCTGTATCTCGTTCAAAAATGTACCGGTTTATATCATTTCTTCAGTATTTGATTCGGAAATAATCAATTTGCTTTGTATCAGCCGTTATTCAAAGAAATAGTTGTTGGATAGGTATATTTATCTATTAGCGAATTGATGACCTACATTAATATTGAGGCAGGTCACCTGTCGTTTTGCATTTTTTTGTAATATATTCGTGGTCAGCATCGATAGTAATGTGCATCTACTATGTCCGTCCGTCCACCCGTCGGCAAAAATTAGGGCCTTTTCACTGGAGCTAGACAGAAGAAATTTAAACCATATACTCTCTAGGGGCCCGAAATAATAAATTTTAAGAATTTTTAAAATCCACAATTTCAAAAGAACAAATTTGTGAGCTAGAAAGCTTAAATGTTGAATATATTGTCTTAAGGCGCCCAAAATGCTGTGGGGGTTAACATAGCATCGTCGCCTCGGCAAGTAGCATGTATGATGAGGGGGATGATGGAAGGGACGAAAAGTTTTGAAATGAAAAATTTAATAAAATCTGATTTCAGCCTTTTTCCTCAAATAAGAAATTTTGAGTTTATCGCTTTTTAGACTGTTACTATTTTGGCTATATCTTGTCCAAAAATGTTCCGAATTGTATCATTTCTTTTGTAATTGATTCAGAAATATTCAATCTAATTTATAAAGAAATGACATGTTACTTTGTGTCAGTATTGCGCCATGCTGCACCACCACTTAGGGGTTAATAGTTAATAGGTTTCTACCTATACGATCAATATTTATTTTATTCAAATTTTATTATTTATTTATTTTTTCTTAAGACAATTGGAGGGGGCTTTTCGATTTTTGAAGTCTTTGACCGCCTTCCTAACTTCTTCGACAGTAATGTCGTGTACCTACTTCTTCAGTGTTAGAAACGGCTCTCGGAAAATATATTTTAGGAAATTGTTCAATAAGAAGTTTTTCGTCATCCACAAGAAGCAGCCCTTGAGCATTGTTGATGAAATTTGGCCAACGGATTTCCTTCTCTCAGCGGCAAATTTTGAAAATTGTTGTGTTCCTTTATGGATGCGAAGTGGATCAGTTTTGGAGACCAATTATTTAAGTACTGTAAAAGGTTTTCTGGATGTTCTTAAAGTGAAAAAAAACCTTCAAGGTAATTCCTATAACAGCGTGCACAAGTATCTTCAGATGGAAAACAATGTTTCGCCAGAACATTAAATGTTTTCCATTATTTACCTTAGTCTTTGTATATAGACCTGTTCCCGTTCAAGCTGCTTTGTCGGAGTTCGTGGACAGCCTGGTTTCTATCAGCAGCCGAAGAAGATTTTTCTTCTAACTACCGATACAGACCCTCCACAAACTTCATCTTTTGAGCGCACTTTCTCTTTGCGAGCCTCTTGCAAAGTCTGTATTCCAACTCTAGGCGACCTTTTTCATCTCCATTATTAGTGGAGTACTTTGACTAAGCTTTGTATTACACTTTTTTGTCACTAATCACTGCTTTAGCTTCATCTATCCACCACCATGTTTCTTTGCCGTATTGACAACTTTGTTGATGATGCGATGGAGATAATTATGCATATTTGCAATAAATACTTGCCTTTTTTTTGGTCCAAATTTGATTCCCTACCTATTCCACACACACATCAACGCAAACAACTTAGAGCATTCTTCAAAAGAATTCGCTTTAACATCTCGAAATGATTGCATATCTTCTTATGCAGTGTTTAAATATTTCTCCAGCCTTTATGCATAAATCCTTATTCATAAACAGTGTACAAAACATATAAGTTATGCACAGTTTGTGTCGATTAAAATATGGGCGTGACAAAAGTCTAAGTATGGTTGAATTGTTAAGAACGCTCTACATATTTTGTTATATAACATTTAAAGGATTTTATCGAAAAAAAAAGCTCCCTAGCTCAAACTTGGTTGTTTCAATAAAATTGTTTTATTTAATTGTGGGCGTGTCAGTATTCGGATTTAAAAAAAATTAACACATGAGCATAAAGGGCCCCTAGAGAGTATATATTATAGATTTCCGCTCCCTAGCTCAAACTTTGAATTTTCAAAAAAAGTTTTTTTTTTTTTTAAATTGTTGGCATGTCAGTGGGCGGATTTTGAAAATATTTACACATGAGCATAAGGGGCCCCCTAGAGAGTATATACCTATTATAAATTTCAGCTCCCTAGCTCAAACTTTGGATTTTCAAAAAAAGTTTTTTTTAAATTGTGTGCGTGTCAGTAGGCGGATTTTGAAAATATTTACAGATGAGCTTAAAGGGCCCCTAAAGAGTATATATTATAAATTTCAGCTCCCTAGCTCAAAATTTTGGTTTTTCAATAAAATTGTTTTATTTATTTGTGGGCGTGTCAGTGGGCGGATTTTGAAAATTTTATATCCCGAGCAGTTTTAGGAGTCATAGATCGTATAAAAAAATTCAGCTTTCTAGCTCAAAATTCGATTTTTTCCAAAATTTTGTTTTTTTTAATTTGTGGGCGTGTCTGTGGGCGGATTTCAAAAATTCGTAAACTTGATTATTTCGGGACCCTAGAGAGTACATGGTTAAAATTTCAGCTCTCTAGGCCCAGTTTAAAGGCCTAATTTTTGCCGACGGACGGACATGGCTAGATCGACATTACTATCGATGCTGATCAGATCATAAATATAGTAACTTTTAGGGGTCTACGGGCAATATTAAGGTATGTTACAAACTATGCGTCAAAATGAATATACCCTTAGAATAGGGTATAAGAAGAATACATTTATTAATCAATTACATTTAGCTGCCCAAACTGTCGAAATCAGTTGTTTGTGGAAAACCAAATGAAAAAATTCTACTTATACATAATATTCGGAAATTTAATTGTGCAACATAACGCAATCGCAATATGTACCTACATAATATGATTTTTGATATCGATTATGAATGAATACCCCCTTTTCTTTGATGAATGCTACGGCCTCCTTGCAATATGCCATGACCTACCCCAAACTTTCATCAAAACCAACAACTAATAATACTATCCATATACCGCACCCCTCTCACCAACACATCATATCCCCATCATGAGAAGTAAAAAAAAATAAATTCGATAAATAAACGACAAACCACACACTTATGAAAAACTTCCATTAAAAACAACAAATATTGTCTACCAACCATAGCTTGCACCCCTGTCAACCACACATCATATCCCCATCATGAGAAGTAAAAAAAAAATAAATTCGATAAATGAGGAGAATGGAAGACAACAAAAATAACTACAAATACGCATATTCAAAGGCATAGGCACTACCATTTTGTAGAAAAGGTTCTACAATATGGTTGTATAAATGTAGCTTTTTTTAATGACATACTTAAGTCGTAAGATGGTGTGTAAGTCGAATACTCGAAGTGAGACTACTATAGAACTCTATATACAAAGGCTAGGCTAACGTAAATTGACAGAAACTACTCACGTGTGCTATCACATCAAAACTACTTGCAAGCAGGGTTGCGTAAATGTCAGATTTCTCGAGTTTTTTACATTTTAATGTAAAAAAGCGTATAAAAATGTATAAAAGTGTATAATAGTGTATAAAAGTGTATAAAAAGGTATAAAATAGTATTAAACTGTATAAAAGTGTATAAAAGTTTACATGTATTATTGCATAATGCATATTCCCTTTCTCACCAAGAGAATAAGACCAGAAAACACAGCATGCCTAAACGTAACCGTAAAGTACCCTATTTTTTCTGGAAAATCTTCACTTTTTTGCTTGATGTTCATATATTAATCACTTAAAATAAAAGACTCAAATAAATCATATATTTTAATAATTTAATAATATAATAAAATAATTTTTTCATTTTTTAACATTTTGTTTTCCAGTTTTATACATTTTCTTTGTTGTTATACACTTTTATACACCAGCTAAATTTTTCAGATGTATAATACGCCGACTTTTATACGTCTACAACCCTGCTTGCAAGGTATAACTTTTTTCCGTACCGCGTTTCATCCCTGTACTTTGACAAAAATGAATGCCCTCTTACCTGGAAGGATTTCATAATCATGTTGAAGGCCATCCACGCACGCAATGTTGAATAAGAAATTCAAGACAAGTTCGTGACTTGTGCTACCTTGTACAAAGGCAGAACTGTGACGGAGAAATATTAAAGTAATAATTGTGAAATCCAATCAATAAATTTTATTGGATTCAAAGCAAACCAATAATGCCCATTTTGGGGAGCATGAGTCCGACCATTTTTCGTCTTTTTTTTTCTTCGAAATCTGATTTCCACGAACCAGCATATGTATTGCTGTGCGAGTATTAATAGAAAATGTGACAATAAGTCTTTTTATTCAGTGAAAATGGAAACCCTTTGAAAAAAAATCTTGAATCATTTTCACTTGAATACGTTTTAATTTTTGATGGAAACGTAGCTCAACTGAAACGCGAAAAAAGGATTACGTATGCTCAAGACATTAACAGCTGTGTTAAAAAAAATATACTTAATTTGCGTCCAATTCACAAATCAACTAAAATGTTCTTTAAAATTAAAGGTATTCTACCTTACTAAGACTGCTTGAGACACTGCAACCTTCCAGGTGACGTGAAATAAAACCAAACGAAATAAGGCCGAATTCCCAAAATTTGGCTTTATTTCGTTTTCCAAAGTGAAATTAAACCAAATTTTTAGTTTGGCTTTATTTCGTTACTGAAAACGAAACAACACCAATTTGGCATTATTTCGTTTACATTATTTAACAAAACTGTGACCCCGAATTCGGAAAGTATTGAACATTTTCTTTACGAAGTTGTATTGTTCATGAAAAGCTATGCTGAGAATTTTGTCACTTTCACTGTCACTGTATTATGTCACTTTCACAAAGCGTCATAAGGCCAAATCCGGAAAGTGACATAAAGCCAAATTTTCGAAACCGTACCTCGCACCTACTCCAAATCAAACAGTGACCCCAAGCAGGGGGGTTGCAGGGGGGCAGCATGCCCCCCCTTAGACATTGTACTGTTTATGCAATCTACTTTCGATTTCGCAACTAATCCCATAAACAGTGCAATGTATATGGGGGCATGCGGCCCCCCTGCAACCCCCCTGCTTGGGGTCACTGTTTGATTTGGGGTAGGTGCGAGGGCAAATTGTTGAAAGCAGCACCAAGCGAAAGTGTCATCTAGCCAAATTGGCCTTGTGACGCTTTTCCAATGTGTCATAATACCAAATCCTAAAATTTGACCTTATATCACTTTCACAATGCGACATAAGGCCAAATTTCAAAATTTGGGCTTATGACGCTTGGGGTTATGTCACGGCACCGTTTTACCGTTAAGTCTCATAACATAATTGTAAGCAAACAAATCGATAATAGTTGCACATTTGCGCACAACAAAGTGGTTTGGTCTTATTTCCATTTGTTTTTTGGTATTATTTCCTTATGCATGACGAAATAAAGCCAAATTGGCTCTATTTCGCTTTCGAAAGCGAAATGATGCCAAATTTGGAATTTGGCCTTATTTCGTTTGGTTTTATTTCACGTCATCAACCTTCCATCCTCCGCGATCGCGGGCACGCTGCTTTCAGTTTTTCAAACCAAGCGCTCTGGGATCCGCGTTGGCTTGGTCGGAGGTTCGGTCTTCCTTGTCGTCTCGAACCTCTTCGCTGGAGCATTATTCTCCATTCGCTCGATATGGCCGAGCCAATATAGTCGACGTATTTTAGCTTTTTCGGCTACATCCACATCTTGGTACAGCTCATAGAGTTCGCGGTTATATCTTCTCCTCCGTTCTCGCGCACAGGACAAAATATCCGACGGAGTATTTTTCTTTCAAAAGCATCTAAAATTAGGTCTCCTTTACTGCTTATCGTCCAGCTTTCGGCGCCGTAAAGCAAAAGTGGTAGTATCAGTGTTTGTGGAGCATACATTTGGTCTTCCGAGCTAGGAGTTTTGAACCCATTTGTTTCGACAAACCGAAGTTGCAACGGTTTCCAAGGGTAAGTCTTCGTCGGATCCCCACTAAGGTGTCATTTGTGGAGTTGATGTTTACTCCGATAAAGGTGAACTCCTTAATTACCTCGAAGTTATTGCTATCAACAGTGACGTTTTGTCCTGGGCTGTTGACAGATGTTTGTTTATTTTTTCATAGCATGTAACCACCATCTTGATTAGGTCGAATATAGACAGTTATATGCAAAGCCTATAGCCTAGACTTACAAAATCCAACACATTTTTTTCGGATAAATAAAGAAATAAATATTAGGCATTAACGGCCCATATAGGGCCTAAAAGCTAGCTTCTCCAACCACTTTCTTGTCCGAAGTAGAAGGGACCTACAATTTTAAGCCGAATCCGAACGGCAAATTTAAGAAGCTCATGACAATTGATACTCTTGGATTTTTGTCAGACCTTCGCAAGAGGTGGGGCAGTGGAAATTCTATTTTTTGGGCAAACATTAATTTAATTTTCGACGTCTTTTCTTCTTTTAGGTTGATTTACATAATCCAGCCTATTTATAATTGTTGGTTCCTTTCTAAATAAAGCGAGCGGTCAAGCGTCAAGCCCTTCAAAACATGCGTTGTTGACAATGTTAACCCCCTCATTTGAGTCTTCTTCCTTAACGGCGATATCAAAAACATCATAGGACTTCCATTTTACTGCGTCCTTACCTAATATTGGCAGGCCCCTGATTTGGCTCATTTCGTCAAAGAGGCATATCAAGTGCTGTTGCATTTATCATGCGGCGGTTTTGAGTTCTGTCTTTTTATACTCTATTCTAAGGGTATATTAATTTTGACGCATAGTTTGTAACATACCTTAATATTGCCCGTAGACCCCTAAAAGTTACTATATTTATGATCAGCATCGATAGTAATGTCGATCTAGCCATGTCCGTCCGTCTCTCGGCAAAAATTAGGCCTTTAAACTGGACCTAGAGAGCTGAAATTTTAACCATATGCTCTCTAGGGTCCCGAAATAATCAAGTTTACGAATTTTTGAAGCCTTTAAACTGGACCTAGAGAGCTGAAATTTTAACCATATGCTCTCTAGGGTCCCGAAATAATCAAGTTTACGAATCCGCCCACAAATCAAAAAAGCAAAATTTTGGAAAAAATCGAATTTTGAGCTAGACAGCTGAAATTTTTTATATATGATCTATGACTCCTAAAACTGCTCGGGATATAAAATTTTCAAAATCCGTGTCAGTGGGCGGATTTTGAAAATTTTAATTAATTAAATTAAATTCAAATTAAAACAATTAAATAAATCAATTTTATTGAAAAACCAAAATTTAAGCTAGGAAGCTGAAATTTATAATATATACTCTCTAGGGGCCCTGAAAGCTCATGTGTAAATATTTTCAAAATCCGCCCACTGACACGCCCACAATTTAAAATAAACTTTTTTTGCAAATCCGAAGTTTGAGCTAGGGAGCTGAAATTTATAATATTTACTCTCTAGGGGCCCTTTATGCTCATGTGTTAATTTTTTTTAAATCCGCCTACTGATACGCCCACAATTAAATAAAACATTTTATTGAAAAACCAAAGTTTGAGCTTGGGAGCGTTTTTTTACAAAAGCTTCGTTTTTTTTTAATAAAATCCTTTAAATGTTATATAATAAAATATGTAGAGCGTTCTTAACAATTCAACCATACTAAGACTTTTGTCACGCCCACTTATGAGAGATAGGAATAAGAATAGGGTATCCAGCAATTCGCCCAAGCGGACTGTAGCCCGTCCCTATGTTTTGTATTCGATTTCGACACCTTATTGCTCCTTTATAGATTATTGTTTGATATTCCTCTATGACACCGGTTACATCCAGTCGTGTCAACCTACAGATTCGCATTCTCAGTTTCGGGAGCGCTTTAAGATATTAAAAGTTTAAATTAGTTAGATTGGGAAAAAAATGTTAATTGGTTTATGAAATTAGATTTCAATTTTGGGTCATCAAACAGTCGGACGGTACGGTGTTGCGTCGCAAACAAGCTACTAAAAAGAATTAAATGTAAAAATGTCGTTTTTCAAAAAATTACCGCGATTTCAAAAGTGTAACGAGTGCGCCATCTTTTTTGTTGGTATGTGAATATTGAATAACCTTAAAAAAAACTATTTCCATTTATAAGTTTTTTTTTTAATTTACAATTTATTTGGACTACTTTTTGAATGCAACATCAATCAAGTGGCCGACTCTATTGACCAAAGCAAAATGTGCCCTTGCTGTGTTTCCACCACTTTTTCGCGCATCTCGGGCGGTATAGCGATGACTTTGGCACGAATGTTTTCCTTGAGCTCGTCAATGGTCTGAGGCTTGCTAGTGTATGCTTTGCTTTTTAAATAACCCCAGAAAAAGAAACTCAGAGCTGTCAAATCTGGAGATCTGTCAATGTCGCCATTTTCTGACAGCACACGTCCAGGGAATTTTCGTTGCAGAAACTGTGTTGTTTTTATTTGCAGTGTGGCGTGGCGCATCGTCTTATTGAAACCAGTAACCGTCCAGACCTTTTAACACATTTGTGGGCAGATAGAATATATCCACCGATATCGATTCACATCGACTATTTCGCCTTCTCTGGAAAAAAAAAATGGCCCAATGATGGTTTTGACGCAACTGCCAGCTCAAACCGTCACTTTTTAGTCATGCAATTGTGTTTCATGGATCTCGTGTGGATTCTCCAAAAGCGGCAATATTGCTGTTAATGGCGCCAGAGAGTGTGAAATGGGACTGGTCGGTCATCAACATTTGCTTCCAATAATCGTTGCTGGCTTTAAGACCGGAACGCAGGCTCTTCGAAGCAGCGACGGAAACCTAGTCACCGAAGCGCAGGGAATAGTAGATGTATTTAAGCAGCATTTGCATGCTAAATGGGCATCATGTAGAGAGAGTGATAGGGCAAGAAGAGAACGTCCTGTCAATGAAGAACAGAACCACACAGTATAAAAGATGTTGGCTTAACTATAAGAAAGCTGAAGAACAATAAGGCCGCCGTCTCTGATGGTCTAGGAGCGGAGCTATTCAAATATGGGGGTGATGTTTCGGTAGGGCGCATGGACTAAATCATTAACCAAGATGGGTGGAAGAAAGTATGCCCGATGACTGGACTATCAGCTTCATATGCCCCATCTTAAAAAAGGCGATCCTATGTCTTGCATAGGAACTATCGAGGCATATCCCTTGCATATAAGATGTTATTCAACGTACTGTGTGAACGCCTGAAGCCGTTCTGCAACACACTAATCGGCACGTACCAGTGTGGCTTCCGGCCCGGCAGATCGACATTACACCAAATCTTCACACTAAGACAAATCCTGGAAAAGACCAATGAATTTCAAGTCGCCACCACCACCTTTTCATTGACATTAACGCCGCATATGATAGCATTCATCGTCAGGAGCTCTACGTGGCGATGGCCGAATTCGGGATCCCTGCAAAACTGATCCAGTTGTGTCGGGTGACACTTAAAAACACACTGTGTAATGTGCAGTTTGGAAGCAGCTCTTCCGAATTATTCCAAACTTATACCGGATTTCGGCAAGATGCGCTATCGTGTGACTTCTTCAATCTTGTTCTGGAGAAAATAGGGCGAGGGGCAGGTGTCGACACGGAAGGCATCTGTCCAGCTACTGGGGTATGCGGACGATATCGACATCGGCCGCTCCCAGCGTGCCATGTTAGAGGCTTTCACGGCGATTGAATAACAGGCGAAATTGGTTGGTCTTGAAGTAATTGAGGAAAGGAGCAAGTACATGCTATCAACAAACAAACAAACTTCTGTCCAACGAATTGGACAAAACGTCACCGTTGATAGCAATAACTTCGAGGTAGTTAAGGAGTTCATCTACCTAGGAGAAAACATCAACTCCACGAATGCACCTTATTGCAGATCCGGCGGAGAATTACCTTGGGAAACCGCTGCTACTTCGGTTTAGCGAAACAAATGGGTTCAAAACTCCTCACTCGAAGGACAAAATGCATGCTCTATCGAACCTTAATCCTACCACTCCTGCTTATGGCGCTCAGTGCTGGACGATAAGTAGAAAAGGGGATCTGATATTGGGTTCTTTTGAAAGAAAACTACTCCGTCTTATATTTGGTCTTGTGTGCGAGGAGGGCGAATGGAGGAGAACATACAACCGCAAACTTTATGAGCTGTACCAAGATGTGGATGTAGTCCAAAAAGGTAAATCACGTCGACTACGTTGGCTCGGCCACATTGAGCGAATGGAAAATAATGCTCCAGCCAAGAGGATTTTCGACTTCTAGCCCCCTGGTTCGTGAAGGCAAGGAAGACCGAATCTCTCTTTTAATGACCAAGCCATCGCGGATGCCAGAGCGCTTGGGTTGCAAAACTGGAAGCAGCGTGCCCGGGATCGCGGAGGATGGAAGGCTGCGGTGTCTCAGGCAGAGACTAAGGAAAGTAAGTAATCAGGTTCAGTGTCAACCATTCGAGCGGCTCTTTGGCCGTATTCCAAGCGACGTGGACGGTCTGTCGAAAATATTCAATTGCACTTTATGCGGAAACAAATGCAAATCATCTTTCAAAATGCGCAGCAAGGTGGTTCCACTGACGCCAAAATGCTAAGCTCGGTGACGATACGACACATGCGGGCTCTCGCCAATACTCTTACCGCTTCAACCAGTTCATTGGAATATCTTGGGCGTTGATAAACGGCATGTCGACGGTCTCCCACTGTCCCGTGCTTAACCAAATTCGACACCAAATGACGAATATTGTAATCTGACGGTGCTTGTTGGGCACAATATTTTCGACGATATACACGTTGAGTTAACACAACTGTGACATTGACTATTTTCAATATACAGCGTCACTATTTTTGGCGCGTTGTCTCGGTGTGAAGCGATTCATGGTTAAAATTGTACTGAATTTGACGTTTCAAAAACATGTTTACTCCTACATTTTGTTGTTTTTGTCTCCAGTTTTAGAGTGCAAACAATTTTTAATTATATTTCTTAATATCTTTTTATTATTAAACGTTTTAATTTTCACAACTTTTTATTTTTTGTTTTTTTGCGACGCGTTTCGAAGCAGTAGCTTCATCATCGGTCGTTAACATGTCTACTCAAGTCAAATATCAAATTTATTTAATGTTTACATTCCGACACAACAGATGACCCACCCTGTACATTATTTGCATTCGTCGGTGACATAAAGCTAAGTTGAAATGTAGTCTTGATTATTATTAAACATGTTGTTAATTCAGTTGAATTTCTACAAGTACGCTGTAAAGCATCAGCACCAATTGCTGAGCGCCCACTTCACTCACATCTACCCACTAGCTTGTCTCACTGTGCATTCCCATTATGTACCTAAACCAATAGCTGTCTTCTTTAGGCGAATCCCATTAGCACTGTCGACCCTCTCTCAACTAAAACTAATGCGCAGTTTTGTAATAAAATAAAATAGGGTTGATTTAAAATACAGAATCACATTCAAAACTCTCTTCATTGTGGGCACGTGCGTTAAATATCCAGCTGCTGACAATCATATCCTTTTTGAATTGGAAAAACGCAAAAGGACTACATACACTGAACTGAACACGACATTTAACCTTGAACAGATGTTAACTCACAAAATGGATGACTTGTTGTGTCTTGCAAAACGTGTCCCTTATTAATTCAACCATGTCTCCAATAATATTGAATAAAATTTCAACTCAAGTTACCCAGCATTTTTAAATTGCACAACACTTGCATATCGCTTAATCCAATTACATACATCAAAACTGGACTAAACAAAAGATGGCAGTGAAAGTCTCGCTGTCGAAAAGTGTTACAAATCGTTAATAAATCATCGCTTCGCAGCAATTAAATAATTTCTTGCAAAATTTCCCGTGGAGCTAAATATTGATGATTTGGAATTAAAAAAAAAACTGTATTTCACACAACGTTCTTTGCGCCAAGGGGCAATGAGTTCAATCACACTGTTCTCTGAAGCTCTAAAATCTGTAGGGGTGGGGGCTTCCGCATTGATCGAAACGAAAACAACACGGCCGAGGGGAATGGATATTCTAAGCACCGCCGGAAGTTATGTGCACAGACCGTTCAATAGAGAATTGACACACGTTGAGTTGGTTGGTAGGAACGGAGGATAGTGCATGCCAAGTCAGCTTATCGACTAATGTAACATGGAACGACAACAAGGTTATGGTAATAGTCATTTTCATTTTCTTTGTGTTGAATACTCTTACCCACTATATTAAAGTTCGGTTTACTGGTTTTTATATTTTCAAAGAAAATTCAGCAGATTCTGATTCTGAACAAAGAGAACTCATTGAAGGACACCCACGGCGACTCACATTAGTTATTCTTGTATCCATTCCATGGTAATCAATATTGCTTGGGATAAATAGGAAGAATGGGAGTAAGCAAATTAAAATGAACTCAATCTCCTCAGCACAGCATCTCGATTTGAAAAATTAATAAAGGGTGTTCAAATTTGAGGTATCATTTAAAATTTTGAATGAAAGACATAAATTGTGTATTTTTATTGGAAATTAATGTACATTATTTCCGGTTAATAATGATAAAGAATGTCGTCTAAGTGACCTTCTCTGCTAGCTCGGCAGAATGTTTACCAAAATTTTGAATCACTTTTTCGCATAATGATGGTTCAATAAGTGATATTTGGTCGATGACGTTCTTGAGGTGTTGAACAGTTTGAGGAATATTGGCATAAACTTTACTCTTCAAGAAACCCCATAAGAAAAAATCCAGTGGTGTTAAATCGCATGATATTGGTGGCAAATTCGCGTCCGTTCTTCGGGAAATTATGTGATTGTTAAACTTCTCTTTCAGAAGATCGATTGAGTTCGTTGCTGTGTGGCATGTTGCACCATCCTGTTGAAACCACATATTCTGCACATCAATATCTTCCAATTGACTCCACAAAAAGTTTTTAATCATCGCTTGATATCGAGCATTTTCATCTTCGAAGAAAAAGGGGCCAATTACGCCACCAAACCAAAATCCACACCATACAGTAACTTTTTATGGTTTCATTGGCCTTTCAAACTATCCTCTAGGATTTTCTTCAGCCCAAATGCGACAGTTTTGATTATTGACATAACCGCCAATTTCAAATGAGCCTCTTCGGTGAAGATAATTTGGTTGAAAAAATTGTCATTTTGTTGTTGCTTCTCTATGGCCCAATTAACGAATTGCAACTGAGGTAGGCGTAAAATAACTTGTAAAGCAGTTACAGGTGAGGAAAACGAGTGGTATCGACAATGTTGAAAATAGTTATCTAAAAGAAATGCCTAAAATTGGAATACAAATCTTAACATTTATTATCAACGCCTGTCTTAAGTTACAATATTTTTCAGACGCATGGAAACTAGCTAAGGTAGTCCCAATTCCTAAGGCGGGTAAGCCTCCATATGATCCTGTAAGCTACAGGCCAATTAGTTTACTTAGTAGTTTGAGTAAAATCTATGAAAAAATACTTAAAGATAAAATTTTCAAACGTATCGAGGAACAAAAAATATATCCTGACGAGCAGTTTGGTTTTAGGCGTCATCACGGAACCTCACATCAAGGTCTCAGAATATTTAATATGATTAGAAGAAATCGTGCAGTAGGTATATCAACTGTAATGGGTTTGCTGGACATTGAGAAGGCATTTGATTCCGTTTGGCATGGTGGACTTATCTACAAAATGTTAAATAATAATTTTCCTCCATTTCTTTGTAGAATTGTTCAAAGTTTTGTGTCAAATCGTCGCTTTAAAGTTTTTGTTAGTAGTAGTGCGTCTGATGAAGTAAATTTTTGTACAGGTGTGCCGCTAGGTTCTGTGCTTGGTCCTATCCTTTATAATTTGTTTACATTTGATCTCCCAAGTCTTCCACAGCATGAAATAGCTATTTATGCTGACGATATCGCTATACTTTCGTCGCATGAGTTCGGTCTCGACATTGAGACGAGTTTAAAAAATGCGAATGAAATATTGCAATGTTATCTCTCGAAATGGAGAATAAAGCTGAACGCAGAAAAAATCCAAGCTATCTTTTTCACCAGAAAAAGAAAGCCCTGCTTTCTTCCAGCTGATCAATTAATATTAAATGGCCACTTAATAGCAAGGGAACCATTGGTTAAGTACATACACTTCGATCAAAAACTTACATTTAACAAACACATTTTAGAAACAACTAATAAAGTAAATATAGCCATACGAATTCTTTATCCGTTTATAAACAGGAAATTATTACTTTCAAAGATAATAAAATAATAATTCATAAGACGATATTCCAATCTATCTTACTGTACGGTTGTATAGTGTGGGGTAATTGTGCTAAGAGCTATATTAGAAAACTTCAAAGATCCCAAAACAAAATATTAAAAATGATGCTTAATCTTCCCTGGTATTATTCTACAATCGATTTACATGGTAGAGCTAATGTTGAATTGATCTACTTCAGGATTTACAAAGTGGCGCAAAAGTAATCCTCCTATCAGAAAATGCTATAAATTTTGCGATTGGCCCCTAATGTCAGTTCTGTTTTGACATTTGTGTAGTAAACACATGCAAAATACACATCAATAAACAATGTTACGCTACACTGCTCCAGAACGCGGAATATTGATGACTATTTATTTGAGCAATAAACGGTCGGTGACTTTGGCACAACGTGAATTTCGTCGCAGATTTCCTACCCGTCCAACGCCTACTGGTGAAACACTGCGACGTTTAGCCACTCGCCTCGAAGAGACTGGCACAACACGAGATGCTGCCAGGCGTGGCAGACCCCGGAGTAGCCGTTCTGCAGAGAATATTGCTGCTGTAGCCGAAGATGTCATGGAAGCGCCGTCGATATCGACCAGACGACGTGCCACGCAAATGGGTATCAGTCGACGGTCTTTACAGCGAATTTTGGTACAAGATTTGAAGATGTTTCCGTACAAAGTCCAGACGGTGCATCAGCTGTTAGCTACTGACCGCCAATCGCGTCTAACATACGCTCAAGCCAACCTTAATCACCACCAAGGGGAAGATGATTTTTCATCAAAAATAATCATGAGTGATGAGGCCCATTTCCATCTTAGCGGGTACGTAAATAAGCAAAATTTACGCTTCTGTGGCACTGAAAATCCGCGTGTAACCCACGAAGAGCCATTACACCCGCTCAAAGTCACTGTATGGTGTGCTGTTTTCGCTGGAGGAGTCATCGGACCTTTATTCTTCGAAGACGTCGCGGGCCAAACGGTTACTGTGAATGGTGAGCGCTACAAAGCAATGATCAACGAGTTCTTTTTGCCGCAACTTGATGAATTGGGATTGGAAAACATGTGGTTCCAACAGGACGGTGCAACGGCACACACTGCACGTGCCACAACCGATATGCTGAAGGATGCATTTCCCGGGCGCCTAATCTCCCGTTTTGGCGATTTGCACTGGCCAGCAAGATCGCCTGATTTGACCGCTCCAGACTTCTTTTTGTGGGGCTTTTTGAAGTCGTGGGTTTATGTCAACAAGCCTCAGACTCTTGCAGCTCTTAAAGACAATATCCGTCAAGAATGTGAGGACCTATCGCCGGAAGTTTTGACCAAAGTGATGGAAAATGCCATAAAATGGGCTCAAATGACAATCAACTGTGGCGGCGGCCATTTACATGACATCATATTCTCGACTTGATGTAAAAAAAATTAAAAGACCAAATAAAAATAATCCACAAGAAGAATCAAAGTTTTTAATTTTTTTTTTAAATTAGGTTATTTTTGCGCCACCTTGTACAAGCTAAATGAAACATTCAAACTAGAGCTGTGTCAATCGTGATTGATTCGATCTTTTTGACCCGATCACAATAAAGTATTGGTGATTGCAATTACAATGCCCGAAGTCAATCGTTCATCGAGTCAATACTTTTGTTCTGTTCTGACTAATTCATTTCTTTATTACTGATTTCTTATCTACTGAACCAATAAATGTGTTAATATATCAAAATATTTTTATTTATTTCGGCTTATTTCGTTTTACCAACACATATTTGTTCTACAAAAATATCGCTTCTGTGCAATAACCTCCATTTCCTAATTATTCAAAGGCGTTTTGGTATTTTTGAGTGTATTCACTCTTACAATCCATTCGAATGTATCTGTCTCTATCGAAACTAAATTGAACGAATGATTGGGGTTTTTGATTGTATTGAAATTGAATGGAGCAATACAATACTCCCATGTCCCATCTGTCATTGATTGATTGAATGATTGATTGAAATGACCGAATCATTTTTTCAACCAATACTTGAAAGATTCGATCATTAAATTTGAACGATTGACACAGCTCTAATTCAAACTGAGATGTAATATCTCCAACAATCCGCTAGTCAATGAACTAATTTCATAGTTGTGTTCACTAAATACCGATATATTTTCATTTCTTATTTATCTATTTGTTTTTTGTTAACTTAATAATATTTATTTAACTGTTCAAATATTTACACATGGATTTATGTATGTATCTATTTATTTGTTTATTTATTTATTTATTATAATATATACTATTTGTTTATTTATTAATAATGATATATTTATCTATTTGTTTATTTTTTTATTTATTTATTCTTTTTAATATGTATTATTATTATTATTTTTTTTTTATTTTTCTTCTTTAATTTGAGGTTTTTCTCATGATTTTCCTCATTAATAATAACAGTTTCATATTTATTCATGTTTTTTTTTTTTAATAATAAATAATGATTCAGTTGAAAGAAAAAAAAAACAAAAAATGTCAAATCTCTGCAACTATATAATGTAAACTGGGCGACAACGTATTTTTATTTCATGAAGCAAGAATAAACTATCTATCTCTATGGCCCAATTAACAAATTGCCGACGCAATGCGTTTTCAGTTGGCTTTAATTCTTGTGTTAACTGTATTTTGTAAGCCTTTACATGCGGCGCATTCCCACTTAAGTGGGTTATAAGTCCCGAAATCAATTAGGGCCGTATGACTCGTCCCACTATACATTTCCTAAATATACACCTAGAGAGAAACTAAGAAGACCACTCCAAATGCTACAACAAATAGTCAAATCGGTTTCGTTATCTCGATTTTGTTTTTGAGTATTACCTTGAAAAAAATGCAGCACTGCCCGACAACCGATTAGCGCCCCCTCTAATCTTTCAGTGTAAATGCCAATAAATTGAACCTCTGAACATGTATCATGCTAAATATTTTTTTCTTTCATTCTTCTCCATTTACTGTCTTTCTAAAAATAACCTTTAGTTCTGGAAGTGAACCGTTATTTTGTTTTACCGTTTTCTTTGAAGTGTTGCAAAAATATATGCATTTTTCTTGCGACAGCCGATTAGCGCATCTAGGCTGTAGTATTAATATTCGTGTGTAAGCAGTCGTATTTGGCTTTCTAAAGTTATAATTAGTATAATTTGACAAATTTTCAATATAATTGAGTAAATATGGGAAAAGCGAACGCGTTAAGTGAACCTGAAAAGGCCAAAATAAAGGCTTATAGTGAGTGTGGTCTCTCAATCCATAAAATGTTCAAAAAAATGAACCGAAGCCGTAAAGTTATTTCCTCATTCTTACGCAATGAGCATAATTATGGAACAAATATGAAGGGCCGGCCCTCTTCTGTGATTACACCTGCTGACAAGCGAATTATTTTGAGGCACGTGTCCAATTCGCACGACTCTGCCGCCAAAATTAAAGAAAAAAACGGTGTTAAAGCTTGCGTGCGGACTGTGCAAAGAATAATTTCTAATGCTAAACATTTAAAACATCTAAAAATAAAAAAAAACACCACTTAACCAAATTCGAAAGACGCAACGGCTGGATTTCTGCCGAGCGAATATGACCTGGACCAGATGAAAAAAAAATTCAATTTGGAGGGTCCTGATGGCTATGCTTACTACTTTCATGATCTTCGAAAAGAAGAGCATACTTTAGACAGACTGCACAGCTGTGCTGGTGGTGTCATGGTATGGGGAGCAATTACATACTATGGCACCATTGAATTGCAATTTATAAGTCGTCGTATGAATGCCACAACATACAATGGTGTATTAAAAAAGGCTTTCCCTGCGATCAAAGAGTGGAAGTTCCAGCAGGATAACGCCCCTATCCACACTGCTAGGTTCGTGAAGTCTTGGATTGACCATCAAAACGTGCCCTTACTGACCTGGCCGCCATACTCTCCCGACCTTAACATTATAGAAAATGTTTGGGGATGTTTAGCACGCAAGGTCTACGAGTCTGGAAGGCAATACCCGACTGAATCGGAACTAATTGAAGGGATAAAAAGTGCCTGGGAAATTATATGACTCCTTACCCAACAGGATGTACGAGGTCATAGTTAACCGTGGAGGCACAACTCATTATTAATTATTTTATATACAAGGTGGCGCAAAAATAACCTTCCGATGTTTTTTGGTCACCGACCGATTATTGCTCAAATAAATAGTCACCAATATTCCGCGTTCTGGAGCAGTGTAGCGTAACATTGTTTATTAACGTGTATTTCGCATGTGTTTACTACACAAATGTCAAAACAGAACTGACATTAGGGGCCAATCGCAAAATTTATAGCATTTTCTGATAGGAGGATTACTTTTGCGCCACCTTGTATAACTTATAAATTTATGAAATTAAAATAAAAAAAATATTTTCGGAAGTTTTGTGTTTATTTTGTTATGCTATTCTATATTTTCAAGAGGGGGTGCTAATCAAATGTCCGAACAAAAAGAATGGATTTTTTTATATTAAATTTGTTAAAAGTCTGTAACATTGTTATTAATTGAGTTACTACCATAACTATCATTTCTTTTCGCTTATAATATTATAAATTTTCTCTGGCGAAAATTTCATTTCAAACGGTTTATTTGATTGGCTAATATTAAGATCCAAAAACACGAAGCGTAGGGGGCGCTAATAATCTTCGGGACTTATGTCCCTGCGCCTTTACATGCAGATCTTTGTGCAAAATGTTAGACAAACTTGTTGGTTTGAGGTTCAATTGCTGTGAACTACGACGCCTTGACGTCCTTGGCTCTTCAGCAACACCTCTGCTAACAGCTGCAATATTTCCAGTCGAACGGCTACTACGATGATAGGCTTTACTTCTCTGTTCTTGAACCGAACGAGTTTCTTCAAATTTATGAACGATAAGTTTTATAGCACTGTTTGACGGAGCATTTTCCTAATTTAAAATGATGCGTTAAATTTGAACACCCTGTATTTATTAATTAATTTAGCTATTAACATTTAACATGAGAAGAATACTTACGAGACCGCCTCCAATGTGAATCATTTTTTTTTTTGCTGCGTTTTATACAAATTTGGATATGTGGATGTTTTGATAAATACGAATACCATGCTGCGTCAGCAGCAAACTTCTTCTTCTTCCTTTAATGGTGGTGAGGCTATGATCAGGAATAAAGGGATCATTACCCTCCAGAACTCAGAGGGTATCTCGTCCGGCCCAACTGTTTTTCTCTTTGTGGAGTCTTTGACCGCCTTCCTAACTTTTTCAACTTCTTCATTGTTTGGAACGGCTCTCGGAAAATATATCCGAGGAAATTGTTCATTCAGAAGACCTTCACAATACTGCTGCCACCTGGGTAGTATTTTTCGTCATCCACAAGAAGCAGCCCTTGAGCATTGTTGATGCACTTTTGCGAACAGATTTTCTGGGCATTCCTCCTTCTGTGAACCCAGGAACTATCTATATATTCCAAAAAAAAAGTACTGAACTCATTTGTTTTGCTAAACCGAAGAAGCAGCTATTTCCTAAGGTAATTTTTCGTCGGATCTGCACCAAGGTGTAATTCATGGAGTTTATGCTTAATCCCATGACTCCTTAACTACCTCGAAGTAATTGCTATCAACAGCGACATTTTGGCCTAGGCGGTGGACTGATGCTTGTTGAAAGCATGCACTTGGTCTTGTCCTCATTAACTTCAAAACCAACCAATTTAGCCTCTTCTTCAATCGCCGTAAAATCCTTTAACATGGCACGCTAAGAACGGCCGATGATGTCCATATCGTCCGCATACCCTAGGAGCTGGACGGATGTATTGAAGATAGTGCCTTCCGTGTTGGCACCTGCTCTGGGCACTATCGTCTGCAGAACAAGATTGAAAAAGTAGCGCATCTGCTTGCCAAAATCCGGTGCAAGTTTTTTGTTTCCTTGTTTAAGATTATTAAAACGTAAATATTGTTTAATGATTTATTAGTTTAGCCAATTTTCAAGGAAACATTTCAATTTCTAGTGTACCATCCAAGATATAAAATTGGATGGTGCCGGTGCGGAGGCTTAAGTCGCAAAGATTCAACGGGCTATGCTGTCGACCAAGTTTGTCAGAAGGGTCACCCATGGCAGACAGTCTGTACTAGGGACAAACTGCTGTGGGCGCTATACAGCTTCAAACCGTATAAATCCGGGGGGCCAGATGGCATATACCAGCAGAGCTTCAAAACACCCCGGATATCATCTTGCCTATGCTTGAGATAATCCTGATAAGCTCCTTGGAGCTGGTCTACATTCCGCTGTTATGGAGAGAAGTAAACGTAGTTTTCATACCCAAAGCCATGTAAATCCTAAGGATCTCAGACCCATAAGCCTATCATCAATCCTCCTAAAAACGTTAGAAAGGCTGATTGATATCCATCTACACACTAACATTGATACAAGACTCCTGTCTACGGCTCAACATGCATATTGCAAAGGCAAAGCTGTTATACGTTAGTACGTTCAATCGAATATTCCCTTCACCATAAAGAATGCATTCCTGGACATTGAAGGCGCTTTTAAAAACGTCAATACATCCGCGATCGCAAATGCACTGTCAGCTCTGAAAGTAGATGACTCACGTGGTGAGCTTATTAATCTAATACTTGCAAGCCGGATTAAAAGCCCCCCCCCCCCCCCTCTGTCGAAATGAATTGATCCACTTTTACACCGATGGATCCAAAACCGACAAGGGGGTAGGTGGAGGTGTGTTCGCCTCTCCTTTCATCTCCCTAACCACTGCAGCGTCTTCCAGGCGGAAATCATGGCGATTAAAGAAGTCCTGTCGTGCGTGACTGAAGAGGAACGTGATATCCGTGGACATCCGAAACTTCTCAGATAGCCAAGCTGCGCTAAAATCTCTGGATTCTGTCTCCACAAACTCCGTCGTAGTCTTGGACTGCCGATCATCTCTCGTGGAGATGGCGGAGCAACTCAACATTCACCCATGTGTGCCCGGACACGGAGACATTCTCCAGGGAATTGTAGGGCGGATGAACTCGCCAGATAAGGAACCATACTGCCCCTTTTACCTGATAAAGGTTCCTTAGGCATTCCAATTGCTACATGCAAACTCATGTTAATGAGGGAGGCCATTGAGAGAACTAACAGTAGGTGGACAAGTGGCAACACTTGTCTAGCGACAAAACAGATTTAACCAAAGCTGGATCTGAAACGCTCTAAGTGTTTGATCTCTCTGAGCAGACTGCACATTGGTGCTACAATTAGTGTAATCACCGGACAGTGTATCATAGGCAAGCATGCAACACGGCTTGGCGTCTATACGAATGACTTCTGCAGAAGCTGCTTGGACGAGGAGGAGGAGGAGACTATTCGCCACCTTCTCTGCAAATGCCCTACTCTCTCTCAAAGACGAAAACTCCAGTTGGGATCGTTCTTTTACAATGATCTCAACGTTCTCATAAACATCCACATTAAAAGTCTTTCAAACTTCATCAAAAGCTCCAACCAATAAAGAGGTGAACTGCCAACTGCCACTATAACCTATCCTAACCTTGTCTAACCTTTCATCTTTTTTTAGTATCGGCAAATCTTCTGGCGTATCCCCAAGAAAATGTAGAGAACTTCAAACTTTACTTGTTCATTCCGAACATTGTCAGAGAGAAATGCATATATACAAAGGGTTTCTAGGTCAATGTTTACCCTAATAAAAATAGATAAAAATCTTCATTTGGAACGGGACCGCGTCGGAAAAGTGCAAGAAAAAGATCACAACTGCTGTGGTGACCGTTAAATTCGGTAAATTTGCCTTCAAAACAGTAAAAAGAGCGTCGCGTGACTTCTCTTGTTTACGACGAAAGATTCAAGGTCCCCCGAAGGACAGAACGGAGACGATTGGCTAAATAAATGCTTTTATGAACTACTCTGCACCGCACCAACACCAATAGCGTGACTGAATTCCTGTATGATAAATATTAGATATATTTTTCATGTGTATTGTAATACGAATAAGTCATCTAACGGATTCCCCATCAACCTGTGCATTTCGTTATTTGTTTTAAATCCAGCGGATGTATCACTAACAAAGAAGATAAAAATAAATCGTTGAAAATAATGTGCAACCTTCCACAATCCGGTCGTTGTTTATTTTTCTTTTCCCGAAGAACTCATTAAAATTCTTTCAAGTGGAATTAACACACAAATTTCCTCGTATCTGTCACCACACATCAGCTGGCAGCAATCACACGTTCTGCTTGTGTTAAAAAGTAAAGAACTGCATCGATGTCAAGAAGAGTCTTCACATACTCCACTAGTGCAATTGGAGAACAATGTAGGTACATCTTCATTCCAAATATATTCAAAAATCAACATCTTCGTGCCACATGTTTTCCGTCAGCCACAGCCGCCGCCACCTATATCATTACACGCCTCGTATGTTGTATGCGCTTGTTTTCGTTTAAAAAAAAAAATTGTTCATACTCATGTAGCACGTAAATTTTCTCAATAAATATATTCCACCGAAGATAAAAGTAAAATGCACTGAAACGCAACTAATTTATTCGTTCCGGAGAATGGAGCGCGCATCCGCACTATGTCTAACTAAGACCGCACTGTGTTACATTTTGGATTTAGGTGCCTGGTAGGCATCTTCGTAAGCAGGCAATTTCACTTTTACTCCAACAAAATGGCACAAACACTTAAATGGTTCGGGTTGTTAATTTGAATACTTTTGTTGCAAAAAGATAGATTCCATCTAACGAACGATACGCAAATTTGTCTGTCTCGTTCCGTGACATGGCCGGTTCAAACTCTGGCGAAACTGTGTTGTGTTCTTTATCGCTAATGCAGATGTGTCGGCGGGAACCGTACTATACTACCATAATGCTAAAGTGAATAACGCCTCTCAAGGGCGATAATAATAACTTTGTAGGAGCATATAACAGAAATAAGCGTCTAAAAGCTACAAGCTGTAGTTTGTAGGTCGCCTATGTCATCTTTTTCATGGTGTGGTACCGTGCGTTTTTATCCGTGTAAATAATGAATCCGGATTTGTGATTTGAGTCCCTGTGTTTTTTTAAAAAACGGATAGTTAGAAACACGAATGCATGTGTATCTTTTTATTATCCGTCTAGTCAAACTATCTATGCCTAGGTTATATAATATCAAAATAAAAACATAGCGACGGGCTACAGTCCGCTTGGGCGAACTGTTGGATACCCTATTCTTATTCCTATCCCTCATAAGTGGGCGTGACAAAAGTCTAAGTATGGTTGAATTGTTAAGAACGCTCTACATATTTTGTTATATAACATTTAAAGGATTTTATCAAAAAAAACGCTCCCTAGCTCAAACTTGGGTGTTTCAATAAAATTGTTTTATTTAATTGTGGGCGTGTCAGTAGGCGGATTTTAAAACAAAATTAACACATGAGAATAAAGGGCCCCTAGAGAGTATATATTATAAATTTCAGCTCCCTAGCTCAAACTTTGGATTTTCAAAAAAAAATTGTTTTATTTATTTGTGGGCGTGTCAGTGGGCGGATTTTGAAAATTTTTTATCCCCAGCAGTTTTAGGAGTCATAGATCATATATAAAAATTCGATTTTTTCCAAAATTTTGTTTTTTTGAGTTTGTGGGCGTGTCTGTGGGCGGATTTCAAAAATTCGTAAACTTCATTATTTCGGGACCCTAGAGAGTATATGGTTAAAATTTCAGCTCTCTAGGTCCAGTTTAAAGGCCTAATTTTTGCCGACAGACGGACGGACGGACGGACATGGCTAGATCGACATTACTATCGATGCTGATCATAAATATAGTAACTTTTGGGGGTCTACGGGCAATATTAAGGTATGTTACAAACTATGCGTCAAAATTAATATACCCTTAGAATAGGGTATAAAAACGAAATTTGTTCTCTCCAATCTTTTTTTGACAATAAAATTAAATAGAGCAAGACCTCACCTTTCTAGCTTTAAGTGGACCGAATTGCTGGCTAATTTAAAATTTACTTGACGTATACCTTACGAAATTCTAGGCACAATGGAACACAACTCTACGTTTTTAAAAAAGCAAAAATAATAAATAAAAAAAAACAAGTTGCAGGTTTTTCACATGTAAGCTACTTTTTTGACTTTTAAATTCATTTTTTTATTCATTATTAGATATCAAGATATCAACTGTTGACTAGAAAAAAATGATTAGATCTAACGTAAAATTGACAGGATACTTATTCTAAATTAATTATCCTTATGCAGACGTTCTAAACTTACCTATAACCTTACAATTATTGCCTTTCGGCCTAAAAACCATTTTACGTACTAATCTTACATGAATGTATTCATCGAGAAAATGAATGCACTATTATATAGCTTTTATATCTATATGTATAAAAATCAATCCATATTTGTGTTTGTTGCCGGTGTTTGGCCAAACACCTTAACCGATTCCAATGAAATTTTTTTCCATGAAAGGTGACATCTGTACGAACGTTATCACACACCGATGTAGATACAGACACCGCACATATAAAGAACCATCATACAGACGTCACCTATTTTGTTATCCGAACGCGCATATGAAAGAGGGAGACCACACGAATGTTTCAAGCCTATTGTGGTGTTTGTGCGCACTTTCATTCTTGAGATATCTTGCGTTCAATGTTTTATTCAAATAACTCTTATTGAATTTTTTTGCATTTTTTTTCTGTGAATCGGACATCGGAAAGTTGCTTTTCCCACATTGATAACAATCGGTGTGAAAGTGAATGAAAAGTGATTCTATCGAAGTTTTTTACTGTCGCTTTGTTGTTTGATTCGCACAAGTAAGCTAACATAGACAACAAGCACCTACCCTAAGCGGAACAACAAAGTTGCGTGAGCGGCCTAAGCTATACGGAGAAAAACGTGCAGTCCCTTTCACCGGTTGAGCTCAAATCAGGCAATATTCTGTGAAGTTTGGTCAAAATCGGTCTTCTTTTTTTAGGCACAGCAACACACGCCGGATACCCGCTACAGACAATAATAAGGAAGTCTTCTCGAACATATTGGTAAATAGAAATGTCGGGCACGGGCAAAGCCGGGCGGGTGCATCTAGCTTTTATATAAAACAAATTAAAAGCTACCTATTCTACTTACGTAAGCTACTTAACGAATTCTAACTATAATTGGGAATCTGAGCACTCGTTGCCTTACGCAACAAGTGGTCAAAAACCGGATGGCTTTCTAAGCGCCTGGTAGTCGTAAACGTGCAAACGCGCCGTCGTGAGCCGATTGAGGTCTTAGAGCGTCAATCCCCTCCCGGAAGCACCGCCACAAGTTGGCGAGCCCGGCCTCTCTCAGAAACGCCCTAGCTAACTTAGTCTAACTTATACGCTGAGAGGATGTTAGCTAGAGTAACGCACCGTCCTGGGAGGGCATGTTGGAGATAGGCCCTAAGACATTGTCTCTCCAAAACCCGAATATTTTCCATATAACTTGGAGCTATATTAAACCACAATGGACAACCGTAACCGATGATCGGCCTTATAAGAGCCACGTAGCATATGGCTATCTGTATGCCACCAAATCGTCATCATACGCTATAGCATGTCTGAGTGAACGCTCCAGATCACTCGTGTAAATGTTAAACAGGATCTGAGAACTCAACGCCCCCTGCTATAAACCGTTTTTAATTTTAAAGACTCTGCTCTAGCAAAGGTTTGTGCATCCCCCGCCTGGTCGATTTGTAGAAAAGTCCGTTCAATAGTGTCATGCCGCGCCCTGAAACCAAACTGGTTGTCCGGAATGATGTTATTGTCCTCGACCCACTTCAACAGGGCTCTATTGGTAACCTTCTCAAAGACCTTGCTAATATTCGGATGCAAACTAATCGACCAGAGATTGATAGGATTCGTCCTATCTTTACACTTTTTCGGGATAGGGTGTACCACAGACACCTTCCAATGCGCCGGATAATGTGCATTATGCTGGTAAAAATATCTACAGCCTCCAGAGGCAGGTGTCTCAATACGACGTTTTGGGACACCATCCATCCCCGCCGACTTTTTATTCTTTAAAGACTCGAAGATGCACAGAAGATCATTCTTCGACACGAACAAGTGCGATGCATATCGGCCAATGGCGACAACTGCATTAGCATGGTTTTAATCATTGAATACGGTAAATCCGTTAGAAGTGGCTCACCAGAGCCCTTTTCTCAATGTCTTGGTTTCGGCGAATAGGATTGTTCACCGTATAAACGGCCTCGAAACAAGCGCCCAGCAAATCCACTTTCTCCTGTGGGTCCTCGACCACGAAAAAACCGTCGTTTGAAGCGACACTTTTCGGAGTTATTCCAGCAATCAGTACTGTCTGTCTGTTGTCTGTTGTCTGGGAGATTCGAACACAAGGAATATGATTGTGATCCTTCCTCCAGAACAACTTATTTATCTGCGTGCATACATACCTACAATACTGTATGTACATAATAAACAGTTAACCGTTCTGGAACTATAGCCGTGTTTCTTTGCACGCGGATATAGGCATGGGCATTAAAAAACGACCATCGCCGCATAAGAACTCATCAAAAAAAACTTGGCAGCACACATGCACCTATGACGTTTATTAGTGAAACAGCTGTAAATTGAGTTTAGAAATTTGTATTGAAAACCGTGAAATTCAAAAATATTAATTTCCGACAGTTGAAATTAAACATATTCTAAAATTATAAAAAACAGTTTCACATTGACAGATTTATTAAATTTTGAAAAAAAAAAATAATAATAAAATCCCGAACAAAATATTCGGCGGGATGTGTTAGTGTTCGGCGGGATGTCAAACTTTGACATTTCCTGAAAAATGCATCGCAACGATTCATCAGAAACGAAGAAAATGGGTTTTGGAAGCACTGTTTATCCCCGCTAAAGGACTTAGCGGCGATAGCTATCCCCGCTAAAGTTAGCGTATATAGCATAAGTTGTTGTTGTATTTTACATGCAAATTTCAAATTATTCCTATATTCGCGTGCAAAGAGACACGGCTTATACCAACTAACCGATAAATCACAAAACCGAACACATCAATTGCAAATGAATCCAATAGTGCCAGTGTTGCCGAAAGTACTCCCATAGGAGTATTGTAGTACTTTCAACACCTCCGTACTCCCGTACTCCTCCTTTCACATTCGTACTCCTATTTTTTTTTAAAGACCTAAAATATCTTACACTTGCAGCAAAGTAAATAAACCTAAATATGTAAATTTAATTCACTTAAAATTTAATGCAAATTTGGCAGCACTTTTATCTTCCAAACTGTCGTCAAAAAGGGAATTTCCCTCTTTCTTCTTTGTTTTTGTGTTTCGTTGGTTTCATCTCTTATGCAATTTTCATCTGTCAGTTATTTTATTGTTACCTGAGATTGTATTTTGTTGGTCGTTTTATTGTTTGAACTCCGTGTATTTGTATGTACCTATAGTTCAATAAAATGAAAACGGTTGTTAGCTAAATACTTGAAATATTGTAATGCTTGTAAGAATAATTCAAAGTAAGCTTGTACCTATTATACATATTTAGTAAATTGGATTTCTTTGAGGTGGTAAGGGCAAGAAAGTTGTAAATATGTCTTGTGTTGCTGGATGTTTTAAAACAAATGAGTCTGCTTCTGCTCCTAAAAATTTAGCACCAAAATCATCTGCTACAAGAGCCAACGATATTGAGTTTTCAAATGCTGAAAAAGTATTTGCTGTTGAAATTGATACACCGACCAAATCAAAGTTCCACCAGCCAATGTCAATGTGTCTTCTATTGCTGGTAAAAAATAAATGAGTCGGCTGCTGTTCCTGCAAATTCGGTTCCTGAATCCTCTGCCGTAAGAACAGACGATGTTGAGATTTGTGATGCTGATGAGTGATGAAGATGATACACCTACGACACCTTCTGTAGAAATAGCAGAGTTTTGGTCAGAGATATTTGTTAAAAAAAATGCCCTAATGAAACACTTTTCTCTCTGACAAGGGATTTTGTTAGTGCTTTGTTTAGGATTCCGCACAGCAGCGCAGCGGCAGAACGAGTTTTTTTCCCAACTGTTTCTCATTAAAGATAATAAACGGAACAGAATGGAGGTAAATATATTGAATGCAAGTCAATGAAGCATTTTTAAATAAAGTTGCTAAAAAAAATTGTGTATTCACTTATTTTTGAAGACTAAAAATTGTTTGTACTACTATTTTTGCAAAATACTCCCCATTTTTGGCTGCAGTACTACGTTACAATATTTCTCTCCGGCAACACTGAATAGTGCAGTGGAACGAATTATAAAAATCCGTGTAGTTAAAATCCGTCTACGTATAGGCTCTAGTTTTCACTCTGAACTGCAAGAAAATAAACTTCTTTTATTTAAGTTTGCAAGAATGAAAGAAAGAACCCTGCCATGCATTTCCATTAATCGTTTAAGCATAATGTGTGAAATGGGCTTTGCATCCGAAGGGGTATTTAATGATAATTAATTAGTTTCCACATTTCATTTTCTCTGGTTCCACTGATTAACATTGGGCCATTTCCATTTGAATTGATGACAAACGAGTGTGTCTCTTATAAATTCAGTTTTCTCTACATTTCTTCATTTTATTTGGAATATATGATTAGAGTTTACCACGTGTTTTTCATTTATTCCTTTTCTGTATTGTTAAGTGCTGATTAATTCACTTAGAAATTAAATGTGCATATATCTAGTATAGAGTAGTTGAAAGTGAATTTCGACAATCCGTTTCGCTTTCGATTTTAGTTTTTTTCCATAAATCGATTGGGATTACTTTTTATATGCCACTTTTATTGTATAGGTACCTACATTTATTGTGTTTGCTGTATCGGAATAATAATTTTATAATTTTTTTATTTCATTTCAGAATAACGTCCGTTGGGTAAGTGTGTGAAGTTTGCTAAAAATTCAATTCATTTGAATTGGTCTGCAATATATATATCTATCGTCAGATGACCAATTTTCACTTATCATGAATTTAGGGATGAGCGATGTTGGGAAAACCGATATTCACATCGATGTCGACTTCCATGGCTAAACATGGATGATCGATAATAATCGAACTCAAAATGAATGAATTTATAGAATGCCGACTATTAGGGTAGAAAAAACAATATACAAGGTGGCGCAAAAATAACCTTCCGATGTTTTTTGGTTGTAATTTAAAAAAAAATTAAAAACTTTGATTCTTCTTGTGGATTATTTTTATTTGGTCTTTTAATTTTTTTTACATCAAGTCGAGAATATGATGTCATGTAAATGGCCGCCGCCACAGTTGATTGTCATTTGAGCCCTTTTTATGGTATTTTCCATCACTTTGGCCAAAACTTCCGGCGATAGGTCCTCACATTGTTGACGGATATTGTCTTTAAGAGCTGCAAGAGTCTGAGGCTTGTTGACATAAACCCGCGACTTCAAAAAGCCCCACAAAAAGAAGTGTGGAGCGGTCAAATCAGGCGATCTTGCTGGCCAGTGCAAAACGCCAAAACGAGAGATTAGGCGCCCGGGAAATGCATCCTTCAGCATATCGGTTGTGGCACGTGCAGTGTGTGCCGTTGCACCGTCCTGTTGGAACCACATGTTTTCCAATCCCAATTCATCAAGTTGCGGCAAAAAGAACTCGTTGATCATTGCTCTGTAGCGCTCACCATTCACAGTAACCGTTTGGCCCGCGACGTCTTCGAAGAAAAAAGGTCCGATGACTCCTCCAGCGAAAACAGCACACCATACAGTGACTTTGAGCGGGTGTAATGGCTCTTCGTGGGTTACACGCGGATTTTCAGTGCCCCAGAAGCGTAAATTTTGCTTATTTACGTACCCGCTAAGTTGGAAATGGACCTCATCACTCATGATTATTTTTGATGAAAAATCATCTTCCCCTTGGTGGTGATTAAGGATGGCTTGAGCGTATGTTAGACGCGATTGGCGGTCAGCAGCTAACAGCTGATGCACCGTCTGGACTTTGTACGGAAACATCTTCAAATCTTGTACCAAAATTCGCTGCAAAGACCGTCGACTGATAGCCATTTGCGTGGCACGTCGTCTGGTCGATGTCGACGGCGCTTCCATGACATCTTCGGCTACAGGAGCAATATTCTCTGCAGAACGGCTACTCCGGGGTCTGCCACGCCTGGCAGCATCTCGTGTTGTGCCAGTCTCTTCGAGGCGAGCGGCTAAACGTCGCAGTGTTTCACCAGTAGGCGTTGGACGGGTAGGAAATCTGCGACGAAATTCACGTTGTGCCAAAGTCACCGACCGATTATTGCTCAAATAAATAATCACCAATATTCCGCGTTCTGGAGAAGTGTAGCGTAACATTGTTTATTAACGTGTATTTCGCATGTGTTTACTACACAAATGTCAAAACAGAACTGACATTAGGGGCCAATCGCAAAATGTATAGCATTTTCTGATAGGAGGATTACTTTTGCGCCACCTTGGACATACTTGAATTCATTTCATCTATTAGGTATCGTATTTATTAATAAGTAGTTAAAAGAAACAACTGTAGGTAAGTAATTAAGTAAATATTTCTGATTATATACATACAGCACATATGTACATCATATATCCCAAAACCTTTTGTCTACTGACTGCGAAAGTAATAATAATAGCAAGAAGCTTTCCCTTCAGTCTATTGCTTTGTTGACAGAGAATATATCCCGAAAAAAAATATTCAAAATTTTCAATTAAAAGTAGGTTCTCTTTTGGCAACATCAAAGGCCTATATTTTGTTCTTAACATCGATTATCCGATGTTTTGCTTACTTAAACATCGATGTTTAGTCTCTCAACATCGATGTTTTGTGAACATCGATGAACATCGATCAGCCCTACATGACTTTTGGCCGAATCAACTAAATAAATCCATACTAGCTTAACCTTCCCGTGTAGATACTGTGGCAACCTAGAAGCAGAGGAGGATGTAACACATAGCGTTGTTACTCATACTCACTCGTTACTCTTGTCGAAGTACTCACTCAAAAGTAACGAATACTTTTTACTCATGGATTTTTTTGTTGTACCTTTGTCACAGAGTAAGACAATGACACTGACAGTGACAATAATTATGTATTTTCAATATCCATTTATTCGTCTCACTCAACAGTGTTGTATTACATACTGCTGATGTTATAGAGAAAACGAATGAGCAATACAATATACCATTATCGCCCATAACCCCGTCGACATCAATTATCACTTTCTACTAAATACTGATGATTTTATCCGCTCGAATTGCCTCTCTCTCTCTTTTGTATTGCCGCGGTTATTTGTAATCCATTTCCATTTAAGATTGAGGTGATTCATTTGCTTAAGACAATTGAGATGGAACGAGTGAGTACCATGGTAGGTAGGTAATCAGTTACTGCGAGTACTTTCATGTATTCTTTACTTTGTAACGATTAAGTATATTTTTTTACACTATAACGTGTATAACGAAATCGAAAGAGTGTAAAATAGAATAACTTTGCCAACGAACCGGACACTGCGTCACGGGTAAGGATTATAGCATCTCTTAGACTGGTTGCAGGAATGAGAAGACCTTTCTTGGCTCATGGAGGGCTTCAGTTCAATCTCACTTTGTCATGATCGCCGATCAGTTTTATGAAGCGTTTTTGAATCCTGTTTGCACTAAGAGAAAAAATATACAATTAATCTGTCGAATCAGTCAGTAGGACGACCATTGATTATGGTGGCGACGGTGTAGAGGTTAGTGTGTTGGCTTGGTGCAGGTTGAATCATCATGGGGAACAACAATATACGCCACCCATTCTCCAGCCTCTACAGTCTACACCAAAAGGAGTATTTCTGCCTGGTAAAACAATACACCGTTACCGAGTCTGTGTGCTCTGGGATTTGGATTTCCTTTTTAAAAAAAAATAATAATAATACGATCATTGATTTGTTCAGTGGATATATTAATGGGATCATCACATTATGGTTTCCAATTCAAAATAAGAAGTCTAATATTAAAAGTCAAAATCCATTGATTTCATAGTATTTTTCCCTGAGTTTAATTTAACCAAATACATAAACTCGTCTGTAACGGTTAACGAATCGAATTAACATCTAAAAATGCGCAACACTTTTGGATTAGGTCCCTTCCACTTCCAACAAGCAGAAGGTTTGAGAAAACTAGGTTTTAAGCCCGGTTTGGGCCGTTTATGCCTAAACATTTTTTATTTATTTTTTAACTAAAAGTGACGCTTACAAAATTGTGACGTTTTTTCCGGCATTTAGAGGCCCTTCTCATACGAAGACAAGTATAAGTTAACAAAGTTTAAAAACAAAAATAACAGTGCATACAAGCACAATATGTACGCAACGTGCCCAAACGAGGATACCTGAAGAAGTACTAGGTCCGTTCGCGAACTAATATGCAAATGTAAATTTATATAAACTTTCGTGCAAAACTACATAAACGCGTTCGCGTACTGAGAAAGTGGTAAAAAGATGAACGAAAGGAAAATGTACTTTCGTTCATTTTTCTTCACACAGAATTTCGGCTGGCAAGAAAACGAAAACTGTCAAATGATGAAATCCTTTGAGTTTGCCAGCAAAAAAAACATCGGTTGCTACTTTTCAAGCCAAACTTTGACGTTTTTCATTTTTTTACACAAAAGCGTTCGCGTACTTTTCTTTGAAATGAGAGTATTCTCTCTCGATTTTGGAGATTTGGCAGTTTTCATTTTTCTACACATAAAGTACGCGAACAGTAGGTCCGTAAACTTTTTAGAATTTTTGTTATTTCTTCATTCTACTGTTGACATTGGATGGTTACGAACCCATTGAGCTGTTTCAGGCATCAGTAATTTTTCTTTGTTACTTTTTCCTCCAAGTCTGTTAGTTTTCTTACATAAATTACATAAATTAGATGTATACTATTAAGTAAAATTTAATTATCTTTGAAAAGTTGAGTATTTCTTATAGAAGGAGTAGTCTTATAAGGGTGTCGCCAATTTGGGGCCAGTGGGAACATAAATCAGGTAAATTATTCTTATTTGTTTGACACTTAATTCTGTATAAACAATCGCTAAACGAACATTCTTTCATAACGAGTACCTCAGGCTTCAAGAAACAGTTGATGCTGCAATGCTTGAAGAAGATGATGTATACAGAGCAATGCTATTCCGCGAGGCATAGCAGGTAGAGTCGAAGTATTCACGAAACGAGGTGAAGAAGAATGGGACAGTAGCGATGGCGAACCGCTACTTGAAATTGAATCGCGCTAGCGTAACACAGAGCCTATAGTTTCCACTTAAGGTAATGTGCAAGCGCATCTTGGTAAAATAATAGATGAAATAAAAAATCAAAATCCATTGAAAATCTTTGAAAAAGTATTTGACGAGGAAGTTTTCATCATGATTGTTCAATACTCGTAGACTTAGAAAAACAAGCATTTTTCAAAGTACAGGGTGGCGCAACAATTGTGCTACAATAAGAAATTCAAATAACTTTTTTTTTTTAATAAATGTAGGTGTGTAAATCCCGAAAGATAATAATTAAAACACAATTTATAAGTACTCGTAGTTGCCGCTTTATTTAGGACTTCACATTTCGAACGCACGCTTACGACTGAACTCGATTCCACATGAACCGGTTCTCTTTCTAGTTGCTCTCATCGTCTTGTGGCATAGGTCGTCATAGTAGGTATTTCATTTATTTATTTTATTGTACAGAAAATTCAACTTTATTTTATATAACGGGAGCGTATCGGAATCCCGCTTTTCAAAAATCACGAAAACAAAAGTTTTAAAATCCCGTCTACTAAAATACGAGTACTGTTTTTTTTAAAAATCCCGTCTTCTAAAATCCCGCTTGTTCAAAATCCCGATCTATTATAATCCCGCTTTTTAAAATCCCGCCAAATCCCGCTAATCTCGTTTTTTTACAAAACATTGTTATCAAAAAAATATATGTTGGTTATATGCGCTTTTTTATTATATTATTATATATTTAAAAATATTAAAACTACTCGACCAAAAAGAAAATGCATCCGAATGTTTTTAGTTTTTACTGTAAGCACACATTTGTTTTTGCTTACATATTCTACATGGTTTTCACGCATTGCGAAAATAGTATATAATGCACATAAATACCTACCTCTTGCTAACGGTTTTACCCTTATCATTTACTGCTGTAACAAAAAAACAAAACAATAACACTTGAACTAATAAATTAAAAAATGATGGTAATGGTTTGAAGTTTTTGTTGTTCCCTTTTGCAGAATATCATATAACATTACTTTATATATTTTTTTTTTAATTATTGAAGATTGTCATATTTATTACTTAAAAATTTATTTTGATATTATTTATTTCTTATTTTGTTACTTCCTCTAAAAATGATAAATGTTAAAATAAACTGCATTTCAAAAAAATACTCATTGCTTAATTTATTTTCATTAAATTGATTGTAAAAGCGGGATAATAAGAAAAGGGATTGCACGGGACGGGCTACAGTCCGCTTGGGCGAACTGTTGGATACCCTATTCTTATTCCTATCCCTCATAAGTGGGTCTGACAAAAGTCTTAGTATGGTTGAATTGTTAAGAACGCTCTACATTTTTGTATGAGGGATAGGAATAAGAATAGGGTATCCAACAGTTCGCCCAAGCGGACTGTAGCCCGTCCCGTGCAATCCCTTTTCTTATTATCCCGCTTTTACAATCAAAAGTAGTTGCTTTATTTTAAAAAATCGCGCGATCCAACACCCTATTCTTATTCATATCCCTCATAAGTGGGTGTGACAAAAGTTTTACTATGGTTAAATTGTTAAGAACGCTCTACATATTTTGTTATATAACATTTAAAGGATTTTATCAAAAAAAAACGAAGCTTTTGTAAAAAACGCTCCCTAGCTCAAACTTTGGTTTTTCAATAAAATTGTTTTATTTAATTGTGGGCGAGCGTGTCAGTAGGCGGATTTAAAAAAAATTAACACATAAGGGGCCCCCAGAGAGTACCTATATATTATAAATTTCAGCTCCCTAGCTCAAACTTTGAAATTTAAAAAAAAATAAAAAAATAAATTGTGGGCGTGTCAGTAGGCGCATTTTGAAAATATTAACACATAAGCATAAAGAGCCCCCTAGAGAGTATATATTATAAATTTCAGCTCCCTAGCTCAAACTTTGGATTTTCAAAAAAAAAAAAAATTTAATTGTGTGCGGATTTTGAAAATATTTACACATGAGCTTAAAGAGCCCCTAGAGAGTATAAATTATAAATTTCAGCTCCCTAGCTCAAATTTTGGTTTTTCAATAAAATTGTTTTATTTAATTGTGGGCGTGTGGGCGGATTTTGAAAAAATTTTCTCCCGGGCAGTTTAAGAGTCATAGATCATACTTTAAAAATTCAGCTTTCTAGCTCAAAATTCGATTTTTTCCAAAATTTTGTTTTTTTGAGTTTGTGGGCGTGTCTGTGGGCGGATTTCAAAAATGATGGTTAAAATTTCAGCTCTCTAGGTCCAGTTTAAAGGCCTAATTTTTGCCGACGGACGGACGGACGGACGGACGGACATGGCTAGATCGACATTACTATCGATGCTGTTCATAAATATAGTAACTTTTAGGGGTCTACGGGCAATATTAAGGTATGTTACAAACTATGCGTCAAAATTAACATACCCTTAGAATAGGGTATAAAAACGGGATTATAAGAGGCGGGATTTTAAAAGACGGGATTTTAAAAAAGCGGGATTATAAAAAGCGGAATTTTAATAGCGGGATTTTAAGAATCGGGATTATAAAAAGCGGGATATCGAACCCAACCCTTATATAACTAATTGTTTTTGAAGATGATAGACCGTAAATTACCTCCATGCTCATCCACGCATATATGTGACAACTGATCAGGAAATTATTCATTGCTGCTTGAAGGGTTGAAGTCGGGATCGCCTCAATTATTATTTTAATGCACTGCTTCAATTTAGTCAACTTCCTTGTTTTTTTTTTGTAGGAAACCAAGGAAAGCGGAGTTTCTGTATATTAATTTGTTTGGGAATTTTCGTTGGAGATCCGCCCTAACCAGTCTGGCTATGTGCGCAGTTGCTCCATCTTGCTGGAACCAAACGCTGTTTAAACAGATACTTCTTCGGCGAAATTAATAATACATTCTTTAAGCCAAAATAAAACTTTATAAGTTTATTTATAAATTATATTTAAAAACTAGACTTATTTAATTTTATATTTAAATAAATTTAAATAGTAAAAAAAACTCCTTCAACATCATTAAATAACGGTCTCCATTGGCAGTTACTGTTACACCGTTTTCTTCAAAGAAGTATTTTTTTTTATAATGTGATGATAATGATTTTTTTAGTAGCCTAATCATGTATAGGCTACACAGCGCGGGCCTCAAGGAAATTAGGATTAGAAGAAAAGGAGAGATGCCGATGCACATTTGGTTTTAAATGTTTGTAGGTTATAATGTGAAAATACAATAGAGCGTGGAAGAGTATTCCACATTCGCGTTGTACGGCTGAGGAAAGATTCTTTGAACTTCACTGTACGTCCGAATACAGGCTTGAGGGTGAACTGATGAGCATTCATGGTCCATCTACTTGGGGGAGTGCCGCCACATTCCCACCTACATTCACTTTGTTCGCCCAAGCGGACTGTAGTCTTTCCTTTTATTTTATTTTTCGTAACATTTTGAGTGGAGCTTCGAACCCTTCCTACTTTATTACTTTGTTTCAATGTTTTCCTTCATATTTTTAGCATTAAAATATCGATTAAATGAATAATTACTACCAGGAAAGTTTAATTATACAAATATAAAGTCTTTAGTCAACACAAACATTCTACAGCAAGTACAAGAGTCAAACGAAATCAGTTTTTGTGCTGTGTAAATGTTTCGACGACTTTTCGTAAAGTTTTTGTCGAAAACTCCGAAAAGGGTGCAAGTCAACGAGCTTAAAGATGTACGCCAAAGGTCAGCCGTCTGTTGTGCATTGTGCATTCCAATTTTTTTTTCATTTTAATTGTTTGCGTCCAACTGTGTGACTTTGATTCGATACCAGTTGTATCAAAATGTGTGGTTGCAAAACAAGTTGCAACAACATCGCAACAAATTATCTTCTAGTTTCTGAAAACTACGAGGGCTGGAGAAACTTGACCTACAATGTATTAAATGTATAAAGTGGCTGACTTCAATGCGATCATTCTACTTCTGCTTCCATTCTTCATCTTATTCGAGATCAAATCGAAAAAAAAATATCAACTTGTCCTAAATATAAGTCTTTTTCCAACGTGTGCATTCTTATCGCGACCATCACACTAGAATGTGTATCAAGTGATACCTGAGCACATTGTTTGCGATTCTTGAATATTTCTGACAAAGCAACAAAGAAATATAGAATCTATTACCAACAAGGCAGCAAGATAAAATTGCTGAACTTAAAAATAATGTGAACTCTTGAAAAAAAGTTGTCTTTGATGATATTACGAAATATGATGGACTACCATAGAAATAGCGGATAATTCATTCCCCCCCCCCCCCTTTTGGCCACACAATGTGTCAACTAGAACGTGCATTTTGCCTTAGTAAATTATCATTCTCTCGTTTTGTTTGTTCTGTTCGCCTTCTTAGTACATGCTTTTGTATGTTACTTCTGTGTAAGAGTCCAGTGTTGGATGTTCCTCGCTCCTAACTTGACTTTGACTTTGTTTCACCTTAGCATTGAGGCAGCATTGATTTTTTTTATTTCTTCCTCTTCAATTTTCCACTCAGAAGAAAATACAGGAAGAAAATTTGCGCAAGAATAAGGTGCAGACAAGATGTTGAAACTCGTTTTCCCCGTACAGAGATGGTTCTACAGCCTTCCAGATTTGCAATCTGGTATTCAAGTTCACCATGACGTGTATAACATGTTGACTTGTAACAGCGGAATCTGGAATCGAGTATAACTTGGTTTACATTTTCTGCTTCTTGACTCTGGATACCCTTTCAGTTGCTATTAGAAACAAGTTTTAACCGTACGACTGCCAAAGTTCTGGTTTTGACCATAATTGCTAAGTTTCTGGTTAAGACAGAAAGAAAAATGAGAAGAGAGCAATGTCTCTTTGCAGAATGTATGTAGTTTTGCTTTTTGTTTGTTTTAAGTGATTTCATCAGTTGGACGACTTGTTAATGTTTATTTAAAAAAAAAAACAAAAACAAAAACCACTGCAAGATAAAAGCACAGTAAATGATTGTGATCGGGGTGATAAGATCTGCTTTTTAAGTGAATAAAAAAAATTATCTTTCATGAAACCTGATAGTGGATTCACAAGAAAACAATTAAGTTGAATTGACTAATGGAAGATATTTGTCCTATTTCTTTTTGTGTGTTTGATGCGATTTCAAACGGTATTTAAATGAAACAATGTAGACTACTACCTATCGAATGGGGTTGCATGGCATGGCAGTTACATTTGTTTGCATACGTACACTCCGTACCACTTGATTAAGGACATGTATTTTTTTTTTGGAAACTTTACGATATTTTTAAGACCATTCACTAATTTAAAAAAATTGTGCGGATGATGGTGAGAATGATATATATAAAGATCAGATTGCAGATTGTAATTTTTTAATTGTATGTTTTTTTCCAATAAGTTTGATAAGTTTGTAAAATATATTTAGGTACCTCTTTTTTGTAACAGTTGATCAAGGACAAATGCAAAATCTACCCGTTAGACATTTAAAAGGTAATAGAACACCAAAGGTTTATTTTAAAATAATAAAAATAATAGTTGTTTTTTTTTTTTTTTTTTTTTTTTTTTGACTTTTACAGTTATTTAGTAATGGGATATGACTCCGGATTGTTGAATCACTTCAAGTGTTATGTAGAGATTCTTAAAGTGTTTCTAAATAATTGTGGGAAATTTCGGACCAAGCTCGTTTTCTGATTTTAATAATATCGTCCGTATTATTAAATTGCCCTCCTCCTGTGTAGAGTTTCCTTGCAGGCCATGATGTTCAGGTCTGGCGAATATGGTGGTAATTTTACTAGGTCTACATTTTGGGCAAGAATCCAGGCTTTTGTTGTCCTTACTGTCTGTATAGGGGGATTTTCCTGCTGAAAAGTCCAGCATTGTCTACCAAACAATTCGAAAAACTTAGGGGAAACTTTTTGCTGAATAGATTTGTTGACAGTCGCTGGCATTCTTGAGCTTGGAAAATTCAGTTCCCCATACCAAAACGCCGCCTCTCTAGCTGTGTCTTCTATCCAAGGTTATTTTATCCTTTCACAAATCATGGCAAAAATAATTGTATCCATCAGGTTTTTCTTCTAGGAAAAGAAGAGGAATCGCCACTCCCGACTCCACCTGATGTGTCTTATTACAAGTCAAGTCGCTCCTACGTGTTATATCAGTGGTCGCTTCATCTTCATCTTCATTTGTTTGCGCTGAATATGGGTGGCTTCCTATTACACGCGGTAATTTTTTTATTCGCTATTAGATATCAACTTACATACTGAATAAAAATGATTAAATCCAACTTAAAATTAACAGGATACTTATTCTAAATTAATTGTCCTTATGCAGACGTTCTTCTTTACAATTATTGCCTTTCAGCCTAACAACTATTTTACGAACTAATCTTAAATTAAATAAAACTCGGCATCATTATATAGATTTTATATAAAACAAATTAAGAACTACTATTATACTTACTTAAACTGCTTAACGTATTCTAACTATAATGGGGAATCTGAATTGCTTTCTGAGCGCCTGGCAGTCGTCAACGTGCAAACGCGCCGCCGTGAGCCGACTGAAGCCTTACAGCGTCAATCACCTCCCGGAAGCACCACCACACTAACTTATAAACTAAGAGGATGTTACCTAGAGTAACGCACCATCCTGGGAGGTCATATTGAACCCTCCCCTATCAAAAAGCCAACAAAATTCGGAGAATTGCCTTTCCGTATCGAATTTACCCCTCTCCGATATTGCGGTGCCTCCGGGGGGATAAAGCCAGACAGGAGCGTACTCTCTATGTACATTGCCTATAGGTAGTAACTAGTAAGCTCCAAATATCAGGCTATTGTCGCTGGTCATCGCCCTTGCAACAAGTCACCTTAATGAGGAAATTATTATATTTATTCATGCGTTCGGAACAAACGGAGTCATGCCCTAAGACATTGTCTCTCCAAAACCCGAATCTTTTCCGTATAACTAGGCGCTTTATTGAACCACAATGGACAACCATAAGCGGTGATCGGCCTTATTAGAGCCACGTAGCATATGACCTTCACTCTAGAGTCAAGTTGACTGCTATGATACAGTCTCCTCTGGCATAAGCCTTCTTGGCCCCAGCAAGCCAAGCAACTATATGTCTATTGAAATACAGATATACTAGTCGAGCTAGATAGGTACCCAGGTATCTAACACCGCCAATTGCTGCCCATTTTGCCCAATAATGGCCAATTTCTTCCAGTTTTTTCTGGTATCCCTAGAGGCCCCAGCCAATTTTTTTTCTGAATAAGATTGTTTCCGTCTTCTGAAAGTTGATTTTCAACATCAAGTCGTCGCAATATCCTATAATTTGATCGAAGTCACGCTGCAAAAGAATGTTAATGACCTCGATTTTCGGACCTGATCTGTATGCCAACAAATTGTCTGCATACGCTATAGTCCGAGTGAACCCATCAGATCACTCCTGTAAATGTTAAACAGGATCGGAGAATTCACCGCCCCCTGCTGTAAACCGTTTTTAATTTCAAAGACTCTGCTCGGAGTCACGTTGCCACATTTGACAACGAACTTCTTTCCCATAAGCATATTATAATAGCAGGTTTGCGCATCCAACTTGTAGAAAAGTCCCTCTAACCATACGGTGTCGAAAGCCTTCTCAAAACCAGGCGGTTCTTGCATTTATTCCATTGAATATCGGAAATCAGTTTCGACGCGGCATGAGTAGTGTCATGCCGCGCCCTGAAACCAAACTGGTTGTCCGGAATGATGTTATTGTCCTCGACCCACTTCAACAGGGCTCTATTGACAACCTTTTCAAAGACCTTGCTAATATGTATTCGGAAGCAGACTAATCGACCGGAGATTTGCAGGGTTCGTCCTATCTTTACCCTTTTTCGGGATTGGGTGTGCTTCAGTGCATGTTAAACAGCGTGGCAAAAATATCTACAGCCTCCAGAGGCAGGTGTATCATCTCAATATGACGTTTGGGACACCATCCAACCCCGCTGAATTTTTATTCTTTAGTGACTCGAAAATGCTCAGAAGATCATCCTTTGACACGAACAAGTGCGATGCATCTCGGCTCGCGGTAAACAGTCATTCTACTGACATTAATCCCAGTTTTGGCGTTGATTTTTCCGCTAGAGAGCCTTGAATTGGAAACAGTTCTAAATATTGATCGGCGTTCTTCAGACGTGTTGCCTTGCTAACGTGTCCTTTGCATTTTTTTTCATCGTTTTCAGGGTCCTTAAGGTAGTTATGTACAACTGTACGGACTCTTCCAAACTTTTGCGCTATGAAGCGGATACTTTGCCTTTGCTCCTTGTAAGCTCGAATTTGGTCTTTATGCCCTATTCTAAGGGTATATTAATTTTGACTCACAGTTTGTTGCATACCTTAATATTGCACGTAGACCCCTAAGAGTTGCAATATTCGTAATCAGCATCGATAGTAATTGCGATCTAGCCCTGTCCGTCCGTCGGCAAAATTAGGCCTTTAAACTCGAGCTGAAAAGCTGAAACCATATGCTCTCTAGGGTCCTCAAAATATTCAACTTCAAGAATTTTTAAAATCCGCCCACTGACACGCCCACAATCTCAAAAAATAAATTCTTTAGGCCCCCAAAAAGATTGGGAGGGAAAGTTTGCAGTGAAAGTCCTTTTGTTCCTTTATATACAATTTTCTGCCATGCCCGCTTTTAGGGGTAATTTTTTTACAAAAACTTAGTTTTTTGTAATAAAGTCCTTTAAATGTTGTAAAACAAAATATGAAGATCCTTCTGAACAATTCTCCCATACTTAGATTTTTTTCACTATCACTCAATGAGGGATAGGAATAGGGTATCCAACAATTCGCCCAAGCAGACTGTAGCCTTTCCTTATGTTTTTGTCCTTCAGTTAATATTTGCTTTTCCCATAGTTGCTAATACTATAAAGAGATGTCTTAAGCGGCTCTTACACGGTCAATCTGTTGACATCATGCATCGTGTATGTGTGGATTGACGCTACCCCTTACACAGTTTAATCGAATGACGTGAAATTTTTAGTTTTTGTGAGTTTTCATGGTGTACGGATGTGCTATGCGTGAAACGGACGATTGTATTGCATATATTGCTCTTGCACATTGCATAAAGAAGAAAAAGAAAACAAATGTCGAGAAAAAATAGAATTTGAATGAAGGAGTGGTTAAAAAAAAGGAATCAGTTCACACATAAAAATCTTTTGAATGAATTGAAAATGTCTGCGCAGAACGATTATAGAAATTATATAAGAATATATACTTCCACTTACGAGGAATTGCTTAAAATAATTTCTCCTTTGATTATGAAAAAAGATACATGCATGCGTGACCGTGAAGCGATTTCCGTAAACCACAGGCCTTCTACAACATTGCGATATCTTGCTACACTGAATTGATTTGAGGATTTAAAATGTACAGCTGCAATCTCTGCAATATTAATCTCAACGTATTTATTTTTCTGGTGACATCCGCTTTTTGTGCATCAGGATACTTTTCTTTATACTTTTGCAGTAAAACTTCATATTGTTGCATTTTTTTCTTTCGGTCCCTATAATCTTTCCCTTTGGCATCCCATAAACTCGGTAATGACCAATACGTTTCAATTAATTCCGATACAAATGCTCGGTCTTCATCGTCCTTCAATTTTCCGCTGGCGCCAGACATGTGTTCGCTTCCGTGACACAAAACACAATGAAGTAATTACGTCAATCCAACCCTTACACATGTCAATCAGCATGACGTTCATCATGCAAAATCGAACTTGCTTTGATTTTCGTCAATCAGACTTCACCAAATGTGTGTGACTCACACAGATACATTTTCACTAACACATGCTAGTAATTGATGTCATTCGATTGACCGTGTAAGGGCCGCTTTAAACTTATTTTGTCTTTATTCTCTACGCGCGCTTTTATACTCGTATGATTCCGAATGTCATAACAGGTCGATTTCGCATTTGTCCTTAATCAACTCCTCAAAAAAGGTATATTTTGTGACCCTTTTGTAAAAAAAATTCATAAAATTAAAATTGTTCAACCTAGCCGTGAATATCTTTTTACAATTGTTTATATACTTCTTACCATACGCACACATTCCAATATTAAGATAATTCTGGTGAAGACGGGTAAGAGGGGGTATTTCAATGAAACACAAATTACAATCAACAAAAGAACCCAGATCTTTGCAGCATTTAAGATGCTGTTAATCAACTGCCTGCCGATGTTGTGTCCTCAAATCTAGTCGTGTGCCTAAGGGCTTCATACTTTCTCCAACTTAGATCCTCTTCTAAATTTATGACTATTTATGGCTTAGAATTAACGAATCGGGATGTGTTGCCCCCATGCAGTCAAACAACTTTTTTACTTCATCCAATTCTGGCATTATCCCGTTGCTTATATATATATAACTATATATATATGTTAAATATATGTGTATTTATATATATAACAGACATAAGGTAGCGTTTAGTGATAAAAAGGTGAAAACAATAAATGTTTGCCAATAAAATATTTTTTACTTTAAAACAAAAAAAAAAAAAAAATTCCGCAGTTGCAAATTGCGATACTATTTGCCATAGTGGCAATCATAGTCACCCAGATGGTGTGGAAACCATTAATTTAAGATGCAAGAGAAGTGAACCCGCAAAAGTAACCTCAGGCACAGGGCATTGGTCTAAGTCTTACCACAACTCCTGACAGTTGATAGTTGAAACATCCTAGAGACCCAGAACCAAGCATCAAGTAAGAATTCACCCAAGTATAATGTTATCCCTCAAAAGTTTGCATAATTAAAGCGATACAAACGAAGAATATATCCAGGGTATACTTCCCAAGAAATCTTCCTTCGTTTCCTCTTCGCAAAACTTACATGAAACTTGTAACGATTTCCTTGCTCCATTATTACATTAATTTTCCCTTAGAATGAACCGTACTTTTGAACTTTCGAAATTCAAATCTCTCCATTTGCCATCAACTTGATATCCTTCCCGCTATTAAAATGTATATGAAAAAGGAATCACTGCAGTCGAGTATTCGCATTCATAAAATGCATTTGTGTTCATGTTCGAGGATCATATTTGTAGTTTCCCTGATGTTATTTTGTACTACTCGCTTACACTCCACCATCCATATAGCGTGCACTGCGGTGCAGATACATATATAATAGAAACTCTATCCTGTCAAGGAGACTCCACATCTCACATGGATAACGAATAGTGCAGATATAAATCATGTTGGCTTTTCTCTCCTACAAGAACAGCTTGTCTTTTTTGAATGCAAACAAGTATATTTCCACTGCAGAATGCGTTTGCACAATTTTTGTGCAAATTCACTTCCTGTGCATTTTATTTAAAATTCAACTTTTAATGCGAATGGTATGCTGCAGTATTGGCCTACATTGGGCGGAGATTTGGGTTAGGAAACCAGAAACATAAAAATAAATACAAGTAGGTTGCGGCGGATGAAAGGAAATATCCTGAAAGATATTTGGTGAAGGAGTAGTCAGATTGGCCGAGCGGTCTAAGGCGCCAGATTTAAGCTCTGGTTCCCGAGAGGGAGCGTGGGTTCGAACCCCACATCTGACAGAGATTTTTTTTAACTTTGGAAGTTTATCAATAAAAGGAACACAATCTGAATTGATTCTCGATGTTAAGACATAGAGTAGAAATGCCTGCTCTTGGAATTATATCAAAATCGATCGTCGTTAGTCTGCATTCCGATTGCAGAAGAGAGAAAGCTAAAATGCCATGATATGGGGCATATTCCTATCTTTCGTGGCATTGGGTTGAGAGTCGAAGTTACATTTTTGTAACGAATGGAAGGGTCCATTTTGAGGAGTTTCTCATGCCAATTACAGTCTTGGATGTTTGTCAGACTTTCGCAGGAGATTGGGCAATGAAAACACGTTGCTGGGGAGATTTGAACCTGATACCCCCGGTCAGTTGTCTAACGTACTAACCACACACCCACTGCGCCCGCTAACGAAATGACTAACAACAATAAAGGGTGTTTTAAACTCTGTCCTAAGGGTCGTCTAATTTTGACGCATAGGTCTAAATGCCTAAGTATTGGCCGTAGGCCCCTATAACTTACTTTATTTGTGATCAGCATCGAAAGTTGTGTCGACCTGGAGGAGATGATGAGGGTGATACCTTTTTGGAGTAAAGCCTGAAAAATTCGTCGTCTCGCGAGGCTTTATATGGGTGAAAGGAGTTTATGGCTCATTTGATTGTGCCCTCCTAAAATAAATCTGTTGACCGCTTCCAATCGTCTCTGGAGGGTCTGTTGACTCTGACCTGGAGGGGAATTTCGGAAAGTATAGGAGCACTGGATTTAGATGGAAAATGAGTTTCGGCTAAGAGCTTAAGTGTCTGAAGGCACTCTTCGACAAAAGTGCCATCTGCCTTTTTTAGCAGTCCTATTTGATAAGTGTGCTGTTTAGATAGAGTTTTGTGGATACGTGCGCTTCTCTCATCTCTTTTGAGAAAACTCCTACTCCTTCCTGTACCAAAAGAGTCTAATAAAAACGCGCTTTTTACTTATTTAACGGGATTCCGACCCGTGGAGAGCCTCTGCCTGAGACACTGCAGCCTTCGATGCTCCACGATCCCGGGCACTCTGCTTCCTGTTGTCCACACCAAGCGCTCTGGTAGCCGCGATATGTTGTTGGTCTTTAAAAAGGAGGTTCGGTCGTCCTTGTCGTCTCGAACCTGGGGGCTGGGAGTCGAAGATCCTGTTCATTTTAGCATTATTGTCCATTCGCTCGATGTAGACGAGCCAATTTAGTCGACGTATTTTAGCTTTTTGAACTACATCCGCATCTTAGTATAGCTTATAGGGTTCGCGGTTTTATCTTCTCCCCCATTCGCCCTTACTACCTCGAAGTTATGGCTATCAACAATGACATTTTGTCCTAGTCGGTAGAGAGATGTTTGTTTGTTTGTTTGTTGAAAGCAAGTACTTCGTTTTGTCCTCGTTGACTTCAAAGCCAACCAATTTCGTCTATTCTTCAGTCGCCATGAAAGCATCTAACACGGCACGATGAGATCTGCCGATGATGTCGATGTCGTCCGCGTATCCCATAGTTAAACGGATCTGTTGAAGACAGTGCCTTTCGTATTGACGCACTTTCTGCTCTAGAAGAAGATTGAAGAAGTCACATGACAGCTCATCTCCTTGACTGAATCCGATACAGGTTTGGAATAGTTCGGAACAACTGTTTCCATTCTGCACATTGCACCGCGTGATTTCTAGCGTCGCGCGACACAGCTGGATCAGTTTTGCCGGGATCCCGAATTCGGCCATCGCCAGGTAGAGCTCCTGACGATGAATGCTATCATATGTGGCCTTAAAGTCGATGAAAAGATGGTGGGTCTGGACTTGAAATTTAAATTTTAATTATTTGTAAACGTTGTTCATTGTGTGTGTACTTCACGAATCACAAAATGTTGATTTTACTGAATGTTTTGACATTGACAGTTTGGTAAACGGTTTAAGGGTGCGTTCACAATGAACGTTTGAAGTTGTCAAGTCACTAATGAATGACCCTTTATTTATAGAAACCAGACAAATGTTTTTTCCTTTTTGAAAATAAACGTTTCAATGTCCGACTGCCAGCTGATTTCGAATTTCCGAAATGTTTGGAATATTACTGCTGTCAATTTAAGAGTGATACTCACTACTAACAAAGTCATAAGTCTTATAAGCGCTCTTTAATCTGCACTAATAATGCATGGTGAATTGTGAATAAGTTAACGAAGCTCATAGTTTAAGATTTGTTTGTGAATACCTTTAGTATTTTTTTTTGCACTTGCAAAAAACAAAGAGATTTATGCTTTTATTGCCTACTCAATAAAACAGGTAGAGCGAATAATTAAATCATGTTTTAATCTCTTATCGTCCAATAAATCATGTAGAAGGAAATGTTTTTTTTTTTATCGCTACACAAATAAAAGGGATTAATCAAAAGAAAGGTGGGGAATTTAAAATCTATAGTTAATATATATATTTGAAAAAAATAGGCACAGTGTCTAAAACCTAACCCGTGCAGGGAAGGGCTAAGAATATTTTTGCAGCGCCCCCCGAAAAACAGCGCTTGCGTAAAAGCGACTGAGTTGTAAAATCATATCTTGAAATACTAGCATCCTGTGCCCATGTTCTGTAACTCATGCGATAACTCTTCGCATCGAAAACTTTGGAACACAAAATTCCACCGTTTATCGCATGTGCAAAGAAGTTGTGTTCTGTAACTCTATGCGATAAAATATACCTTGGGAACTTTTAATATCATGGGAAATTGGAAGGATTGTCAAAATATTGGAAATCGAAGGGTAGTTCGGCGAGGAAATTCAGTTTCAGTCTTTCAGTGTGTATTTACATGTTGTTGGGATAGGAGCGGTGTAGCGCGACTTTTTAGCGGATTATCGGACAATTACGTGTTTCTGTTAAATTTTCAAAAATATGATGATTGCTCGTTCTGCTAGACTCAGACGATTTTTTTTGAAATTAATCTGATCCTAACGCTGATTTAAGACAGTATTATGTTCTATGTTAATGAATTTAATGAAGTTCAAATTTTGCATTTATTTTGTCTGTCTATGAAAAAAATAAATGAAATATATTTTTTTTTTAAAACTAGAACCTTTTACGCTCTCTTGTTAGATGTACCAAGCTGTTTATTTTTATAGCAACACAGTTCCAAGAATGTTCAAAATGGATCTTATTTAAGTGCTTGCTGAATTCTTTCGACAGAATGTAGATACCTACATTCTTCTCCACTAATTCTGACTGTTTTTATTAGTTATTTTTTATTTCTTTTGCATATTTTTAAACGTTTAACTTGATCAACGAACTGTATATTTCGTTAAATAAAAAATCAAAAATGTTCACTGTCCACTATCCGTTTAAAAGTGTTCAATATCCCTTTCTCGCAAGCCAATTGAAATGTGATAAATTTTGACAGTTGAAGTGAATAGTTTATCGCATTCGTAAGTTACAGAACACCGATTTATCACATATTTCCAGGAGTTTCATTTCACAATGTTCCATATGGTATAGTTTTCGCATCGCATAGTTACAGAACACGGAAATGTGATATAATGAAATTTTGTTTCGATTCACATCGTTCATGTGATAAATATAACGATGCGATAGTTACAGAACACGGGCACTGGTGAGCATAACGACACATTAAAAATTTTTAAGCTATCTTGCAAGTGTGCATGCAAATCCGTGGGTTGACACGACTGGAGATCACTGGTGTCGTAAAATGTCGATCAAACAATTATCAAATTTTGGCTGGTCACTTTTGGACCACACAAATGCAATAACACCAGCATTTTATTGACCTCAGTGATGAAATGATCCGAAACCAGGAAACCTGCCGATTTTTTTTTGTTGTCAAGTCGACTAACCCCACATGTTGACCAGTAGGGATGCATTAAAGTGGGAGGGTTATGATCATAACCTCATCGTAGAGGAAGAAGAAGAAGACAGAGTCTACAACCTAGCTTCTCCAACCATTTGCTTGTGCGAAGTGGATGGCACCTACTTTAGGTCAAGTCGGCGAACCCCACATGTGGACCAGTAGGGGTGCAGAAAAGTGGGAGGGTTATGATCCCCTTAATCCTGATCAAAACCCTTAACCCCATGGTTAAGGAAGAAGAAGAAGACAGGGTCGAAAGCCTTGCTTCTCCAACCATTTGCTTGTGTCAGACGTTCGCAAGAGGTGGTGCAGCGGAAAAAACTATGTTACTTGGGGGCGGGACCTGATAATGAGACCTTAAGATTAGTAGTCTAACACACTAACCTCTGCGCCACTGCGCCCACAAAAGGAAGATCAAACGATGATCAATAATGGAAGCATGCACGTGTCGAAATCATTTAAAAAATAAGCAGGCCTAGAAACTCCTGGATGACGCAAATTCAACACCACCACCATTTGATTGGCCTCGGTTTTGAAGTGATCCGAAACCGGGAGACCTGCCAATATTCATTAAGTTCGAACCAACGAACCCCACAGGCGGACCAGTAGAGATACAGTTAAAAAAAAAATGGATGACTATGGCCCCTTTAACCGTGAACATAGCTTTGCCATTAAGAAAGAAAAATGAGGTTGTCCTAGTTAAGAGGTATAATCCTTTATGTGAAGAATAGTGAAGATCCGGCTAACATAAAATCGTATGCCAGCGGGTCTATTTTCACCACCTTCCAACTTGTACGTAGCCCGTCGAAGACACATCCGAATTTGAGATAAAACCACTTAAAATGGTTTAACTTTTATAACTTTTATAGCTACGAAAACGGTTTTGACCATTTTGGCGAAATGCTTCATAAGCGTACTAAAAAAATTGTCATTTCAAATTTGTATGTAGGTAGAGTAACTTCGGGTATTGTGGAATATGCGGGTAATGTGGAATAGTCCTTTATTTAACAAAACACATACGGTCTGTCTGCGCTCTTAATTTTCTCAGAATGCAAACAGAAAAAAAACAGTGCTACGCTCTTCTCTTTATTAATATTATCAACCGATGTGTCTGAGTCATTCAAAGTTCTTACTTGGGTGTGCATGACTTTTTTTGTGAGTTTTTGTTTGAGTTTTTTTCGAAGGAAACAATTACGGTTTCTTTAACTGTGCAAGTGCAGTTTTCATCGAACACGTGTCAACTTTAATTAGTTTACTATAAATCGGTGAGTTTTTTGATATAATTTTTGTTATAAGTCGTAGTTTGCAATAGTTTCAAATCGGCTAATGTGGAATACCATGAGGAGGGTATAGTGGAATACTGTTCCACATTACCCGCTAATTATTTTTTTCGATTTTTTAATTACAGACTGCTTTGAAAGATGCCTAAGAAAGGTGAAATAAGGCGATGGGATGCAGATATGATGCGGAAAGCTATGCAAGCTGTAAGGAAAGGAGAAATGGGCATTCAGATGGCATCAAAAACATACAGTGTCCCACATACAACCCTTTACAGGATGGCTCGAAGTGAGGAAGATATTGATAAAATAATTGCTTCGCCTCTAGGCCGCAAGCCTGTCCTCAGTGACATAATCGAACGTGAGTTAGTGTATTATGCTCTTGAGACGGAGTCTCGGTTTTGGGGTCTTACCAGGAGTGATATTTGTTCTCTTGCATTTCAAGTAGCAAAAAAAAAATTATATTCCGAATCGCTTTTCCATTTTAAAAGAATGTGCTGGGAAAGATTGGTTATACGGGTTTCTTAAGCGCCATAAGAACACGCTAAGCATTCGTGCTCCAACTGGAACGTCATTCGATAGAGCCAGAGGATTTACAAAGGAAAATGTTGAATCCTTTTTCAACCTCCTGGATGGAGAATATGAAAAACATAACTTTTCCGCAACAGCGCTTTGGAATGTTGATGAAACGGGGCTTTCCATCGTTCAAAGCAAGCATCCAAAGATCTTAGGAAAGAAGGGTAAAAGGCAAATAGGAGCAATGACTTCTGCCGAACGGGGCTCACTTATTACCGTCATTACTTGCATGAACGCAGGCGGATCTTTTGTTCCACCTTTTTTATTTTCCCTCGGAAAAATAAAAACCCACAACTGATGAAACACGCTCCTCCTGGATCAGATTCGGCTTGCCACATTTCTGGTTGGGTACAGGTGGATATATTCACAAACTGGTTCCAACATTTTTTAAAATATACAAAGCCAAACATAGATAAGCCCATTTTATTAGTTTTGGATGGTCACTACAGTCATACAAGGAACATAGTGCTATTGGAACTAGCCCGTGATAACGGCGTCGTAATTATTTCACTTCCACCGCACTCAACACACAAGTTGCAGCCATTAGATAGGACATTTATGGGGCCTATGAAAATGTATTACAGTGAAGAAATAAGGAAATTCACACGCGAACACGGTAGGAAAGTAACCCAATTTGACGTTACTGAACTATTCGCAAGGACCTACCTAAAAGTGCAGTCAGGAGAAATCGCTATAAATGGATTTAAATGCACTGGCATTTATCCATTTAATAAAAATATATTCTGCGATGCTGACTTTATAGCTGGAGAAACCGACGAAAATGAAAAACCCGTTGATGGAAACAGCGTCGTCGGAGAAGAAACGACAGTAGCGACATTGGAATGGAACACAACGTCATCCCCTCATCTGCAGCTTTTGCTCTTCAGTCATCCCCTTCGGTTGTCCCGAGTACTAGCCAGCACTTAACACCGTGGGACATTTCGCCTCCACCAAAAATTCACCGGCCGACAAACAGTCGCAGAGGACGAACGTCAAAGCCGACTGTGCTAACAAAGTCGCCATATAAGAATGAGCTGAAGCAAAGTCTGCAAACAATTAAAGAGCGGAAAGAAAAACTTGGCAAGGGTCGTAAAGGCATAGACAAAACACATAAACTTGCCATTCTAAACTCTTCTTCCAGCGATTCCGACACCAGTCTGGTTTTGAAAGATTCGGACGACGAAGAAATATTCCCAGATGTCCCGTACAACAAAGACACAGGGTGCATGTTTTGCAATATTTCCTACAACGATGACGTGACAACAAAGAAATGGAGTCAGTGCTTGCAGTGTGATATGATTTGGGCGCATGACACCTGCCTTCCACGTGGCCAAGCCATTTTTATCTGCGAATCCTGCGCTTAAGTCAATACGGTCCAATATGCATCTCATTTTTTTTTTTAAATGGAAATAAAGAACTTTCTATATTTATTTTTCTTAATTGAGTCTTTAATTTTGATTCCGGTAATGTGAAATACTATGGTTCGTGTAATGTGGAATACTATTCCAAATTACCCTCCAATTCTTAAAATCTTGATTTTCGAGGTGGTATCAGTTTAAAAAAAATAAAAATCTTAAAAATAACCCCAGCTGTCTGAGATTATTGCTAACGTTAGCTAATAGATCAATTTGCAAAATATATTAAAATCGCCAATTTCATGCATGGTCTCTGGTTGTAGCATGTAAAAATAAAATGGGTATTCCACAATACCCGAAGTTACTCTACTTCAAATGCATTTTTTGTACAACAGTTTTTACCTTTAACAATTTTTAAACAACCTTTTCACATACGATATGCAGAACAGCTCATAAAGGCACTGTTCTTCCATAAAAAAATTAAAAAAAAATAATTGCAAATTCAACAGAATCTGCTTGAAACTGGAGTACTTTTTTAGTCGGACCTGAAATAGGTGATTAGTTTGCATTTATTCACAGATACATGTTATTTTATATATAATGTGATCGTTATTTTCTTTGTCGACTTGAAACACATGCTCGCCCAGCAATTGCTAACTTGGTGCAGGAGTTGTTCCATTCCATTTCGGTGTCCGGATTCGGCCATATCTTCCACATAAGTACTGCCGGTGATACATATGTTCAAAAAGCTCATATGTTCAAAACGTAGGACTTCTATCGTTGGGGCCATGTGAAATAGAAAGTTAACGCCAATGACCCCTAGTCAACTGAAGCACCCAAAGCCCCAAATATGCTAAAAAGTGATGGAAAATGTTAACATAATATCCTGTATGTGCAACAGAGGTCATAAAGGTTATTTGGCTAATATTGTTTTTAATTGTTAATGGCAAAGCTTCTTCTATCGATTTGAATGAAATTCAGATTGTGTTTCATAAAAAATACGTGTTTTCTTAATTAATCAAAATAAATCCTCTTATTGGGAAACCTTTAATCTTTGCCTGTTGTATCAACTAGCGACGGCGTAAAAAGTTGAATTTCCTAGCCTAAAATTACAGTATGGCAGACAAGGTCTTATGGATGTTGTCTAGGTCTATATCAGCCTGAATCGTCGGCTTTCTGAAGTACAATATTTATCTGAATATATATCCGTTTGATGAACTGTCAGTTACCCTATCCATATTCCTATCCCCTTAAACGCGTTCAAATTTTTTATATATTTTGGAATTTTATTTTGTTTCTTAACAAAATGACCAAATATTAAAAATTTGATTAAACGCCCTCGAAAGCGAGCGTGGCAAAAAACGTTGTTTCATCGAGTTGTTAAGATGAACATTTCCTACATAATTCCTTATAACAGTTTTTTCGTGTTTTAAGGAATTAATCGAAAAAAACGACGTTGTTGTCAAAAACTATATATAAAATATGACATCAGGGAGCAGTTAAATCTGGTGAACAAGGTGGTTAAGTGAAATCCCAAGTTTTAGAAATCAAATATTCATCAAAAATTTCACGCAGCAGTTCCATAGTTTGCCTAGCAGCGTGGAAGGATCACAATGATATTCCTTGTGACCGAATCTCTCAGACAACAGAGAACAGACAGCCAGTACTAACTGCTGGAATAACTCCGGAGAGTGTCGGTTCAAACGACGGTTTTTCCGTGTTCAAGGACCCACAGGAGAAAGTGGATTTGCTGGGCGCTTGTTTCGAGGCCGTGGGTGAACAATCCTGTTCGCCGTAACCACGACATTGAAAATAGGGCTCTCGTGAGCCACTTCTATCTGCGCACTGAACTTGAGAATTGGCGATCTGAGAATAACGGATTCACCGTATTCAATGATGAAAACCATGCTAATGCAGTTGTCGCCAATGGCCGAGATGCATCGCACTTCTTCGTGTCGAATTATGATCTACTGTGCATCTTCGAGTCACTAAAGAATAACAAGTCGGCGGGGATGGACAGTGTCCCAAACGTCGTATTGAGACACCTGCCTCTGGAGGCTGTAGATATTTTCACCACGCTGTTTAATAATGCACTGAATAATGCACATTATCCGGCGCATAGGTAGCTGTGGTACACCCTATCCCGAAAAAGGGTAAAGATAGGTTGAACCCTGCCAATCTCCGGTCGATTAGTTTGCTTCCGATTAGCAAGGTCTTTGAAAGGGTTGGGTACCCTATCCTCAAAACCAAAATCCCCAAACCAAAATCCCTTAAACCCAAATCCAAAAAAACACAACACAGTTTCCCCATATTTCGAGTACATCTAAGAAATTATGTTTGGTTCGCAACTAATCCCATAAACAGTGCAATGCATATGCAAGCCCCTCTGATTGGAGTCACTGTTTGATTTGGAGTAGGTGCAAGGGAAAATTGTTGTAAACAGCACAAAGTGCAAAACGTTTGGGAATTTTTTTTTGTCGGGGTGCGAGACTTTCTGCACTCAGACTCAATACTGCTCCATTGTACTACCAAGCAGACACACCACATTTTACTGTGAGAATTTACTCGTTTTCCTAAGAAAAACGAGAAGGCGCTTCAATGATAAGGAGCTTAGGTTTACAGCACTCACCATATCCACACCAAATACCTGCTACCTGATACGAGCAAAAGCAGGACAATCACAGAGGAAATGTTCCACAGTGTCGTCGCTTTCTCCACAGGCTTCGCTGTTGGTGGTATCGCTTAGGCCTAGCACCTTAAGGTGTTTGGCAAAAGCGTAGTGTCCCGTAAGAATGCCAGTAGTCTGTCTACATACTTTTCTGTTGAGAGACAACAAGAATGCCGCGGATTTTCTACAGACGTCGGGGAGAATTTGCTTAGTCTGTCTGCACCCTGGAGAGCCATGCCAACGGCGACACAGGCAGACAAATTGCTGGTTCAGGTCCTGAGAAGTCCCCCTCTGGGTCCTGTCTAGCAAATTCATCGGAGATCTCATTTCCCGTAATCCCGTTATGACCCCAGACAAGTCTAAGTGAATTCAGCCTTCCGACCGAATTCAGAGAGATCTTGCATTCGCGGACTATTTTGGAGGTGGTTAAGGGGTTGAGTAAGGCCAAAAGCGCAGCCTGACTGTCGCTGCAGACGCAGATACTTCGCCCCCACCTGTTCCTCGCAACATAGTCCATGCCCATTAGGATAGCATAAGTCTCTGTTTGGAAGACTGACGCATGTTTGCCTAACGGGAAGAACAGTCTAACGTTGTCGCTCTCCACGAAGACACCAGCACCAGATCTTTCATCGATTTTGGAGCCATCCGTGACGATTCGACTGCATTCCCTTCCAGGTTCAGAGGCCGGCCAGAGCCAGTCCTGAACGCGAGGAAAGTATTTGGGGATAGTCAATTCGGGTATTTTTCAAAAGGTCAAAACCTTTTGAAAAAGTTGTCAATAGAGCCCTGTTGAAGTGGGTCAAGGACAATAACATCATTCCGGACAACCAGTTTGGTTTCAGGGCGGGGCATGACACTATTCATGCCGCGTCGAAACTGGTTTCCGACATTCAGTGGAACAAATGCAAGAACCAATGCACGGGTGCTTGTCCGGTTGATTTTGAGAAGGCTTTCGATACCGTTTGGTTAGACGGACTTTTCTACAAGTTGAGCAGGCACAAACCTTTGCTATATGTAATTTATAATATGCTTATGGGAAAGAAGTTCGTTGTCAAATGTCAAACGTTGTCAACGTGACTTCGAGCAGAGTCTTTGAAATTAATAACGGTTTACAGCAGGGGGCGGTGAATTCCCCGATCCTGTTTAACATTTACACGAGTGATCTGGTGGGTTCACTCAGACATGTTATAGCGTATGCCGATGATTTGGTGGCATACAGATCAGGTCCTAAAATCGAGGTCATTAACATTCTTTTGCAGCGTGACTTCGATCAAATTAAGGGATATTGCGACGACTGGAAGTTGAAAATCAACTTTCAGAAGACGGAAACAATCTTGTTCAGAACAACATTGGCTGCGGCCTTTAGGGATACCAGAAAAAACTGAAAGAAATTGGCCATTGTTGGACGAAATGGGCAGCCATTATCTGGGTATCTGGGTCGCCCAGTATCTGTATTTCGATAGACATATAGTTGCTTGTCGTGCTGGGGCCAGGAAGGCTTATGCTCTGAGAAGGAGACCATTTCATAGCAGTTAACTTGACTCCAGTGTGAAGGTCATTTGCTTATGGTTGTCCATGATTAAATATAGCGCCTAATTATATGGAAAAGATTCGGTTTTTGGAGAGACAATGTCTTACGGCCTGTCTCCGGTTGTTTCGAACGCCTGAGTCCAACTTTATAAAATACTATCCCAACAAGGTGCTATACGATGGGGCTCAGTTGAATAGGATTGACAATTTCCTCCTTAATGTGACTCGAAGGCACGTGCAAGAGCGATGGCCAGCTACAATAGCCTTATCTTTGGGGCTCACTACCCCTTACTACCCCAATGAAATGTACTTAGGGAGTACGCTCCGGCTTTATCCCCCCAGAGGCGTCCATATTGCTGCTAAAGGGCTGGTCCCGACGAATGATGGTATCCCGGTATTATACTCCCGCTCCCGCAGCGCGAGAGATAAGCGGCTCATCCAAGGTGAGGACGTCGCCAATGCTCATGAGCTCCTTCGTTTTAGTACCGCAATAGCGGGGAGGGATGAATTCGATACGGAAATCAATTTGCCGAATTTTGATGACTTTTTGAGGGGGGGAGGGGTCCAAATGCCCTCCCACGTGCACGTTGACCAACAATTGGGATTTTGACCTCTTGTTGCGTAACGCAACGAGTGCTCCGAATCCTAATTATAGTTGGAATATGTTAAGTAGTTTAAGTAAGTAGAGTAGGTAGTTTGTAATTTGTTTTTATATAAAAATATAAAATGTGATAAAGATGCCGAGTTTTTTTTTAACAATTTTCTCGATGAAAACATAATATATGTAAGATTAGTTCGAAAAATATGTAGTTTTTAGGCCGAAAGGCAATAATTACAAGGTATTGTTAAATTTAAGGCGTCCGTATAAGGAGCAATAATCTTGAATAAGTCTCATGTTAATTTTAAAGTAAAATTGAATCATTTTTGCCTAGTACAAGGTGGCGCAAAAATAACCTTCCGATGTTTTTTGGCTGTAATTTAAAAAAAAAAATGAAAAACGTTGATTCTTCTTGTGGATTATTTTTATTTGGTCTTTTAATTTTTTTTACATCAAGTCGAGAATATGATGTCATGTAAATGGCCGCCGCCACAGTTGATTGTCATTTGAGCCCTTTTTATGGCATTTTCCATCACTTTGGCCAAAACTTCCGGCGATAGGTCCTCACATTCTTGACGGATATTGTCTTTAAGAGGTGCAAGAGTCTGAGGCTTGTTGACATAAACCCGCGACTTCAAAAAGCCCCACAAAAAGAAGTCTGTAGCAGTCAAATCAGGCGATCTTGCTGGCCAGTGCAAAACGCCAAAACGGGAGATTAGGCGCCCGGGAAATGCATCCTTCAGCATATCGGTTGTGGCACGTGCAGTGTGTGCCGTTGCACCGTCCTGTTGGAACCACATGTTTTCCAATCCCAATTCATCAAGTTGCGGCAAAAAGAACTCGTTGATCATTGCTCTGTAGCGCTCACCATTCACAGTAACCGTTTGGCCCGCGACATCTTCGAAGAAAAAAGGTCCGATGACTCCTCCAGCGAAAACAGCACACCATACAGTGACTTTGAGCGGGTGTAACGGCTCTTCGTGGGTTACACGCGGATTTGCAGTGCCCCAGAAGCGTAAATTTTACTTATTTACGTACCCGCTAAGATGGAAATGGGCCTCATCACTCATGATTATTTTTGATGAAAAATCATCTTCCCCTTGGTGGTGATTAAGGATGGCTTGAGCGTATGTTAGACGCGATTGGCGATCAGCAGCTAACAGCTGATGCACCGTCTGGACTTTGTACGGAAACATCTTCAAATCTTGTACCAAAATTCGCTGTAAAGACCGTCGACTGATACCCATTTGCGTGGCACGTCGTCTGGTCGATGTCGACGGCGCTTCCATGACATCTTCGGCTACAGCAGCAATATTCTCTGCAGAACGGCTACTCCGGGGTCTGCCACGCCTGGCAGCATCTCGTGTTGTGCCAGTCTCTTCGAGGCGAGCGGCTAAACGTCGCAGTGTTACACCAGTAGGCGTTGGACGGGTAGGAAATCTGCGACGAAATTCACGTTGTGCCAAAGTCACCGACCGATTATTGCTCAAATAAATAATCACCAATATTCCGCGTTCTGGAGCAGTGTAGCGTAACATTGTTTATTAACGTGTATTTCGCATGTGTTTACTACACAAATGTCAAAACAGAACTGACATTAGGGGCCAATCGCAAAATGTATAGCATTTTCTGATAGGAGGATTACTTTTGCGCCACCTTGTATGTAAGTTGACATTTAAAAACCAATAAAAATTAATTTATAAGTAAGAAACCCCGGAAATCGTCTCGGGCGTTTCATCATCATAACACCGCACCAAACAGTGCAACTGGATTGGTGTAACTGATGTTGCCCTTGGATTTTCGGAGCCGCCCAATCAAAGGTTTTGGTGTATAAAAATAAAAAAGTTATTCGTGGTTAACATTGGTTGGTTTTATTTGTCCCACCCTGTGCTTTGGGTAGAACGCGGCCTTCCTCCCTGTCGATGATATGGTTGTTTTTTTTTTTTAATATTAGGGGTTTCAGTAGGTGGATTAAAAAACATTTCATTTCGGGTTTCGAGAGAGTACATGCTCCGAATTTCAGCTTTCTAGTTCGAATTTAAGTTTCAAAATTAGTGACGGACGGGCATGATTAAATCGACATTTCTTTCGATGCTGATCACAAATATAGCAAATTTTAGGCATCTACGACCCAGTATATATTATTTAAAGCAAGTAAAATGAATATACCCGTGGAAGCGATAGATTATAAACGGAGACTAAAGGGCTCATGAAAAGAATGATCTATTAAGACTAAGAGCACCGAAGACTTTTAAAACGTATAAACAAAATATAAAATATAAAAAACAGTCTGTCAGATGTGGGGTTCGAACCCACGCTCCCTCTCGGGAACCAGAGCTTAAATCTGGCGCCTTAGACCGCTCGGCCAATCTGACTGCTGGGGCAATGGTAACGAAGTTCTTATTTAAAGAAATCGTTTACAAAGCTTTCAGCGAAATTTCAACAGAATCAAAAAAAATAACAAATGAATCAACCCTCTTCGCCGATATAAAAAAAAGCATAAAGAAAAATCCAACAAAACATATTAATGATATTTAAATGAGAACATCCCTTCCACACCCACAATTTGAAGTAACTAAAATGTTAATTGCACCGGAAGCTGTCACGGAGGCACTTTCGATCCATTAACTTTCCATCCCGTGCTTTTCATATCACACTTACTACCCTCCAGCTCAAGAACTTGTTGACCTTCTCCGTCTTCTTTTTGTTATGCATGGGGGGTAGCTTGTTCAGTGGACTTTGGTTGGGATAGGACGTTGGGTGGTTGCTTGGCAATGGGTGAATAATTTATTTTTATATGACACGTGAATAAAATTGTTTTGTTTTGTTTTAGTTTCGATTTTGCGCATCGCGTTGAAGAAAGCTTTAGTTTGGTTGCTCTTTAGGCGGAATATCGTAAATATCGTAAGCGATGGCCAAATCTTTTTTGTATCATCGCATATTTGGGTGCAGTTTCAGTGCAGCTGTTATCTCGCGCAAGCCGGTCGAAAGTTTTGTGGTCTGGTGTGCTATTTTATTCGGGACTGCAGATTTAACTTACTTTTTGTGTTTGGATAAAACTTGTCTCTTCTAAAGTAGCCTTTCGTTAAGCATTGCGGTTCAAGGAGTAAGTAGCTTTAGACTATTAGTTGCTCTTGAAACTGGAACAAAGTATCTATGTGCGTTTTTCTATGGCACGCAAAGTAGAAAATCGATGCCACGGTAATGGGCCACCTTGTAATGTAGGTCACCGCGTACAGTAACAACAGACAGACGCTACGAGCTATACAACAAACGTGGCAGTAACAGTTTCTTCTCATCATCTGCAGCGGTAGCCATATTAGACGCAACACCACCATAGTTACCAATGCCAGTACGTCGTCGGTCGTACTTTCTAGTTCAATGAGAAAATTGAAAAATTACGAAACGGCAATGTAGCTGTATCGCTGTATCTTTTTGTTCTGGTCTTAATTCGTTATATCCGCTAAGGCGCGCGGTACTTGGTTCCCGGGGTTATTAAATTGCTTTATTCACGGCGCTCATGAGGAGAGAACGGAATTATTAACCGCATTTGAACTTGATATTGATTGATTCTCATTGTTCCTTGCGCGGTTTATCGGTGATTTACCTTTTTGCATTTTGCGTATAATGTGTAGATAGGCACAATTTGCATGCCTACATAATGTGCTTCGGAAAAGTTCCGTCACAAAGGGGGTGATGACTTTAAAGTGGGTTTTTGCACACATGCGGTTTTGTTGGTTAAACTAATTGATTTTATTGTTAAGTGTGTAGAAATTAAATTCAAGTGACAAATGAAATACAAGTGAGAAATGAAATTCAACTTAGTATGTAAGCGAACAAGTTGTATCAGTGAACGAGGTGAAAGGGGTTGTTAATTAGGGTTGAGTAGTGATACTAAACCAGTTCGGTTTATTGATTATATTTTCGCAAGTGAATTCTGCCTGTGTGCAGCACAATTTGGTTTCCATTTAACCAAATGAGGACGAGTACGATTTGTTTGTGGAAAAAAATGTTCCATTTGGCGCTGGTCCAGAAAGTTCCGGAGTTTTGTCACAACTTTTCCATACATGCACTTTGCTGGTTTCGGCTGATTGTTTTTACAAAGAACTGTGTAAAATGAGAGAAAATTGAATCTTTTATGTTTTTTTGTTTTTGCGAAAGTATTCATACATGTTTTTGGAGTTTTGTTTTGCTTTTGGTTTTCCGCATCTAGTGGCGGCAGTTTTTTTGCTTAGACTAATTAGTAAATGGCATGTGAATTGTTTTCCGATGTCGGAAAATACACTGACAGATTTTAATGGCATGTTAATTAAAACTGCTTACAAAAAGTGAGCGCAATGACTCAGTGATTTATCATCGTACGAATAATTAACTTATTTTGATTGCTTCGTTTGTATGCATTTTTATTTAAAAACCTCATAAGCCATCAACGATTGGATGAACATTAATTTCCCTGTTACTTCTTCGTATTCTGATGAGTTCCTAACCCAATCTAAAGCACTGCTAATCGTTGATAAATTGAAATATTGGTGGCCTCGAGGGAGATTATGTATAAGTCACTGTACAGCATCTATACCGCAATACTAACTAAAAGATCGAAATCGGTATGGTGAAATAAGGGCGAGTGAAATTAAGCCATCTTTTTAAAGTTTTGCTTTGCAAAGATGGAACAAGGCCAAATTTCAACAGCTGGCGTTATTTCACTTTTATTAAGTGAATGTGAGCCCGAAGGCTGTCCGGTTTATGAGTCGGAGAGATGATTTACAGTTTGACTCACATCGAAGTCAGTTGCTTGGGTTTCTTAAAAACCTGACGGGATCCAAAAACGCGCGATAAAACTCATTGGCGACCGAGACATCGCGAGATCGATTGACTCTCTTAGTCATCGTCGTAATGTCTCCTGCCTGTCGTTATTTTATCGTTATTTCCACCATAAGTGCTCAAACGAAATAGCCAGTTGCATTCCTCCCCTTGAACATTTCAACCGCAATACCCGCCATGCAAGGAATGATCATCAGTTCACCCTCAAACCTGTGTTCGGACGTACAGTGAAGTTCAAAGAATCTTTCCTCAGCCGTACAACACGAATGTGGAATGCTCTTCCCCGCTCCCGTTTTCCTACGCATTATAACATTCAAAACCAACGTGCATCGGCATCTCTCCTTTTCTTCTCACCCTAATTTCCTTAACGCCCGCGCTGTGTAGCTAATACATTGTAAGGGTCCCAACAAATGCCTTTAGTGCGCGCTTATTATAAAAAAAAAAAAAAAAAAAAAAAAACTCTGGATGTGGCTCCAATTGGGAGACTTAAGAGCGTAGGCTGGATCTTCTTTTCCTCCATTCTCCTGGGTTGATAGTCTTTTCTCCCTCTTCTTGTTTCTCCCTGCAGCGTTAGTATAGTAGGCTCCGTCCAGGAGGTTTTAAAACTCCTTCACATAATAGGCTCATGTTTTGGAATAAAGCTTTGTTTCGGATCATCACCACCACATAACGGCCAAAAGTCAATAACTTTTGTCTTAAATTGGATTTCTCAGGAAGTATCCGCATCCGCATGCAATCTTTTATGGCAGCTGTAATTTTTTTTTCTCAATTCGGAAATCTAGTTTAAGTAACAATTCATTTATATCTTAATTTGGAGAATAGTTAGTGACAAATTAACACTGTGGGGTGGACAGGCATTTTTAAGTATTTATATACGAGGGCGGGTCAATAAGTCCGTGACTTTTTGAATAAAACACAAATTTTTTGATAAAAAAAATAATTTTATTTTTCAACGTAGTCTCCCTTGAGCTCTATAAACTTTGTCCAACGCTTCTCCAATTTTTTTATCCCTTCCAAAAAAAATGATTTGTCGAGGTCCTCAAAATAGGCCTTTATTTGCGAGATGACTTCATCATTGGAGTCAAATCTTTTTCCACCAAGCCATTTCTTCAGGTTTGGGAACAAGAAGTAGTCGCTTGGAGCCAAATCTGGTGAATAGGGTGGATGAGGGAGCAATTCATAGCCTAATTCATGGTTTTTTGCCATGGCAACTGCACATGTGTACACCCTTGCATTGTCTTGGTGGAAAAGAACTTTTTTCTTGGCCAAATGAGGTCGGTTTTTTTTCAAATCGTCATTGAATCGGTCCAATAAGTTGGCATAATATTCCCCATTGATTGTTCTTCCCTTTTGAAGGTAGTCAATGTGGATTATCCCGCGTGCATCCCAAAAAACAGTCGCCATAACTTTATTGGCTGACAAACCCACCTTGGCCTTCTTTGGCGCCGATTCACCCTTAGAAACCCACTGTTTTGACTGTTGTTTGGTCTCTGGTGTGTTGTGATGGATCCATGTTTCGTCCACGGTTACAAAACGGCGCAAAAACTCATCCATATTGCGATTAAACAACGCCAAACCTTCCTGTGAAGTTGTTACACGATTGCGTTTGTGGTCGACTGTGAGCAAACGCGGCACCCATCTTGCGGAAAGCTTTCTCATGCCCAAGTGATCATTCAAAATTGAAACCACTGAGCCATGCGAGATCCCTACGGCTTCCACAATCTCTCGCACTTTCAATCTTCGGTCGGCCAACACCATATCGTGAATTTTTTCGATTGTTTCGGGTGTAGAGACCTCAACTGGGCGTCAAGGACGTTCGGCATCTTCAGTGCTTGTACGGCCACAACGAAATTCAGTAAACCACTTTTTTACCATTGAAATCGATGGTGCAGAGTCCCCATAGTATTTTTCAAGCTTAGCCTTGGTCTCGGTAATGGTTTTTTTTCGCAAGAAATAATGCTTAATAAGCACACGAAATTCACTTTTTTCCATTTTCTCCTCAAATTAGTGAGTAGTCTGATAAAAATAGCTGTCAAACACAAACTAACTGACGCAGCAAGTTTAAATTTTGACAGGAGACAACTGACAGATGCCTGTTGACAGGAGCAGTGTTGCCGTTTCAGTAAAGAGGTCAGAAATTCAAAAAGTCACGGACTTATTGACCCGCCCTCGTATTAATAAGAGCTAATATAAATTCATAAAATTAAAAGTTGAAAAGTTAAGCAAGAAAGAACTTAAATAATGAAGCGCAACAAAATTTCGATTTCATTTTGATTAATTGCAAGAAGCCACGATTTTACTTTTTTAAGAAATACAGATGCAGTTCTAGTAATTCGTATATCCTCGGGTAGACTTTTAAAAAATAGCTTGTAGGAAACAATTGAGAAAACGTTCCTAAAGCTTGATGTGTGAAAAGGCGGTACCATTATTACTTCGTAGATTATGAGTGCCAGATATAGGGCTCTGCATATAGCCATTTGTGATCGTCATTATACCTGCTTCTAACCATTGTATCTCTTGAACGTACCTTGTACCGCGTAAGAACAGACTAACCCCTCTATTACGGCTAGCGAATCGAACGAAAAGGTAGACGAATGTGCCTGGTTCGTATTACTGTTAGCGATTCGCCAAAATTTCGCTAATTATGACTACAATCTATTACGGTTAGCGAACGTTCGACCAGAACTTAATTTCTTATGTCAAAATCAGTCAAATGAAATTTCTTTGGAACTGCGGTAGCGATAGGCATAAGTGAGGCAAGAAAAAGATAAATTAATACAAAAAATATGTATAGAAGCAACAAATAAATGTGTTATCATTCTCCAACTTTAAAAAAACCAATCCTCGGCAATTTGAAAAACTGGTCGAGTTGATGGAGGCACATTCAGACATGGCAAAGAGCTTGGGACAATTATTTGGCTCTTTAAAAAAAGCCAACAAGAATACTGGGAGTAATTTTCCGTGGAAATAAATGCATTGGGTCCTCCTGTACGCGAAGGAAAGGTATAACACAAGGTAATTTTGTAAATATGTTTTTAAGTTTTCTATTAATTTGGAAATGCTCAAGGTTTGGTTGGATTATCAGTTTCCTTGTCTACTCTAGAAAAAGCTGTAGATGCGCTACTCCATCTTCAACACGCGATAGATTCACCTGGCCGTACTTTCAGAGAAAACGAAGACATATCGGTGCATCAATTGACCGAAAATGTCAAAAATGATGAAGAACAACAAAATACGCCCGCACAGACTCCTCTGCTTAATAGGTACTTGTCGAGTGAGGAAATTTAGTGCACTTAATGAGAATGGTAATTAAAAGATTCTCGAAGATCAAACTGCAGCTCAACCCTTAATTACAAGCAAGTCGATGCAAACAGCTTTGTTAGACATAGCGAGATACACCAGAAAATCCTATGAATTGAAATAGGAAAAACTTCTGTTATTACAAGCCAAAGAGAAGAAAAAGAATTCTGGACTTACACATTATCTGGAAGCCCTAAAGAATTTGAGCTGTCTCGGATTCCTCGCCGCAGTCTGCTCATCTCCACACCTCCTTTTTCGCCGGGAACCTATGTGAAGAAGAGTTCCGTGCTACTTATCATTTTGTATACCCTATTCTAAGGGTATATTAATTTTGACGCATAGTTTGTAACATACCTTAATATTGCCCGTAGACCCCTAGAAGTTACAATATTTATAATCAGCATCGATAGTATTGTCGATCTAGCCATGTCCGTCCGTCTGTCGGCAAAAATTAGGCCTTTAAACTGGGCCTAGAGAGCTGAAATTTTAACCATATACTCTCTAGAGTCCCGAAATAATCAAGTTTACAAATTTTTGAAATCCGCCCACTGACACGCCCACAATTAAATAAAACAATTTTATTGAAAAACCAAAATTTGAGCTAAGGAGGCGAAATTTATAATATAAATATACTCTCTAGGGGGCCCTTTATGCTCAGGTGTTAACATTTTCAAAATCCGCCTACCGCCCACAATTTAAAAAAAAAAAAACTTTTTTTGAAAATCTAAAGTTTGAGCTAGGGAGCTGAAATTTATAATATATACTCTCTAGGGGCCCTTTATGCTCATGTGTTAATTTTTTTTAAATCCGCTTATTGACACGCCCACAATTAAATAAAATATTTTTATTGAAAAACCAAAGTTTGAGCTAGGGAGCGTTTTTTACAAAAGCTTCGTTTTAACGTAACGCGGGATATTTCGGGATGTCTTACTACTCCCCTTTTAAAATTATTTCAGTGTTTCCGAAGATTTGCCTAATAAGAATCAGCAGCTTATTATCGTTCCCCAAATCAGGCCAAAGAAAATCGCTCCGACTGCAAATTTCTATGCTCTCCTATACTCTATCCAACAAAAATTGTCAGTACAGGGAAGGTAGGATGTTTGTCTCTCAGTCTGTTTGCCATGACTTACATAAATCGGTCCCTCTTTAAAGCTCTCACAGGGTTGCCGTAGTGTGCATGATAATTCGCCATAACTCAGAGAGCAAATCTATTAGAGTTACCATCTTCCAATTTAAATACGAACGAAATAATAAATTCCGTTTATTCTGGTAAGATAATAAAAGGCACGTTTTTTAAGGGTATTTCCAGTAGACGAACAAAATATATAAATTTTGTAACCCAAAAAAATTAAAACGAAAAATATATCACAGTAATCCAATTTATTCATTATAAATATTGTAAAACATAAAATACTAATTTCTAATATCACTACTCAACTAATCGGATGAGTAATTACTGCTACTGCTCTCGTTATTTAGGTCTATTATTAACCTTTCAACTGCTTTCTCGGCAAAAACGTCTATTTCCCACATATTTGGCTCAGCAACCTGATCAACGTGTTGGACACATCGATGCCATTTTTCCTAGTCAACCCTTGTAAGTGCTGTCGTGAGTAAGTCTCTTATTTCAGCCATTTTAAATGGCTTATTTTGGCTTGCTACAAACCCTTTCACAGGCCCAAACACAAACAGGTACATAATGAGATGAAAGGATGTATTTATGTTTTTTTTTTGTATTTAAACAGTTTCAGCAAGATTTTCTAAAAACATTTCCCAGTCCTTTCCGCTATATGTATATTTTGAAAGGTAGACACAATCAGGCAATTAGAATACAAAATTATATAACCACGACGCAATGTCATATACCTAAACAGATGGTAAAAAAAACTGCACTTGTGCAGCTGTACAATACAAATACAATCAAATTAAAACCGAATGGCAAAACCCCACGTAATAATTCGTTCTCAAAAGCACCAAAATCGAAAGTTGTTTGACAAAATCCATAGAAAAACCCTTAATGATATGCTTCATTGTAGAGATGGTAATACTCTTCTGATGTGCTTCAGTCACACACACTGCTTATTTTGGTGGATGATAATAGCAAGCGAACACTAGACGATCATGCTAATTCCCATTCGGCTGTGTGGGAGACTGGTTATGGTGGGTTGTATGCGAATTGGTATGACAGTGGTTTGGTTTTTATTTCAGTGGCAATTCTTGCGTTTGAGTGCCGTGAGAGTATCTACAGGCACCACTGGTAGAAAAAAAGCTCCTCCATAAGGCCTGTACTGACAATTTTTGTTGGATAGAGTATAGTGTGTTTTCCTGCAGCGAGCCAGTGTGAATTGTGTCGATGAATGGCACAGCGGTGCCATTCCGTAGCCCATTGAATTTGGTCAGTGGCGATTCAGGTAGGTGACAACAGCCGGGTAGCTTGTTGGGCTCCGTGTGGTGGTTGTGGATGGATCCACAGTGCGGTCGGTCAGGGGCTGCTGGTGAGGGCGTCTGAGGGGTCGGTCAGCGAAAACATTTCTGGGCGTTATTGTACAAACCGTCCCTACTCGCCAGTGGCGTTCGCCGGTTCGAACTCAGAAAATGACGGCATCCCTACCGCTTTTTAATCACTTCGTCACTGAGGCCAATCAAATGCTGGTGTTGTTGCATTTGTGTGATCCAGGAGTTTTTAGGCCTGTCTCTCCTTCGCGATTGTATGGAAACGTTAAATGATATTGACAGGGTTCGTAGGATCTGTCCTTTGAACATGACAGTACCAACTGAGCCAGTCGTGATAAAAAAAGGTCGGAGTGACACTGTCTTTCTTAATAAAGCTTTTTGCCACCTCAACATTTAAGGGCATTTTCGTCTTTTGATCACTTTGTCAGAAAGCCAACAAATCAAAAATAAAAAAAATGCCACGCCCACGTTGGGACTTAAAAACGTGGGTAGGGTATCCAACAGTTCGATCAATCGGACTAGGTTTTCCCATTTGTTTTCCTTTTTAACATTCGTTCCTCACTGTTTCGGTTACGCACCCAGAATATCAATAAAAATCAATAGTAATACAGCTAATTATCAATTTGTTGGCTAATTATCGTTGTATTAGGTATTCATATTTTTGAAAGTTGTTTTAGATATATTAGGGACACAAATTAAAACATAAACATTATCCTTTTCATCGCCACAGGACATGTTTTCAAAACAATGTTCCTAATATAAATGCATTCAGTTTATTATTTTACATGAATTGCATTTTATAGCCAACCGTGACATTGCAATAAGCTTTTATTGCACACAGCACACTTAAAATTTGATAAATGGTAAAATTACAAACTTTATTGAATAAATTTTATCCCCACAGAAGGAATTTACGTAATTTCTCTCTTCGAAATTAATTGCAATGCAACTGTGGCGTGGATCGTAGCCTAACTCGCATTACCACATTCCTGTTGCGGTTAGGTACTGTAAGGACTGAAACAACCATCATAAATTCTATTTGCTGCTACCATACCAACCCTGATAACTTGCAATACGATCCACGTGTCATTGAAGTTCAATCCAGAAATGTTCATTTGCAAAAAGAAGAAGATACAATTCTTGCTCTGCTTGAGGAATATTAATAGTTCTTAGTCATTTTTTTTGCTCTTTCATTTTGTGTATGCAAAATAAATAAATATAATACCAAAACTGTCTCGTCTGGCTGGCGATATGTCTGTTAGTCTACAGTGGAACCGTAACGTGACTTGACTTAGTGTGGTGTCATTTGATCTGTGTTCGTGTGACATATTTGCCTCATGCAAGTTAATCCACTTCGTCAGTTGTTAAGAACTGAGGATATTGGTATGGTTTGTTTTGGCTTGGATTATTGGAAGGAGAAGGTCATTTGTCTTTTTGCACATTTTCCTGGGATTTTCGTTTTTGCTACGTGACCTTTAATTGCCGACACGGCTCATAGAATAAGAATGAACCCGTGTTGACATTTTTGCTTTGGTGTTAGCCTTGAGGACTTTGATGTGATTATACTTCTACTGTTTATGTTATCTGTCTAAAAAAAAAAGCTTAATAATTTGCTAACCTCATTGTGTGTTTTTTCAAGATGACTGCGAAAGCTTGGTTCAAACACATGTCGGATGTAAAATTATTTTGATTGCGTGTTGATGGAATCGCTAAGTGGTTTTTGTCCACATTTAAGTGGTTCAGGGTAGGGTTGGGTACGCCCTACGCCATAGTTATATAGTCATTTCAATCTCAAGGACTTCAGCTACACCCAAATAACTATCGAATTTTCCGGCAATTAGAGATTAAGTGAGTGTTTAACTTTAAATATCAGAGTACTCTCATAGAATGCGCGAAATCCTATAAATAGATTTAGTATTTTTATCCCGATATTCATCAGTTTTTTCAGTAAAAATTTCCATGCTTTAGTATGTATAATACTCAGAAATGTTGAAGGGAGATCCTAATAATGTTCGACATTAAATGATTGTCGAACATAGTTCTGGTATCGTTGAAGGGCCATTTAGAAAAAAATCATGTCTCCTTTTTTATCAGCGAGTTTATGATTATCATAAGAGGGATCATAATCCTCCAATTTAAGACCATTCTTACTGGAACGCCTGTTGGGTTTTTTTTTTAAGACGAATACGACTCGAATTTATTTTACGTTGGTATACGCCGAAATACAATCTTTGGACAGTCACATATTCCGCGATCGTACGCATAACCTTTCTGGTTATTCGATTGACGCCAATCTTCGTGTACCAACTTCAAATTTATGCGTGCTCTCACAAATTAAATGCGCCAAAGAAACCCTTTTATCATTGGGAGTGCTTTTTTTGCGGCATCACAAAAGTATGAATTGAATTTCAGGAGACATTATCAAATGATTTTTCAACAACTCATGAAAAAAATTAAGAAGTTCGCGTCTCCCACAAAGTAAAATGTATTCAATGTTGCGGACCTATAATTTTGTTACATTCCTATGTACGAGTTACATTATTAGGTTACGTTGGCTAAGGTGGTTGCCTGGGCTCGAAACTCAAGCTCACTTAGACCGTGAGGTGGTGATTTGATTATGTGGATATAACTTCGAAGAGGGAAGTTGGAGAATGCATAGAAGAAGCAGTTCGCACACGATTCCAATACCCCTGGAGAGGAGCAGAGGGTAGCTGCTTCAGATTAAATCCCCTGTATCTTCTCTAGCCCTAAGTGTGGAGTGCTAAATGAAGTGACTGTTGCAGTCGATCCTCACGCAGTCCTCTTTCTTTGGCAGGAGTACTGATTGGGATGGCTGATCTCAGTCGAATCCCAGCCTGTTGCTCGAGATCCCTGGTGAGGAACCGGTGGTTGGCTACAATGGTGATTCGAGCTGCAAAGAGTCAGGTTAAAAGAGGTAAGCTTTCGGTTATACAAAGACAACCCATCTGCGGAAAGCCGAAAAAAATTTAAATGAGCCAGAAATTGCTGCAAAGACTATTAAATTCTCCTTTGACCAAAAGGTGAGGCAAAAAATACTACAAAGTCCTACGGGTAGTAAACATTTTTGGTCATTTGTTAAAAACATCAAGAATTCGGCCTCATCATCTATCCCGACACTCATTTACAATGACATTCCAGCTGTCAGCTCTATAGATAAGGCCAATCTGCTTGCTGCTCACTTTGCACTCAGCCCAACGCTTCCAGATTGTGCTTTGTCTCCCTCTGTACTCGAGCCTTCCCCTTTACACTTGCGCTCGACACCTAAGGCGAGGTCTTCCTCTACTGCGTTGTCCCTCCGGGCTGGAATCGAAGACTCTTCGGGCCGAAGCGTTGGTGTTCATTCGCTCTACATGTCCTAGCCATCTTAGTCGACTGATTCGCACTTTTTTTACCAGGTCAATGTCGCTGTACAGCTCAGGGTGGCGACGGTGTAGAGGTTAGTGTGTTGGCTTGTGACCCATGCGGTGCAGGTTCAATCCCCATGGGGAACAACAACATACGCCACCCATTCTCACGCCTCTACACCAAAAGGAGGATTTCTGCCTGGTAATACAATGAACCATTACCGAGTCTGAGTGCTCTGGAATTTGGATTGGAAAATAAAAAAAACAGCTCGTAGAGTTTGCTGTTAAATCCCCTCCTCCAAAGCCCGTCAACGCAAACGGGACCGAAAATCACTCGAAAAATTTTGCGTTCGAAACGACCAAGAAGATCCTTATCCGGTTTTGTTAATGTCCACTCTTCTGCGCCGTAGAGCAGGACTGGGATGATGAGGGTCTTATATAGAGTCTCCTTAGTTTTTCTTGACAAGGCCTTACTAATCAATTGTCGTCTTAGGCCAAAGAAACAGCGGTTGGCAAGTGTAATTCTTCGTTTGATTTCCGCTGTGGTTTCATTGTCGGAATTAATAGTGGAGCCGAGGAGACAAAGTCCCTAACTACCTCAAAATTATAGCTGTCTATCGTGACGTTCTGTCCGATTCGTCGATGTTGTGTGTCCCTTCTTGTTGACAGCATATATTTTGTTTTCCCCTCATTCACCACTAAACCCATTTAAACTCATCTATCTCTTTCGATCTATCCTTTCCTTTAGGGCTCTTCCCGAAAAGATGGAAAACAGCATTTGTCCAGCCTGTCCCCAAAAAATGCGAATCTTCATCTCCCTTTTCCTACCGACCAATTGCAATAACTTCCCTTCTTTCCAAAGTCATGGAAACGCTGCTAAACCGTCAGCTCATGAAATATCTTGAATCCCGAAAACTTCTTAATGACCGGCAGAGCGGTTTTCGCGGAAACAGATCCACTGGTGATTTGATGACTTACGAGTATCTAACCGAAAAGTGGAACCAATCTTCACCAAGGTGGTGAAAGTCATCATCATTGCGCTTGATATTTCAAAGGCATTTGACAGAGTTTGGCACCAAGCTCTCTTGCCGAAAATGCGTGTATAATCGATGATACCTTTCTTCAATGGATTCGAAATTACCTTTCGTACCGTTCAATTCAAGTTGTTTTGGACGGTTTTAAGTCTGCAACTCACCAAATAAATGCTGGTGTTCCCCAAGGCTCTGTTTTGACTCCCACTCTCTTTCTTATTTTTATAAATGATCTCCTGTCAATACCAACTTTTGTATTGACATCGATGTTAAGCGCTGCAAGAAATATTTCACTCCCTCTGATCTGGCTACTATTTATAAAGCGTTTATCGGCAAAAACCTTGAGTACAATGCGCATATCTTGTGTGGTGCACCAATTACTAATTTGCAGCTTTCCCGGCCAAGTCCATTACTTTATATCGAATATATGAAATCGTAATCTCCCTAAGCAACTTAGACACCACCCGTGAAGAAAAACCCTACAACTGCACCCAAACACTTCTTTCCTATCTCTCTATTCTTTCTAATAGTAAGTAGCACCGAAAAGCATGCAATGAAATACGATACTGTGAGGTGCTGCTTGCTGTTAAACGCAAATGCTTACGCTGTGCTGCTAGCACTATAAGGGTACTGTAACAACAGAAAAAACCCCTTTAGCGTAAGCAAATTATACAAAAAAAGAAAAAAAGGGCGGTCGGTCAAGGCTGCATATGAAACAAACGCTGATCTGATTTTGAGCGGTTTGCAGCTTAGTTTATTCTTATAGTTATGCATACCAGGTCTAATGCCTAAGTTATCTGGAAATAAACTTCACATACACTACATTGTTTCTGTGTTAGGAAACGTCAAGAGGACCTATTCTTTTAGTCTGATGCATCGTTTTATTCTTTATAATTACAAAACTATACTCCCAGCTCCTACTATCTACTCCATCTTTGTTCCATGCCAAGGGTAGTCTGGAAAACCAAAAAGCAAAATATATACCCATTGTTTTAACTATGACATACTATTTTCAACTACAACTACAAGAACACAAAACAGCCAACCACTCACCATTTTGAAACCACAGAATATTGAAACAAAGCAATTTGTCTAACATTCGTCGGTTGGGGGGCCATCGAAAGGGAGAGGGCCATTAATATATGCTAGCACACACCTACTACAATGCATTCAGATCAGTGTTCCTCCAAAAATAGAAGAAAAATGAATCTCATTCTCAGAAATAAAAAATACAAAGAGGTGCGTTTTTCAAGGCCGGATATCGTCGTTGTCACGCTATACTTGACATGTCTGAAGTGCACACAGCTACTGCCACTGCCACTGCATATGAAATTACACACATGGATTAGTTCTAAATTTATCATTCGCTTAGCTGTTGCTGTAGGCAACCCTTTGGCCATTCGAGAATAACGAAAGTTTGTTTGGCGCTGCGTTGACAGTTTATCTACCCCTACGCCCACCCGTTTTTCTTTTTTTTATTAGTAGGTTTGACGGTGTTCAAAAACTTCACTGGAAATGGATTAACTGCGGGTAAATGAATATCACCTTACAGGGGGCAAATAAAAATCTCTAACATCGTCATAGCTTGCGCCGTCTACCTTTGCTTTTATTATCCAAAGCAGCAATAAAATAATCGTTTGCATTTTATTTTTTAAGTTATTTAATTTTCGTTTTGCTATTTTGTTTTATTTTTCGCATGAATGATGCTTAATTAAAGTGAACAAGTCGAAGTCATAACAAGTAATGACGTAGCATATGAAAAAGATATAGCTTGCTAAGTACAGATGGATTAATTTTGTCAGAGCACTGCAAATATAGATGACGTACCGGTTGAACTTTGTAACTAATTGAGTAGCATGGAATTGCTGTTGAAACTTTGTCGGCTGGTAAAATTGCAATTGTGTGTTTGATTTCATGTGGAAGATAATTACAAAGTGAAAAGTTTAATTTACTCAATGAATTGTTATGGTCGGAGTTCGGGTTTGACAACGAGAACCACTCATAAAGACAGGTTCATTAAGCCAGGAGTCGAATTATCGTTTCATTTAATTTTACATTTTTATCGGACAAGGAAAGAGAAAGCTGGTTAGAGGTTGGATATTGGTAATTGATTGGTTTTTGGTATTATAGTGGTACTGAACTCTTTAAGACAAATACCTCCTCCTTCCTCTCATTGCCTTGTTTTTTTTTTTTGCTGCAACTGGAAAGTTCCATTACCCATATTGCATTTGGGTGATACAGGAGCTTTAAGGCCAGCCTCTTTTTTACGATTTCGCCATGTGTACGCTCCTGTTTGATTAATTTTTGATTGCCCTTTAACGACACCGGTGATCTTCAGTTATGTCAACCCACGGATTTAATAAAAATCAAAATAAATATAAGTATTAGGCATTAACGGCCCATACAGGGCCTAAAACCTAGCTTCTCTAACCACTTACTTGTGCGAAACGGAAAGGACCTACAATTTTAAGCCGAACAGCAAATTTGAGAAGCTTCTCATGACAGTTGATACTCTTGGCGGGGCTGTGGAGAAAGCGTTACTTGGGCTTGGCATTATTTGAACTTGAGACCCTTAGATTATTAGACGGATGGTTTAAATTGTAGATCACTTCCACAAGCAAATGGTTGGAGAAGCTAAGTTTTAGGCTCTGTATGGGCCTTTAATGCTTAATATTTAATTTGTTTAATAACAAAATATATATGTAGACAATGTCCTTGTTGAAATTTGCCTATGGGCACCTCCCATTTTTTTACTTAATGAGTTAAGTTTATTTTATCAATCAGATTACAATCTTTAGACTTGATACTGAATACAAAAGATTATTTAATTGTTCGGGGAAATATACAATACAACTAAATAAATATTACTATAATTAACATTATTACTATAACTAACATTTAAGATTAAGTTTTAATATTTTTTAGGAAGTAAAGAAAGATTATTTTTTAGTTTTTTTCGTTTATTTTATTCTCTATTTAATTTTAATCGGCCATGTCTCCTCTTCTGACATCTACTCTTACAATATATTACAAGAATTATGATCTATATCCGAGCCCAACCCGAAGTTGGTTGTAGTTCTTTTTCTTTACTTTTGTTCTGAGTTTACACTTCCTCACCAACTTAGAGTACAGGCTGGACCCAAAATTATTTTAATACTCTTAATTCTACTACATCTCGGCCGATCTGACAATTTGATCGACCTCGATCAACAGTACAAACTTGACATGAAGTGTCTTACATACCAATATGACATGTCTTAAAGTATCTTAGAATAGACTTACTTCTAGACGTTGGACGACCTGACTAGACTTGCTCCTTTAACTAAGCTATTCTACCTGTGGTTCTTTATGAAACACCTTTCCTCCACAATCGAATATTCTTAGACTCTATCACTCCATCGTATGGTAACTGCGTTATAGGGCAATTCTCTATATCGCGGATAACATATCTATCATGCGGCAGGACTCTGTGAACGATATAGGGCCCTTTGTATTTTGGAATAAGCTTCTTGTTAGTACCGACGGTTGTGTCAACATTTCTTATAACCACAAATTCTCCCACTGCATAGGTGCGAGCCGGGTGATTACGTTTCTCAAAGTAATGACGATTATACTCCTGGCCCTTAAGTATCTCGCTAGAAGCGGACTCTCTGATTTGCTCGAGGTTCCTGTCGGCCGAATTCATACCCTTTTCTTCCAGAAACTCGGTGAGCTTATCGATCTCGACGCCCCGCTGATCGACTCCAAATAATAGTTTACTAGGCGTGGTCTGCGTAGACCTGTGCACAGTGTTATTCAACGCGTACTCGACCCGCGAAAGCGTCTGGACCCAGTCGGCGTGCTGCAGAGGCTCACTAAGTTTCGCTAACATCCGCCCCAGGACCCGGTTAACCCTTTCCACCTGGCCATTGGCTTGTGGCGAGTGTACGGCGGTCTTAACATGTGTAATGTTTCGATCCGAAAGGAAGGTGCTGAATTCCAAAGATGTGAAGCACGTGCCCCTATCCGTGATCACTCTGGAAGGTCTACTGTAATACTCAAAATATCTGCATAAGGACGCGCATACCTCTTTGGTACTTGTGGAAACTACAGGATAAAGCTTGACGAACTTCGTGAAGGCGTCGACAACAAGGAGGATATGCTTCCTCTTGGATGACACAGCGGGAAGCGGCCCGAAATGGTCAAGGTGGATAGTATGGAAGGGGATCGGCTCCTTAGGGATGTTAAAGATGTTATGCTCCCGCGAATGCGCAGGGGAGGAGTGCATTATACACCTTATGCAGTTCCTAATGAACTCATCTATTTTTTCTCGCATCCTCGGAAACCAATAATGCATTCGCATCTGGCCGTAGCTCTTTGAGACCCCTAGGTGACCGATCTTCTCATGTACATGTCGGATAAGGTTGTTTTCTAGCTCGGAGGGGACGTACATGCTCAGCCTTCCGCTACGGTCTCTTCGGAACACTATTCCGTCACGTAGGACATACCTGATGGAGTCCTCGGAACACAATTTCTCCCTAAGACGTAAAGTCGTAGGATCTCGGCTTTGAGCCGCCCTCAACTGAAAATCAATGTCTTCGGAGTCCACTACTGACACCGTGAAGCACCTACTGAGTGCATCTGTGTGGGCCATCCTTGACCCACTTCTATGTTTAACTTTGTAATTGTAGTTTTCCAGCTCTAGGGCCCATCTCGCTATCCGAGGGTTGACACTTTTCTTATTCAAGGTAAGCGCAAGTGAACTGCAGTCGGTTACTATCGTGAACGGAATTCCCTCCAAATACACTCGGAAGCGTCGGAGGGCGGATATGATGGCCAACGTCTCCAATTCGAAGCTGTGGTACTTGGCCTCCTGAGCGGTGGTGCTCTTGGAAAAGTAGGCCACTGGATGGAAACGTCCATCGTCCTGTCGCTGCAGGAGAACTGCACCATAACCTAGTGAGCTTGCATCGCAATGTAATTCGGTCTCACGGGTCGGATCGTAAATAGCAAGCACCGGCGCTGACGTCAGCCTATCCTTAAGCTGTTGGAATGCCTGCTCACACTCGGCGGAAAAAACGTAGGCTTTGTCCTTCTTCAGAAGGTCGTAAAGTGGACGAGCTATCCTGGAAAATGAATTAACGAATCGCCGGAAGTAGGAGCTCAGTCCAAGGAAAGAATGCAATTCCTTAGTACTCCTAGGGACAGGGTATTGACGGATGGCTCTTAGGTGGGACTCGCTTGGTTGTATACCGTGTTCAGTCACATTGTACCCCAGGTATTCTATAGTGGGATACACAAAGCGGCACTTAGACAATTTCAATTCGAGACCGTTCTCTGAGAGGCACCGCAAAACGTCCCGCAATAGGTGAAGGTGGTCAGCTAGATTGTCACTGGCGATGACTATGTCGTCCATATATATAACGATCTGCTTAGGGTCAGTGAATTTCCGGAAGACGCGCGAAATAAAACGTTGAAAGACACCAGGCGCGTTCTTAAGGCCAAAGGGCATCTTCAAGAACTCGTATTGCCCAGTTGGAGTTACAAAGGACGTAAGGTGGGTGGAATCTGAAGAAACTTTGACTTGGTGGAAGCCGCTCCTGAGGTCCAGCAGGGTGAATATTTTTTTACCCGCGAAGTATTCAAGACAATCCTCAATCAGCGGGAGTGGATAATTATCCCGCACAGTGTGCTTGTTTAAGGCACGATAGTCCACGCACATTCTTATCTCACCAGACTTTTTCTTCGTCAGAACGATAGGCGACGCGTACGGTGAATCACTGTTCTTTATGATCCCACGACTGAGAATATCTTTAATGATAATGTCGACTTCTCGCTTTTCAGCAAACGACAGCCGCCTAGGCGGGCAGAAGAACGGAGTATCTGTTGTAAGTCTGATCTTCATTTCGTATTCTATGGGTCTCGCACTCGTTTTATCAAAGTTAATATACGCTTCTTGAATCACTTTGCGTACTGTTTCGGAAGTGACCTGATCCAATCCAGGCCCAATCAAGATATCATCCCCCTGTTCCCACTCTATTTCAAAAATTTTATACCCATCTTTATCATCAATCACGCCTAAAGAAACGGAATCACCACGGCTTAAATCATTATCTTCCCCACCCACTAATTCCGTTGGCATCATATTCTGGCAATCGTCACAAGGTCCGTAACCGCTTACATTTTCAATTACAATATTATCGTTTGATCTTTTCTCTAAAGAATTGGGAAAATAAGTGCACAAGTACGAACGATTAGAAATATGTTTATTGGCGTCTGAAGAACAAGTTGGTTTTGATCGAATGTTACATAAGTTGTTACTAATTCTTAAGTTTATGTTGAAAGTCAGAAGTACATCACGTCCTATTAGCAAAGACATAGGCATCACTTCGTCTGAAATAATCATAAGCGGAATTTTATTTGTTTTTCCAGCAATTTTAAGATAACAAAATAATGTACCGTAAGTAAAAATCTTGAAGTTTCCGAGCCCTTGATAATTTGAATACGACCGGCTACCAATCTTAATTCCTTCAGGCACCATAGAACGTTTGATTAAACTAACCGGACTACCGGTATCAAGAAGACAATTAAATTCAATAAATTCTGTGCACTTACTCCCGCTAACAACAAAAGCAACGCTTACCAACTGTACTGCACTCAATGACTGCCCTAGCTCGTCGTCGTCAAAGTCGTCTTCAGCTTCAGAAGGTGTATCGAGTCTCCTCTTACTAACGGCACCTACTTGTCTCCACTTCGGCGCTTTCGGGCACTGTTTGTAGACGTGTCCAGGATCTGCGCAGCGGAAACATGATCCCGGTGGTCTCCTTTCCTTGGGGCAGTTGGCGGCAATGTGTCCATAGGCTGAACAATTGAAGCATCTGGGTTGGACCTCTCCGGGTCCTGGCTGGGAACTTCTCACCGTCGTGGTGGTGGCTGACGCTGACCTGACTACACCGCTTCTGATCGCCGCTGCTGGTTTTGTTAAACACCTCTTCTCGTAACGCGGCAGCAAACTCTTCAGCTCTTGCAGCGACTTGGCGGCATACAGAATGGACACTGTTGATGAGGCGTCGCCCAGTCCGTCTATAACATACTCTATCAGGTCGGCTTCGTCCACTTCGGCGTATGCGGCGACTTCCTGCATCGATAGGACGTAGTGCAGAAGTGTTTCGTCCCTACGGCGGGTTCGGCGGCTTAGCTGCTGATGGACCTCCTGTCTGGTCAGCCGCTTATAAAATTCTGACATGAGGAGGCTCTTCAGAGCATCCCAGTTGTCCACTCGGACTGTCCTTAGTAGCATTTTTGCTGTCCCCGTAAGCAATCTTCGCGCACACACATATTTGCACTTTTTGTCACAACCGAGGGATGTGGTCACGTCCTCGTAATCGGCAATCCACTTACGAACACCATACGAGTCATCCCCAGAGAAGGGAGTAACTGCGTTCTCTATGTCGCCGAAGTCCACTCTCCTGGTTGGAGATTTGGTTGGCTCCGTTTCAGAGAGCTCTCGTCGGAGGTCAGCGATTCGCTTGCGCCTTTCTAAACGGGCTAACTCTCGTTCTTCTTCGACGTCTGAGGGGGTCGTGTTGTTGCTGTCGGTTGCACCCACTGGTTCACTGCTGGAAGTTGTCTTTCGGTTCGGGACACCTGTTTTGGCGGAAGTTTTCGTGTAAGTCACTGGTATTTGCGTAAAAGCCGATGTTCCTGAAGTGGTGGCGGAGGTTTCAGAAGTGATTTTAGCTGAAGTCGCCGTTGCAGAAGCAGTTGCAGCAGAAGTTTCCTTTTCGGAAGTTATGGAAGTCGTCGGAGTTGCACTGGGACCAGCGTCACTGGTGCCTTCAGAGTCACTTTGTTCGCCTGGAAATATGTTTGGCCGCAACTCCTGTTCATACAGCGTCCGCAACTGCGCTATCGTAACAGAAGGCGGAACTTCAATGTGCGCAGCCTGAAGTGCGTCTTGGAGTTGCGTCTTCGTCAATTTCCTTAATCTTGTCAGATCTTTCTGGATAACGTTCATCCACACAATATTATTTGTTAGAATTGTGTGTTACCCCACATCTGAAGTTAAAGAAAGATTATTTTTTAGTTTTTTTCGTTTATTTTATTCTCTATTTAATTTTAATCGGCCATGTCTCCTCTTCTGACATCTACTCTTACAATATATTACAAGAATTATGATCTATATCCGAGCCCAACCCGAAGTTGGTTGTAGTTCTTTTTCTTTACTTTTGTTCTGAGTTTACACTTCCTCACCAACTTAGAGTACAGGCTGGACCCAAAATTATTTTAATACTCTTAATTCTACTACAGAAGTTACAATTTGAATATGAGTAAGTAAGTAAGTAAGTAAGAAATTCATTTATTTAATATTTTCTTATTACATAAGTTACAAGATAGAATGAATTTTAAAGCTATGGCTTAGCCGTCAGCTTGGTTAGCAAAATGCTTATACATGTACCTACATTTGTTACTTTAACAATATAGTTATTTTTTTAATAAACTTAATCAATCATAATACTCTGTTATTAATAGCGACCTGTATTTGTAGATGGATTTAATATAATAAAATAACTTTTTCCAATCACACTCGTTCAGAATTTGTATTGTCTCCTGCATGGTAAGGAATTTTTTTCCGAAGTAAGCTAGTCTCTGTGGTTTGTAGATTGGACAAACACTAATAATGTGAAAGCAGTCTTCTTTCGCTTTTAAGTTGCAAATATTACAAAACTGGTTGAAGCTTCCATTATATGGGCTGCCATTTAAACCAATCAACTCACACCTTGTTTTGAAAATAAGAGATATTTCACTATAGTTGAGTGAGTCATTGAAATAGTTCTTATCCTTTAGATTGAAGTTCAGGTGAGAATACAATACTCTGCTATCTGATTCACGAGCTTTCTCTATAAATCGCACACGAATAGCATCTTCATTTTTATTTATTATTCGATAAAGTTGGTTCTTTAAGTTGTCCAGGTTGTTTAGATCGAATGAAATAGTTTCTCCACACGCGTTTCCAATTCTTAACCATCTTAACGCCCACCAGTCCTTGTTTCTTAATTCATAAGATAGCATTTTTTTGGTTATTCGGGAGTCTGGATACGAACCTATTTTAATGATGTAATCCGCTTGCGATTTGAGAGTGCTTGTAAAAAGCATTGGAAGACCCGTTTCCAAATAGATTGTGTAGTTCGGCGATTTCATTGGTAAGTTGAATAATTTTTTCAAGAAGTTCCTGTGGAATTTCTCGATTACTTCGTACTCGTCTGATCCCCAAACTTGAGAGGCGTAACAAAGAGTTGATTTAACAACTGAATCAAATATTCTGTATTTCGTTGAGAGGAGAATCCGCTTGTTTGCAAAAACATTTTTCCATGATAGATTCACTAAGCTTTGGGAAGACTTGGCTTTATCCGTTAGATGTTTACCAAATTCTAGGGTTGGGTTCAGTTTCACTCCTAAATATTTGAGTTCCTTCACAATCTCTAATCGGCTTCCATTATAAAACCATCTATTTCCACTTTGCACTCGTGGTGAACGGGAAAATACCATAATTTTAGATTTTTCGGTGTTGATGGTTAGTCCCCATTTTTTGCAGTAACTGGCTAGACGATTTATCATCAATTGGAGATTTTCAGGAGATTCAGAGAGTAGAACAAGATCATCGGCATATAACAAGACATTGACCACGGTATTAGCAATTCGTACTCCACCAGGCAAATCTTTTTCTATGTCGTTTATAAATAGAGAAAACAATAAGGCACTAAGAGGACATCCTTGCTTTACACCAGTCTGTGTTTTAAACCATTCTGAGAAATCCTTTCCATCCCAGACTGCTGCACTTGTTTCGGCATACATTTTTTTAATGGTCTTAAGAAATTTTGTAGAGATACCCAACTGAGACAGTTTATAGAAGAGTGCACTTCGGCTAACAAGATCAAAAGCTGCCTTGAAATCTACAAAAAAGCTATACATTTTCTTGTTTCTGGCTTGAAAGGCTCTTATAATCGCAGATAATGTGAATATTTGGTCAACGGTTGAAAAGTTTTTTCTGAATCCAGCTTGACGCTCTGTCAGAATATTTTTTTCATCTACCCATTTTTCTAATCGTCCTACAAGTATGCCACAAAATATCTTGGCTGACACATTCATGAATGAGATTCCCCTGTAGTTTTCTACGTTTTCCAGCGAACCCTTTTTGTGGATGGGGAATATTACGGACTTCTTAAACGATGAAGGGATGTCTGCACTCGAGAACACACTGTTGAAGAGAACTTTCAAATAGTTGATTAAGGTTGGACTAGCATTTTTGTAGAATTCGTACGGAATCCCATCTTCGCCTGGCGCCTTTCCATTTTTGGATTTCATGATAACAGCATTGATTTCGTCAGTTGTTACCTCACCATCTAGGGAATCGTCGAAAATGAGGGGGTCCGCATACGAGAAAGAAAGGTTTGAGTTATAAAGTAGAAGATGTTTAAAATATATGGATAGATCATCAGCAGATACTCCTGTACCTATTTGATAAACTGTACCATTAATCTCCCTTGCTATTCTCCAGAAGTCCTTCGAAGACTTGGTTTGACTAAGTAAGAGAGCTTGCTGATTATCGAAGTCAGTTTTCTTAGCTAGGCATAGATTTTTGTAGTGGGTATTTTGAATATGATTTAACACATTTTGTTTAAATGTATCTCTCGAAATATCAAGATTAAAATCAATCCTATTGCAAATTACATTCCCTTCTCTAGTGCAACGCGTAATGGGTTCATTACGGCCATAATTTGTACGATGCAAACGCTCTTAAAAATGAAATCGGTAGCGTGTAGTTCTACAGTCAATTACTTATTTACGAGTAACTAACTTATTTTGACTTACTCAAAGAATTATCGTTTCATGTTTTTTTTTTTCTTCATAGAAATTGTTTGGTTTATATACCTACATTTAATTCATAATTTTCATTCACGTTTCATATGTATAACTACTTCTGTTATTCACTGTACTTGCCATGATTTATGTTTCTTTTACCTAATTAGTAAAGTTTTGTTAATTTGTTACGCATCAATGATCATAATGAACTTCAATTATTGAACATGCTCTCGCACTTGCACCGGTACGCTTTTTTTGTGGTTTAATTTTACCAATTCCTCTTTGGTGCCTTCGTTCGTTTCGCGACAAGTGTGCATGCATCTTCTCGTGCACTTCGCAGAATATCCCAACAGCGTTAAGACCGATCTTTGGTAATAAATCAAGTACATCATAATTTGTTAATTCATATACTCGTATCCAATATGATAAATTCAATAAAGTTGAATTCTTTTAATTGAACATTTTTGGTTGTGAATTTCATATTCGTTCTAATCGTTAACATTAGTAAAGGAGGACAATTGATATGAAATGTTACGATGTCTCTTATAAACATAACAGAAAAATAAACCCGACGATCATAAAGAGATTGCATACCAAACAATAAACATCTGCTATAAAAGAAGGCCGTGCAATCCTCCAATCAAGCTTGTAAAATGCATATCTTGTAAAATGTTTCTGAACTTTTTCAATTCTATCTATTGAGTTTTTATAATAAGGACTCCCAACAATGCTACAGTATTCAAGCAGAGATTTTAAGGTATATGAATCTGAGAATTCTTTTGTGTTCCTTTTCAAGAAACCAAGCATTTGACTAGCTTTGTTTATAATAAAATCGTAATGTGGTAAAAAGGAAAGGTCACCATCTAAGATTACTCCTAGGTCTTTCTTCCTTGTTACACGCTCTGAATAAGTATGGTTGATAATATAATCAAACACAATGGGATTCGAATTTCGGAAACACGACAAAATTTGACATTTGGAAACATTTAACAGAAGGTGATTTTGCTTGCACCCAAGGCCCCAAAAATTTTTAAAAATGCATCTGTAAATCATACTTTTCCGCATCAGTATGAAATTTTTACTCAAATAATTATTGATTATGTTAAAAATTTCTGATTTTAGTTCTAAGCTATGACAAGCAGTTTTAACGGAGTTCAGACCTGTGGTACGCGAGTCTCATCCACAAGCCTTATACGTGCATTGTAGCGCACACTCTCTAAACTTGAAAATTTTTTAAATTAGCGGCAAAGCGCACACATTAAGTTGCAGGAAATGATTAAACAAAATTATCCTCAAAATAAATGGAAAAATTTAACAGCAATGTGTGAAACACGCTTTTGAAGCGATATTTGATGCTTTGGAAGAGTTGTGTAGGGATAAGTACTCTGATACGTCATCGAAGGCGAGTTGCTTCTTAAGATCTATTTCAGCTGGTGATTTTGCAGTAAGTTTGTGTTGTACGAGTGTTTTGTTTACATATACATTGCCACTTTGCAAGATCTTACAATCTCCTTCATACGACTTAGTGTCTGGATTGGAACATGTGGAATTAATAACAAACACATTCCAACGAATATCATTAGTTAATGTTGTAGATGAAAAACTTAAAATTTCACGAATTGTGTCAAGGCAGCAGCACAGACAAAACATGGGCACAACAGATCCTGAAACCTATTTTAGGATAAGTATGTATAATGATTCCTCTTTTAGATGACTTTTTAGTCCTTTAAGTCAGCTTAAAATGAGATTTGAAAACCATAAGTCCATACTTTCCTCTTTGTGCATTTTGATTCCATCGATCCTTGGCAAAAACGAACAAAATTATAACGAAGAAAACTTCAAATTTTATAAATGTTTTTTGGATTGGATACTTTTAAAGCTGAAATTACGCTATGGAAGACAAAATGCCATACACAAAAAGATATAGAGCGTTCAAAGAGTGCAATAACAGCTCTTGGGGAATGCAATAAGGATCTGTTTCCTGACATCCACAAGCTTCTTAAAATTTTGGCGACACTGCTTGTTTCAACATGTACACCGGAAAAAACATTTTCGACAATGAAACGTCTAAAAACTTATCTAAGAAATTCTACCGGTGAAAAAAGATTAACACGATTTGCGGTAATGTGAATTCATCAACAAATTGAGATTGACACTGAGGAAGTTTTAGATATATTTGCAGCGCAGAAGGCCAGAAGATTAAATTTAATTTTATAAAAATGATTAATACCTACATGTTATGTAATACTATGTGTAGTGATAAAATCTTAAAGAATGATCATCATTCGTCATCATGTACCTAATAAATAATAACTTAAAATTATTTAAAAAAATATTGGAAAAGTCTTTTAGTTTTTCAAATTTGTTTGAGAGTTTTCTTGGAAAAACTAAGTATGCAATAGTATTTTATTAGCAATAGTCTACCTAGGAAAAAATATATTATAAATATTGAAAATCGTTAAAGCAGTTTTTTTTAGACCGGTTTTTTTTTAATTGTTAAAAAATATTTTGCAATTTTTGAGTACCTACATATTTCAATACAAGGAAATCTGTAGTTTTGATCTGGAATAAAAATCTGGAAAAATTCAATATATCCGTTTCTAGAATATTCAAAAAATCAAAAAAGAATTATGTATAAATTTGATCATAAAAGCCTTCCCAAATTTTGTTGTTAGCGAGAAATTCTGATGTTAAAAAATCGGTTCTATAGGAGGCACCGTTTTAAGATAAATCTCGTAAAATCCATTCTTGCCAAAAGATAGACTATTTTATCTAAATCGTTAAGGCCGTTTTTAAAAAAATTAAGTTTTAACAAACCGTTATATGACATATACCATTGTTTTAGAGCTAAAATTCCAATTTCAACAACGCCTAGTTTGAGACTACTAAATAAGCACTATGAACCAAGTTTGCAAATCGGCCCATCCGCTTAGGCTGCAGATCTGCAAACAGGCAGACGGACGAACAGAATTTTCCAACACATTTTTTTTACTTCCCTATCATCGTAATGTCATGTTTAATTGTTGTCTCAATTTTTTGTTATAGTACCTAATCCCAATTATCCCAATTAAAAATCGGGTTTGGTCGATTTTCGGCTAAAATGGGCTGTATTAATTTTATTTATTACATTTGGCTACCATTCAGAAAGGTACACACTGATTGGTGTATGGAAAAAATATAACCCCCCCGAAATAATTGTCTGGCTACGGCCTTGCTTGCACCAACTGTCAAGCTGCGACAGATCTTTCAATAGAAGAAAACAGTCAGTTTGACGAGAGATCTTACGGTAAAGTTTGAGGTCGTCCGTGAAAAGGAGGCAGTTTGAATTTTGAAAAATATCAGGTATATCGTTTACAAATAGCAAGAATAATAATGGACCCAAATGGCTTCCTTGTGGAACACCAGATGGGACCGAAATATATTTTGAGAGCGAGCAATCACTTTTACTATTTGAACTCTAACCCATCCAAATATGGGTTAAGCCATTTTAATAAGAAAGACTGGATACCTAGAGAATTTAGTTTATTAAGTAAAATTTTATGGTTGCCTCTGTCAAATGCCTTAGCAAAATCTGTAAAAATAACATCTGTTTGGAATCCTTTTTCCATATTTGTAATGATAGTGTTGCTTATTAATGCTGAAAATTTCGCGAGTTTTTTCGAATTGGTTTCGATTTACAAATCGACGAAAGAAAAACTATGTAACACTTAGCGTTAAAAAAAGTCAGCGAAACCGAACTAAAGAAAATGAAACACACGAGAGACGAGCTCACGACCTGTGACTTTTGCGGTTTTTATTCAAGTGCCGAAACTTGTTCATTCTTTTATTGCTTTTTTTTATATAATAAAGATGGCCGATGGGCGGGAAATTCAAATATTAGACCAGTCGGTCTGGTCTGACCAAACAAGTGCTAAGTTTGTTGCCGTTGATTTTCCTGCTACAAACTACATGTTGAGAAACTGAAATGTGATTCTGAAATAACAGAGTTAACCTATTGCAAACTAGTTTTTCAAACACTTTTGGAATACAAGAAATTTTACAAATGGGTCAACAATTGGTTATACCCTATTTTGAGCACCATTTTCGATTAGTCCAAGACGGCAGCTGTAGTACATTTGTACATCGTCTGCATACAAATGGGACGAACAGTTCTTAATGATGGAGCGAATTTCATTAACATAAAGGGAAAACAGTAAGGGACCGAGTATGGATCCTTGTGGGACACCACTAATGGTTGGAAGAAAGTCCGGCAAACTCTGACTTATTTCAACTGCTTGCACTCTATTCGATAGATATGATGAAATAAGCTTTACAGCTTCACGCGGAAGTTGTATTGTCGACGGAGCTTTTCTGTAAGACTATTATGAACCACTGTGTCAAATGCCTTGGAGAAATCGAGAAGAACAAGAAAGCTGACTTTGTCCTCGTCCGGTGCTCGCCGAAGATCCTCTATGACATTTAACAAAGCGGTAACACAGCTGTGCTTTTCTTGAAAGCCACTCCTTTCCGGTGTAAGGAGGTCATAAGTCTTTAGGTACTCGCTCAACAGTTTTTTCAATATTCGTTCGAAAACTTTGGACAGGAATGGTGAAATAGAGATAGGTCTAAACTCATTGCACTTAGCGTTTTTGGGTATCGGCAATACTTTCGCTAGTTTCCACTCGCTAGGATAGATACCCGTGGTCAGAATGGTGTTGAAAATGTACGTTATGTACGGCAGTACGACAAGAAGAATCAATTTTAAAAAGCCCGATGGCATTAGACCGAATCGAAAGTACGCATTCTACAACTTCTATACAGCTGACCCCTATGAACCCGAAACTGGGATGACCAGGTTCCTCTACTGTGGAATTTGCTATCGAAGGGAAACAAATTTTGAGTTTAATAAGTTGGCGTCGACATTAGCCGTGTTTCTTTGCACGCGGATATAGGCATGGCAGTAAAAAACGACCATCGCCGCTTAAGAATTCATCAAAAAAAACTTGGCAGCACGCATGCACCTATGACGTTTATTAGTGAAACAGCTGTAAGTTGAGTTTAGAAATTTGTATTGAAAATCGTGAAATTCTAAAATATTAATTTCCGACAGTTGAAATTAATGCCAAACATATTCTAAAATTATAAAAAACAGTTTCACATTGACAGGTTTACTAAATTTTGAAAAAAAAATAATAATAAAATCCCGAACAAAATATTCGGCGGGATGTGTTAGTGGTCGGCGGGATGTCAAACTTTGACATTTCCTGAAAAATGCATCGCAACGATTCATCAGAAACGAAGAAAATGGGTTTTGGAAGCACTGTTTATCCCCGCTAAAGGACTTAGCGGCGATAGCTATCCCCGCTAAAGTTAGCGTATATAGGATAAGTTGTTGTTGTATTTTACATACAAATTTCAAATTATCCCTATATCCCCCTGCAAAGAACAACGGCTATTCTCAATAAAATTTTGTTTGGATTTTTTGAAAGTTGTTTTTTAAATGGCCCCTCAGGGAAGGGAAAAGAGGGCTCAATTGGATGAAGCAAGTCAATCCTGACCTTTACGAAATCAGATATGGTTAGCAAAAATAAACATCGCCTCATAAACGACAAAAGATCAAGGAAAAGCAAACTCACGACGACGACATTACCGTTTCGTGAATTTTTACGAAAGCTTTGCTTGAGTTTCACTCTTCAATTATTCTCGCCTTATTTCCGGTGGAAAATAAAAAAGCACCATGTTCCATTAAAATCCTTGCATTTTTAACCTTTTTTCTTTACTTGTTTTGCATGACATTGTATTCATCTTTTTCATCATCAAAAATACGTCATGAGAACAAAACACATGCATATGTGAGCATCGTTTTTATCAAACGCTGCACCCTCGACGACAGAAAAAAAAAAGTGTTGGAAGGCCTCGAAGCACAGTGTTCTCACCTTGTTCGCTGACTTTGTCGTTTTTATCTTTGCTGTATGCAAAATAAACGTTCGTATTTGTACGCCTGGCTCTAAGTCCAAAAAAAAACGCTCCCACTCCGCCCAAATACTACACCTCTGCCCTATTGCCAACTTGCACCTGAAAGAGTCTCACTCTCTTGCTCTTCAAATGATAAAAAAAAACTAGTCGAGTGCTTCACATACTCTGCCTCTTTATAGACGGTGAACTGGAAACAACAACAAAAAACATTCACTGCTCTTATCAGACAGACCAATGTGAGTCACTATCAACGTGCCGGGTAAATTACATACCTTTGTTTTATATCTCCACGCTCCAAGTATAGAAAAGATTGTCAGAAGGTAGGAAGCCAGCATTCCGCAGGGCATAATATTTACTCAGCACTATTGCGGCAGTTTGTATCCAATTAGTTTTTTTCATCGTTGACGAAAGGTTTCAAGTTTTCTGCACACGAGTGTGTTGATAAGATTGCAGGAGAACCAGAAGAATTTCTTACAAAACATAGTTTCTTTGGAGAAAATTACTTCGTATGTGCTAATTAGATTTTATTGCTTGAAAAACTAATTTATTTTTGTGTAACAAATAAGTTTCCGTTTTGTTTTTACAGTGGCCAAAATGGACACACAGTTGGTGTGGGCCCGCGATCCGGTTGAGGGCTACATCCAATGTCGGATCGAAAGTATTGGCACCAAGGAATTCGATGTCTCACCGATTGACAGGAAGTTTCCAAAACGCGTCTGCTATGTGGATGATATATTTTCATCGTGTGATGGACAACAGGATCATGACGATAATTGTGAGTATTTTATTTGTTAATATGTTAAATAATATAAAAAAGTATTTCTATGCGGAAAATTATATATATTTCCAAATCTACCTAATCAGCTAACGATTGGTATCGTTTATGTTTTTTTGTGATACATTATCAAAGCGTTAAAGGCTGAAATGACGTTCATTTGGTGTGTGTGTTATGTGTGTTTTTTGTTTTAAAAACGAGAGAAGACGTGTTAAAGTGTAACAAAAAATAAACTCATCCTTTGTCCGGGAGTTTGTTTTTTGTGAATAGACAAGTGAAATGAATGAGATGAGTGATGTGATGAGTATAATCCTTGTGGCATTTATACCAAAAATTGGCAGAAGTGACTACTCACTCGTCAAGAGCTTCAGACCAATCAGTCGACTTCCTTCTTGCTGAAAAGCATGGAAAGGCTGGTCGAACTTCACGTGCGCAAAACTGCTTTGCGATTGCACCCACTATCTCAGATACAACATGCCTATCAGCGCGGAAAATACTTCGAGACTGCGCTCCAAAACTAAGTTGGTAGAATTAAAGGCGCGCTTGACATAAAACGCGATGGGCATTTTCATCGCTATTGAGGGTGCTTTTGACAATGCTACTTTTGACAGTATGTGCAGCTCTGCCAGACAACACGGCGTAGACGAATCATTAGTGTTGTGGATTAAAGCAATGCTAATGAATAGAACGTTGGTTGCGGATGCGGATTGTCGCCGTTATGTTATGGCATGGCGGGGGTAAAGAGAAGCTGGCCGCAAGGCGGCATTCTGTCTCCATTGCTATGGTGTATGCAGGTCGACTCTTTGCTGAACGCACTCAACAGTTCTAACGTATACGCTCAGGCGTACGCGGATGATGTTGCCGTGCTTTCTGTTGGATCATGCATAGCGACTGTTTGCGTGATCGACGAATGCTGCACTGGGAATGGGCTCTCGGCCAACCCTCTTAAAACTGAGGATGTCCTCTTTACGAGAAGGAGGAAGCTGATCGGGTTGACTCAGCCACTGCTAAAAGGCGTCTCTCCAAAAAAGCAAAGTATCTGGGAGTCATCTTGGATAGCAAACTTCTTTGGTCCAAGCATGTTGAGCTGAAGACTGCCAAGGCGCTGTCGGTTTTCTGGCAGTGCAAGGGCATTTTCGGCAAGACATGGGGCTTATCAAAAGAAGAAAAGAGTCCTATGGATTTATACGGCTATGATAAGACCATTTATAGCTTCTTTTTTTTTTAAGAAAAGGAAATCCAAATCCCAGAGCACTCAGGCTCGGTAACGGTCCATTGTACTACCATATATATCATACCATATATAGCATACGCATCGTTTGTTTGGTGGAATAAGCTTTCGCGTAAATACGTTACTGCTGCTTTCGCCAAACTCCAAAGGAAGGTACTCGTATGTCTCGGCTGCACGGGGGCCTTCCCCAGCGCGCCTGGCTCCAGCCTGAATGCATTATTGAGCCTCCCGCCCCTTGATGTTTACATCATGGGTTGCACAATCAAAGCTATCTCACGTTAAAAAAGAGGTGGCTTTTGGTATAACTCGCACTGGAGTTTTGATGAACTTGCGCAACGGTTGGGCTTCGACCCATGTCTTATGGATATGCCGTCCGATGCAATGACACCGGAACTTCGGCTGAAGCGCAACTACGAAGTCGACTTTTCTCGTGTTCAGGGGCCCTACTATGAAATCCGTTTCTACTATTGATTCTATTCGAAAGTTATTTCTGATTCTACTTTCAAATGGTACTCTCTATGAAAGTAGAATCGAACGTCGGTAATGCCAAACTATTTGCCAACAAATTTGCGTTTTTCGAACGATTCTCACATGAGTTTGACATAACCCAAACGAGTCTCGCATTATATTTGACGAAACAAAAGAAAAACATGACAACGACTGTTGATTTTAAAGGCAGTTTTTTAGTAGTTTTTAAGCCAACGTTTAATGATCAATTAAAGAACAATATTAATTAACAAAACTACAATAACATTAATAAACATAAATATACTTTTCACTTCATATTCACTTTTTTTGGTATTTTTATGGTATGGCATTCATTTGTTGGCGAAGACTTAGGATCTCTTTTTTAATTTCCAATTTAGCAACTGTATTTTTGTTCTTTTCGACATAACTCTTTTTTTTAAATTCAAATTTTAGTTTTTTTAGTTCGAGTTTCTCTTTTTTTAATTTGTATTTTTTTTCATTTAGTTCAAAGTCCCTTTTTTATACTTCAAAATTCCTTTTAAATTTTCATTGATTTCTTTCAGAGCATCGTACGAGTTGTTTTGATAAATAATTTGATGCTCAACTTGTTTTTCAAGAAGTGATTGCCGTTTTTTTGGTGTAATTGGCGGCTGTGGGACATTTTCTTTTTCCGGGCTTAGAACATTGCTGGAATTTGTTTCTACTTCTGTGACACCATTGCACATACCTAATAGATCTTCATCTTTTTGGCCTGGATGTTGTTCAACAATGGTATCCTGCAACCCAAAACAAGTACCTAGAACCACTCAATCCATTAACTGCTTGACCTATATCAAGCAACTCACTGACCTTTTCTTCCAAAGGAGTAAGGGAAAGATATTTAGACGGACCACCACCAGTTCCGGACAAATTCATTTTGTTCTTCCTCATCTTGCCCTTTGTGTGTACTTTAAAATCGGCCCAAACCTAATGAAACAAAAAGAAAATAAAAGAATTTGACAATTTTGAAACTTTGTTTACCTTTTTCCATCCCGCTGCGTCACGCTGCGGTGGACCTTCAGCATTCAAATCATTTGAGTAGATTGTCCACAAATGTTTTGATTTCTGTCTGGCTTCGGGTGCTTTCAAATACCCCTTGGACAAATCTGGATGCTGGGTCATGTACTCCACCAAAATTTCAAATTGTGGAACTTTCGTATTTGTGGTTTTAGATGATTCCCTGGTAAAAAAAACATACATTATGCATTCATATTACAATGTTTATGAAATTCATTTATAACTCTTATTTACATACTTACATTCTTAAAAAAAATTCTTCATTCTATCTTCTCGCATACACATTTGATGTAGAACGATTATTTACGAATTCGCTCGAATTTGACATTAACTTTCGCAAAAGGTAGTACCAATTTTGTACTAAGAAAACAAAAAAGAATTGGCAGTACTCAAGCTGTTCGATTTTCGTTTTCAGAACTTACTTATAGAATTACAGAGTTGCGATTTTGCGAATTCGAATAGTTTCACTTAAGAATCGAGTTTCATGGTAGGGCCCCAGGACTGGCTCTGGCCAGACTCTGAGCCTGGAAAGGAATGCAGTCGAATCTTTACGGATGGCTTCAAAACCGATCAAGGATCTGGTGCTGGTGTTTTCATGGAGAGCGACAACATTAGACTTTTCTTCTCATTAGGCAAACATGCGTCAGTCTTCCAAACAGAGACTTATGCTATCCTAATGGCCATGGACTATGTTTCGAGGAACAGGTGGAGGGGGCGAAGTATCTGCGTCTTTAGCGACAGTCAGGCTGCGCTTAAGGCCTTGCTCAACCTCTTAACCACCTCCAAAATAGAATGCAAGATCTCTCTTAATTCGGTCGGAAGGCTGAATTCACTTAGACTTGTCTGGGTTCCGGGTCATAACGGGATCACGGGAAATGAGATCTCCGATTTACTTGCTACACAGGGCTCAGAGGGGACTTCTCAGGACCTGAACCAGCGATTTGTCTGCCTGCGTCCTCGCTCAAGGCTTCCTTGACGGTTGGGTATCATATAAAAACAATCGCCAATGGCATGAGTCTCCAAAGTGCAGAGAGACTAAGCTAATTCTCTCCGACGACGTCTGTAGGAAATCCGCGGCATTCTTATTGTCTCTTAACAGAATTGACGGCAGACAGACTACTGGCGTTCTTTCGGGCCACTATAGCTTTTGCCAGGTGCTAGGCTTAAGCGATACCACCGACTGCGAAGCCTGTGGAGAAAGCGATGACACTGTGGAACATTTCCTCTGTTTGGTCCTGTTTTTGCTCGTATCAGGTGGCAGGTATTTGGTGAGGATTTTTTTTTTTTTTTTTTTATAATTTGCGTGCGCTAAAGGGGTTTCTTTTTTCTGTGACAAAGTACCCTTATAGTGGAAACAACAGCGCAGGCATTTTGTTTGTTGCTGTAAGTAGCTCCCAGCAAATGATTCATTGCCTATTTTTAGGTGCTACTTACTGTATGAAAGAATAAAGGGTAGGAAAGAAGTTTGGTGCGATGGTATTTTTTTCTCCACAGGTGTCGCCTAAAATGCTTTAGGGAGATCTGTTTTTGCTGTGTGTATTCAAAGTATAAAAATCATGGCCCTGGTCGGGATTCGAATGCACGACCTGCCAATCACTTTAATGAATACAATACCATCGCACCATTGCCACCTAACTACTATATGGTGAGTGCTGTAAACCTAAGCTCCTTATCATTGAAGCGCCTTCTCGTTTTTCTTAGGAAAACGAGTAAATTCTCACAGTAAAATGAGTTGTGTCTTCCTGGTAGTACAATGGAGCAGTATCGAATGTGATTGCTCCAGTGTAGAAAGTCTCGCACACCTACAAAAAAAAATCATTGCGGAAGAGCTACTTAGCAGCGTCTTGACCATTTCAAAGTCGACTAATCGTTTGATGTCTCTCGAACTAATGATGCAAGGTGAGGTGTGGAATATTATCAGAGAGAATTTGTTTTCTCTTTTAATTATGATTTATTTCCGTTGTTTCCGCCAAGTTAACGTACGTAAAAGTAGTTTCTCGCGGTAGAAAAAGTGCAACAAACGTAATACAAAACCTAAACGCTTTCCGTCGAGAAATACCCAATTTCGCTACAAAATGCATGGGCCGTTAAAAGTTAATAATTATTTTTTATTTCTCTGGTAAACCATCAGGTTTAATGAAAGCTTTTTATTTTTCAATAACGAATTTGAATTAAATTGTTCATCCCATATTTTGACATATGCTAACCCCAACGCCTACCATCTAACCCCGTTGTCACCATCATCAACACAATGAAAACTTCAATCTCCAATTCCAATCTTATGTAGCAACAAAACTCTTTCGGGCATTTCTTATAATTAATGCTCTTCGTGTTCTCATTAGAAAACTTAATTAAACAAAAAAAAAAAGATTTCTATTCAGGAAATCCCTACTTCATTTCTGCTCCAGAAACCTTCCCTTTAAAAAAGAGGGAAAATTAAAAACTACGATGGAAATAAGAGCATGAAGTTCCCAAAAGGGAAATTGTGTGTGCCTGCATCTCCATTGACCCGCATTTGGAATTGAATGCCTCTTCTATTCCGCCCCCTGGAATGGCGTTGGCTTGCAGTTTTTGCCTGAAAAAAATAGGTGTCACCCACCTTCTGTTCCTCGGGGTAATAATGTTATTTTTTCCTCATCAACGTTGCTCCCTAACACCGAATGACAGCAATTAAAGTTTTAGTTTTATGTATTTTTTGCCGTCTCGGAAAATAATTATTTACGGTCCAACTGAAGCTTGGTTATACTACACGCTGTGCGAGGTGATACAAGAAAAATCAGCCCCCATCATTTTAAAAGCCTCGGACAATGCATACAATGCGTCGCTCTTTGTGAATTTTTTTGTCGATTCTTGTGCAATCAGTTTGCGAAACTTCCGGTATCCTGGTAGAAGCTAAATCCTTACGACGCAAACTAAACGATAGATGTAGTGACATCATCACACTGTTGCATAACTTAATTCGTGTTTGAACCTACGGTACGGGACGTAGCGTAGCTCTTCCACAAAGTTGTTTATATCTGAAGTGTTGCGATGGAATTTCAGACAATGTGTTGTGTGTGAGAGTTTTCCAAGCAATTAAATGGTTTCAAAGAGAGTCAAAGTGTAAGAGATGGAGCGACTCCTCGAATCTATGCACTTCCAATTGACAGGCACTTGCAAAACGGCACACAATAGATGCTCCACACTAAAGGAGTCCTTTGGCTTACCTTTATGCCTACCCCACATGCCCCTTCATATCTGGTTGTTTGCGTTGTGTGGTCTCCGCATCATATCTTGGTCTTCGCCTACTGTGCGAAACTATTGAAAAGAACTTGTTGGTTCATTGGACGCAAAAAGGCCAACGAACGTGTACATGGCGTGATAGTGTTATAGGGAGGTGGCGGAACATTTGTTTAGGTAAATGAATGTCTATTAATAGACGAGTGTTAAGTTTGCAACAAAGGCCCGATTTGCTGTTTGTTATTTTCCATCGGCTCTTATCCTAAGCAATGTCATCGGACGGAAGGGCTTTTGGATGGATAATATAATATTTGCATTGATCTGGGTTTTTGAACGCGTTCTGTCTGTCGAAGCCATGAATATAGCCTCAGCATTGTTTGCCCGATCCACAAGAAAGGAGACCCTCTAAACTGCGCCAATTATAGAGGCATCATTCCCCTGAGCATTGCATATAAGATCCTATCTGCTGTACTGTGTGAACGCCTGAAACCATTCGTCAACGAACTGATTGGTCCTTACCAGTGGGGTTTTAGGCCCGGTAAGCCCACGACCGATCAAATATTCACACCACGGCCGATCCTGGAGAAGAAATCCAAATCCAAATCGATACTCATCATCTTTTGATCGGTTTTAAGCCCGCATATGACAGCATTTATAGAGACGAGCTATATAAAGCCATGTCTAGTTTTGGCATCCCTGCCAAACTTGTCAGATTGTGCAGAATGACGATCGAGAACTCTCGCTTCTCCATAAAGGTCGGTAACAATTTCACCGAGACCTTTTATGTCAAAAAAGGATTTAGACAAGGGGACGAGCTATATAAAGCCATGTCTAGTTTTGGCATCCCTGCCAAACTTGTCAGATTGTGCAGAATGACGATCGAGAACTCTCGCTTCTCCATAAAGGTCAGTAACAATCTCACCGAGACCTTTTATGTAAAAAAAGGATTTAGACAAGCTGATGCTGTCATGTGAGTTCTTCTACATCATACTTGAGAGCATTGTGCGAAACCAACACCAGGGCACACTTTTCCAAAAGTCTACGCTGACGACATTGACATCATTGGGAGAACACAGCGAGCTGTCACTGGTGCGTTTGCAAGTGCATATTAGCACAGAAGCGGCAAAAATGGGTTTAGTGGTGAATGAGGGCAAAACCAAGTATACTGATTTTCGGTCCCGTTTGCGTTGACGGGCTTTGGAGGAGGAGATTTGACAGCGAACTCTACAAGCTGCACAGCGACATCGACCTGGTCAGAAAAGTACGAATCAATCGACTAAGATGGCTAGGACATGTAGAGCGAATGGATACCAACGCTCCGGCCCGAAGAGTCTTCGATTCCAACCCGGAGGGACAACGCAGTAGAGGAAGACCTCGTCTTAGGTGCCGCGCACAAATGGAAGGGGACCTCAATCAAATTGGAGTGCGCAACTGTAGGCGGTTAGCCAAAGATCGGGCTAACTGGGGAGGCGTGTTTGTTGAGGCCCAGGTTCACCCCGGACTGTAGCGAGACTTTAGAAGAATAAGAAGTGTGACGAAGCCTTAACTCGCTCGCTCTCTTTTTGGAGGTTGCGTTAAGAACTGCAAATGGAAAAAGGAATGTAAACATTCCTGTGCGGAATGGTTAGTCAAAGGTAAACTTACATAGCGGCAGCGGGGCATAGGCTACCCAAGGCCTTGTGGCCCAACTTGAACAAACTAAAAACCAGGGTGATCTTGAATTTAAGTAGATGTCAGCTTGGAATGAGGATCGGCGTCCTGCCCGATAACGACTTCTCCGGAAGCATGCCAGAAAGGAAACTACGCGCCACGGAGGATATTACAGACATATTGTATGAATCCGAAGGTATAGCTCGCTGTAGAAGGATATACTTGTTGTAATCTCATCTTTGACAATCTAGAGGAGGTAGCGTCGATTGACTGCAACAAACTTGCGTTTTTGTAGGGAAATAAAATGTTTTGCGAAAGAGGTTTTAGATGTTGACGGCTGACTTTATTAGTATGTTCCCCCAGTGCTCCCGATGGGCCCGTTACCCAACCTAACCTAGCCAACCATAAGCTAGAGTAGCCAATGATGTGTATTCCTAGCACTGCCATTTTCAGCTTCCGCCAAACTAACCGGAGCCTTAAATTTGTTTGCCAAAGTCTGACTATGACGGGAAAACCAAATGGTCACGGTAGCATCTTGCACAATCTTAGGGTTTTTATTGGTCGTATGTCCGATCCCTCCCATCGTTCTTCCTAGGGGCAGCTATATCCCGCTTTCTGTCAGAAGCTTCGTAGGAATATTGAGTTTGCCTACAACAAAAATGGAAAGAGAATAACTCGTGCTTGTATGTGTGCCATAAATCCTGAGATCGTACGCAGTTAAAAACACCAAAAAGACGCCAAAGAGTCTGCCTATTTGTTGGTTTTTCCACTTCTTCTGGTATCCATTTCGTAGCTTCTAAATAATTTTTATTTTAATTTATGCAAATGTCTGTAATTTTGATTGCACACGGTTCATTATTCATTTGTTCTTGTCATTTCCTTTCCACCTGAATGAACCCAATTTGTATCATAAATCTAAATAAAAATTCATGTTCCACTTTCATTTGATGAATTTCAACTCATAAAGTGCCCCAAAAAGTTCCGCTCGTGATAGCTGCTTGCTTAAAGCACTTCACGACACAGATCCGATAGTGTAAAACAAAAACACAAAAAAAATATCATGGGCCCGTATTTTATTGTAGCCGCTGTAAGTTCACTGTTTAATCATCAGGTATAAAAAAAATACGAAAAATTGCAAAATTAACAATAAATTTCGTTGCAGGGTATACATATTTGTTTCGTTTCACTTAAGTCGAAAAAAAAAAATCAGCCGGCCTAAAGCAGAAACAAAATTGTTGGGTCACACTATTGAACATTAGTCGCTGAAAAGATTTCCTTTGTCTCCCAGTCAAAGGCTCAAGATCCAACCAGCGAAGCCAACACGAGAACTAATAGAGATGAATAAAGTGGGACGATTACTCGTACGAGCCCTCAAATCCTGATTATAACCTCGCCGTCAATGAAAAAGGCCATCGTTTGATAGGCGATGATTTCAATTAATCTATTCTATCAACATTTTGTTGATAAGTATCTTCATCTGCGTGCTTTTATGGATGTGTTTGAAAGGAAGAAAGTATGCCATTTGAAAGACTCATGAATTAATTAACGAAATGTTGAATAAAATTTATATCTTAGAAAAACTGTAAATTGTATAGGTACTCAAAGTTACGCAAATGGTTTGTTGTAAAATTCTATTACAGATACGAAAAAGCGTTTGGATTTCATTGTGGCTCTACTTTAAAGTGGCAGTAAAGCTTTTTCACTACACTGAGTTTGAATGCGCCTTTTGCAGTCAAACTAAGCTAAGTTTTGTTTTAAGAGTGCCGTAGGGAATATTCAGGAACCACCTTATTGCACTTGTGTCCATTCTTTCTGATCATACTTTTTCTGCATTGGATAAGAGGTCACTCTTCGAAGTTGTGTTGCGCGGTTTTAAGTCAGCAACTCTCCAAATAATGCTGGTGTTTCGAACTTGTAAAAAAACAGGCTGGCGTAAAAACTCCTGGGTAACTAAACTACAATCATTTCATTGATAACTTCTTTTATTTTCTGAGCATATTATTAATTCAGCTAATAGTTGTATTCCCAAAGTTCCGATAAAATCTAATTGTGTAAAATTACCAACTCACATCTTAGAACTTATTAGAATATTTATTAAGAAGAAACTGGTAAAGATGCCGACAACCTATTTTCCGAATTTAAATGTCAAAAACTAATAAATTATTAAATAAAAGTATTCAGGCTTTTCGAAACTCAGAATGGAACAATAAATTAAGTTCACTAGATAAGTCTGCAAAGCCCTTCTGGAACATAGTTAAAATTGTTAAAAATAAAAACAGACAAATACCTTGTCTCAAAAATGGTTTGACTACCTTTTTTTACAGACACCGAGAAAGCGGAGTCACTTGCCTCAAATTTCTCAGAAAATTTTGTAGTATCGCAGCATTTAGGAGATGCAAGCACTGACACTTGTCCAAAATACTATACAGGCTTTTAGTGCAAATAACCCTGACACTCCCTTGGAGGAATTTGTATCGGAAACAGATATAAAATACCTTGTAGATAACTTGCAAATTAGAAAAACAGGTGGTTTGGATAATATCAAAAATATATATATATAAAAAAAATTACCTAAAGAGGGAATCAAAGTTTTGACGTTTATTATAAATGCGTGGCTTAAAACGCAGTACTTTCCTGATAAATGGAAACTGGCAAAAGTAGTCCCAATACCAAAGGCGGGAAAGCCTCTTGATAAACCTAAAAATTACAGACCTATAAGTTTACTTAGTAGTGTTAGTAAGATTTACGAAAAAATCCTAAAATAAAAAATGATCAAGATTATCGAGGATCATAAACTATATCCCGATGAACAGTTTGGTTTTAGAAGTGGTCATGATACCTCCCATCAAGTTTTAAGATTGTGCAATATTGTTAAAATGGACCGTGCAATAGGAAGATCAACTGGTATGATCCTACTAGATATTGAAAAAGCTTTTGCTGCCACACAGAATGGCACAATGGACTTATATACACAATGATAAACCTACATTTTCCTTTGTTCCTCTGTAAAACCATCCAAAGTTTCGTAGCAAATCGTCGTTTTATTGTGCATGTGAATGGTAGTGTATCAAAGGTAATAAACTTTCACACAGGTGTTCCCCAAGGCTCAGTTCTTGGGCCAGTTCTTTACAATCAGTACACATCCGACTTTTCTATCCCCTTTCACTGTGAAGCAGCAATATATGCCGATGACACGGCTATAATTTCATCGCATGAGCTCAGTCTAAATATTGAGACGAATCTTAAAAATGCGATTGAAACGCTGCAAAACTACTACACAAAGTGGAAAATAAAACTAAATGCTGAAAAAACACAAGCTATCTTTTTCACACGAAAAAGAAGACCTTGTTTTCTCCCAGCAAATCAATTGCTTGTCAATGGGTATTCAATTGCGTGGAAGCCTTCTGTAAGATAATTGTGTCAAGATATATACCAAAACTGACGTTTAAAGAACACACTACGCAAACACTTAACAAAATAAATATTGGCATAAAAATATTATATCCATTTATAAATAGGAAATCATCACTTTCAAATGAAAACAAAATATTAATTCAAAAATTTCAATCCATCTTATTGTCGGCTGCCCGGTTTGGGGAGTTACAAATCGCACAGAACAATTATTAAAAATTGTGCTTAACCTCCCATGGCATCATTCCACGCTAATTCTAGATGCAAGAGCAAATGTTGAAATGATCTCCTTCAGAATACGCAAACTAAACGAAAAATGTAAGATCAGATGTGATATCCCTGACAATCTCTTATTAATCAATTAAATATTGAATATCACATACTTCAGTGATTTATTATTGTTATCTTTTTTCCCCTTAATTTGAGGTTTTTAGTCGTTCTTTTCCTCAAAAACAAACATTTTTCTAATTTAACTTAATTTTTGTCACTTGTAAACTTTTTTTAGTGGAAAGACATAAATTTGTCATATCTCTGTATTTAAATTATGTAAATTGTGCTATAACAAATTGTAAATTATAAACGAAATAAAATATCTTATCTATCGTATCTAGCTTCTCATATTCGTTTCCTGGTTCATACCCCTCATCTTTGGGCCTGTTCATACAATTCCGACTTTCACACCATACTTTATTGAGGTAGGATGGAATGAAATGCTTCCCGAACACAACGCTGTCTTCTGTTATTGAAGCTAAGCTCGAATAGGCTGCCAGCATCCATGAATGCATTAGCACTTGCGTCGCCAAGGATGGTGAGAAAAGTCTTGGGTTTCTTAACCGATGCCAGATATATATCACACCGTTCTGATCTAACCTCAATATATGAAGCGTTTATGCGCCATAAACTTAAAAAACAACGTTCAATATGGCTCTGAGCTCCTCTAACGTCGCCGGCTTGTTGGCATAGACCAATGATTTAGAGCCTTATTATTGCGAAGATCAATCGACAGTTGATAATTGACTATTTTCAATGTGTGCATTGTGAACGAACGATTCTAAAGGATTTTGTCAATCGCAGCCAATTAAAAATATTCGATTGACAAAAATACCAAATGAATCGTTCGTTCACAATAGCACACATTGGAAATAGTCAATTATCAATTGTCGATTGATCTTGGCAATAAGGCTGTTAATGTAGACCCATAAAAAAGTCTAGAGGCGTTAAATCACACGACCTCGGCGGCCAATAGACGGATCCGTTTCTCGAGATAACACGTTCACCGAACTAAGACTTCCATATCGATGGGTGGCGACGGTGTAGAGGTTAGTGTGTTGGCTTGTGACCCGTGCGGTGTAGGTTCAAACCCCATGGGGAACAACAACATACGCCACCCATTCACATGCCTCTACACCAAAAAGAGTATTTCTGCCTGGTAGCACAATGGACCGTTACCGAGTCTGAGTGCTCTGGGATTTGGATTTCCTTTTTCAAATAAAAAAAAGAAAGAGGAGAAAAAGAAAGACTTCAATAACTCGATTGTTGCACCCGCTGTGTGGCTTGTGGCACCCTCTGCTTGCAATTGCTCAAAGTTCTCCTGGAGCATTATATCATTTGTCTATTAAATATCCAAATGCAAGTCGATCCTTACTCTAGCGCAGGATTATCTCCGCACATACCTTTCGCTTTGCAGTTTTTAAAGAAAATTCATATTTGTTTCCCGAAACGAATAATCGCCCGAAGAATGAATGTACGACGAATACATAAAATAAGCCATACCGATTAACATTTATATTATTTTATAATCATATGGCCTACCTTCGGTGATCATCAAGACAGTAAGCGTTTCATAATGCGTTATAATAGTCTCTTACAACAAACAATCGTTCATAATCAAAAAGTCACACATATTTTTGAAAACAAATCTGATCTCTTTTATTCCAGGTGAACTCATGCTTTTAAATGAGGCAACCTTCTTAGACAATTTGAAGACAAGATACTACAAAGATAAAATCTATGTAAGTTAACGTTCATGTCTTGTATTTTTGTTCTCTTCGTTCTTACCATGTTACACATTATTGTAGACATATGTTGCCAACATCCTTATCGCAGTGAATCCATATCGAGAGATCAAAGATCTATACGCAGCGTCAACTATTAAACAGTACAATGGTCGATCGATTGGTGAACTTCCGCCTCATGTGTTTGCTATCGGTAAGTGCTAAAAATAATAATTAATATTTGCCTCTCGTTAATTTTAAAGTAAACATTTTTATTGCATTCCTTTAGCGGATAAAGCAATCCGCGATATGCGCGTCCTCAAGTCATCGCAGTCCATCATCGTTTCCGGCGAATCAGGAGCCGGCAAAACTGAATCAACAAAATATTTGCTCAAATATCTCTGCCATTCTCATGACAGTTCAATTGAGCGGAAGATCTTGGATGGTAAGAATGATTATTTTTATTAATTTTCAACAGTTTTAATATATGAATATTTCCAGCTAATCCTGTCCTGGAAGCATTCGGTAACGCCAAGACAACTCGCAACAACAACAGTTCGCGTTTTGGTAAATTCATTGAAGTCCACCATGACTCCAAGTGCAACGTTGTTGGTGGTTATATTTCGCACTACTTGCTAGAGAAAAGTCGAATTTGTACGCAAAGTTCAGAGGAGAGGAACTACCATGTTTTTTATATGCTATTGGCAGGAGCCCCACAGCAATTGCGCGATAGACTAGGGCTCGGTAAACCTGATGATTACAGGGTAAGTTCAATATTTGTTTGGTATCTTGTCGATGACCATAGCATTGTTCAATGAGAAGTATTCTGTTGACTATTAATGGTTTGTTGATAACAATAATAATTGACTGATAGTGGATGGCAATATTGATATTATCAGATATTTGTAATCAGATTCAGAATGCGGGATCGTTTTTTTTTTATATAAGACACTTTTTCAGTCTGCAAATACATTATTTTAATTGCATAGCTTACTGTTTTCTCTCTAAACTGTGCGGTCGTGTTTTTTCTTTCTCTATGAGTATGGCAAATAATTACAAAATTAAGTGCGCTAAATGTCTAAATCCCTTACTTGATGAGGGTATTAAGTGCGGATTATATTGTGGAAATTCTTTTCATAAACTTCGTATCGGAATTTCTGATGTTGCCGCTAAAGAAATCGGAAAATCAAATTCAAATTAGTTTTTTCATTGTTCTGTTTGCTCTAAATTTCCAATTCGAGAGCTATTTACTAAAGTAAATGACCTTGTCTCTGCAGTAGACGTTCTTCCGAAAAAAAATGGATGTTATAGACTCTCTTTATTTGAATCTGAGTGAAATCTTAAATTGCGCTCGTGAAAAGCCCAAAAATAGTGTTGTTTCTATTTTAACTGATCCATGCGTTGACACTTTAAATCATGTTACTGAACTTGATTTGCAGCCAAATGTTTCAAATGGTCTGCCAAAAAATGAGACTGCAAATAGTGAGTGGCAGCAGGTTCGAAATAAAAAACAAAACCGCCACGCTCGTGCTGTTATTGTTGGTGTCGACACTCTGCCTGACGATATGGACGTTATTACCCCTATGAAATGGTTACATGTGTCAAAATTTTCAGTTTCAACTTCTGAAGAATCAATTAAGAAATACATCTAAAATAAATTGAACATTGCCATTAGTGAAGTCCAGTGCTTTAAATTAATAAAAAAGGGCGCTGATACATCAAATCTTAAATTTGTAAATTTTAAAGTTGGCGTTCCTGCACACAATCTAGCTGGTGCAATTGATGTTAATAATTGGCCGTTAAATGTCTATGTGAGAACTTTTAAATCTCTTTCAAAAAACTCCACACCTACAACAACAATTTGATCACAAGTACATCCTATATTAATTCATCATAACCAGTTCATGCAGTACCAAATCATGATTTGAATTCCTACATGTGTAACAACAACAATGCAGAAAAAGAAATATGTATGTACTATCAAAATATGAGTGGCTTCTCTTCTAAATTAAGAGAGATTTCCTTTGCTATTGATGCTTGCGATTGTGATATTATTGCCTTCACTGAAACATGGCTCTATGAAGGCATTACGGTGGAAGAGTTTTTCCATATTTCTGCATTCTCAGTCTTTCGTCTTGACCGCTTTGACGTTACCAAAGTACGTGGAGGCGGTGTTTTGATTGCTGTGAAGCGTATACTTGGAGCTGTTGCTGTGGATATTGATGTTGTTTGTGTTGCTGGTCGTTTACATATTGATCAGTTATGTGTACGTGTGGATGCTGTTGGTGCAGGTATGCTGATATTCCTGAGCTATATTCCACCTAAAAGCTCATTATCTGTCTACAAGAAGCATTTGGAGAATATTGACATGGTTACCGCATTGATAGAATATATAAATTATAATATTTGTGTTCTTGGTGATTTTAATTGTGGTGATATTAGTTGGTCACATAGTAATGATTCCTGTTTAATGCCAGTTTCTCTTTCATCTGAGACTGAGGTGTTATTGATTGATTCTCTATTATCAAATAATTTAACTCAAATAAATTATGTCACTAATTCTTTAAATAGATTATTAGACTTAGTTTTTATTTCTGATGGTTTAAATTCATCCATCATGGAATGTTGTCCTTTATTATCTAATTCTATTCACCATAAGTCAATAACGATTTGTATTCAAAGTTACAATTTCAATAATTTTTGTAAATTCAATAATTCAACAACCGTACATAAATTCGACTCAAATAGCCTTTCTTCTATGAACCATTGTTTTAAAAATATTGTGTTCCAATGCATCGCAAAAAGGTAATTTCTCACCCTGCCTGGTATAATACGGGATTAATTAAATTAAAAAATGCCAAAAATATTGCACATAAGAAGTATAAGAAATCACACTCTATTGATGATTATGCACTTTTCTCGCGTCTTAGAAAAGAGTTTGTTTTCCTGTCTAAATTTCTTTATTGTAATTATATGCGGTCGGTGGAAAGCAACCTTAAAAATAGTCCAGTGTATTTTTGGAAATTTATCAACACAAAAAGAAAAAGTACTGGTTTTCCAACGTTGATGCGCCTTGGTAACAGAAATTCTAGTGATCCTAAGAATATTGCTGATATGTTTGGTGAATATTTTCAAAGTATTTATAATTCGACATCCTCATCCTCAATCGATTTCAACTACGTAAAATCTCTTCCATCTATGGTTGATTGTTCCTGTTTTTCATTTTCTGTTAGTGATGCCCTATCTAGCTTCAAACCCAAAAGAACCAGATATCCTGGGATTTTCCCTATTGTTCTACGTCATTGTGCCAGTTCAGTCTGTTTTCCGTTATTAGAATTGTTTAATCAATCGCTCTCCGACGGAATTTTTTTAGAAGAATGGAAAATATCTACCATTGAACCAATTTTTAAATCTATCTCTAGGCATCTAATATCTAATTATAGACCAATTACTAAACTTTCGGTTATTCCCAAACTGTTAGATAGTCTTGTTTAATATAAATTCAATTTTTCAATTAAACAGTTTGTCAGTAAATATCAACATGGTTTTTGGAAGGGTAGATCAACCTCCTCAAATTTAGCTTCTGTATTGATTGCTTAGAAAACCGTAAACAAGTACATGTGATTTATACAGATTTCGTGAAAGCATTTAGTAAAGTAAACTTGACGATTCTCCTTGAAAAACTGAAGGCATACGGTTTTTATGGGCCATTGCTGCAATGGTTTAAAACATATTTATATGGTAGGAAGCAATATGTTGCTATAGGAGACTTTTTCTCTTAAGAAATCCAAGTTACCTCTGGTGTTCCGGAAGGAAGTCATCTTGGCCCATCTTTATTCCTACTTTTTGTAAATGACCTGCCGAATATATTAAAGCATTGCTATTGCTTTATGTATGCCGATGATATAAAATTTTGTGCAAAAATTTCAACAATAAATGACTGTATGCTGCTACAAAATGACATAAATTCTTTCAGTGAGTGGTGCAGGTCAAACGACTTACTCTTAAATGTAGACAAGTGTGCTTGCATGAATTTTAACAGACCACTTCAAAATATACTTCCACGTTATTCAATAAATAATATTCAAATAAGAATAGCCGAAGATTTCAGGGATCTTGGTGTTATTTTTGATGTCAAATTAACATTTCACTTACACATCAATCACATTGTTTCTAAAGCGAATTCACTATTAGGATTTTTAAAAAGGAACTCCTCAGATTTCAAGGATCCTTACACTCTTAAAGCTTTATTTTGCAGCATTGTGCGTCCCATTTTAGAGTATGCCTGTGTCGTCTGGGGATCTACAACTGTTCTGAATGTTCAAAGGATTGAAAGAGTTCAAAAGAAATTCTTAAAATTTGCTCTCCGACAATTCTTTCCTAATAACGGAATTGAGGTGCATCATTCGTATCATTCGAGGTATCTTTTACTTGGAATGCAAACTCTTGAATCTAGGAGAAAAGTGTATCAAGTAATGTTAGCTCGTGGTATTCTATGCGCAACGGTCGATAGTGAGAATCTACTTAATCGTTTGTATTTGTATGCTCCATCTGAGTCTTTAAGACTGAGACCACTGTTATTTGTATCTCATCATAACACATTGTATCGTCAGCGTGAGCCTATCTCTTTGTGCAGCAAAATATTTAATACGTACTGTTCAGAATTAGATGTATTTTTGTCCAGAAATACTTTTAAAAATATATTAATTTCTGTCATTAGGCAATGAATTTTTTGTAATTTATTATATCTTAAAATATTTGTAAATTAACTTCAAAATCTGTTGATTATAAAATCGTATGTTAAATAAATACAAATACAAATACAAATAGAAGGACATGTTATTTATTAATATTTAGACATTTACGAGCAGCTTTTAAAGAAAAATTGAAGAATTGCCAATGAAATGGTAACTCTTGTTGCTCCTTGTTAATCGCCGAAGTTCTGATAAGAGTCCGATGCAGATGATATCATTTTACTTTCGGACGATGATAACATGTTAGAAATGTACTACGAATTCTCGAATTTTAAGTACATAACAAAGATTGATCGAATAAGAAGTTCCAAGATCCGAGGAAGCCTTCACGTCAAAGAACCGATCTCGAAGAAAATGGGGTGCGACCGGCTCAGTCGGTCAAAGGAGAGATCCTACGAACCCTGTCAAAAAGGCAATATCAATCAACGTTCCCATACAAACTCGAAAGAGAGGCAGGCCTAAACTTCTGGATCGCACAAATCCAGCAACACCACAGCATGAGTGCTTTGAATTTTTGACCAGCAACAATATTGCTGTCGATATATCGCATTTCCGTTGTGAACTCTGCTACGTATTGCAACTGGCACGTCTGGAAATGCGTTTTACCCGTTTTCGAATAGGTTGCTTAAGTGATTGTCTTGTAGTCGGTAACATCGGTTAATTCTCTACCTTCCACGAGCACCGAAAATGATTTTTTTTGAAAATTGCGAGTAATTCGCGATCAAACGTGGAATAATTTAATCTTTGCTGTGCTCAAACGTTTAGAAAGGATATCTAAAAAAGACTCACAGCAGATCTCATGGCGGTGTTGTTGTGTCAACTGCAATGCTTATTTAAACTTCTGGATTTGGGTCAAAAACATTGCATGTTGTTGTTCTTCCAAACATTCTGGGAGGAAGGCCCATCTGTCAAAGATGAATGATCCACTTTTACACCGATGGATCCAAAACCGACGATGGGGTTAATAGAGGTGTGTTCTCTGGCAGGTTAAACCTCAGCCTCTACTTTCGTCTCCCTAATCACTGCAGTGTGTTCCAGGCGAAAATCATGGCAATTAAAGAAGTCCTATCGTGGTTGAAGAGGAACGTGATATCCGCTATGGACATCCGAATCTTCTCGGATAGTCAAGCTGCGATAAAATCTCTGAATTCTGTTTCTACAAACTCCATCGTAGTCCTAGACTGTCGATCATCTCTCGCGGAGAAGGCGGAGCAATTCAACATTCCCCTGTGCCGGGTGGCGGGACACAGAGATATTCCAGTGAACTGTAGTATCAGCACTAACTCGCCGGAAAAGGAACCATACTGCCCCTTTTTTTATGAGAGAGGCCATAGAGAGAACTAACCCTAGGTGGACAAGTGACAACACTTGTCTAGCGACAAAACAGATTTGGCTAAAGCTAGATCTGAAACGCTGTAAGTGTTTTATCTCTCTGAGCAGACTGCACATTGGTGCTACAATTGGTGTAATCACCGGACACTGTATCATAGGCAAGCATGCAACAAGGCTTGGCGTCTATACAAATGACTTCTGCAGAAGCTGCTTTGACGAGGAAGAGGAGACTATTCTCCACCTTCTTTGCACATGCTCTGCTCTCTCTCAACATCGAAAACTCCATTTGCGATCTGTCTTTTATATTGATCTCAACTATAACATAAACATTGTCATTAAAAGTCTTTCAAGCTTTATCAAATGCTCGAACTGGTTCAACGAGTAGGAGAAGATAGATCCGTTTGGTATCACAATGGACCTTTTATTGGCCTAAGTGTGTCGGCTTCTGCCGACTACCACTATAACCTTACCTAACCTAACCTGTTCTTCTAATCACTTGTCGCCGGTTACATTCCAAGGCAACTTCTTCTCGTTGAACAGTCGAGCACTAGATTTGGCTGCAACAAGGAAACTGTCCGATACCACGGTTGACCTTTGAAGGCTTTTACATTCAGATCGTGGTTTAGGGATGCTTTTAGAGATGACCAGTGCCGCCACAGTGGATATAAGTTTTTTTGTTCTGACAGGAATGGTGGAGGTGTCGCTATTATTATTAGGCCAGGAATAAAAATGCAGATCACGAGCGTTTTCCCGAAATGGCTGTGAAGTTGAATATGTGTTCGTTGAACCAACCAATGACAAATCTAAGCTTATAATTGGTACTTCTTACCGACCAAAAAGGCATACTAATTTGCTTCCCTTCATAAATGTTGTTGACCTAATATCTCTCGCCTGTCCTAATATTATCCTATGTGGCGACTTTAACAGCAATCTCCTAACCGAGTCCCATCTCATCGAAGAAATGTCCTCACTTAAAATGTTCTCCGTCAACACAACTGTTCCGACTCACGTTTATCATCAATCTTTCTCTTTCATCGCGGATGCCAGAACACTCGGTCTGGACAACTCGAAGCAGCGTGTTTAGTATTGGTGGCTCCGATAAGAACCAACCCTACTCGTGCAACACCGAACAAACTGCTTTATTTTTACTTATCACTATCATTACTTAAACTTTATATGTCCAGCACCATGTTTCTCTGCGGTGTTGGAGCTTGGTGTTTGGTGAGCTCAAAGCAATGATTTAGCTCTTTTTAAGAGGAATCCCACATACCTTGTGCTCTGCACTAGAAGCTTTTCTGAATAATATACTTCTAGATTTTTGTTTGCCTTTACGCGAATTTAAATAAAAACCAAAACAAAGTATGTGCATGTATTTTTTAACATCACGCAATGAGTTGAATAGGTTTTGTATCTAGTTTTGTATGTAGAAAGTTTGTCCATTCTTTCATGAATATTTGACCAGAATAACAGTAATAAAAACTCATCACAATGACAATTCATTGGAGCTTGTGGATGTCAGTTTGAGGTTTTTTTTTATAATTTGCGTGCGCTAAAGGGATTCCTTTTTTCTGTAGTGACACAGTACCCTTATAATTGTTACCACAGCGCAGGCATTTTGTTTTTTGTTGCTGCAAGTAGCACCAGCAAATGATTCATTGCCTGTTTTTGGGTGCTACTTACTGTATGAAAGAATAGAAGGATAGAAAAGAGGTTTGGTGCGATGGGATTTTTTTCTCCACAGGTGGCGCCTAATTGCTTTAGGGAGATCTGTTTTTGTTGTGTGTATTCAATTTATAAAAATCATGGTCCTGGTCGGGACTCGAACGAATGAAATGCCAATCACTTAGTGAATACACTACCATCGCACCATTGCCACCGAGGTGCACACAGAGCTCCGAAACTCATAAATGTATTAGAACTCTCATTTTGTCAATTTTAAATTTCGTTTGCAACTTCAGTCAAAATCTATTACTTATTTGAACTGTTCTAACTTTTTGTTACAGTACCTCTCTGGATGCACACAGTACTTTGCTAATGCTAAAACCGAGAAACTTATTCCATCGTCGCAAAAATCGCGTGATCACAGCGCCAAGGGACCACTAAAAGACCCAATTATCGACGACTTTGAGCATTTCCAAACATTGGACAACGCGCTTAGTCGACTGGATCTGCGTGGAGACAGTAAATTGGAGATTTACTCTCTCGTAGCTGCTGTTTTGCACTTGGGCAACATTGCATTCGAAGAAATTCCCGAAGATGCTCGTGGAGGTTGTCAAGTTTCACAGACGTCTGAGAAATCGCTGACCATCACTTCGAAGCTATTAGGAGTTGATCCATTCGAGTTGCGACAAGCATTAGTGTCGAGGGTTATGCAAAGCAAAGGTGGTGGTGTTAAGGGCACAGTTATCATGTGAGTATTTATAGATAAGCCACTCTCAAGACATGTCTTTATGAGTTTGCATTTTTACAGGGTTCCGTTGAAGATCTACGAAGCGAGTAATGCTCGTGATGCCCTCGCCAAAGCGATTTATAGTCGTGTTTTTGATCGGATCGTGTTCCTTATCAATCAGAGCATACCATTCAAGGCATCGAGCTATTACATTGGCGTGCTTGATATTGCAGGTTTTGAGTATTTCACAGTGAACTCTTTCGAACAATTTTGCATCAATTACTGCAATGAGAAACTGCAGAAGTTCTTCAACGATAACATTCTAAAGAATGAGCAGGAGCTATACAAGAGAGAGGGTTTGAATGTTCCCGAAATTAAGTTCACCGACAATCAGGATATTATTGAATTGATTGAGAACAAGGCAAATGGAATATACGCTCTGTTAGATGAGGAGAGCAAGCTGCCGAAACCATCTTCAATGCATTTCACCACAGAAGTGCACAGCGCTTGGCAGGGACATTTTCGCCTGGGACTACCGCGTTCGTCCCGGTTGAAGGCGCATAGAACTCTGCGCGATGAGGAGGGTTTCCTAGTTCGACATTTTGCTGGAGCTGTCTGCTATAAAACGGTAAAAGTGCAGGTTTTGATTTGCATGACAGCGTTAGCTGATTTTTATTTTGTTTAGGAACAATTTATTGAGAAGAACAATGATGCGCTGCACGCCTCACTCGAAGGACTCGTTCAGGAGTGCGAAAATCCACTACTGAAGTCGTTATTCTCATCTGGAGTAACTAGCTCTCGTGGAAAGCTCAATTTCATATCAGTTGGTTCCAAGTTTAAGACACAGCTCGCTGAACTGATGGAGAAACTGGAAAAGAATGTAAGACCGTAATGCAATGCAGATACAATAATTGTATAATGATGTTTTGTTTCTTTTTTTAGGGCACCAATTTCATTCGTTGCATTAAGCCAAATAGCAAAATGATCGATCGTGACTTTGAAGGCGGTCTTGCTTTGGCTCAACTCAAGTGTTCGGGTACAATTTCAGTGCTGGAACTTATGGAACACGGTTATCCATCACGTGTACCATTCTCCGATTTATATAACATGTACAAGTCGTACCTTCCGCCGGAGTTGGCCAAACTCCAGCCACGGACTTTCTGTGAGGCTATGTTGCAGTCGTTGAACTTGAGTTCGAAAGACTTTAAGTTTGGCATCACTAGAGTATTCTTCCGGCCGGGAAAGTTCGTCGAATTCGATCGAATTATGAAATCCGATCCAGAGAACTTACAAGCCATTGTGGCAAAGGTCAAGAAATGGTTGATTCGATCGCGATGGGTGAAGTCAGCATTGGGAGCTGTTTGCGTTATTAAGTGTATGTTTAAAGTTGTCCATCATTATGCTGGTATCTCTCTCATGTTCGTTTGTTTTACAGTGAAGAATCGCATACGTTATCGCAACAAGTGTGTGCTTGTTATTCAAAAGGTGGTTCGTGGTTACATAGCGAGGAAGCAACATCGTCCGAGAGTCCATGGTGTCACTAAAATCGGCAACCTGCGTTCGACTGCCGCAAAAACAGTTGATATTGCCAATCAACTGAAAGATGGCAAATCGAGTATTATCAATGAGGTGTCTGGCATTGAAAAACAGATTGAAAATGCTATCAAAACTATTAAGGTTGGTACTTTTTTGAAACAGATAAATGTTCTATAATTTGTTTTCCATTTTAGGCAAATCCCAAAATCCCACCGAAGGAAATTGACGACTTATACAATCGAATCATCGCCAACATGAATAAACTCACCACAGCACTCAACAGTAAACTTATGGTATGTAATTATTATTTAAATATCCCATAATAATGCGCATAAGCAGATGTTTTATGAGGTCTACGCATATCTTGTTTTCCAATTGTGTAGACTTTATTTATTTTTATTTAACTGCCAATTTTTAATTAACTCTGTTCTTGAGCAAGGTAATTACTTTTAGAAATACAATGGGATGTACTTTACTTTACTTAACGGGCTCCCGACCAGTGAAGAGTCTCTACCTGAGACATTGCAGCCTTGCATCCTCTACGATCCCGGGCACGCTGCTTCCAGTTGTCCGGACCAATCGCTCTGGCATCCGCGATGGCTTGGTCTTTTAAACAGAGGTTCGGTCCTCCTTGTATTCTCAAACCAGGGGCTTTGAGTCGAAGATCCTCTTGGCTGGAGCATTATTTTCCATTCGCTCAATGTGGCCGAGCCAATGAAGTTGACGTGATTTAGCTTTTTGGACTACATTCACATCTTGGTACAGCTCATAGAGTTCGCGCTTGTATCTTCTCCTCATTTCGCCCTCCTCGCAAGCAGGACCAAATATCCGACGGAGTATTTTTCTTTCAAAAGAACCCAATAATAGCTCCCCTTTTCTACTTATCGTCCAGCACTCGGCACAATAAAGCATGACTGACAGAATTAAGGTTCGATAGAGCATGTATTTTGTCCTCCGAGTGAGGAGTTTTGAACCCATTTGTTTCGCTAATCCGAAGTAGCAGCGGTTTCCTAAGGTAATCCTCCGCCGGATCTCTACGAAGGTGTCATTCGTGGATTTGATGTCTGGTCCTAGGCGATGGACAGATGTTTGTTTGTTTGTTGATAGCATGTATTTAGTCTTGTCCGCATTTACTACAAGGCCAACAGATTTCGCCTGCTCTTCAATCGCCGTGAAAGCTTGTGATCGGCCGATGATGTCAATATCGTCCGCATAACCCAGTTGAACTTACCTGTTGAAGATAGTGCCTTCCGTGTTGACACTTGCCCTGCGCACTATCTGCTCCAGTACGAGATTGAATAAATCGCATGATAGCGCGTCCCCCTTGCCGAAATCCGGTGCATGTTTGAAATAGTTTGGAGGAGCTATTTCCAAACTGCACATCTGAATCAGTTTTGCCGGTATTCCGAATTCGGGCATGATTTGGTGCATGCGCCCTACCAAATCATCAAAACCGTATTTAAAGAGCTCCGTTTTTAAGCCATCAGAGCTTGCGGCTTTGTTGTTCTTAAGCTTTTTTATAGCTAAGCCAACTTCTTCTACAATGGGTGGTGGAACTGTTCATTGACTGGACGTGGGCTTTCTTCTTGCCCTATCACACTCTCTACATGATGCCCATTAAGCAGCTGCTGGAACTGCTGTACTAAAAATAGTTTGGTTCCTTCACGCGAATTGTTTTGAAGAGTAAAGCACAGCAACGATATTTGAAAAAAGTCTCTAAATTACATTCAAGGAGTTGACGAGCTTCAGATGATATATGATCGAATCTTCGAAGATTGAAAACATACCGGGCAATTGAGTTGAAAGCAACCTTCAGTTTTTGAAGCGAATATGAGTCAAGATCGGCAAACAGCTCACAGCCATATGAAATTATGGGTATTATTAGTGCCTTTACCAATTTCAGTTTGACTTGGGTAGGTAAGATTGTTTTTGTAACAGATAAACCACGTAGCGATGCATATATTTTATTAATAATTGAATTTATGTGAACATCCCATATCAACTTATTGTTAAAGATAATTCCCAGATTTTTTGCTTGGTTAACATATTCAACTTGGCAGGAATTTAAAAAGATAGGAGGAAAATCTGAAAGATGTGGTTGATGTTTGGATATTGGTATGGCTTTTGTTTTGCCGGGGTTCAGCTGTCATTTCAACGAAAGTTGTCAATAACACATATACCGAGAATGGAAAATTCATGGATAATGGCACTTGCTTTGATGCATTTCGTTGATTTTCTGCTTTCGTCAGGACTTTGAACTAAAGTGTGCAAGAACGCACGTTTAAATGTCTTTATTGTGATACTTTGCATTTTTATTTAGAGTGTTCGATTTTTCGTAGACTTGAAAATTCAAGTTATAATTTTTTGCTTAATAATTCCCAAATTTGCAGGAACAAAAACAAGCTGAAGAGCAAATACGACTGAAGAAGGTCCAAGAAGCCCTCGAAGTTGAACGCCGTGCAAAGGAGGAGGAAGAACGCAAGAAACGCGAGGACGATGAGAATAAGAAACTGTAAAATTAAAAAAAAAAACTATTGCTTCACCCTTTTGATTTTACAAATTGTTTTTATTTACTTTTTACAGTAAAGTCGAAATGGAATCCAGACGCAAGGCTGAAGAAATCAAACGACTGAAACAGGAAGAAGAGGATCGGAGAGCAGCTCTATCTCTTCAAGCTCAATTGCAAAAGGAAGCTGAAGAGGATGCCAAGTATCGTCAACAATTAGAACAGGAGCGCCGTGATCATGAACTAGCATTGCGATTGGCCACTGAATCGAATGGTCAAGTGGAGGATAGCCCGCCCGTCATCAGGAAGTATGTGTGGTTGTCGATTTGGGTTTTGGTTTGTACATATTATGTTTTTGTTTAAATTTTATTTTATCCTATTTTTTATTTACTTTTTGTTCATGGTTGGAGCACACATTTTTTTATTTTGGTTTTCAATTATTTTTTTGTTCTTGTTTCTTTTGTAAACTTTGCATTTTATTATTTTGTTTTGTTTCCATTTTATTTATATTCTTTATTAGTTATTTGTTTTTATTGTAAAAAAAGAAAATTTCTCATTTTTGTTTTATTTTAACGTTTCTCTCTCTCTCAGTGGTCAAAGCGAAGTTTCGTCCATGGGGCCAAACAAACTGATCAGGTACAGCACACGGTTTTTACTCAACAAATTTCTTTACAGGGTGTTTTTTTTTCTTTGTTTGTTTGGTTTGTTTTTCTAACATGCATTTTGGTATTTGATGTGACTTAACAAACAAACAACACAACATTAATCACTTGTAGAATAATTAATAGGACAAATGATAAAAACACTAACACCTGAAATATTGATAGGAAATGGCGAATTCAGGGAACGATAAACACGTTTGTGGTTATTATGTTACGTGAATAGTAAGTACAGATATGTTGCCTACATTCCGTAATATAAGCTAGCTTTGCGTTTGAGCTACTCTCAATGGGCCGTCAGACAATCTAATCACATTCATTAATTTCAATAAACTTTGTGCGGATGGTGCAGAACTGGATTGCTTGCCTTATGTGTCAATTCGTCACTTCTAATCTACAGAATCGTCATTAATGCGGCTTTTTATTTCTTCATTTATTAGACGAGCATTTAACATGCTATAATTAGAAATTAGACAGAGCAAACAAATGTTTTGATGACCCATACTATGAACACCTACTACGACTAAACGAACCCATTAGATTGTTGTCGAGGAGGGTTTCAGTAGATTTTTCATTTAGAAACACTCCTTCATTTCAGCAAAAACAAAGTCGGGAATTTTGTAGGTAGATCTTGGGATGCCCGCTACTCGTGTTTAGAGCTTATCTCCGCAAATGGGATATGCTAGTTGCCAGTCACGCGTCTATAGAAAATGTTCCCTAAACAAATATGATTAGCATTTACTATAAGGTCCTCGCAAGCTCAACATAGAAAATCGCATACAAACAGAATCATAAGGCTTAAAGGTAATCATATAACTACTCGATGTCAACGTATATCTTTGCCACATATAATGAATGTATGTGTCATATCGCTGTAACACTAACTCCTGGCAACACTACAGATTGCTTCTAAACAAACCCTGTGGATCAATGTCATCTGACAGTTTACTCTCCACTGTTTTCATTTTTCAATACACAACAGTATGTACTTTTAAACTACAACTCTATTCGCTTAGGTGAGGTTAGGTTAAATTGACTATCAGCACAAAACCGACACACTTTGACCAATTTTCATTTGTAATACCAAATGAAATAAGTTACAGCTTCTGATAAAGCGTAGGTTAGGTAAGGTTAGGAGGGTTGCATCCAAAGTTGTGTAAATATTGGCCGGAAGCCAAAAAGGGCCCATTGTGAGTACCCTTATATTAATGGTAGGACACACAGCTAACAAAACCCTTTGGATTTGCTAATGAATCGATTAATATCCGTTAGAGGTATCCCTGCTGGGTTGCCCATGCAGTCAAAGAAATGTGCTCACATGCAGGAGAACCGTCGTTCTTGGAGAGTTGGGCAGTGGCACAGGAGATGTACCACAGATCTATTTTTTCCTCATCCCTGTAGCTTCTGCAGAGGTCATTTGTGGGGATCCCTATCCTTCTGGCCATGTTCCTGATTATGAAGTGTCCAGTTAATACCCCGACGAGCAAGCGGATTTGATTTCTGTCAAGGGGCAGTAGGGACTTAGATTTCTTTTTGTCAATGACGGGGAAAAGACTACGAGTTATGACATAACTGATAAAGCGTAAGTGCCGGCGCATGAGTAGCGCAACTTTTTTGTGTCTTGGTAAAAGTGTATACGATTGAGTGAACGCGCGCATAGATGATACACAAAAGGTGCGGGCGCGACAAAGTCATTAAATTTCTGAAACCTTGCGTTGAGCAACTGTTCCTGAACAACATTAGGCGTTTTTCTTTTTTAGCCCAGAGCGGGGCCCGAGCGATCAGAGCTCGCTCCGAGCTGAACATAACCTGAGCGCTCCGAGCTAATTAAGAAACAGAATTGGGCACTGAACTGTCATTAGATAATTTTGTTTTCTATTAATTTTCAAAATAGTCAGGATTGCTTCTGAAATTGGTGTTTGTCAAGGATTGTTCCATTTAAATTATAATTTCTAGTAAATAAACTATGGGAAAAGCACAAATAATGAATGAAGTCAGCCGCGCTCAACTTTTCGCTCTATGTGCTCGGTCATTTTTAATCGAGCTCATCGAGCGAGCCCTGAGCTAGCTCAGAGATAAAAAAGAAATACAGATTTTGTGCTCAGAGCGCTCCGCGCTAAAAAAGTAACACAGTTCTTTTTTTGACAGCTCAGTGCCCCGCTCGGAGCTAAAAAAAGAAAAACGCCTATTATCTCGACGCGTGGAATAGGAGTTATGTACTCCTATTTCCTTTGCCACACACAATCAATGCTCTTCTTTTTCTTCTTCTTCTTCTTCTTCTTCTTCTTCTTCTTCTTTGTCAAGTAGCATTGGTAGAAAAATAGCCACCACGCAGATCAATGAATATTGACAGTATTTTCGCCTAAATTCTTTTCGATTCCGATTGGATTTGACTTTTGGATTTGTTTTTTTGAATGGTTACCTCGGTAGGGCTGACTTTAGGTCCGTTCGCGAACTAATATGCAAACGTAAATTTATATAAGGTAGACGTGGCTGTCAGCCAAAGCCAACACACTTAGACCAATGATAGGTCCATTGTGGTGAAAAAAAATTATAAATTTATATAAACTTTCGTGCAAAACTGCACAAACGCGTTCGCGTACTGAGAAAATGGTAAAAAGATGAACGAAAGAAAAATGTACTTTCGTTCATTTTTCTTCACACACAATTTCAGCTGGTAAGAAAATGAAAACTGTCAAATGATGAAATCCTATGAGTTTGCCAGCAAAAAAAACAGCTGTTGCTTCTTTTCCAGCCAAACTAAGAAGTTTTTACACAAAAGCGTTCGCGTACTTTTCTTAGAAATGAGAGGATTCTCTCTCGATTTTGGAAATTTGACACTTTTCATTTTTCTACACATAAAGTACGCGAAGTTGCTCTTGAAATTTTCTCATTCATATAATTTTGACAGTAGAAAAAACCATAACACTTTAAGTTCTTTCGATCTGCCTAACTGTTGCGAAAGTCTGACAAACATCCAAGCGTATTGATTTTCATGAGAAGCTTCTCATATTAGCCGTTCGGATTCGGCTTAAAATTGCAGGTTCCTTCCACTTTGCACAAGCAAAGCTAGGTTTTAACACTGCGTGGGCCGTTAATGCCTAACATTCAATATTTTTCTGTGTAATTATTTGACAGCTCTTTTGCTTGCAAATTGGATAAGAAACAAGTATTTTATTTCTTTTTCCCAGAACCAAAACCACACCTTATTTATTGTTAAAAGGTTATATTTCCCACAGACGCAAGCAAAAAGACACTAGTTTATTGTTAAATAATTTTTTAAGGTTAGTTGTGTTATTTAAACTTCGGATAGAATAGGTCAAAGAGCTTCGCAACCGTATGGAGTGAATAAAAAACTGACGCTCAGATGTTAAACAAGAGTGCCGAGGGAGGATCAATTGAGCAGATCTGCTTGAGATGGGTATATATAAAAGCAGGTTGATGAGTTAAAAGCATGTCCGAGAACAGTTCGAAACTTGAGAAGATTGTCATATTATATAGTTGGCTGGAGTAGAGTGATACTCGATACAATTAAATGCCGCATTAAGTTAGCTCTTGGATGCATAACAGCATTTCGAAAAAAAATACACAAGCATATGTTTAAACTGGTACGGCTAAAGTTTAAGCAAGTAAGACTGGAGTTTTAAAGGGTGTAAATGAGTATGTCGCCCACAATCCGACCCCACGCCGGATCCGTTGAAAAACTCGATTCTCTTCTAACGTGGCCCATAACCAACGGATACATGTAGGTCGGCGGATAAAGTCGGTCAACCTTTGACTTTTCTGTCCTCCTATATATGCACACAAACAAAAACTGACGTTCACGTTCACATATTCTAAATTGCAGCTCGACCGCTGATTGATTTGAAATGGCTTAAAATTGTAGGTATGACTTTTAAATTCAGCTTGAGAGTTAGGTGAGAAAGGAACAATTGTACTGTACTGGCATCTTAGGTAGTTGGATCATTCAGTGGTATTAAGGCACTTATAGGTTAGGCAAAACTGCATATTAAATGAAACCAATGTTTTACCGGCTGACAAAGTTGGCGACGGATTCTTGTTTCTTCCGTTTAGTACATTAACGCTGACGAACCCGTCGAAACGATAACAACGGATTCTATGGGCTCGGCCCTTGACCACTGCACTATATCAGCAAGATCATTATTAATCGATTGTGCGGCGTGCTCTATTAAACCCAGAGGAAAGCTTAATACAAGCTGAGCATCATCAGCATACAATTGAATTGAGCTGTTTTTGATGACATTGGGAAGATCATTGACATATAGCGAGCATATTCAGTTGAAATAAAGATGCTTCGCATGACAGCAGGAGTAACGACGATTGATCGAATAGGAAGTTCCAATATCCGAAGAAGCCTTCACGTTAAAGAACCTATCTCGAAAAAAATGAAGCGCAACCGGCTCAGTTGGTACTGTCATGTTCAAAAGGTACTGTCAATATCAATCTACGTTCCAATACAAACGCGAAAGAGAGGCAGACCTAAAAACTCCTCAATTACACAAATGCAGCAAGCCCAGCATATGATTGGCCTCAGCGACGAAGTGATTTAAAATAGGGAGGCCTGCCGTTATTTTTTGAGGTCGAACCGGCGAACCCAACAGGCGGACCAGTAGGGATGCAGTTAAGTGAGAGGGTTATGATCCCTTTAATCGACGAAGAAGATTGACATATAGGGAGAAAAACAAAGGCTCTAGTATGGATCCCTGAGGGACACCACTTACGATTGCCAGGGGGATTGAAATGATTTCGTTAACCTCTGCAGCTTAAAATTTATGAGTTAAATAAATATAACGATACAAACTTTATAACACAAGGCGCGAAGTTTTATGTATGCGGCACATAACTGAGTGGTCAACCATATCAAACGCTCTAGAAAAATCAAGTTGGACTTTGAAGGACACTTTGTCTTCGTACAGGGCTTGGCGAATATCTTCAGATGTACCTATAACAGCGGTGGTACAACTGTGTTTTTGTCGGGAACCAGATTGCTTAGATGATAATAGATTGTAAGGGGAGAGATGACGGCTTATTTGCTTTTGGAGGATTTTGTCAAATGCTTTTGACAAAAAGGGAGTATTGCAATCTGGGAAGGGGATAATTTTTGGCTGATTTCAACTGCATATGAAAGATCCCTGTAGTCACCAAAGTGTTAAATAATGGGTAATAAAAGGTAGTAAAATGATTATTGCGATTTTAAGAAAAGCTGGATGGATGTCGTCCAAGTCCAACAGCATTCGATTTCAACAACATCAGCACTGTTGAAAGATGCGAAGCAGAAACTAGAGCAATATCCGTAGGACGATGGGTTGCCACTTTGTTGAAAACACTGTGAGCTATTTGATGATTTCGCGACGATATAAATTTTAAGTTGAGTTCTTAGTTTTATCCAATAAATATTCGCATATTTATAAAAAAAAACATCAAGAGAATAATATGGAACAAGTTGAAATAGAGATTAATTCACATAAGGACAAACGCTGAAGGTACAGCGCTCACTCAAAACCAGCGGTTGGCTAGAAAACAATGAGGATTATCTTTTTGAAATTTCACAGCTGATAGCAAAACACAATACTCGAAGCTGTACTTTGATGTTCTTATTTGACCTGACTGTTTTCATTCACTTGTGCGTTTCTGCTCTGTTCTGATATAGTTTTCGTTTATTACACACAGCTGAACTTAAGATTTCGATTGGCAACATTTTTTTACCCCGAGTGCACTCGAACTGCTGTCAGAGTAAATTATCGTTTTCGTTTCGACAAAAAAATCACACTTAGCGCACTCTGAGAGCATCCCATTTTTACCAAAGTTAGAAAGGCGAGGGTTAACACGTACATGCATTCACACTACATTTCTGTCGTGTTTGTCAGCGCCGACGCCCATATTTTGAAGTTTGAGAAAATTACCAATCGAAATAGACATTGGGCTCACATTATGAGTAGCGAATCGACTAAAAACGGTATTATGAGTAGCGGTTCGCTAAATAAAGTGCGCTTTAAATGCCAAAAATATAGCGCTGAATGTGTCAAACCAGTTGAACCAAAATATTCATCGATAACTCTTGCGAATTTGGAAGCTCGCTATTAATAAATGAGTGATAAGCTAAAAAACGCTCGATTTCATTTCATTTTTTCATTTATTTATTTTGTTTGAAGCTTACATGATACGATTCGCTACTCATAACGTGGGCCTCAATATATAAGTTTACAATTTGTCAAAATTTGTATGGAAAATCTTTTACAACAAGTTGGTAAACTATCGACACCAAATTTCGTGTGTAAGTCAAGATAATAAAGGTGAAAAACAGCGTATTCGACAGCTGATTTGATTACCATCACTTACGCAAGCAGTTTTTGGGGGCCTTCTTGAAACACCTACAGAAATGGTAAACCTACCTCGTTGCATGAGTACCTACTCTTAATGTCTTAAATATTTTTTTAAAGTTAATTTATTTTGCAATGTTTTTTTCTTGTTTAATTTTGCAAAAAAATATATTATTTTGTGTTCTATTGTTTTGGAAAAAAATAAATAAATATATTCATTGTTAACAATGATTTCAAAATTAACTATTAAACATTTTCCTTCAGTTTTTCAAGCTGTGTAACAACGTTTACATCGCGATTCCATCATAAGTAAGTTATCAGATAGCGGTTTTAACGTTTTCAGTGCAAGCAAGCTTTAAAATTTGTTTATTATTTGCCGTTGCAAGTGCATTCATCATTCACACAAATAGTTGTCTAGTTTTTTTTAAAGATTTTTGTAGAAGAATCGTCATCGCAGCCGTCACCATAGATATTCATTCAATGTATTTACCATTTTCTGTAGAATATTCTGAAAAAAGAACACACACACAATTTTTGCAAACTTTGAATAAATCATCATTGTAGTTAGTGTAAAATAAATAAATTATACCAGGTGTTGGTATGTAAAGAAATAACTTATAAACATCATGCACCAAACTGTAAGCGTTAAATGTTGTAAATAAATTTAAATTTAAAACTTTTAAAAATGCGTTCGTGAATTAGTTGCAAGAAGCAGTTTACCAAGTATTGTTGTTCACTTAAAAAACTGTTTCTATCCATCTAATACACGGCTGTACGTTTTAATGAATCAGTAAAGCAGAAGCAGTTGGTAATGGGAGTTGAACTTTTTCTTTTAGGTCAGAAAATGTTCGCGCTCAACAACAGCTCTTGGGCAAACAAAAATACGATTTGTCCAAGTGGAAGTATTCTGAGTTGCGGGACGCCATTAACACTTCCTGTGATATTGAATTGCTTGAGGTAAGTTTCGTTATTAACCCTTTTTAACTTAGATCAAAGAGCAGCAACTTTTAACAGCAATTAACTCTTGAAACAATATCGTCATTGATTTTCCTTTTTTTTCTATAATTTCCCTAGGCTTGCCGACACGAGTTCCATCGCCGTTTGAAGGTCTATCATGCGTGGAAGGCAAAGAACCGCAAACGCACCACCATGGATGAAAACGAACGTGCTCCAAAAAGTGTGATGGAAGCAGGTATTTCCTTAGATTAAAATGCACTCCTTTCGGTTGATAACTGATTAAATTTTATTGTAGCCTTTAAAGCTCCGCCAATTGTACAGCCCAAGCAAGAAATTACAACTGCACAGCATCGTTACTTCCGTATTCCATTTATGCGCGCCAACGCGCCAGAAAACAGTAAGTTCTCAAGCACATTGCAACCTCTTTGAACAACATACATTTTTTGTTTCCAGCAAAACGTGGCCTCTGGTATGCTCACTTCGATGGTCAGTGGATTGCCCGCCAAATGGAGTTACACGCTGATAAGGCTCCCATCCTATTGGTGGCCGGTAAGAGTGCAATTTTTTCTTTACGACTAGTCCAATAAAATATGTATTTATTTTGTAGGTATTGATGACATGCAAATGTGTGAATTAAGCCTAGAAGAGACCGGTCTCACTCGTAAACGAGGTGCCGAAATTCTAGAACACGAATTCAATCGAGAATGGGAACGTAACGGCGGCAAACCGTACAAAAACTTGGGTACTAATAACAACCATTAAGCTAAAATGGTAGCAGCTATATCACTCTTTATGGACTCAAAAGTTTTTAATTTTGCAATTCAAATCGTCTACGAACTTTAAATATTATTGATACGTAAATTTAGTAGCACTTCTAAAACCGAAAATGAATGTATATCTAGTTCAAGTGCCTTTTAGTTCCCAACGTTTGTACCAATTTCTTACATCGTTTTCATTTCGTTGAAAATTAAATAAAATTCAGATACGAGAACATTGAAAAAAAACATGTGTATCACAACAGTATTGTCATTTAATTAACATAAATATTCCGTATAATATGCATTCCAATGTATTTTCAATGTCACACAACAAGGTGTGAATCACTGTTCAACGTAAATTTATATGCATTTATATACAGAGAGAAATAATACAAAAAATTGTTTAGAAAATAAATCAATGTTTCAATTTTTTCAATGGCGACGTTTAAAAAAAAACGTTAAACAACTGTAGAACTATTACATTTGTAGTTTTAAATAGATAATTATGGAAAAACAATAGATAAATGAAAAAAAGAAAATTTATACATACTTTGTAAGAATATGAGAACAAGAATGGCATCTCTTATTATAAAATTGACGATGTTAGATTAAATTTCTATTTTTATTTATTCGAAAAGGATGTAATAAAAAATCGTAAAAGAATGGAATGATGGACGAGTTAAAATTGTATTTCATGTATGCATTAAATAAAAATAAATGATTTCTATTTATAAATATTGTGTTATGATCTGGAATAGGTAGGTAGGTAGGTAAATGGATGCAATTGTGGCGGATGTCACGGCTCACTTAGACCATCAGTTTGGGTCCATTGCGTCGTCCATTGTTGCGATTCTTAAAAAATTTGGAGACCTGAAAAGAAACAAAAAGATACGGCTGTTTAAAAGCTCAGTGATCCGCTGTACTAAAACCACCCGGATTAATATGTATATGTATCAGGAGTTTCCTCAGCTCTATGTCAATCAGATCATCTAGCTCCTCAAAGAGGTAGCTGCCAAGAATCTTGAATCTATTAGTTCTAAGAGCAGGGCATTCGCACAATAGGTGACGAATGGATTATATTTCTTCAACGTCCATGCAGCTCCTGCAGTATGCCCAGCAGAGGGTGGCGACGGTGTATAGGTTAGTGTGTTGTGACCCGTGCGGTGCAGGTTCAACCCCCATGAGCAACAACAACATACGCCAACCATTCTAGCCCTCCACAAAAAAAGGAGGATTTCTGCCTGGTAGTACAATGCACCGTTACCGAGTTTGAGTGCTTTAGGATTTGGATTTCCTTTTTTGTAAAAAAAACCCGATCATCTCCGCATGTAAGCCCACTAAACAGTATCCTGTGAGGACCCCCGGCAGTATATCTTTGTGTGGCTGCATGTTTCGAAGTTGGCCCAACGCAGGTTTGTTCTACTCATGGATTCAACGTCGATTGTTCGTACTAGTGTGCTTCGCGCAGTTCGTATAGATTTTAGAGCCGGAGATGCATTCATCTCCGATCCGTATCTTGCCAGCTTATACGCTTCCTCGTTGCCCGAGCTATCCTTGTGCCCCAGTACAGAACTGACCGTGTTGACAGTTGATATCTCGTCCAGATATTTTCTGCAATGTAACACCGCCCTTGACATTTGACTACTACTGACCCCATGACCTTTATAGCACCTTGGCTGTCAGAGTATATGGTGATCTGTTTATCGGCTAGTGTGATCGCAGCTGTCTTTGCCTGGAACACGCTGCATTTATCGCTGATTTGAACGATTCAGCTAGGCCCAGAGTCTCACAGAAGATGCCTGCACCTGTACCCACGTCCATTTTGGATTCGTTGGTATATATACGAAGAAGGCGAGATTCTTCCGTGACCGTTTTGTTGATGCATTCGCCTCTTTCGGCGATTATGGTTACGAATCTCTTTTTGAAGACGTTAATAGGTAGTAGCTGTTGCTTCTTTCCAAGCACTCCATCGTGCCTCAACGGACACGTGTCGGTAGGGCTTGGAAGACCACAGTCCCAACTCTCTGAGTTTAACGGACGTTTTAACCGCTTAGCTGTTGCTGTATATGTCTGGGGGTATAAGGTTAATGTTTACTCAACAACTCTAGTGGGTGTGGTTCTTAATGATCCCATTATCTTCAATGCAAGGTGTCTTTTGAATTTTGGTAATAATGGATAGCATTTCTTCTAGGTACCACATATGGTTTGAATCCCCACGTATTGCCGAACGTCCTGCACGCATATAGTACCACGTATGCCTTTTTGACCCCCTTCCAGCTGAGTTTGAAATCCAGTAGGACACAAAGGTACATTGCTGTCTTGGATAATTGCAGGTCCACTCCACTCATCCTAGGTAGTTTAAAGACTGGTATTGTCCCTTTTCTTATGAACAGCAGAATTTCTGTCTTGGATGGGCTTTCCCAAATACTCTTTCCGTAACCCAGTTGCTGACAAGTTGGAGTGTTTAGCTCAGTCGCTCGCTGAGGACTGGGATGAATTTGCCTGGTACCAAGATTGCTACATCGTCGCATAGACGTTCACAACGAATAGGTATTCTGTATGGTTACTGGCGACAAGAATCCCAGACAAATGAACACAGCAAAGAAAAGAAAGGGGGCGCACACATACACTCACTTGTCTATCTCGATATTTCAATTCGCGTTTACATGCTGATTTTCAATCCAATCACAGAATATGGATAACGGTCAGCTACAAGTTTTCTGATTTTATTACAATGGTGTGTATATAAAGATCGTTGAAGTAGAGTCAAATTTCAGCACTGGGGATTTTCGAATAATTTGCATGCGAGAAATAATAATTAATTGAGACAGAGATAGTGTGTGTGCGAGCGAGTGTTCATGTTCAGCTTGTAATAAAAGCTCGCATAAGGTATTCGTGAATGCGAATAAACAATTATAATATATATGTATCTACAATGTCCATACGGAGAGAGTTCAACAGTTCGAACAAATAAATACTCAAACTCAGCTTGAGAGCAGAAACTAACAAAAATTAACATATAAAGAAATTATTGTTACACAGCGTTATGTTATAAAAAAGAATTCATTATAAAATTCAGCCCAAATAAGATTGCTTGCCAATGACAGCATAAATTTAGAAAATTATTGATTGCGGATATACATATGTAGAAGTTGTTGCCTTTAAGTTTCATGTAGTCAGATTGGCCGAGCGGTCTAAGGCGCCAGATTTAAGCTCTGGTTCCCGAGAGGGAGCGTGGGTTCGAACCCCACATCTGACAGACTTTTTTTAATGTTTTTTTTATGAGTTGTAGTGATTTAGATTGTCATTCGATTTACTAACCAGTTTCAGCGAGAAGTTGATTCACCGTTGGACCTTAAGGCACATTGCTACAGATAAATAAGTTGCTTAGAGGGTGTCCGAATTTCCAGAGACCCAGATAACAGAGAACAGGCAGACAGTTCTGACTGCTGTAATAACTCCGGAAAGGTAGCTTCAAACAACGGTTTTTTTCGTGGTCGAGGGCCCACAGGAGAAAGTGGATTTGCTGGGCGCTTGTTTCTAGGTCATGTATACGGTGAACAATCCTGCTCGTTGTAACCATGACATTGAGAATAGGGTTGATAGATAATTGGTAATTTAAGAATAACGGATTCACCGTATTCAATGATGAAAACCATGCTAATGCAGTTGTCACCAATGGCCGAGATGCATCGCACTTGTTCGTGTCGAAGAATGATCTTCTGTGCATCTTCGAGTCATTAAAGAATAAAAAGTCGGCGGGGATTGATGGTGTCCCAAACGTCGTATTGAGACACCTGCCTCTGGAGGCTGTAGATATTTTTGCCAGCTGTTTAACAACGCGCTGAATAATGCACATTATCCGGCACATTGGAAGGTAGCTGTCCTGTGGTACACCCTTTTCCGAAAAAGGTTAAAGATAGGACGAACCCGGCCAATCTTCGATTAGTTTGCTTCCGAATATTAGCAAGGTCTTTGAAGAAGTTGTCAATAGAGCACTGTTAAAGTGGGTCGAGGACAATAACATAATTCCGGACAACCAGTTTGGTTTCAGGGCGAGGCATGACACTATTCATGCCGCGTCGAAACTGGTTTCCGACATTCAGTGGATTAATGCAAGAACCAATGGTATGCACGGGTGCTTGTCTGGTTGATTTTGAGAAGGCTTTCGACACCGTATGGTTAGAGGGACTTTTCTACAAGTTGTCCATCCGGGGGATGCACAAACCTGTGCTATATGTAATTTATAATATGCTTATGGGAAAGAAATTCGTTGTCAAATGTGGCAACATGACTTCCAGCAGAGTCTTTGAAATCAAAAACGGTTTAAGGCAGGGGGCGGTGAATTCTCCGATACTGTTTAACATTTACACGAGTGATCTGGTGGATACACTCAGACATGCATACAGATCAGGTCCTAAAATCGAGGTCATTAACATTCTTTTGCAGCGCGACTTCGATCAAATTAAGGGATATTGCGACGACTGGAAGTTGAAAATCAACTTTCAGAAGACGGAAACAATCTTGTTCAGAACAACATTGGCTGCGGCCTCTAGGGATATCCGAAAAAACTGTAAGAAATTGGCCATTATTGGACAAAATGGGCAGCCATTGGCGGTGAGAAGCGTAGTTAGATATCTGGGTATCTGGCTCGACCAGTATCTGTATTTTGATAGACATATAGTTGTTTGTCTTGCTGGGGCCAAGACGGCTTATGCTCTAACAAGGAGACTGTTTCATAGCACTCAACTTGACTCCAAAGTGAAGATCATTTGCTACGTGGCCCTTATAAGGCCGATCATCGTTTATGGTTATCCATTGTGGTTTACTATAGCGCCTAGTTATATGGAAAAGATTCGGGTTTTGGAGAGGCAATGTCTTAGGGAATGTTTCCGGTTCCAACTCTATAAAATACGATCCCAACAAGGTCCAATACGATGGGGCTCAGTTGAATAGGTTTGACAATTTCGTCATTAAGGTGACTCAAAGGCACGTCGCAAGGGCGATGGCCAGCGACAATAGCCTGATCATTGGGGCTTACTACCCCAACTAAATATACATAGAGAATACGTTCCGGTCTGGCAAAAGGCCAGGGACGAGGAATGGTATCCCGGTATTATACCACCGCTACTGCAGCGGAGATAAGCGGCTAATGCACGGTGGATACGTCGCCAATGCTCATGAGCTCCTCCGTTTTTGTACCGCAATAGCGGAGGGAGATACATTCGATACAGAATAACACTTCGCCGAATTTTGGTTTCTTGCTGAGTGGGGAAGGGGGGGGGGGGGTCAACATGCCCTCCCAAACTAAGTAAGCAAGGGCATTTCTGGGAGAGGCTGGGCCCGTTAACGTCTGGTGGTGCTTCCGGGAGGTGACTGACGCTGTAAGGCTTCAGTCGGCTCACAGCGGCGCGTGTGGACGTTGACGACTGCCAGGTACTAAAGCAATTGCGATTTTGACCACTTGTTGCTTAAGGTAACGAGTGCGCAGAGTCCTGCTTCAGTTAAAGTAAGTAGAATAGGCAGTTAGTAATTTGTTTTGTATAAAATATAAAATTTAAATAATGATGCGCAGTTTTATTTAATTTCCTCGATGGAAACAGTTGATGGACAAGTTGATTTTTTCCACTCTAATATTCTCTATCTTTTTAATAAGTATGTACCACTAAAAACAAAAAAGACGCGAAATGGGAATATTCCATGGTTTACCGAAGAAGTCTGCGTCCTTATCAGAACTAGAAACCTGTTATTCTCTAGGTGGAGAAGATATAAATGTTCTAGCATCTACGATGAATTTAAACGCACCCGTAATATGGTAACTGCTTTGATTCGTACGAACAGAAGGACCTTTTATGAAAATAAATTTAATGCTTGTGATTCCAGCAATCTTTTCTGGAAAAATATTCGCCAAATAGGCATTAATAAAGAAAAGCATATTCTACCGAATAATGTAAATCTCAATGATCTAAATGCACAATTTGTCCAACCAATTATTTACACACCAGTTTTGAATATTACTACTCCAATTGGAAGCATGAATTGTGAGTTTTCGTTGTCTCGTTTTGATGAGGTAAGTGTAGGTGTAGCAATTCTTAAGATCAAATCCAAAGCTACAGGATCGGACAATATGAACCCGGACTTTGCAAAAGTCTTACTACCAATCATCTTACCTCATATCACACATATATTTAATACAATATTAACAACAACAACATATCCTAATAGCTGGAAAATTGGCAAAATTGTTCCACTTCCAAAGCTAATAGCAATGATTTTCGACCCATTACTATCCTTCCTTTCCTAAGCAAAGCTTTCGAGATTCTTGTAAGTAGACAAATTAAGACTTATCTCAATGAGAAGAAGTTGATTACTAATTTACAATCGGGTTTCCGTGCAAATCATAATTGCACCACAGCTCTGCTTAAGGTATGCGAAGATATGCGCGAGGGTCTAGACCTGAATATGATGGGTTGTATTGTCTTTTTAGATTTCTCCAAGGCATTTGATTGCGTTGATCATAATATCTTGTTGCATAAGCTTACGCTACAATTTGGTTTCGAGGATAGTTTTTGTCGGTTAGTAAAATCATATTTGTCGGATCGATATCAGTACGTAACACACCGAAATGAATGTTCCTCACTTCTACCTCTCCACTCCAGTGTTCCTCAAGGCTCCGTATTAGGGCCGCTACTATTTTCCTGTTTTATAAACGACATTGCGGCGTGTTTCTCCATATGTAATCATCATATATATGCAGACGATGTGCAACTATATTTGATGTTTCCGGAATCACATATAAATCGTTCCATAGCCACACTAAATCAGGAGCTCGATAAAGTTTTTTCTTGGTCCAAATCAAACAGACTTCAACTTAACTCTAACAAAACGAAAGCTTTGATTATCAGCAGAACCTGGCATAGCCGTGTGACGCCACAACTTGTGCTCAACAATCATCCAATAGAGTGCGTTGAAAATATAAAAAACTTAGGAGTCCATTTTACCCGAAACTTGACGTGGAACTTACATATATCTAAAATCGTTGCGAAAATCTACGGTGCACTTCGAGGCCTTAGTCCAACAAAAAGGTATCTTCCGGTAGGTGCTAAACTTAAGCTAGTCAAGGCCTTTCTTCTGTCAATTATTCTTTACGGTTGTGAAATTTTTTCCAATATGGACTCCGAGTCCAAACGAAAACTAAATGTTGCCTACAATAGCTGTGCTAGGTACATCTTCGATATAAACAGACATGAGCACATCTCCGGCTACACCCAACGAATTACTGGCTGTTCCCTAACAGCCCTTTTAAAATATCGAACCATTCTATTCTTACACAAAATCATTACCACGAAAATACCAGAATACTTATACAATAAAATTAGAATGGGGCGAACCCACAGAGCTATGCAATTAATCCCACCTAGTCATAAGTATTTGGTCACTTCACGGCAATTTTTTGTTCATGCCATTTAACTGTGGAATTCGTTACCCCTACACATTAAGCGATCTTATGGTAGCAACACTTTCGCGACACTCATTTTTCAATACTACGCAGAGATGTTCTAGTGCATCGACGTTACCTTTCCTGACATCCCCCTCATACACTATTTTCCTCCTCTGCTAAGCTTTTTATCGCATTGCGTGCTTTTCTTATCTTTATCAGTTCCTTTTCTTTCCATTTTTCATTATCCTTTCTTTTCTTTACTTCGTTCTTTATCTATTTTTTTCTTTTTTTTCTCCTTTATTTATTTTGAATTATTTTCATAGTTTCCCATAAAAAGCATGTACAATATTTTATAAGATTTATCTTTTTGTAACATGAATTCAACGGATTAATAAATCTAAATCTAAATCTAAACATAAATGTAAGTTTACTTCGTTCGAAGGGCGTTCAATATATTCTCGGTATCGATATGAAGGAAAATGCGAATTCAATTTAAATTGTCTTTATTTTTAAATATAATTTCCCCTAACATCAATGCATTTGTTACATCTTGAGATGAGCTTTTTTAAACCCTCAAAAAAATAAATTTCCTCTTTCTCTGCAAAATACCCATTTATTGCCGCCTTGAGTTCTTCATCATCCGAAAATCTTTTTCCACGAAGACATTTTTTCAAATCCGGAAACAGGAAATAATCACTAGGGGCAAGGTCTGGACTATAGGGTGGGTGTTGGATTTCTTCGAAACCACAATCTCGCGCAGCAGCCTTGGAAACTCGCGCCGTGTGAACAGGAGCGTTGTCATGAAGAAGCAACACACCCGCTGCGAGTTCACCCCGTCTTTTCTTTTTAATTTCCTCCCGCAAATTATGGAAAGTGGAAGCGTAGGATGTGGCGTTGATGGTTTCACCTTTTTTTTATACTCAATGAGCAAGATTCCCTTTGAGTCCCAAAAAAACTGTGGCCATGAGCTTCCCGGCAGACGGAGTGACTTTGAACTTCTTCGGGTGGTCTGTTCCTTTTTTATGCCACTGCATGGAGTCTTGTTTGCTTTCAGGGTCATAGTGGGGAACCCATGTTTCGTCCCCAGTAACAATTCGATCCATAACACCGTCCGCGTTCTCACTACACATCTCCAAAAGCTCTCTACAGCATGCGATTCTCACTTTTTTCTGAGGCGCTGTGAGCATTCGTGGCACCCACCTTGCACTGACCTTTGAAAGGTTAAGATGGTCATGAAGAATGGTGTGAATGGTACCAATTGAAAGCTTGGTGATCTCTGCCATCATTTTCACCTTTATTCGGGCATCCTCAAGAACAAGTTTTTCGACTTCTTTGATGCTTTCTCCCGTACAAGCAGTAGCCGGGGCGCCGGAGCGGGCGTCGTCTTCAATGCTCTCGCTGCCTCTCTTGAACTCACTTGACCACTTTTGCACAGTTGATAATGAAGGTGCGGAACCCTGGTAAACAGCCACCATCTCTTCATGAATAGTTTTTTTGACTTTTTCCTTGCTTAGTGAGAAATTTAATTACAGCGCGATGCTCAATTTTCACCATCATCGTCTCAGTTGCCATTATGATTCTGTTTAACTAGAGATAAAACGCGAATTAATAATCACAGTTATATGAAATTTTACATGAATGCACTAAAATAATAGTATTACTTGATAAATAAGTCAATTTATATATAAAACCACAGCTTCATCCCGATACCGAGAATATATTGAACGCCCCTCGGTTAAATAGTTTTTTAGGCCGAAAGACAATAATTAAAAGTTTATAGTGAAATAGTTAAGCTTAGAACGTCCGCACAAGGACCAACAATTTATCCTGTTAGTTGTAACCTAAATTTAATCAGTTTTGTTCAGAAAATAAAAAAGCGTGTTGGACTACTAATCTAAGGGTCTAAAGGTCCCGCCGGGGCCAAGTAACATCTAAAAGTTTTTTTCCACTACCCTACCTCTTGTGAATGTCTGACAAACATCCAAGAGCATCAATTGTCGTGGGAAGCTTCTCAAATTCGCCGTTCGGATTCGGCTTAAAACTGTAGGTCCCTTCCACCTCGCACAAGCAAATGGTTGAAAAAGCTAGGTCTTAATGCCTAATATTTATATTTGTTACTCCTAATCTACTGTCATGCGAAGTATCTTTCTTTCACAAATGTCTAAATTTGAGTCGGCGTGATACCAAAAACCTAGTAGGTTATCTTACGGGACACCAACGGGTTGCGATACCAATTCAACAAAATGAAAATAGTCGACTCTACGGAGTGCTGGCTATATCTTGAAGAAGACGACAGCTGAACACATTCTAAGTGAATGTCCAGCCCTCAATGAAACTAGAACGACGATTTTCTTCAGTGAACAATTGAATTCCCAAGGCATAAAGAAGTCCTCTCCAGGCAGTACTATCCGCTATATACCGAAACTAGAAATACAACTAGCCTAAACAGGTCCAGACGTTGTGTTTAGGTGATAGGTGACAACTGACAAGTAATCGGCATTCAAAGCTTAGACAAAGTGTCCCCTAATAATGAAGTCGAAAAAAGCTCGCCTCAAATTGGAATTGAGACTTTGAAAAAGACTTGCGAAGAGAGAGTGCGCCCAAATTCAAGCAAACAGTGTGGAGGGCCTGAAGGATCATAATGATGGAAAAACATCAAGATTTACATGTGGTGATGGGGCTAGGACAACGAGAAGGTCCAGAAACCTACGTACAGATGGTCATGGGCCTGTATAAGAAAGTGAAGACAAGATGCCACGCTGGAGTCACCGAACAGTTCCCAATCAAAGTCGTTCTACACCTGGGAAGCGTCCTAATTCCTAATTCCCTTGATTTTTATAACAGTCTTTCATTATGTGCTTAAATGAAAAGTGACGAACTCCAAAGTGCATCAGTTGTTCTTTGCTACCGATGGAGCCATAAGCGAGGAACAATTTTCCCTGCAACGAGGTTTGATGTATGGGTGGATGTTTGTGAAGAGAATATGTATCCTACATTAGTCCGACCTACACATTCCAGACATTTGTATGAATAAGAAAAAGATTCCCATGTGCGAACAGTTCATATATCTGGTCCCTATGATCAAAAGCGAAGCAACCTCTGATAATGACATCAATCGCGTAAGCTTAAGGTAGATGAAGTGGCGCCCATCTTCTTTGATCGAAAAATGGCCCCTAAGCCGAAAGGAAGGCTCTACACTGCAGTTATGCACCCGGTGCTCACTTACGCTTCACAATGTTGGGTCAAAAGTATGAGGCAAAGTGAAGGCAGCTGAGAAGAAGTTTTTTTATAGCTTCTGGCTCGCCAAAGCGAAGTAGAAGACACATCATACCTGCAGAGGTAGCGAACCACTCTGTTGACTTGGAGCCGTACCATACTGCCGCACTGGATGATGAAAAGAATTTGAAATAAAGCATTAGAAATTTTTGAGATACTCCAATAGTAGTCAATTTACAGAGCAGCGCCTGTTTATTTACTGAATCGAACGCTGCTTTAAAGTCCACGGAGATACTGTTTTTTTCGATGTGGTTCTTAGCAATGCTTATCAATGCGAAAATATGATCCATTGTAGAGAATCCCGAGTGAAATCCAGCTTGAAAAATTCTGCGTCGATTGGTCCTTTCACCGTAGGCCACTGTATAAGTGTATAATCTGTATTTATACAACCAGTTCGATACCTTTTCTTAAGTTTCCTTCTTCCGGTTCAGACGAATTTCAACTAAAGCTAGTATTACACGATATGTTGAATGAACATACGTATGATCACAATGATATGCTAACAATTCTCAGCAAATATGCATATGTTCGTCTGGCGTATGATGGCCTATCACACGATATGTTGAATCTATCCCAAAGTAGCAAATTGTTTGTTGACAAAATATGCTAACAAACAGTTTGCTATCATATTTTTTTCAGCACACAGAAGACCTATCACACGATATGTTGAATTCGGTTTGCTGAAAAATTTGAAGACCCGTATGATTATTATGCTGAACAAATTTATATATCGCGATTTGTGCGTGTTGTATTTTTCGATTTTCTGCGATTCTGGTGAAATGTACGTGTAGTCTATAAAACTGTAGCGTATAGTACGAGGGCGGGTCAATAAGTCCGTGACTTTTGGAATAAAACACAGATTTTTTGATAAATTTTTTTTTTATTTTTCAACGTAGTCTCCCTTGAGCTCTATAAACTTTGTCCAACGCTTCTCCAATTTTTTTATCCCTTCCAAAAAAAATGATTTGTCGAGGTCCTCAAAATAGGCCTTTATTTGCGAGATGACTTCATCATTGGAGTTAAATCTTTTTCCGCCAAGCCATTTCTTCAGGTTTGGGAACAAGAAGTAGTCGCTCGGAGCAAAATCTGGAGAATAGGGTGGATGAGGGAGCAATTCATAGCCCAATTCATGGATTTTTGCCATGGCAACTGCATATGTGTGCACCCTTGCATTGTCTTGGTGGAAAAGAACTTTTTTCTTGGCCAAATGAGGTCGGTTTTTTTTCAAATCGTCATTGAATCGGTCCAATAAGTTGGCATAATATTCCCCATTGATTGTTCTTCCCTTTTGAAGGTAGTCAATGTGGATTATCCCGCGTGCATCCCAAAAAACAGTCGCCATAACTTTATTGGCTGACAAACCCACCTTGGCCTTCTTTGGCGCCGATTCACCCTTAGAAACCCACTGTTTTGACTGTTGTTTGGTCTCTGGTGTGTTGTGATGGTTCCATGTTTCGTCCACGGTTACAAAACGGGGCAAAAACTCCTCCATATTGCGATTAAACAACGCCAAACCTTCCTGTGAAGTTGTTACACGATTGCGTTTGTGGTCGACTGTGAGCAAACGCGGCACCCATCTTGCGGAAAGCTTTCTCATGCCCAAGTGATCATTCCAAATTGAAACCACTGAGCCATGCGAGATCCCTGCGGCTTGCACAATCTCTCGCACTTTCAATCTTCGGTCGGCCAACACCATATCGTGAATTTTTTCGATTGTTTCGGGTGTAGAGACCTCAACTGGGCGTCCAGGACGTTCGGCATCTTCAGTGCTTGTACGGCCACAACGAAATTCAGTAAACCACTTTTTTACCATTGAAATCGATGGTGCAGAGTCCCCATAGTATTTTTCAAGCTTAGCCTTGGTCTCGGTAATGGTTTTTTTTCGCAAGAAATAATGCTTAATAAGCACACGAAATTCACTTTTTTCCATTTTCTCCTCAAATTAGTGAGTAGTCTGATAAAAATAGCTGTCAAACACAAACGAACTGACGCAGCAAGTTTAAATTTTGACAGGAGACAACTGACAGATGCCTGTTGACAGGAGCAGTGTTGCCGTTTCAGTAAAGAGGTCAGAAATTCAAAAAGTCACGGACTTATTGACCCGCCCTCGTATAAGTTAACAAACGAAACCTAAGCTAATACCAATGTTGGCATATTCACAGTTTTAAATGTAAATTACAGTTTTTTAGACAAGCTTACAGTTTTTAAAATTACCTCGTAGTACACATTACAGTTTTTTTTTAAATTTCAATAAAAGTTTAATTTTTTTTTTAATTTCTTTAATACAAAATGAAAATGTGATTTAAATCGTAGTATGTACTATCATATTTAAGCTTGTTATTTTATTTAAAATGATTTGTTTTGTGTTATTTTTGTTTAATAAAATTTAAAAAAAAACAAAAATCTTTTCGTTTTTGAAGATTACAGTTTTTTAGTTGAAAATACAGTTTTTTTTGGGAGTTTACAGTTTTATGAAAAAAAAAAATCTGACAACATTGCTCAGACAAACAACGACAATAAACACGCGCAGTACCGATTCCCATGGAATGAGCAGAATTGACATGCAACACCTGACATCGTATGAACTTCCAAATTCCAAGTATACTGACATTATGTCTGGAGTGAACCCAACGTGGTCGACAGAGTAGTATAAATATAAGTGTGCAGTACAGGTATCATCAATGTTCAGTTGCTTAGATAAGGTTCAGTTGCCTAGTCCATTAGAGTTAAGTGTCTTGTCTTTTAAAGGAGACCCGCAGATTGGTCCACTTTGCCTTACAATCCTCCAACGTGTATTGGCCAAAACTCTCCGATATTTCCTTCCACACGGGCGTTTTGGGCAATTTATATTCTGGAGTGGATATATCCCACAACGTGCGGCACTGCTCGACGGCTTTTATTAGTCTTACGATGTCTTCGTGCGACCAATCTCCCTTTGACTTACGTCTTATTTGCTTGTATCTTCTTTTTTGTTTTTTCACAATCGGAATCCTGCGAATCATCAGGATTCCTTGGATCCTTATTATTCTTATCTTCGTCCTCGATGATAAGCTGCGAACTAACCAACTCAGCCATTATACACTTATGTAATGGGATAACTAAAAATTTCCTGCAAAAGGATCCTTATATATATACAATATATTTCTTCACTGACACGATGTTTTCTACTGACACGATCTTTTCTCCTCACAACATTATATCTACTGCCAAGCTGTTGTTTTTAATGACAAGTTGTATCTGCTGACCAGATGTTTCAAATAACCAGATAACCATATACATTGACTATGTACTTAAGAAGAAAAAGGTGCACAATACATTTTACCTGGACCAATACATGCAGCTTGCTGCGTAAGACGAACGATTGTGGGTTTTTTCATAATTCTTTTTTAAAGGCGTATCGACTTGATCCTTGTTGTGTGTATCTTTTTACTTTGTCCAGTGCGACCTGCTTTGGTTTTTTGGATATGGTTTTATGATTCGTTTTTATGATTTTTTTTTCAATCGACTGTCCCTACTCATTGTAATGGATATACTCTGCTAATGACAAGCTGTTGTTACTGCACAGATGTTCCTAATGATGGCGTTGTAAATCCATTAAAAACACTGTCCGTCTCTTTCCTTCTCGATGTCGGCGGCGTTGCCAGTCGTTAACAACAATAGAAACACAAAAAACACGTACATCAAAACCGTATGCTGAAAAATGTGGCGTATGCTCACGAGCCTACTTTAGCTCGTCAGCATACATCATACGAGTCAGCATACGCCGAAAATTTGTCCGAATGTTAGCAAACGGTCCCAAAAGAGTTATCACACGATATGTTCAGGTCGCCAACATACATGGTGACTAGCCAACAAATTTGTCAACAAACAACGTATGATGACAAAATTTTCGATATCACACGATATGTTGTGATTGGGACACATTTTTCAGCAAACGTTTGCTGATTCAACATATCGTGTAATACTAGCTTAACGATATAAGTTGATTCTTTTTTTTTTTATATATATAATAGAGTTTTATTATTTCTAAACCTGTATGAAGTTGGAAAATACCTATCCCAGGCTTTGCCAAGGGATTAGGCTCTGTTGTGATATGTGTATTATTCAAATTTAAGTCTGCAAAGCCTTATGGGCTTGTCTGCAGAAGATTATTTCTGGAAGGCTATTATTTTTTGTTTTTTTTTGAGTTCTTATAGCATTTCTAATTCAGGTTTTTTTTTTTTTTTTTTGGATTGAGTATTTTTGCATTAAAACTGTTCACTATTTTGATAAAACTGTTTAACTTTTTTCAAAAAAAATTGGTTTTTCGAAGTTGCGAAAATTCACGGGTAATTCATTAAATATTGTGGGAATCGCTATATCATATTTTCGTCCTCCGTACTCGTTACAGTATCTCGGAATAACATATCTGTCTTGGTACCTTCTTCTTGTGCTGACAGTTTGCTGTGTTGGTATCTTGAAGGTGGTGTCATCTTCGAACTGTGATACTACCTCCAGCTAATGTAGTCTTCCTATGTTAAGTAGTCTCGTCCTGCTATCGATTTGATGCCAATCAGTATCATGCATGCGTAGCTTTGATCGATACACCATTTTTTGTATCCTTATAACCGTTGCTTTCAGATTTTGTTGTTGTGGAGCATTTCCCCACGCTAAAATGCCGTATCTCAGGTGCGATTCAACTAGCCCAAAGTAGCATTGTCGGAGAACATCTGGTGTGCATAAGTAACTGAGATGAAATAGTGCATAAGCTGATTGCCGAAGTTTGATTGTAAGAGCATGCAAGTGTTGGCTCCATTTCAGGTTATAGTCAACGATTACACCAAGGTATTTGTATGGTGATACATTCTCGATTGTTGTTGAGCAGTTATCCTCATTTTGCAATTTTGATTGATTTCCTGCTATGTGTAGGCATTCATCGGTGTGCATTTGAATGATGATTTTATATTTTAATACATGTGGTGGTCGTATGTGCATAACTTTTGTTTTTTGTGCATTCATGATCAGTCCATGGTCATGACACCATGCTAGGATTGCGTTAAAGTCATTTTGCATCATTTTTTCCACTGCTTCCACGTTTTTATGGCTAACTACAATGGCTGTGTCATCTGCGTATGCATAACCGCTGCTATGTTTCAGAATTGATAGCAAGTCTTTCACATATATTATAAAAAGGAGAGGGTCTAACTTGGATCCTTGTGGTACTCCGTATTTCGCATTCTCATATTCACTGAAGTATTCTCTGATTCGAACTTTGTACTTCCTTTCTTTTAAATAGTTTTCAAGCCATGTTAGGATAGGTCCCCTTACTCTAACCTTTTCTAATTGCTTCAAAATATTTTTGTGGCATAATGTATCAAACGCCTTCTTAAAAACATAGGGGCGGGCTACAGTCCGCTTGGGCGAACTGTTGGATACCCTATTCTTATTCCTATCCCTCATAAGTGAGCATGACAAAAGTCTAAGTATGGTTGAATTGTTAAGAACGCTGTACATATTCTGTTATATAACATTTAAAAGATTTTATCAAACAAAAACGAAGCTTTTGTAAGAAAAACGTTCCCTAGCTCAAACTTTGGATTTTCAAAAAAAGTTTTTTTTGTAAATTGTGGGCCTGTCAGTAGGCGGATTTTGAAAATATTTACACATGAGCATAAAGGGCCCCTAGAGAGTATATATTATAAATTTCAGCTCCCTAGCTCAAATTTTGGTTTTTCAATAAAATTGTTTTATTTTTTTGTGGGCGTGTCAGTGGGCGAATTTTGAAAATTTTATATCCCGTCATAGATCATATATAAAAAATTTCAGCTTTCTAGCTCAAAATTCGATTTTTTCCAAAATTTTGTTTTTTGAGTTTGTGGGCGTGTCTGTGGGCGGATTTCAAAAATTCGTAAACTTGATTATTTCGGGACCCTAGAGAGTATATGGTTAAAGCTTTCTAGGTCCAGTTTAAAGGCCTAATTTTTGCCGACGGACGGACGGACGGACGGACGGACATGGCTAGATCGACATTACTATCGATGCTGATCATAAATATAGTAACTTTTAGGGGTCTACGGGCAATATTAAGGTATGTTACAAACTATGCGTCAAAATTAATATACCCTTCGAATAGGGTATAATCAATGAAGAGTGCAATTACATTGTGATTTTTGTCAAGGCTGAAATTGATTCTGTTTGTGAAATCTCCGAGTAGTCGATTAATGCTTTTCTTTTTCCTGAAACCAAATAGATTTTTTTCTAGGATCTTATATTTGTTGTGGAAAGAATGAACGAGGACCTCGCTTCTATAGTCAAGTGGTCTTCTGATAACAGGCTTCTCCTAAATCCCTCGAAAACAAAGTCTATCCAAATTTACAAGCATTTACTTTCGTCTCGACTACCCCCAATTTTATTAAATGGTATTCAGGTAGAAATGGTATCTAAGATTAAAAACCTTGGCATTATTTTCAACAATAATCTAACTTGGAGTGACCACATTAACTCTGTGATATCGAAAATTTATGGTGCTGTGCGGGGTCTATCAGTTTGTCGGGACAACTTACCTACTACTGTCAAACTCAAATTGGTAAAGGCTTTGATCGTACCACTAATCATGTATGGCTGTGAGTTGTTTGTTAGCACAGATGCTAACTCTAGGCGTAGGCTAAACGTTGCTTTCAACTCAATCGCACGATTTGTATTCAATCTACGTAGATACGATCATGTATCGAGCCACTCTCGACAAATATTAGGATGCAGTCTTGACCAATTTTTAAATTTTAGAGCTTGCGCAATGGTATTCAAAATTTTAAACGAAAAACAACCGGCTTATCTGTATAGTAAAATCGTTTTCTCTCAGTCTCTTCGTTCTAGTGGTATCAGACCTAATGTTTACACTTGTACGATTTCACGTAGGCAATTTTTCATTCATGCCATTCGCCTTTTTAATCAACTTCCCCTTTATATAAAAACCAAGGTCAAGCACAGGAGTTTTTTGTCTTTAGTCTCTTCTTATCTTAGTACTCTTCATTGATGTTTTTCCCGTTTAACGTAGCTTAATTTTTCTTTTTAATGCGAATGTCCATATTATTTATTTTATTTTTAGTTTTACTTAAAATGTTCCCATATTTGTCTTTATTATTATTATTATTATTTTTTTTTTCTATAAACGTAAAATATGTCGCCTTGTATATCCATATGTTAACTGTGCACTCTTAAAGAATGTTGTTCTTATTGCACAGCAAATTATTGATATAAATAAATACAAATACAAAACGTACTCATATAACCTTTTGGCAACAACTTCTTCTAGAATCTTATCTACGGTTGAAAGGATGCATATAGGCCTATGATTCGTAATTTCATTTTTATTTCCACTCTTATAGATTGGTCGAGCGATTGATGTTTTCAGCATTGTTGGCACTGTAGATTGCTCTAAGCTCATCCTTACTATTCTCGTTATGATTGGAGCCATAACCATCGAGCATTTTTTAAGATATTTAGGTCTTATCCCATCTATACCCGCCGACTTATTTTCATCTAATGAGTTTATAATGTTCTGTATTTCTCTGTCAGTGACTTCCTCGAAATACATTGACCGCTGAACGCTATTTGATGGACCATTATAACATTTATATTCGCATTTGTGATCCGTATTGTCTATTTAGAGTGATATTTGTTTTGCAAATTTGTTTGCCAAGTTACCAAAGTTTTTCTCGCTTGCAAAGTTTTAAGATAAAATATCATCTAAATTGGCGGATTTTCTACCTAATACTGCGTTGACGATTTTCCAGGTTTCTTTCGGAAACTCGGTGAAATTGCTCGCTCGGTGAAATTGCTCTTTAAAAAAGTTAGACTTTGTCGTGATAATTTTTTTATTTAAATCGTTTCGAAATTTTTTAAATTCTCTTTCATACAATATATTTCTTCTATTGTTTCTGTACCTCCTGTACAATAGATCTCTTTCCAATCATGAGTTTCTAATTTCATAAGTCATCCAGTTATGCTCATTCTTTCTTATTTTGATTTTATTTGTAATGACTTTTGAAGATGTCATGATATTTATAAAAGTATTTCTGAAATGTTCATAGAGTTCGTTGACCTCAGTGATTTGATTCATCTGTTCCCAATTGTACTCGTTTAATTTTCTTGTGAGATCACTTCTAACGACATAGTCTTGTTTTTAATTTTTTGTAATTTCATCCGTATTATTGCATAAAAGCGCACAGTACAAGCCATAATGATCCGATACATTTATTTCAGCAACTCCGGGTAATTTAAGAAATTCCCTTTCAAAAACGGGCTAACTTGCGATAAATTAAAAAAAAATAGTCATGTAACTTTGCTCTCTGCTTTTATGCTGCTCGTTTAATTGTATTAAACTTCTAAAATTGGCTAATGCTCTGAATAAGATAACAGATATTGGTTCTGAGACCGATAATGCGCGCATCCCCCTGAATCACACCCACAAGTTTAAGGTCACACTTGGGGGTGTAATTGTAACAATGTTTACAGATCTTCCTATCTCCTGACTGAAACTTTATTTAACTTTATCAAATAATCGAATTGTAAAAAATATTTGCATCCGCCGAGACCGCCTACGCGTGTGTCAACATCAATTTCCGCGTTATAGTGTTTATATTTGATTTCACAAAACATCTTTATAGAATAACAAAGCAGCGTATGAGATTAAACCACCCACATCTCACCTCATCACCCTGTATCTCCAATATTCCCCTCAAAGCTTTAAGCATAAGATGCAATTTACAAATGCGATACAAAATAGTTATGGTAAACTTTTAGTTGTAGATTGTGTGAGACGATACAAAATGAATATCTCTCTCGTATTGCTTTTGGATGACGATGACGAGAGTTGGGGCTTGAGAGAGAATAAAAACCAAGTAGCGCTGACGCTGACGCTGAGGTATAATGCTGACTCAGGTGAAAAGAAAGATCATTTCAGTTAAGTTCTGCTGTTTAACCAGGTAAAACGTACGCGGAGCGACTAGCAATAAGTATCTTTTGGATATTATGTTGTTCGTAAACAAAAATAAGTGATTAAAAATAAAAGAAATATTTTACCTGTTTATTGTGTGTTAAATCATAATAATAGTAACCTACTTAAAATAACTTTGTTGCTCATAACAAAAGAAAAAAACAGCAAGATACTTATAGATAGATATATGTACGCGCCATATCTATCGACATAGATTTGTTGACAAAAATAAAAGAAAACTTATCAATTTATAAAAAAGCTCATTTGATTAGAATTTAATAATTTCTCGTGTGATAAGACGGTGATAAGAAAACAACGAAATCGATAAAAATAATTGCAACGAGTAAGCAGTGAGTTTGAATTTCAGTCAAAATGAGTTGGAACAGACTGGAGATACTTTTGCTATTGACCCTTATCATTGGCATCGGTAAGTGTCTTTATTTTTTATTTGGTTCGAACTTTCTTCAACTAGTGAATGGCATAATTTTCCAAAGAACTGCTTTCATGTTCTTAAAACAAGTTTTAAATGAATGATTTAGGTATCTATCTAAGACCGGTTTAAGAAGTCTTTACAATGTATTCGTACCAGTGTTTTAGCTCTCTGGTTAGTCTATTTACGTTTATTATGAAAAAATAATTGAGATGGAAATAAATAAATTAGTTAAATTCATAGAATTGTTGCTAAATTACTTTTAATAACATCCGAGTGGAAAACATTAAAATTGAAACTTGACTTAACAATCGATATCGTCTAGAGTTCAAAGTATCATGTGATAGATTTGTACGATAAATTGTATTTTCCTTTTTCAACCTTTCATATAATGTAGGTACGTTAAATAAAGCGGGGATTATAATAAAAAAATATTGTGCCTTTGCACCATTCTCTTGAGAGGTTCGACTGCGTCTTTGTTGGCTTCTGAAAAGTCCTCTGCAAATCGGGTCTTCTTTATTCCACAAGAGAATATCATCTTCTCCGCTATGCCTTATATGGCATTTTCAAGTCCTCAACGATCTTGGTACTTTGTCTTCAAAGCGTTTTTTTTTGTCAAGGAATATCGATGCTCTAGGATTTCATTCGGAGGAATAAGAAAACTTGAAAGGTTTCTTTGTTTGCAGCCTTCTTTATGGATATTTCAATTTATTTTTATTACTTTGGGGATTCTCATCTTTTGCTTCAAACTTGTTTTGATTTCATCGTTTTAATGTGCTGGGGAAGCTGGTTCAGGGATTTTTTTCGAAGATTTTCATTTCTTGATACAGATACTAATAAATAAATGCAGGCAGAATATTGGCGCAAACATATATACACTCGACAGCGGGCTACCCGCTACGTTCAAACTCTGATTGCATTTTCTTTTAAAGTATAAAATATACAACTTAAAAAGTAGTACCAATAGAAAGTGCGTTATAGGTATGTTGAATAAAATGAATGGAAACTCATTGGGATTATTCACTTAATTCAGTATTTATTTAAGGTTATACAAAAAAGAGTCGTTTTCCAGTTGTTTTTATTAATGTAATCATAAAATGAAAAAAAAAAATGTAATCCAATAACAAAGAAAAAATTAAAAAAAAAATGTTGATCAATATCTGGTACTGCATCCTATTGCTTGGATAACTGCCAGCATCCTTGCATTCATCGACCTCACGAGCCTGACGATGAAATCTTGAGGAATAGCATTCCACTCCTCTTCAAGTGCGATTCGCAGCTCTGGAAGCCTTGTTGGAGTAGGTATCCGGGCTCGAATCCGACGTTTCAGTTCATCCCATAAATGTTCTATCGGATTCAAGCCCGGGCTTCGAGCTGGCCAGTCCATCTTACGAAAGCCGTCGTCCCGTAGATACTGGGTCACCACATATGCAGCATGAGGCCGTGCGTTATCTTGCATTAACAGCATATTCTGCCCGATATATCCTGCGAAAGGTAACACATGGTCTGCGAGGATTTCAGAAATGTAGCGATGAGAAGTCAATCCACGTGTACGGCCCATTGGTTCGATGAAAACTAAAGCTGTATGTGAGGTTAAGGAGATGCCCCCAGACCATTACAGATCCTCCTCCATAAGCAACAGGTTCCTCGATGCAACATTGAGAATATCGTTCACCAACGCGACGATATACTCTCTGACTTCGATCACTTACATGTAGACACACCCTGGACTCATCAGGAAAGAGTACATTACCCCACTGCTCCAACGTCCAATCCCTATGCTCTCGAGCAAATTCAATGCGTGCTCGACGGTGGGCTACGGTTAAAGCTGGGTCTGTTGCAGCTCTCTTTAGAGTCTGTTATGTTCAAAAAGACTCCTTGAGGGTATCTGAACTTATGAACATTTGGTGTTCGTCTCGCAGACTTTGTTGGACTTGAACTGCATTTAGGCGGCGATTTCGCAAAACAGTAAGTTTAATAAACCGATCATCTGCTGCTGATGTAGCCCTAGGTCTGCCCGTACCTGGACGTCGATCGAATGCTCCAGTCTCTAGGTATCTCCTGTAAACTTGTTGCACCGAAGATCTGCTAATTTGAAGTCTTCGAGCGACCTCACGTTGCGCAACGCCTGCTTGAAGTAATGCGACATCTTGAGCTGCTTCCTGAGGTGTCGTATCCATTAGTAACAACGTAAAAAAAACGCAAAAATACACGCGGCTGAGCAAACACTGGACTAAATCTAAAAAAAATATAACAGACACTGGCTAACCTCATTGTAGAAAAAAGAACGGTAATGGCGAAATCTAGACAAAACAAAGCAAATCGTTAGCATTGTGTTTCTTGCTTGATTACAATGTGAGTTAGCGGTACTTAAGAATAAATTTAAAATCATTTTAATTGGCATGAAAAGCACTTTCTGTAGGCACCACTTTCTTATAGACCAAGAGCCCACAGCATTTTTTGGGAGTGAAGATATAACCAAAATTATGATATATCAAAGTTAGGTGCCCAAATAGCTTAAGTCTATTTGGCTAGTCTGGCAGCATTTGTTTGGGGCAAATGTTAGTAATAGTAAAGTAAAAATACGTTTTTTTTCCAAATCCTGGATCGAAGATATAACCACTTATGAATAGTATTAAATGAAAGAGGTTGAAGCCATCTACACAAATCTGTGGGTGCCAGACGTTTTGCATGGGGCAAAACCCTTGCCAGACGTACTAATAGTATGCAAAAAAATCAGTTTTTGAAATAATTGGTATAACCACACATTGAATATACCAAAATAATGGTGGAAGTGATACCGAAAATGTGGGTGCCAGACGTTTTGCATGGGGCAAACCCCTTGCCAGACGTACTTATAGTATGCAAAAAAATTAAACTAAAAAACAAATTTATGTGGTTGGTATTATTGCAACTATTTATAAAATAGATGTATTAACAAAAATATTCTTATTCCAATATATTAAATTAACGTCTTTGTTACTTATACCCCAAGTTCAGTAATGTTTTTTTACTAAATGGATGAATTCAAATATAAATACTTAAAAAAAAAATTGTTCGATGACATTTCTAAGAAAATAAAAACATAAATAATAATAAATCCAACTTAATAACTACAGATTACATACACTACAATATTTTTTTAAGGCTACAAAAATGATTTTAGTTACAATTTGATTCATCAGATGAATCGTTGCATAAACATTTTCTTCATCGTCGGATGCGTCCAATTTAGTCCTAAGAATATCATCGAGATTGTCAGGTGCAGTTTTGCCATCAAACCATTTAACTTGATACCCTGTGTCGTCTAGTATCCAATCATTGTCTACCTTCGCAAAATAAACAAAATTTTTTATTTTCATGACTAAATTAATAGTTAGTTTTACTTACTCTTGATATTTTTGAAACAAGGGGTTTGCCCCATACAAAACGTCTGGCACCCACATTTACAGTATCAGGACACTTCCACCATTATTTTGGTATATTCAATGTGTGGTTATACCAATTATTTCAAAAACTGATTTTTTTGCATACTATTAGTACGTCTGGCAAGGGTTTTGCCCCATGCAAAACGTCTGGCACCCACAGATTTGTGTAGATGGCTTCAACCTCTTTCATTTAATACTATTCATAAGTGGTTATATCTTCGATCCAGGATTTGGAAAAAAATGTATTTTTACTTTACTATTACTAACATTTGCCCCAAACAAATGCTGCCAGACTAGCCAAATAGACTTAAGCTATTTAGGCACCTAACTTTGATATATTATAATTTTGGTTATATCTTCACTCCCAAAAAATGCTGTGGGCTCTTAGACTATTAGTTGTATGTGTTATACTTTTAGAGAAAATCGAATCAGAGCTTGAACGTAGCGGGTGGCCCAGTTTATTTGCTGTCGAGTGTATTTAGTTGAATATTTAGATTTAGCAGAGTGGGATAATAAAACCTCTCTATGGCTAGGTTAGGTTAGGTTAAGGTGGCTGTCAGCCTAAGGCCAACACACTTAGACCAATGTTAGGTCCATTGTGATACCACACGGATCTAATGGTTTCTTTCACTACTCGTTAAACCATTTGGAGCTTCTTATGAAGCGCGATAGACTTCTAACGTCAGCGTTAGTCAAGTCATTAAGATCATTAAGCAAGAAATCTCCCAGATGAACTTTTTTTTATGGGAGGGAGCAGGACATGTGCAGACAAGGTGAGGTGTAGTCTCCTCCTCCTCGTCCATGCAACTTCTGCAGAAGTCGTTTTAATAAACGCCAAGCCTCGATGCGTGCCTGCCTATCAGACAGTGCCTTATAATGGCACCTATAGTGGAGCTAATATGCATTCGGTTAAGTGAGATCAGACGCTCAGAGCGTCGCAGGTTCAGCTTTGGCCAGATGTTCTTAGTCGCTAGACACGTATGACTATGAGCTGCCCCATGCGGTCTGATGTGCGTTATCATCGCAGCCAATTATGAGTTCAGCCTTCTGCCTCCCAGCTTCTTCGATCAACCTCTCTAGGTTATCAATAGGGAGAGGCCCCACGTGATTGTGAGCGAGATAAGCTGATGCCAGCCAGAATGATCTGCCTGCAGTCTCCAGTCTTGTCACAGTTATATCTCGATCGCTGAAATTAGGGAGTAAGCATAAAGGTTTCTTTTCAACAGTATGCACGATCTTGGTTTACCTTTGTCGGTCACATACAGTGAGTAATATCCAGGAGTCTTCAGTCCTCGAGCCAACCAACCAACCTCGACCAAAGGAGGCATGAGAGGAAGGAAATGAGGAGAGTGAGATGGTGGAGGGAGAATGGGGGCAGGATGGAATGTCCTATGGGCAGTTCTTAGTTGACCCTCAAACAACAGCCTGTCTGCCATGGGTGACTCTTCTGACGATAAGTCGTCGACAGCATAGCCCGTTGAATCAGCATTGTTAAGCCTCCACACCGGCACTATCCAAGGATGGTACACTCGACAAGGTGACTGTCCCTTCGTAGAGGGTCTCTATGGCTATATATGCTTACAAAACTTACGGCAGAGCAGAAACAGCTTGTAGTGTGAATCGCTGCTTCTAAGCTTCCATGATCCCCTATTAGTAGGTATATATGAAGATAACTAGATCTTTGAGATGGTAATAGCTTCCTTTTCCAAGAACTTAAAAATTTCGATTGAATTATCCCAACGGTAACACGAATCGCTAATTTTCAAAATATAATGTGCTTTATTCTTTTCCTGATCTAGTACCCAATATTAATTTTTACTCGTGTCCCTAAAAGAAGCTTAATATCGAACACTTGGAATAATAAGTGCATTGCTCCCCAAACAGGAGCGCTTGTCGTAGGAGGCGACTGAAGGGACAACTTAAATCAAGGAAACTTTAACATTCAACAAAATTAACATTAGCGATGCATTTAGCATCTTAAACTCTCCCAGTCGTGAAAGACAGATCAAACAAAAATCGAGGAGCGTACAGTCGGTCTTAGCGAGGTATCCATCGGAACGGACAATTTTACGATATCATAAGAATGGGAGGATTTCTGCTCCGAGGTGTTCTTCCGAACAGCTGTTTGAAGCAAAAATCCTCCGATTCTTTTTGATATTAGAGAATTTTCCGTTCCGACGGATAATAATAATAAAATAAAGGCAGGACTTGATACTCCAGAACCACACAACTGCATTTACACCAGCATTTGGTTGGCCTCAGTAAGGAAGTGATCCGAAGCCGAAAGGCCTGCCGATGTTTTAAAAGTGAATCTCACAGTGGCTGCCTGATATTACATCAGCTCAGCAGGACACAATTAGCGCGTAGGCGCTACAGCTCATGAGATCAATTTGTATTTGAACAACGAAATTGTGATTGACTGATAATTTGATAATCAATATTGTTGACAATGTTAATACCAAATTTATCAATAGAAGTGTTCACAATAGATCAAAAACCCAAATAAAGTTGAGAGCTGATAACAAATTTTGATGATTGATGACAATAATAACGATTCATCGATTTTGTTGATCGTTGTCAATTTTTGTCAAATATTATTGGTATTGATATTTGACACAGGGCTACCACTTTACTGCGATTGCAGTAGATCTACTGCATTTTGCGCCAACAATCCCGTACCAAAATCATAAAATCATTCGCAACCAAAAACCACTGTTAAAATTGTCATGAAAGCTTCCACTTTTCTCTAAACATATCCGATGCAAATGAAGTCAGTTTAGGCTGGGCACGCAAGGCCTATTTTACGGTCGTCCGTAATGTATCTTCGCGCATGACCGACTGACAATTGTCCGATTTGAAAATCTGTATCCAAGCACAGATTCAAAATCAGTCTAGTCGACCAATCGCAAAAACGCGCAAATACGCACCTAGCCTTAATAAAACTTCAAGTAGGTACGGCCTAAGTTTTTGTAGTTTAATGGCAGAGAAGGTGTTTCCTAAAGCCAAAAAAGTACAAACAAAAATATTCTGAATTTTCTTGGCTGAAGTTTATGTCTGCCTTTTTGGAAGTATGAATTGACACCAGTGGTTGCAACATTTATCAAACTCCTACAGCAATAGATTTTCATTCAAGAATATTATTTGGTGTCATTTGATTTTGACGAATATGAGGAATCACTTTTAGCAACCGAACCTGCTGATCTTGTTGTAGACGACGAGATCTTGGACACAATACCAGAGAGTTCAGATTTCATAAATACAATATGATTATCTCCACCGGGATTCTTAAGTTATTCTCCTCCTCTTTGGCTTACACAACTTTGATCCTGTGGCTATTAGAGCGACACTTGGGAGATACCAATACCGGCCTAGCCGAGACCAGCGAGCTAATGATGTTATATTGTATGTATCGCTTTGCTAGCCGAAGGGGGCTTGATAGTAATCACCAAGGGCAAAATGAAGACAGATGCAAAAACACGTTGCTTAAGCACATCAGTTTGTCTGGAATCTTGAATTCCTACCCACAAATCGCGGACACGATAATAGCCGTGGTTCTTTGCACGCGGATATAGGGATAATTTGAAATTTTCATGTAAAATACAACAACAACTTATCCTATAAACGCTAACTTTACCGGGGATAAACAGTGCTTCCAAAACCCATTTCCTTCGTTTCTGATGAATCGTTGCGATGCATTTTTCAGGAAATGTCAAAGTTTGACATTCCGCCGACCACTAACACATCCCGCCGAATATTTTGTTCGGGATTTTATTATTATTTTTATACCCTATTCTAAGGGTATATTAATTTTGGCGCATAGTTTGTAACATACCTTAATATTGCCCGTAGACCCCTCAAAGTTACTATATTTATGATCAGCATCGATAGTAATGTCGGTCTAGCCATGTCCGTCCGTCCGTCCGTCCGTCCGTCCGTCTGTCGGCAAAAATTAGGCCTTTAAACTGGACCTAGAGAGCTGAAATTTTAACCATATACTTTCTATGGTCCCGAAATAATCAAGTTTAAGAATTTTTGAAATCCGCCCACAGACACGCCCACAAACTCAAAAAAACAAAATTTTGGAAAAAATCGAATTTTGAGCTAGAGAGCTGAAATTTTTTATATATGATCTATGGGCCATAAAACTGATTGGGACATAAAATTTTCAAAATCCGCCCCCTGACACGCCCACAATTAAATAAAACAAATTTTGGGAAAAATTGAATTTTGAGCTAGAAAGCTGAAATTTTTTATATATGATCTTTGGCCCATAAAACTGCTTGGGACATAAAATTTTCAAAATCCGCCCACTGACACGCACACAATTAAATAAAATATTTTTTTTGAAAAACCAAAATTTGAGCTAGGGAGCTGAAATTTTTAATATATACTCTCTAAGGGCCCTTTATGTTCATGTGTAAATATTTTCAAAATCCGCCTACTGACACGCCCACAATTATTTTTTTTTTATTTTTGAAAGTCCAAAGTTTGAGCTAGGGAGCTGAAATTTATAGTATATACTCTCTAAGTGCCCTTTATGCTCATACTTAAATTTTTTTTAAATCCGCCTACTGACACGCCCACAATTAAATAAAACAATTTTATTGAAAAACCAAAGTTTGAGCTAGGGAGCGTTTTTATTTACAAAAGCTTAGTTTTTTCGTTAAAATCCTTTAAATTTTTGTCACGCCCACTTATGAGATATAGGAATAAGAATAGGGTATCCAACAGTTCGCCCAAGCGGACTGTAGCCCGCCCCTATGTTTTTCTTTTCTTTTATTTTTTATATAGCATATTTTAACATCTACCTCGATATATTGCAATCTACTGCGCTTTTTATTATACCCTATTCTAGGGGTATATTAATTTTGACGCATAGTTTGTAACATACCTTAATATTGCCCGTAGACCCCTAAAAGTTACTATATTTATGATCAGCATCGATAGTAATGTCGATCTAGCCATGTCCGTCCGTCCGTCCGTCCGTCCGTCCGTCCGTCCGTCGGCAAAAATTAGGCCTTTAAACTGGACCTAGAGAGCTGAAATTTTAACCATATACTCTCTAGGGTCCCGAAATAATCAAGTTTAGGAATTTTTGAAATCCGCCCACAGACACGCCCACAAACTCAAAAAAACAAAATTTTGGAAAAAATCGAATTTTGAGCTAGGAAGCTGAAATTTTTTATATATGATCTATGACTCCTAAAACTGCTCGGGATATAAAATTTTCAAAATCCGCCCACTGCCACGCCCACTGCCACGCCCACAAAAAAATAAAACAATTTTATTGAAAAACCAAAATTTGAGCTAGGGAGCTGAAATTTTTAATATATACTCTCTAGGGGCCCTTTAAGCTCATGTATAAATATTTTCAAAATCCGCCCACTGACACGCCCACAAATAAATAATTTTTTTTTTTTGAAAATCCAAAGTTTGAGCTAGGGATCTGAAATTTATAATATATACTCTCTAGGGGGCCCTTTATGCTCATGTGTAAATATTTTCAAAATCCGCCTACTGACACGCCCACAAACTCAAAAAAACAAAATTTTGGAAAAAATCGAATTTTGAGCTAGAAAGCTGAAATTTTTTATATATGATCTATGACGGGATATAAAATTTTCAAAATTCGCCCACTGACACGCCCACAAAAAAATAAAACAATTTTATTGAAAAACCAAAATTTGAGCTAGGGATCTGAAATTTATAATATATACTCTCTAGGGGCCCTTTAAGCTCATGTATAAATATTTTCAAAATCCGCCCACTGACACGCCCACAAATAAATAAAACAATTTTTTTGAAAATCCAAAGTTTGAGCTAGGGAGCTGAAATTTATAATATATACTCTCTAGGGGCCCTTTATGCTCATGTGTTAATTTTTTTTTAAATCCGCCTACTGACACGCCCACAATTAAATAAAACAATTTTATTGAAACACCCAAGTTTGAGCTAGGGAGCGTTTTTTTTTATAAAATCCTTTAAATGTTATATAACAAAATATGTAGAGCGTTCTTAACAATTTAACCATACTTAGACTTTTGTCACGCCCACTTATGAGGGATAGGAATAAGAATAGGGTATCCAACAGTTCACCCAAGCGGACTGTAGCCCGTCCCTATGTTTCAAATATACTGATCGCAGTCGTCCATAGGGTGGCAGCACTGCTTCGCATTCAAACTCGCCATTGACCATTGAAAGAAAACAGCAAATGTTGGACTCCTACAGAAATCAGGCAGCCACTCTCAGCAGCTGGAGTCTGATTTTCGATATTTAAGTTTAGAGTCAGTTAGTTGCCTTCCCTTACGTTTTGTTCCATGATTTTTTGTATGCATTAAAAATAATCGTTTAATTAAATGTTTTATCTGATTGAAATGTGTTAATATTTTATAAAACGTTGTCTTCTAAAAGCTTTTACCTAGTAAACCGTTTCAGTTTAAAAATAGAATTCAACTTCAAACTAATGCAATTTTTTTCAAAGATGTACTACGCATAATTGTGTCGGGGTGGTAGCCCTGTTGACAACCATATTAAGGCCCTGTGTTAAATATAAACAATGATGAGCTCATTTAGTTCAAATTACACTTTACGCATCTTCCATAGCCATACTGAAGGCCTCTGTACAAATATGGTACTTTTAAGCAGATGTATACTTAGGTGCGTCACCTATAGTCCATTCAACATTCCTTATTCAGGAAAATCCGTGTTACCTATAAGAAAAATTGTGCAAACATGACAGGCACTTCGGTTAACCAGCATGAAAAGTATATTCCATTGCTAAGACTTATCAAATGATACGCCATACTGCACTCATATGGAATAAGTCGACACCAATTACTTAAGAATGCCAATCAAATGTATACATTTCAAGGGTAAGTGTAATGTATTCCGTGAGTTAGCCAAGTTGTGGCTTAAATCAAATATTTTTTCTATAATTATGAAAAAAAGCCTCTTTTTGGGTCTTTTGGTTTCACACTTAAATTTTGGTTACTAACGGTCTTTTTTTATTTTTACCGATATCTATAGTATCCTGTTTATGTATTCAAGACGAATTATTCCTTGGTCGAAGCGGTCAAGTAAACCCTAATTTCGTATGCGAAGCACTAGCTATACCTAAATAGTCCAATTGAAGTGATGTCTCCGTTCATAGGTAATCTGACTGAGAAATGAATGAATGGACTTTAAGAGGATTTTCTATTTATGCTAATTATGTAGGTTTTATGAAAGAAAAAATACAATGTGCGCCTTCTGCTGTGGATAATGTTATCAGAAAATGAAGGCAGTTGAGATAAGATGTTGAGTAAATAATGTGCGATTCAAATAAACACCGAAAAGCAACAATTTTTGAAAATGCCGGGTGAAAGCATGAAACCAGATCTTACAATTATATTTATCTATAATTTAAATAGAATTAAAATGGATTATAAAATGAATGGCAGTACAGATAAATACTGAATGCAATGACTAACAGTGTTTCGACCTTAACACTAAGATCATATATTGAAGCCACGATGACTCACTGTACATGAGCATACAAAAAAACCGTGAAATAGTAGCTTTTCTAAGAACTGTTATCAACATTTTATCGCATACAATCTGCCTCTGTTACAAAGAATTAATTTACTGGGCTCAGAGCTATGGAATTTTGAAAAGAATTTATATTTGAATATTTATGTGATCACTGATTAGTCAGCAACGCGATAAGAAGGTCGATGGGAAGATGTAATGGATTGTGGGAATACTATTTCTGAATATGTGTAAACCGACATTATATTTCGTCATACCTTCAAGCAAATACACTGACCCAACTTTTCCCGTCATTTTTGGATCCGCGATATATGAGGCGTTCCACGCACACATTTGTAAATTGACTATAGCTACATTGCCAATAAGTAGAAGAGCGAGAGTCGAGTGTAGTTATTTGTAATGGCAGATTTGTTCATCTGTCACTGACACTGTCTCTGGCTGCAGCTGCAGATATAATTTTCTTTAAAAGGTAAACTACAATTGAATTTATTATTGCATACAATTATTTGCTTAATTAAACTTTGTTTGAATTTAGATTTATCAAAATAAAAAAAAAAAAATAGCAACCGATGAAGACGAGACTACCAATCGTGGTCCAAATTTCGATGATTTTAATGCTACATTGCTACCGCCACAAATTTATGCTGAAAGTAAGTAACATACATATGTATAGATAACATACACATTTATTTGATTCATTTATTTTGCAAGAGAAGGAGGAATGGTAGCAGGTATTCCAAATGAACAAATGTATTGTTTTTAAGAAATAAAATAAACATGAACAAACATTTCTGATTTTTATTTTAGCGATACTCGATTCTCGTTTCTCTTCTTATCTACCCTCGATTTGTACCTTTTTTTTGGATCAGTTTTGGATTCGTTTTTTGCTGAGCACAGCGGACTCAATCTGTCACAATACATACACATGTGAGTCCGCGGCTATTACAATTTCCATACTAATTGGATCCGAAAAACCTCGTTTTTCGGACCTGTATGCGGAGCCGTATGCGGAGTACTCCATATGTCATTGACTCCGTTTGCGGACGTAAAACGAAGTCTCTTGCTTGAAGGGATTGTTTGAGGTTACGTCACAGCATTCGAGTTTGTACACTAATGGTCGAAGGTCTCCTGTTTGTTATACTGCGTGACAGTTCATTTCTTGCAATCAACACGTCAATCAATGAATATTCATCGGTGTATAGTTCAACTTCTGTTCAATATGTGCAAGCCACAAAGGGTGATACTAACCCCATAGGTTTGGTAAGGTTAAAAAGAGCACTAGCACCAAAAACGGTCCCATCACAATCCCTGCCGAACTTCAAAGAAGAAACACTTTCAATCGAAATCCCCCCTCGAAATGTCCAATCCCCTAGGAGTATTTGACTAGTTTCCTGTAGTCTGTACCGCTTAATTCCTCTATTTTCTTTTAGAAATATTTTCCTAGAAATCTTCTACTCTTCGTTCACATTCACACAGTTTATGTGCTATGTCTTCCTCAGCTTGAGGGTCCTCACAGAATCTGCTTGTATCCGTTTCTTGTCTTAGCCCTTTAGCAGTAGACAGTAGACCCGAACCACCCGCAACAAAATCTCTGAGCGCTCTGAGTAAGAAGTGGAGAAATGAATCCATAAATTTCCGGAAAAAACGGATCACTCAGCTGAGATGTTTTGTTACACATAAAAAATCTCAGAGTGCCCAGAGATCACTCTCCTCGGTACGCGCCTAGTGTCCCGACAGAATCGCTACCACTGTTCTAATTCGTTCCCTGCTCAATTTGAGAATTTTCCTAGATCTTTGATGATCGAAACGCGTCAAAAACCCTATAGCACATCTAAGGTCAGCTATCTTTAAAGTTTATCCATGATTTATTTTTTGAGAATGCCGGGGGTGGTTTGTTGTCCACACCCTCACTCTCTAGTTGCTCTCTCTCTTTTTACAAGCTTATCGGTTTGCTGATTTCCTTATATACCGCAATGTGTGGTACCCAGCACAGTCTCACTCAGTTTCACCAACAACGCATAAATCCTAGGTGTCTTTGCTATTCTGGGCCCTCGTCACATCAGACCACTATCGTCTGAAGATATCGTGCTGGAAATAGTTTTGCCCAGCCCAGCCCACCAAGGATTGTCCGTCCACAAGATTGGCTTGTATGAGAGAAAACGTCATGGAGCCAGATGCCTTCGACATTATATGGTTAAAATTCAGTAAAGATCTACCAAAAGTGTATGCTGGCCTCGGTGATGAAGTGTTCTTCAATCACCTTAAAAGCCTCTACAACGGAACGCAAAGAGCGGCCAATGATGTGGAATATTGTTCGCATATACTCCAGTAGTTGGAGTAAGATATCGCCGTCCTTGTTGACACCTGTCCTGTGTCCTGCGAGCTATCTGTTCCAAGAAGAAGTCACAAAATATCGCTTCTCCTTCCCAGAATCCTGTGCAAGTTTGCAATAGTAAGTGAGCGCTTGTTCCGTATTCCACATTACACCGCGTGTTTTCTAGTTGGATCAGTTTTGCCGGCATTCCGATTTCGAGCATGACCATGAAAAGCTCCTGAAGATAAATTCTATATGCGGCTTTAATGAGTCTTGTTTGAAATTCGATGGTCTAAAGGCGATCTACCGGCACGAAAGACACATTTGAAGATGCGGGTTATTGTATTGCAGAATGGGTTCAGTAATTTATACAGCATGGTGGATACAATCTTATATGCGACAATAAGCATATATATGGTTCGCTGCAAGACAAATGATCGCCTCTCTTGTGGGGCATGTGAAGCTAGTATCCATCAATTAGTTTTCGTCCACCCATAATTTGTCGATGACTTGGTACATACGCTTTACCAAAACACTACCTCCGTATTTGAAGAGTTCCGTTGGTAAACATCAGATCCGGCGGCCATTATTGCTCTTAAGCTTTTTTTTTATGAGCGCAGTCGCGCATAGTATGTTGGGCTACTAATCTAAAGGTCTCAGGTTCAAGGTAACACCTTAAAGTTTTTTCAACTGTCCCACCTCTTGCGAACGTCTAATAAACATCCAATATTATTAATTGTCATGAGAAGGTTAGGTTAGGTTGAGGTGGCTGTCAGCCTAAGGCCAACACACTTAGACCAATGTTAGGTCCATTGTGATACCACACGGATCTAGGGGTTTCTTTCACTACTCGTTAAACCGTTTGGAGCTTCTTATGAAGTGCGATAGACTTCTAACGTCAGTATTTGCCAATTCACTTAGATCATTGAGCATGAAATCTCACAGATGGAGATGGAGAGAGCAGGACATGTACAAAGAAGATGAAGTGTAGTCACCTTCTCCTTCTCGTCCATGCAGCTTTTGCAGAAGTCGTTTGAATAAACGCCAAGCCTCGATGCGTACCTGCCTATCAGGCAGTGTCCTGTAATGGCACCTATAGTGGAGCTAAATGCAGTCGGTTTAGTGAGATTAGACTATTAGAGCGTCGCAGGTCTAGCTTTGGCCAGATATGCTTAGTCGCTAGACATGTATTACTACTTGTCCACCTAAGGTTTGTTCTCTTGATTGCGGACAGCTTGAATAAAAGTTTGCAAGTAGCGATTGGTGGTGCAGGGAAATAACTTCACGGGCAATAACTTCACATGGGCAATAACTTCACCTCGAGTGAGCAATAACTTCACTTTTTTTGTGAACTTATTGCCCACCATAGGTGAGCAATGACTCCACCGTAAATTTTGTGAACTTATTTCCCACCTATAGTTTGAGAATTTGTCTATTATAACTAAAGACCCTTGCACCCACTCCAAATCAAACAGTGACCCCAAGCAGGGGGGTTGCAGGGGGGCAACATGCCCCCCGATATGCATTGCACTGTTTATGGGATTGGTTGCGAAATCGCAAGTAGATTCCATAAACAGTGGTACGGTTCTTGATTTATCATAAGATGTTAAGAGAATTTATTTCCCACAAAAAAGAGAAGATATTGCTCACCTATGGTGCGCAATAAGTTCACAAAAAAAGTGAAATTATTGCCCACTCGAGGTGAAGTTATTCCCCATGTGAAGTTATTGCCCGTGAAGTTATTTCCCTGCACCGCGATTGGTATACCCAGAAAACCCTTGTCAGGTAAAAGAGGTAGTGTGGTTCCGGTTCATCTGCCTTACAGTTTCCTGGAATGTCTCGATGCCCCGGCACCCAACAGAGGTGAATGTTAAACTGCTCCGCCATCTTCCTTTTTTTTAAAAAAATTAAGAGAAACTAAGAAAGTGATTGTGGATTTTTCAACAAGGATTGACCCTTGTGGTACTCCGGCAAGTATCTCTTTTCTGTGAGAAGATTTGTCGCCAACCTTAACCCTTTGAAAACGATCACTCAAATAACTTGTTATAAACGCACAGACAGATCTGTCACTAAATCCAAAATAAGCACTTAATTTTCGGGAAAGGATGATATGAGTAACACTATCAAAGGCTTTAGAAAAATCGAGCATGCAAAGCACAGTTATATAATCTATGTCATAACAAACCCGAATATCATCAAGAATCTTAACCATAGCCGTAGAACAACTGTGTTTTGCTCTAAAGCCAGACTGAACCGGAGATAGCATACTGTACTGATCAAGGTGTCTAGAAATCTGCTTAGCAAGAATTTTTTCAGTGGTCTCGGCTTCCTCTTTGATGTTGTTACGATGTTGTTGTTCACAGCTCATGGGTGGAGAGTGGACAGGGGGAGTCTTTCGATCAGGCGCTTTCTTTAGAATCTGGCCTCCCCAGGTGTGCGAAGGCTTTTTTCTTCTTTTGGGCAGTTCGTAGCTTCTTCTCGTTGGACGGTCGAGCTCTCAATTCAGCCGCAACAAGAAAATGTTAAGAGTCCAAGTTTGCCATCAGAATACATTCAGGTGCACGTTTAAGATATTGGATGGCGGTTTATACATCGGAGAGCGTCAGGTTGCTGTGTGGCTCCTAAGCCTTTCCGGATCTTATTGTATTATACAAATAATTTACTAGGGTCGAGGGGGGTAATTTTAAACGATTTTCGCATTTTCGATTTTTTCCTATGTTACAATGATTCCGATAACAAATTGGTAAACCTTTCACAACTTTTTTAAACTTTTATTATATTTGAGATATACATATTTACTGTTGTATAGTGTTGGCTTCAAATATGTAGACTTGCAACTTTAAAAAAAAAAAAATGTTTACACTTACTTAAAATTTAAGAAAACTGGAGTAAATGGAAACACCGATCTTGATATAAAGAGGACGTAGAGTTATATCACCTGGGGCAAATGTGAACTAAATCAGAAAGAAAACATTGAGTGTTCAGAATTGGCTGAAATGTCATGTTTACATTTACCCCCAAACAAGAAAATGCTCACGGTAGTTTAAGTTATGTCATAGGTTAAAAAGGGGTGTGCAATTTGCATACAGCACTAGGCTGCAGAAGGGCACATCGCGATCCCTAGGGAACCAATTGAACAAAAACCTGCAAAACCTAAAAAACTTTTTCTAGACAGAGCCCAATCTCCATGCAGAATTCAACCAGCTTCCTATGGTCTGTGCCGCTCAGCTCCCCTAATTCCTCCAAGAAGTATTCCCCTAGAAACCTCCTACGATTCCGTGCTATGCGCTCGCATTCACACAGTATGTGTGTTATGTCTTCCTCGGGTTGTAGATCACCACAGAACGTGTCCAGTCCACATCCACCAGACCAAGCCGCCTAGCATGCTTTCTTAGAATGTACCTTTGGGAGATGAAGTTCTGAGTTCTATTTTGGTTCCAGAAAGTGAAGACGTTGAGGCAAGTTCAATTGGCAGTGGACTTATTTGCTCAGATATTCAGATGGAAGTATGAAGGTCATCTAGGCTTTGTGTAGGTGCAGGCGAAATGACTCGAATTTAGGAACTTGTCAGGTCTATTAAATTGGGACTCTTCCAGGCTTTGCATCGTTCCTTATAAATTACTGACTCCTTATCGCAGAAAGAAGTAAATTTCATCGGATCTACTGGAAAAACTCGCGTAGAAATGAATCCTGAAACAATGTTCGCTGACATTAAATTATTTTCGAAAAATGGCCTCAAGAGTTCAGCAAATTCGTTTTTTGGAAGCCGGCAAGATCGCCGTCCCATCATCTTTTTGCCGTAGTTAACAAGTGTTTTGTCCCAAGCTGTTTTCACCGGGCCGAATACACATTTGTCGAGTGGTAGTAGTTTATCGGTCAAATGGCTTGGAAAACGCACCAAATGTATATTGTTATTTAATACTTCTTCAATGATCCTAACACTTATATGACTAGAGTGCTCATCGTAAAGAAGTACAGCAGTTTGATCTTTTTTGTTTCTTTTCTTTATTTACGTGTGGTATGAGACCGTTTTTTATCCAATGGAAGAACTGAGGCTCTTCCATCCAACTTTCTTTTCAAGCAGCATAAAGAGTTCCGGGATATGAATCGCTCGATGTCCAGCGTGCCTGTACTGCGCCACCCTTAAAACTATTAGGGGTGGTAGCTTACATACATTAGCTGAGACACAAGCTAAAACAGTTGTGAACTCCCTACCAGAACCGCCAGAAATACGACTTAAGGCTACCCCTTTTTATCCAATGGCTCTTAGGCGACTTGAATCACTACCAAAGCCACTTTCTTCTGCGTTTAGAACAAATATTGCCTTGTCAGAGCTTGTCAAATTTTAATCATCGTAGACTTTCATCAATTTTTCATATAAGTCGAAGATGATGTCGGCTTTTCGAGCATCTTGGCGTGCCTTTTGTAAGTGTTCTGGCTTTTTAAGTGAGAGGTTAGGATGCCTTGACATAACATTTCTATACCAATCATCTCCTGGTCTTCCGTTCATAAAAGGGGTAACAATTTTCTTGGTAGCTACGTATGTGGCAACTAAGTTCAGAAGATCCTCCTTATCGCAAGGATAACCAGCGCGCGATCTTGAAACAAGGCACTTTGCGATTGTGTCTTCCACATCAGTTGATAGTGCGCTTTTTCTTCCCCGTGGCACAATGGCTGGAACAGTTTTCCTACCACCGATACGGTTGTAAATTAGTGACACTGGAATACCGTACGTTTCTGCCGCTTGCCGATACGTTTTATTTTTGTTTACGACGTCTTCTACAGCATTTTAAATATCCTCTGACGTGTAGAATGAACCGGATAGTTTTCGCTGATATGTGCGTGGCATCTTTTTGAATTAAATAAGATTAGGAACAAACATAGGGACGGGCTACAGTCCGCTTGGGTGAACTGTTGGATACCCTATTCTTATTCCTATCCCTCATAAGTGGGCGTGACAAAAGTCTAAGTATGGTTGAATTGTAAAGAACGCTTTACATATTTTGTTATATAACATTTAAAGGATTTTATCAAAAAAAAAACGCTCCCTAGCTCAAACTTGGGTGTTTCAATAAAATTGTTTTATTTAATTGTGGGCGTGTCAGTAGGCGGATTTAAAAAAAATTAACACATGAGCATAAAGGGCCCCTAGAGAGTATATATTATAAATTTCAGCTCCCTAGCTCACTTTAAATTTTCAAAAAAAAAAAATAAAAAAATTGTGGGCGTGCCAGTGGGCGGATTTTGAAAATATTTACACATGAGTATAAAGGGCCCATAGAGAGTATAATATTATAAATTTCAGCTCCCTAGCTCAAACTTTCAAAAAAATTGTTTTATTTATTTGTTAGCGTGTCAGTGGGCGGATTTTGAAAATTTTCTATCCCGAGCATTTTTAGGAGTCATAGATCATACATAAAAAATTTCAGCTTTCTAGCTCAAAATTCGATTTTTTCCAAAATGTTGTTTTTTGAGTTTGTGGGCGTGTCTGTGGGCGGATTTCAAAAATTCGTAAACTTGATTATTTCGGGACCCTAGAGAGTATATGGTTAAAATTTCAGCTCTCTAGGTCCAGTTTAAAGGCCTAATTTTTGCCGACGGACGGACGGACGGACATGGCTAGATCGATATTACTATCGATGGAGATCATAAATACAGTAACTTTTAGGGGTCTACGGGCAATATTAAGGTATGTTACAAACTATGCGTCAAAATTAATATACCCCTAGAATAGGGTATAAAAATGTTAAAAGAAATTGGGGTAATTGTAAACAGCTTTTACAACAACTAACACGTTGACAGATAATGTCTGGTTCTTGTTTGGATTAAGAAGAGAAAGCGCTTTTTAAAATCGTGTCATGACTTGCTACGATTGACAAAGGGTTTGAATAATATTGGTGGTGTTTACAATTACCCCAGTTTACATTTACCCCACTCGACCCTACTGCTTACTGATGTCAGCAACATAAATCGTTTTTAAATGGAGTTTTAAATTCCATTTCTCCTTGACTGATTGGTACAACTTCGTAACCATACCGCTATAAATAATCAGCAAAACGAATACTATCCAAGCTTGATAGATATGCACATCCTAAGCCCAATATCATTACCCGGAAATAATGTAAACAGTTTAAAATGTTAATTTAATTCAATTGTTGGTAAATGGAATTCTTACCGCGAATGGAAAATATTGTTTAAAAAAAACTGCATCTAGGCAAAAAAATTAATAAATAATAATTGCTGACAATCTATTCGCAGTCGATAGTGAAAGTATAATAATTGAAAGTGAACTTATCCAAACACTAGTCGAGTGAGCAATATTTTTTATTGCCAGACAAAGTAATAAATTGCACAATGTGCTAACCTTGCGTTTATAAATGTACATATTCAATTGTTACTCGCATTGAACCATCAAATGTTGATGTGATGCTTGGTGTTGCAATATGACCATGATCATATTAGTGGGTATTATAAGCGCTAGCATGTACGTAGATTTAATCTTGTTGGACCAACGCATATGATTCACAGGGTAACCTTTTTGAATGTTGTGCAACAAAAAAAACCCCAGTTAATTTGCGTAAGCACGTATCATGCAATGAGTACTCGTACCTGCATTTACGATAAATAAGTAGAATACTCCTGAATAAAATGAATAACATGTACCTAGATACTTTGGCTTCCGTTACTTGTTAAGGTAAATATTGACTTGAACGAGATTTATTTCACTGCTACTACTTGCAAAATAGAGTCATTAAGTTGTCAAAAGACTTCGTGTTTCAATAACGAATTGCAACCTACATACCTACTCGTACAAATAAATCGATGGAGGTATGTACGTAGGTGACGCTTGCCATTTTGCTTTAAATTTATTGATGATTGCTCCAAGATTTAACTGTTTTTTGATGGATGGTGTGCTTCATGACGTTATATAGGTTTTTCCGCTTTAAAGGCTTTTAAGTTTGTTAGAAACACATACTAGGTAAGGGTATTTATGCAACGTCGTAAAACAGTCATAAACCAAAAGCCACAAAGAACACTTCTTACTTAGGTGGCGCTACAGTCTGGGGTGGACCTCGGCCTCAACAAATACGCCTCTCCAGTTAGCACGATCTTTGGCTAACTGCCTCCAGGTGCGCACTACAAGTTGGTTTAGATCCCATTCCACTTTTGCGAGGTCTTCCTCTACAACCAACGGTCCCTCCGGGTTGGAATCGAAGACTCTTCGGGTCGGAGCATTGGTGTCTATTCGCTCTACATGTCCTAGCCATCTTAGTCGACTGATGCGCACTTTTTTGACCAGGTCGATGTCGCTGTACAGCTCGAAGAGTTCGCTGTTAAATCTCCTCCTCCAAAGCCCGTCAAAGCAAACGGGACCGAAAATCACTCGAAGAATTTTGATCTTCATCCGTTTTTGCTAATGTCCACGCTTCTGCCCCGTAGAGCAGGACTGGGATGATGAGGTGATGAGGATCTTATACAAAGTCTGCTTAGTGTTTCTTGACAAGGCCTTACTAGCCAATTGCCTTCTTAGGCCAAAGAAACAGCGGTTGGCAAGTGTTATTCTTCCTTTGATTTCTGATGTGATGTCTTTTTCAGAATTTGTAGCGGAGCCAAGGTAGACAAAGTCCCTAACTATACCTCAAAGTTGTAGCTGTCTGTCGTGACATTCTGTCCGATTCGTCGATGTTCTTTGTCCCTTCTTGTTGGCAGCATATACTTGGTTTTGCCCTCATTCACCACTAAAACCATTTGCGCCGCTTCTGTGCTAATAGAGGGTTTTTCAACAGGGACGCTACAAAAGTAGAGCGACAGGGACAGCAAACGACGCCGAATTTCTTGCCGTTATTTTGACATTTCTCTTCAGTAAGGTTTGCCATTTCATGATGGAAAGATATACGAACCAACAACGAGTCGAAATTATTAAAATGTACTACCGAAATACGGCGCCACAAGCTACATAGCGAATGCCACAATTAATTTATTGGAAACCAAGTTTGGAAAACGTGTTATCTCACGAAATGATCCAGTCGCTTGGCCGCCTCGGTCGTGCGATTTGACGCCGTTAGACTATTTCCTGTGGGGCTACGTCAAGTCTATGGTCTATGCCAACAAGCCAGCGACGATTGATGAACTTCGTACGAATATCGAACGGAAATTGCAGCAGTATCGGCCGATTTATGCTTGAAAACCGTCGAAAATTGGGTTCAGCGTCTGGACTTCTGCAAGCGTGCCCGTGATGGCCATGCAAAAGAAATCGAGTTCCATACATAATGGCATCGAACGTACTTTCACAGGAATAAAGAATTTCATTGATATCCGAAACCGTTTTTGTTTCATTTAAAAAAACTTTTGTAGCGCTCTTATTAAAAAAACCCGATACTTGCAAACGCACCAGTGACAGCTCGCTGTGTTCTTTTAATTATGCCAATGTCGTCAGCATATGCAAGTAGTTGCACAGACTTTAGAAAAATTGTTACTCTAGTATTGGCTTGCGAGTTTCGCACAATTTTCTCAAGTATGATGTTGAAGAAGTCACATGACAACGCATCACCTTGTCTAAATCCTTTTTTGGCATCAAAGATGTCGGTGAGATAGTTTCCGAAATTTATGGAGCAGCGGGCGTTCTCCATCGTCATTCTGCACAACCTGATAAGTTTGGCTGGGATGCCAAAACTAGACATGGCTCTGTATAGCTCGTCTCTAGAGATGCTGTCATATGCGGCCTTAAAATCGATAAAAAGATGGTGGGTATCGATTTGGACTTCTTGGGTTTTCTCCAGGATCTGCCGTAGTGTGAATATTTGTTCGGTCGTGGACTTACCGGGTTTAAAACCGCACTGGTAGGGAACAATCAGGTCGTTGACGAATGGTTTCAGGCGTTCACACAGTACAGCAGACATGATCTTGTAGGCAGTATTCAGGAGACTGATGTCTCTATAATTGGCGCAGTTTAGAGGGTCTCCTTTCTTGTGGATCGGGCAAACGATGCTGAGGTTCCATTCATCAGGCATACTTTCTTCTGACCAAATCTTGGAAACGAGTTGGTGTATGCTCTCCACCAGGTCATCTCCCGCTGCCTTAAAAAGCTCGGCATTTTAGCCTTGTGGTCCAGCAGCTTTGTTGGACTTAAGTTTGGATATCGCTATCCTCACTTAGTGTAGGTCGGGTGGACGGAAGTCTTGGCTTTCATCGTCCAGGCTGAAAGGTTCGTTCCGCCTGACAGCGTAATTTGTGTCGTCTTCGCCGTTTAACAGTCTGCAGAAATAGTTTTTCCATGTCCTCAGCACCGACTGTGACTCTACTACAAGATTTCTTTCTTCGTCTCTACAGGTATCTGTTCGGGTCTTGTTTCCGTAACACGTCCTTTTTACCTTTTGGTAAAACTTCCGAACATTGTTCCTGGAGTAGCATCTCTCTAGAACACTTCTGCAGACTGTTAAACAGCGGAGACAGCCTGCGCTGTGGTTTTACCATTATAAGGGTACTGTGTCACTAGAGAAAAAAGAAATCCCTTTAGCGCACTCAAATTATAAAAAAAAAAAAAAAAAAAAAAAAAAAAACCCGCTGTCAGGCAGAATGATCTGCCCAGCTTGGACGATGATAGCCAAACTTCCCTCCACCCGACCTACACGAAGTGAGGATAGCGATATCCAAGCTTAAGTCCAACAGAGCTGCTGGGTCGGATGGCCTTGCGGTCGAGCTTTTCAAAGCAGCGGGAGATGGCTTGGTAAGGAGCATGCGCCAACTCATCTGTAAAATTTGGCCAGCCATGCTTTCGCCCGACGAATGGAACCTCAGCATCGTGTGCCCTGTGGCCCATCCACAAGAAAGGAAATACTCTGAACAGCGCAAACTACTCGTACAGAGGAATAAGTCTCCTGAATGTCGCGTATAAGATTTTGTCGGCTGTATTGTGTGAACGCCTAAAACCTTTCGCCAACAACCTGATCGGCCCATATCAGTGTGGTTTTAGGCCAGGAAAGTCAACCATCGACCAAATTTTCACACTTCGACAGATCTTGAAAAAATGCAGGAATTTCAGATTGATACACACCATTTATTTATCGACTTTAAAGTCGCCTATGATAACAGCGTATATAGGGACGAATTATAGAAAGCCATGCCAAGTTTTGGCATCCCCGCCAAACTCATCCGTTTATGCAGGATGACGATGAAGAAATCTCTCTGCTCAGTCAAAGTCGGCAAGAACACCACCGAGCCATTTGATGTCGAAAAAGGTTTGAGACAAGGCGACGCGCTATCATGCACTTTCTTTAACATCGTTCTTGAAGCAATTGTACGGAACTCACAAGCCAACACCAGAGGTACAATTTTTCAAAAGTCCGTTCAACTACTTGCCTATGCTGATGATATTGACATTATTGGGAGAACGCAGCGAGCTGTCAGTGGCGCATTTGCAAGCATCAAAACGGAGGCGGTGAAGATGGGGTCTGGCTATTAATGAGGACAAAACAAAGTTTGAAATAAATAAAAATAAAAAAAAAATAAAAAAAAAGTATATCTCAACATCTGCGACTCGGACAAAACGTCACGATGGACAGATACAACTTCGAAATAGTTTACCTGGGCTCCACTATCACTTCGCAAAATGACATCGGCGCAGAGATCAAGCGATGAATCACTCTTGCCAATCGCTGTTTCTTCGGGCTAAGAAGTAAAGCCCTCTCTCATAGAACCAAGGAGATATTATATAAGACCTTAATCATGCCGGTGCTGATGTATGGTGCAGAAGCATGGACCCTGTCAAAAGCGGATGAAAACCTTCTGGGTAGCTTGAAGAGCAAGATTCTTCGAGTGATATTCGGTCCAGTTTGTGACGATGGAGTGTGGAGAAGAAGATTCAACGACGAACTATACGGGCTATACAGCGACGCTGACCTGGTCAAAAAGCTAACAATAAAACGGTTGAGATGGTTGGGGTACGTGGAGCGTATGGACAACAACGCACCAGCCCGACGGGTCTTCGAATCCACCCCTGAGAGTCAACGCAACAGAGGAAGACCCCACCTTAGGTGGTGCGCACATTTGGAGAACAATCTCAACGTAACTGGAGGCAGCTAGCGAGGGACCGAGCTGGTTGGAGGTGCTTGTTGGTTGAGCCCGTGGTCCACCCGGACTGTAAGCACCACCAAAAGTAAGAAAGTACAACAGTCATAATTTTATAAAGTGGTAAATGAACTGTCAACTGTAATACAAATTTTGACAGTTTGATTAATACCACGAGAAACGTGACGGGAACTGTGCTGGCAAAGTTTATGAAGTCAAAAAAAGCAAATACAAGAATAGAATCAAAATACAAAAAGCGGAAAGAACGGATCTCAAAACAAAAACACAAAACTCAACTTTTGGAATCAAAATATACAATTTTATTTCATAACCAAAAAATGTAATAAATAAAAAAAACAAAAGAAGTCAAGATCGCTATGTTGTTGGTCAGTCCGAGATGAATCTGTTTCAATACTGTGGTGCACCAGCATGGAAGTATGGGGGAAGGTACTGTGGAATATTGTCGGAGTAAGCGCCCGAATATCCGCCGGAGTATGAGCTTGGAGCACAGGGAACTGGAGCTACATTTGGCTGGCAACTGAACAGGTAGTTCTTTGGGCACGGTGGTGGACCGTATGATGGCGCTGGTGCTCCATAGGATGATCCTACTAAACCTTCCTTTTGATCTGTCTTCTGGTCGGCTGATGCAATGCATGCAATGGCAGCGAGTGCGAACAAACAGGCGAAGAATTTCATTTTATTTTGAAATTTAAAATACAAACTTGGTTGTGCAAAGCCGAAGAACTTGTTGAAACTGATGAATTACATTGAAAATGAACAAGGCTTTTATAGTATGAACATTTTGGTGAAGAATAAGTCCACTTAAAGAATAGAAAAAGCTAAATTGCATTATTAGTAATAAACGCATAATTGTGCTTAAAAATGCATTTTATTTAGGCAGAAATATTGGGTCACATGTGCGGTCATTGTGGATAAGGAAATACAAAATAGTAAAGTTGCTTCATTTGAGAAATATTGCACATAATCAGAATTAGGATAATCTTTAATTAGCTTTTAAGGCAAAGAATTTTACGGCAGATCTTTTGTAAATATGATCTAGTTATGTATGCACGTAGTGGAAATTTGACCCATTCGGTATGTGAGTATGTGACTGCTTAATGTTGCGCGGCCTTTATTTGATTTCGAAGGCGGATGAGGTTTAAAAAGAAAACGTGAACAGAAGAATTATTTGGGTGAACTAAATGCAATGTTATTGGTTAATGAAATTTGAGATTCTCTCATAAAAAATAACAAGTTGATTGAAAATATCGGATCCAGGAGTATTGTGGTCACTGATTTAACTTTAATCCCATTTTTTATCCATGTTTTTAGTTGAAGAATATGACAATTTCGATAGACCATTTGGGGTCAGAACATCTGAAGGAGTGTGGGGCTCTTAGCGCACTAAAAACACCTCCTAGATCATGACCCATTTAGACTGATTGACAAATGATTTTCATTTCCTACTGAAGAATTGCTTTTGAGAAAGTATGTTCAAGTACAAGTTCTCATGATTTGAAAATACGTTCATGAGGTTGAGATCTTAGTTTTCGAACGAAAATTAAGGACGTCTTCTATTTCAGGGCTGGTTAGTTGGATGGTTTGAAATGGCCTTCGAGAGGTGCACTTAGACCAAAGAAGGTCCACTGTGATGCCATTGGGAAGGGGCAGGTGGGTCACGCTGTGATTCTTGAACCGTTTGCTTTTCTTAATGAAATTGTTGATATCGTGGAAAAGGTATTGACTTAAAGTGGCCATACTTATGTTGAAGGGCGCGGAACACGTGCACTGGAAGTGCACTTGCTCGGCTTTTCAACTTCTGCAGAAATTTTTGTAGGGGATGCCTAATCTCTGAGCACAGTGTAAAGTGATTTCGTTTGTAAGGGTAGAGAGGGTTCCTCTCTTATATCTTAGAAGTCCGATAGATCTTCTTTGTTTTAACTTTGCCCATAATAGTCTAGTAGTGCTGCACTGGCTAAGCTGGCTCCATTTAAGGTTAGGTTTTTAGCGCACCGACGTGAATTAGGATTAGGTACCTAGCTGACGACATTGGTGTATCAATGTTGTCTATAGTTATGCTTTTTGTTCCAGAGGAGCCTCGTCCAGCCAAGTCTTCTCTTCAATGGATTAGAAATACCTTTCGGACAGCTCAATTCAAGGTGTTTTTAATGGTTTCAAGTCTGCAACTCAACAAATAAATGCTGGTGTTCCCCAAGGCTCTGTTTTGTCTCCAACTCTTTTTCTCATTTTTCTAAATGATCTCCTGTCTATTACCTCCAATCCAATCCACTCCTTCGCTGATAAAGTACCATCAGCTTCTCATATTCGTTTCTTGGTGCACGCCCCTCATCTTCGGGTGTGGAACTGGAATGGCGACGAATATTAAGCTCATTAAATTCCGATCTCAACAGCATAACTCAGTGGGACACAACTAACAGATAGAATTTAATGCTTCCAAAACGCAATGTCTGTCATTAAGGTAAAACCCAAACACCCTGCCATTGTCCATTAATGGCACTTGCATCTCTGAAAGCTAACGGTTTTCCATTCTCGGTAGTTTTAATGACAATCTTCGTTGGAATGACCTCATATTCGATGTCGCCAAGAACGCTGCCAAAAGTCTAGGCTTCCTTAAGCGGTGCAAGAAGTATGTTACCCCATCTGATTTGAATACAATTTATAAGGCGTTTATTCGCCTTGAGTATAACGCTCATGTATGGGCCGGTGCCCCAATCACAATTTTTTTTTGAACTACTCAACAGAAAACAAAAACGCACGATAAAACTTATTGACGATCTGGATATCGCAAAATCACTTGAATCTCTTAGTCATCTGTCTATCGCTGTTTTATCGATATTTAAACCATAAGTGATCAAACGAAATAGCCAGCTGCATTCTACACTTAGAACATTTCAACCGCAGTACCCGGCATGTCAGGAATGCGCATCAGTTCACCCTTACGCCTGTATTCGGTCGTAAAGTAAATTACAAAGAGTCTTTCCTTAGCCGCACAACACGAATGTGGAATGTTCTTCCCCCCGCCATTTTTATACCCTATTCTAAGGGTATATTAATTTTGACGCATAGTTTGTAACATACCTTAATATTGCCCGTAGACCCCTAAAAGTTACTATATTTATGATCAGCATCGATAGTAATGTCGATCTAGCCATCTCCGTCCGTCGGCAAAAATTAGGCCTTTAAACTGGGCCTAGAGAGCTGAAATTTTAACCATATACTCTCTAGGGTCCCGAAATAATCAAGTTTACGATTTTTTGAAATCCGCCCACAGACAGAGTTTTGAGCTAGAAAGCTGAAATTTTTTATATGCGATCTATAGCTCCTAAAACTGCTCCGGATATAAAATTTTCAAAATCCGCCCACTGACACGCCTACAATTTAAAAAAAAACTATTTTTGAAAATTCAAAATTTGAGTTAGCGAGCTGGAATTTATAATATGTATATACTCTCTAGGGGCCCTTTAAGCTCATGTGTTATTTTTTTTTAAATCCGCCTACTGACACACCCACGATTAAATAAAACATTTTTATTGAAACACCCAAGTTTGAGCTAGGGAGCGTTTTTTTTTCGATAAAATCCTTTAAATGTTATATAGCAAAATATGTAGAGCGTTCTTAACAATTCAACCATACTTAGACTTTTGTCACGCCCACTTATTAGGGATAGTAATAAGAATAGGGTATCCAACAGTTCGCCCAAGCGGACTGTAGCCCGTCCCTATGTTTCCTTCACATTTTAATCCACAAACATTTAAAACCAACGTGCATCGCCATCTCTCCCTATCTTCTAATCCTCATTTTCCCGCCCGCGCTATGTAGCTATTACATTATAAGGGTACTAAAAAAAATCGCTTTAGTGTACAATTTGAAAGTCGATATGACCTGGATATGACGTGGTACCCAGCAAAGGCTGATGTTTCACTGTGTGGCTATCTCGTTAAGAGAACACTGCCTTAGATTTTATTGTGCTGGTTGTAAGGGCTTTGATAGCTGCCTGATGACTGTCGATATATATGACGATATCACTTTGTGGTATGGTATTTACCTGGACTTGAAAGGCGCTACGATAGTTTGGGAGGATGTCCAGGTCTTCTGAGAAGACTCCGGCACCGAATCCTTCCTGAGTCTTGAACCCAGCCATGAATATTGACAGCGAGTCATTTTTAAGGACATCGCGTTGCGTTCACTCTGTTCAGTCCGGTATTGAGTATTGAAACCCAAAGTGAAGTTCCTTTAGTAGGCAGTCGATCCGTAGAATGTGTATGAAGTGTATTAAGCTGGCCAGTGTCTTGCTCTCTCCACTGGTTAGAGTCTGTCAGGCGTAGTGCTGAGTTGGCAGCCATTTGCTTACCTATGATGTCGAGTGGAAGGAGGTATAATATGGTTTGTAGTGGCAATGCTGGAGATGCTGGTTGTGACGATTTTGTCTTATCAGCTCTGCTACTAGGTCAATTTGTAAAATCACTATATACGAGTAAGTCTATATTTCTTATAACCCTTTAGCATTAACAATCCCACGGAGGACTTTGTTTTGGAATGTTTGAATTATTTAAACATTACTTTTTTTCGTACAGTGCCATAGTTGCCGCACGTATAGACAGGTTTTAATATCTGGTTTTATGTATACTAGAATCTTATTCTCAATGGATAGCTCCGAATCATATACCAGCAACCAGCAATTAGCAAATTATTTAGTTCTTCAAATTTGTTTTGCCAAATGTTCCTATCGTTTTAGTTTGGCGTCCAAGTTCAGGTATTTAGCTGTGTTGGAGTAAGGTATGGCTTGACTTTCGATAACGATACGAAGATTCGTTATTTTTTTGTTTGTAAAATTGATGAGAGTTGACTTCGTCTCAACAAATTAATTTCGCCAAGTTTGCGTCCAATCTCTTGTTCTGTTAACTGCGTTTTGTAGCTTTTCCAACTGGTGCCTTAAGAACTGCCTAAGACTTAATGTATCCAAATGTCAGTCTATTACTTTCGCACGCAAGAGCAACAAGTCTCCTCCCCGAATTTACCAACTCCACGATCAACCTATATCTCGTGTTCAATCAATTCGCGACGTTGGCATATTATGCGAAAGGGAACTAAACTTCCGTTCGCATATTGATGAGATAATTGCTAAAGCAAACTCATCACTTGGGTTCGTTAAAAGATGGTCAAAATAATTCTGCGACCCATACGTGACCAGATCCCTGTACATCACTTTTGTTCGGCCCCTCCTAGAGTACGCTAGCCAAGCGTGCTGTCCCTTTCAACGAGTTCATGTATCCAGAATCGAAAGCATTCAACGTCGTTTTCTTCTAGTTGCTCTTCGTGGTCTCTATTGGAACGATCCTCTCATCTTACCTTCTTATCGCGACCGTCTTATCTTATTAACCTAAATATCCTTGAGGAACGAAGGGACGCAGCATACATTCTCTTCATTCACCGACTCCTTTCAGGCTCCGTCGATTGCGCGTCTATTTACAACTCTATCTGCCCTAACACTAATCCTCGTAGCCTACGTTGCCCACGACGTTTCTATCTTCCCACCCACCGTACCTCGTATGGCAACAACTAACCCATCTCACGTATGCTACGGAAGGTTAATTCAAACATCAGCACTTCCTCCCTAAAAATCGATCTCCTTAAGCATCCTTAGATTAACTCCTTAGTTATAAGCTCTAGTTTTTAACCATAGATTTAAAATCTTAGCTTTAAGTCATTAAGCCGAATAAATGGGGGTTTTGCTCGCACCAACAAAAAAAAAAAAAAAAAAAAAAGGTAAGGTAAATTCTAACCCCCTCCTCTTATATTTTAATCCCTGCACCTCTTGCGTCAAATCAGCCCTCCTCCACCTTCCCCCCCCCCCCCCCCCTCCACCACCTAATCAGTTTTAGTTTTTAAGTCCTAGCTATAAGTCTTAGAATTGCAGTGTCGTCTGTAAATGTGGCCATCATTGTTTTATTTGCATATGGAATATCACTTGTACCTATATAATAACTAAAGTGTTGGTCCAACGGCACTTCCCTGTGGTACACCTGCTTTAATTTCAGAATATACTTTTCCATAACGTTCCCTAAAGTATCTATCTGCTTTATAAGAACTAAGTATCTCATGGCATTGTCTTGGTAGATCCCTATATGGTTTAAAACGTAAGCCCTTATGCCAAACTTTATCAAAAGCCTGTGCGACATCTAATGAAAACTTGCTGAAAAAAACAGGTGTGGTCACACTTTGTTTACCTTTTTTAGATCTTCCCTTACCGATTTGTTTCCGTTTTTATTTTAAATGTTAACGTATTATTCTCTCTTATTTTACAGCCTCCTCCAGCCCTATAAACAATTCAAATGAAAGTGCGACATCCCTGGTGAGTGTATTAATTATTAAGAGCCCATTAACAACCCATAGAATCCAAAAAGCAGCAATTCTCGTCCTTTACTCCAGTTAGTTAGATTTTAAATAACAAGCTTATCGTAGTGATAGAATGAACTTTAAGATGAAAGCTGTATTTTTTGGGAAAACAAACAATCTTGAACTTTTTATTTTATTTTTCTACTCAGGCCGATTGGCGTTGGATTCTCGGCATTAATTTCTGGAAATAAGTATCACCGAAGTCAACCTACGAGTAGGTCAATTATAAGAGCAGTGGCTCAGTGCTTGGTGCGTTTGACTACCGAGTGAGGGGTTCAACGTTCAAAATCCACCCAGGAACACTTACAAAGCTTATATGCTGCCTTACCTTTTCTTAAAATCTGATCAATATAAAAGAGTAACATAGGGACGGGCTACAGTCCGCTTGGGCGAACTGTTGGATACCCTATTCTTATTCCTATCCCTCATAAGTGGGCGTGACAAAAGTCTAAGTATGGTTGAATTGTTAAGAACGCTCTTAGAATAGGGTATAAAAAAATTATTTTATTTATTTGTGGGCGTGTTAGTGGGCGGATTTTGAAAAATGTTTATCCCAAGCAGTTTTAGGAGTCATAGATCATATATAAAAAATTTCAGCTTTCTAGCTCTAAATTCGATTTTTTCCAAAATTTTGTTTTTTTTAGTTTGTGGGCGTGTCTGTGGGCGGATTTCAAAAATTCGTAAACTAGATTATTTCGGGACCCTAGAGAGTATATGGTTAAAATTTCAGCTCTCTAGGTCCAGTTTAAAGACCTAATTTTTGCCGACAGACGGACGGACGGACGGACATGGCTAGATCGACATTACGAGTACTATCGATGCTGATCATAAATATAGTAACTTTTAGGGGTCTACGGGCAATATTAAGGTATGTTACAAACTATGCGTCAAAATTAATATACCCTTAGAATAGGGTATAATAAGCTATCAGAGAAGCTTAGCATTATTGCCGTTCCAAATAGGCGTAAAACTGTTGTTCCTTCATTCGATTCCAAAATATGACTTCGCACAAACGAATGACTGAAGAAGCTATGCTTGGTATTGGTCAAATGAGTGGCTTCATATTCTTATTCGGTATATAAAATCGGTCTGTTCAGGAAGGGAGGTGGCTTTAGCCGGTAAGAATCCGGCACTACCAGTGGACGTCGGACCATTGGTGCCTCTGCAAGGTTTTCACCTTCCACCGCACAAAAAAAAAATAAAAATATTCTTATTCGGTAATTTAAGTCGATTGTTCTAGGAAGCACTACAGTTCTAGAATTCTGGTATACAATGCCGTCCTAAATATCACCACCAATTGGAGAAGCTGACCAGATTTGTGTTCCTGGATTGCCAAGAGGATGTGGAAGTTTATTTTATTAGTCAGTGTATACAACGCTTATGATAATTTTATGTCAACCATTAAAAATGGTAGTTGAAGCAGAGCGGGAAATGATGCATCCTCCGCGATCTGAGGCACGCGCTCTTAAGATCGCGAGACTCTTCGATCTTATTGAGCTGGAAGACGGCGTGTGACATATGACGGCGTATTCTTTCTACGCAGAATGTTCTTCAGCCTCCCATCTCCTGGCTCGATACTCTTCCCTCACTGGCCTAGTTTTGAATTGCAGCATTTGCAGATGTGCCGTCACCATTTTCTGGTGCGGCGGTGAGTTATTATAATTTCGGTCAGCCGCTCTTTGACTCTCCATCCAGTATCGTACGCCGATTTTTCTTATGTCCTTTTTCGATCTTAGGGAAGGCCTTCCTCTACCGCTCTGTTGCTCAAGGTCGGAATCAAAGGTTTTCCAGACTGAAGCGTGGATGTGCTTGCGCTGAATATGTCTTACCCACTTCCCACATAATCTAATTTAATTAGGCTTTTTTGGCTAGGGCAATACAGCTGTACAGTCCTTCACTGTATATTCCATCCTAACTCCGTTGATGGGACCGAATATTACTCCCAGATATACAATATATATACAATATTTTTATTTGTACTCAAATTGTGTTACATTGTCTATTAATGTTATTTACAATTAATTAATAGCCGCGTTTTATTATCCCAATGATCTTGATACGGATCCGATCTGATAATAAAACGATCTGGATCATCAGTGGCAAGTTGTGGCAGCAGTTGTTTTTAACACATAACAGACGATACCAGGTATTTCAAGTTTCGATTGGCACTCAGCCATATTGCAAATATACGGTACAATGTGACGTCACAATATGATCGCTTGTTGTGTCGGGGGTGTTGCCATTTGAATACAAATCAACATACATTTTGCACTCAATATTTTTTTTTCAGAAACTATGTTCAAATGTTATGTTCATATATGCAACATATTAACAGTATTGTACTGCTAACATTTCCATTAATTTTTGTGTATTATATTACGAAGCAAAACGTCTCAAAAGTCGCAGTGGTAAATTATTCGAATAAGAAAATATGCTAATTGATTTTTTGTGTTATTAATAGTGTTTCATATTTTGGTCTGGCAATATTATTGTGTTCCTATAATTTCCTATAATTTAAATAAGCAACGCCACGAAAAAACAGGTAGTGAGTTTTGTAATTACATTTTGGATCACGATTAATGATCCCGATAAATAGCAAGATCCTGTGTTGTTTTTGTTTTACGTATTAAATTGATCCAGATCCAGATCCGCATGGATAATAAAACACAGCTATTGATGAATTCTTGCTGGGGAGTAGCAAGGATGTTAAGATTTGTCCGAAGACGAAGAACTAATTTTACCGCTAAATGGTCAGAATCTGGTACTAGCTGTGTTTTATTATCCATGCGGATCTGGATCTGGAACAATTTAATACGTAAAACAAAAACAACACAGGATCTTGCTATTTATCGGGATCATGAATCGTGATCCAAAATGTAATTACAAAACTCACTACCTGTTTTTTCGTGGCGTTGCTTATTTAAATTATAGGAAATTATAGGAACACAATAATATTGCCAGACCAAAATATGAAACACTATTAATAACACAAAAAATCAATTAGCATATTTTCTTATTCGAATAATTTACCACTGCGACTTTTGAGGCGTTTTGCTTCGTAATATAATACACAAAAATTAATGGAAATGTTAGCAGTACAATACTGTTAATATGTTGCATATATGAACATAACATTTGAACATAGTTTCTGAAAAAAAAATATTGAGTGCAAAATGTATGTTGATTTGTATTCAAATGGCAACACCCCCGACACAACAAGCGATCATATTGTGACGTCACATTGTACCGTATATTTGCAATATGGCTGAGTGCCAATCGAAACTTGAAATACCTGGTATCGTCTGTTATGTGTTAAAAACAACTGCTGCCACAACTTGCCACTGATGATCCAGATCGTTTTATTATCAGATCGGATCCGTATCAGGATCATTGGGATAATAAAACACGGCTACTATTGCAGTACAGCTGAAGTAAGAGAGGGTAGGAATTCTACAAATGAGATGAGGGGAGCACATGAAAAAGTCGAGTGTCGAAGGAGTTCTGGGGAATGTGGGGATTGATTGAGATACAATCTCGACGGAGTGGTTGTGTGAATTAGCAAGGAGCCAGTCGGAGATAGCTACTCCTTGCGGGGAGCTTAAAGTATCCATCCATAATTGATAGTGCGCATTAAAATCTCCACCAATTACAAATTGTTTGAAGTTAAGGCTGAATGCGTTAAGCAGGTCCAGGTCGTGTTTTATGTCAGCTTGTGAAGCTCCGCACTGATTGTACAAAGATATCAGAAGGATATTTTCGTTGCTCTCAAGTGCGATGACTACACAGGTTACCGCAAATGTAACCAAACCTGGGATAAATACCTTTTGGCATTGAAAAGATGATCTTAACAAAGTGGCAGTGCCAGTTTTGGCAAGATCTTTGTCCGTGCGGAAAAGGGTGTACTTATCAAAGTAAAGTTTATGTCTCGAGACTAATTTAGTTTCTGAGAGCAAAACGGCGTCGGGTTTGTGTTTGGTTAGCAAATGTTGGAAGGATATCCGTTTAGGATGTTAAACTAGGGATCCAACATTATACGAGATAACGTTCAATTGGTTTATTGTCCTAGACATACCTTAAAACAGAAGTCGAGAAAGATATGTTTCTTACCGGTTTCATCGGGGCAGGCTTCGTAATATTACTCCCAGAATTTGTCGGGGATGTTTATATATACCTGTTCATTGCAGCGGTCTGGCCCAGACGCCGATGGTGTGAGTAGTTTTTTTATAGACAGCACATTATATACTTCGTGTTGTCTTTATTTAACACTAAACCTTTCTTCCGCCCGCTGGGTTTTGTCGATTATGTCAGTGTGATCGATTTTGAAGGATTGTACGTACGTACCTCTGGTGTTCGTAGTCGAGTTCCGCGAAATTCGGTTAGGTCATGCTAATAAAAAAATTACAAGATAGGACGCATGCCTTTTCTGATCTCAAACGGGTCAGGTGTTCTTGCGAACTTCGATGAAACAGCGAGAGTTCTCCATCGTTCTTCTGGACAGATGGAACTTGGCCAGAATGTCAAAACTATCAATCTGGATTTTTTTTCCTTATATCTGTGGTAGTTTGAATATTGGCTCAAATGTTGCCCTTCCAAATGACAAGCATTTACCCTTTCAAAAATGCAAGTTCCATTATGTGTATTTTGCTTTTTAGCACCTTGACTCCATTCAGCAGCCATTATTCGTTTATTCAATTGGGAAAGCACTATTCGTTTTTTAAGAGTTTTGATATATCGCATGTCATGAAAATAAGTTAAAAATGAATTGAGTAGGTTATTCATAGGAGGAATAAATTGTAAATTCGAAATGTGTCCATTTCCAGCTTCATAAACTTAGTGAAAAACCCTCAATTAAATCCACTAAGAACCTTTTTATTTGTTCTAAATAACCAAATATAAAACTCATACACTTTAATATAACCAAATAATTATATTTGCATAAAATTTGATAGGTACATATTATTATTTAGTGACCACGTGCAATGTCAAGGGGTGCTAAAAATCACGTCGTACCAACAATTTAATAACATTTTGATTTACGTCACTTGCTTCAAAGTCATCATCTTCACCTCACATCCCCTCATAGAGCCTCATTGGCATACTGAAGTGACAACAGTGTTAAAAAGCTGAATATACAGATTCCTCTTTAAAATAAGCAAAATGGCAAAACAAGTGCCAACAACATCAAGCAACCTACATTATTTGCTTGCCCCTGACAAGGTGAAGTGTGCCTTATAATGGCATGTTCCTATATCCTATATCTATAGAACACGCATACCTATTATTACTTATTTTAGTTAAGTTTGCTAAATTCAAGCTTATGTTCTGTTGACAAGAATTTCCATATGTCTCAAACTGAAATTATAGCTACGGTTAATCGTACAATTAACGCCTCTTGACGGTTGGAACTTGTTTTTTTAGAGTCACCGAAAATTGTTAGGTTTACATTTGCGTCGACGTGCGTGTGTCATACAACATTAATTACAGGAAAGCCCCTCATTTACATCCATCGCGCATTTATCCGAAACAATCTGAAATCGGAAGTGATGAGTACCTACTTGGAAACAGGTATTCAGGGAATTACGTTTTGAAATTCCGATGACGCATCTACGGTAAATATGCGAACGGACTTAAAACCAAACCGAATCTATAGGAAAGAATTCGTCACCAAAGCGCTTCCTCAAATCCATCAAACTATCATGCTAAATGGGTATGAGTATGTGACTGTGGGATACGTTTGGGTAATACAGTATGCTTAACAAAATCGGATAAAATGATGTGAGTGCCAGAATACTAAGAAGGTTTATCTAATGAAATGGACAAAATATACAGGAGCCATGTTCATGTCAATTGATTCAACAATTTGGAATGGAAATGCATCAAAAGGCAGCGGATTTTAATTCAAATCACGTGCATGAATATAATTAACAATTTTTGCTACTTTCAATTAATTAATATGAAGTGCGTATTGTTCTGGACCGCATTGGCAATTAGAAAATAAGCCGAATTACCGTTATCGATTTATGTCGCTTTCCATTGGCACTTTAGATTTTGTTCACAGATTTCAGATTTTTCGTATCCAGTGAAAAGCAAACGAGATTTGTTTTTTATACCCTATTCTAAGGGTATATTAATTTTGACGCATAGTTTGTAACATACCTTAATATTGGCCGTAGGCCCCTCAAAGTTACTGTATTTATGATCAGCATCGATGGTAATGTCGATCAAGCCATGTCCGTCCGTCCGTCCGTCCGTCCGTTTGTTGTCAAAAATTAGGCCTTAAAACTGGGCCTACAGAGCTGAAATTTTAACCATATACTCTCTAGGGTCCCGAAATAATCAAGTTTACGATTTTTTTAAATCCGCCCACAAACTCAAAAAAACAAATTTTTCGAAAAAAAAAAAACGAATTTTGAGCTAGAAAGCTGACATTTTTTATATATGATCTATGACTCCTAAAACTGATCGGGAGATAAAATTTTCAAAATCCGCCCACTGACACGCCCATAATTAAATAAAACAATTTTATTGAAAAACCAATATTTGAGCCAGGGAGCTGAAATTTATAATATATACTCTCTAGAGGCCCTTTGTGCTCATGTGTTAATTTTTTTTTAAATCCACTTACTGACACGCGCAAAATTAAATAAAATAATTTTATTGAAAAACCAAAGTTTTAGCTAGGGAGCGTTTTTTTTACAAAAGCTTCGTTTTTTTTTTGATAAAATCCTTTAAATGTCATATAACAAAATATGTAGATCGTTCTTAATAATTCAACCATGCAAACCATGCAAATGCAATTCCCTACAAAAACATAGGGACGGGCTACAGTCCGCTTGGGCGAACTGTTGGATACCCTATTCTTATTCCTATCCCTCATAAGTGGGTGTGACAAAAGTCTTAGTATGGTTGAATTGTTAAGAACGCTCTACATATTTTGTTATATAACATTTAAAGGATTTTATCAAAAAAAAACGAAGCTTTTGTAAAAAGACCCCTAGCTCAAACTTTGGTTTTTCAATAAAATGTTTTATTTAATTGTGGGCGTGTCAGTAAGAGGATTTTAAAAAAATTAACACATGAGCATAAAGGGCCCCTATAGAGTATATATTATTAATTTCAGCTCCCTAGCTCAAACTTTGGATTGCAAAAAAAGTTGATTTAAAATTGTGGGCGTGTCAGTGGGTGGATTTTGAAAATATTTACACATGAGCATAAAGGGCCACTAGAGAGTATATATTATAAATTTCAGCTCCCTAGCTCAAATTTTGGTTTTTCAATAAAATTGTTTTATTTAATTGTGGGCGTGTCAGTGGGCGGATTTTGAAAATTTTATATCCCGAGCAGTTTTAGATCATATATAAAAAATTTCAGCTTTCTAGCTCAAAATTCGATTTTTTCCAAAATTTTGTTTTTTGAGTTTGTGGGCGTGTCTGTGGGCGGATTTCAAAAATTCGTAAACTTGATTATTTCGGGACCCTAAAGAGTATATGGTTAAAATTTCAGCTCTCTAGGCCCAGTTTAAAGGCCTAATTTTTGCCGACAGACGGACGGACGGACGGACATGGCTAGATCGACATTACTATCGATGCTGATCATAAATATAGTAACTTTTAGGGGTCTACGTACAATATTAAGGTATGTTACAAACTATGCATCAAAATTAATATAGGTACCCTTAGAATAGGGTATAAAAAAACGTTTGTACCTCACTGAGGAATTATGGTTGAAGCAGATCAACACTTCAGCTTCGTCTTTATCTTTGACAACCACACCGCACTTTTTAGAACCAATGTCTTGTTATGGGATGGAACACATTAGCACCTCAACCTCAACTTTAATTTCAACTTCAGACCTTAATCTTAAATTCAAAGTTGAAGTGTAAATCCCACCAAGCTTGTGTTGTTGTGATGTTTTCAGTTTCGCCAACATGCAAATGCATATGTTTTCAGCGAATTTTATCTCTTGCTTGTATTTGGACACAATTTTCTCTTTTACTTACAACCATTTTTTGTCTCTCTCTCGAAGTTGCATTTTTCAATGTGTTTGACTCAACTTCGCTCGCTGAAGTTCTCGCTCCTGTCAAAGTCGAAGTAGGAGTTGAAGTGTTGATCTGTTTCTAGCATTAGGGTTGATTTCTTTCACTTACTCGAAGTGGACATTTTCAGTCAAAAACTGATATTCACATGTGAGATTCGTCCAATCGCAGAGGATTAATTAGTGGGGACTCGTAGTTGAATTGCAAATTGAACGCCTACAATAACTTTTACTCATCCTCTGAAAAATGTTTGTGCAATAAAGACTTTTATTTGCTGAAAGAAAAAACAGTGTACGCGTTTAATATTCCTTTAATTATTTTGTTCTTCTTTTTCTTCTTCTTCTTCTTCTTCTTCTTCTTCTTCTTCTTCTTCTTCTTCTTCTTCTTCTTCTTCTTCTTCTTCTTCTTCTTCTTCTTCTTCTTCTTCTTCTTCTTCTTCTTCTTCTTCTTCTTCTTCTTCTTCTTCTTCTTCTTCTTCTTCTTCTTCTTCTTCCTTTACGGCAAGTTTATGATCAGAATTAAGGGGATCATAACCCTCCCACTTTACTGCATCCCTACTGGTTCACAATTTCGGCACGTGCATGTGCTTCGATTATTGATTATTGTTTGATTGACGACACCGGTGAGCTCCAGTCGTGTCAACCCACGGATGCGTATGCACACGTGCGCGGCAGCTCTAAGATATAAAATGTGTCGTACGCTCACTTGGATGTTAGAATTGCGTAGGTGTGGTTTTACCCCTTCTATCGTTTTCGATTGATCTTCTTCTCGCTTAATGATGGTAAGGATATGATCAAGATTAAGAGGATCATAACCCTCTATCTAAACTGCATCTCTACTGGTCCGTGTGTGAGGTTTGCGATTTCGATTGGTAATTTTCTCAAACCTCAGAAAAATGGCGCTGGCGCGTAAACGAAACTGGAATTTGTTGGTGTATGGTTTTTTGGTTTTTGTTGTTATTTATAATGTTATGACTGCCGATCATCACAAGCACGACAGAAATGCCAAATATGATAGTGTGAGTTCAAGTACATATTTTACCTCACTTTTTATATGGGGTACAAACGGAGTGCTCTCAGACAGCGCTGGCGGAATGGCTCCTTTAGGAGCTTTTGGCTCCTTTGCTGAGCACTGGGCTGCCCATAAATCAAAATTCCTCTCCAAATGTTAAAGTAAAATTTGCAAGGAACGAATATTTGCATTCTATAACAATTCCGTAGCGAATATGCATTGCATACATAATTTGCAGATCAAATTTGCCTTTCCTAATCTATTGTCAAATATGTTCATGACGGGATAGATTTTGAATGCGCATGTTGCAGTTTTCTTAAGGAAATTTGTTTGTGTCTGGTTTCGAGGGCAGTTAAAAATACGCAAAAGTAAGTTGTTAAACGATTTTTATTTTATCGTAGAACGTAAGTTATACCGAAACCAATTTGTTTCTTAAGGACTTTCAAAAAAAAAATTAAAGGAATCTGCGCAGACAGAAATACCACCGCCGCCGGACACCACAATCCAAGGAAAAACAGAACAAACGACCAAAGAAGATCGAAACCAACATCTTCATCTAGATCTGCATTGAAGGAAAAATAAGCAAAAAATCATTTTCCAGCAGATACCATTTTGAAGTGAAGTGGCGACTGAATTTTTTTGGAAACCTTATATTTGATATTTGGTACTTTTTCAGGGGCTCCTATTACACGGAAATGGATCCCCAAAATCTTCAAATGGGCTCCTCTGTGAAATGGAAAAACGACAGCACTGCTTTCCGAGTGCACTGAGGGTGATTTTTTTGTCGAAAAGAAAACGATTATTTGCTCTGACAGCAGTTCGAGTGCACTCGGAATAAAAAATAGTTGACAACCGAAATCAAAATTAGTCGCCTTTTACAACAAGCGCTGTTCCGTGGGCGATGCAGTGATATTCTATTCGTGCGGTAATTCAGCCCCAGTTTTTGTCTGAATATTGAAATTTCACTTACATTACAGAAGAAAAAAATGTGCTGAATTATTTAATTTCAATCTACTTGCTTAAAGTTATAACGCCCTGTATTATGGGACGTTAACACTAAAAAGTTCGAATAATTATGGTTGAAATCAAACGAGCTTAGTATAGATCTCTCTTGTCACGATTATTACTAGCTGTGTTTAATGAAAAAAAGATCAGAACAAAACAGATCAGATCAGCACACATGAGCGAAAACTGTCAGATCAAGTGAGAACAAAAAAGTACAGCTTCATGTGACAGCTCTCATATCAGCTGTTGAATTCCAAAATAAATAAATCCAATTGAAAAGTGAGATTCAAAGTTGCTTTTGATGAATAAAATAAAATGAATACTTCAAACTTTTTAATACTCGAGATGTTGGAAGATTCTGGCAGTAGCATCTTGTTAAGTTCGTCGGATATTACAACATCGGATACGAGCAATAGCGAATTTCATCCCAAACAAACAAATCAGCTGACATCAGTGACATTTGACGTCTTCAATTTGACACTTTTCACGCAGTTGCCCTTCCTCAAAAGGAGGTGCAGAAAATCCTGTACTTTTCTGATCTTAACTGAGCTGGACAGCGTCATGGAACACAAAGTGACAGAATGTAAAACATTTTGGGGCAAGATTTTTGCTCATGGAACACAAAATCCTGTACTTTTCTGATCTCTTCTGTACTTTTCTGTGCAGCTCATGTTCATTAAACACACCTATTGATAACGTTCGTCTATCTGTGCCATAAATTAAAACTCCCAAAATGAGGTTCTTAAACAGAGCATTTCATCGTGCGCAATTTCGCACTTCCATTATGGTTATATTCCGCTACCTCGGATTTGGATTAACATTTAAAAACATATGTTGACAGTTGAGTAAATAAACAAAGTTTCCCCAAAATTTTCAAATTATCATCGAGCAAATAATTAAAATGGCTTTCCTCCAACCAACTCGCTTTTGTAAATAAACAACTTGAATGTGGGCCAAATGAATTTATGATCTTAATTTTTTTTTTTTTGCAAATAAAATTTCTGTTGTTCTTTTGTTTTTAGAGTAAAAAGAACATTTCGAGTGAAACAAGTAATCTTCTTTCCAATTTAACTGAATTTGAGACAATGGAGTTGCGTACGGCGCATATGGATGAGGATTCACCCAAGACTCTGAATGATGATTCAGATGCGGAAATAATCGATACGGATTTAAAATACGAAGTGGAGATTCTTCAACCGGGAAAGCTTGAACAGGAAGACATTGAAATCGAAGAACGCTTCAAGTATGAAAGATAAAACCAATTCAAAGATGGTTTCTTTATATTCGTTTACGTTTATTTTTGTTTTCAGAGGTCCTTCGCTTAACTTTGAAACCAATGAATTTTATGACGAAGACATCGAAGTCAGCTCTCAAGCTATCCAAGAGGGACATTTAATTGTGACAGTAGCGCTATTTGTGCTCGCATTTGTTGCTATAGGAATTTATGCTGGACTTGTCATCTGGAGGTCGAACTTAGAGTAAGTACTCGTATATGTACCATACTTTTGTGTAACGATAAAAAGCAAATGTTGACACTTGAATTTATTGAAAATAACTTCCTACAAATGATTATTATTAGGAATATTTGCCTAACATCCCATCCATCCATCAACCATCGAATGCTCACGAAAAATACAAATGTTTACTCAATCCTGTTCAATTTTTTTGTAGTTTTTCGTTAAAGAGTAAGAGACTGAGAGAGTAAGAAACTCATCCATGCTCCGAATTTAGGCACAAGAAATTTCTATTCGGATTTATGAAATCCATCTATCCAAATGCATTTAAGTAAGTTTGGCGTGTGTTTCTTGCTCGTGTCTTTGGTTATATCTTTCTCTTTCTGTCTTACAAAAATTCGTTACAAGTCAAATTTCAGAGAACTTAAGAAACGGACATATTACAAAAAAACCGCTAACGCGTTCAGCAAAAAACAGTTACCATATGTCAAAAATATATACAGGACAGACGGAGAAAAACATAACAAAAGACACTATCCGAAAATACACACAAATGTCGTTTTCAATTGGGCAAAAAGAAGTACTCTTTTTGTCTTCCGGAAACATTGTGGGAAGACAAAATGAGTAGGTGCTCCTTTTCGCCCAATGGAAAACGACAAAAGCAACGCAGCATGTGAAAGTTTCTCTAATGCACTCTCTTTGATGGAAAACTATGAAACTAAAAATTTTTAGTTTTTTTTAAGTAGGTATTCGTTTTTTTGGGAGGGTATTCCAATATGCCTGTATTTGGCCGTATCATAGTACAAATAGTCTATTGCCATGTTTCTTATTTTTGATGGCATTTGGTTTCATTACCCTTAAATCATTTAACAGGCACGTGCTACATTAAAGTCAAAATCAAACTTAAACAAAATACATTGGTTTACTTTACTTAACATTTCACAATGTTTCAAAACCAAGTATTAAGATCCCATTTATAATTCGATGCCAATTTTCCCAGGAAATACTTTTTCAAAATATGAAAAAATTGCAACCTCCATTTTAATTATAGTAGCTAACAATCAATTTACTTACACTTAATTATTCTTTTTTTTCCATAGAAAACGTTACGGAATGCGCCAGAGATTGATGACAGATGATGACTTCTGTGCTAATATTGACGATACTCGGCCGTTTTGATGTAGGTTTACGACGCCATACCAGAATGTAACGAGAACAATTATTAAAAACTCAACTTAATTTGCTTTTTATAGTAATGACAAATTCCAATGACACTTATAATCACATCGAGGAAATTTCCAGCGTTTATCGATAGATAGGTTTAAGAAAGACTCGACGCTTGTTTGCTGAGTCGCTGTCATCAAATCAATATAATAACGCTTATTATATTGTGTATAAGATGTTTATGTATTATAAATCGTATATTTAGATTTTAATTAATGATACTTGTGCACTGTGAGTTTGTGTCCTAGGTTATGAAAATTATTGTTTTCAACTTTAGTCTATAAAGTACAAGTATTTAAACACAATGACTGTGATATTGATAGATTTAAAACCATTTAAAGTAGTAATACCTAGTTGCCGTGACAATGTTGACATAAAATCGTAAATGAGAATAAATTATTGTTAAATTTATTAATGATGATGTGTGTTTTTGTTACATGTCACCTTATAGGGCTGTAAGAGCTTAAAACATAATAAAATAAGATTAAGCGTATTTTCACAAGTTCTATTAAGCTATTCATAGCTTAAACTACCCGTCATAGAATTGGTTCGATACCTTCTAAAAAAAGATGACATTTTTCCTAGGACTCATTTTTACCCCTTTTTTCTTCAAATGATGCAGGCATTTTTTTAGCATAATTTCTTGTTTTAGCAGGACAGTTAAGCAGGATTTTGGTTCAGCCAAAGTATGAATTAAAATAATAAAATAAATTCAAAACGGACGTTAGAGTGAATCAAGGACAGACAAAATTTTCATCTGACAGTACACAAAATACCTTTTAAGCAAGTCTCCGTTTTACGTCCGCAAAATGGGAATCGATAAGTAAGAATTTTTATGGATATTTATATATATTATATATATTATATCAAAGATTCGCTGCCAGTTGTAACTCGTTAATTCACCTACTTCGGTGAATTAGTTGGTGTTAATCCACATCAACTTCAAAAAGAGTTTGTTATTAATATTTACCATTAAATTCATTGATTAAAGATAATTCACCCTTAATTTGCGTTTATTAATGCGGCTGTAGGTACTTAAATTTTGTTTTTCCACGGTTTTTATATTTTTTCAACAATATTTAGATACATTTTATTACTTAGAAAAATTGGAGGTGAGATTGTTCCGGCATTTTCAAAAACTAAATTTCCTGCGAATTGAAAAGGCATAAGACACAAATTTAAGGAAAATAAATATATTTACTGTATATACCGATTCTTTTAATATTCCATTTCCAGCAATAATTTGTGCCTGTAGCAATTGCAACAGTTAATTCCAGTCCACCATTTTGTCTTTATCTGTTTCCACTTATTCGATGATTTAGTAATCCAAGTATTTAATTCAATTACTTTTATTCGAAGTAAAATGATACGAATAGTAACAGATTACAAAAAAAAAAAAAAATACTCTAGACTCTGGCCATTCTTTCTATTGGGATTGGAAAGTAGATACAGGCAACTTACAAATGTGTGCGTAAAAAATCATATCACGGATCTAAAAATGACGGTAAAAGGTGGGACAGCGATTTTGTTTGAACGGCACAGACCCATTGAACGAATTCAGCAAGCTTGCAATCACCTCGCCGATCACACTATTTCTTTCTAGTTCTTACTCACTACACGTATGCGAAAGGTGTCTGCTGTTACAAGACCATTATCAGCCCAATTTATAAACACATTGTAGAGCCTGCTTTACTCAATACCTAAATTGTCCCTTAAATGTTGCCCTCTAAGAGTTACCTAACCTAAACGAAAATATTTTCCTTTAGAGAATGCGAAATATAACAGTTTTTTCTCAATCTCTACGTTTTTACTCAATTTTCTAATACGTAAACTTCAATGCTAGAATGTGCGTACGTCAATTTGTGAAAATTGTCAACTTTAAAAACTGTCGTTATTTCAAAAACAATCTGTCAAAAGCTTTTGTAAAATGTAGCGTATCATTGAAAGATTAAAAAAAAATTGTATTGCAAGAATGTCATGAAGATTAATTGAGTGTGTAGCAGCACATAGTTTTTCAAAGGACTTTTAACGAAAAGCAGAATGATTTTTGTAAAACGTCACTTACAATTGAACGTGGCAAATAATTTATACGACGATATTAGCCGTGTTTCTTTGCACGCGGATATAGGGATGGCATCAGAAAACTACTATCGCCGCTTAAGAATTCATCAAAAAAAACTTGGCAGCACACATGCACCTATGACATGCATCGTGACACAGCTGTAAGTTGTAGTTAAGAAATTTGTATTGAAAATCCTGAAATTGAAAAATATTTACTTCCGCCAATTGAAATTAATGCCAAACATGTTCTAAAATTATGAAAAACAATTTCACATTAACAGATTTGCTAAATTCAATTACACTTAAAATGAGGTTTGAAAAATAATAATAATAAAATCACGAATAAAATATTCGGCGGGATGTGTAAGTGGTCGGTGGGTTGTCAAACTTTGACATTTCCTGAAAAATTCATCGGAAGGAGGCATCAGAATCGAAGAAAATGGATTTTGGAAGCACTGTTTATCCCCGCTAAAGGACTTAGCGGCGATAGCTATCCCCGCTAAAGTTAGCGTATATAGGATAAGTTGTTGTTGTATTTTACATGCAAATTTCAAATTATCCCTATATCCGCGTGCAAAGAAACACGGCTATTGTTAAAAACAACTTTATCTACATACTTTGCGAAGGATACTACTTTCATTTCCATTGATGTCTTCAATAAAACATTTTTTTTTTAAGTAAGCGGATTATAAAAATATTTACATTTGAGCATTACGGTTCCCTGAAAAGCACATTTATATACATTCTGAATTTCAGCTTTCTATATTAAATTTAAATTTCGTAGATAAAAAGAAAAAAAATCTTTTCATTTGATTATTTTGGGCCCCTGGAGAGTATGTTCCCAATTTCAGTTTTTTAGCATCACTTCGGGGCCAGCTTAAGCGAACCTCAGCCGGCATGAAGATTGAAAACGACCTACACAGTTACGCGTCTTAAAAGTTTTGTTTTGATCTTATTGCATTTCTTCACTTATTATTAATTAAACAACTCAAACACAAGAACCATCGAATCTAAAAGTTTGAAGAACAGTGCGCTTACAACCAAAAAAAATCTGTTTCCTTAAAAAAAAGATTCCCAAGGCATCTATTACAACCAAGTGTATGTATTATTTTTACCAGCTTGCAAAAATTAAAAGCTCAGATATAGGTAAGCTTTGACTGTATTTACTTTTAGGAAAACTGAGGAATTCAGGATATTGTATGCGATGAAAAGAGAAGTCAAATCGTTATTTTACTTTCTAAACTTCTTGTACTCTTTGGCGCATATACGAGTAGTTATCCCTTCTTTTCTTAACAAAATTGCTGAGTATCATCGAATTGAAATGAAAAATAAGTTTTATTTCTAAGAGCAAATAATAAAGTTTTCTTGCTTTCATCGAAACAGCATCAAAGTCGTTCTACATTGTCCTGGTGGACTGGTAGCACTGATTTGATAGCGAAAGAAAGCATAAGCAATATTAAACGTTGAACTTTGAACACTGTCGTCATTGTACTTAATTCTCTTTCACTAAAAGCTTTTTTATTTCTTATTGAACGTTTGTGTTGGAGTGGCGTACGCCGGGCCCAGGGTTACCTTCGGGACACCAAAGTGTCCCATAGACACCTTTTCAACGCTGGGACACCAGGACGCCACTTTTTGAAAATCAGTACAATTTTACACCTTTTAGAAATGCGGGAGACTTTTTTTTAAATTCAGTTATAAAAACTTAAAAACTCCTTGAAATCAGCATAAGTGTCGTTGAAAACGTTCCTTTCACTCAAAACAATAAATTGTAGCCAGTTTTTTCTAAATTCATTCAATTCGTATACATCATAGCTCTCAAATCCATATCAGCGATGTGCGACATAAACATCGTGTGTGTTTTGTGAATGCGTTTGTGTTTTTTCCCGAATCTATATACTGTTGTGTGTGTGTGAAATGTTTTTCCCCGGATTCTTATTCTGTGTTTTATCGTTGCGTTAGCATATTGGATTGGACAATTGGAGTATTTTGTATGGGACACTTTTTTGCTCTTGGGACACCTTTCTGGGACTCCATACAAAATTCTCCAGAGGTAACCTTGCCGGGCACTATTTTTACGGTTCAACATTTTTCTCGCAATTCAGGATATTGTATACGATGAAAAGAGAAGTCAAATCGTTATTTTACTTTATAAACCTCTTGTACTCTTTGACGCATATAGTTATCCTAACAAAATTGCTGAGTATCATCGAATTGAAATGAAAAATAAGTTTTATTTCTAAGAACAAAAGAGAGAAGGGGAAAATTATTTTTCGATACCAAAACACTATTAAGGCGGTTTGTCAAAAGCAACAGAAACAGAATCCAGAACGTAAAGTGACAAAGCAAACCTCACTGGCATGAGAAAACTGTCACTTAACAATATGGATTCTGTTTCTGTGTCTGCAGCTTTAAGAGACAGTCTTTAGACCCTTTATTCAGGCACTAATCAACCTTCAAACGCGTTTAGCATATAAACAGCTTCTACACAAAGTTGCATTCCTTTTATGAATAAGGATTTTGCGTTTAGATGCATTTAAGAGCCTGCATAACTATACATGTATGTAAAGTGGTAATTTATTCAATCATATTTGACAGAAAACTGCAAAAATATGCAGCGAATGAGGAAAGCTTTATAAACCGTTTTTGCTTAAAGCACTATAACGCTTTGGAGCTGCACGTTATCGAACGCATCCAGTTGAACCACAAAAAACAAGCACGTTCAATTCGCAAGGCAACTTCTAGTCCCTACTATTTAACCCTTCCTCATCCAACGAATAACATGACCATCTTTTGGCAAGTGACAGCGGTTTAACAACTAGGGAACTAACAGCTGAGTTGCAAATTGAACGCGCCCAATGAAACCTATTACAAAGCTGCGGTACGTTCTATGTTCAAAATGAAACTCGTAAAAACAAAACGTAATGTTTCATAACGTTGCGCCGTGTGTCAACGCGAAGGTAGGGAAAGTATGGGATATCAAGCTTTTTTGGTATAGAATACAAGTTTTCGGTTATATTTGAATTTCGGTTTGAGTCAAAGGTTAAAGCGCACACAAAGATTTTGAACGTATCGAAATCAATGCACATGCCAAAGCACCTCAACTTCAACTGCAACTTTAATCCCAAATTCTAAGCTTGAAGTTGAATTTCAAATCTTACCAAGCTTTCGAAGTTTTCAGTTTTCCCAGCATTCAAATTCGTCTATATATTGAGCGAATTTTCTCTTTTGTTAACAACGACTTTTTGTTTCGCTCTCGAAGTTTTCATTTTCAATGTAGGTATATGATATGACTCGACTTCAAACGCTGTAGTTATCGCTCCTTCTAAAGCCGAAGTCGGAGTTGCTTTGTTGATCTATTTCTACCAATAGGCTGTATAATCTGCTATTTGACATAAATCTAAATCCAAAATTATGTGAAACCACTTGAAATCTTATTCGAAATCGAAAAATTTCCTATACATTTGCAATATTCCGAAATCTTTTACTTCTGGGATATTTCGATAGAATCGCCTCGAAACTTACATGCAATCGTCGGATCGTTAAAGCGATCACACCTTTCGATACAACCATCATCTTTCTTTCGCCGTATTTGGAACTGGGTTTTAATGGGGGTTTTCTAACCCTTTCGGAATTGTCATTTACTACAACAGGGATATTCACGATCCGTTGCAACTGGTCTAGTATCATTACGAAAGTCCAACAAAATATATTCAGACTTAAATGTTGCAACAGTTTTGCACTTTCGCTATTCTTGAGCCCTATTGCAACAGAAAAATACAAACGAGAAAAATCTACGCTTGTGTTTTTGACAGCTCTTGGTGGCAACCCTTCAAGCAAAAACACTGACCCAACTTTTCCCGTCATTTTTGGATCCGCGATATATGAGGCGTTCCACGCACACGTTTGTAAATTGACTGTAACTACATTGCCAATAAGAAACATAGGGGCGGGCTACAGTCCGCTTGGGCGAACTGTTGGATACCCTATTCTTATTCCTATATCTCATAAGTGGGCGTGACAAAAATTTAAAGGATTTTAATGAAAAAACTAAGCTTTTGTAAATAAAAACGCTCCCTAGCTCAAACTTTGGTTTTTCAATAAAATTGTTTTATTTAATTGTGGGCGTGTCAGTAGGCGGATTTAAAAAAAATTTAAGTATGAGCATAAAGGGCACCTAGAGAGTATATACTATAAATTTCAGCTCCCTAGCTCAAACTATGGACTTTCAAAAATAAAAAAAAAATAATTGTGGGCGTGTCAGTAGGCGGATTTTGAAAATATTTACACATGAGCATAAAGAGCCCCTAGAGAGTATATATTATAAATTTCAGCTCCCTACCTCAAATTTTGGTTTTTCAAAAAAAATATTTTATTTAATTGTGGGCGTGTCAGTGGGCGGATTTTGAAAATTTTATGACCCAAGCAGTTTTATGGGCCAAAGATCATATATAAAAAATTTCAGCTTTCTAGCTCAAAATTCAATTTTTCCCAAAATTTGTTTTATTTAATTGTGGGCGTGTCAGTGGGCGGATTTTGAAAATTTTATGTCCCAATCAGTTTTATGGGCCATAGATCATATATAAAAAATTTCAGCTCTCTAGCTCAAAATTCGATTTTTTCCAAAATTTTGTTTTTTTGAGTTTGTGGGCGTGTCTGTGGGCGGATTTCAAAAATTCTTAAACTTGATTATTTCGGGACCCTAGAGAGTATATGGTTAAAATTTCAGCTCTCTAGGTCCAGTTTAAAGGCCTAATTTTTGCCGACGGACGGACGGACGGACGGACGGACGGACGGACATGGCTAGATCGACATTACTATCGATGCTGATCATAAATATAGTAACTTTTAGGGGTCTACGGGCAATATTAAGGTATGTTACAAACTATGCGTCAAAATTAATATACCCCTAGAATAGGGTATAAAAAGAGCGAGAGTCGAGAGTAGTTATTTGTAATGGCGATTCGTTCATCTGTCACTGACACTGTCTCTGGCTGTAGCTGCAGATATAATTTTCTATGAAAGGTAAACTAAAATTGAATTTATTATTGCACACAATTATTTGCTTAATTAAACTTTGTTTGCATTTAGATTTATCAAAACCAAAAAAAAAAAAAATAGCAAGCGATGAAGGCGAAACTACCATTTGTGGGCCGCATTTCGATGATTTAAATGCTACCAGCACAAATAATTCATGCTGAAAGTAAGTAACATACATATGTATAGATAACATGCACATTTATTTGATTCATTTATTTAGCAGGAGAAGGAGATGGTTGCAGGTAGGTATACGAAATGGAAAAATGTATTGTTTTTAAGAAATAAAATAAACATGAACAAACATTTCTGATTTTTATTTTAGCGATACTCGATTCTCGTTTTTCTTCTTATCTAGCCTCGATTTGTACCTTTTTTTTGGATCAGTTTTGGATTCGTTTTTTGCTGACCAAAGCGAACTCAATCTGTCACAATACATACACATGTGAGTCCGCGCCTATTACAATTGCCATACTAATTGGATCCGAAAAATGACGTTTTTCGGACCCATATGCGGAGCCGTATGCGGAGTAGTCCATATGTCATTAGGCGTTTTTCTTTTTTGGCCCCGAGCATGGAACAGAGCGGGGCCCGAGCGATCAGAGCTCGCTCCGAGCTGAACGTAACGTGAGCGCTCCGAGATAATTAAGAAACAGAATTGAGCACTGAACTGTCATTAGATAATTTTTTTCTATTAATTTTCAAAAAAATCAGGATTGCTTCTGAAATTGGTGTTTGTCAAGGATTGTTCCATTTAAATTATATTTCTAGTAAATAAACTATGGAAAAAGCACAAATAATGGATGAAGTCAGCCGCGCTCAGCTTTTCGCTCTATGTGCTCGGTCATTTTTAATCGAGCTCATCGAGCGAGCCCTGAGCTAGCTCAGAGATAAAAAAGAAATACAAATTTTGTGCTCAGAGCGCTCCGAGCTAAAAAAGTAACACAGTTCTTATTTTGAAAGCTCAGTGCCCCGCTCGAAGCTAAAAAAGAAAAACGCCTATTGACTCCATTTGCGGACGTAAAACGGAGTCTCTTGCTTGAAGGGAATGGTGCGATGGCAGTGTATTCACTAAAGTGATTGGCAGGTCGTGCGTTCGAATCCCGACCAGGGCCCATTGAATAAAGAGACAAGGAATTGCTCTTTTTCACACACACAGAATGTTTGAGTGAAGCATTTTTCTTACAAATTTTTGACATTAATCCTCCACAGAGAACTATGCTAAAAAACTATGTGTAGAAAATCGCGCCAAAACAAATGGGGAACTAATGTCACTTTAACTCAGTGACACTCATGGGTGTTATAGACAGTAATGCAAATTTACAGTGATGTAGCCTGAGGATTTTCAAATTTTTAATGTAGTGTTTTTGGTAAAGGTTTTCACCAGAAATTTTAAAAATTCTTTAAAAAACGTAAACAAATGGGTGTTGTAGGGCAAAGGGGAAGCAAGTAATTATCTAGTTATTCAGTAATTTATGGCTTTTACTTTTCCGTCCGTGTTTAAGGATTCAAAAGAAATCTTTGGATATCTGCCCTGAACCTTAAAACTGAAGACATAACGATCCGTAGTGTTGTGTGTTCGAAACACTTTAATGCCAGCGATTTTATTTTCAATGTGAAGAGGAAAAGACTAATGCCGTCTGCAGTATCATCTCTCGATGGAACCTCGGCCTATGAAAGGTATTATTGCTAATGTTGTGTACATCAAAATTTGTGTTATGCGTTTTGATCTTTTCGCGTCAACTTCCTTGTTGGTTGATCCTCGTGACAGTAAAGTGAATGAATGAATGAATTTTTATTGAGTCTTATATCTCCGTTTCTTACACATTTATGTACTTAATTCTATTGACATTTTGTTTCGTTTTTCTTTATGTCTGGAGGCTTTCAAGTATTGCCATCTCTTTCAGTTTTTTGTTACATATTAAATGCCCCTTGGCTTTGATTTACATTTGTTATTAGCTCTTGCTCTCGGAGCTATATATTTGTTTCATCTGACTACAGTGTCATCGTTTTCTTATGAACTACCCTAACTATATACATTCTACTATTTTCAATTTATAGGTATACGGGTATACCAATGCGAACGAAAGTTCTCTTGTGACTCTTTGGTAGATATTTGATAACCTAGACATATTGCAAGTTAGATGTTCTGGTTGTTTAATCGATATGATTTTGATTTTTTAATTATCATTTGTTGACCTGTTTGTTTGGTCTTTTCATTTTTAGTTTTGCGAAAGCAAAGTTTATTGATGGTTTTTACTTATTGAATACTTTTTACTTAATGAATAATGAGTATTATGTTATGTATGTTAGTATTATAATATTGATATTATACATAGATACTAATAAAGTAGTGAATTTTGTCAACCGATTATTGTTTTTACTGAAGTTTTTGTTAAATTGATGGGTTTTTTTTTTCTTTTTTCTTTTTGAGTAGAAAAAAAATAGAAATCTTTTTTGATTCAAATCTGTGATCTGAGTTGTGGGATTGATGCGAGGTTGCTTTTATCCGCGATTTTGTCCCGGTGTAACTTTTTGGTAAAAGGGGATTGTGTCGGGAGCTGAGTTGAGGTCCTCCCAGATAAGGCTTATTGGTGAGGGGTATGGTGTCCCAGACCCGATTAAGTTGGTTTGAGTGTTGTAAATTTCTTTAATTAGGTCGTTTTCAGAGTGATTGAATTTATTAAGTGTTTTTTGCATCAACCCCACTGCATATTTTATTAGTGGGATTGTGTTTGATTCGTTATAGACATACTTGTTGGAATATCTTTTATTTCTGTTTTCAAAGTTTTTGTTGATACAGAGACGCAGAACCCTTCTTTCGAAGGTTTCGAGTTCTTTAGCTACTGTTGGAGAGATGGTGAACCACACTGGGAGCATAGATCAAAATGGGTTTGATGAGTGTTTTGTAAAATAACAATTTTGATTTCTTGCTGAGCATGTTGTGCTTGAGGTAGGGCATAAGCATGTTGGTCACTTTTTTCGCTTTTTCTTTTGTGGCCCTAGCATGTTTGTTAAATTTGAGAAGGCAGGTGAAGGACACCACCAGGTATTTCAGGTCATTTTTAAAAACTACTGTACTACCTTCTAGTGTAAGTGTTATGTTTCTGCACTCGCCAGTTACCCCTGTTCTCCCCTTCCCGCTTGCGTTTCTGAAACAAATTGCTTGTGATTTGTCCTTGTTAATTTTTATACCCCATTTTTTATAAAAGGTGTTTATGATTTCTAAGTGTTCCTTCAGGTTTTGTATGGCCATCGTTGGGTATTCCGCGCTTGCGTAAACCAGTGTATCGTCTGCGTATAATATGGCCTTTGACGCCACTCTGTTGTTTTTGAAGTAAGTGAAGGGGAAATCATATAGGAATAGACTATATAGATTTGGGCCCAAAATGGATCCATGTGGGACTCCACTTCTGATTGAGGATTTTTCTGATTTTGTTTGTTGAATTTGTGTAAAAAAGGAACGGTTAGTGAGAAAGCTGTCCAGAATCGCGACCAAATTGGGAGGGTAATCCAGTTGACTGATTTTGTATATTAGGCCATTCATCCACACACTATCGAATGCCTTTTCTATGTCTAAAGAGCATGTCATAGTACAGTTTTTTTCCCATAGACTAAGGGTTACATCATTATGTATATTCAGCATTGCGTGGACTGTTGAGAGTCCTTTACGAAAACCGTATTGTGAGTCAGAGATGAATTCTATATTGTTTTCTGTGTGTTGGTCTAACTTTTCAATAATGACTCTTTCTAGTATTTTCCCCATGTTTGACAACAGGGATATGGGCCTGAAGTTACCCAGAGTGTAGTCATTCGGTTTCCTTATTATTGGAAGGATTTTTGCTATTTTCCAGGCAGTGGGGAAATACCCATTGTTTATGCAGTTGTTTATTAGAATAACAATATATTTGATGGCTATGGGGGAGAGTTTTTTTAGGATAAAATTCGACACGTTATCCGGGCCTGTTGATTTTTTACCATTGATACTCTTGAGTATTTGGGTTACTTCTAGCGTTGAGGTGAACATGTGCCCCGCCATTGGGTTTAATGCGGAGTTGGTGTCATCGAATAGAAATATGTGGTTCGGTCGTTCTGATCTGAGTTGATGTACCGCTGTTTCCACCATGTTACTCAGAGTCGGGTCAAATGAAGGGACTACTTCTCTGTAGATTTCTGTGTAGTAGTCTTTGAATGCCTGTACTATTTCCGATTCTTCTGTCACCTTGCGGCCACCCATTGATAACTGATTACAACCGAACTTTCTGGCTTTACCTGTGAATTTGAATAATTCTTTGAATGCGTGTGGTCCTGGTACGATTTTGGACAGTTTTTTTCCTATTTCTGCATTAAGCCAAATCCTAAATTTTTCCTTGATTATTTTTTGTAGTAATGATATTCTTGTAGCTAGTTCTTTGTACGCTCTGTTTATCCTGTTATAACACCTATGAAAAATGCTTTTCCGCAGTTTTTGCCATAGATGTTTAGTCCTGAAAAGGACTTTTATGTCATCTGGGAGATGTTTGTACTTTTGTACCCGGAATTCTACTCTAGAGGAGTGTTCTTCCATTGAGTTTTTTATTGCCCTGTTGAGAATATCAATATACTCATCTATTTCCTCGTTTGTCATTGAGGCAGTTTGTTGGGGTGTTCGACGTGCTAGTGTTAAGTCTATATCTGCTCTGAAATTTGCCCAGTTGGTTCTCTTAAAGGACATGGAGTACGATTCCACCAATGTCAAAATTGCGTCCTCAATCTTAATTGTTAACTCAACTGGGAAGTGAGCCGTGAAGGTCGGGAGGGTTTTTATTGAGAGGTTTGGGGTGTGGCTGTTCACCAATTGAGGCAAGATCAGGAAATGGTCTAGGAATCCTGAACTTAACGGGAATGTAGGGGTAGTGGGCGTGAGGAGCGTTAACCCTGAATTGCTGGAGCTCAGCCAGTTGGCTAGCGTCCTACAGTTTTGATTCTGTTTTCCGTCTCCCCAGTTTGGGTGTCTCGCATTCAGGTCTCCTCCCAATAAGGCCCCGTCGTATGATTCTGCTAGGATATTGATTTTTATTAGCTCCTCTTGTACAGCGGCCTGATGGCTGTTCGGGGGGATATAAATAAAACCTAATAGTATGGAATTGCGGCGGTTGTTTATGGTTAGATTGATAGAGAGAAACACATTTGGAAATATCAGATTTTGGGGTGTGACTAGAGTGTATTTGATATTTTTTTAATTGCTATGCCTACCCCTTGGTTAAAGTCGTTTCGGATGAAATTGTATGAGTCTAAGTGTACCACATGTTTACTTTGGAGGTGTGTCTCCTGAATGAAGGCGACTGAGCTGTTGTTTGCTAGGAGGATTTTCAATAGTTCTATCCTCCTACTATTCTCTACAAGGGACGAAATGTTGAAAGTGAGGATTTTTAATTGCATTATTTGGATAGCATTATTTGGTTAAGCAGATCCAGGTATGCTAACCTCTTTTGCTGTATCGACCCCGCGTTATTAATGTTTTTGACAAATTACTCCACCTTGCTTAACAGCTCTGATATCTCTACTCCAAAGAGATCTTTGGAGAGGTCCCAGAATTGATTGATGTAGTTCCCGTTTTGTGTACCCATGATGGGATTGGGCATTGGTGAATGGTTTTGAGTTTGGAAGTGACTTGCATAGGTGACCCTGGGGGAAACCAAACCGCCTAGTGCGATACGTTTTGAGATTACCCTCGCACTTTCTTTCTTATTTTTGGCCTCTCTCATTTGCCTATTTTTTGCCTCCGTGTATCTGAGGTATGCCTCACATCCCCGGTAATTGGCGGGGTGATCTTTGCCATAATTGACACAAAACGCCTTTGTGCTGTCGCTCTTAACGAGCTGGCATTCGCCTGGGTTGTGGGCATTATCGCACTTAACGCATTTGTAGTTATTTGCGCAATTTTTTGCCAAATGGCCAAATTGTTGGCACCTTCTGCATTGCAGGGCACCTAAATTTCCCCTTGGCTTCTCCCAGCTCACTTTTGTGTTAAAAATGTATTTTATTTTGGCAGTGTCAATGGCCTGTTGGCCAGGTTTCAGGCGTACTAAGAAGAGGTCGTACTTGAGCCCTTCTCTCTTAGACCTTATGGTCTCGAAGGGCGACACTTTTTCGATTGTATTTGGAGTCAATGACTCCATCTCCTGCTGTACCTCCTCCGCTGAGAAGTGACTTGTTAACCCCCTCAGGATTAGGTTCTGTGTTCTATTCTCTTTTAGAGTAAATGAGTACCCCTGCACCACATCACTTTTCCGGGCAACCTCCATCAGCTCCCTGTGGATCACAGCGTTGTCTACGAACAGTTTGCTCCTCCCACCTCTCAGATTCACAATTTTAAATCTAAAGTCTAAGTTTTTTGCTCTAAGGTCCGTGACCAGATCTCTTACGTTCGAATTAATCAATATAATCGGCGGACAAAACTTACCATTTCTCCCTGACATGTTAGTTCCCGTGCATCCTTCTGCGTTAATGTTGTTGTCTGATGTCGCTTTGTTGCTGGTGTTGGAGTTACTACCGCTTCCCCTTGATGACGCCGCTATCTCTGCTTCTGTTGTTTGTTCCGGAATCAGTCTCGTATACTTGGACTGTCTGTCTGGATTGTTGCCACCTCCGTTCAAATGGAATTCTCCCAGAGCTGTGAATCTATTTGTGTCGATTGTACCCTTATTGGTGTTTATGCTGTTTATGCTGGTTTCGTCTTTGTTCGGGGACTGCCTTCCACGTTTCACAGTGGTCCATTGTTGGGCTTCACTTTGGCTGTCCATAGGTTCGCCATTTTGTTCTTCTGCTTGATGCCCTTGGTCAAGGACTTGTGCCGACACCATTTTGTTTGTCGCGCTCAGATTTGGCTCCGACTCGTCTTGATTTTTTGTTTTAAGCTTTGTGAGTATTTGTGCCGCTCGGATTCCCCTGGGGCTATTTAAGATGAATGCTGAATCACTGCTCATTGATTCGTTGTTTTTAGATTTATAATTTAGTGCCATTTTTGGTTTTTTCCGCATCACTATTACGGAGTTTACCGTGCGTGCACTGCGCACAAAGTTTGGTCCTGTTTAACGTCGCTGGTGTGACGTGGTTTTGAAAAAAACCTTTGTGACAAGTAAAAAGAATTTTTTATGACTTCTTACTACGCGTAGCACCTGTGTGAGGATGGTAAGTCTCGACGTTTCCAAGTCCAGCGTGATGCCGTGAATTAAAAATGGCGTCGACGATCTATTATTTAATTATGCACGAAAGTTTGTGCAATTGGAGATCAGTTAAAACGTCAATTCCACTAGTTATTGGGACAATTGCAATTAAATTTATCGCTTTTGATGGGTTTCACTAAACTTTTCACCACTTTTCAATATACAATTTACAATTTAAAATTTTTTTCGATTGTAATCGAACGAGTGTGTCTGCTGCTGTTACGAGGTATCCAAAATTGAGTGACAGTAAAGTGATTGAGTGATTGTGTGATGTCTTATTCCACTTCGTGTGTACCTTTTTCTGTTTGTTGTTGTGGTGGATTCCCTCGTTCAAAGTCTTATAAGTGCAAAACCAGGTAAATGTTGTGTGTTTAAAGCAAGGTGTGCCATTACTTTTTAATTTTTTTTCATTAGCCAAGACATTCCAAGCTGCAGTAATGGTGGTCCATACCATGGTGTGGAGAAAGTTTCGATTATTGCGCCGAGAGTAGTACATTTTGAGGATCGCTGTGTTAGACCGGCTGTAGACGATACCGCTAATCTTGTAGTAGAAGAAATAGTCCCAGAGTGCGTTTCTATTTTCCCACCAACAGTTGGAACAACTCATGATCCAGCTCTGGTTGTAAGTCAAGTGCTAATATATTATTTAAAATTTATTATTATATAAAATTTACGAAGAGTCCGAGAATGACTTTAAAAAGAGCAATAGTCTCTTCTGATGGGGCATCATCTTTAAATACTTCACCAAGAAGCAAAAAGATGAAAACAAAAATAATTATTTTAAGAAAGTTGATTAAAGATAAAGACAGAAAAATGAAAGTACTTATTCAAAAAGTTCGCCGCAAATCGAAAAAAATAACTTCATTAAAATAAGTTTTACTTAAAATAAAGCAGAATAATCTAATCAATGAAGAAACTTCTGAAATTTTGGAAGGAATAGGTGCCATGACTGCAGATCTTTTTGAAAGAAAAATGAAAAAGGAAAGGGAATGGAAAATCGAAAAAGTTTGAGTTTGAGAAAATGAAAATAATTCAGTACCTAAGATCCAAATTAAATAAGATTGTTAATTTTAAGGGGATGTGATGGTTTTTTTTTAAACCATTTATAAAATAAAAAATTTAAGTTGAAAAAATTTCGTGTTACATTAATATTAATTTGCAATGGGAAATGATTGTTCCGGGTAAGTTTATAGAAATCTTAAAAAAAAATAATTTAGCTACAAATAAAATACGCGAAATCATTTGGTTATCAATCAAATGGACCAATGGCAAAAGAATATGAGTTCAGCAATAATTTCCAAAAATACCCAGGAAACAAAAGTTATGGCCAAATTGATAAAAAAATGCCTCGGTCAAATTAGTCGGGCGTGCTCAAAAATGTAGGTAGACATTTGAGTAAGTATATGAATTCTGCAAACAATTCCATACACCTCATGGAAATCGATAAAATATATATAAATAAATTATATTCGAATAATAAATAAATGTTCGAATCTTTGAAAGATGCTGCAAATAATGGTAAAAAGTTAAGTGAAATGTTTTACACTTTCATATGGGTCCTCATTCAAAACTGCAGATTACCTCATGCCACAACTGGTTGGATTGAGAAAAACGCTGTTGTATTAGTAAACACTCACACCACTTAAACAGATGCTTCACTTTTCTCCCAGAACACCGCTTCCTTGTCTCTTTATTCATTGCCAGGGCCATGATTTTTATAAATCGAATACACACAACAAAAGCAGATCTCCCTAAAGCAATTTAAGCGCTACCTGTTGAGAAAAAAAAGTCCCATCGCACCAAACTTCTTTCCAATCCTTCTATTCTTTCATACAATAAGTAGCACCCAGAAATAGGCAGTGAATCATTTGCTGGGAGCTGCTTACAGCAAGAAACAAAATGCTTGCGCTGTAGTTTCCACTATAAGGGTACTGTGTACTACAGAAAAAAGAAATCCCTTTAGCGCACGCAAATTATCGCGCTATCGCAGATATAACAAAACTTCAATTTCTTTTAAAATGTTGTTGGCCTACATAAAAATGGAAATAAACAATCCAAGTAATATAACCGTCACCGAAGGGTAAAATCAGCAAGAAATGGACAGAAATGGATGTTTATATGATATTGATTTTATCATGTGCTTCAATGTTGATTCAGGTTTTTTCTAACCTGGCGTTCACGATTGTTAAAAAAAAATCCCTATTCCACTATTGTTTTTCGCGGTATATTACTTTTAATTTACAATTAAGTTAGTTAAAAACCCCTGTGGATTTTTTTTAACCAAAACCAATATTAACTAATATATTAACATTTTGGGGTAGGTATGAGCTCCTATTTTTACCCCTTCCTCTTGATACTCTCCTGTGGACACATTAATGCTTAATTTAGCTACATACGATTGACAATTTGTTAAATCAAAATTGTTAATAATTTTGTTATTTTGTTTCAAATTCTTAAAGCAATACAATTAATGGAAAATTAAATCATAGTTTACTATGCAAATTAATGTCTTAAAGCCACAATGAAGTTTCGAAGTAAGTGTAAAAGTGATTGAAACGTCAAACGAAATTTAGTTAGTGAGCGGTGCGAACGCTTTAATGAGATTTCAACTTTTTTTTTATCTAAATCTCGGATTTTGATTCGCTGCGAAGTGCCTATTATAATAAAGCTTTCTTGCTTTCATCGAAACAGCATCAAAGTCGTTCTACATTGTCCTGGTGGACTGGTAGCACTGATTTGATAGCGAAAGAAAGCAATATTTAATGTTGAACTTTGAACACTGTCGTCATTGTACTTAATTCTCTTTCACTAAAAGCTTTTTTATTTCTTATTGAACGTTTGTGTTGGAGTGGCGTACGCCGGGCACTATTTTTACGGTTCAACGTTTTTCTCGCAATTTCTTCGGCTTCGTAATATTTGTTATTCGCTGCTGTTGCTTCTAATTTTGTCTGAATTTGCTTCGATAGTTTATCCTTTTTAAATTTTAATTCATTTCATCATTTTTGCTCTACCAAACGAAGCCAGATAGTAGGAAAATCAATTTAAACAAATTGAAGGTAGAGAGACGACGACTGAATTTATATATTTTTGTGGTGAGTTTTTGTCATACAATCCTGTCTGCCACTTTTGCCATTATACTAATTGGTTTTCTTTTTGCGCACAGTATAGGAGGAGGGTGTAATCGGAACCGAAGATGACCTCTACTCACTGGGAAGAGTTCTATGCAACACATCTACCACCAGCTGACTTTGAAGACAATCGATCGCTGCTGAAGGAGTTCTGTGACCGTCATAATAAACTGCAGAATCGTATTGTACTCGTTACGGTAAGTACCTTCTTGTAGTTTTTCTTACACAATGGGACTATGACAGCAGCATTGTGTTCAAGTGTCATTAGGTACATCATGTGTGTATCTGAAAGTGGTCTTTTTGATGAGCTAAAGGACAAGTATTCTGGGATGTTGTTAGTCTACCATTAGATAGTTCTACTAGGGAATAGATATGCATTCAGGGCTGACGTGAATATTCCGACGGATTTGTTTCCTTTTGTCGGCAGTCTAAATTAAATTGCTGGAGGAGGCGTGATAGGCCCTGATTACGGGATGAGGGTCACGACTTAAAATTTTGTTGTTACCATACCTATAACCTTGCGAGAACAAGGGCATGAAAGAGTTGCCAAACGCCGTATAGGAGTTGGCCGTATATAAGGGTATACATGCAGCTTCGTTAAATCTTTAAAAACTTGGAACGTTTTGACAGTGTAAATGGAAATTTGTATTGAAAATCTTTTCCAACAAGGAACTAAATTTTCGACACAAAATTGGTGCGCAAACTAAGATCGCAAACGTGGAATACTCTCTCAATCAGCGGTCGAGCTGCACTTAGGCTGTGGCATTCTAAATGCAACCTCTTTCGCACTACACAGATGAAACAGAAGCACGTATCCAACGTCTGATTGATTTACCATAATTTACGCAATCAGTTTCTAACAAAGAACATAAACTTTCAACGTTGCATGAATATCCTTCATGTCTTACCTAACCTAAACTAAGTCTGTGAATCACCAAACACACTTCCATACACTCTGTTCCACGTGTTTACAAACATGTAAATTGATTTAGTTTTCAAAAACCAAATGCAATATGATAATAGATGAAATGATAGATAAATTCAATTTTTTTAGTTCTATTTTTAGTTCCACCTGCTTACGAACAGTGGTAGGTTAAAAGGTAATAAAACACCTACATTTTTTTGGAACAAATTAATTTGGATTTTATTAAGATTATAACAGTAGTTTTTAATAATGTGTACTACCTCCCAATCGCTGTATCACTTCAAGAAGCCTGCTATGAAGAGATTTATACAGTTCTTTCAAGTAATTTAGTGAAATTTCGGACCAGGCTTCTTTTATCGCTTCAATCATCTCTTCCGGGTTGGAGTATGGCTTTCCTTCTTCGTAAACCTTTTATTAAAAACTATCGCCCACACGTTTTCCATGTTGTTCAGGTCCGGTGAATATGGCGGCCATGCCAGTAGGTCTACATTTTGACTCTGCATCTAAGTTTTGGTGATTCTTGCGGTATGTATCGATGCATTTGGAAAATCCATTGTTGTCCACAAAAGAATTCGGAAAAATGAGGCAAAGCTCTTTCCTGTATAGATTTGCAGGTGATTGCGGTCATTCTTGAGCTTTGAAAATCAAGGTTTGCAGTTCCGTAAAAGCTAACTGTTCCCCATACCACTACTGCACCTCCATTGCTGTGTCATCTATCCAAGGTTATTTGATCCTTCCTCAAATCATGGAAATATTAATTATATGCGCCCTGATGCAATCGAAATTAATTTTTTTTTATCTGCAAAGACAACGGTATGCCCCTCTCGACTCCACCTGATGTGATTTATTGCAAAATCAAATCCCTGATTTTTGCGTGCTGCGTTAAATGGTGTTTTTTTTTCATTTATTTGGGTCTTTTATTGTTGGACTGCTGTATAACGCGATAAACAGTTGATTTACCAGCTTTAACTCAAGTTTCTGCCTTGATTTTACTTAGGGAAAGTCTTGAATTTGAAGCTGACTTGTTGTTGCTTTGATTGTTCCTCCTTTCCGGTTTTTTCATAGTCCTCGGGATCCTTAAAATAGCTGTGAACAACAGTGGGTCCTTTCCAATCTTGCCGGCTTTAAAGCGGATAGATTTGCCTTGCTCCTTGTAAGCTCGAATTTGGCCTATTTCCTCGTTGGTTAATGCATTTCTTTTGCCCATAGTTGTTGTTTCTATGAAATTATGTTTTAAACTATAGTCCCTGGTACTTTTAATGCTTTTATATTTGATTTAAAATATGATAACAGGTAGATTTAGGTGATGTTCGTAAACATGTGGAATGAAAAAAGGACTAATTTTATGACCTTATTGGGAAAAGCTTCATAAAAATCGATTTTATCTACCTAATCCCAATTTTTTCTTTCTACAACATAAACTTAATACCTATAGCCTTCTTCCATATTGCATTTGGTTTTTCCCATATTATCGAAGGCTTTAAAAAATTTCGTAAAATTGCGTTGCGTTCGCGTACTTTATGTGTAGAAAAATTAAAACTTTCAAATCTCCGAAATCGAGAGAGAATCCTCTCAGTTCAAAGAAAAGTATGCGAACGCTTTTGTGTTAAAACATGATGCACGTCAAAGTTTGGCTTGAAAAGAAGCTACCGCTGTTTTTTTTATTGGCTAACAAACAATAGGATTTCATCATTTGACAGTTTTCATTTTCTTGCCAGCTGAAAGTTTAGGTCCGTTCGCGTACTTTATGTGTAGAAAAATGAATAGTGTCTAATCTCCAAAATCAAGAGAGAATCCTCTCATTTCTAAGAAAAGTACGCGAACGCTTTTGTGTAAAAACTTCTTAGTTTGACTTGAAAAGAAGCAACAGCTGTTTTTTTTTTTTTTTTGCTGGCAAACTCATACGATTTCATCATTTGACAGTTTTCATTTTCTTACCAGCTGAAATTCTGTGTGAAGAAAAATGAACGAAAGTACATTTTTCTTTCGTTCATCTTTTTACCATTTTCTCAGTACGCGAACGCGTTTGTGTAGTTTCGCCCGAAAGTTTATATAAATTTACGTTTGCATATTAGTACGCGAACGGACCTAATGTTTATGTATAACTACAATTTTAATTAAAAAAACTTCTTAAATGTAAAAAAAATATTTTTTTGGGGTCTTTTGTGATCAGGGAATGTAACCCCCCTTTTTGCACTATTTTCTTGTATCGTTTAACACGATTTTACTTGGCCTGCCTACTTCAAATTAGTTGTTTTCGCATTGTTTTGTGAATTTTATACCCATTTTTTAAACAAAACAACCTAAACTCGGAAAAGTACTGCTACGACGTAAAATGTTCGCTTGTTTATGTCTGATGTTTTTGACATTTCTCGATTTGCTTTCATTACAGGCATAAGCTCAAGGCTAATTCTTTATTTTAATTTTAGAATATGCTTTGCTTCAATTTTTACTTTAAAAAATTAATATTTGCAAATTTTAGCTTGTTCCATACAAATTTATTTAATTAATCACGCGACAAATGTTAAAATGTCTGTCTGAGTGAGTGTATATGGCCCGATTGCGGTTATCGATTACCAATCGAAGCGACATTTGTCGATTGTATCGATTGGTTGCAATGTTTGCTTTTGTGTAAGTCAATCGAATGAGCAATGCTCTATTGTGAAATGGTCGCTAAGAATTGACATCTAAAAGTAAGCAACACATTAAGAATTACAACAAAAGGTTATGTTTAAGATAAGAAAAATGTATGCACTTGTGTCAATGTGAGTTGTATGAGATACAACTCACTTGTAATTGTTAACAGTAGCCGTGTTTTGGTGATAAGTGTATAGCTCAGCATAATTTTACAATAAAACAACTAGATCGTATTCTACAAGGTGGCGCAAAAATAACCTTCCGATGTTTTTTGGTAACCGACCGATTATTGCTCAAATAAATAGTCACCAATATTCCGCGTTCTGGAGCAGTGTAGCGTAACATTGTTTATTAACGTGCATTTCGCATGTGTTTACTACACAAATGTCAGAACAGAACTGACATTAGGGGCCAATCGCAAAATTTATAGCATTTTCTGATAGGAGGATTACTTTTGCGCCACCTTGTATATAACTTTTCATTTTTAAGGATGTGTTCGCAGGCTTTGTACTTTAAAAGAGTGCGATTTGGATTATTATTAAGGCAAGGATGCAAATCCCAACGTATTATTTGAAAGATTTTTGAACATCATAAAATCCTTTGTAGCAAGGAAAAGAACGGATGCTTATTTTTGCCATTTTTTTTTTTAATTTTCTTCGCATAATTTTCTTTGAAATGAGCATTTTTTTGTTTATTCGACGAACACATCCACTATCTCTGCATAAAGCCTGAACTACATCGAAACAAAAGTGAAGAAAAGTACAAAAAAGTGAAAACATCGAAACTCATCGAAAACACAGGCATATTTATATGACATCTATGATCAAAATCTGAACTAAAAAAGCTCTAAAGCTTTTCGTTAGACATTTTAAAATTTCCTGGAATTTCAAAAACAAATTTAAAAACAAAAAATTGTAAAATTTATGTGAAATTTGGAAATATATAAAAGATTTGATAACGTCATCATTAAAAATGTGTTCTAATAGCCGTGACGCGAAAATGGTTCCAATTATTTCCATTAATCGTCTTCTCCATCGTTTATTTATTTTCACTTGCTTGTCAAAAGCGCTTTTCCTTGCGAAACTGACAGGAATTATGTTATGGAAGCGTCATCTAGCGAAAAAATCGGTAAGGTATTCTTTGATTGTGTTTGTTTCTAGAGCTTTGCGAAAAGTGAAAGCTGGAACATGTTCGAGCTTTGAACCACAGTAAAATTTTAAAATGAGAAGAAATATACAGAGCGCACTATGCGATGAAGCAGTATATCCGATTTTTTCCACTTTTTTGTACTTTTTCCCACTTTTGTTTCGATGTAGTTCAGGCTTAACAATCGATTATATTTTTGCTCCCAACTTATTTTACCGCCATCTAGTCGCTTAATGGCATCAACTCTTTATGTTCACTCCATCTCAGTCCTAGACTGCTGACCTCTTTATCGTCAGCACTTCTTTTTGTTATTGTTTACGTGTTAAATGTAGCTGAGCTGGATATACACCTTTCACCAAAACACGGCTAGTGTTGCCTACTTTCAGATATTAATCATGTTTAATCACCAGAATATTGTGAATTTTTATATACACAACGTCGATGAGAAAATCACAGTCGACAGCAAAAGTTTGTGAAATAGAAAAATGTCGACGGCAATCGGCAATCACAATACGAATCGATCAATAATCGACATCGGAGCATATATTATGATAGTTGGAACCATTTAAGTGGGAGTGTCCACACTTAATCATGAAAATATTGTATTGTTAATTAATATCAATACCCCTGTTTTGTTGGGAAATCTATCCGTAGTAAAGTAGGACTATACACGTATTACAACGTCGGTATTAAAAACACAAGATCCCACTGGGGACCACTGCTGATAAAATCAGAAGTGAAATCCTGCTGACAGATTGAATGAACTTGAATGAGCTTTTTGTTGGTTCGTTCTTATATGTTGGTACGATTGATACATTTTATGCTTCGTTCGTAGAGTAGCTTTGAAATCTAGATGCAGGTTTTGAACTCATGCGTTAAGATAAATTTGAAGTTGAGTTGAAAATTAGTAGAAATGACAGAAAAAGGAATGGCATTCCTCTACGAAAAAACTCCCTTCACTTTGGTGTTTTTATTTATGTTATTCGATTTCATTTCATGTAAGTGGCAAAATATCCATTCTAGTTGGGATGAAAACGTTAGATTTTGTTTATTATTACAAATTCTTGCTATGTTTGGCTTGGCATCTATATGTTCCATTTGTTGATTTTTTCTGCAGTTTTATTCTGACAGCTCCAAGCTCTTCCCCTAGTAAGAGTACCAAATTTTAAATATAAAAACCAGGCTGCTGGTAATAAATGGTTTTGTTGGGAATTCCTACTTCACTATGTATAGCTTTCCCAACATAACAGGATTGAAACTGAATTGATTTTCGAGTTGGGTTTTCGCTCTCACCGAATTGAAAGAGAATTCAGTTTCATACATCCTACTAAATACGTGTTTTGTATAGCCAGCCTTGTGTTACTGGCGACAAAATCCCAGTCAAATGAACATAACAAAGGAAAACAAATACACACTCTCACTTGTCTATCTCGATCTTTCGCTTCGCGTTCACATGGTGATTTTTAATTCAGTCACAGAAAATCGGATAGAATGAATCATTCCAATCTTTCCACCTGCGTTTACATGGAATTCAATTCGGATAAATCTCTCATATAAACGGGATACATGAAAATCGTTGCCTCTCTATTTATCTCTCTCTCTCTCTCGAAAACTAAGAAAATGCCCAGACCCAGCCCCCAGCAAACAAAATTTGACAGCTGGTCTGCTCTGCTTTTATCAATGCATATTTTGAATGCCGGCTGCCGGCAATTGAAGAAGTAAAACGTGTTTTCTTTTTTCTGCCGTGGCTGTGATTGAATTTGTGTGAAAAATAAAGAGAATAAAAAACAGAAATAAGTGAAATTTAAAAAAAAAGCAAACGCCATCGTTCCTTTGATTTAAGCAACCAAATCAAACATAAGATTCTTTCATCAAAACGCCTCCTATCTAATGACGACAAATTATGAGAACTGTTGTCGATTGTTCTTCATCTCATTTTAGAAACATTAACGCCGTCGCCGTCGCCAATACATGGCGTCTTTTGCAATGCAACAGACTACAAATCGGATAAAATTGGTGTTTCAGTGTTAATAAAGATATTAAAAATGTCGTGACATAACGGGCATATGCTGCAGAAACCTTTCATGCATATATAAAGCCATCATAAATATTAAAGAGGAATGTAGGTATACATTTAGAAAAATATTTCTACCTAACAATACTTCAAATTTAAGTCGGTTTACATTTATTTCAGAACACTTAGTGAGATTATTAAATATATCCATCAATACGTAAAATGAAAAAGTAAAAATTTCGATTAGCCCTAAGGCCCAAAGTTAAAGCAATAATTAAAAAGTGCAACAATAAACACATGAACGAACCATATCGTGTTTCATTTCTTCAGACCGACAATTTATGTTTTCGTCATTTGTTTCGATAAAGAAGAATACCAACGAACTGAACTTACTGGTAGTTGGATTCCCCCTCGCGTTTTTATACTGAAACGGAGTCATCAATAAGTCGTTCCTGTTTGGAGTAGGTATATATGTACGTATATACATAATTAGATAATTAGTTCATGTAAATTTGTTTTCTAGACACAGTCTAGAACTTTCGTTCGCGGGGTCTAGTCTAGTCATTGGGCATGCTTTCATCCAACTCATACTTCATTGATGATTTGGTGCGTGTGCCCTACCAAAAAATCACTTCCGTATTTAGCTCTGCTGAAAGCCATCCGGCCTTGTAAATAGTTCTGAAAGTTTGTTTTATAGTGGTAGTGGAATCGGTCCTTCTTGACATACCGTGGGTTCTTTTTTTGCCCTATAGCTTTAGAGCGCTGTTTCGAAGAGCCTGCGTTTTGGCCCTTAAGCCATCAACAAAGCCAGTTGCCTTGCTTTCCTTAAAAAAATTCCATATGCTGTTTCGACAGCGAGACTTCGATCTTCATGAAACGATATTCTTCTGCTTGCTCATTCGCTCGCCGTAGACTCTGTGTACTCCAGGTGTGCTTAGGTGTCACATCGATTAGTAAGATCCTTAGCTTTGGAAACCTAGTGCAACTTATCACCGTACTACGATCATTTGTAAAATCGATTGGTTGGTAGCCTTTATCTCTTATCGTCTCTTGGAGGCAGTGCTTACCAACAAATCTGCCGAAGATGTTTCCCTTACCAACTTGAGCATTAAGATGCCCGAGCACAACTTTATAGAACTCCTCCTTAATAGAATCTTCAGCCAGTTGGCATAATTTATGAACGATCCACACCCCTCTCAAAGTATGTATATGATGACATGCACCTTCGCTAGATATACTGCTCCGCCCATAACTATGATTCATTCTAACAAATACCTTCCTCTAATCATCTCCTTTTTTCTTTTTAGTCTGGTGGCACCACTATTCCCCTCGAACACAACACTGTACGCTTTGTGGATAACTTTAGTGCGGGAACTCGAGGTTCGTCGTCTGCAGAATATTTTCTGGAACATGACTATGCTGTGATTTTTATGTATCGACAAAAGTCTCTAGAGCCGTTTACACGTCACTTCACCGGACAGCAGTTCTTCGACATGTTGGACATTACAGATGATGCACGAGGTACGGCAATAGCCGTGAAACCAGACTCTGTCGATGTTTTTGCACCAATACTGGCCAAGTACAAAAATGCTCGTGAATCTCAAATGATATTGTATGTTAACTTCACGAGCGTTGTGGATTACATGTGGTTGCTGCGAGCTGCGTGCGAGTGTCTGGCAGCCTTCGAACAACGGGCGTTACTTTATTTGGCGGCAGCTGTGTCGGACTTTTACATTCCACAAGATAAAATGGTAAGTCTCTATTTTTGGTGGTACGGTTTTGGGGTAGCCTTACAATAATGTAATGAAGTTGCACACAGAAAACATGTATCGTATGTATAAGTGGTGCCATGCAATTATGATTTATTTGCCTGCTATTTTCCTTTATTAAGTTGTCGACAGTCCTTGAAGAAGGATACTTGTCAGCGCACAACATTCTTGTTGTGTCGTCTTCTTGCTTTCTTTTGGTGTAAACAATTTAAATGTGATGTAGTTTCGGTTATCGGATCCTATATTTCACTGGATAACTTATTGAACCTCTGCTTTATCATATTAAAAATACGATCTTTTAATGACGGTGAGGCTATGATCACTGGAGCCAATTCAATATTGGTGTTGCTGCATTTAATTTTTAGGCCTGCCTCTCTTTCGCGTTTGTGTGGGGACGTTGATAGATATTCACGCTTATCGTAATAGCGTCAAAAATGAAAATGTAAAATTATAGCTGACGTTACGCCAGTCGTTGTGTTGTGGAACGTAATTCTTGTGTTGTGGAACGTAATTCTTGAGGCTAGTAGAGCTAATGAAAAAATATAAGCTTTGCAACCTATTTCAAAAGAGGTGTTCAACAAACGACTTCGCAGAAAATTTGGTGTGAAGAGGTAGCTGCTGTATTTAATGGCCTAAGACCACTAATACGGTATGATTTGAATTTGAGCGCGCCTTCTCTTCGCGAGTCTCTTGAAAAGTCTGTATTCCGATTCGAGGCGAGCTTCTCATTTCTATTATTATAAGTGGAGCACTGACCATGCTTTGAAGGGCGTTCTTGTCACTTAGAACTGCTTTAGCTTCATCTGTCCACCACCATGTTTCTTTGCCGTGTCGATAGTGTCCTTTCGCAGCTCTTAGCAGTACTTTGGCTCTATCCAACCAAGGTCGTTTTAGGAAATCCCATATATCTTGGGCTCTGCATACAAAATTTTGCATATTTGCAATAAATGCGTAGACTTGCTCTTTGCCATAAAAATTTCTGTCAGGAGGAGGTAGTGCTGGGCGATTGCGCTCCTATGATCACTTTGCAATCTTCAAACCGAGGCTTCATGAAACGTGGTACCAAATGGTAATCAATCTGGGTTTCATTTTCGCCGCTGCTGTAAGTGACCAGCTGCCGGCTTTGTTTGACGAACATGGTATTTATAACAATGACTTCACCCGTAGAGTGGTGCCGTAGTCCTCTATTGCAGTCTTTATAGACTTCGTTTGGCTTCCCGACATGTCCGTTCAAATATCAACAATCAAAAGTTTCCTGTTTTGGGATGTTCTTGATGAGCATGCATCCACTTGGGGAGCATATGCACTATCATTATTTCACACTTCCCCTTGCAACACCAGTTTGAGAGACATAAAACGATCACTGGACGTTGAAATGGTCAAGACACCGCCACACAGCTCTGCCGCAAGGATGATCCGTTCCTACACTGTTCCGTCGTGCTAGAAACGCACCCGATTTCCACGGTTCCGCCATTTCTTTTCTTGAACACACGATGTTAACACACAATGTTTCGCCTAAGCTTAAGCATTACTATGGCTCTGACCCGAGCATTTCTGCCCGTCCCAGGATTAGTACCATGATAAGTAGTGCCTGCCCGGGTAGTGCGTTTTCTATTGGCGTACATTTCCATAGTGCCTTAGTTTAACCGAGTTCGACACATACATGCTCCTATTATTCCTGTTAGATCTAGCTTTTACCACACCGGTGATCTCCAGTTCTGGCATCCGACGGATTTGCATGCACACTTGCGGGACAGCTTTAAGATGTTAAATGTGTCGCTAGGCTCACCTGGATGTTTAAATTACCTAACTGTTCTCCTTAGTCAGGGTGCGCTGTAGTGATATTCTTAACCCGTCCCTTAACGAAGAATATTTAAAACATTAAAAACATTAAAACATTATAACTATGTTGAACTATTTGTTTAGCGGCTTCTAATGGGCGTGGTTTGTGTTGTTGGTTTATCTGCTGAGTTGTCCACACACGCAACAAGGTAATTCAGAAGAATTTTTCTTTTGCATTTTGTCATCAGGTCCCTTTTGTGCATATTTGATTCTAGTTTCTTCTACCTGTTTCACAAGACATGTGCATCATCCTTTCTTAATACTCGTTAACAGGATGCATGGGGGACATTCTATTTGCGCATTCATAAAATAAAATAGTAATAAAGATTTCATAAATCTTCGGCGATCAAGTTTATATTCGCCAACTAGAGAAGCGTTTATTTGATCAATCATCCTTGCTATTCTTTTGTGAGTCTTCTATAGCGCGGAATTTCTGCAAGAATATAAAATGGTTTTATTCGTTTATGCTGATTTCCATCCAGACATCAATATCCCCAAGTTTTACGATTAAATCAGCAGATCAACATTGAAATTTTATGTTTTCAAACATTCATCAGGAATTGTTTGATTGTCTTTCGAACAAAGTTAAAAGTCGATGAAAGAAATATTCAAACTCGATTTGAAGTCAATTTTCAATGGCACTAAAGTGATGCTATAAAGTCAGCCCCCTCCCCATTGCCGCCGTTCCCATAAACCTCTGACATCGCGTTATTACCTTCCCAGTTGGCTTGAACTTGTCGAAGTCAATTTTCAATAACACCTCGGTGGAATATTTTAGTCGCACACTATAAGCCCTCTCGCCATTGCCATTTGTCATACAAGTAAAAATTCAAATGCCAGTGACCTTTAAAATGGTAAAAAGGTCTTCCCTATAGGGTTTTCCTTACTCTTCCGCGCTCTTATTCTATAATTCACTTTCAGTGTCAGGCAGTGAGTTTTTGTTTCGCTTTGTCTGCAGTGTTATTTTTTTTAAATGGCTGAGTGTCCACCTTGGAGTCGGTCTAGTTCTTGAAACTTGTTGTCGCAATTTTTTTTTATTCATTTTAAGGATAGCGGTGTATGGTATGTGTGCGCCATTCTTTTCCATTTGCTTTTATTGTTTTGCCTTCAAGTATACGATAAAATTAGATATTGATTGGTGGTGACTGCAGCATCTAGTTATAGTTGAGCGTATAGTTTAAAAAGGTTATACCCTGTGAGATAATTGATCTGATTGTTGTTTACTCAAGCGGGGGGGTCGGCGGTTGTTTTATTAACTTCATCGGATAATTCAAAAGTTAATGGTTTCTCTCTCCAACAGCCAACTCATAAAATGCAATCGGGACAGGGCGCGCCAACAATATCCCTACAATTGGTGCCAAAAATGCTTGCACCATTGGCTAATTTATGGGTGCCACAAGCATTTGTGGTTTCTTTCAAACTCGAGACTGATGAGAACCTATTAATAGCAAAATCGCGGGATAGTCTTAATAAATACAAACACAAAGTAAGTTATGGTTGTAAATGGATTTGACTAGTTATTAATTATTCGATATTTATTTGTTTTTTATTTCAGTTAGTAATCGCAAATGTACTACAAACTCGAAAGCATCGTGTAGTGTTTGTAACACCAACCACATCATATGAATTGCATTTAACACGCGAACAAGGATTAGCTGGACTGGAAATAGAGGAACCAATTGTCGCTGATGTTGTAAGTATTTTTTTTTTTTTTTTATTACATGAAGTGGCGACAGTCTGCGTAGAAGAAAAGATTAGGAAGAGAGTGAAGATTGTGAAAAGATTGCTGCCACCTGTACGTATATTTCAATGCAAATTTTGAAATATGTAATAGTAAAATAATTCGACTATTAGGGTGCTAACATATTTAAGGGGCCCTTTATGTTTGAGATGGCAAATCGTTGTGGCCTGGGTAACCTCCGCAAAACCCGGGGCATAGAGATAGCGTTTTTCAGGGAACAGTCGGGCAGTCGGGATCTCACCAAAAAAGAACCCCCACCCCTCTATAAATGATACAAGCTTAACTTTTTACTACGAAGCTAAATATATAAGAAAGAGTCAAAAAAGCTCCAGTAGCACTTTTCCCTTGCAAAAAAGCCACTGCCAACAAGTGGGGCTACAACCCAGCATCACTCATTGGGGCTATATGCATCGGTCGTGGGACCAATTCTTACATACGGGGTTGGTTGTCTGGTTAAGTGCCCTAGATAAAGATATAAATCGTGATAAGCTGGCAAAGTTCAACGTACAGCTTGTCTGTGCATCAGCCTAGCACTTCGAACAACTCCCTCCGTAGAACTAGACATTCTGCTTCATCTAATACCCCTCGACATATTTAGCAGGCCAACAGCTACCTATTCCGCTGTCCGCTTAAAAGCAACCTCGCACTGGGCCAATACGAATATTGGCCACTCCATCGTTTTGGACTCGTTTGAGTCTCTACCAAGAAACATAGACTAAACCATACCCAAACTAAAGTTCGGAAAGAACTTGCTAATCACTATTTCCACCAGATCGTTCTGGGAGGCAGATGCATTTACGGAAGATAAGTCGGTCCACTTCTACACCGATGGATCAAAAACTAGAAACGGGGTAGGTGGAGGCGTTTCATTTTGCTTCGTTTTGGCTGAACATATACAAAGCAAAAATTGTACTCACCCAGGGGTGATGAGACAGAGAACTTCTCAGCAGAATCGCAAATGAAGGAGATAACACTATGACTACGTTGCACGATCCTGAACCAAATTCAATATGAATGGATTATGGTTGAATCGAATACCAATTTCACAATCTATCAACAAACACTGTCAGAGAAGTACACTCGCGTGAATGATTATTTAATCGAGATAAGTTTATCGTTCAGATGCCACTTAGTTTGATAATTAAAAAGAGGTATATTCAATAAAATTAATAAGAAAAATGGCGGAGACAAGTCGAAGACGAAGAGGGAAGCTTTTAATTTAAGTCCCTAAATTCCGTTTCTTCAAGTTCCATCGTAGCCCTAGATTACCGCTCATATTTTAGGGAGATGGCGGAGCAGTTTAACATTCACCTTTATTTGGCGCCGGGGCATAGATACATTCCAGGGAACTTTATGGCAGATGATCTAGTCAAAAAAGGAACCATATGACCTCTTTTACCTGATAAACGTTCTCTAGGTATACCAATCGCTACATGCAAACTTTTGTTTAAGGTATTCGCAATCGAGAGAACAATTCTTAGGTGGACAAGTGCTACTACATGTCTAACGACTAAGCGTATTTGGCCAAAGCTGGACCTGCGACACTCTAAGTGTCTAATCTCAATAAACCGACTGCACTTTAGCTCTACTATAGGTGTCATTACAGGGTACTGTCTAATAGGCACGCACGCATCAAGGCTTGGCGTTTTGTTCAAACTACTTTTGAAGAAGCTGCATGGACGAAGAGACTACACTTCACCTTCTGCTCTCTCCCAAAAAGAAATCTCTATCTATTTTTTTTTTTTTTTTTTTTTTTTTTTTTTTTAAATTCTGGCTCGCCAAGGCGATTTATAAAAGGGGGGGGTACTTCGACCTAAAAGATCTTTTGTACCGTATGGGCCAGAAAAATTTTAAACTAGTAAAATTTCCACTTTCCGTGTAAAGCGGACAATTTTACCAGTAGAAGAATTCTTTATGTCCTCGGGGCTCAATTGTTCCCTGAGAAAGATCTTCTTTCTAATTCCATTAAGGGCTGGGCATTCACATAAAATGTGTTCAGCTGACTCGTCCTCTTCAAGACAGAGTCGGCACTCAGGAGAATCTGCTATTCTCATTTTGTGTAGATGATATCTTAAACCGTGGTGACCAGTAAGGTAACCTACTAGGTTTTTGATATCATGCCTGCTTAGGTTTAGACATTTGCTGGCATTATGATTGAAGGGCCGAATGGCTCGTTTGGCCTGCCTTAGACCTGGGATGTTATCCCAATGATAGATACATTTTCTATGTTCCCAGCTTTTAATTGCTGCCGTTGCTGCTGATCTAGGGGTGCAGCAGAAAGGTTCGGGACCTATGAAAGGTGTTTCTGAACCTTTTCTGGCCAGTTCGTCGGCCTTTTCGTTACCTTCTACCCCAACATGACCCGGAACCCACCATAATTTGGTCTTGTTTCTTGCTCCGAGTAATTGTAGGGTATTGAAGCAGTACATGACTGATTTGGAGTCAATGGTATACGAGCTAAGGGCGTTTATAGCTGCTTGACTGTCCGTGAAAATATGGATGGTTGCACCTTTTATGCCAGATAAGATAATGTGGCTGGCGCATTCTTGAATGGCGTGGAGCTCCGCTTGAAATACGCTGGGACTTTTTCCCATGGGTATCGTAAAGCGTTTGTGTGGTCCGTATATTCCCGCTCCTACCCCCGTTTCCATTTTAGAACCATCCGTATACCACTTTATGCCGTTATGGCTGTTTGGTGGGTTATTGCTAACCCATGCTTCTCTTTTGGGTATCTCCGTGGAGAACCGTTTGTTGAAGCATAGTGTTTTTTGAATGCGGTCTGTGACCGCGCAGTTCATGTTAAGTTCTGGCAGTTCATCGAGAATGGTCTTAAGTTCCGGATGATCATTAAGACTTATCTCGTTTAGCTGTATTAGACTTATTGCACTGCGGATCGCCACTTTTTGGACGTATATGTGGAGGGGTATAATTCCTGTTATTGCCTCTATGGCAGCTGTTGGACAGGTACACATGGCTCCGGAGATACCAAGGCACGCAAGCCGTTGTACCTTTTTGAGCTTCTCTATTGCGACCTTTTGTGTGGATTTTGTCCACCATACTATGGAGGCGTATGTTATGATGGGTCTTATCATCACTGTGTAGATCCAGTGGACGATCTTTGGAGAGATTCCCCAGGTTCTACCATATGTGCGACGACAGGCCCATAAAGCTCTATTAGCTTTACTGATTTTGTTGTTTATGTGAGAGTTCCAGTTAAGTCTCTTGTCCAGGATTACTCCAAGATACTTGACTTCGTCGGAATACTCTACGACCGTGTCGTTTATTGTGATTAGGCCTAGGTCTAATTTCCTCCTTTTAGTGAAAGGAACGATGACGGCTTTACTGTGATTTATGGAAAGATTTTCCTTAATGCACCAGTCTATGGCTGTCTTTAGAGCATTTTTCATTTTTGATGTGACTCCTATTGAGTCTTTGCCCCTAACTATGATGACAATATCATCGGCGTACCCAATTGTGGTGTAGCCCAAACTGCTCATCTTGTGTAGCAGGTCATCGATGACCAATGACCACATAAGGGGTGAGAGTACTCCCCCTTGTGGGCAGCCCCTTACGGCTGTTACTGATACTGAGGTCGTTCCTGACGAGGAAGTTATTTTGCGACTTTCCAGCATCGCTTTGATCCATTTAATAGTTGGTTTATCTATATTTCTATGGTACAAAGCATTTGATATGGATTCATATCCAGTGTTGTCGAAAGCACCCTCTATGTCCAGAAAGGCACAAAGTGCGATCTCTTTGCAACGGTAGGCGTTTTTTATCTCTGTAGTTAGTCTTAACAGAGCGCCTTCCGTGGATTTGCCCTTTTGGTACGCATATTGGTGAGGGTGCAGAGGCATGCTTTTTGATATGCATTCTCTAATGTGAATGTCAATAATCCTTTCCATTGTTTTCAGAAAAAACGATGTCAGGCTTATCGGACGATATGATTTAGGTAATTCTCTCGGCTTGTTTCCCGGTTTAGGTATAAATACTACGTTTACCTCCCTCCAGGTAACTGGTATATACCCCCAGTTGAAGCTGAACCTAAATAAGGCAATCATGGATGGTAGTAAAAATTCTATTCCATTTTGAATGAGGGCTGGAAAAATACCGTCTGTACCTGATGCCTTGAATGGTTTAAATGAGTTAATTGCCCATTTAACCTTATCCGGAGTAAAAAGTGTTCCGGATAAACTATGAATTCTGCTGAGGTTTCTTGGAATTGAGACCTCCGCTGTATGGTCGTCTGTAATGACCATCGTGTGAGAACCTGGGAAGTGAGCCTGAAGCAAAGTTTTCAGCGTTTCTTCCCGGTCGCGTGTGATTGAACCATCTGATTTAATTAACAATCCCATGCCTTTTTCTTGATCCGTTGACAGGGCCCTTTGGAGGCGTGCCACCTCTGGAAGTTTTTCTATCTTCTCACAGTTTGCACGCCATGAGGCTCTTTTGGATCTGCGCAACTCTAAGTTGTATATGGTCAGCATGGATTTATATTGTTCCCATGTGCCGGTGCGTTTGGCTTTGTTAAAAAGCTTTCTCACCCTCTTTCGAATAGACTCAAGGTTATCGTTCCACCATGGTACGCACCTTTTAACCACGGTTCTTTTAACCTTGCAACTATTTTTGAATGAGGTAAGAATAATATCATTTATTTGACATTGCGCAGCATCTGCATCAATTGTATTTGAAGGTGCTTCTGGCAGCATGTCAGATCTGACCGCAAGATTTTCGCGGTAAGTTCTCCAATTAGTCAGTCTGTTGTCATAACGGACTGACGCGTGTTCGGCATTGCATCTTATCTCGAAACGGATGTGCATATGATCCGATAGAGATGCCTCGCCAGACACGTGCCATCCCTCTATAATATCCTTCATAAAAGGAGATGATATAGTAAGGTCTAAAACTTCTTCTCTTATAGAATTTCTAAATGTAGGACTATTTCCCTTGTTTAGAAAAACGAGGTTATTGCTATATAAATATTCTAATAACGACTCACCTCTGTTATTTGTATCTCGGCTGCCCCAGATGGTGTTATGTGCGTTTGCGTCGCAGCCGATTAGTATATGTACTTTCTGGTCCTCACAGTACCGGACAAGTTCCTGTACTGGTAAGGGAGGCACTGCATCCGTGTCTCCAGGAAAGTACGCCGATGCGCATACAAATTTATGCAGCTCTCGGCCTTTGTGGCGCTCTATTAGAACCGCCACCAGGTCCCTAGTTGTGAAACCTGGAATAAGAGAAAATTTTATATCTTTCTTAATAGAGATAGCCGCCCTTGGTCTGAAAGGACCTTTGGCGAAAATTAGCTCTCTGTGTTTACAATTTAATCCGGATATCTTACCATTGGTTGCCCAAGGTTCCTGGATTAGTCCAATAGCAATGTTCCCTTCGGCACATCGCTGGCTAAAGGTGTCCGATGCACCCATAGCCCTGTGCAGGTTGGCCTGCAAAACGCTGAGACGGGTGGTCATTTGCGTCTGTATTCAGGGTTTCGTACTCTATTGGGCTTGTTATCACCTCTCCTACGTACGATACCCTGTTGAGGAGTACCACTTTGTCTGCCTCTAGGACTTTTGTTTTTATGTCCTTCTTGTGCCAGTGCTTTCTTACGATACATACCTAACTTAGGCCTGAATCGTGTTTGGCTTTCTCTGGCTGCGCTTGACTTCGCGCTTGTAGCTTCTTTTTCTGGCACAGTTGTTGCCGTACTTGAAGCTGCAGCCTTAGCGGCAGCGCTGGTGCTGGCCCCACTTGGGTCAGTTGCGGTGCTGCCGTGAGCTGTGACATCCTTCTTATCCAAAACGTGCTGTTTTTGATCTTTAGGGCCCTGTGTGGCCGTCTTGTCAGCACTTTTTAGGATAAGTTTGGTCTGTCCGAATCGGAAAGAGACCATACCCTTTAGCTCCACGAGTCTCCTCATGGTGCTGTCGTTTATGGCAAAGACCATATGTGCGATGTCTCGCTCATCCGATCTTTGCAGAACCCTCCACGTTCTCGTGTTCAGTTCTTTGTTTTGGCCATCTAATAGGGCTAGGATCCTTTCGCTAGCTACGCCGGTACTCTGCGGGAAGAACCCTCTGATGACATGTGGTTTTGGAAAATTTTCCTCTCCCACAAGCATCACCTCTAACCCGCATTTCTCTTTTAGCTTGGCGAAGGTTGCCTTCATCCACTCTGCAGTGGTGGCGTCTGCACATACGATCATGAGCCATCCGGCTTTGAACGTAGTACCGCGGAAGGCTGGTTTAACCTCCTCGTCACGCTGTTCGATCGTGATATCCATAATCCTCTCCTGTATCGAACCCATTTGTTCGTTGGAGAGAGGATTACGATCGATGTCCACCGGTACAACACCCAGTCTTACATAGCTCGTTATATTGCTATACGAGACTTTGTCGACGGTTGTCTTCCCAGTGCGACCTCGCTTCGCTTCGGATTGAGGCGGGGTATTATCCTCGGATCGCATTCGCTTCACCTCGGGACCCTTGTTTACCATCTTTTGGATCGCATAGAGACGGGCCTGCTCAATGGTGCTCCCCTTCTTCTGCGCGCGCTTAAATCTGCGCTGTTCAGATGGTGTGAACCTAACGTACTCAGACTCAGTCCGTGCCACATTGCCGACTGTCTTAGGTACGTCCTCTATATCGGGATGTCTTTCATCCGATAATATGCTGTTGCATATGGTGCTGGATTCTGAAATAGAGTCACTGAGTTGAGACAAGTTCTCTTCAGGTTCCCCCATTTCAGAGTCGATGATTACCGACCCTATCCCTTTGGCAGATGTCGTGTCGTCATCGACAGGGTGTTCTAAAACATCCCTATTTGATGATGCAATTTTAGAGGCATCATTCTCTATTGTTTGTTTTGTTGTTTGGTTTATTTTGAAACCCACGAGTATTCGGGATATGGTGTCGCCCGTGGTCTACCCGTCTAACCACAGGAAGGCTGTCTTAAAATCGGAGGTCGCCTGGTATCCGAAGTTTGCAAACTAACGACTAAGCACCCTCTTAGCCATGCATCTCTCGGCGCTTGCCACCTTAGATTAGGGGTTTATTGGGGAAATAGGATTTAGGGATTTGATGGAGGGGGGATATGGGTAATTGAAAATTGAAAGGAAAGAGGAGAAGGGTAGCGGACGTGTAGTCCTGGTCAGTTCTTAGTTGACGCTCATCAGACGGTCTGTCCCTTATCAGAAAGGCCCGATGACTCTTTGCGCCGTAAGCCTCTGCACCGGCACCATCGAATTTGCGTTCCATGATGGTACACACGTCAAGGTGACTGACCCCGCAAGGAGGATCTCTATCTATTAGCCTTCTTGCTTAATGATCTTAGTGACTTAGCTAACACTGACGTTAAAAGTCTATCGCGCTTTGTAAGAAGCCCCAACTCTCTAGATCCGCGTGGCGTGCAGGTGGTAGAAGATGTGCTTTAGCGGCATTTACAGCAGCTGCAAACTGGACATGTGGATAAAGTTGTAGATTAAGGCCACCAGCTCTGAATGTTATCAGCGAAACTATTTAAATACGGACTACGGAGATGATGTTTTGGTAGACTGCATGCAATAAATTATAAAGCAAGTGAGAAAATCCTGACCGATGACTGGACTATAGTCCATTTCAAGGTGAAGTGTATTTAAACAAAAAACCATGTTTGTTATGTCTGTGCGTCCGTTCGAAAATGCGAAAAATTAAATTTATATGCCATAAAAAGTTTTTCACGTACTATCGATGAATATGCTTGCTGAATGTTGCTTATAAGATGCTATTCAGCGTCTGAAACCGTCCTTTAACAATGCTGTCTTCTATCATACAAGCAAAACCCTAGTATGTCTCATTATCCATGAATGACACTTACATCGCTGATACCACAAGACTTTCCGATCTTGTATGTGTGTTAATGATAACTTCCGTTGGAATGACCACATATTGGATATCTCCAAGGACGCTGCGAAATGTCTAGGTTTTCTCTACGGATGCAATTCACCCCTTCTAATGTGGCTGCAATATACAAGTCGTGTCCGCCCTAAACTTGAGTATAATAGTCATATCTGTTCAGATGCACCTAAAACTACTTTAGTGTTGCTGGATGGGATACAAAAGCTTGTTGAATATCGCGAGCAAAAGAACCACACCGTTGTATCTCGAACAACGTAGAAGTGGAAGAAACAAAAACATCCGTTCCGTGTTCAAAGTACGACTCGCCGTTTGCCTCTCGTTCTCGGAAGCCGGAAGCTATATCAGCGATTCCTCGTTGGTTGACCTGCCGTTGCAAAGCTAAGCGATATTGCTGCGTAAGAGAAACAATGCTATTCCAGTGAACAATAACAGTGCCAGGGAATTGATTTTGATGAAACGGCAATAACTTAGGGCACAGCAATATTGTTTCAACTTGCGCGTTGAATAAACAAATACATGCGCTGGGGCACAACAAGCGAGCCAACCTATAAGTGAAAGGGGTGAAACGAAAACGATTGACTTAATTCAACGTCAGTGTAACGTTTCCTGACTTTCATTATTTTATCCCTTTTTTCTTCATCATGAAAATTTGGAGAACATTAATGATGAAACCACTCTTTGGGCAAGGTTTTTCCTGCCGGGATTGGAAATACGGGCCCTATTCCAGTTTTTTTTAATTTTTATCAAAATTTCGACTTTGAAGTATTTTTTTCAAAAACTTTTTATAGAAATAACTTGATTTAGAAAAACATATTAAAGAACAGATTTCTGGCTTAAGTCAATTTTTAGATGCACCTCCTGACAAAAGTCATCGTACTCTCCCAGCAGTTTTCAATGAGGCCACTGAATACATTTTCATACATTCACTTTTTGGCTCGAAAGTGTGGACAGAGTTCAGAGCTCAGCAAAAGATTTTTTCATAACTATATAAAATCACCTTTCCTGCTTTCCCTTCCTGACGGCATAGGTCGTATACCTACGAACTACATTGTACCCAAACTCAACTTCCATATAAACTTCTCTGTTAGATTCCCCTCTAGATCAGAATGGGAGGAGAATGCGGTCGTAAATGAATTCGACATACCTGTTTTCACAGATGGTTCCAAGATGAACTGTGGAGTGAGAGTAGGCAGACATCTAAAACTTTTCGCCTTCCCAACGCAGCCAGCGTCTTTCAAGAAGAAGTAAGGAGGCGTGTAGACTGCTCCTCAACATAGTGACACCCAGAAAAAAATAGGCATCTTCGTCGACAGTCAGGCCGCGATTAGGGCTGTCGGTTCAACCAAGTCAACGTCCAAGCTTGTTGTGGAATGCAGGGAGACACTGAACAGGGCCTGCAATCGGTTTGATATCAATCTCGTCTGGGTTTCCGGTCATAGGAACATTGAAGGGTTTGAGAAAGCTGATGAACTTGCCAGACGTGGCTCTGCTTTGTGCGTGTCTCATGCTGAGGAAGTCTTCCAACTGCTGGAATATGTAAAGAGGGAAATCTGCTTGCACTTCACCTTAAGACCTGAGACTAAATGGATGAACCTGACGAACCGTGTCATTTGATGGTTTTCCCAACCTACGATGATGCCCGAACAAAAAACCTCTTAGCCAGACCGCGTGTAGATGTCGCCAGACATACGGCAATTAGTACCGGCCATTCGCCGTTAGGAACTCACGCAGCCAAGCTTGGCATCCCCCCATAACACCCACTGCCGTAGCTGCGCTGACACAAACAAAAGTGAAACAGTGTTCCATCTTCTTTGTGGGTGTCCGGCCGTAGCCAAAACCAGACGCTGTGCACTAGGTCATCCCTTTTACGATGACCTTTCTTTCGGCCATCCAAAGCATCCATTTCAACAAAATCGTCAAATTTTTCAACTCCACAGAGTGGTTTTGAGCTCCCTTTACATCCTACTCCCCCCTTAATTTCAGGTTCCGTGAGTTGTGGTATCAAAACGGCGCTCAATGCGTTTTTTGTGTGTTTCCCTGGTCAGGAAACGGGAAACACAACCACTTAAACCAACCATATAAAATTACTCAATGTTCAAAAAATGTTGCTTCATTCCCTTCGAAACTCGCGAAATTCTTTGACCCTCGCTGACAATCCCTGACCAAATATTTGTTCCCTGACTTTCTTGTCCAGTGGCAACTATGTATTTTATGTCGGAGTACGCTTGAAAATCAAAAGTTTGGAAATCAAAATAGTATTTATCAAATGGCAAAATAGTCTTCTGCTTTCTCTTTAACGATGAGGTTATGATATGGGCTAAAGGGATCATAACCCTCCCACTAAACTGCATCCCTACTGGTCCACCTGTATGGTTCGCCGGCTCGACATCAACAAATAACGGCAGGCCTCCCGAATTTGAGGCAGGATAATAATTAACAAAACTTCTATTCATCCACATGCTTTATGTATTTATAAATGGTACGATTAATATTATGATGCTTGTACACAAATACCACCCTTGGGTCTGTTGATGTTGAGGTTTTTTTGCCTGTCAACTACGCGCAGGTCAGCGTTTGGTCATGGTGCGTTGGTATTGGCAACGAAATTCTCAACCAGTCCAGCATGAATGTTGTTACCGCCCGAAAGTGGGACTATGCCATTCGCTTTCAGGATGGCATCAATTCTCAGTTTTAGAAGCTTCCATTGGTCTCTGCATTGAATTGTTGATATTTTGGCCTTCTTTGTCTGTCTACCAAGGCCGGTTGAGGGTCTCACCATGCCGACCTCTTTTGGAGCGTCTTAGAGTAGGACCCGTGTCGGGCTCGGATCCTTTTCTGGAACAGCTACAAGTTGATTTGGATTGCTCGTATTCGAGTTGGGGGCAAATTTCCCTTCGTCTATGCTGCGGTCAGTCTCCTGCTCGCTCCTCCAGAGGCTCGCGCCTGTACGCGCCAGAACCTCTATGGATCTACCTGTTACCTGCTCAGCCCAGATTTTCCGGGTTGTGACCTCATTGCGAGGGGCAAATAGTCTCTCCATTAGTCCAGTCATCTTCCCTTTCCTTATTTGATCCTGCCTGGTAGCTTAAAGGCTGCTTGGCCATGCGTTTTCGGTCGACTTAACAACGATGTTCAGCTGAAAGCAGTAAGACCTCGTGCAGGGAGTGGATCTTCACCATGGATGACGGTCTTAGGAACATCGTCCTTTTGGCTTCCCCGCCTCCGGCTGGGCAGGCACCGGATTTCGGGCTGTAACCTACTCAAGTCGAGAGGCAGTGGCTGCTCCACCTTGACCAGTCAGTTTCTATGCCTATGTTTCCTTTCAGAAACTCGGTGTATGCGCGAGCATGCATGTTGATTTGTCCGTTCTCGCGGTTGTGAATGTGACTGAATGTTAGATTTAAAAAAAAGTGCGAAGGTTAGTTATTGAAGAAGTAAAATTGTTTATTGGTAGAATTCTATTAAAGCTCGATACAAAATCTTTACCACTAACTAATAGACGACGTTTGTAGCTGATTATTATTAAGGCCCTGTATGTGTTGACTTAGTGTTAGCTATTTTGTCGGACTTGACTCGCCCCTTTTAAATATTTTATTAAATTTCATAATTTTTATGTTCTCTCATTCTCAGGTTCAAAAACATAGCGAATTCATTGCTTCAACATGTCGCCAATGACCAATATCGACGCGACAAAGGCGTACCATCCAAGTTGATTGTCGCGTGACTACACCCCATTTCTGTCGTCTCCTTAATCCAGGCCATGGTGTGGGTCGTAAGTATTAGATTTAAGTTATCGTATCACATATACACGAAATCAAATAAAAAATGGCTTCCGGCATAATGAAAATGTGATGACTATTGGCGAGAACAACACCAAAACAGAAACTATAAAATAAGAAAACAGAAATTACAAAATTAAATCTTGTAATATTTGTCTGCGATGTGTAACACCAAAAATTGACTAGATATGAACTAGCAAAATAATTAAATTATTTTGTCCGCTTACAACATTTTAAGAAAAAAAGGATAATGGAATATACATGCATAAGTAAATTATATATATAGACCAATTTATATAGTAAAAAACCGTATAAATAAGTTTTAAAAACAAATAGCGATTTAATATATTTTTTCATCAATTTTACGCTAACAAGTGAACACCAAAATGATGCATTATGTATAAATTATATGGGTACATTACATAATATAACTACGTATTATTTTTAATTGTTTTACAACTTTTTAACCTCCATATAATGGTTTGTGATTTCAAATTGGCTACTTTTTTCTATAGATATCAAATTTGTTTGTTCATTTGTTTTAAATTAAATTTTGCTGGTTGAAGTCTTTAACACATTGACTGCCAAGCCGATTTTTGAAAAATGGGTAGGGTCGAGCGGGTTAATTGTTCGATTTTTTCCTATGTTACAATGATTCCGATAACAAATTAATAAACCTTTCACAACTTTTTTTAAACTTTTATTATATTTGAGATATATTCAAATATGTAGACTTGTAACTTTTAAAAAAAATTAATGTTTACACTTACCCCCGTCCATTTATCAAATAGCAAAAAAGAAAACTTGAGGTAAATGGAACCGATCTTGATATATAGAGGACGTAGAGTGATAACAGCTGGGGCAAATGTGAACTAAATCAGAAAGAAAACATTGAATGTTCAGAAGTGGCTGAAATGTCATGTTTACAACAAGAAAATGCTCACAGTAGTTTAAGTAAGAAAATAATTTTTTAATTCATAAAATCAATAACACCAAGATTTGCATTAAGAAATTATATTAATAAGGCTCAACTCTAAAACCCGTCAAAGCTTGAACACGGAAACTTTCGCTTGGAATTCCACAATAGCCTTTCCTTCATCTGTTTTTTTTTGTCGGATCGGGCAGCAAGCAAAACACTTGGTCGAATGAAACAAAGCTTCTGTCAGAATCAACAATCTCAAATACTTTTTTTGAGGTTCCAACACCTTTTGTACCTATTTTAAAACTCAAACGGATACTTTTTAAAACTCAAACTGATACTTTATTGATTCACAAATTTCATATTTAAGAATACACGTCCGGACTCGTCCGACGATTACAATGAACTGACTTGCATATAATCTTAACTTTACTGTATAACATGGGTACATAATAAATACAAGATACTCATACTTTAACACAATTTACACCGGCAGCCCATATATATATATTATTTTACACACTACTTAGGAGTGTGTCTCTCTTTTTTTTTCGCTTGCAATTCGGCCTTCCTGACATACAATCGTCCCGATTGCTCTCTCCCGATTGTCCTTCATTTATGTATGGTTTAAGTAATACTTGATATTCTAAGCTTCATATGAAGATCGGTTTGGGGACACTTGGGACGCTTGAAGCACATGAAATTCCGGTACATTTCATTAAATGTTTTTTTCTTCCTCATGAGATTGTTTACATCTATTATTTAAATCCAGTTCATTTACTTTATATTCATTTTCAATATTCATCAGCTTAAGGCATTCGTTTACATAACTCATTTTTCTTTACTAGTAATTCGATCTCCCTCTTCATTTGTTTCACTTTTCCTTCTACCAGTTTGTTGTCATCGTCAGCACTCTCTTCAGCATCAATTTGTCGCTTGTCATTAACTCTCGTTGTGCTCTCTTTAGTTCGTTCATTTGTGTGTATACTCCTTTGTTGCTTCTCGTTTGTATGTGTTGTGGTGAGTGTATGGGGGAGGTGATTATGATTCCCTACTTGTGCCAGTTAAAGCGATGGCAACGCTAAAAACAGAGGCAAATATGCCGCAATGAAAAGGAAAGGCAAATGTGCCGAAATAATAATACCTTATTGATTTCTCTTGACTTTATTGATTGATTCATTTCGATTTATTACATGCTATTTATACTAAAATTATTCACTACGACTATTGCACACTTGACTTAAATGTCTCATAGTTTTCACTACGACTATTACACACTTAACTTAAATGTCTCATAGTTTCTACTTACAACTAGGTTACAATATTATGACTATCGCTGTACTCAGCTATATTCATTCATTAAGAAGCTGGTCAGGTCATTGTGTTATTAACGGATCGAATGACCAGCGCAGTGTTGTAGCGTTTATTGTCATTCCATGTTAATGGATCGAATGACCAGCGTAGTGTGGTAGTGTTTGTTGTTATTAAATTAGTTCCGTATTGCACCACACTACAGTGTGCTATCATTTTCCTTTCCTCTTTTCGCCATCATCTGCACTATCTCGCCCACACTGTCTGTATATACTTCCGAGTCATCTGAATCGTCAACATTGTCGTCACCCAGCTGCAACCCCTTGCCTTGTAACGGTGGAAACTTATATATCAAGAATTTTGTAAAATGAGGGACCTGAAGTGTCTTTTTAAAAAGGTGCAAAAACCGTTGTGTCAAATCCTCCTCTCTTCACTGACCTTCCTCCAGATACTCCTAGCTCAACTAAAGGGATATCATTTCTCCTTTTTGACCTTTTACATGGAATACTTTGACAACAAAACATAAGACAAGACATGAGGGAACTCAGAGGGTTTAAGACAAAAAATACAATTACGAAGACAATAATCAGTACGCCAAACATGGAGATCCAAAAGATCCAACTGGTCCAGATACTTCTTACTTCTCCTGAAATATAGGTGATCAGATTGGTTCCGTTGGCTGTTCGAGAGAAGGTTCGGCCTTGTGTATCTGTCAGGTTTGAAATAACATTAACCAAGGGATGAGAAACCTCTATCAGAGAACTTCCTGCTATCAAATATTTGTGGATGTTCGACCTCAGGAAAAGTCCTCTAGGGAGTATTATCCATTTCCCTGTTTTGATGATTCCATTCATACCAAAGAAAAGGTCCTCCTTCTTTCCACTTTGTGTCCAATTGGTCAATATAACATCTCTCCCCTCTTCATCCAAACCTAAAAGGTCTTCTTTGGTATTCAACTGATTCAAATCTACAAGCTGGTAGTCTGCCAATGTCTGTTCTAGTGTCTCATTCACTAGACGAAATACTGGGCCTAGTCCCTGATAGACCTGAGCAAGGAATGATACATCATATGGAGATATAGGAAGATGACTAAGCAGCTTCGATATAGTATCTTGACACCTCATTCTAAAAATTGTTTCCAAAGTAACATCAGATGACTCTTCCACATCAATGGGGTGGATATTGAGTTTTAAGGTAGTGTTTAATGGACAAATAGGAAAATCTTGAATGAATGCAGGTTCTCTCAAATCATTTTTCACGTGCAACCACTCTCCATCTAGAAACCTAATTCCTTCTGTACCACAATATACCATTCTACATGACCCCTTTAGTGGTCTATCATTGTGTCCGGTCACATGTAAGATCCCATACAGTAAGAGTGAATCGCCACGCTCTGCATCTGGCACCGACAGCAACCGCAAGATGAGTTCAGCTTTGGTGCCTGTGGTTTTTTGTTGCACTTTATTCAGCCATGACCGTAACTGAACGGCTGTATATTTTTTATATTGTTCAACGTGTGACTCGTTGTTCATCTTGTCCGAATATATTATATACCTCTATTATATATATTTGCTTCACTTTTGTAACGACGATTTGTACAGCGTCGTATTATCACGAGGGAATTATTATATTATTATTTTTTGATTGCACTGGTATTTATACACATAGGCACACAATCATTTTCTTTTCTTTTTCGGGTGTGATGCAATTTGCAAATAACTTATTTTATCGCGATGGACAGAACATATTTTGCACTATTTTTCGTGAATGGCGGCGGATCTCCTAATCCCACTTCTGATTTTTAAAACTCAAACTGATACTTTATTGATTTTGATTCACAAATTTCGTATTTAAGAATACACGTCCGGACTCTTCCGAGGATTACAATGAACTGACTTGCATATAATCTTAACTTTACTGTATAACATGGATACATAATAAATACAAGATACTCGTACTCATACTTTAACACAATGTACACCGGCAGCCCATATATATAAGGTAGGTGACCCATATATATAAGGTGGGCCCTTATCGTTTTTCCTTCATAGCTTGAACATCTTATGGAATATTTTTGTGAACTAAATAGAATATAGACATTAGTTAAATTATGTGTCCAAAAACAGAAAATTTAGTTTTAGGAATCGAAATGAAATTATATTTTTCGAGCATTTTGAAAAACCTTATATTGGGCCTTATTGGGAACACCGGTTACTAATAAGGCCCATATATTTTTCTTTAAAATCACTCCGGATTTCTGGCTAAAATAAAATCAGTTTTAAGTAAATACTGAGATAAAGGCGGAATCTTTAGTACAAATATTTTTTCCAATCATTTATTCAGAAAAAAAAACAGCCTTCTTGGCTAAAAAAAATCTTAAAATAAATAAATTAATTAAATGAAAAAAAAACAGCCTTCTTGACTAAAAAAACTTTCTTCTTCTGCACAAATCTTCCTCTTGTTCATGGGTCAACGTTGTTGAACGGCCTATTTTCTTCTTAGATGAACCAATTCTGATATGGTTCCGCAAGGTTCTTCTGGGAATGTTTTATCGGGTTGGGCCCGTTTGCCCGCATATCAAAAGCCCGCATATCAAAAGCCCGCAAAACAAATGCCCGCAAATCAAAAGGCCGCAGACCAAAAGCCCGCACACCAAAAGCCCGCAGAATCGAGGGGAAACAATGCATTTCACCTCTATTACGGTAAATACGTTCTCCGTGATTCTCAAACAATCGAGTATGTTTCGAATATTTTGACAACCAATGAAAACTCTTGGAAGAAATATTTTGTCAAATAGAAAAGGGCGCAAAGTTAATTCACCTCATCCCCTCATTTTTTTTTTTACTTTGAAACCAAGTAAAATCTCTCAGAAAATTATTTGTTCGTCCTAAAAAGAACGATTTTTAATTTTTTACTTTGAAACGAAGTAAAATCTCTCACAAAATTATTTGTTCGTCCTAAGAAGAACGAATTTATTTACCATATCCACCTCTACCCCTCCTAAATTGAAATTGGTTAATATCTCTCAATGAATATTTAGTCGTCCTAAAAAGAACGATTTTGGTTCATAGAAAACCACCAATCCACAAAATCACTTCACTTTCACTATTTTGGGAACAACCACTTCTTATATACACTTTGTCGAAGACTTTTCATACGGTAAATCTGTTCTCTTTGAAACCAAGTAAAATCTCTTAGAAAATTATTTGTTCGTCCTAAGAAGAACGATTTTTAATATCCACCAGCTCCTTTATTGAAATTTTCATATCTCTCAACGAATTTTTAGCCGTCCCCAAAAAAACGATTATTGGTTTATTTACGTTTGATTACGGTAAATTTGTTCTGCATGATTTTCATGAGATGCATGTAACCAATCATCCAAGATGCAAATAATTGCGTTTTTTTAAAAGCGCTGGAGATATTGGGTGGTTTGGTCAACTCGCTGGAACTTGTTCCTAAATCGTTTTTTTTAAAGCGTTAAGATTTTGTGTTGGTTCAGACTCATTATCTTGTCGCTTTAAAAAACACGACTTAGGAACAAGTTGGAATGGGCTCACTCGCTTAAGTGGTGGTATTGAGCGTTTTTCAGTTAAAAATGCTTGAAAGCGTTCTTTTAAGAGCGATAAATTATTTGTATTAAGAGGTTAAAATGGTTTCCGGTCTGGATTTGTTCCATAGCTTGTCAGGATTGATCTGCTCGCTGGTATTGATAAGTAAATACCTCTTATTGAAAAATTGGTCGTCCTGAAAAGGACGTCATCATATTTAAGATAGCGCCACGTTAGTCGCGATATTCCTCAGGAACTCAGTTTTGTCGAGCGTTCCAATATTGGAAATAACAGACTGAATGGCATCGTTCCTCTTTTTGTTTTTGGTGCTGCCGCTGAGTCTCTGCCCACTTCTCGCCTTGTCGACATTCACCTTGGCCACAATCAGCTCTTTTCCCAGGTCCCCTATGAGCTTGTAGAGTCCCGAGTGCTGCTTTCCGACAACGACTTTAAGGCGTCTGTGCCATGCCTCCACGCTGTTTTGAGTCCTTGGGAAGCGTTCATTGCCGATGGCAGTGGCAACGGACCAAAAATCTGGGTCGTACATTGGCACATAGTTCGGGGACTTGCCAGTTACATAGTTGGCCTTTAACCACTTGGCCAGTTCCTTCGCATCCGGATCAGTCAGCTTGGCATACAGGTCCGCGAAATATGTTGGGATGTCTGAGCTGGGCACAATAGCTAGGCTTTTTAACATCCTCACTTGCAAAGCAAAGTCCTCACAACTGCCGTATTTGTCACTAAGTCCGCTCTTCTGCACCTTCCTCCTAATAATTTGGCCGAAATGAAAAAGGCAGCCCTTAAATTTTGCCTGTGGCATGAAGTCTTTTGCCGCTCCACATATGACTTTTTCGAAATCGCTTATTACGATTCTCGGGTTAAGTGGTATATCCGACTCGCATGCCAGTCGGAAGAGGTCGAAAAAAAATTGGGTGTAGGCCTCCTTGCTCTTCCTGCTCATCAAGCAAAATACCAATGGAACGACAATCCCTCCAACATACCCGTGGATGCTAAACAACTGCGTCATAATGGTTGGAACGATGTGGAAAGTCCCGTCCGTTAACCAACATTTTGCTGTTGCCAAAAGCCTTAAACTGCTTTGGGTTCCCATTACGATATTTTTTTCACTCTGTCCGAAGTCAGTCTCGCAAAGGACGAATAATTCTCCGTCAATGTAGCGGACATTTTGCGGAATATCGACCTCCTCTAAGGTTCTCGGCTCCTTCGTATTGCTTGATCGCACTCGAGCAATCTTGGCATTTTGAGCTCCTTTTGTTGGCAGTTGAACGCGGCTATACCCCTCACACTCTACGATTGCATTTCGAATTATCTGCGATGGTAGAGATGTCGTTAATGCGTTCGTCTTGACTGAGGTATTAGCCTTGCTTATCTCTTTTTCATAAGCAAACGGGGCATGCGTATGAGGAGACGGACCCTTTGATAATATGTGCTTGTCCTCGAACAACGTAGTCCGCATCCTGCCAGCACATCTCAGCGTCCGTCGCTTAGCACACGACCAACTAAATTCACTTTCACTCTTTCTTTCAAGGTGGTAAAGATACCCACTATATTCAACCTTCAATTGATTTTTGTTTGTTCTCAAAATTTGCACTTCCATTTCACTATTAACTTGGTTTAATTCACAAAAAAATACTGAATAATAACACTCAATATGTAAAGTCGAAATCTAGATCATCTTATATAGATTTTGCCTGTTTGTTGTTTTACATTTTTCGACTTGAGAAAAGTTCAGGGGAAAATTATTGTAATCGGTCCAGGAAGAATTCATGAGTATGAGGAAACAGTCGTTTAGAAACGTATTTAAAGTTTGCGAAAATGTCTATTTATTCGTATAATTTTCATTATGGGTGTCCCTTCTCTTGGGATCTAAGGATTTCAGCTATCTTTTCGCAAAGCTTAGCACGCTTGCTCCGCTAAGGGTTTTTCATTTTTGTCTGGCAGGAGCCATAACCACTAACAAATAAGCACCAAATTCCAAAAATAATGACAATTTACTCGCAACATTTTCGTTCTGGGTGGCCCGCTTCGCGGGATCTTAGGATTTAAACTATCTTTCCGCAAGGTTTAGCACGCTCGCGCAACTTCGTTGCTCCGCTAAGGGTATATGCTGGTTGTCTGGCAGGCGCCATAAACACAAACAAATAAGCGCCCAATTGTAAGATAATTACTCGCATCATTTTCGTTCTGGGTGGCCCGCTTCGCGGTATCTTACGATTTAAACTATCTTTCCGCAGGGTTTAGCACGCTCGCACAACTTCGTTGCTCCACTAAGGGTATATGCTTATTGTCTGGCAGGCGCACAGTGGTTCCTCTTGTATGAGAAGAGCAGTCAAAATTAAAAATAACTTTTTTATGACAAAAAACAAAGAAAATAATATTGCTAAATAAAATTCTTTTTTACTTTTTTTAGAAATTTTAATAAGATTTCAATTATTATTGTTGTTTTTCATTCTTTTTTTTTTCATCTTAAGAATTCATCACTTACATAAGTTTGAATGCGTAATAAATGAAACTTTGATTATTTTAATATAAAAAAATTAGGTAATTATGTACATATGTATATAAAAAATTATATTTGTATAAAATATATATAAATATACATATATTTATTAACAAATTAGTTTTTAAGAACTCGGGTTTTTGGTAAGCTTAAACAAAGTTAAGGTTTAAAATATAATAGGGCTTTTAGTTTAGATAAAACAAAACTGGGGTTTTACAGCAATAAGTTTAACACTTCTTTCGGTAAGCTTGATTTTTCAGTTTTATCCAGAACACGAGCGTTTGAAAGAAGTGGGTCTGAAGATAGTAAAAGTCTATTGAGCAGTATTTGTGGCAACTCTTGAGGTTTTTCTCGTATTTTTTTCCCTGAAAGCTTTTACCTCCTTGTTCTTAGCTTCAGCTGCTTCTTCAGTTAATTGTCCTATGGGTAATATTGCATGATGAACAATTTGACCGCCATGAATAAGGACTTTATGTACAGAAGCTGGCAAAGGATACCATGGGTATTCGCTTACAATTTCTTTGGCTGTTTCTAAGGTGAATTTTTCAAAAGCATCGGCATTTATAGAGAAACAACAGACCAAAGTTTTTAAAACAACTGCACATCTCTCTAATACAGATTTCTTAATGCCAGTTATGTCGGAAGCAAGAGCAGGATTGGCGTCGTCGTGTTTCGTGTTTCCATCATTAGAGTTACCCCCACCTTGCTTAGGCTTATCAATTATAAGACCAGTTCTTTCTCTGAACTCTTTCTGCATTCTTTTCTTCTGATTTTCATAAAGAGCCTTTTCAGTTTTGCCAGTTCGCCACTTTTTAAAATAAAGTCTATATGCCAAATGAATAAAAAATTCAAAAAAACGTATCCATGCATGTAATGGTGATATACCGAAATCTAAGATTTCTGCATTTATTTTCCTTTGCAATGAACTATCGATATCGTTCATTTCAGAAGGTTTTGCTCCACAAATGTAGCAAACTTGTTGTGAAGAGGTATGAGTAGGGTGACCAGCTTTCCCAAGGCCGATTTCGGTACACAAGAAAATATGTTTCTTTTTTAAATCTAAGTTAAGTTTATTTAATACATTAGGTACATTTATGATATGTATGAAAGCGCATTACTTAAAGATTATATGAATAAATATTTAATAAATAAAAATAATAATAAATATTAAGTATTTGAACTATGTATTGTGCTTTTTGAATGAATATTTTCCATCTGATAATATTTCTTCAAGCATTTTTGACTTACTCTTCAAGAACTCGAAGAACTCGAGACAAGACATTTTCATGTTGTATCTTACGTACAAAAGGTTTTTCAATGTTGAAATGCTCAACCGGCTTTTATCGGTGGACCATATTTCATTTAGCAAAGCGAAAACTCTCAACTGTGGCCGAAGTTCCTGGCAAACAGAGAATGTACCCGACAATTTTCAATAAATGATTGTACGGAATGTTTTGTTTTTCAAAATGTTGAAAACATTCTACCCACCGGTGGTCAGTTGCAACACTGTTTTCTTCCCATGATTGAATCTTTTCAACAGTAACATATTTTGTCAAAAACGTGAATTGGTCGAAAAGCTCAGTATCGCATGAATTGAAATCAAAACGGTTCTTTGATGCAATAAACTTTGCGGAAGCTTCAATATATTCCCATTTTGGAGGTTGGTCGAGTGACGACCAAAGGTGGATCGAAAGATGTTCAAAATGAACAGTCCATTTTTGAATGTATTCAACGCATTCCGCTGATAATAAAAAAAAAAAAAAAAAAACAGAAGAACACATAATAATATCTATGTAAATAGTTATAAGAAATATTTATACGAACCATAAAATTGTAGTGCTATTGAGAGAACTAGTTCTTTTGTCACGTTTTCGTCATTAATTGCTGCTTTTTCAATTGCTTTATGCACAGCTGAGGATAAAAATTTATTTTTTCGTCGTGATTCAATCGTTTCTATAAAAACATTGAGCTCATGTCCAACTTCAATCGCAGATACGTTATCGCTTTCAATTAATTTTACTGTTCGATCGAAATTGCTGCCTTCAAAAAACAAATTCAATTTATTGAGTAATTTTTGGAAATACATATAGGCAAAAATGTTTGTAAATTATAATAAAAATTATTTGCTTACTTGATCACGAAGAAACAGCAGCCAAGTTTCTAACAAAGGTTCTTTGAAAAAAATTTTCAACAGCGCTGGACTACTGTTGTCGTTAAGAAAGTAGTCTTTCAAAGCTTCGAAGATTCTTAGAATCGCATCGATAGCCGAAAGCAGACCCAAAAACCGAGTTTTGGAGTAGCCAACCAATTTTCGATATTCAACATCGACTGAATCACAAAATGCTTCAAGCTTCGCTACACGCACAGTAAATAGGTAGAAATGTGAGTAAATTTTTACGACTACGCATTCTACGTCAAATGGCATCTGGTCACAGGCTTTTTTTAAAGTGTTGTGCACGATGTGAGCTGCACATCCAACTCCAATCATTCCTGGATAGAGCTGATTCAATTTAAAGAAAGTATTTTGAGTTCCGGTGCGCTTGCGGTTTCCAAAATTGCAGGGTGCGGTGTCTCCACAGAATGCAGCAACTTTGTGCTTGATGTTAAATTTTTCCATCGCATTATTTAATAAAGCGACAATGACGTCCGATGTTTCACCACTTCAGACGTCAGCTCGATAATTTTGACTTTGACTCCTTCCTTTTCTGAAAAGTAACGAGCCAGAACGGGAAACATTTTCACGTTTCCATGATTTGATGCATCTGTTATCAAAGTAACGAAATTTACATTCTCCAAATCTTTTTCTAATTCATGAACAACATACGGTGCAATCACACCCGTTGCAATGGATTCACACTTCGTGCGTGCGCAAGTGAACTTCGTGAAGGCAAAACAACAGCGAATAATTTTTGAGGCACAGTCGGCAGAACGAAAACTTTGATTTGATCGGATTACGTGGTATGCCCACACACCCTCACAGGCCGCTATATTAATATCGGCTTTGTTAAGTGTTGCACTTTTAAAATAATTTGTCATTAATTTACTGGACGACGCGGCACCCAAAGCTTTGTGTTGATTTGCTGATTTTAAATGGGATTCGATGTCAGATTTTCTCCGTGGGAAATATTGAATTCGGTATTGCAAACATTGCAGCGAACATCACTTTCGCTTTTTATTTTCTTAATAAAATTGTATTTTTCTTTTAAATTATCACACACTTATTCCACGCTTTCTTGACATTTTTTCGATTCAGTTTTAAGTTTTTTTTTTAATAAATAAATGAAAACACTCGCGAAACGATTCGAAACGACAATGGTTGCAGTCAACAACAAAACAAATCATAGACAAGAATAATGAGATGTCAAACACTATGGCCGTGTTCATTATGTTGATGCATAAAGTTGGAAACATAAGAAAAGAAATATTAAAGGATGTGCTTACACTGTTCAGGTTTTATTTCAATTTATTTTTAAATTTCGGTAGCACGAATTTGGTTTCGGTACATTTGCGTGTACCGAGGCTTTTCTTCGGTACACGGTACACAGCGTTAAATTTCGGTACTGTACCGGTCATTTCGGTACAGGTGGTCACGCTAGGTATGAGTCAAAGCATTACATATTTTCCCATCCACCATTGTTAACTTAAGGTCATGTTTAACCAATATAGTTAGATCAAAAGCATGAACAATAGTGTTTGACAATGTTTTTATCTGATCTTCGATGTATTTCTGTTCCTCTCTACTCAATTCTTCAATTTCCTTTTTAAGCTGGAAACGCACTGGTCTGCAGTATCTGGTGGATCCAGGGCGAGGATTCTGCCATAAAACTTGTTTGGGTGCATCAAGATTATCTTGTTTAAAAAGTTGAAGTGGGACATAAGATGTTACGAACATGTCACTGTCACTATATTCACCCGAAATTCGTTGTTTGTATTCCGATTGTCCGCTACTGCCATCAAAACCCCATTTTCCAATCAGTGTTAAATCAAGAGAATCTCCTTGAATTTTTTTTTAAAAAAGTCGTATGGTTTAAAAGACCTAGAAGAGTTACCTCAGCAGATGAATCACTTACCGTAATAGTTTGCGGATCCGGATAGCATTTTTGTTTCGCTTTAAGAACACTTGCATAGCAAGGGAATAAATGCATACCCGTAGATTCGTTTACTACACTCCTTATTACTTGATATTGCTTTTTAGACAACTTAGCCTCAACCAATATTTTAAGAGCCTCATTAACGTTGAGTGTTTTTCTATTTGGAACGTCTTTTTCTTTGGAGGTTCTCAAGGCAGAGGCTATGCTGCTATCTGCAGATGTTAAGCTTGCAATACGCCTACGTTTTGTTCTAGAAGAACATTCTAAGAAAGGTTTCTTAGGCCTGCCTGTTGTACTTGTAGAAGGGTTATTATTCTCAAAATTAAAATCTTCTGTCGTCATAATCCAATCATTGTTTTTTTGTTAAGAAATAGTTATCATTTCTTGAGGCCTTGTTCCATCTTTTTGAAATTGACTTGCATAGGACAAGAATTTTTTCGGAAATCTCATCACTATGCTTCAAGTTAAATTCCTCTAAGAACGCTTTTAAAGTTTCTTTATGCTTGGTAGCATCTGTAACCTTTTTTACCTTACGCCAAATGTTATAGACTTCAAACCGTTTTATGATTTTGGTGGATTCTATGAGTAAGTAAAGACAAAATATCGTTCAATAAATGGTCGATTTTTTCAAATTTTTGCATGTTTTAACAAAAAAAGGCATATACGCCTTGAAAGGTAATAACTTAACCTAAATAAATATGTCAATTTTATTAGGGGCAAATAGGGGGTACAGAAGTTACACACTTTTGAAAATCACCAAAAAAACACAAAAATCACTTTACACATGAATTAAATAACGGGTTTCACATAAAAAAAACAAATAATTTTATACTAAAAAATATGCACAAATAATCTTCAAACCTTGTTCACTTGATTCCATGACTTAAATTTTACAAAAAAATATTAAGAATAAAATATTTATAGTTTTTGTTAAAGCACAAAATGAAAAAATTAAATTGGTATTAATTGTAAAAAACACACAACTTCAACGATCGATTTCACAATAATGAAAACAACTGAGAGCAAACATATGTCTAGAAAGAATTTGTCCCGTTATTAGAGATAACACTTGCAAAAAAAAAATGTAAAATTTTAACCTTCAAGTTTTGACTTTTGGCCTATGGAAGGAACCACTGTGCGACGGTGTCACGATTTCAAGATCCGATGAAGTAGGTACAGTTGATTGTTCGTGAGCTGATGGAGTCAGTTGCGATGAGGAAGTTGGAGGATTCGAAGTAGTCGGTGTTGGTAAAGATGGCAATGATTTTGACAAAGTTAAAGGTGTCAGCGGCGGCGACGCCGAACGTTGTTTCAATCTCAAGATCCAATGTAGCTCGTCCAGTTGATTGTTTTGGAGCTGATGAACTCAATTGCGATGATGAAGTTGGAGGATTTGAACTTGAAGTATCCGGCGACGTAGACGGCGGCGGCGGCGTCACAATCTCAAGATCCAATGTAGTTCGTCTAGTAGTACCTGATTGTTTTGGAGCTAATGGACAAAGCTGCGATGATGAAGTTGGAAGATTTAAAGTAGTCGGTGCAGGTAAAGACGGTAATGATTCTGTCGAAGTTGTAGGTGTTTTCGGTATTTTGTTTGGCGGCCGGCGTCGTCGCCGGTTTCGTGTTTGAATTTTTTTTGTACTTTATTAGAAACCTATACAAGAATTATGCATTTCAGGTGATGACAATATTTTCCATTTAATAAAAACTTTTCTTTCTATTATTTCTGGAACACTCCGATCTCCAACAAATTTAAACGTTAAATGAATGACATCAGATTTCAAATTTGACAGCAACTGTTGCCAATTGCACATTGACAGCGGCTGAGGTCAGGGTTAAATAAATGAATGCATTTAGTGAATTTAATGATGAAATCGTTCAGAATAAGTTAGACCACATAATGAAAACATAAAATTGGAACTATAAAAAATTTAAATAAAATAGAAATAATAAGTAGATATAATTAATTTTGAAATATTTTTCAGGGGAGTAAAATTGAAGAGAGGGGAGTACGGTAAATGGAGCTGAGTACAAATACTCCCATAGTAGTACTAACGTCAGCCCTGGTACACACACTTATTCAACCCACATTCCGTACGTCACATCATGCGATAAGTTTCGCCCAATCCCATGATGCCATTTGTGAAACCAAGCCATCTGGCCTGATCATCCCAGTGTCATGCTTAACAACCGGAATTTTTGTTGCTGCATTTAGCATGCCGCCTGGCAATGGGGATTATCGCTGGTGAATGCATGGTAATATACGGGAGTGTGTACATTGCAGTATTAAATTCGTTTGAATTTAATTCCGTTGCGCAGACTACAGTGTGGGGAGAAAAATGTTTGCCTCGGGGAGCAGAAAGTTCGGGTACTATAAAAAAAAAAGTTCTTGGAGAAGGGGATCTTTGCACCATTACACGCTCGTCATCACTTGCCTGAACTACGGGTGCATTAGGGTTACGAGTCGAAGCTTGATATGACTGAGTATGAATGTTTGGGTTGTGTGGGGTTGCAAAAGTGGGTGGTGTAGTGGAAGTGTGACTGTTTGGGTGATTAGCACTCGATGTGTGTGGTGTAGGGTGCGTAGGTGACTCAACTGATGATACAGTGTGGGGTTGTGATATGTTTGTGTGGGATTTTGGATGTAATAGTGAGTGATGTTTCTGTTGACAAAAATAACAACTGGCCTGACTGGGACACTGCTGCGTGGTATGGCTATACGCTAAGCAGTTGCTTAACTGTTGCAGAACTGTTCCCTATGCTTGTTTTGGCTAATATGAAATGCTGTTTTTGTAGCAGGGCCCTTTTGAATAGAAGGTTTGAATTTCGGCTTTTGCTGTTCTACTGTGTAATGTTTTAAGTAAAACAAGTCTTTCTCCTTTGCTAGTTCTTTATTAACTGATCTCTTAGAAGCTAACTGACAATGCTTAGAGTTACATAAATGTTACATTAGAAATCTTTGGTAGGTAACTAATACAGGCATTATTTGAGTTGTACAATATATAAATACTTAAGATATTGTGTATTGAAATATAGTGGCGTAATACTTTATGTATAAAGGCGTATAGTATTTAACATAGTAGTAGTAATATAGTAAAGTTTAGTTATATTATGCATGCATGTAGAAAATCATAGTATTAATATTATTATATAGTAAGTGTTTATGCATAAACCCAACATGCCCTATCTTATAAAAATAAAGTGTAAATATGTGCACAATCCATTATATAAATTCATACAATCAAATACAATCAAATTCAAAGCCTATAAATGCATTATTACAATTTTGTATTTTTGTTTAATTTTAAAATTTTTCCTGATCTAAGTCTCATAGGAACTACCAATTCATTTTGTTCTAACGAGTGTGGATCAAATCGAGTTTCATTTAATTCAGTTTGGATTTTTGGGTCTCCACTTATTTCATCAGTAATTTGAGACTCATCAACATTGTCATATTCGGTTTTAAGTGCAATTTCATTTTCCGGCATATTGTTGCAAGTTGTATCTAATATTATATGCTTACGATTACGTCTATAAGTTTTTCCTTCCCTGTCCGAAATAGTGTATGAACGAGGTTCCCTACAGGGGCCTACCACTTTTCCTGATAACCATTTAGAATCTGGACATTTTTTAAACAATATATCATCACCGGGTGATACTACCGGCAGGTTCCTTGCATGCTTATCGTAATAGGATTTTATCTTTAAGTTATCATTTTCTTTTTCTAGTTGATATTCCGCTCGATCTACTACATCTGGTTGTAAATGTTTGGTTGTAATAGGCAATTGCGTTCTTAGCTTTCTCGACATAAGCAACTGGGACGGCGAATACTTGCTCTTTGGTGTTGTTCGTAGATTCAGAAGTGCTAAATACGGATCAGATCCAGAGTCTTTACATTTAGATAAAAGTGACTTTATTGTCTGTATTGACCTCTCAGCCAACCCATTTGATTGAGGGTAGAATGGACTGCTAGTGACTTGCTCTATTTGCCATTCATTTAAAAACTTCCGAAATTCTTTTGAACTAAACGGTGGACCATTGTCCGATATAATTTTTTTCGGGATCCCATGTCGAGCAAATATTGATTTTAAATGTAAAATTACGTTGGCTGCTTTATTGGTTGTTAATTTACCTATTTCAATATATTTGGAATAGTAATCTACAACAATAATATACAAATCCTTTTCCCATTCAAAAATATCTGTACCAACACTTTCCCAAGGAAGAGTAGGTATGGGATACGAAAGTAATGGTTCTTTTGTGTTACCTTTTCTGTGATTAATACATATAGGACAAGATTCTACCCACTTGACTATATCGTCGGACATTTTTGGCCAATAAATTATTCCGCGAGCACGATTCTTATTTTTCTCAATACCTGGATGACCTTCATGAGTGATTTGCAAAATTTTTTGGCGCAGTATTTCAGGTATAATAATGCTTTCACCCTTAAAAAATAGATTGTTTTCGATATATATTTCGTCTTTAACATTCCGAAAACTCTTAACATCAGAGTTTACTAAACTTTTACGAACAGGCCACCCACTTTCATGATATAGCTTAAGTTGCTGTAATTGCGAATCTTTAGCGGACTGAAATTCAATTTCTTGCAATCTACTGTCGGAGATCGGAAGGCACGATCGTACAAATCCAACATGGATTTGGAGTTCCTTGTCTATGACAGACTCATCTATACATGATAAAGGAGCTCGTGAAAGCGTATCTGCCACTTGAAGATCTTTGCCTTGTTTGTATACAACTTCAAGGGTATAAGTTTGAAGTAATAGCATCATGCGCTGCAACCTTGCTGGTACATCAGCCAGATGCTTTTTGAAAAGCGAAACCAGTGGTTTGTGGTCTGTTTCTGCAATTATGGTCTGACCATATATGTATTGGTGAAATTTTTTAGCTCCAAACACAATCGCATACAACTCTTTTTCAATTTGAGCGTAGCGTTGTTGACACTCAGTCAAAGTCTTGGAGGCAAAAGCAATTGGCTTATTATTTTGAAACAAAACTGCTCCAATTGCAAACTTTGACGCATCAGTAGATAAAACAAGGGGCTGGTTTTCCTGATAGTAAGCCAAAATTGGGGGAGAGACTATAAGTTCTTTTAAATGTTCAAAAACTTTGTTGTGGCTTTCATTCCATTCCCAAACACTATCCTTTTTCAGCAGGGCTCTCAGAGACGCCGATTCTGCTGATAAGTTTTGTATGTAAAACCCTAAGTAATTCAACATTCCTAAAAATCGTTGGAGGTCTTTAACTGACTTTGGAGGTGGCATGTCACGAATTGCTGCACTTTTCGACTGATCTGGACTCATTCCCATTTCATTAAAAATGTGACCGAAGTACTTTACCTCCTTTAGACCGAACCGACATTTGTCCTTATTCAATCTTAAGTTGACTGACCTTGCTCTATCCAGTACCGATTTCAAACGCATGTCATGTTCTTCGATCGTTTTACCCCACACAAGTATGTCGTCAATGTATACTATCGCTTCTAAATCGCTAAATAACTCAGTGATTGTCCTGTGAAATATTTCTGGTGCCACGCTTAGGCCATATGGCAAACGCAGGAATTTGTACCTTCCAAACGGGGTGTTAAATGTACACAATAGTGAAGACGGCTCATCTAATTGTACCATCCAAAAGCCATTACTGGCATCTAATACAGAAAAATAACGTGCACCTGCTAATTTGGATTTTATCAACTCGATATCTGGTATTGGATAGTGGGACCTAAGCAAAACTTCATTCAGATTTCTTGGATCTAAGCACACTCTAAGAGATTTATTCGGCTTTTCTACAAGAACGATCGAGCTAACCCATGAAGTAGGGCCTCTAACTTTTTCAATGTCATTACATTTTTCCATGCGCATCAGTTCCTTCCTTAGCCTGTCATGCAATTTATATGGGACTTTTCGTGGTGGATCAACTACTGGTACGCAATTTTCTTTTATTTTTAAGTTACATATATAGTGAAGACATCCTAAGCCAATAAATAAATCCTCATATTCTTTTAAATAAAACGAGTCGCATTTTTCAACTGCGCAAACTCGTTTCACTAAACCAAATCGAACACAATCAGGTAAAATCATTGTAGGACACGAGTCTGAAATTATTATAAATTCGATATTCTGATAAACCGTTTTATTTTGTTTTTCAAAACCGCAAACAAAATTGCACTTTCCTAATACCGACAATTTTTGATTACCCAGTGTAATCAAAACTGTATCACAACTCTTAAGATCTGATCTGAGTGATTTAAATACTTTTTTACACATGACATTCTTTTGTGCCCCAGTATCCAAATGACACTTTATGGGAAGTTTGTTAATAATTACTTTAATGGACCAATCTTCATGGCTATTGGTACTGTTAGAATTCTCTTTACATATGCCAACAAAAAAACTATCGCCACTCTCACTATCACTACTACTAATGCTCTGTTTCAGCCCAATGGCTTTAATTGATTTGAATCTACACATCTTGGCAAAATGATTTTTAGTATTACAATTAAAACACACTGCACCCATAGCTGGACATTTGCTTTGATGTTTTAGTCCACATTTAAAGCATATATTGTTGAAATTACCTGACGAGGTAGGACGATTAATTTGACCGCTCGTGTTTCCTCTCTCCTGTATGTAGTTGCTTTGTTGACTCTGTCGCTGTTGTTGTACCGTCCGATGGCTTGATGATGAATCAGCTCGTTGTTGTTGCTGCCATGGTTGTTTATAATGTTGTGAAGATGTAGACCGCTTAACGAAATTTATTGGTGTCTCTGATGCTATCTCTCCATGTGACATGTCCGATGCTTGTGATTTTCCCAATATATACGATTTTGACTTTTGCACAGCAATTTCCAGAGTTAAATCGTCTGTGCCGAGAAGTTTTTCCCTTAAACAATCATCTTGTAGTCCAATTATAAACATATCTCTCACCATCGAACTTTCATCATGGTATTCGCATGAAGATACGATTTCTTTTAGTTCTGTCAAGAACTGATCCAGACTTTGCGCTGTTTTTTGACGACAACTTAGAAACTTGAATCTTTCGTATATGAGATTCTTTTTTGGTTCAAAATACTCATCAAACTTAGAAACCACAGCTTTAAAAACCTTTTCGGAGTCCTTCTCAAATTTAAAAGTGTTGAAGATCTTTAAGGCTTCCTCTCCAATTGTATGCAAAAGGATAGCGATTTTTCTTGAATCCTCCTTGCCGTCCAAGCCTGCCGCAGTTAAATATAAAGCAAATCGCTGCTTCCAATTTCTCCAACTTTGTGTTTGATTGGAATTTGTAAGACACAAACTTGTCGGCGCTTTTAATGCTTCCATTTGAACGATTTTTTTTTTTTTTTTTTTGAAGTGACTGTGCTTTTCGCGTGAGTGAGATTCAATCTGACACCATGTAATGTTTTAAGTAAAACAAGTCTTTCTCCTTTGCTAGTTCTTTATTAACTGATCTCTTAGAAGCTAACTGACAATGCTTAGAGTTACATAAATGTTACATTAGAAATCTTTGGTAGGTAACTAATACAGGCATTATTTGAGTTGTACAATATATAAATACTTAAGATATTGTGTATTGAAATAGAGTGGCGTGATACTTTATGTATAAAGGCGTATAGTATTTAACATAGTAGTAGTAATATAGTAAAGTTTAGTTATATTATGCATGCATGTAGAAAATCATAGTATTAATATTATTATATAGTAAGTGTTTATGCATAAACCCAACATACTGCTTCTAGTGTCCGGAATCTAGTTTCAAGAAAATTGCCGCATTCGTCGAACGACGGCAACTCTTTCCTAGCTCCTAAGCTCTCTTCCCTCATTTGCTGAGTATTTGGAGGTAATTTTTGAAAAATAACGTAAATAATTATTAAATCCCATTGCTTTACGGGCAGACCAAGGTTCTCTAGGGAATGAAGACACTCTGTAGACGTATCGACCATGGTTTTTGCATTATCGGTTGGTTAAAAAATATTCTCAAATGCGTATTCACCAAAAAACGCTTATTGTCGTACCGCGAGCACAAAATGAACCATGCCTTCTCATAGTTTCCGGTATCGGTGTCCAAATGCTACAGTAGACGTTCAGCTTCACCAGATAAACCTGACTAGGTAATGCAGTTTTTGAATTTCTGTCAAGCTCGAATTAGTATGAATCATGGATTCAAATTTACTCTTGAACTGCCTCCACTTTTCATACTGCCCTGAAAACATTGGCAGCGCCATTTCTGGTAAGCGTATACCATGATGAACGACACTAATTTGACCCGATGTGCTCTTAGACGTGGTTTCAGCTACCGTGTCTAGACAGTCCAACAACGCTGCCTTAAACTCTAGGTAAGTTTCCCTGATAGCTGGTACTTCTGCATAACTGCACACTCGAAAAATATGAAAATTACTTCCCGTTGTTCACAAAACCGCTTGAAACAAATCGGATTAAAAAAGGCAAGAAGAAAACGCACAGTGTCTCACAACGTTATAATCAACAATAGTTTCTTTATTAAAAATGTTCCTTATATATAGTGTAAAGACATTATGTATATATTGAGCTGTAAAGCTAACAATTATGGTACAAGAAAATGGTTTTCATAACCTTGAGCTTTAAATGTAATTAGAGTTTTTTTTTAATTTTTTATGGTTACATAATTATTAATAAATTCTTTTATTCTGCAACACTTACTTACAATCAAAACGTTTAGGCTATAGTATCCTTTGCGATTGTAAGAAAAAGGAAAAAGATATTTTACCACAATCGAAGAAATAAATGAACACAATCCATATCAGTGAAACATTATTTAATAATAAAAGAAAAACAATAATAAAAAAAAATATAAAAGTAAAATTGAATTCATGTTAAAAACCAGAGAAAGCGCAAGGTCATGGACGGTCGAATTGCAGCTTCACTGTAAAGAAAAGATATAAAGGATACGCATGACTTACCATTGCGATATCATGAAAACGGATCTAATAAGAATACATAAGAAAACGCATACCATACCATAGTTGCCACTATTTTTCAAAATAAATTTCCCTGACTTTCCCTGACCAATTTTAAAATTTTCCCTGACCAAAAATGAAAAAAAAAAATAAAAACAGTAACTATTTTTGAAACATATTAAATAATTTATTTTTTAACGATAAATACAAAATAGGTAAATATGTTTAATATTTTGTTTGTTAAAATCACATGGAGTTGAATTAAAAATAAATCACATGGAATTGAGTTATTTGTACTGCGAATGCGATGAATCTGCCTTTTAATTTGGGACTGCGTTTGGGCTATGCGTTTATATTATTGCACCGATATTTTTTCACTTTTTGTTGAAGAGAAAATATCTTAAGAAAAAAAGAGCGAAACAAAAATCAACAGATTAGCTTGAGAAAATACAATATCTTACGTTTTTTAATTGTAAAACTTTCTAAATTGAAAATTTTATAATTTTTTTTTAGTGAAAATGGTTAGTTGGGGTAAAATAAGTTTAAAAGTGCTTTTAGTTTGAATAATTAAAAATAAACATAAGTTATTTCCTAACGGAAAAACATTTATATTTAACCGTAATGCTTTTACAAAAAAAGAGTTTAATATAATATGCTGTACGCAAATGCGTTATCTTATAAGAACGTTTACATTTTTGTAAAATAAAAATCACAAGCATTTATCGATAATATTACATTCAAGTGAACATATATATATTTGAAAACATTAATTCGATCATATAAGCATTTAGGACATACCTTATTTCTTTAACAGAGAGAGCTTATAATTGATATTTTCTTCTTCAGCTTGGGCTTGAATTCTCAGTTTTTTCTTTTCTTGTTCCAGTTTCTTGATTTCCTCTTCTTTTTTTCTTTTTAAGTTTTTATCGACATTCTGCTTTTGTTGAAGTTTGGATTTTTCCTCCAGATGGCGAGTATAACGGCTATGGGATGCTTTGACATTTGAAACTAATGTTGGGCTTATTTCGACTTGTGTTATGCCCCCAGCCTCCTTAATGCCATCTAATACTCGCCTCTGAGCGACAAGCGAGTCCTCAAGAAGATTCTCTACTAAGAGAGTTTTGTTTATCGAGAATCCACTCTCGACTGACGCATTACCATGCGATAAAATGGAAACTTTTTTGATTACACTCCAGAGATCTTTGTAATTTTCATTCTTTGCAAATAAATGAAAATAAAACTCATCAACTCTCCGAGTTGATTCATTCATCACGAAGTCTTTGTATTCCTGTTCAAGAACTGTATTCGCATCTGTACATGCATTAGTGTACTGAATCTTGGCCCTTTCGGCGCATTCATCAGATATTCGGTTGGCATCGTATAAGTTCTGTAGCAAATTTTGGAACCTCTTGTTGTAGAGATTGTTGTTTTGCAAAATATTTCTGGGGTTTAAGCTTGAGATGTTTGCGATGATAGCATATTTTAAAGGGCTTCGTTCTTCAATTTTTGATATTAACGTTATGACTATGTTACAGCAGTCTAGTCTAAACTTCAAAATATCCTTCTCCGAAGCGAATCCTTTTTGCTTCTTTAAATTAATAATTTTATTGGCTTTGAACCCAATGTCCACATTTTTAGCCTCTAACAGATTGGATTCACAAGAGAGATCGAGGGATAGAAGTTGTGATCCCTTGCAACATTCGCTAATAACCTTTTTTTTTTACTACACGCTGTAATAAGTTTTGTATCATTATGAGTAGATCTTCATAAAGATAAAATATCAAGGGTTTCTCGCCTTGAAACTTGGCTAAAAACGATTCACAGTCAGAAGTAATCGTGTAAAAAAATGCTAGCTTGCAGTCTAACAGCTCATCTTGAAAGGAACCTTTAACATTTTGTATCGGTTTCGTTTTTGGGAGCTCAACATCTTTCATGGTAAAAAACTTTTTCAATTCAGAAAAAATGTTCAAGGATCTATCCAAACACTTTTTATTTTCCAGCCAACGTATACCGCAATACTTTAACGGGAATTGGGTACTTTGCGTTTTTTCAGTGAATAGACTTCTTCTTGCGGGACTATCCTTGAACACAAAATATAGGTGTCTTAAAAATATGTGGAGATCCCACGAAATTTTGGCTAGTCCGGTTTTCATTGCTCCATGAACTACATGTAGACCACAAATACCACATTCTATTAACTGCATTCCATCTGGATTAGTTTGTTTTCGATGATCTTTTAATTTTTTTAAGAATGAGAGGTTAACGTTTGGGCCGTCCATTGATACTTGAAGAAGTTTCTGCTTTTTTAAAAATCGGATTCCATTGTCAAAATGTTTTAAAATGTCATCTGACTTTGAAAACCCCATAAATTCGCTTTCTAAGTATCTACTACAGACTAAACCCTTCGAGTCATCGAAAAAACGCACAACTAAATCCATCTGGCCCTTCTGTGCCACTTTGTTTAGAGCTTCGTCAAAACATATAACAAAGTCTTCACATTTATTAACTTTTTCCAAAAGTTTGTCGTGGAAATAAGGAGAGATACCGTGGTTAATTACATAAGAACTTTTTGTTTTCCCGAGTTTAAAATTCTCTGCAATCTTACTATCAGGGAACATTTGTCGAAACATATCAGAAATTTCTACCGACGAGTTCAAAGATGCCCTTGTGGAAACAATATGTAGACACCACCGTATTTCTGCAGCAATGGAATCAGCCTTGTTGAATGTATAATAAGGAAGTAGTTTTGAATTTTGAGAATTGTTAATATTTTGCGTCTCTACTGTTGTATTAGAATTTTGAGGGTTTTCTTGAACACTGGAGGTGGGCAATTGATTTGACACATTGAAAAAGGTATTTATTTTTTGGGACTTCATAGCTTTAGTGTAAGATCGATGACTAGCTCCATCCTGATGTGATATCAAAGATCTTTTGCCCATGTTGCTAAGCTCAAATTCTTTTTTGCATAATCGGCAACTTGCCTTGCCGTCATTTCCTTAAATATGTAAATAAAAATCGAAGACAAAAAACTGCAAAAATCATACTGTGAAATTCCCTTGACATATGCTTTGAAAATATGATAAATGTTAAATCAACGTGATATCAAAAAATTAAGCCGAACTCTGGCTTATGATAGAAAATATTACCAACAATGTAACAATGAAGATACTTTAAATACAGAAATAGATAGTTTGAAATATTGCGTTTAGCTTCATATTCAACGAGTTAATATATATGTATGTACATATGTATAAACATAAATGAAGCCGATTTTCCGAATATATTATTTCTCTTTACTTCCCCAAAAATGTTAATCGATCGATCTAGCAAAAAAAGAATCAATAAAATTGAGCTAGGAATGTATTTACATCCTTGCGGTCAATCGGCTCGACACACGACGGTCTTTCGTCTGGTGTACACGTTTCAAAAATCTGTATTGTATTTAAAAAATATGTGTTCTTCAATAAAAGCTGAGTTTCTGGTTTAATTTAGTTGCTTACATACTTTTTTTAAATGTAAATCAAGTATATAGACATTATAAGAAATGAAATCATCAGAACCAGTACTTTAATTGTAAGTTATAAGTTAGTTAAAGATGTCCTTTCCGAGGACTACAAAAAAAATCGAACACCAACCTTCGGCTGGTCCAACAAGTTCGTATATTCAAAGAAGGACTATTTTACCACGTTATAATAAATTGTATATTTGCGACTATATTCATTCACATCCGAATTAACATTAAATACCTCATCCAAAAAGCTATCGCAGGTAGCCTCGCCTTGCACTGTCCAATCTGCTGAGTCGCCAGGTTCATTCGTTGCGCGTGCATCCGCTCGTATCGGGTATCCAGTCATTGCCATTGGATCTACTGCATATCGTGGGAAACTGCTGATGCAGCTATTATGGTTGTCGTGTGGATTGGACATGCGCGTGTTGTATCGTGTTAACTCCTCCCTCTTCGAAAATCTACGTCCCGTAGATCTGGTAAGTTATGCAAGGTCAGTGGCCGGGTGTTGGTTGCCAACCGGAAGCGGTCCTTGTAGGTGAAGGTCTAGTCTTGGGATCTTTGACCCAGCATTGAAACTTCGTAATGCCCACCAGGCAAGGATTAGAATCAGGAGGAATAAAGTCGAGTCTGTAATTAAAGAAATGTTCGCTTTATGGGTTAAATTACCTAGCCATTCGATATTTTTGACGCTCAGGCTATGCACATATCCCAGATCAATCGTATGTCCTTTGGTGGTGATATTCGACATCGCTGGAGGGAGAGCTTGAAGATGGCTCAATATAGAGCTTGTAAACGTCCTGTCTTTGAGCTGGATTGTTTCGTTGCTCAGCTGGATGATGTAAGTACCTGATAAAGACCTTGAAATATTATTAGAGAGTAAAGTGCCATTGAAGTTCGTCAGGTAGATTGTGTCATCTTTAACGAGTTCGATGACCTCGTTGCTGTTTGAATGAAAGGTACATCCCGCCTCTCCACCTTTTAGGAGCCTAGATACGCAGTCGTCTTCTGGGATTCTCCTTAGTGCCTCTTCTCTGCACACCGTCGAGTTACCTATGGATAAGCACTTGCCAACTAAGCCGTACGTTTCCTTATGGTTAATAAGCATCCTGTCAAATTCTAAGTTGACTTGTTTCCCCTCAATAATCGATGACCTAGTCAGCAACACATTGTAGTCTTCGTTTCTTACCTTGGGGATTGAAAGAACGTATAACAAGATTGAATTATTGGTGTAGATCGATGGTGTTCCGTGCTCTATGGCTTCGACTTCATTCTCGTAAGGTAGAGTTTCGAGTTCGCTAATTATTCTACTTATTTCTTCTCCATCTAGAATGTTCGTATTGACCATTCCATCTTTTGCCATTTGGCAAGCTCGTACAATTTCGTTTATTTCTTCTTTCAGGATCAAAACCTCGTTTAATAAGCCCTGTTCGTAATGGCCCTCGATTTTGTCTCTAATCCCCATGTTGACCCGATCGATCACCTGGTTGATTTTCTGGGTGAAGTTATCCATGCTTCTGAATAGTTAATCGTTAATTTTATATTGGTGGTTGTTTCTCTCTATTATATTTTCCTGACTTCGAAGAATGTTGTTCCAGTCGGTTGCATCAGGGTTACCTGCTACCCATTTCCAGGCGGAGCCAATCCAATCGATGGACCTTGCCTTCCTAGGGGATCTGGCTTTCAGTAGGTCGATGCGCTCCTTTGACTTCCGCAGATGAAGTTGAATGATCGATTTGTTCTCCCCTCCAGCGGAGAGGTTCGCCGTTGCATCTGTAATTAGGTTCAGCACGTTCTCGAATTTCTCCAGATCGATGACGTGAACGAGCTTGAAATACCCGTCGATTATCCACGCCTTTCCATCCTTTATGGAGACTATTGGTGCCTTGTAGTCGTAGATTTGAAAACTCTGGACGGTCAATGCAAGCAAGCAAATCCTTATGCTATGGATGTAAAGGTTAATTAGTTACAATAATTACGAAATCATATTCAACACGTAATGTTTTTCCGTCATACTTGTGTATGAATTAATTTTATTTGACTTAAGCCTATGTTATAAGAATGAATAAATTGTATCTAATGTCTACGTTTATATTTTTTTCTTTATCATACGTTTGTATGGTATATCATCATACATGTGTATGGCATTTCATCATGCATGTGCATGGTACATCATCATACATGTGTATGGTATATTTTCATACATTACGTATGGTATCAGTTTTTTAAATCTTTAATGGGGTGGAAGTTACAATGATAAAATTAAAAATGTATGTTAACTCTTCCCTTCCCCCTTTTTTTTTTTTTTTTTTTTTTTTTATTCCGCATTTTTTATATGACTTTTGTGGACTTTCCGTCCGGTGGAAGTGACAACGGACACTTTGTTGTTCCTTGCCACAATTTCCTTGCGGTATAAAGGTTTATTTTTTCCTTGTACTTTTTTATAAGCAGTATATATAATATCGCCTTTTTTATATTTTTTGGGAGATAGCTTTTTGGTGTTACGCCACCTATTGTTTGACTTCTGTTTTTTCTCAATTTCTCCCCTTAATTCGTGATTTACCTTAGCACGAAAGTTAACCAAGTTTTGAAAATTGATTCTCGCGGTTCTATTAAAAAATACATCGGATGGTTTCCTCTTGGTGACCGAGTGCACGGTGTTATTGTACCTATCCACAGCAATGTGAATTACCTCCTTCGTTCTCAGACCCTTATACTCTGCTTTCAGACATCGGAAAATTTCCAAGATCGTGGAGTGTAGTCGTTCCACTTGCCCATTCACTTCACTGCGGTTAACTGGTGTTTGATATAGTTTAATACCTAGCATACGAATGAAGTTGAGTATGATTGGGCTGAGAAAGCTTCGTTCGTTATCAGTTACTAATACCCTGGGAACCGTAAAATAATGTAAAATTTTCGTAATCTTGTCTCGTAGGTATAGCGAAGATTTGTTCTTAATGTGGAAGAGCTTGGCGAATTTTGAAAATTTGTCTATGCAGCTGATGAACTTCTCGTTCTGAATTTCTACAATATCCATATGAAGTATTTCGCATGGATATGATGGTATGGGAGTTGGCTGCAGCTCGGGGTTATTGGGGTGTCTATCGTATTTGTTCGCCAAGCAGACTTCACATGTCCTAGTATACTTTGTAATTAAACTGTTCATCCTAGGGAAGTAATATCGTTCTAGAAGTTGAAGCTTGTTTTCCCTAGCGTTTCTATGTGCCCTTCTATGCTCCTTGCTAATCAGTTGCCATACCCTTTCCTCTTTCTTGACGTCCTCCACTATTCTCTGGGTAATACGGATTTTATAGTTAACGAAATTATTTAGATAGACTCTCTGCAACATGGCTATGTGCGCTTCTGGTATTCTGATGCCGTTGACCAAGTTCGGCCTTAGCTTTGCCTTAAGTATTCGTGTCAACTTGGGTTCATCTAAATTTGGTTCGGCGACGTAATGTCGAGAGTAGCCGGGATGGGGCTCCTCATATATGTCAAGGCCCTTATCTGCCCTTACAATTATTTGGTTTCGGAAGACATTGAGAGGCGCTTCGACGTGTGGGATTAGATCCGAACCGTCTTGTTCCGCACTGTGCATGGTTTCGCTGGCTGAGTCCGTTGAACCTTCCGATTCCATGGCTGATTCCGTTGAGGACTGCGACTTCGCGCCGTCTGCGACAGCTCCCACGAGTGAGTTATTTTCGCTGGCCGTATCGGTCGCAGAGCCATGCTCCACATTGTTTGAACTTGGTGCTGTCACAGGTCTAGCTGTGTCAGACAAGTGATTTACATGTGTTTTGAGTCTCGAGAGAGCGTCTGCCACGAGATTCGATTTACCTGGTTTGTAAACCAACTCGCAGTTGTACTCCTCGATGCGCGCCTTCCAGCGCTTCAGCTTCGCGTTGTAATTGCGGTTTCCTAGGGCGTACGTCAAGGGTTGATGGTCGGTGTAGATTTTGATTCTTTTCGCACCGTAAAGGTACGACCGTAAATTGTCAAGGGCCCAGACAATTGCCAGCATCTCCTTCTCATTCGTGGCATAGTTCTCCTCGGTTTGGCTTAGAGAACGAGATATATAGGAGATTGGCCTGTCGTTACCAGGTTCACCCTGGGATAAAACTGCTCCTATAGCATAGTCCGAGGCGTCGGTTATGAGGCTAAAGGGGTTAGTGAAATCAGGGAAAGCCAGGACCTCTGAAGAAGTCAACAAGGTCTTAAGGTCGTTAAAAGCTCTTGCTTCCTTTTCATTCAGGGTTATAGGAATATTTTTGGACTGGTTGGCTTTGACTTGGGAGTTTGCCCCTCTGGTGAGATTGGTTAGGGGTTTGGCCACATTAGCGTAGTCGTGGATAAATTTCCTGTAATAGGACGTAAGGCCTAAAAACGATTTTAGTTCCTTGAGATTTGTGGGGGGTAGAAGATTTTGGATAGCTGAGACTTTTTTACCATCTGGCCGGATGCCTTCCGGAGTTATTATGTAGCCAAGGAAGTCGACTTGTGTTTTCATAAAATGCGTTTTCTCTAGATTTACCTTAAGATTTGCCTCCCCCAGTCTGGTCAAGATGGTTTCGATATTTCTTAGGTGACTTTCCTCGCTATCCCCAAAGATGATGATGTCATCTATATATACATAGCAGATTTTGCCTATGAATTCCTTTAAGACGTCATCGATCATACGCTGGAATATCGCGGGTGCGTTCTTTAAACCAAAGGGTAGTCTGAGGAATTCGTATTTCCCATTCATGGTGGAAAAAGCTGTCTTATGGATGTCCGATGGCTTCATCGAAATTTGATGAAACCCGGAGGTAAGGTCTAGAGTAGTGAAGTATTTGGCCTTGCCAAGGCTCGCTATCGTCGAATTGATATCAGGTATAGGGTAGGCATCGGATATGGTTACGGCGTTCAACCGTTTATAATCGATTACCATACGGTACTGTTTCTCGCCTGAAGGCTTGGGTTTCTTGGGTACCACCCATATGGAAGAGTTGTATGGGCTCTTTGAAGGTCTAATGATTCCCTCCTTCAGAAGTTCAGCGATCTCCCTATCCACTTCCTTTCTGAGGGGCGCTGGATAGGGGTAGCTTTTCGTATATATTGGTTCATTGGTGCTTGTTTTAATTTCAGCAAGAACTGTGGTCTGAACTGTTTCATGGTTGGTGATGGGGCTAAAAAGGGAATTATGTTTTTCGATAATACAACGCAACTTGGACTGGGTTTCATTTGATAGATTCTCGTCAAGGACAATGTTAACTTCCTTAGATAGTTCTTCCCCGAGGGGAATAACTATATCAGGGAACAATCTTAAAACATTCGTTTTCCTGTCGATTACCGCCTCTAGTTCTTTTAACGTATCATCTCCGATGATACCGTCAAAAGAGAGCAGACCCGGTAAGACGTAGAATGTTAAGACAGTGTTGTTGCCGGCTTGCTCGAAGAATCTTCCGGTAACGCACTCATTAATTTGAATTTTCCCAGCTGCTGAATGTACTAGAAATGGTTTTTGTAGGCGGGTGGTTTTTTCGGAGACGGACGGACCAATGAAATTCTTGTTTGCCCCCGTGTCGACAAGGAATTTCAGCGTGGTTCCGTCCCTCATGCAGTACCCTATATATGGTACGCTGGATGTCCGCCTGACATAAAATTTGGCTCGTCTTCCAGATTTGCGTTCGCTGCCTCGGCATATCTATCTTCTTCATTCGTGAATTCAGGCAAATCTTCTCTGGAAGTTTGCAGGTTAAACATCCTCTGCTGTTTCCGAGGGTAGTTGTCCGACCATGCTCGCCTTTTAAACTGTCTAGCATCCTGTGGTCGATTCATGTAATTAACATTACGTGACTGAGTTGATTGATCCACCTCCATCCTTTCGTGTGGCTTAGGGCCACTCGGCCTTGGAGGGGTTTCAGTTTCGCGGTTGGGAGTAGAATACGACTGTCGATTTGACCTATTAAAGCTATACCGAGGGAAATTCCTTCGTGGCAAAGCAGGCTTTGAGTCCTGTTTAAAGGTTTGGTTTATCGGCGAGGATATCGTGTTTGAGTCCGAAGTTGAAGGAACGTGTATTGAATGGTTGCGAAAATTTAAATTTTGCATCTCCAAGCATGCCGAGTACGCCTCTGGGAGAGTTTTAGGCTTTTGAATGACGAGCATTTTGGAGATTTCGCCGTTCAAACCTCGAATGAACACGTCTAATGCCCTGTTGCGGTATGTTTCCACGAGGGCCGTAACGGTTTCTTGGCTAAACGTTTCCGTTTTGATTTTATTAATCATGAGCGACAGTTGGTGATTAACTGCGGCAAAAAACTCGTCAAGCTTGGTGCCTTTTTGTGAGAGTTGGTTGAGCTGATGCTCCAAGGTTCTCATATCCCTTTTGTCTGCGTAATGCAGCGAAAGACACTGTTTGATCGTTGGCCAATCATCGGCGAAAATATTATAAGAGATTAGGGCTGCGTCGGCGCTGCCCCTTATCTTTTGCCTAATGTGCTGGAGTATAGCACGATAAAGAGGTTTCGATCTCACGATCTCAAAATCCCTCAAAATGGTTTCGACCACATGAACCCATGATATATATCGAGTCGGGTCACCCTCAAAGGTTTGGAGTTCTTTGACACAGTCAGGGAGCCGACTTATCTCCCTCAGGTCAGACTCGTTTCGAGGACCACAAAGTTCTGCCTGTTCAAAGAGAGGCTGTTGTTGGGGTTGCCCATCTTCGAGCGTTTTTACGCGAGACTCAAACGCTTTGAGTTGGGCGAGGATAGAGTTCACCGCACCCGTTAACTCGGTCAAAGATCTGCTGATCGCATCCATATCACGATGTATGATTTATTTAAATGAATATAGAAAAAAGGAAGTGGTACTTATCTGAACTTTTATCTCCTTGGTTAACCTCCTGCACAGCACACGTATCTTTAGGTTTTATATTTTTAATTTATAAAATTTTTTTTTTTTTTTTTTTTTTTATTTTAGCTTAGGTATCTAACAATCGAACTTTTTTCCTTCAGCAAAGATTTCTCAACACGTGGAACAGTATACTAAATTCGCGGTTCTCCGATCGCAGCTGGTTCTTTAATAATCTCAGTATTTAATTTACTTCACGCACACTAATCTTTTAGATTTAGCAACCGTTTTTAAGTTGGTTTGTGTACTATTGTGGTTAGGCTTTTCAAATGGATATATTCTTTATGCACGAGCGATTAATTTATTTGTGCTATGCATGTATGTATATTTTTTGCACTCAATCACTGTTTTATCTTGACTTTGGCACAGAATTTAAGAAGCTTGGGTTGTCTTTATTTATTTAAGTTAGTACGTGATAGTTTTTTTAATCAACGCTCGGTTTTTTATTCAACACTTTGAATTAAGCACACTCACTTCAGAAAGATTATCTTCATATTTTTTTTTTTTTTTTATTACTGTCGAAAAGAGAATGAAATTACTATTAAAAATCGATTATCACACGAATTACTCGTTAGGAACCGGCATTTTCGGGAGGTGTCGTGTTAGTCCCGTTTAGTTGCAGGCAACCTACTAATGGCACGATCAACCATCACCACCGTATCCTTTAGCCTTCTAGGATGTCCGCATGTTCCCATGTGAATGCAGACTGTTTGTGCTTACTGTCAAAAATGGTCATCTGTGTTCCCATGTTAACAGTGACGTTCACTCGATAGAGCGTATTTGACTTGCACAGATCCACAGGCAAAAAGGACACAGTTTTAATGCCGGTCCCTGCTCGGGCGCCAGTTAAAGATGTCCTTTCCGAGGACTACAAAAAAAATCGAACACCAACCTTCGGCTGGTCCAACAAGTTCGTATATTCAAAGAAAGACTATTTTACCACGTTATAATAAATTGTATATTTGCGACTATATTCATTCACATCCGAATTAACATTAAATACCTCATCCAAAAAGCTATCGCAGGTAGCCTCGCCTTGCACTGTCCAATCTGCTGAGTCGCCAGGTTCATTCGTTGCGCGTGCATCCGCTCGTATCGGGTATCCAGTCATTGCCATTGGATCTACTGCATATCGTGGGAAACTGCTGATGCAGCTATTATGGTTGTCGTGTGGATTGGACATGCGCGTGTTGTATCGTGTTAACTAAGTTCAATTTTGTTGATGTCAAATGTTTTAAAACAATCCAACATACATTGAATTAATAATTTTCAATTTTGCTTTGCTTGAATAGCCTATGTATGTGGGAACACTCTTTGTAAATAATTGGCACAAAAATAAATAAATAATTTTGCACAAAAAAAAAACTATAGAAACATAAAGTTACCTTCCACTCGGCATATCCAACTGCTAAAATCTTTGTCGTCCAACCACTGCTCTCTGAATATTGTTTTTTTTAGACATTTTGGACATACAGTTCCAAGTTCCCTAATGAATCCTGAGAAAAAGTTATATTGTCAATAAGAGAACCCAATAATATTAAATAATTATTTATTTAAAAAAAAACACTCACCACTTGTTCTGTCTTTGTTTCTTTTATTTTCGAATATTTTAACTTCAATTTCACGAGTTTTTAGAGAAACGACCAAATCCAAATCAATCCAAATAAACTTTGTTTATGTTTTATTTTTCTTCGCGCAAATTTTTCATTCACATACAAATAAACTTTATTTGTCTCTTTTGCACTTCCCAAACTTTTAATAGCAATCGTATACTATACCTCCTTCTCATTCTTTCTATGTACAAATCCGATGGCAGTATTCAATGAGCTCGCTGAATACACATTGTTTTTGGCGCAAAAGTTTGGGCAGAGTTCACCGATATATTTAATTTTTTTCCTTTTGAAAAAAATCAATGCTGGAAAATTTTCCGTGACCGCTTTCGAAATTCCCTGACATTCCCTGACTTTCCCTGACCAAATTTTCGTTCCCTGACTTTCCAGTCGAGTGGCAACCATGCATACGTACATCCACTATGCTACATTCCCAGCTGAGCCCTCTCCCCTTCCACATTGACATGAAACACAAGCAATATAACGCTCTACCGTCTGAACCTCAAGTTAGCGGGAATTTCACCCTATACTAACCACCACCACTTATATGATTCAATGCCTCTCCGAAGGAGCAAACCATCGCAACAAAGAGGATTCTTTAAAAGAATATAGGAGAAAACCATCGCTATATTCCAACTACGATTGGAGTGAGAGAGCACACCATCCATGACTCACTACCCATTCAATGAAATACATTTGCAGCCGAACACCAGCGCAAACGCGTACTGTGTAAGATGCGCAGCAGAATACCATACTTACGCACCACATGAGGGAGGTTCAGATATGAGAAGATAAATGCCACACATGCTACGAGGGTGAAACCTAGCAACGCATCATGGAGAAATGTGTGCAAGGGAAGTACACTAGACACATTCTCGCCTCGAGCAACTGTGCAGAAGAAAAACGACTACACACACTACCAGTAACGATAATGTTGCTGATAAGATGAAGAAGAGTATTGTGTGACCTGCCGGAATACACCACACAAATACACTTCCACCGTGCGAATATGAACGGGGAATACAATCTGTCGGGGATTTATTCTTCCGAACTGCAGAGTTGTGAGCGTGAATTCTGTAAAAGTAACTCGAGGAAAATTGCACCCAGAAAAGCCAGCCGGAACCGAGGGAAACAGCACCAAGACAAGAGCAAACACGAAGTTAAGACAAAGAGTTTCTTTAATTTACTTTGCACTTTATTTATTTGTATCGACTTTAATTTGTGAGAGACCGTCGTAGTAGGGGACCGCTGCGCGTGAAGATGGAAATTGACTGTGAATATTCTCCAGTAGAATATTCCAATTCGCGGCTCTCACATGTCGTAGATATTCTCAGAAGTGAATATCTGTGTGGTGGTTTCTGTATCCAACAGATTGCCCACTGCCACCGGTCGCCCCATCGACGACGTGCAGTATCGGGTCGCAATGCTGTGTGGGAATAAAAATAATAAACACATCGACTCTTGTGTCGATATGTGATCGTGAGGAATGTGGCTGACGTCGGTGATAGGCGACAATGTATACGTCCATTGTGAGAAATGGAATGTGCATTGCATACATGTGCTGTAAACGGAGTATTGGATGACGGACTGGTGGTGGGTTGGATGGCACGATGATGATTGCGTCAGCGGTCTGTGGAAGAAAGAATGTAGGCCATGTTAAGAGCAAAGACCGTACCATGGTCCTGGTTCGTGCCCGAACACCATCACTGGTACAACACAGGCGCAAAGATATAACTGGGCATACTACTATGCAAACATAACGCGCCGTTATCATAATCACAACACGAAATGAGAAAACACTCAGCTGGCTCACCATTTTATCTATCTTAAAATAATTCTTCATACGTATCTTAAAACAAAACAATCTCATAAAATACATACAAAAAGATAAGAAAAAAAAGATAAGAAATTAAAAGGAATTGCAAGGGCAATTCAGTGAATGTCTAGCTGTTCTTACTAGAACTAAAAACTGTGAACCAAATAACTGCAAGACGAATTAAAAGAAAAACCACTGTATTTTGAAACGTTATAAAGACTGTATTTTATTTGGTCAGTGACCCTCTTTATATACAATTATTGACATTTGTCGAAAATATCCCCAATGGGAAATTTCGCTTGATGAGTGCGTTCTGCGTTTTATAGGGTGACTTCACGTTGCATCGGTTGTGTAATCAACATTCTCCCCCCACCGATGAGCGAAGGTCATCATTTGCTGCTCGTCTTCCGTCTCTTGCTGCCCTTTGAAATGTTGCTGCCCATGCCTTGATATGCTAGTAGTAATTATTTGCTCATTGTATGCCCATACGTTTCAGTACATGAAAAGAGACAAGAAATTATTATATTTGTTTACATACAAACACACAAAACAGTAACGCAAACAGAAAAGAAAACGATTTGCATTTAGACAACGTTGATAGAAAATATTACACGAGATCCCGTTCTTGTTCTCTCGCCTATGATCTTCTTTTTTTTTTGTTTTCGTTGACTATGGTGACGATTGCTGACTGATAACGAATCGATGAGCGGTGCATCGTACCGATGTGTTGTGTTTGCCTTCTGATTGCAGTGGCTTCGTTGTTGTTGTTGCTGAGCGATGACGATGAAGATGCCAGTAGTTTCGGTGTTTACGTCGCTTGGTGTTGTTGTTGACGGTCAGGTCGCGTCTTTTCGCCTGTGATCAGTTCCGGTGGTGCGTGAATTTACTTGTTAATATTGTTTTAAATTTGCAGTGCTTTAAAGTGTTAAGATTATCCAATGCAATTCGGGTAAGTAGCATTTAATTGGAATGGTTTAAATTTGAATTCATTGTTTTGTTTTGTGTGTAGAGTTGGGTTTTTTTTTTTTTTTTTTTTTTTTTTTTTTTGTTGTTTTCTCGCGTCCATCGGCGATGTGTGTGTGTGTGTATGTCGTGATGAATGACGAGTTAGATTTGAGTTGCGTTGGGGAAATATGTTTGATGAATGAGTATGAGTTGATATGTAGCAATCGATTTGTTTGCAGTATTTATATGGTGTGAGTATGAGAGTAGGAGAGTGGACTGTATATGTATGATTTTCATTATGCTTGTTTGCAAAAGGGTTGAAAGTGTGCAGGGGTTTGGGTATTTCTTTTGTATGTGGGTTATTTGCGATTTAGTATGAAGTGATGTCATGTTTTATGTTGAGTGTGTTTGAATAAAGTTGGTATGAAGACAGTAGGGTGAAAAGTTTTAGCGCGTTTCATATGTGGAGGAATTTTATTAATTTGATATATTTTTTTTTTTTTTTGTTGAATGGGTTTGAAGTATGGAGAGATAAATTTAGGGCTATTGTGGGCTATTGTTTATTGGTAGTAGACAGAGTTTGGTAATTGGCCGTCGGAATTCTCCGTGTTGGGTTTTCACCTTCACCACCCGTACGAGGGTGTCGGCTCCTGGGTATGTTTCTTGTATTCGGCCTAAACACCATTTCGCTGGAGGAAGCCGCTCATCCTTGATCAACACCAAGTCTCCTACCTTTAGTTGTGGCTGAGGTTTCAACCATTTCGGACGCTGTTGTAAACGGCTTAAGTACTTTGTCTGCCATTGCTTCCAGAACATCTGCAAATGCGCCTGAATCGCCTTCCATCGGTCGGTGTAGCTTTGCTTGCCAACGGTTAAGTCGGGTTCAGGAACCGTGAACAGGGTTTCTCCTATCAGGAAGTGTGCGGGTGTCAATGCGTTGAAGTCCTCTGGATCTTCTGTTAGGGGACAAAGAGGCCTCGAATTAAGACACGCTTCGATTTGTGTTAGAAGCGTGGCGAGCTCCTCATAAGTTAGTGTCCCATTACCAACAATTCTCTTTAAGGTGGAACTTGACACTCTTCACTCCAGCTTCCCACAAACCTCCAAAGTGGGGAGAAGCGGGGGGAATGAAATTCCACTTTGTTCCCTGTGTTGCTAGGACGTTCGCAATTGCCTCCCAGTCCTGACTTGCGTCTTTCATCAGGCGTCGTAGTTCTGCATCTGCTCCTACGAAGTTGGTCCCGCAGTCGCTGTATATTTGGGCACAAACTCCACGCCGTGCCGCAAATCGTCGAAACGCTGCCAGAAACGCTTGGGTGGTTAAGTCGCTGACTGCCTCGAGGTGTATGGCTTTAGTGGACAGACAGATAAATATGGCTAGGTACCCCTTGTGACACTTAGATCCGCGTCCTTTCCAGGCACGTATGTTTATAGGCATAATCTGCATAATCGATGCCAGTGTTTGTGAACGGCCTTGAAACAGTGACTCGAGGAGCCGGCAGCTCTCCCATTAGCTGTTGTGCGGTTTTGCTTCGAAACCTGTAGCAGGTAGTACAGCTGTTAACGTGCTTTTTTACCATCCTTTTCAGTTGGAAGATCCAGTATTTCTGTCTTAAGTGTGTCATCATTAGTTGAATACCTCCGCGTAAGGTGTTAATGTGTGATTCGCGAATGATTAATTTTGTAAACGTGTGTTTTGAGTCCAATATGATTGGGTGTTGCTGGTTATAGGGTATGTTGGCATGCCTGGGTCTTCCGCCCACTCGAATGACACCGTTGCCGTCTACAAATGGGCTTAGGGATCCCATACCTCTTGCCTTGAATGTTTTTCCATCGGGGAACATCTCCCCTTGTGAGATTCGAATAAACGTTCTAGTCGCTTCATCGAGCTCCGTCGGCGTAAAAGGGTTGCTGTTCCGCTTGCTGTTGTCGGTTTTCAGATTTCGTATGCAGCGGCAAAATTTGGGATAGTGTAGTCTGAAGTTTTTGATAAACCTATGACAGTAAGCTACCGTCCTTACCAGTTTTTGGAACCTGGAAGCTCTACCTATCAAATTAGCAAATGGGTGTTCTGTTATTTCCAATCGGTGAACTCGTGTACTTTTTTGGCCTTCCTCTGTTGAATAGTCCGCTGGTTGGTTTGGAATCTCGAAATTCCAGTACGAGTGAAGAAAAGATGGCCCGTTCCACCATAAGCGTTCGGGTATCAGCGCCGAGGGCAGTACTCCTCTGGACGCTAAATCTGCAGGATTCTGCTCGGTTGGGATATGTTTCCAAATAGATGGCAGTGTCAGCCGTTGAATCTCTCCGACGCGGTTTCCCACGAACGTTTCCCATCGTGATTGTGGAGACTTGATCCAACAAAGCGTGATTGTGGAATCTGTCCATGCGTGCATGTTCTTCTCCGTCAGATTGAGGACCTTGGCGACGTGGTTAAGAAGTTTCGCTAGAATCACTGCTCCGCATAACTCCAAGCGTGGAATGCTCACTGGCTTAACTGGAGCCACCCTAGTCTTTGAAAGCAGCAGACATCCAGAACGCGAATGTAGACCGCAGCTCCAAACGCCTTTTCGGACGCATCGCAAAAACCATGCAGTTCCACGTTGTTGTATTTTCCTCCAGCATGTACCCATCGAGGTAAACGAATATGGTTCACAAATTCGAGGTCTTGAAAAAATGTGTTCCAATCATTTAGGATGTCTTCGTTGATTGGCTCGTCCCAAGCCATCTTTTTAACCCATAGCAATTGCAGGAAGCACTTTGCTTTTATGATGCAGGGAGAAATCCATCCCATTGGATCAAAAAGCCTGGCTATGGTTGACAAAATGGATCTCTTCGTTGGTTGTGGATGTTTTGGTGGGGTGTAGCTGTACAAAAAACTGTCTGTTGTGGGGAGCCAATGAATTCCTAGGGTCTTCAGTTGACTTGAACCCTCTGAGGGGAGAGAAAACTTTACCTCACGGTCCTGAGGGGGTACGTTTTGCATCAAGTCATCTGTGTTAGACGCCCACTTACGTAAATAAAGTCCCGCTGCTTCGAGTATTGTTTTGATCTCCTTAATTTTACTTTCAGCTTCACGTTTTGTATCAGCTCCAGAGATAAGGTCGTCTACGTACATCTCTTCTTGAATCATCTTTGCAGCTCGTGGATACTGAAACCCGGCCTCTTCTGCTAACCAATTGAGAGTGCGGATAGCTAAATAAGGAGCAGACGCTGTCCCGAAGGTAACCGTTTTGAGCCGATATGTTTTCAGAACTTCGGATGGATCTTTACGCCAGAGGATAAGTTGGTAAAAGGAATCTCTCTCATTCACCCAGATTTGCCGGTACATTTTTTCGATGTCGGCTGTAAATGTGTACCTGTACAGCCTCCACCTCAGGATGACATCGACGATGTTATTTTGGAGAGTTGGTCCTACCATTAGCGTGTCGTTGAGTGACTTTCCATCCGAAGTCTTAAACGAAGCGTCGAAAACTACTCTCAGCTTGGTTGATGAGCTACTCTCCTTAATGACCGCGTGATGTGGCAGGAAATAGTGCCGTGAGTTCTCCACAGCTTGCACGTTCTCAACTTCGCTCATGTGACCCAAACGTAAGTAGTCTTCCATACACGTAGTGTAATCGTTTTTAAGTTGTTTGTTTTTGAGTAGCCGTTCTTCTAACTGCTTGTATCTCCGCGGAGCACCTTCTCTTGAGCGTCCAAGCACTGGATAAACATTTCCTTTGAAGGGAAGGGCGACTTCACATCGTCCATCTGACAAGCGCTTGACATTTTTTAAGAAATGCTCTTCACACGCTGTATTTTCTGGAGTATCTGCACTCTGAAAAGGCGCTTCCTCTAACTCCCAGAATGTTTGCATGTCTAGACTGAAGGTGCAAGTTTGATGGAAGCTCTGTATGGGTTGAGACGAAAAGGGTGCACGTCCAAAGAGAATCCACCCGAGTTTGGTCTTTTGTGCCAAGGGCAAGTTGGCATTTTTGGGTCTGACCAATTCTGGCAAAAGTATGTCAGCTAACACGTCGCTGCCCAACAACAAATCAACCTTGGCTGGCTTAAAAAAGGATGGGTCGGCTAAGCACAAGCCATCGAGGTGCCTCCAATCGGCAACTGGAAGGTTCCGGGCCGGGATATGCCCAGACAGCGACTTATACACAAGAGCCTGTGTGGAGGTTTCGAAGGCTGAGTGGTGAGAACCGATCGTGATGTCAACGACCTTCTTACATGTGCCGCTGCTGACCAAACCTAACCCAGAGACCTCGACATAAGTTGATTTGTGCCTCGAGTGCAAAAGCTGAAATGCTGATTCGGTTATAAAGGAAGCCTCAGAACCTGAATCCAGCAATGCTCGTAGTGAAACAATGTTTCCTGACGATCCGCTCACCTTCACTATAGCTGTGGCCAACATAACCTGGGTCGACGCATGTGGCACAGAGTGGTATGCGTTGATGGACTTGCTGCAACAAGGTGTTTCTCCATCCGATGGTTGGGTATTTGGACCATCCCGCTGAATCGTTGAAGAATGTTCAAGATTATGGGGATTTATCGCTGAGGTGCGAAAGTTTTTGTTATGCGACTGATGATCTACGTGTGAAGCGTTATGTGACGAATTGTGCAACAGTGAATGGTGTGCTTGCTGACAGTAATGACATCGATGGGTACTTGGACAATTATCAGAAAAATGACTGTAAGCAAGACAATTTCTACACAAACCTAGTCTACCAATGCTTTGACAGCGCTCATGGACACTCATTTTGAGAAATCGACTACACTTTCGAATAGAATGTGCACCCCTATTGCACAGCTTGCAAGAATATTTGGATGCATCGGTCTGCGAGTGAAAAGAACTGCGCTGCAATAACTTCTTCAACGGTTCAGATGATGGTCGAACATGATGGTATACCACTGCCTCCAATGTACGGAATCTTGTTTCCAGAAACTGCTTGAATTCTGCAAAGGTGGGCAGTTCCTTGGTGTTGTCCTTTGAACCTAGCTTCTCCTCCCAAAGCTGCTGTGTTTTCGACGGCAGTTTTTGCAGCAGTACGTACACTAACACCGCATCCCAGTGTTGAACCGGAACATTTAAAGCTTCCAAGCTAACTATTTCGGTGGATGTATCCAACAACTCCTTGATAGCTTCAGACCGTTCTTGGATTATGGACGGCTGATTGAAGAAGCATTTCAACTGTGTGTTGACCAGAAATCGTTGGTGATCATACCTATCCTGTAAAATAGCCCACGCCTTTGAATAATTACCATTAGCAATGGGTAAGTGTGACAAAATTTTATCGGCATCACCTGACACACTAGTTTTTAAATAATGCAATTTCTGAATTTCAGACAGAGACGCATTATGATGGACCAACGAAATAAATAAATCTCGGAAACCTCGCCAAGACTCATAACTACCAGAGAAAACAGGTACAGGGATATTTTTCAAACGAATATCTGCATTGTGAGATCCTACAGTATTGTTTAAATGGTTTTCGTTGACATCTTCCTTCGTTTCCTTCACCTTAACCTTATCCATTGCATCTAACAAATCCGCCCGATATTCAAAATATAGCTCACGAAACTTCTCGTACGCCTCCTCTATTTCGCAGCATTTTTCTTCATCACCATCCGACACTGACCCTATGCACAACTCATAGACACTCTCTGCTGATTCCATGGATTTCTCCAATAAGGACAAACGACCAGATAAATAATTGGCAGTGCGAGTGTTAGACCCCCTTTTAGCAAAGTTTGAAACATCTTTTTCCAATTGCGTCAACACTCTTGTAAGTTTATTTGGTTTCATATTATTTTATTAAATATATGTATGTAACACACTCTACTTTTATAGGTAATTCAGTACAATGAACGTACTCACGTGAGAATCCTTCCAGTTGAAGACGTACACACAGCACACAGTATTTGTTATATGCAGCAAGTTTATGTCCAGATCCTAGGAATCATCTCCAGCTCCAAAATGTCCAGTTTGTGTAGGAATCACCTCCAGCTCCAAAATGTCCAGTTTGTGTTGTTTTAAATTTTATGTTTTGTTTGCACAAATTGATTGTACGTGATTGTACGTATGTACGTATGTATGTAAATAAAACGCGAGTGCAGTTAATGACTTTAAAATTTAGTTTTATGATGAGATTTATAAAAATCCGGTTCGAAGTGACCAAAATGTTCTTACTAGAACTAAAAACTGTGAACCAAATAACTGCAAGACGAATTAAAAGAAAAACCACTGTATTTTGAAACGTTATAAAGACTGTATTTTATTTGGTCAGTGACCCTCTTTATATACAATAATTGACATTTGTCGAAAATATCCCCAATGGGAAATTTCGCTTGATGAGTGCGTTCTGCGTTTTATAGGGTGACGTCACGTTGCATCGGTTGTGTAATCAACACTAGCACTACCCTCGTTTCGCTTCCGGCGCCTGTTGGCTTTACGCTATCTTTCTTTTTTTTTTCCTTCGCACGATTAATCTTGTTATATGAAAACCACAGCACCGCACTACACGAAATACCACTCACTACTGAGCTGTGCTGTGCCTGTGCTTTTCCCATCATGCCTAATCTTCACTATCCCCTCTCCTTTTATGAAACTGTGATCACTACTCTTATCTAAAATTCCTACATCGAAGGATGTGCTTGCTCAAGCCAACAGTGAGCGAACACATGAACATACCAACGACAAAATAACAAACACTACAACATTTTTTCGCTGCTTATAAATTACCCGCTTTCACGATTGAGAAAGAGATGCTTGTTCTCTTTAGGAGCAATTATTTTTATGTGGGTTCCATCTAAGCACGAAATTATTCCAGGAAAGTCTGTCTTTTCAAAGAAGTGCATGTTTGATAGCTACTTTTCTTCATTCGTCATTCGAAGAGATATCCATTTTGGGCATAAGGCTTCCTCCAAAACGTTCAAAAATTCCCTAAAACAATTTGAAAAGGTTTTTTGTCCCATCGCAATGTCGTAATCTTTTCCCACACCATGCTGATAGTTTCCTTTAGCGAGGAATCTTAAGCAAGCTGCAAGCTTTTGCTCTGAGGATACGCTATCCGAACGAGTATTGCTTGGACATTTATTTTTAATCTCCTGCCACACATAGGCAAACGCAGCTTTATTTAGACGAACGTTTTTTTAAACCTATGTTGGAATAAAAATGCAACATTAATTTCTTATTGTATTGCCTCTGTGATTTAAATGCATCAATTACAACTTACCCTGTGTCTGAAAGTTGATTTATATTAGAATTATTTCTAAGAATTCTCCTTTTATTGCTATGCCTTGTCCTTTCACTTATGCGGTTTGTTTCCAAAAATAAAGCTACACTATCCATTTCTTTATAAAACTTTTCAATTTATCGCAATAATTTTTACACTGTAAGTAATTGGACTAAAACAGCTGATGTACATGTGAAATGAACGCGTTTATGCGCCTCATTAAATACGCAATCACTTTAATGTCAAAATCTTTAAATAAAATGGAATACAACGAAAACGATACAATAAAAAATATATACGCGTCACAAATAAATACAAACTTGGACGACTCTTCGTATCTATCTCCATTCAGCCCGATGAGCCCCCCCCCCCCCCCCCCCATTCCTTTCTAACAAAGCGCTCATAGCGGCCAAAACCGGGGCTAAAGCCCCAAAATCGCTTCTGTAATTACAAAAAAAAAAATATAATTATAAAAAATCGCACCAATCAAACATATTAATTAATGAATAAAAAATCGTATGTTATCCTTGTTAAATGTATTTACTGTAATAATGTATGGCTTCCGAAATACTTACTCTCGTATCCCAAATCAATGTATAAATTATAAGAATCGTGTTTTTCGTTGGTCAAATTAAGACTGACTTTATTTTATTACCAAATATAATTGAACAGAGATGACTAAACTTAAACTAGGTTAAATTAAAAAATTATTTGAAAGTGCAGTGGTTGTGTGATTGAGTCGGGTGCGGATGTGCTGACAGGTGCGAATGGAATGGTTGGGGTCGTTGTGTGGTGTCGTACAGTTATTATTGGATATTGTTTCCGGATGTGCTGACAGGTGCGAATGGAATGGTTGGGGTTATTGTACGGTGTTCCGGTTTTAAAATATTACGTTGCCGTAACTTATATACTCAAAATAATTTTATATGAAAATGACCTTTCATCTAAATAAGAAAACTTACATATTATTTTATATCAAATGTCCCATAGCATAAATGTCATTATACCGTATGACTTAATTTGCGTCCCAAATCAGTGAAGTCAAAATAATTCCATATGAAAGTCTGATAGATTGAATGGATTTTGACCATCTCGAAGGGAACGCCGCAATATCCTCAGATTATTCCTAAAAATTCAAGTGATTAGTCTTTTTTTCTTTAAAAAAAAGTTTAATAATATAATAATACAAAATACCAGGAACTTGGTGCCTTAACAACGGACAAATTGAGGTAGTTCGTGAGTTCAAGTACCTGGGTGTTTTGTTGTCGTATAATCTAAACTTTAACAAGCATGCCAGAGAAAAAAGTATTGAAGCCAAACTGGCACTCAACATGATGTGGCCGAAGTTCTTTGCCAATCAAAACATTGACCTTTCTTCGAAGTATCAAGTGTTTAACGCCACAGTTAATACTTGTATGTGCTATGGTGTGCAGGCCTTTGGTGTGAGCCCTCTCGAAGAATTTGAGGCAGTCCAAATATTTATTCCGGCTACCAAATGCGACTCCGACCTACGCTATTCATGTAGAGTCAGGTTTGCCTCCCATCTACGTGCGAAACTTGAAAGCTCATTCTGATTATTTAACCAGAGTGGTAATGAGAAGCGGGAATAATCTTTCCAAGACTATCTTAATAAGATTGCTACAAACCAATGCTTCTCCATTTAAGGATTGGAACCAGCTAGCGATATCTCTCGAACTGAATGTCTCCTTTACTTTAACTAATGTTAACGACTGGCAGAGGCTTTTTGCAATGATCATTGCTAAAGTGGATGACAAATTATACGATCAGCACCTAATTAGAGCATCTTCCTCAGCTTCAAGGTTAATCTATAGGAACCTAAACCATCATTTGCTATCTCACGAAAGTTATTTCAATATAAATTTTTCATCGAAAGTTATAAGCACCATTCTTAGAGCGAGAGCAGAATTAATGAATTTGAATTCCATGCCACACAGAACAGATCTTGAGGAAACGTGTAATCTATGCAACACGAGAGTGCCTGAAAATATTCACCACTTCATTGCGGAATGCCCTATTTTACAAGAGATTCGTCGACTATACTTCCGAGTAAGCAATCTGTCCGTAAATGGTCTGTACGATATACAGCCCGATTCTAAATAACAACTCCCGGGGAATTTTTTCTCCTCCAAGGGATATCCGGCATCTCCTACCAAAAAAGTATTAAATGATTTTTGTACTTTATGTAGGAACAAGTATGTAGAGTTGTTAAGAAACTCGAATCAAATTTGTGTATGCTACATGTATAATTTTTAATTTCCAACGTACCTAGAAGCCAACAATTCCTTGACTCACGTAAATAATCCTGTTCAAAGTGCGCACGTAGAGCGCTCACATTCCAAATGAAGGAATCATGGCATGCACCGGGATGGGAAGCGTCAACATACCGAATCCTTAACTCGTCATCACAAACTTGCAAATAATAAATTTAATTAACATACAAAAAGAGGAGAACACTAACAAGCGAACTTACCAGCATAACATTAAACTGTATGTTCCTTTCCTGTTGTAATATAAATGTTTATTCATTGAAGGCGCCACGATTCGAACGTGCGTGCCATCAAGACATCCAACAATACCCGGAAAGCTATGCTTTGCGTAGAATGCCATTGCAACTTTTCTTTTTTCTTCAGGAGCCCTGCATACATTTATCCAATTTGAACAAAGTTGCGCCTCCATGACATCTAAAACTTCCGCGAGTACTTTACTAAAGCTGGACTGGGCCAGACCAATATTATGGTCTATTCCAACCCCCGTTTGGTATCCCCCTTCAGCAAAGAAGCGCAAACATGTGCTCAGTTTCACAATTGGTGGGATTGCGAACCCCTTCTTAGCCCGCTGCGAGGATGTTGTGAGTACCTCCAGCAAATATAGAAATGTCACCTTGTTCACCCTATAATACTTTCGGAATCTAAAAAAGAAATCGGTTAATAAAATAAAAATTTGTTGTTTCTTTTAACCTACAATGATTGAGGTAACTCCAGAGGATTAGAGCTATCGCGCAAGCATCTTCTAATAGATCTTGCTTGTCCTTCTCGAATTTCTTCTTCCACCACTATTCGCATTGCAATGCTATGCATTTTCCGTTTTTTTTAACACAGTTTTTTTCACAGCCACGCACAAACAAATCAAAATTATCTATTTTTATTTAAATATCGCAATTTCATTGAAAATGTCAAATTTCAAAAAATTTCAACCAATCATATGTTGATATCTGACAGAATTCTCTCAATTTTTTTTCGAACATAAACTCCCGGGGAGTAACTTTCCCGGGGAATTCGTAACAGGAGAATTTAACTCCCGGGAGTTTCTTTCCCGGGGAATATTTAGAATAGGGCTGATACTAAACGGAGCTAGGGGGTGGCTTGTTTTGTACAAATACTGCAATCATGCTCTGTTATATCGTAATAGCTTTTAAAAGTCCAAGCTATAAGCAACTTTTGCCGTTCTTCTTAAGTTATTGCTTTAATAATCCAAAATTTTGCTTTTATGTTAGGTTAGGTTAGGTTTATGTGGCTGTCGGCAGAAGCCGACACACTTAGACCAATTTTAGGTCCATTGTGATACCACGTATATTATCTACCTCAACTCTGTAGATGGGACTGGCCAACGACACGCGGTTGTTCTCAAACGGTCCCCCATCTACGTACTAACCGCGCCCAACGTCGTTTAATTACGGTGATCTGACGAGAACCGATTAACTCGACGTGGTAAGGTCGTTGGTTTTGCTTTTATGTTTCAAATCATTTAAAATTGCTAATTATTTTTTTTTTTTTGGTGTTCTAAATCACTTCAAAATTATAAATCTTTATGTTGCAAATCATCAAAATTGTTGTAGACCCCCTCGCTGATCCATTCCATTCCTTTAATCTAGTTTTATACTTATAGATACTGATGTACAAATTGCATTTTTTTTTTTTTATTTTATATAAATATATATATTTTTTTTTCAACTTTTCTGTCGACTAATTGTTAAAGACAAAACGAATTAACCTTTTATGCTTAAACCCTAAATCTTGTGTTGTAAATAAGTATTTCGTTCTTTTTCAATTTTCCTTTTCAATTTAACTTCTATGTAATAATTTCTTTAATATCTATGAAATGTCATTTCCGGCAGACGGCTATTTCTGCCATGCTCGTGTTCTCAAACACAAACTATTATACATATATTTCATGAAATAAATAATCTAATCTACAAAATACCTATCTTCAGTGCATCGTCGATTGTTAATAATTACACGAATTATTATGCCGGACATTCTTTTTAAGACGAAAACAACGAACAAATTGAGTTTTTATTAAAAAAAAGTAAAAAAAAGTGACGGATAAACGACAGAACTTTTCATTTAGTACTTTTAAGTACAAACTTTGACAGCCATTTATCATAATGAGTTCGAGAATCGCATTCGGCGAGTTTATGAAGTGATAAAATGAAAATTCTCTGTGGAAACTGAAATGATAAATTTTTTATCACTTCACAGTTTCGCAGATCGGGAATTGACCCCCTGTTATCATTATCATTATCGATATACGTAAATACGTATAATCAACAAAAGAAAAAGAGAAAAAAAAATCGAAATGAAAAATACAAATAATGTATTCTCAATGAAAATGTGAACGGAAAAAGAATCTCTCGATTCATACAAAGCAAACGTAAATGAGGAAAAGAGATACACAGATCTAGTGGTTGTCCCTTATCCTCTCGTAGTTTTAAGTGTAGTAAAATTGTATATAATCGTAGTATATAGTCATATCACGACCACAGAGTCGAAAGAGACCGCAGGTCTTTACAGGTCTTTGGTATTATTATATTTGAGAGATCGATCTTACAGTTGTCCGGATCAGAACTCGAAACTCGCCAATTAACTCCGGGAACGACGTTAGCATAGGTATCGAAAGTGATCTTGTTTTCGACAGTAACGCGTTGAATGACATTAGATTTTTTGTAATACCATGCGAGAGCATGCATCTTACTGGCTAGAGGTATAGGCCATATATCGGGTTTAATAACTTCTTCTCGACGCATGAAGAGTTTACCAAAAAAACTGGCAGTTACTAAATCTGTGTGGAATTTGATATCATTCAGAAGTTGCTGTGTTACCTTACCAACATCATGTTTAGTTTGATATACGTGTACCTGTACGTATATTGCGTTAGCAGCCATAAACAAGTCGAGCGGGTCAATGTCAGAACCCCTCCTCAGAACATCCTTACCGAAAAATATTCTACTTGAGTAAGCTCGTAAAAAATTAAACAGTTCTACCGGTTTAAATTTAGTTTCAGTAGCACCCAATGCGGTTTCAATACCCTTGTTAATTACGTCCGTTTCTATGGACATAACCACAGGCTTAAAACACAACATATCTACCTTACTGAAAAGAGAAAGTCCAAAAAACCTCCTTTACCTACAGCTAATGCGTCTTGATCTAAAGTAAAATAGTTAATCTTTGTCATACCTTTGTAACAAGTATGCCAAATTTTATGGGATAGAATAGAATGTACGGAATAACTAAAGAGATTACGTTGTATTCTAAAGAATTGTATTCCGTATTTGTTTTCCATGAGTTCTAACGAAAAACTATATTTTCCACTAGAATCTTTAAAATGATTAAGAGTTTGGTTAGGTTAGGTTGAAGTGGCTGTTAGCAAAAAGCCAACACACTTAGACTAATGAGGTCCGTTGTGATGCCACATGGATCGGGAGTTTCGACCCCTACTCGCTAAAACCATTTGGAGCTTCTAATGAAGCGCGATAGACTTCTAACATCTGTATTAGCTAAGTCACTGAGTTCGTTGACGAAGAAGGCTCCTAGGTAGAGATTTCTTTTATGGGAGAGTGCAGGACATGTGCAGAGGAGATGAGACGTAGTCTCCTCCTCCTCCTCATCCCTGCAGCTTCTGCAGAAGTCGTTTGAGTAAACGCCAAGCCTTGATGCGTGCCTGCCTATTAGACAGTGTCCTGTGATGACACCTATGACAGAGCCAATGTGCAGTCTGTTGAGTGAGATCAAACTCAAAGAGCGTCGCAGATACAGCTTTGGCCAGATTTGCTTAGTCGCTAGACATGTATCACTACCTGTCCACCTGAGGTTTGTACTCTCGACTGCGGATAGTTTGAACATAAGTTTGCAAGTAGCGATGGGCATACCTAAAAAACCTTTCTCAGGTAGAAGAGGTAATGTGGTTCCGTTTTTGGCGAGTTCGTCTGCCCTACAATTCCCTGGGATGTCTCTATGCCCAGGCACCCAACAAAGGTGAATATTGAACTGCTCTGCCATCTCTTGCAGAGATGAACGGCAGTCTAAGGCTACGATGGAATTGTGAGAGACTGAGTCCAGGGATTTTAGCGCGGCTTGACTATCCGAGAAAATGCAGATATCCTTAGCGGATATCACATTTCTCTTCAGCCACGACAGGACTTCCTTAATCGCCATGATTTCCGCCTGGAACACGCTACAATGATCAGGAAGACGGAAGGAGAGACTGATATTTAGTCTTTCTGATATTTAGTCTTTCTACCCCCTCGCTAGTTTTTGATCCGTCGGTGTAAAAGTGGATCGATTTAACTTCCGTGCAACCAGCATCCTCCCAGAATGATCTGGTGGGGATAGTGATTTGGAACTTCTTTTCGAACTGTAGTTGGGGTGTGGTGTAGTCGATGTTTCTAGGTACGGACCCAAGTGAGTCCAAAATGATAGAGTGGGCAATGTTCGAATTGATCCACTGTGATGTGGCTTTTAGGCGGACAGCGGAGCAGGCAGCCATCTGCCTGCTAAAAATATCCAGGGGTGTCAGATGCAGTAAGATGTCCAGTGCGGCGGAGGGGGTCGTACGGAGTGATCCGCTGATACACAGACAAGCTGTACGTTGCACCTTGCTTAGCTTATCTCGGTTTACCGCTTTATCAAGAGCAGTAGACCAGACAACCGCCCCGTATGTCAGAATCGGTCTCACTACCGAAACGTATAGCCAGTGAGATATGCGGGGCTGTAGGCCCCACTTATTACCGATGGCTTTTTTGCAAGAGAAAAGTGCTACTGTCGCTTTTTTTACTCTTTCTTGTAAGTTAGGTTTCCAGCTTAACTTCCTATCGAGGATAAGACCCAGGAATTTGGCTTCATCGGAAAATGTTAAGCTCGTACCGTTAATGGAAGGAGGATCGATGTGAGGGATTTTATATTTCCTGGAGAAGAGGACAAGTTCGGTTTTATGAGGGTTAACCCCCAACCCACATCTTCTTGCCCAACTTGTCAGCTTATTGAGAGCATTTTGAAGTAGCTCTTTTAGGGTGTTGAGGTATTTCCCTGAGACGGCAATAGCAACGTCATCCGCATAGGCAATCGCCCTGCAACCCTCCCCCTCCAGGCATGTCAGTAGTTTATTCACCACCAAGTTCCACAGAAGGGGGGAAAGGACACCACCTTGTGGCGTACCCCTACTGACAGACCTCCTAGCGGATGAATCGCCCAGTTTCGAATTGATAATCCTGCTTGAGAGCAAAAGATTGATCAGTTCCCCAAGCGAGCCATTCACATTCAGTTCTGTCAGTGCATTTGCGATTGCAGATGTGTTTACGTTGTTGAAAGCGCCTTCTATGTCTAGGAAAGCAACCATAGTGTATTCCTTGTGGTAGAGGGAGTATTCAATAGTGCGTACCAAGGAGTGAAGGGCGATTTCCACCGATTTACCCTTATTGTACGCGTGTTGGGCCGCAGACAGCAGTTGCGGGTTTATGTTCATACGAAGATGGATATCAATCAGACGCTCCAGTGTTTTGAGGAGGAAAGATGATAGACTGATAGGTCTGAGGTCTTTGGGATTAACATGGGAGTATTTGCCTACTTTGGGTATGAAAACCACTTTTACTTCTCTCCAAGCCTGAGGAATGTGAATCAGCTTTAAGCAACTTGTCAGAATCATCTCCAGAGTTGGAAGGATGATATCCGAAGTCATCTGAAGTTCGGCTGGTATTATGCCGTCAGGTCCTGCAGACTTGAAGGGCTTGAAGCTTTGTAGCGCCCAAAGGAGCTTGTCCCTAGTTATCAGACTCTGACTCTAAGAATTTGTTACCTGTGAAAACATAGGTGACCTGTTTAGGTTGCTATGATCGGTAATATTAGAGCTACCTGGGAAATGTGTATCAAGTAGCAGATTGAGCGATTCCTCGCTAGATGTAGTCCACGAGCCATCTGCTTTCTTTAGGCAGCTGGGCATAGTTGGATTTGAAGCAAGGATTTTTCTTAGCCTTGATGCCTCCGAGGATTCTTCTATTTTGCCACAGAAGAGTCTCCACGATGATCTTTTGGCCCTCCTAAGTTCTTTTTTGTATGCTTTGAGGGATGTCTTATAGGAGTCCCAGTCAGTGTTGGATCTTGAGCTTTTGGCGCGATTGAAAAGTCTCCTGCAATCATTTCTCAGTGGTCCTAATACAGGTAACCACCAGTGAGGCTTCTTTTTCCTTCTGGGTAATATGAGGGGGCAGGAAGCAGCCATCGCTAGATTAAAAGCCCTGGTGAGCTTATTAACCTTGTCGTCAAGCTCGCTAGGATTGCAAGGGGGACTTAATAGTTCAGAGGTAATAAGTTCACGCATAATATCCCTGTATTTGGGCCAGTCTGTTTTCCGAGGGTTTCGGAATGCTGATTGGCGAGGGGTGTCCGCGTTGTCAAGGTTGAAAGTGAGATATCGGTGGTCGGAGAAAGAATGGTCAGCCGAAACTTTCCAACTCGATATCGTTTTGTGGATGCTTACGGAGACAAGAGTAATGTCTAAGACTTCTTGTCGATTTTTAGTTATGAAGGTGGGTTCATTACCCGTGTTGCACACAATGAGGTTAGTTCTTAAAATATATTCATAAAGCGACTCACCTCTATTGTTAATATCAGTGCTGCCCCATGCAGTGTGATGCGCGTTGGCGTCGCATCCGACGATGAGTGCAGCTTTTCGCCTCTCTGCTTCCGCGATAAAGCTCTCCAGGTTACCACCAGGGAGAGGTCCCATGTTGTCGTGGGAAAGATACGCTGATGCCAACCAGTATATGCCACCAGCAGTCTCTAGTTTGACAGCCGTCGTATCTCGATCGCTGAAATTAGGGAGCAAATATGCATTAAGAGTACTCTTCACCAATATGCACGATCTAGGTTTACCTTTGTCGGACACATATAGTGGGTGCGTATACTGCCAGTGGAAGGACCATGCATTTCCACAGTCTTGCCCCTGACAAGTGAAGCAGGGGTGATACCAGGGGGCAGCTTAGGAGCACTGCCTGGGGGGGTGCTGCCAGCAGAGGTGGGACCATTATGCACAGTCCTGCTTCTGCTGGAAAGATTTTTGTTTTGCTCGCAAGTACTGACGGAGGAACCACGATTATCCACAGTTCCGCTATCAGCTGCCATATGAGCATATCCGGTAGACAGCTTCGTCGCCGTACTACCGTCCGGTTTTAAAGGGATACCGGCCTTAATATTTTGTTTTTGTTTTTGTTGTTTTTTGTTCATTATTATGTTCCCACGAGTAGCGGAGAAAGGAAGGTCCGTCTGTACAGAGATCCGCATTGTACAGATAAGGCTAGCTGATCCGGAGGTCGCCAGGTATCCGGATACTCCGTTCGCGACTGAGCTATTTATTAAACTGGGCCCTCAGCCAGGCTGACCATCGGCACGGGTCGTGTGACACCTTAAGTCCAGCCCAGTGGATAAAGGAGGGGAGATTGAGAGGAAATGAGAGTGAGAGGAAGAAAGGAGAGTGAGAGGGAGCTAGGGGAGGGAAAGGATGGGGGTAGGGGGAGTGGGATCGGACGGAATGTCCTATGGGCAGTTCTTAGTAGATGCTGATTCAACGGCCAGCCTGCCATGGGTGACCCTTCTGACGACGGAGGTCGTCGACATTGTAGCCCGTTGAATCAGCATCCTTAAGCCTCCACACCGGCACCATTCAGAAGGAATGGTACTCTCGACAAGGTGACTGACCCTTCGTGGAGGTGATTAACAGTTAAATAGGCTAAATAATTTCTGGCTTTATGTAGATAATCCCACGAACTATCACCTGAAAAACTAAACTCTATTTTCTTTCTGTCTTTAGTCCATCGATAATGACAACCTAGAGGAAGTAATGTCCCTTCAGTAGTTAGCATAATAACTGGATCGAATATAAACGAACCATAAATGGTGTTCATGTTCTTAACGACCATACCGTCAGCCATTTCTTTAAGAGAAATGTCATAACAGCTGTGCAAACTTATACCAAACATATATTTACGTTCGCAGTCAGAAAACTTCTTGTGTTATGTTCGCAGGATTCCAAGTCATATTATGGGGCGCTATGCTATGCTATATATCTTACTACTTTTGCCCTGCTTTTTGAGTATTATGCTAAGCTCTCCAGCTGCTTGAATCCGAGCACCGTAAGTGCACGATTATAAGTATTTATCTGAGCTCTTCAGCCGATAATAAAAACTTCAGTGTTTTGTTTAAGAAGTCGCGATACCTCTGAACTTCTGATAATGATTTTTATTAACTAAATCTTCCTCTTATATATACAAAATCAAATTGATTCAATTTGATTCAATTCTTTCATTTATTATTTAAACTTCTCTTACTCATCATGACCTACAAATGATGGCCCGTGTAACAACACACAAGAATCAAATTGCAACTTGAACTGAGTTAACCGTTAGTTCACTCCACCCAAGTGCAATCCGATTCTATGTTTACCGTAGCACATTCACCTGTGGTCATGATCAAAACAAAAATTAATTACTCATTGTTGTATGAATCACTGTGTGCATAGCAATCCACAATGACTATGTGTAACATGATCAGTTAAAGCAAATCGCGGAAGTTAATGTGCATTTATTAATGCTTACTGATCATGTTCAACTCAAAGTGGGTCACTGTGCACACGTGAATTGGTTTATTGTGTGCACACACAACACTTGAAACATAAAAGTTCATCAGTAATAGTTTTATTCCCGGAACGCAGACCTCCTAGAAAAATACGTTGACGATTAGAAAGAGTACTTGCTATAGCTTGCATTTCTATGTTACTAATGCGAGATGAGTGCCGTTGAGTGTCTCTACTGTCCATAACGGGACAACAGGAATGGATATATTTATTTTCTTCCATGAAGTGTTTATAAAAATCCCCACCTATATCGCATATATAAGAAGCGTCTTTATCTATCTTGTCAGTAAAATCGATACCCTTGTCATATTTAAAAAGCTTCAAAAGTTGCATCATTTCCACTTTTCTCGATGCGGCCGGAAAGGCATGTGCGTTGGTGACTGTTCGCAAAAATTTTAACTCAAAAGCCGGATAACTAGAAATCAAAACATTTTCCTGATCGTTGGTTAAGACCTCAGGTATGTTTATAGTGACCCGTTGGGATTTATTACTAATAACATTAAGAAGACTATTCCCTATCTGATTAATAACCGCAGATTTTAAGGGATTAGGTTCCTTAGTCTTCAATGCATCCGTAATTATCTCTTCTTGAGCGTCAAAGGAAAGTCGGGGTAAGTAGCTGTTAATATTCATAACGATTCCGTTATGAATATAGATTGGTCCGCGTTGGTCAAAATGTTTAATATAATTGTTTATTTATGTTTACTGATCCAGAAAACATATTAGGCAATTATTTATGCATTTGATTATCTTTTATCTAACGTTTAAATTTGAAGCTGAAATTTTGTAAGCCACAGAAAGATCAGACTTTTCGTTCGTTTGCGATACAAGTTCTTCTATTATTCATTTTTATGAATAAGCTTGCCATCCAATAAAAAGCCCTCACTGTCAACAAAATTGTTCCGTATTAGTTTGAGCAGGTGTAGTACATCGGCGAAAACGTAAATTTTTTTCTTTTCATCAGCTGGGTTTGGGAAAAGGATTGCTGAACAGAAATGTTAAGTTCCTTTAACAATCCTTGATTGGTTCCTCCTAGGTCACAAACCATTGCCACCACATCAAATCCACAGCTGTGAACGGCGTTAATAATGCTGAACAGTAATGATTGTGTCATTTTCTGGTCGAAATCGTAGAATATTGGTTGCTTCCAGTTCCCAAATAAACCACGTATTATAGCCACCTGAACATACTTGGCTGCTTTTAAGGTTTCGTCCTTTTTTTGTCATAACATATTTTTTCCTTAACTTTCATCTCGTCGAAAGAAAGTACGCAGATTTTGTCGAAGGGCTTCATATCAACTTTTTTTATGATACCAAGCACGCTTTTAATTATACCTGGATATAATTCTATTTTGGCACGCCATTTTTTTAATGTTATAACTGCTGGAAATGGAAAACCTTTCTTCAAAATCAGTCTGTATGCACGAGGACCGGAAGCATGAATTGTGATGGCATTGGAGATGTCTTCTTCCGTCCACCTCATTCGTTTGTTAGGCTGTTCCATTTTTTTCAGTTGGCCTTTGGTGAATATATTTCCCACTGTTTCCAAAAGCCGTTCCTGGTTCCATTTTTTTCGGTTGAGTCTTCTAACCTCTTGTTTTTAGTATTCTAATAACCATTAAATAAGAAAATAAATTTTTAAACAAAATTATATTACTTACTGAGTGTTAGTGTATGAAGGCCGGTTTGTGTACTGAAATGGGAGTAAGAAACCCCTGTGGTTCCCACACAGCTCCAAGAAACGTCGGTTTGTGTTCCACAATCAGAACTGCATACCAAAGGTGTTTCTAGGGGTGCCTCTGATTCTCCCAAGTCAGTCGTTGGCGTTGGTAGACGTGGATCTAAATCTGGTGCACATGAGTCCTCTGTACACTCTTTGAGCGTTTGTTTTTTGCTTCTGCAATTCAAAGTGTTTTATAATAAATATTGAATAAAGTTTTGAATGCTTGGTGGAACTTGCCTTGCTCTGTTTTTCATTCTGACATCGCGCAAAGTAGGAGTTTTATTCGGTTTCTCCAGAGGTGAACAGAGTGATGGGATCACATTTGGCTTCAAACATCTTCGTTGTGCAAATACATGGTTTTCCATGAACTGATTTGTTGGACCAAAATCACTTTCTTCAAAATGTTTGCAACAAATTCGCGAATTTTTAATTGAAAACTTATCACTCCTCCGACATAAGAAAACCCACTGCTTGCAAACTATGTTGCATTTGGGAAAGTTAAAAAAAGAATTTTTCTTTTCAGAATTTTTCCCTTTATTGTTTGTCGTACAACCAAAAACAGCGCACCGCATGTTTAACTAATAATTTTTTTCAAACAAATAGATTATTTTTTTACTTATTGATTAATAATTTAATAATAAAAACCACTAACACTTCAGGACACAGTTGAGGCGAACTTCTTTTACAAAATACAAATCAACAAGTGAGGGGTCACTGGGACCGCCATTTTCCTTCGATTTTGACAGATGCGCAGAGCGGCGCAAAAATAGAAACGCTAAAGATATTACCTTTAATATGTGAACTGTGGAATCAGGGAACATAACATGAACCCGATTTCCATGATTCATAGAAAGTAAACAAACCATTAAACCGCATGACGCACGGGGCCGACGAACGAGCGAGCGACGACATCAAGCTATCTGAAACTGAAACAATTAAAAGTTACTTGAGACCCACTGAGTACTGTTTTGGTTATGCGACCCAAAATCAATCTAAAAAGAAAACAATTAATAAAAGAAACAAAACGCAAAGAGATACTTACTGGCCGAGTACTTTGTGTGAATGGAAATCCTACATGTATATAGAAAAACATTTTTTTTGTATTGTTTTACTTAGGTATATAACTTAAACTACTACCTGGGCAGGTCGTCGTTCTAAGTGCCTGACTGTGTCCGCTATTAGCTTGCGGCGATAATGTTGCAAACCTAGATAGGCAAGACCTATAATTAGGGCGGTTACAAATATAAGTAGTAGTACCGCCGCGGTCATATCCGGTGATTTCTCCATTTGGATGTTGGGTGCTTTAATTTGCTGGGGACCCGTATTAATTATCTCTTTGCTCTCTTGTCCTCCCATCGGACCAGGTTTTTAGTCGGGCAGCAGTGGTGGCGAAAAGTTGGTGGAACTCGGCGGCTTCTTTCCGATTCCGCTGCGCTGCTCCTTCCTCTTCTCGCGGATTTGTCGCAAGAATTTGTCCCGAATAGCGTGGGGCTGGCCGGGGATGTTCGCTAGCCGCTTTAATTCGGCGACTGTCTTCCGCTGCTGAACTCGTAGACCTCCTCGGGTTGATTTTGCTTTTTGTTCAATCGGCTTGAGGGGTTCCTCCCTGGTTCTGGGCTTTGTTCGGTGCCGGAATGCTTCCTGCGTGAGGGTTTTGGTCCAACCCTCAAGATGGGTTCCATCTGGGACGTACGTTTTAAAATGGCCTCAGCCTTTTTGATATAGTTGGCTGCGAGTGCCAAACGCTCTTTATTTTTCATAGAGCTTGGATTTTCAGTTATACCTTGTTATAGCGGGGTGACTCTTATTGCTAAAACCTGTCTTATTTAAACTTGTAAGGCTGGCAGGGTCGCCATGTATAGGTTGCCTGGTCCTCTGGCTAACCTTACTATTGCAAAACTTCTCGCTCTGGCTATTACGCCCTCAGCTCAGACCTATCGGCAGTGGAACTGCGCGCAAAGGTGAAGTTTGCAACTTGTTTGACTAAGAAGGCCAATTTATTCTGCAGCTCGCAAGCTAAATAAGTACAACCTGGTTTGATTCAATGTCGGAGGACAAGTCATTTATGGATTACAAATTATAGCTATTTATACAAAAAGTACATATTAATTTTGTATACCTACTCCGATCGCCCAATACCCCAATATCCCATAATTCGTGTTCTGGGTTCACCCGCGTACTATGCTGATTTTGCATATTTATTTTCATACACGAGTGAAAGCCCTGTTGCCTTTGTCGTTAATATGCATTGCTTCCATGCACCGAACGTGCCATCAGGGTAATATGATTCTTCTGTCTTTTTTGCTCACTCGTATAGTGTCTTTATGAACATCTAGAAACAATGCTGTCAATTAAATGGCCTTGGGTTAGGTGTATCAGGTATCAGGTATCGAAGTAGGTTTTAATGGGATTATTTGCTTTTGTGCAATTAATTAAATGGGCGCTAGTGTGCTCCCTTCACAGAGTCAACCTTTCCAACATATAGAAGGTCGAGTTCCAACGTGTGGATACATCTTGCAACAACTTGAGTGGAATTCTAGTGCCTTGATTTTGCTGAAAGGCTAGTAGTTTTGCCGTTGCAGTCTGACTCCTTTTGAAGTGACCGACAACATGCTTCATTTTGGTTATTATTTTGCTAATATCCTCCTCTCTTAAACCATCGTTGACGATAAGATGTATTGTGTGCACGAAACAGCCAAAATGTTTCCACCCTAACTCACTTAGGACAGTAGCTTTATTATGTGAGATATATATTTATTTATTTCATCAACAAGCTTAGCTTAAGATTACGAATGTATTTTTTTAAGTACAAAAAACAAGAATAAAATAACGTAATAAGAGATAATAAATAATAAATAATAATATGAAATTAAGCAAGCAATGTAAATAAAATTGACTTAAAACGCTCCCTTGAAATATGAAAATCTACATGTCTACTGATTTCATTAAATGATTTCAGAGATCTAGTAATTGGCTCATTCTGCCCGTAATTTGTTCGATGCCCCACACAGTAAAAGAAGTGACGATCCCTTAAAACCCTCTCAGGAGCATAAATAGGTAGCATCGATAAAAGTGCAGGACTCTTTATACGAGAAGATAGAATATCTCTAACAAACATAGTGTCATGTACATACCTTCTTGCGCTAAGTGTCATTATACCTAATAATTGACATCTAGCTTTATAAGAAGGCTCAAAGGGCCAACGCATTTTAAAGAAAATGTATTTTGTAAAACGCCTCTGTACTCTTTCAATGCGATCAGAAAGGTATAGATAGTTAGGATTCCAAACTACATCAGCGTATTCAAGAATTGACCTGACAAGGGCAATGAAAAGGGACAGGAATGTATAAGGATCAGAGAAATCTCTTGAGTTTCTTTTAATGAAACCAACTAGTGAATTAGCTTTAGAAACTATATACTCGACATGGGATACAAATGTTTATTTAGTATCAAGAAGTACGCCGAGATCCTTAATTTTGTCGACCCTTGTTAAGTGTATGGAATCAATACAGTAATTAAAACATTTTTGTATTTGAGATCTATTAAAAGATATAGTTGAGCATTTACGAACATTTAATTTTAAACAATTGCTAACACACCAAGTTGACAAATTGTTAAGGTCAATCTGGATCTTTGCACAATCATCGAAACATTTTATTTTGAGGAATAATTTAAGATCATCCGCATACAGTAGATAACTACAAAATTCGAATTGACGAACAACGTCATCAATAAAAATAATAAATAGGAGGGGACCTAAATGACTTCCTTGAGGAACTCCAGAAGTACAAGAAATTAATCTAGAGTAGTTATTGCCAAGGCATACTTTTTGAAACCTTCCGATTAAAAATGAAGAAATCCAGTTCAACATTGCTGAATGAAATCCAAAATTTTCTAGCTTTTTTAACAGCAACACATGGTTCACAGAATCAAAAGCTTTGCTGAAGTCAGTGTATACGGCGTCGACCTGGCATCCACTTTCAACAGCATTAATTACAAAAGATGTAAAGTGGACCAGATTGGATGTTGTCGAACGGCCAGAAACAAAACCATGCTGAAACTCAGATATATGCTCTTTTGTGTGGAATTCAAGCTTATTTTTATCAACACATTCAAAAAGCTTTGGTATAGCGGAAAGTTTGCATATACCTCTATAGTTTTCGATATCATTCTTGGAACCAGATTTAAAGATAGGCACCAAAAATGAGATCTTCCACTCATCAAGGAACAAACCCGTACTCAACGACTGATTAAAAATTCTTAACAGAGGTTTGCAGGAATCCCATCAGCCCCAGGTTTAGGATTCGGCTTAAGGCCACAGATAGCAGTCTCGATATCATGAACATTCAGAACTAATTCCCCAAAATCAATTTTGGGCATTGCGCATAGTTCAGGCAAAGTAAAATTCACTGGGTGAGAAAAGACGGATTCAAAAAACTGAGCAAATAATTCGACGGAATTTTTAATATCATTAGACGCACAATTCTTATAGAACATTTCCTTAGGCAATCCATTGGAACACCTTTTTTGGTTAATGAAAGACCAAAATGATTTGGAGTCATGTTTAAGTTTGATTTCAATATTATTTATGAAAATGTTATATAAAAATGTACTTAAGACCGTAAATTCTCTACGCAACTTAATGAAGATAACTCTATCACTATAGTTTCCAGATTTTTTTACTCTTTTATAAGCTTTGTTTTTTAAGTTTTTCAAGTGCAAAAGTCGCTTATTATACCATGGGGGCTTGGTATTATATTTCCTAGTGGAGCACGGAACAAACAAAGAGAAACCGACATTAATTATTGAGACAAAATGGTTATACATATCACGTAGACATAGATTTTCAAATTCACTATCCCAGTTGTAAGCGTTAAGATGCTCATTTAAACCCGCAAAATTACATTTAACAAAATTTAAGGAATTAAAAGAGTTTGTTTCTTCTTTTGTGTAAGAGTATAAATTAATTTCAATTAGGATTTGCTTATGATAAATCGAATCAGTCAAAAGAGGAAATGAGACTTCGGAAACTTCTGTTCTAACATCATTAACATTTATAAAAACAAGATCTAATGACCGGTTTTGTGAATTGACAATTGCACTAATTTGACATAGATTTAAAGAGAATATACAGTCAATAAGAGCAATTTCGTAATCTTTTATAACATTAAGTGGGATAAGCATTTTGTCTTCATCAGACCAAGACCAATTTACATTTCCAATATTAAAATCACCAAGTATACACAAGATATCTGATTCAGAACAATAGCGACTAATAAATTCAAAGTTTTCAATACAATTTTCGTAAGCATCAAGTTTACTACCAGATGGTATATAGGTCACAATAAAAATAAGTCTTTTACTCGCGGTTTCATAGAAAAGCAGACCTGATCAGCATATAAATTCGGCAATGGAATCTGTTTGCCAGCAAGAGTCAACAAAACAGCAGCAAGAACTCCTCCACCACGCTCATCAGATGTTTTACAGCGATCATGGCGAAAAACATTATAAATTGACTCATCAAAAATTTCAGTTGACCAGATATCGTTGTAAAGCCAAGTTTCCGTGATTGTAATTACATCATAATCTTTATGACTAGACGCAATAAATAAATCAGAGGTCTTCGTTCTGCATCCGCTCGCATTGTGGTAATAAACCTTTAAGGGTTGTTGGTGAATATCACCACAATTAACATTAACATGGCCTAGTTTTTTGCCAGAGTAAAAGAACGGATTTTAACACCGTTCGGCCAAAAGTTTCCATCGTAGACAGTACTAGCATAATGAGTTGGTATCCCAATTTTAAAATTAACAAACTTAAGTGAAAGCTGGCTGTCATTCACTTTAGTTAATTTAAAGCACGTAATGCATTGAGACGCAACATGCAGTTTCGATGAGATATACGTGATTATTGCATCAGTGGTGGTGTCGGGGTGGAAGCTCGAAATGTGAAACCACTTCAGTTTACGAACAACGTGCAGATCACAGTTTTGCTCACTTGTTCCCAAAATTACCTCTGGACGTTTGCTATGGGTTACCATTTCCTTGTTTGTGATACCCATAACAATAGGCTCGGCAATTCGTTCATCGGAGCTAGCAGCATTCAACATAATATGTTTACCTGTAGCAGAAACCAAATTAACGTCGTCAATACGTGCAGCAGCATCATCCTCATCAACAACAGTAACAACAGCATTATCAGCACAGTGCACCTCGGGTTCCTTATCCACAACAACTGCAGCAGCAACAAATGACTCAGCAACATCAAGACAAATAACGTTGTCATCATTAATCATGACGTTAGAGGAATTCCCTTGAACAAATTTATTTTTAAAAGGCGTAGCAGCAGTAATTGTTGGAGCCGGAGAATTCGGCGTGAGGTTGACAGTTATTTTGTCTACCAACGACCTAGCTGCTGTAAGCAATGACGGGTCATGAGCGACAGCAGTGGGGTTCGGCGGCGATGACGATGATTTCTTTCTCTCTTTCTTGTTAGTAGTTAATGCACCGGCACTTGGAAGAGAGCTAGTCGGAGTGCACTTGTTGTTCTTAGTGACCAGACGTACAAGAGGAGAAGAAGAAGTAGCAACACGACGATCAGCGGACACTTGTTTAGTTGGTTCAACGAACTTTGAATTTCTTTGAACACGAGTAGTATCACGAATGTCTCGACTGGTATTCAAAGCGGAAGTTTTAGCAATCAATGGCAAATCTTTTTTAGCAGATTTGATAGATGAACCGATCATTTTAATGTCATTGATATTGTTTTGCAAAAAAACTGATAGGTCACTCATTTTTTTAATGCATGTTAGCAATGGACTGTTTATGCAATTATCACATTTAAAGAAAACGTTGGCATTCGTTTTGATAACTACAACGTCTTTTTTATGGATAAAAAAACAATTTATGTGTGTAAATAGACCACATACATCACACGATAAATAATCATCAGTATCAGATATTAGATTTACACACTTATAACAATTTGAAATCATTATGATTAAACAGCAAGTTAATACGCGTGCGTTGCAGACGACAATCAGATTCAAACTGATGTGCTTGGAGTGTTTGAAATGCCACTCTATTCGTCGTTTTCGGTATAAATACCTGGCCATCTAGTTCAAATTTTCCGATCTGTTCAAGATAAGAGTTTAGAATCTTTGGAAGAACAGTGAATCTCTTTTCGACGCGGGTTGAGTATTCAATCTCTCTTGTGTCAACCAACTTTCCACTCTCGCGACGAGCAATGTTTATCTTAACTATTGCTTGCGCTTCAACCACTTTTGCAAGATTTGCGGTGTCTGTAACTCCACCATTTCCATCGGGCGTTACTTTTCCTACATCATATAGATAGTTAACTGTACATTCACACAGTTTTTGCATCGATGGAGTTGAAATCTGTACCTCGACTTCACGAGGGGGTTGCTGGACAGTTGACCTTCTTCACTCTTCGAGTACAGCCAATAGATCCTCATCTGACAGGAACTTCTTCGGGTTAATCATTGCCGCTTTTCGATTGTTTACGGTCTTCTGATTAAGCAAATTCTTATGTGCATCTTTCTACTTCAATTACACAGACTTACTAGATCGCTTTTTCTTGTTGAGATTTTTGGAAGAGGAAATCTCTTCGGAAGCTATTTCTTCGGTTTGCTCATTCATGTTTAATACGTTATTATTATTACATTCCATACAGAAAGAATCGTATCCAGCTCATACGCAAGGTTCCGCGACGTGTGGTCGACTGGTAAGCTCGGTCATTCCAAGAGCAGAGAGACTAACTTAAAATTGTCATCCAGGAAATGGACGGTCACAGCCATATAGCTTTCCATATTCAAAGATGTCCAGAAATCTGTGGTGACACACTATTTTAGCCGTTGCTAAGACCACCCGTGTTTTATTTTATGCACTGTTCATATAGTGCAGGTATGAGAGTTCTTAATATCATATGGTTACTTGGTAACTCATACGATGGATTGAGAACTTGTATGTACAAATTCCCGAAATGCGTTTTCCTCTACAATGCGAAACGGCTGAAAAGTGTCAGTAAACAGTCGAAGCAATTTTGCGTCAATTTTTTGTTTGCACTTTGGGCTCACTCGTTTATGAACAAATGCAGTCATATGGGTTTATCGATAATGTACAGCAGTTGTTTGTACATGTGTAGAAGCATTTTCGATTTTTGATACCGAATAAAAAATAGCTGAATCTATTGGTTGAAAATCACTTGTTTCTCTTTCTAGTTCCTCATAAGTTGTGAGCGAAGTTGTTGGCCGACTTGGCGCTCTACCGATGGCAGTGCTATTGCTTGTAGAGGGCTGTGGCTGTGCAGTTGTCTTAATATCTTTTATATTTTAAATTTCACAACTTTTATTGTTTTTGTTATTCTGCGACGCGTTTCGAAGCTGCTGCATTGTTTTAATAAAACCGAAAGTTTAACATATTCATATGGCTTGGTGTTTAAACGAGACTCAGGTCCAGAAGGTATATTAAAATTACCAAATCCAGATAAATAAATTGACAAGGTTTTTGGGAGAATATAATTTCTCTGTTCATAGGTCATATCAACGAATTGCAATTCTGCATTTGTCATAAAATATCTATTCATTCGCTTTATATATAATATTCTGGCGCAGCAGAGCACAGTTATATATGGAGATATATTTAGGTTGTTCGTACCACGTGTAGGGGAAGTGGGGGCAAAATCGCATATTTAGTGCCAGTTAGCCTTAAAAGTCATAAAAAAAATTATTTTAACGAAAATAAAATCTTTATTCAGAAAGTATAGTATTTCATTTAGGAACTTTAATTAATAAAAAAATAAATAAACAATGAGAAAAAAATTAATCGATTTTGAAAAAAACCTTGAAAAAAAAACGGTTTTGCCCCTATGTCGGGGCAATACCGCACCAGAGAATTCTCCTGGGGGCAAAACCAATTTTGCGTTAAAAATGCAATCTAAGTGCAGAAGTCACATACATATTCAATATCCTCATCGGCTCCAACTCCTGCACAAGCTTCGTGACCCCACCCAGCACATTTAGTGCATCTTATCCAGCCATCAGTTTTTTTGGATTTTGAGTAAAGTTCTTTACAGAAGATGCACTTGCAATCCTCACTGGTTTCATCCTCACTATCGGTATCGGTTTCGGTTCTTCTGGACTGCTTGGAGCTTTTCCCGATTTTTAAGCTACCTTGTTTTGGTCGTTTATTCGATGCTTTTTGATTTAGTGCTTCCAGCTCAGCTTTATAAGGAGAACTCGTTAATATTGCAGCTTTTCCCCGTCTAGTCTTCCTCTGGGAAACTAACCTCTTTCCAACAGGTATTTTGAGAAGCTCTTTTGGAGAGGATAATATGAAAGCGGTTGACGTTGATGGAGTTGGTGGAACTATATTGGCGGCGATTGCCTCAACAAAGCCAGTGTTTGGTCTGCTTTCTTCATGATTGCAAGTTAAGACTGCAGTTGATGTGGGCTCAGAAGAAAATGCACTTTCAGAAGATGATGGAATTGGTTCTGTTGGTTTCAAGTTAGCTGATGGTTCCACAATTGCTTCTTCAGCAGCTTGCACTTCCGACAATGGCCTGTTGGTGGTTTCAGATGGCTCAAACATCCAGTCTTCGTAAACGTCAGGGTTTAAGGGAGAAATTCCAGTTTTTTTAAAACCATTGACTGCGGTTTGAATAACAGCTGATTTCATATATGCAATCCCAAACAGTTCTGGAATTTGATATTCTGTAACCATTAACGGTGAGTTTGTACGCAACCATTTTTTTACTTCAGTTGAATAATATTGACTCAAAGGAGCCATAAATGCAACATCGAGCGGTTGCATTCGATGCGAACAATGAGGTGGGAAGCACAAAACAGTCACATTGTTTTCTCGGGCTCTGGAAATAAATTCCAAGTTTTTGGTGTGCGTTGAGTGTCCGTCAAGTAGCAGTAATACCGGACTATCTCTTGTTGGATTTGCATGACGCAGGAAATGATCAAACCAAGTCAAAAATAAATCTGTCTGCATCCAACCGCTGGGATGATAGGTAGCAACTGAAGATGGAGGAGCCCTTTCAAGTATGTTTACATGTCTATGAGCTCTTACTCGAGGAAAAACAAACATAGGTGGTATGAACTGTCCGGAAGCACTCATACAGATCTCAATAGTGATAGTCTTACCACGTTCCGCAGATGTTAAAGATCCAACCTGAGCTTTTCCCTTCCTTGCTAATACTCTAGACACCTTTTTGGGCACTGTTGATATGCCTGTTTCATCTACGTTGTAAATGCGGTCAGGTGGAAATTGATGCTTGTCCATTATTTCGGTCAACAGTTGAAAATATTTTGAAACTGAAACACGGTTGAAACCCATTGCTCTGGCGCCGGAAGTTCCTTCTGGCTTTCGAAGGCTAATGCTAGGATTTCGTGTTAAAAAGTTTTCCACCCATGTGTATCCAGCCATCCCTGTTTTTTTGTCAAAATCGTGCCTTATCTTATTTTTTTCAGCAAGCTGAAATGCGATTTCGCGCAAGTCTTTGATTGTAATGGGGAACAAGCGAGCTTCCAACAAAACGATATGTTCTGCCAATTCTTTCTCTTGCTCTTTAGTAAAAATGGTCTTGAACCGTCCAAGCGTCTTGTCTGCACAATTACCGAGGGTTTTAGATTTGTTGAGTACTTTGGCATATCTGTCTCTCAGGGTGCTCTTTGGGACATTAAAAGTACGACAGGCTTTCTGATATCCCATCTCCTTTTTCAGAAGAGCGTCAATAGCATTTTTCATTGCTGATTCTTCCCACGATTGTCGTGTTGTCTTGCGAACATAGTTGCGTACCATTTTTGGCCTAAATTTAAAAATAAAAAAAATTAAAATAAGGAAATTCATTAAATAAAAAAATATCTAGCAAAATATAACACTGGGGGCAAAACCGCACACTGGACGGTTTTGCCTCTATGCTATTTTGCCCCATGCAACCTTAGCTAAATAAAACAAGATTGTTCGAAAATACGAATGTTTTTCACTGTTTTTTAACTATCACTACTTTTATTCGCACCACACTTTTTCAGAATAAAAACGAATGTATTTACTTTTCCAACGATTTTATACAGAAAAATACAACTTACTTCGGACAAGAACGATAGCGTTATGAGCAAAAACCGCGAAAACAACCGTAACTTTTTGACGTCTTCGACGAATAACTGAACACTCACATACATGATGTATCATGTCTTTGGCCAAGTGTCTACATCAAAAGTATTGCCATTGAGTTTTTTTTTTCATACAGCCTAGTACGGAAACGGTTCTGCCCCCGTGTGCGGTTTTGCCCCCACTTCCCCTACGGGTTCCATCTATGAGTGTAGATGTAGCGTCCCCCCTTTTATAGGTGTACACGGTGGGTTGCTCTTAAGGATGCTTGCTTCGGGAGCAGTGCCAAGGGAGAAATAAAAGGTCACCGCCTTTGAGCTTGAGCAAAAGAACTCTTTGACCAAGAGACCTTACGATCTCAGTTGTAGCTGGGCCAAAGCCTTGATGCACACGTTCTTGATTATCTACGGCTGCTTCAGTCCGGGGGGGTTACAACGGGGTGATACCCTGTTCTCTCACATATGTAAATGGTTTTTTTTTTGTTCATTTCACTGGTGTATATATATTTTTTTTTCTTTTTTCTTTTCTAGAACGTAAGTTTACTTTAGCCATAGATACTATTCCTTTTTCTTTCTTTTTTTGGGTTTCAGATATTTTTCTGACACTTGAGATTATTTATAGGTGTATATGTGCAGGTGTATCTTGTAGTTGCTCTATGGCAACTCCTTGCACTCAGCATCTATGCGCATACATACATATATATATTTTCCTTTTTCTTTAATATAAATTTATTTCTTTTTTTTCTTTTAACAAACAGACGTTTTTTTTTCTTTATTGCACACGCCAAGTTTGGTGAAAAATTGAATTTAAAATCACGCACCACTGTTATAGAATTTATTCTTTATAGCACATGCCAGCTTTGGTGAAAATTTAAATATTGAATCACGCACTAACGGATATAGAATTTATTTTTACTATCACTCGCCAATTTTGAAAAAAAAAAATTCTTTAGCAGCACACGCCAGCATTGGTGGGAAATTAAATTTTAACTCGCATACCACTGCTGAATAAATTAATTTATTGGCACTCCAATTTGTAATTGAATTTTTAATTTTGTATGATGCGCCACTTCATCAACCGTCAGCTCACCGGGCTCAACTTCTTTGCTCAACAACCTAATCCAGACTGACTCATGCCATGCATAACCAAACCAAGCCTAACCAGAACTACACATACTCAGCAATTACATCGCCTCCACCAATCACAGCCTTGCTTCTATCCCATGCATAACCATCCGACACCGATATGCGCACTCTGCGCACTCCATCACCTCTCCAATCACCGCCTCGCTTCTATTTGAATTTCCACATTCCTACATACTTTCTTCAGAGCGCGAGTTTATCAACGGCAACTTGTTGACGACGCCAACTGAACTTGCATACATAGCTGCATACCCCTTTGTTTTTCATGTAAACAGAATTCGGGTATTGATGGCACTACCGTACCCTCCATGAACAAATTGCACCCGCTCGATAAGGTGATTTTTTCCGTGGCCAATCACAAGTCACGAATTGCGTAACCAACCCGAGTGGCATCTGGCATGATCGTCATCGACAGTGACCTCGAACACAAATTCGTGTTGTTGTTTTTAGCATGGGGTCTGGCATAGCATATACACTGAAGAAAATATGTATGCGGTGGGTATTCAGACAGAGGAAAGCGTATGTCGGAATTTAAGTCCAAGTCCGCTAGACTACAGTGGTGGTCATTATAATTAATCCTAACAGATAGATAGGTACACTGCGCGTCATAAAAATGCAAACACTTAGAAAAAACATTTTTTTCACATATTTGAATTTAGCGTAGATAGTTAAGGAATAATTATTGGTGCCCATTACAAAGTTGAGATTATGAGCGCAGAAATTCCCGTACGACTCACTGACTAAAGTAGGTAAACCATCAAAACCCGGATAATGGTTCAACTCTTCTGCGACAGGCTTCAGCTCCTCACCAGGAGAAGGAAAAAAGGCCTGATGGTATAGGGGATCATTCTGATACTCCGGACATGTTTTACCCAAATGTTGTCCATTTGGTTTAGAATCTACAGCAACGACCGGATTACGGACGTTGTCACGAACACGGGCGGATAAACCGCCTCGTCTTGGTCTCTGTTGAGACCGTTGTAGGGTGGGAGGTGCGTTAGAATACTGTCCAATTGGTGGACTACCGCTTCGTTAAAGTTCCTATTTAAATAAATTTAAAAAGGGCGTCTTTTAAAAAGCAGTATAAAAACCAACCGACGAATATCTATTCGGGAAACCTTTAATAAAAATTACTACACTAAACTTCAATTGAAGCGATTCATTTTGTTTATTTCCATTTTTATTTGTTTTTATTTATCTGCGCCCTTTAAATTTCGTCATCGACTCATCGATGCTTTGATACACGCTGTCCTGTCTGCTCATTTGAAACGTTTTTTTGAAACATTCAACCAAATCATTGATATAGTACGTTTTCGAACTATTAGAAGCCTTATCAGGAGCAGTGAAATACATCTTTGAAGATATCATTGTAAATCGATCCCGCATAATTGCATTTTTAACTGCCTGGTTTCCCATTGATTTATGCAATGACCAATAATCTTTTAGACAAGGGAGTCTGTTGTAGCACATTACGAACATACATCCAATAACAGCTTTGATTTCACCTGCGATAGTTGGTTGCATATTCTTATTCCGTTCATATTTTGTCAATCCTCGGTAGATGTTTAGGCGCTGGTTTGTACACTGTGCTATGTAAATATAAACAGACTGTGGCATGAGTTTATTAAAAATGTCGAGTATTGATGATGATCTGTGAATAGTGTCTGAGTTATAACAGATTTGCTGTTGTTGGGGGCTGTGTGCCGATTTTATTTGCGTACTATCGTTCCTGCAGTCACGAGCATAATGACCAGTAATCTTGCATTTAAAGCAAACAATTTGGTCTCGAGCGTATTTTTGAAAGGATTTAGACGGTCCAACGTAATTTCTTGCGTTATTCTGACTGACCTTGTGCTTCGAACCTCCATCGAACTTTTCCCTACTTCTTGCTTGCGTTCGTACCTTTGACAGGGAATTCAGAAGCTCTAACAGCTCGCCTATGGAGGCACATTTAGCCATGACTACGTTGTCCATCAACGCTCGGTCTCCCAAACCCGAAACAATAAAATTTATGATAGCTTTCGGTGAAAACTTACCGCGTCTTCCCAATGCCAGCATGGCATACACGAAGCTTTCATAGCTTTCCTCAGGATGCTTCCTCCGTTCCATCAAAGAAACGAGCACATCTGATTCGTCGCTCAATGATGGGAAATCCATCACCAGGTTGATTTTAAATTGGGTCCAAGTGGTGATCTGTCCCCGTTGAGCTGTGAACCAATTCGCAGCCGCCTCTTCTAATCGCAAAGATGCGTAGAATAAGGTGGACCGATCGTCCCAGTCATAAATACGACCTAAATTGTCCAAGGTCTCAACCCACTCACTCGCGTTTAACCCGACACTCGACGAAGGGTTAAAATTCGGTACAATTTTATTTATTTAGTCACTACCTAACCGAATCGACGAAACAGCAGCACGTCCTGCAGAAAAACTACCCGAAGAATGTATCTCCGCGCTTCGCTCACGTCGACAAGAAGCTATCTCCTTTTTCAGAGACGCATTTCGCTCTTTTAATTCCTTCAATTCTCTTCTTATCTGATTCATTTTCACTAGAAACGACGACACTAGCACAACAAGTTCACAAAATGGCTTTATTTTATTTTATTTTCAGTACCACGCACTAAGTTCCACTATTACTCAATATTTTCACTGACAACCGAACACTAGACTATGACCGATCATCAGCACAATCCAAAGACTAATGAATGTGCTTACCGATTTGAACACAGCAAATATTTTCTTTACCACCTATTCCAAAACAAAAAGGAACGCCTTTTTTTTCCACTCCGGATAGGCTTCTATCCACCACCAACAACAGGCTTTCCATCATTTTACCTCCCGCAACCAAACCAACACCAATATATGGCCGAAACAGTTACAATCGAAAACTAAATTCGCTCTTACGTCCAACATACATAGCCGACTCTATACCAAAAACAAGAGTCGCCATATTGCTCTTGTGAATTTCCCAAAAAAAAAAAAAAACACAAATCTGGCAAAACCAACCCCTAAGGAAACTATCCAGTCCAAACAAAACAAAAACCGATCGTCGGCGAGATTACAGATTCTATCAACCAGAAACTTACCATAATCGGCCTACATATACATTACTTCTGTCTGGCTTCTTTTCATCCTGTCGCCTATCCGTCGCCTGCGGGGCATTGAACACACAATGGTGTGCACGTTATCAACCGGCATCAATCAACCTTATACCTCTGTCAGTTGCACTATATCTTCATGTACCGACAGCAGATAAGGGATATACACGGTTCTTATGTTGAGATTTAAATGTTCCCTTCTCTGGGACGTCCTAACAAAACAAACACACGGAAAAAAATCTCAATGCGCACTTTTTCTTTCGGTCAGCAACGATCACATTTCCGTAATTATTTATACAACTGATTAAGTGGCAAGGACAAAAGAAAACACGGTTTGGATTACGAATCCCACTTCTGATATAATGACTTCAATAAGAAATTTACACGTTTGTTCTACGGAATTTCTAGCACTGCGCGAACTCGACCGAGCGCCCTTGACCGTCGATATGGAATGCGATATAAACTCATCCACCAACATCACTCGATCGAGCTGCATGTGCAGACCTACACTACTACTAACCTATGAGTGATAGGGATTTCACCACTCAATACAAATAAGGCTTCTAAGATAACCGTCGGCTAACATATAGAACTGTAGATATATGATATTAAATATTTACTTTGTATGGGAGCTGACACGCCCACTGGTCCGATCACGCCCATTTTTCCCATGACTATTCACATTAACAAATAATCAACGTGCACAAATTTCTAACACTAGGGCTATTATAGTACTGTAGATATATGATATTTTAAAACTCAATTTATCTTACTTTTCTTTATTTTATTTCGACGATTTTAATGGATCTTTTTTCTTTTTATTATTTTCCAATTCCACTTACAAAACCACTCCTATGCCCAACCAAAAAAGTCAAAAAACTCCCTCGCCCATTTTCGTGTGTCCGCCACCCGAAGGCATTTCTTGTCATCTTCCAGTGTTCCTCACTAGATGGCCTTTTTAAGTGTCGTTTACATTTGCATTGGACGTGTTGGAATTAGTTTACTACAGTTCGGCCGATCTGACAAAATGATCGCCCTCGATTATTATTATATTTTTTTTTTTTTTTTTTTTTTTTTTTTTTTTAGATTTACATAGATAATTAAAATTTGACTATACACCTACAGGTATTACTTTTCGTGAGTAGAGCCCTACTTCGAGTTCAAGATACGGTGATGTTCTTCCACTTGCGGATGTGGCGCGACTCTATTATCCCATTATACGGAAGTTGGGTAACTTGGCAATTTTCGATGTCCCTTACTATATAGCGATCATGAGGAAGTTTTTTAAAAATGATGTATGGTCCCTTAAATTTTGGTATTAATTTTTTGTTACCCGGTGAAACATCTACGTTTTTTATGACTACGTAATCACCACACTCAAAGCTACGAGCTGGTCTGTGTCGCTCATCGAAATGTTTCTGATTGCATTGCTGAGATTTTTCTATGTTATTAGAAGCTGATAATCTGAAAAGGTCAAGGTCGCGGTCAGTGGTCGAGTTCTCTTCCAAATACTCGGTCAGCCAGTCTACAATTGAACCTTTCTGTTGGACCCCAAACAAAAGTTTAGACGGGGTCTGATGAGTCGTGCTGTGGACCGAATTGTTGAGAGCGAACTCGACTTCGTTCAATTTATCCACCCAATTCGCATGCTCAATGGGCTCGGAGAGCTTACTGAGCATGGGAGTTAGAACTCGGTTTGTTCTTTCCACCTGCCCATTGGCTTGTGGAGACCCGACTGCCACCTTTACGTGACTTATGTTCCATTTCAGCAGGAACTCACCAAACTCAAGTGACGTGAAACAAGTCCCCCTATCAGATATTATTCTCGAAGGTCTACTGTAATATTCGAAGTATTTTTTCAGTGAGGAGATTACTTCCCTCGTACTGGTTCAATTTACAGGGTAGAGTTTAACGAACTTTGTGAATGCATCAATCACGACGAGAATATGCTTCCGTTTAGATTTAATTGAGGGTAACGGGCCCAAATGATCAACATGTATGGTATCGAATGGTACCGGTTTTTTTGGGATGCTATATAGATTTCTCTGATCGGACCTCGCTGGTGCAGAGTACATTATGCATTTCAAGCAGTTTTTGATGAACCTTTCAATTTTTTCCTTCATTTCTGGGAACCAATACCGGCCTCTAATTTGATCAAAGCACTTGCTTATCCACAGGTGGCCTATGGTTTCATGGGCACTTCTCACGATATTGTCTTCCATTTCACTTGGGACATAAAAGCATAATCTGCCTCGCATATCTTTTTTATAGACCAGACCATCCTTTAATTCGAAAAACCCGCAATTTCCTTTTTCTAATTTATCGCGTATTTTTAAGATTTTAGGATCTCTACACTGTGTTGCTTCCAATTGGAATTCAATGTCTTCATCATTTATGGCGAGAACAATCTCACTACGGCTCAATGCGTCCACATGACCCATATTTGCACCACCACGGTGTTGAATTGTATAGTTGAAATTCTGGAGCTCTAGGGCCCATCGAGCGATTCGCGGATTTAAATTTTTTTTGTTTAGTGTCAAAGTAAGAGAATTGCAGTCTGTAACAATCTTGAAGCTAATTCCCTCTAGGTAGGTACGGAATCGTCTGAGTGCGTATATAATAGCGAGCGTCTCAAGCTCAAAGCTATGGTATTTGCTTTCAGGAGGGGTTGTCCTTTTAGAAAAATATAACACAGGGTGAAACTTCCCATCTAACTGTCTTTGGAGTAAAATGGCCCCAAAGCCAGTGGCACTTGCATCACAATGCAGTTCTGTTTCTTTGTACGGGTCATATACTGCTAGCACGGGAGGGTTTGATAATCGCTTCTTCAATTCTTCATAGGCACGTTTGCAATTTTCATCGAATATAAACTTGGAGTCCTTCTTAAGTAGATCGTACAAGGGTTTGGCAATTGCAGCAAATTGATGAACAAATTTTCGAAAGTATGCACAAAGCCCTATAAAAGAGTGCAACTGTTTCACAGTCTTTGGTATTGGGTATTTAAGAATGGCTTCTTTATGACCTTCGTTCGGACGTATCCCATCTTTGCTTATACTATAACCTAGGTAATCTATTTGAGTGTAACAAAATTTGCATTTATTTAATTTCAGCTCCAAGCCATACTTTGCTAGGCGGTCTAGGACATCTTTCAACAGCTTGAGTTGCTCTTCTATTGTACGGGTGGCAACTAATATGTCATCGATATACACAACAATTGCCCCTGATTCTATGAAATCCTTTAAAATGAGTGAAATAAACCTCTGAAAGACGGATGGGCTATTTTTCAAACCGAACGGCATCTTGATATATTCAAATTGCCCACTGGGCGTCACGAATGACGTAAACTTTACCGAATCCTCTTCGACTTTGACTTGGTGGAAACCGCTCTTCAAGTCAAGAAGACTAAAGTAAATCTTGTCCCCTAGGTATTCTAGGCAGTCCTCTATCAAAGGCAAAGGGTAATTATCCCGTATAGTTATCTTGTTAAGTTCCCTAAAATCAACGCACATACGGGTCTCACCATTTTTTTTACTAACGAGGACTATAGGTGAGGCGTAAGGGGAGTCACTTGGTCTAATAATATTGTTTTCTAATAATTCCTTAATGATTCTCTGGACTTCGAATTTATTTTTATAAGATAATCTTCTTGGGTGACTAAACACCGGGTTCTCGGTAGTCAGTCTAATTTTCATTTCAAGAGGGTGGTTGCAATATGGTGTTTTAGAGGACTCGATTTCATAATCTGAAATCATAGCCCGAATGAGAAGCTGAATGTCTTTATTTATTTCAGAGTTGACATCATATTTATCTAACTGTTTGGGATCTGAGTCACTTGTTTCGATAAAAAATATGTCGGGAATAGTTTGGTCGTTAAGACAAGTTGGTGTTTCTCCCGACAATGATTTACTGAGGTGGCAGTGCAATGTCGCCGTTTCTCTCACTTTATCCCCGATGGCCTTATTCTCGCGATCACAATAGTCCCCCTCGTCAATACACTGTTCACTATTCCCTATGGAAGGGTCACTATCAGCAATACAATCATCTACTACTCGATGGCAATCAATACTCTGCAATTGTTTATTTACGATAACACTTGCCTCATCGTCACTACACTTTGCATCTAAGGAAACAATATCGCTTTTCCCGACATTATTAATTTCGTTTTGTTTTTTCTGATTTCCGCCTTCAATTTTCATCGCATTAGACGTTAAACTGTTTCCGTAGATCTGTTGCGTATTTTGAGTAGTACCATTCAACAAAAAGAGACCAGACTTCAAATCAGAACTAAACTTAGTAGCTTTGCTTTTATTATTAGTAAAGAAAGGATTTATAATGAATTCAATGTTAAAAAGTTTAAGGAAATCGCGCCCGAGCAGCAATGGTTTTGGCAACGTATTTGACTCGACTATAAGAAGTGATAATTTATTAGTTATATCAAGTATTGAAATGAGGCAATCGATTTTACCGTACGTTTCCAGTTTAGTACCGGTGATGCTGCTAAGACTAGAATTAACTATTTCTTCGACGTAGACGTCAAATGGAAGTATGTCTTTAGACACGAAGCTAACCGGACTCCCACTATCAATTAATGAATCGTAATTAGAAAAATGCTCACTCGAGTTGCTCTCACGAAATGTAATACTTACATTTTGGAATGGCTGCAACCGATATGGATTGACTTCTACATTGGTGTCCTTGTTGGCGTTGTCGTCTTTTGTGACTAAGTGTACTGCTTTTCTCTGCTGTTGACATTCCTTCAATGTGTGATTTGTGCTGCCGCAACGGAAACAGGCGCCTGTCGGTCGTCTGGGTTGTTTACACTGTGATGAGAAGTGCCCGTACTGTGAGCAATTGAAGCACCTGGTTGTTGACGATGTAGGCTGCTTTGGTGTGTCTGCGGTATTTTGCACTTTGTTTAATTGGTCAGTCGATCGCTTTTTGTCATATTTGACCAAAAGTTCCTTTAGTTGATCCAACGACGAAGCGGTGTATAACATAGATGTATACGCGGTGTGGTCGCGCAGTCCCTCGATGGTAAAGTTGATCATCTCCTGCTCGCCTACATCGGATTGGGAGGCAATTTCCTGCATGGCCAACATATAGGCGATCACGTTTTCACCCTTGCGTCTCCAACGCCCTTGAAGCTGCCTGTATACATCGCTCATAGAGATGGTATGTTTGAATTGTTTGAGCAGGCCTGCTTTGATTTCTGTGTAGCTGGATGCACTGGAGGTGCGTAAATATACGGCCGCGGTTCCTTTAAGTAGCCGACGTATAGCCATAAACTTGACGTGGTCGCTACAGTTCGCATTATCCGTGACATTTTCGAAGTCAGCGATCCATTTCTCTACACCGTACGCATCGTCTCCACTGAAAGCTGGGACGAGTCCATCGATGTCGGTGATGTTGAGTCGCTGCAGTTGATTGTTGAGGCTATGCTCCTCCAACAGTTGTAGCTCCTTTCGTAGCATTAAAATCCGCTTTTTTTTCGAGTTCGGCGATAATGCTATCGTGGTCCTCTAGTTCGGGGCCTGGTGAATGGTTCGCTCGCTGTTGGGCCCCATATGGAATGTCGTCCGCTCCGGGGACGTCTGTGGTTGGTTCATTTGCTGCTGCTCCATCGATTCCCGAGGCGTCAAGTAGGTTTCGTAGTTGGGCTACTGTTGCGCTTGGTGGGAAATCGATTCCCAGCCCCTCCAGGACGCGAATTATTTCGGCACGTGTACGCACCATTTTAAATTAGAACGTAGATTAGATAGAACGTATTAATTATATCAAAAGTCTTTTTTATTGTTACGTGGTACCCCACATCTGACATTTAAAACTCAATTTATCTTACTTTTCTTTATTTTATTTCGACGATTTTAATGGATCTTTTTTCTTTTTATTATTTTCCAATTCCACTTACAAAACCACTCCTATGCCCAACCAAAAAAGTCAAAAAACTCCCTCGCCCATTTTCGTGTGTCCGCCACCCGAAGGCATTTCTTGTCATCTTCCAGTGTTCCTCACTAGATGGCCTTTTTAAGTGTCGTTTACATTTGCATTGGACGTGTTGGAATTAGTTTACTACAATATTAAATATTTACTTTGTAGTTATTCAATTTATGTGGGAGGGGCCATGCCCACTTGAAATATATATAGCCGATAACCTAATTTGGACTATAACCTTTCAAATGAAACCGGTTTGGGCCAAATCGGTTGGATAGTTTTAGAGTTTATAGAGGACAAACATACAAACATTGTATTTTATATATATATAGATTATTCTTTCTTTTAAGGCGTTTAATCAAGCGATGTAGGCAGAATGCAAATAGAAGAAGGAGTATAGCGTAGGTTATTGTATAGTGATGGATATCATGGGAGGTTATTGCGGTAAGTCACTTACAGTGTGTGACCAGATATTTTTTAAGACAATGCGGGACACAATTTTTTTAATTGATGAAAGTATTTTATTTTCTTTTTAAGTACTACAATAAGTAAATAATACAAAATATATCAACATGTACAACATATTTCATAGGTTGATATAACTAATCAGTCTTTAAGATACAAAAAATCACAAAACTTAAACAAATTTCTTCTTTATAAAATAAAATAAAAACATAAACATAAATATACTTAATATTCTGTAAAACAAAATTTTTTGCCCAGGTCGTTAGTTATATTTTTCACTGGTGTGAATTTTTTCTAAAACTTCACCATTATTCTTAATAGAATCATAAAAAAAACTACAGTCATTTTCGTAAAATAATTTAAGCAAAACAATAGACTTAACTGTTTCAACTTTCATTCGGGTTTTTTCTTGCGTCCACAAATGATTTATTATCGAAAATATTCGTTCAGTGGAAGCATTTGTTCCAGGAAGACTCAAAATATATTCGATTACCATTAACAGATTTTTGTGAGGTACATTATTTTCGCCGAAATATTTAAATATCTCCACCCACCTTAAATCAATTGAGCAAGCATGGTCGTTCCATTGTTCAATTTTTTGCGGACTAACATATTTTTTTGAATAAGAAATTTCGTCAAAAAAGTCGTTCTCAGCAATTGAATCGTTTGCATTTTCTAGTATGAACGACAGTCCTTTTTGAACTTCCTGCCACTCAATTGATTTTTGGAGACATACCCATTGAAAATATTAGGCGTACTTAAATTGAGAAGTCCACTTCTCGAGGTATTGCAAGCAGTTTTTGTAAAAGTTTTTAATATGAGAAGTGGCACCAAATTCTTCTAAATTATTTAAATTTTGTCTCATTGTGATTGAAATGAACTGTTCCTCCATTCTTTCTTTCAATTTGAACTTTAGGCTCGCAATTTGGTTGTGGATTTCCATGATGGTTTTGTTATCGCCTTCTACCTGCAAAATTGCATTATGGAACAAAGAGGACTAGTTATGCAAGAACATCAACCACAACTCTGATTTCGGGTCTTCAAAAAAATGTTTTAAAACGTTTGGACATTTGTCAAGGGATAAAAAATATGACTTTAACGCTTCGTATATCTTTAACACTCGTTCAATGGCAGGTAACAAGGCTAGCCATCTTGTTTTGCAAAAACCAAGTAGTTTACTATATTCGACCTGGGCATCACAGCAGAATTCTTTCAATTTTTCAACCCTAACAGTAAATATATAAAAATGAGAATATATTTTCACAATAATATTTTCTAAATCAACAGGAAGCAAATCAGCGGCAGTTTGAATTGTATTATGTATTATGTGTGCTGAACAACCAACACCGATTATGGATTGTTTTAACCTGGCAAAAACATTATTGGTTCCACTTCTAGACAATCCACCAAAGTTGGTATTCGCGTTATCTGCGCAAAACCCTACCACCTTATCTAACAAATCAGTGCGTCTTAAAATTTGCAAGATAGATTCACTTATCATTACTGAATTTTCTCCAGGTAGAGAAACTAAATTCAATAAGCGAATTCTCAGACCTTTTTTACAGTTAAAATACCGGACCAGAGTTGGAAACAGTTTTATATCTTTTTTGTTCGAGGCATCCGAATATATAGATACGAAACTAACCTTGCTCAACTCTTCTTGTTGTTCTTTTGCTGCAAATGGGCAAAAGACATTCGTTATGATGGCCTCACATTTGGTTCGGGCACAAGCAAATTTGGAGTCGAAAAGCCTCTGTAAAATCCTAGACGTGCAATCCATTGACCTAAAACTTTGGTTGTGGCAAATCGTGTGAAAGGCCATGACGGCTTCGGAAATGGCTAATTTTTTTTAGTTCTCACCAAATGCAACTTTTCGAAAAAATTAATCAAGCTTAGTCGTGTCGATGGATGCTGCGACCTTTTGCTTGTGTTTGTCTGATTTTATGTGACGGACAATATCGTTTTTTCCACCCGAAGCAATGGAAATTTCGCTTCCGTAAATATTGCATCGTAATAAGGAACTTGTGTTTGACATTCTCATGTACGTATATTCTTTTTGCAACTCGGCAGTAAACTTACATTCTCTTTTTGTCTTTTTAAATTGCTTTGATGTTGAGCTTGTTGACGCCATCCTAAATAAACAATAAACAACAAATATTTTACTTCCGACGCCTTTATTTAAATAATTACTTACTTGCACAGTTCCAAACCAACCACTTCAAATTCAGATTCAGAGAGATTTGAGAAAATTCCAGACAAAAATGACATTTGACATTTATAATTTTTAACGCAATGTTTACATGTGCACGGTTACAAAAGTATCTATTTGTAACGAAGAGTTGAGATGTGCAGATGTGCATATGAGCAACTTTTTCATTAGATATTCTTGAATATTTTGTTTTTGCGTTACTTTGCGGGACAAATTAATCAATGCAGGAAATTTTGCGGGACAATTTATGGTGCGGGACAACTATGTGAAATGCGGGACAGTCCCGCACAATCCGGGACGTATCGTCACTACACTTACCGTAAGTGGTATATTTTCATCAGATTTTATTTGGTTTATTTGTTTAGATATTAGTTTAAGCCCGTCTTGACAATCTTCTGTTTCTGGAATGAAACCAGGGTAAAGGATAACGTGTGTGTTGGGCTGGTTGGGCCGTGTCCATTCCTGTAGTACACTGGTGAAATGTATGGGTATTCCCTTCGGCGCCTTACAACGTAAACTGGGCAAAGGCTTAGGCCAAAATCCTCCTTGTCGATCCCAAGGCTTACTATGGCCCCGAAGTGGACCTAGGTAGCCTCCCGGTGGCATATTCTTGTTTCGTTGACGTATGTGCCGTTGGAATATTCGCAATCGTCTCCTGTCACTTTGGTCAATTTCTATTATTGCGTGAATAATCGAAACGACCTCGTTAGGTATGGTTATTCTGTTCGGATAGCCGTTTCCAACCTTTGTAACCCCTTTCCGTAGAGGAATTTCTACGTTGGAAACCACTTTATACAATAACCAATATGAGTCTGGTACATAGTCAATAGACTCCATTCTGGTTTAGGGAAAACGAGACAAAGAGAAGGGAAACAAAACAATGTATTAGTATACATGAACAACGGTGTGGTGCGTATATATGGTATGTACTATTGCTGTGCTGAGTTAATCAACAAATAATTTTAAGTTGTTGTTGTGTATTATCTTTAGTTTCGTCCCTATTTTGATCTCGGTGTTTTCATCGGATATTATTCTGAATACCTCGTGTGGACCTTCCCATAAGGAGGACAGTTTGTTTTTTCGTGTATGGTTTTTTTATAAAGACCTTGCCACCAACATTAAAATTCTTTCTAGCTGCGCCTTTGTCATACACTCAGGGAAAAAACGAGATAAAATTAAGATAATCAGTGTCAGATCAAGCCTATCCGTTGCCGTTGACGATAGTCTGTTAAGCTCGGAAATTCTTAATCCGAATACAAAATTCTAACTTTGGGAATGTTTTTTGATAACCCTTAATTCTTATTTTAAGATTGTTCTATAAGAGTATTAAGAACGTGTAAGCTTAAATTAAGCGCAAAGTCATTTCATTCGAAGAATGCAACATCTTAATTTTAAATCATTTTAAACGCAAATTAAGCTTATGTATTCTTAAAAATAGCGCAATGAAGATTGTGTGAGCTTAAATTAAGCCGAAAGTTATTTCATTCTAAGAATGCAACAACTTGATTTTAAATCATTTTAAACTTAATTTAAGCTTATGTGTTCTTAAACATAACGCAATTAAGTCTGTGTAAGCTTAAATTTAGCTCGAAATCACCTTATTTTTCACATATTTATCAGCAGTAATATTATGTAATAATGCTCCTTAAACCCAGAATAATCGCTCTTGAAATAATGTGAACTGTGAATCCCAATCTGAAATCCCAATTTAAGATTGCACAGTTTTATTTGTCAAATTTATTATGAACTCCGTCACTTTCCTGTTAAAAATAAAAATAAAACGTTTTTTTTTTTTAATTATATTTATTTATTAATACGAACGCTTAAACGGACTTTAATCTAAAATATGTTTTTCCATTATTAAGTGGATACAAATGTAAGGGCGGACTACTAAAATCTAAAATATTTTTAATTAGAATACTATTTAATAATATTGTTCCAACTTCAAAGGATTGAAAATGACAGTCAAACCCACGGATAAGAATGGGTTGGCACATTACATAAATATTTTCATTTTGAATAACAAAAAGCTTTATTTTATACAGTTCACAGTTATTAGAACTATCTTTATTAATGCTCTGATCAAGAGCTAAATAGTGGTTACTTACATAAAGTCTACCCTTAAAAAAAATTTCATTTGCTACTTCACAATTTTGAAAATTAATATCACAATTGTAAGGCACTTCTTGGGGAAAACACCGGAATAAAACGCACAAACACTGTTAATTTAAATACTGACTTTATTACTCTAAAACCAACACGTCCGACCAGGTTTAATATTCAAGAGCAACTGAACTCGTTGCCTTGTTTTAAAATGAATACATGTATATGTGTAAATATGTGTAACAAATTATAACCCTACCACCGGCAGCTCTTACAAATTGTTTTCTCTTTTTCTCTCTTGCCTACAATTCGGCCATCCTGACTTACAATCGTCCCGATTGTCCTCAGCCTTTTTACCAAAATCTATATACGATTTCATATTAGCCGCTTCCCATATCCCCGTATAAGGTATCTGACTTAACTGGAATCCTTCTACATCTTTTAGAAGATACCTATCATTCGGTAACACTCGACCGACTTCGTATGGCCCCTTGAACTTAGGAAGTATCTTTTTGCATGCCCCTGGATGACTTATAAAGTTCTTTATCATCACATAATCTCCAATTTGGTATACTTTACATACTCTCTTTCTATCTTTTATTTGTTTATTATAAGCCTGATTTTCCTCGATCCTTTCAGCTGCTTTCTTTCTAATTCCTACCAGGTCCCTATCTTCTTCTTTTATATTTATCTCTTCTAACCTTTCTCTCACTAGGTCTATCATCTCCCCTCTTTGTCTGATTCCGAAAAGCAATTGACTCGGGTAGGTTCCTATACTTTTGTGAAAGGTATTGTTCATGGCAAATTCTATAGTTGATATTACTTTATCCAATGTGGAGACCAGTCCGCCGTTGGACATTTTCGCTAACATTGGAGCTAAACTTTTGTTAAGACGTTCCACTTGTCCATTGGCTTGAGGTGAAGCTGTCGCGATCTTAACGTGTCTTACATTATTTTCCTTCAGGAAATCTTCGCAGGCGAACGAAGTAAATGCGCTTCCCCGATCTGATACCATCACCTTAGGCCTACTGTAGTCACGGAAATAAGTTTTTAGACAAGCTAACACTTCATTTGTATCAGTAGTACGTACTGCATAAAGCCTTGTAAATTTTGAGAATGCGTCTATAATTAGGAAGACGTATTTTTTCTTTGATTGTTTTAAACATATTGGTCCAAAATGATCAACATGAATAGTATCGAAAGGCACATCGCCTTTCGGGATGTTATGCAACAATCCCTCATGTTTGCCAACCTTGGCTGAGAATACAATACACTTCAGGCAGTTACTGATGTGATCCCGAATCTTGTGTCTCATTTTAGGAAACCAGTATGACTTCATTATAGCTTCTAATACTTTTTCACTTCCGACATGTCCCATTTCATCATGATACTTTTGTAAGATATTCCTTTCCAATCTGTTAGGTACAAAAAAAAAGAATATTCTGTTCTAATTTTCTATACACTAGACCATTCCGTAATTCATACATACTATCCTCTTCATTTTGTAATTTCTCTTTAATCTTCTGTATTCCTTCGTCCTTGTTTTGGCAGATCGACAAGGTTTGCTCAAAAGTGTTGCTTTCAAGGACCAATAAATTGGTGGTGCGACTAAGGGCATCAACATGCTGCATCTTAGTCCCATTCCTATGTTCCAAAACAAAGTCAAAGTTCTGTAACTCGAGAGCCCATCTGGCAATTCTAGGATTTATCTCTCTTTTATTCAATGTGAGTGTCAGAGAATTACAATCTGTGACAATCTTAAATTTTAACCCATGCAAATAAATTCTAAACCGCTTAAGCGCGTATATAATTGCTAGAGTTTCCAACTCAAAGCTATGGTATTTAGATTCGCAGTCTGTCGTTCGTTTCGAAAAGTAAAAGATTGGATGGAATCTCCCATCTTTCTTTTTCTGCAAGAGGATTGCTCCGAATCCCAACGAACTAGCATCACAGTGTAACTCTGTTTCATCTCGCGGATCATAAATTGCCAATATGGGTGACTCTATCAATTTTTCTTGTAAAACTTCAAAAGCTTTCAGTTCGTTTGCCTCAAATTTAAATATGGTATTTTTCCGAATAAGTTTATACAATGGTTCTGCTAACAAGGAAAATCCTTTTATAAATCTCCTAAAATACGAACACAGCCCTAGAAAGCTGTGAACTTCTTTAACACTTTGTGGTATTGGAAAATTCCTTACAGAATCAATACCTTTTCCATCCGGTCGTATGCCTTCCTTTGTTATTGTGTAACCTAAATACTGAATTTCTGACTGTAGAAATCGGCATTTGTCTTGTCTCAACTCCAATTTGTTCCTTACCAATTTTTTGAAGACTTCTTCTAATATACTTAGATGTTCTTCGACTGTCTCAGTGGCTATCATTATATCATCCAAGTATATTGCGATTTTGCCAGAGTGAACAAGATCTTCAAACACCTCATTAATGAATCGCTGGAATGTCGAAGGGGCATTTCGTAGTCCAAAAGGCATCTTTAAGAATTCGTACTGCCCCAGCGGGGTCACGAAAGAAGTATATTTAATTGATTCTTCCTCCATTTCTACATGATAAAACGCGCTTTTCAGATCTAAAAGCGAAAATATCTTTTTATTAGCTAACCTGTCTAACAAATCATCGATTAAAGGTAGAGGATAATTGTCCTTCATTGTTACTTTATTAAGAGTTCGGAAATCAATGCATAGTCGAATATCACCTGTCTTCTTTTTTACCAACACTATAGGAGATGCATATTCAGATTTGCTAATCCTAATCACTCCTGTTTGTAACAACTCTTCTAAAATACTTTGAACCTGAGCCTTTTCTAAATAAGACAACCTTCTAGGGGGGCAATGGAAGGGCTTTTCATTCGTCAACCTTAATTTCATTTGAAAGTTAGTCTCAGGCCATTCGGGACGCTTGTACGACTTAAATTTTTTAAACATAACTAAGAAAACTTCTTTCGTTTTATAATGTAATTCAACCGGCAAATTGACTTCATCTTCATTTCCTTCCATCTCTATGTTCATTAGCTCACACTCATTTTCATTCAAATCTTCATTTGTATTTTCCATATGTTTTATGGTTTCCTTTTTTTCAACCAATATTAAGTTCGCTTTTTCCAAAAAATCTCTACCTAATACAACTGCAAGCTGCATAGTGTCATTATTTACTACATACATTTTTAATTTAATTTCCTTTTCTTTAAAACAAATACAACTTTCAACCAATCCTTTTATTATCAACGAACTTTTATTTATACCCATAATATTTATACTACAGTTTGAGTTTATTATGAATTCTTTAGGAACAAACTGCTCTCTTATTATACTTATTGGGCTGCCGGTGTCTAGTAACGATCCTAATAATATTTTATAAGTTAAATTATATAATCTAAAATCAAAAGATAATATTCTTACGTATTCCTCTTCGTTGTCGTCGTGATGATCAAAATGGTGTACAACCCTCGTTTTACGTTTAGGGCACTCTGCTGCAAAATGGCCCATCTCAGCGCATACGTGGCAAGCTCCTGGCAGTCGTTTGGGCTTGCGGCATTCACCTGCCATGTGTCCTAAGCTGTTGCAGTTGAAACAGCGTATCGGTTGCGTCCTGTATTCGCCAGATGCCCCTTGACCGGATGTTGACGGTACTGCCTTGGTAGACGTCGATGCTAACTTTACCGTCTTGAACGCCTCCAACAACCGATGTTTATTTGGGAAGCACTGCATTTTTGCATTTGACGCCAATGTTCTGTCAGGGATGCCTTGAATTAGATGGTCTACCATTTCATCTTCGTCGATGGCCAGTTGGCTTCCCAAAATGATTTTTTCCTGGTAGTATTCTTGGAACGTCTCGGTGGGTAGCCATTTCTTCGCTTCAAATTGGCGTTTCAGGATCAATTTACTCGGACGATCGTCAAAAACATCCCTCATTTCTTCCAATAAGGTTTCGAAGGGGACTATAGTTAAATCATCCCTTGAGTGAAACCAACGTAGCGCTCTCCCCCTCAGTCGTGTTGATATAAGTATTCGCATATTTCCATCATTTAAATCGTAGGTTTGCTGCACGTTTTTTAATTGTTTCTCAAAGTGTTGGTATGCATCGCCGTTGCCATAGAATTGGCATACCAGCTCTTTTATTTCGTTATAATTTACTTTTCCGTTTTTGTCACTTTCTTTTGCTTGACCTTTTTGCATCCACTCATTTTCTTTCCTCAGCCACTCATTTTCTTTTTCTTTTATCTTCAGTTCTTTCTTCATCACTTCCAATTCTCTTTTCAATAGTGTCCACTGCCACTCATTCACTTTTGTTTCACTCTTTTTCTTGTTATCACTCATTTTACCGTCGATCTTTTTCTCACCACTCTTTTTCTTTATAGTTTGCTGTTCATCATTAATGTCATCTTCTACTTCATTGTTGTCTCGTTCATCATTACTGCAGCTGTCGTTGTCTTCCATCTCATCTGCTTGGCCGGGTGTGACACTAATACTGTCCTCGTAGTTGTCTGAGTCGTCATCCTCTTGTGTGTACTCGTACGGCGTGCCTCGTTCCACTTCAGGGATGGAGAGTAACCGTAAAAGCAACTCGCTCTTATTCCCGGTTGTTTTTTTATTTAGTTTCCCCAGCCACGTTTTCAGTTGCGACGCCGTGAATTTTTTGAATTTTTCGATGTCTGCCATCTTTCTTTTTATTTGACCACTTTAAATTATTTGTTTCTAAATGCTTTTCTTTCTTTTAACTATAAATCACTTTTCTTTCTTTTAACTCTAAATCACTTTTCTTTATTATTATTGTTTCCTTTTTTCTTTCTTCTTTTTTTTTTAAAAAAAAAAATTGATTTTGATCACTCACAATACAATTTGATTTTGATCACTCACAATACAAAGGGGTTGTTTTGTTTTTTTTTTTTCTTTTTGTGTGGTAATCCCACTTCTGAAATTGTAAGGCACTTCTTGGGGAAAACACCGGAATAAAACGCACAAACACTGTTAATTTAAATACTGACTTTATTACTCTAAAACCAACACGTCCGACCAGGTTTAATATTCAAGAGCAACTGAACTCGTTGCCTTGTTTTAAAATGAATACATGTATATGTGTAAATATGTGTAACAAATTATAACCCTACCACCGGCAGCTCTTACAAATTGTTTTCTCTTTTTCTCTCTTGCCTACACAATTATTATTAGATATTTGATAAAAGTATTCCTCTTCAGTTAAATTCATTGTTTTACTTGAAATAGTCCTAAAAATTGGTTCGAAAGAGTTTTCGTTGTCAAGCAAAAATTTGGAAAATTTGATACCTGTCTTAATTGCTAGAGAATGTGGTGGATTTATTCGCGAAGTTATGCTATGCAAATAGTTCTTTGCCTCCTTGTGCTTCGCTTCAAAACGCATGCCCCAAACATATTTTAGAGGTCCACATTTTTTGATTGCGGTTGGGTAGTGAACAAGAAAATGATGCTTGGGCTTTAATAGACCATAGAGATCTGTATACAACAAGTGATGTTTTTTTATTAAAATTTGTAAATGATTTAAGTCTTCAATTCTATACTTTGATTTCAAAAGCAAATCGATGATTTCTAACAGGGTTGTTAAAACTTTCCAATGTTTATTATCAGAGGGAATTAAATCGCCAATAATTAAGGGTAAAAAATGAATGAAGGATCCGACCTCACTTGCCGACATTTTCAAGTTAAAGGATTTTTGTCTACGAATGTCTAAAGGTATAGAAATATTTTTCACTTCCGTTTCCCCAAATTGAAATAGTTTCTTCCTGCTATTTAATATATCTAAAGTTATTATTTTATCGTTGATTAATGCAAGAAGTATATTACAAACATCATATTCACAAATGCCTTCATAGATATCATGCATAAAATCAAAACAAAAGTTTTCTGTAACATGGAAGTTACGCAAATTTTCAAAAATGCAACTATTTTTAATTCCTGTTTCTTGAAAGTCTATTTTTAATAAATCTTGTTGATAATTACTTTCATTTCTTAAACATTCGATGTTTTCTGATGCATCGCGTTGCATTTGTGCTTTTGTTCTAGTGCAAACGCGACAAATAAATAAAATACTATACTAACACCTAAATTATCGCCTACAACTAAACCGAGAACAAAATAGATTGTCCGTACTTCATTTCCTGTCACAATATCTACGCCATCTTCTATTTTTTTTAAGCTCTTCGACTAGATGATAGAACGCCTTATCATTTCCGCTGGTTTTCAAATTTTCGGTTGATATGAATGCAGCAGGTAAAATATATTCTAGTTTGGACAACAGATATTGCGGCATTGATGGAAAATTTATGTAGCAACCACAAATGGAATATGTGTGGCTGCCGAGAGGGTTATTTATTTGGAAATCATCAGTATAAATAATATATAGTATAACTAAATCAGAGGGAAATTCCTGAACTTTCTTCTTAAAAATGTCTGCACTTGTAAAATTGCATAACACGTTTTTAACCATATTTGTTTTGGTGTTTTCTAATGTATAATCCAAAAGCTTAGGAATTTCGAAAATGCGTTTGAAAGTAAAGTATAACTGCATTATATAAATGTTAGCTGATTTTCGACCTAGAGTAGGATTACCATGGGAAACTATTTCAGAGATTTGTTCACTAATTAAAAAAGGTTTTGGATGTTGGTATTGTAATGCGTCGCTGTCCAGCAAGAGTGTCTGTGGAGAGTAAGTCCTATCTTCTTATGGAAACTGTCGATTCCCCTTCTTAGACTCGGCTATAGGGCCAACGTCTAAACTCGCCAGCAGCAGAGCTGCTAAACTAGGCAAGCGAAGTTATGGGAGTGGGATAGGATGTATTTTTCATCGCCCTTGAAGCAAACGCTCCTTCAGTGGACAAATAAAAGACACGTCTTTATCTTAGTGTGGTAACAAAAGTACAACTTTATTAATAATTTGGGTTCCCTATTTATACATAAAATTATTGTAATTGATCCACATTCGATGAATCAATGTCCTCCCTTCGATATTCGATAACCGCAGCGTCATCATATAATACGCGCGATCTACATAACTTCATAACCCTAGTATATTCCCGAGGGGCAATGTCCCCATATTCATTAAATTATTATTCGCAATTAAGCTTGGTCAGCGCACCAGTACTTTGAACTGTACTTCGCTCCCCTTTGTGTTGTACATGCATTCATGCATCCACAACATTTCAGGTCTCGGTAATGCGATCTCCAACTCATTGATAAATGCCCAGTGCACTTGAAATACACTGTGCAAGGTTGCTAACCGGCTGCATCGTGCTGGGTGCTATATGATATGCTTCCCATAGCCGTGCATGCGGGGTTGGTTTGCATAGCAAGCAGTGCATGTATTGGCAATTGTTTGTTTCTTTTTTTCTTTTGTGAGAGTTGATCGTCCGAAGCGTGGTGGCTTGCGCCAGGCTAATCGAGTTACAATGTTTTAATGGGTCATGTTAGTTTAATAGGTTGTTAAACGGTTTGAAGCTATGTAGTATCGTTAATGCGGTGATCGAATATTTAGGAAGTGAACGATTAAGAATAGAATGGGAATGTGGAGTAAAACGGACACTGGCATTCCTCACAGTATAAGTTTAATTCCTTTAAAATTTTGAATAGTTTATACTCTGTTCTTATTTCTTGAAATGGATCCTTACAAAAATTCAATAAGTACTTTAAGTCTTCTGGTATCTCATTTAATAGGTTTTCAATTGCAGTTGATATGGATGAAATAAAGGATGAAACTGATTTTTGGAATTGTATAACGTGATTCCTAGGCATACTATTTTTTTCGTATAAACATAAAGACATATTTAGTGCTTGTTTTCTTAAATTGTTCAAAGTCTTCGATATATCTTCTGTTTTATTGTTAGTTGAAACCGTTACCGAAATTGATTCGTTTTGAGTTTGTGCAACATTTTTTGTTTGGATATGAAATGATGTTGAAGGCGCACATTCTGAAAATTCTTTTCGCTTTTCTCAAACTTATGTTTTTTCTCTAAATGTAACCGAAAATAGGTGAAGTTTGTGAATGTTTGGTTGCACTTTTTTTGCATACATTTAAGCTTCAAAATTTTGTCGATATTATGTGGTCAATTTTAAGATGAGTGATCAGAAGACTAGCAGTTGAGAATTTTTTTAAGCAATTAAAACTAATATACATTTTGCGACCAGTGTTATTAATTACTATTTTTCAAAAAATTTATAAGAGAGCTAACGTTTGCTGATTTCAAGTAAAATTTTGTTTGAATTTCAAAGAAATACTTTTGAATAAAAAGCCAAGGTTCCCGGCATGCTAATGGATATTGCAAAGAAAGAGTTGGGAAAATTTGAAAGCATGTGTCCAAGCTCTCGAGAAATGAATTCATTTTTAGTAAATTATTATCAAAATAAACATATTATCAAAATAAACATAGCATCTGACATCCCTTCAACGATAAGGAATGGTTGCACTGTCAACCCAGCTGAATAATATTTGCTTATTATTTCATCAACTCGCCTTTTGTAATCGTTTGTTGTCGTAAGGTGCAAGACCAAGCTCTCCTGTGCATCCACTATTGTCGCCTTTTTATTTCGTTTGCCGGAATCGTCCTTAAACCTGGCTGATGATGGTAGTACTGCGTTTAGGAGTATAGTGTATATATAGTCCTGAGCATCTGTAGGAGAAACAGAAAGAGGATTGTAAACACAAATTCATCCAATAAAAATATAAATGTTGACCTTTGTTATTCGACGATGTAGCTTGTGCAAAAAGTTCTTTGCAATAGTCGTTATGGATGTTCATTTCGTAAAATTTATGAACTTTTGTTTTAAAAATTTCCCATTTTGAGAACATTAGATGTTCCCTTGATGGATACATCATGTTAAAGTCGATTTTGATCTGAAAATTTTAGAGTTAATTTGGAATTGAGGCAATAATATCCAGCATTACCAAATCCGTGGCCCGTGAATGGGATAGCTTTGACCAAGCTTTCAAAAAGTCTAAGCTATTTAACTCCGCTATATCGCGTTGACGTATATGGTATGTTTTCTTCCACTTTTCACACACCTCGCTCCAATCGGCACTATCCCTGTTCAACGATGTTTTAAGTGCAACAGCAATTGCCTCATCGATTTCTACATATTGAATTTGAATTTCATTTAAAACCGACCGTGGCGACGGAGTTGCTGTGCTGCTGCTGTAAAGTGAAGCATCCAATTTCAGTTTCTTGCTCCTTATATTTTTTTACTTCGCGAAGAGCTTTCCGCTTGGATTTGATTTTCCTTTTCTTGGAATATAATAATAGTCCTAAGAATTGTAAGATTATCAATTAATAGTTTTTTTTTGGAAGATTGGCAAATGGATAATTATATTTATTATCGGTTTAATATCGATTATACTTTAAATAGGTAAGTTAATGATTTACTTGTTGCAAATCATAAAAAAAACAACTTTTAACTTTTTGACAACCGGTACACTTTATTTGAAATGAAATGGCTTAGCCTATTGACATTATAACTACGACTCAACTCTAAAATTAATTCTCCTTGTCTTTTATACCGTAAGTTGCCTTGCTTGCTTTGGTGGTATTTGCTTGGTCAGCGGCTTGCGGTCGTTGCTTGGAACTCTGTCTGCAGTTGATCCTTTCCTGGAATTCGGTTGCAATGCGGGTAGTATTGCACGTGCCGGATGAATGTGTCTGGAAGATATGTTACCATGCACTGGATGGTTGATTTGGAGCGTGGGAGCGAGTCATCTGAATAAGTGTCGCGTTAACACCTCCCCCTTTAAGACCGAGTGTCCTCACTTGGTTCCATGAAGAGTATAGGGATTTTCTTCTCGTTGTGGCCTGCTGGAGTAACTTCTGTTTGGTCCTTTGATTTTGGTAATTCTTCTTTTGATGTTTTCTCAGGTTTGTTAGTGACTACTTCAGCTAGGAGTCTTATCTGTTTTTTTCGGGTGATGAGTATTTTAATTGTCAGGATTGTAAGCGCTAATACAGTGATGCATATCAGGCTGGAGTTGGTGACGAGTTGTTTGTGTTCGTTATCCTGTAACTGGTTTATTTGTTGGGTGTTCTCCAGGTGTAATTCTTTCATCATCTCAAGAGTTAGGAACTCCTCATAGGTTTTTTCTGATTGTCCTGGTTGTACTATTGCTGGTAGTGGCTTGGATGTTGAAATTACGCTTGAGCTATAATTTTGGCCAGCGACGTGGACTGAAGCATTGTGATATTGCACTATGAATGTGCCGGTGAGATTGACTGGGTCATCGTTGATAAGAATAGATCCGTTGAATTGGTTTAGGAGAAGTGTTCCAGGGAATATTTCTTCGACGTTAGCTACATGTTGATTGTTGGTGACGAGACAACTTGACGGTTTGCTATTTAACAAGTTAGGTATACAATATTCTTTTCTTAAATCTATAATATCGGATCTTTTACATACAGTAAGTCCATTATAATTGTTACAGTTTCTTTTTATACCATAAATAGTATTTTTACATTTCAATATATTTTCAAATGATAGTTTTATAATATTAGTGCCAGTTTTTACGGCTTTTATGTGCAAGTTATCGCATATTTCGGATTCTGTTGTGGGTAAACTTATAATATATAGGATTGTAGAAATGTTTGAAGCAATCTTGACATCGGCAAAGACAAGTGCTTCTTCTAAGTTGATATATGGTAAATTATCTTTTTCGAAAATTTCTTCTATTACTTTAAGTTCCGAATTTGATAATATAAAGGAATTTACGATTTTTGCTTTTGCCCATAGTAAGGCATATTCTATATTTGTTACTTCTTCTCTTATAATGTCTAGTTTGTATTTAATATTCATTAAGTATTTATTTTCTATATGTTCGTTTGTGCGAATAAGTTTCATTATGGTATTTGTAACATTAGTGAGTTCGTTAATTTTTTTAATAGAGGATTTGTTAATTACTACTTGTCTATTATTATTCTCGAGAATGTTATGCATTTTCGATTTCAGGATTTGGAAGTCATCATAGTCCGGAGTTCCGGCTATCCATTTCCAGGCAGTTCCCACAAAATTTAGTGATCTACGGTTTCTTGATTTAGGTTTTAGGTAATTTAGTTGGTTGAGGATTTGGTTTGTTTGATGATGGAGGAAGATGGAGTTAGGATCAGGATTGCTAATGTTACTTTGAAGTTTGGATTGAAGATCTTTGACAAAGTTTTCATAGCTCTCTAGGTCAATAACATGAATGATTTTGAATGTTCCCGTTTGTAGTTTCGCCGTTCCGACCTTAAGTGATATTATTTTTGAATTTGAGTAATCCAATATTTGGACTTCGGCGGTAATGAGCGGCAGAAGGAATCTGAAAAAGGCATTAATTCCTAATGTTACTTTTATGCACAATTTTACCTGACTCGGTTAGTATGGTAGTAGATTTGTCTTGCTTTACAATTTCTTTCCTAAATCTGGATGATAATTTTGTACCTAGCCTTTTATTTACTCTAACGTAAACAATTTGGCCTGGAGAAAATGTTTTTATTGCTTGTCTTCTTTTGTTATGCCAATCATGGTCTTTAGTTTGTTTTTCTCTTAATTTTTGGATATTCGCGTTTCTAGCTTGCTCATAGGAATCTGGGTCGGTACTTACTGTCCTACCGAAAAACATTTCTATTGGCCTTTTGCCGGTTGATGAATGTATTGAGTAGTTATACTCATAAACAGCTCGGTCTAGAAGTTCCGTAAAGGATCGATGGGTGCGTTCTGTTTTTAGACAACGCATTATTTCCGCAAGGGTGGAATGGAATCGTTCCACCTGGCCATTTACTGCACTAGTGTACGGCGGAGTTTTATAAATTTCTATGTTCAATTGGTCTTTGAGCATGAAACAAATGGAGGCCGAGTTAAATGTTTTTTCGTTATCGAAAATAACCATTTTAGGAACTCCAAAAGCGAATATAAGCTGACGTAATGGTTCTCTAACATCCTCGATAGCTTTTGAGTTTAATATGCGAACGTGCGCGAACTTTGAGAACTTATCAATTCCTGTCAGTACTAGGTTTTTGTCTGTCGAGTATATGTCAAGATGTATTATTTCTCCTGAGAATTGGGGTATGGGGGTTGCTTTCAACTCCGGTTTACTCGGGTGGCGGTCATATTTTTGCTCCTTACAGACTGTGCATTGTTTTACAATTTCTTGTACTCTGGCTCTCATCTTAGGGAAATAGAATTTTTCGAGAAGTTGGGTTTTATTCTCAATGCTATTGCGATGGGCTCGTTTGTGCACTTTTAAAATTTCTTCGTCCTGTTTATTCCTATCTATTAAGTCTTCCACTTGAGATTGCGTAAATCTTACTTTATATGATAGGAAGTGGTGGGGGTAAATTTCCTGTATTTGTCCCATGATTGCTTCTGATGTGAGCAGTCCGTTAATGACGCTTGGGTTAAGATATTGTTTAAGGATTAATATTATTTCAGCCTGTGTATATTCTTTACGTATTATAACATGTCTATGGTATGTGGGGAAAGGGATATTGAATTTATAACTGTTCTCGTTTCCGGTATACAGTAATACTTGGTTCTTAAAAACGTTGATTGGGGATTCGACTGTGGGGATGAGAAGATGTGACGAACTTAAAGCACTATGTTGGGTCATGGTTGAATTTATCTGTGTTTTTTGTGGGATACGTGACAACGCGTCTGCAACCACATTGCTTTTTCCAGGTTTGTAGTGCAGTTCGTAATTGTATTCTTCGAGAATTGCTTTCCAGCGCTTCATCTTAGAATTGTTGTTTTTGCAACTGAGTGCATAAGTTAATGACTGATGATCCGTATATATTTTAACATGCGCGGTACCATATAAATAGTTTCTCAAGGAATTGAGTGCCCATATAATGGCCAACATTTCCTTCTCGTTTGCCGCGTAATTTTCTTCGGCTCTATTTAATGCTCTGGAGATGAACATGATTGGTCTATCTTCTTGCGATAGTACGGCTCCTAATGCAAAGTTTGATGCATCAGTTGTAAGCTCGAAGGATTTATTAAAATTTGGATAGGCTAAAATAAGATCTTCGGAAGTGAGTGAGTTCTTGATTTTGTTAAACGCTTGAATTGCGTCATTGGAAAGAGAAATTGGGGTTATTTTAGACTTGGATTTTGACATACGTCCTTCTTCTCCTCTTAAAAGAGAAGTGAGAGGTTTCGCTAATTTAGCGTAGTCCTTGACAAAGCGTCTGTAGTATCCTGATAGTCCGAGGAAAGACCTAAGTTCCTTGATGGTGGTTGGAGCGGGGAAATTTATTATCGAACTAACTTTTTCGGGGTTAGTTGTTATGCCTGATGATGATATGACAAAGCCTAAAAATTCAACTTTTTCCTTGAAAAAATTGCATTTTTCTAGCTGTATCTTCATATTTGCCTCGTTGAGTGTTTGTAAAATCTGTTGTATATGTTTAATGTGTTTGCTTTCGTCTTCACTGAAGATGATAATATCATCAATGTAAACGTAGCATGATTTTCCCAAATGGGTACGAAGGATGTCATCGAGCGCGCGTTGGAAAATCGATGGTGCATTTTTTAACCCGAATGGGAGCCGAGTAAACTCGTATTTCCCATTATTGATAGAAAATGCAGTCTTTTCCCAATCGGATTGTTTGAGAGGGATTTGGTGAAAACCGCTTTTCAAATCGATGACTGTAAAATATTTGCTATTACCTAACTGTGCCAGAACTTCGCTTATATCGGGAATCGGATAGCGATCGGCAATGGTTTCTGTGTTAAGCTTCCTGTAATCGACAACCATTCTATATTGCTTGTTCCCGTTAGAATCCGGTTTCTTGGGAACTATCCAAATAGGAGAGTTGTATGGTGATCTTGATTTTTGGATTATGTTATCTTCTAGCAATTTTTGGATTTGGTTTTCAACTTCGTTTTTGAGGGATGCAGGGTATGGGTAAAACTTGGAATAGACTGGGCAATCTGTTTTGGTGCGTATTTGGGCAACTACTTTTGTAGTGTATGTCAGTTTCTCGTTAGGTTCCAGAAATAGGGAATGGTGGTTTCTTATTATCGTTTTTATGGCAGATTTTTGTGAACACGTCAAGTGGTCTAGTTTTGCGGTTATTGAGTTTACGGATTGAGACTTCATTTGTTTTACCTTAATTCTTACTTTATTGAGGATAGTCATAAAGCTAAGTTTTGTGTGAATAACGGCAGATAATTGCTTAAGACTGTCGTTTCCTAAAATACCATGGAAAGATTTGAGATTTGGAAGAATAAAAAATTTTAAATTTATCTCTTTTTGTCCAAAGAGGTTTAAAAGTGTGTGGTGGGTGATTTGAACGTCACCTGCTATTGATGTGGCAAAAAAAGGTTCGTCATTTAACAGTGGTTTTTCGACTAATTGAGGCTGAATATAGTTTTTGCTTGATCCTGTGTCGATTAGGAAATTCAGGATCTCTCCACTCTTTGATTTGCACTGAAAGTATGGCAATGACGAGTCTGTTAGCCTAAAAAATGTAGGTCGCTGTATTCCTGTTGCGGGAGTTCCTGGTCGTCTCCTATGTCTTCTTGAGGGAATGATTCGGCTTGGTGTCGCATATACTCCATGAGGTCGGGGTCATGCGCTGCTTCTGGGACGTCCGTTTGCTGGTAAAATGCAAAGACATCGTTTGGTGAGATGTATCCGGTTGGTTGTGGATTGTAGTGTGGTGCTTCTTCCTTTACCGGTGTGGGATTCATTGCGTTAATATGGAAATTTCTTTGGAACTTTGGTGGAATTTGAGCTTGAGCGGATGGGTTATGGGGACGTTTTCCAGCATACTTAAATGGAGGTGATCTGTTTTGGTAGTTTACTGCTTCTGATCTAATTGTAGAGCACTCCATAGGTTCGGGCCTGGGAAGTGGTTTTGGTGCAAGTGGTCTGGGTGGTGGGAAATTCTGGTTGGGATAGGTGTTATCTCTGGCTGGCTGATACTGTGGATTCTGCTGAGAGAAGTATCTGGGTGGATATCTAAGATTTTGCTGTACTTGGGGAAGATAAGCTATACCGGGGTAAAAGGTTTGTCTATGAGAGATATTCCTGTGTGGTAGAGGTGGTGGCATGGTTTGCCTCCTTGAATGGTATTGTCTGCTACTTGCGTAGTTCGATCGGAACTGTTGGTTTTCCAACTTACAGCACAGGTTAAGAGCCTGGGGTAAATCGGTTGGTTCTTTTATTCCCAATAACATTGGTAAGTCTCCGTTAAGGCCTCGGACAAATGTGTCCAGAGCCTTGTCTCTGTATGTGCGTGTGAGCAGTGTCAGAGATTCTGGGCTTAAATCCATGCTAGAGATTTTATTTAAGATGAGCGAAAGGTGTTTATATACTGATTGGTAGAATTCTTGAACCGTGGAATTCTTTTGAGCGAGAGACGTCATCTGGTACTCTAATGTACCAATATCTCTTTGGTCTGCATAGTGCAGCGACAAGCATCTGGAAATTGCTTTCCAGTCTAGAGGTGTGTTGTAGGATTCTAATGCCATATCGGCATCGCCTACAACTTTGTTGCGGATGACATTGAGGATACCGTAGTATCGGGGTGTACCTCTAATTGGTTCATATATTCTGAGAATTCTTTCGATACTCTTTCGCCAAGAGCTAAATTCTCCGGGTTTTCCCGAGAATTCTCGAAGACATCTTACGACGTCTGGAATTTTATCCAGTTCGCTAAGATCATCTAAGAGATCAGGGTTTATTGCCTGGTCTTGTGCACCTTGAAGGTCTGAATCGGGATTTATTATGGAGTTAATCATTCTACGACCTTCGTTATTGAAGAGCTCGGTTACTACGTTCGTTATCATGTGGATGAGATCGGCGGAAGGGATTATAGGGCGGGGTTGACCTTGAGGTTGGCCTTGAGGACCGTTGGCCTCTGCCATGTTAAGGACTGGAGGTCGAATGAGGTTGTTTGGGTTTGCCATTTTGTTTAGAAATTAGTTCACTTGTGGATACTGCTTGGTTTATTTTATTTTATTATGTGATGTTTGAGGAACTTTGTTTTGTATTCTTACAAAAGGTATTTTACTTAAATATATTTTTTTTTTTTTTTTTTTTTTAGCTAACTTACAAAGGATAAGTACCTTTTAATAGTTATTCTTCCTTTAAGAAAATAATATTTTTGATTGACTTAAAAAGATGTTTATTTGCCTTTAATAACTATTTTTTCTTTAAGAAAATAATATTTTTGATTGACTTAAAAAGATATTTGTTTGTTTTTAATAATTATCTTTATATTTATAAATATTTATTTTAATATTACTCTTATACATACGTTAAGTACATTAAGTACATTATACTGTGAATCGGCTGGCAGCAACAGAGCTGTCTCCTTTTCCTCTGCGTTGGCAGCTACTAAGGGGCCTTGACAATTTCTTCACAGGGAGCGAGCGTTGGTTCCGGTTGCCGTTTTAAAGTCACAAAAGAAGGATTTTACGTTTTTTTTTTTTTTTTTTTTTTAAGTAATTAACACTGCTTGAGGGCTTTTTTATTACTTTTAATTCGCTTGGAAATACTTTTGCACTGCTTGAGGGCTTATTTTTTCTTTCACTGCTTGGGGGCTTTTTATTATATATTTTTAATACTTTTGCACTGCTTGAGGGCTTATTACTATATATTTTTAATTCGCTTAGAAATACTTTTGCACTGCTTGAGGGCTTATTCACTTAGAAATACTTTTGCACTGCTTGAGGGCTTATTATTATATATTTTTAATTCACTTAGAAATACTTTTGCACTGCTTGAGGGCTTATTCACTTAGAAATACTTTTGCACTGCTTGAGGGCTTATTATTATATATTTTTAAATTATTTTAATTATTCGGAATTGGACTTTTCCGACTGCTCGGGCGCCAGTTAATGATTTACTTGTTGCAAATCATAAAAAAAACAACTTTTAACTTTTTGACAACCGGTACACTTTATTTGAAATGAAATGGCTTAGCCTATTGACATTATAACTACGACTCAACTCTAAAATTAATTCTCCTTGTCTTTTATACCGTAAGTTGCATTGCTTGCTTTGGTGGTATTTGCTTGGTCAGCGGCTTGCGGTCGTTGCTTGGAACTCTGTCTGCAGTTGATCCTTTCCTGGAATTCGGTTGCAATGCGGGTAGTATTGCACGTGCCGGATGAATGTGTCTGGAAGATATGTTACCATGCACTGGATGGTTGATTTGGAGCGTGGGAGCGAGTCATCTGAATAAGTGTCGCGTTAACATATATAAGAAAACTAGTGGTTGGCTTTGTGACTCCCAGAATAGAAGTGAAATCTTTACATTTTATTATGGTCTTATACACAGTATTTTTACATTGGATAATCTTTGGAATTCCTATGATATTTTATTTCGGCACACACATCACTCAACAATCCTATTCCTCTAAACTGTTCTGCTTACGTTGCATAATCTACCGTAGCACACAATAGCCAATAGATGCATTTCGCCCACATGCACTGAAGGTGTGAGTATTTTTTATATATATATTATTTCATGTCGTCTGGCTCTTGCTCTGAGTGGGCAGACGGAAATAAGATATATATTCCGTTCGCATGCACTGAAGGTGCAGTACGAGTACTCTTGTGTGTATTTCTTTATGGCGTCTGGCGCTTGCATTGAGTGTGTCAACGTAAACATGAGATACAAAAAATGAATGAATGAATCGTGAGGTAGTGGAATTTGAGTGTGGGATGACGTAGGTAACTATAGAAATGATTAGTTAAATAATCGCTGGTGCGAGCCCTTCACATTTGCAGCTTCAATCAGTTAAACAAACATGTTAGGTTCATAAGAGTATTTTTTTTTTAAAGTGAGTTATCTTCGGTTTCCCAAACTAACCCAGTCGGCGCAAAGGTTCAATAAAATGCCAGGACATCAAAAACCTATGCGTTCGACACATAAATACATTTAAGGCAAGCGCAATCTCGATTACCAGGCCCACAGCAATTATTGTAGGGATAGGTATAGAATAATCCTTGCAAAATAAATAAATTCCAAGGGCGCACTGTCTTATGGGTGAATGAAAGATGCATGCGTGAAAGAAAAATGCAGAAACATCCTACAATACGTGGAAGCAGGTCAAAAAGATGTGTGTTAACCCTTTTGGAACTATCGCTGTTGAAAAAAGGGTAGGTACACAATATATTTTGCCTGTACCACTACATGCGGCGTGCTTCGTTAGACGAATGATTGTGGGTTTTTTCATAATGCTTTTTTAAAGGCGACTCGAGTTGATCTCGTTGTGTGTAACTATTTACTTCGTGCAGTTCTACCTGCTTTCCTTTTTTTAAAACGGTTTATGGCTGGTTTTTCTGATTATTTGTTTTACTGATTACAGCTAATTATTATGAACATCTAAAATTACCCTTCAGTAAAAAATATGAAAATTAATGCTCCTTCTTTGCTTTGATTTCGCTAAAAATAAAGTAGTTCGGTGTAAGGAATAAAAAGGAAAACAAATCGAGACCAACCAAGCAAACATATATTAACAAGCTCCCGAAACTTGATTTTCAATGAATATCGTTATTCTCACAGATTCATACGATTTATTTTATTTGCAATTTATTTATTTAGATTGCGCTTGCCCTAAAATGTGTTCAATGGAATTGCTCTTTTTGTCATGGCGCCACAGTATCGAAATCAAGGATTAATATGGCAAAAAAAATTATTTGTCGACTGGCTTAAATCTGTTCTGCTGGCTTAACGTTAACTTGGCAGAACACTTTTTGAGTTAAATTTTCTCCACAAAAATCAAACACGGAATTATCAAATAATACACGGCTATTCGAAACTAATTTTTGAATTAATATGCGCTCTCCCAAGTTAAAAGAGGTAATAAACTACCCCTTAGGAGCGAGTACAAATTACAGTGGAATTCTTATTTAAAATTCCCATATTTTCACAATAACTAACTTACCTTTGAGATCATTGAAAAGGATTTGTAGCTCGAATTTAGCTAGAAGATCGTTTAATTGTTGTTCGTCTGTATCTTCATCGGGGGCAACTTGTTCTAAATGATTAGTATTGCTGGACACGAAAATTAAATTGGCTTCCGCACTAGTGTTCAGCAAATACTCATAATTCAAATCACTTAACTCAACCATTTCTTTACTTACACTTTTGTCACTCTTTTATTTTAACACGAAACACGATGTAAACTATATCAGAGATCAAAACGCAATGAATGGACTTTCTTTATCCATCATGCACGTTTTACATTGTGGGGGTTGGTTGGAGAATACAATTCCTGTATCTGTAATGTTTCGATCTTAGTTTAACATTGGTTGGGTTTGATTCGAGAATATAAATTCGTATATCATGATCGTTTAGATCTTGATTGGTATGAACTTTTCCGTCATGCAAGTTTAAGATTATTTCGGCTTGATTTGGGAGTAAATATTCTTATTCGTTCCTGTGTTTGTGTGCAAAACAAATCATGCAGGAGTGTAGGACTCAGATTTTAAGATTGCTCCGGCTTGATTGGAGAGTATAATTCTTGTTCGATCCTGTATTTGTGTGTAGCTGATATGAATCAGATTTTAAGATTGTTTCGGCTTGATTGAAGAGTATAATTCTTATTCGATCCTGCATTTGTGTGCAAAAATAATAATTCAGGTGATATGATTCCGATTTTAATATCGCATAGGCTTGACTTAATAACAAAAAGCTTGATTTTAGATTTTTGTTCTTGCTCTAAGATTCATTCGATTTATTTTGAGATTGAGTACGTAAGAATGAAGAAAACTAAGAATAAGCCTAAACGGACTAAAATTTAGCTTGCGATATTTTTCTGAGTGTACCTTGTTTCTGCCATATTTAATGTACGGCTCACATAGTATATGGGCTTATCCTCGCCTACTTTCCCTTGTGATAACACAGCTCCTATTGCGAAATCACTTGCATCAGTAGTTATTTGAAATGGCTCCTCAAAGTTTGGATATATTAAAATCGGTGCAGTAATCAATTTCTGTTTCAGCGAGACAAAAGCTTCTTCGCACAAAGCATCCCACTTGAAATCTACATTCTTGTTTAATAAAAAGTCCAGCTTCTCACACAACACATGGATGATGAAGAAGTCCCAGGCCTCTACTGGTAGTCCGCCTTCAACTGACGCATGCCCTTGTGAGTCGTGTTCACCATCCTCTGAAGCTCGTTGGCTGACGGCTGGCTGCTTAGCTCCGGGAGGTTTAGCAATTGGCGTAGATGGTCGCACCCAATCAGGCATTTTTGGTCGTAAATTTGCTTCAACCTCTCCCATGCTTCGCTGTAGTTGTTGGCTGACAGCTGCCATTCCACCAATGTCCTGGCTGCACGTCCCGTGAGCGACTTTTTGAGGTACGCGAACTTGTAGGCTGGTGCGACCTTGGCCTTCTCGTGGATGGCCGCAGCAAACCTGTCGTGGAACCCTAACCACTTGATGTGAGTCCCATCGAACTCACCCCAAGTATTGTTTAGATCATGCTGTTGGAATGGCATGTCCACCTGTACCTTAATATCTGTACCCTGTACGTTGTCCTGTACTCTGGGGCGCAGTGCCTCCATCCTGTCTTCTAACGCCGCGCACGCATGGAAGTAGTAACCCTTGACTGACTCCTTGAAGTCGATGCATGCGCATATGGTGTCCTCTTTTGCGCCGACTAGCAGTACTTCATGCTGCTTGCAAAAGCTCTGCCAGTCCTCCTGTACCGTCTTGAGACGCAGCTCCGCATTTTTGTAAGAAATCGCGGCTGCGTCCTCCGACTCGGCAAACCCGCGTGACATGGAGATGGCATGGGCTGCTGCTTTCGCCTGGTTGGTTGTCATCTTTCGTCGAAAAAAATCAGTTGTTCACACACAAAAAGGAAAACAAACGTTTTACTTCTCTTGTCACTGGAGATCGCTTGACCGCTTATTCTGAACACTCGTTTCACAATGCCCATACGCTGTGCATAGCATGCACTTACCCTGTACCCTCTCTTTTTTTATTGTTAACCTTCGCCGACTGGCTGTACCTGTAGTTGCTGCGGCGACCAGTGGAAAGTTTTTCCCTTGGTCTCTTTACTGTACCTTTTTTGTGTGAGGCCTATCGACATTCACCGCTGCCTGTACCGGTGATGTGAAATATATTCATCGTCACAAACCTGCTCGCAAATTAATATTGCTTGCACCTTTCCTTTCTTCCTTTTTGTTGTTTTGCTGAAGCGTAGCATGTTTATATTTGCCTGAGGGAGCAATGGCACTTTTCAGTTTTTTTTTTCGTCGGGTATTTTGTAATTTTGTGGATTATGTTGAAGGTTAAAGTATATGTTTTGTATATGCATACTTTTTGTTCATGTACCGTGACTGATGTACCTGTACTCTTCACTAGTTTTACTGGTACCACTATTTATTTTATTATTATTTTTCCACTGCACTGATTCTAAATCCGGCTCGACATGGACCAATGTGTATTTCGGATAAATAAAACACGGCGCGTTGTTTAGAGTCGGGAAAATATATTAAAAAAACCCGACTATGGTTATTCTTTATTCTGTACTATTATTTTTCTCACTACGGTCAGTCTGTACTTCTGTACGCCTGAACCGTAGGAATGTGATTGACTCGCTGGACTTTCTCTTGCTTCAAGCAAGAGTCTCGTCCGCGAGTACAACAATATGCCTATGTATGTGTGCTTCAATACAATGATTATCCGGGCTAACGAATCCTGTATTCCTATATAGACACAACAGAAGAGCCGTTCATAATAAAGGAACCTTCCACAACAGAAGAGTCGTCCATAATAAAGGAACCTTCCACAACAGAAGAGTCGTCCATAATAAAGGAACCTTCCACAACAGAAGAGTCGTCCATAATAAAGGAGCCTTCCACAACAAAAGAGTCGTCCATAATACAGGAACCTTCCACAGCAGAAGATTCGTCCATAATATAGGAACCTTCCACAGCAGAAGAGTCGTCCATAATACAGGAACCTTCCACAGCAGAAGATTCGTCCATAATAAAGGAACCTTCTACAGCAGAAGAGTCGTCCATAATAAAGGAACCTTCCACAACAGAAGAGCCTTTCATAATAAAGGAACCTTCCACAACAGAAAAGCCTTTCATAATCTGGTAGCATTGCTGGATCCTATGCCCAATCTTCAGGCAATTCTCGCAGAGCCCCCTGGCTTTGATGGACTCCTTCCTCAGCTGGCGCAACGTCTCGTGGGTGACGTTGGACATCCTCTGTAGGTCGTCCGCTTTAGGGTTTGCTGGCAATGCTGGTAGATCTGTAAACCGTCGCAGTAGCTCCCGGCAGCAGATGAAGTATTTCCGGTTGTATAATTGGTTGAGCCGGCTCCAGGCTTCGAGGTAGTTTTCGTCGGTAAGTTGCCAGTATCCCATTGTGCTGGCTGCCTTTCCCACCAAAGAGTTTCGCAAGAAGGAAAATTTATACGCCGGCGTGATCCGGTCATTCCCGTGGATCGCTGCCACAAACCTATCCCGGAACCCTTGCCATTTTGTGAGGGAACCATCAAACTCTCCCCAAGAATTCCTTATATCCTGCATCTGGACCGGTAGTTCCACCTGAACTGATATCGGAGTCGGTGGATTTGCTGGCGTTGCGCCGGCTTCGCTGGCTCTTTGCTCGGCTTCTCGCTGGCTCCTCATCGTCCCTAGGCGGCGTCGTAGGGTCGCAGTATAGTGACTCCGCTCTGACCATTCCGGCCTCGATGTCCACTGACCGCTCACTGGCTGCGCTCTCCAACAGTTTGGCATGTACTTTGCCGAGGCTAGCCCATGCCTCCTCGAGTCTCTCCAGGCGGACGGTTAGCCCAACGCTGTCTTCTAGCGAGAACTCCACGCTGTCTGCATAGCTGGCGGCACGCTGTATGGCATTGATTGCCCCGTTAAAGGCTATTTCGCTGGCTGTATTTCTGTAACGAAAGAATAGAATGCCTTTAATAAATGCTAAATTAATTTGCTGTCCCTGGCAAGAGACTGGCTGCGCTGTTCCTCTATCGCGGTCCGTGGCAAAACGTGTAAAAAAGTTAAATAACCCTATCCTTACGCTTTTCGTTTGGCTGGCTTGTTCGCTAACTCTCCTGAATTTGATTTCAAATCCATCGCTATCTTCGCTATCCGCCTGCAGGCTCGCTTTCGTGATTTATAATTTTCACTTGCCCTCGAATTTCTTCTGATAATTCGGTATGCTGGCTAAGCTGTATGCTACCTAACCTTGACATGCGCATGCCAAAAAAGAAGATGAAGCTGGCCCTTGTGTCTGGATGATACACAGATCACATAAAATTCACTTGCTCACTATACGTACCACTATCCAGATGGCTATTCGGTATCGCTATCCCTATCGCTATTCTCATCGCTATTCCTACCGCTATTTCTATCGCTGCTCCTCGCATGTCTTAAAAGAACCATGCTCGCTATCACCACCTCTCCATTATTGCCTACCTATATCGGCATAAATGCAAGAAAATCAAAAACAAAACACTCATCCTACTCCATAAAAACTCCTAGTCCGTATCCTCAACATGACGACACCAATAAAAAGATATTTAAAACTCACAAAGAAAAAATCACAAAAACAAAAACCAAACCACTCGTATGCCACTGCTCGCTTTGCCACTTTCGCTTTTCCCTACACACACCACACACATTGAAATTCTGTACTTACTTTCTGTTGATTTTACTCATTTTTAAATTCAGAATATACTTTTTGAAATGATTTGTTAGAATAATATTTTTCCGGTTTCTCTTGATCTCTCACCACTTACTTGCACGTCTCGACTTGTAATGACGCAGTGTGTTATCGTCTACCTATATACCCGCTATGCTAGAGGAAAAAATAAAAACAAAAAAACCCAGCCGGCTGGCTTACCTGACCGCTTTGTATTTTGTTCGCTGGCAATATAACTGTTGTATATTCGCTTGCCCTGATGCGCATGTGTGTGTGGTGGTGATTGTGCGCTTGCTTCGTTGTTCGTTGGTCGTTGACGATAATCCCCTTCTGCTTGTGTGTGTAAATTCCTCTGTACATAGGCTGCTTGCCGTTTCCATGTGCAATTTTATTGCGTGGTCTTCTTTGTGTGTTCGATAAACTTTCCACTGAATTTTAATTATTTGCGTTTGCATTATTTAGGCTTTTTATTATGCTGGCACTTCTTTATGGTTTTCATTATAGGTACGCCATTTATTTGAGGTTTATATTATGCTGTCAATTTATTATGGGTGTTTATTACACTTTATCTGGTATGCTGGCACTTCACACTTTCCCGACACGCTCGCTCTAATTTACTTATCCTTCCACGTTATCCCTAGGTCGCTGGCTCAAAGATCCGGCTCGACATGGACCAAAATGTATAATCTTGACCTGTAACGTGGAAAGAAATAAGTAAAAACAACACTGAAAACTTTGTTTTGGGAAAAAGAGCTCTGCTCTGAAAAAACCCAACTTTATTGGTCGCTTGCTTTTAGTGGACTGAAAATATAATGAGAGATACAGCCGTACGCGCAGTAGCACGACGATACCTCTTTCTATGTATTGGTATATAGTTACATGAATGATTTGGTATGGTCATGTGGATGCTTAGTTGTGAAGAAACTTGTATGTCAATACGATACAACTCCAAAGAATCTTTTTCTTTTATGGGGAAGCGCCTTGTAAAGCAAACCAGTTTCGTCAGCATTGAATATATCGTCTGCTCCGTACTTTTCCAATAAGCATGACAAAATATGCTGATTGAAATGTTCCGCAGCCTCTGTATCAGCGGAACAGGCCTCTCCATGGACTCAAATAAATATTTTGATTTTTTCCCAACGTTGTAACCAGCCCAAATTGGCTTGGAAATCTGGGATTTCGAACTGTATGGAAAACTGTTGTGCTTTTTCAAGCATAATGCGGCCAGTAATTTTAGCATTTTTTCAAGTCATCTGTTCGAACCATTTGGCCATCGTTCTGTTGAGAAGTTCGTGTTTTCCCTTTCTATCTCCTTTTTTGTTAAAATTTTTGCACGCAAATTTTCCTTTTTTAATGTGTTATTTATGTAGGGTTTTCTTTGCCAGGATCCTACAATCCTCCCTTTGCTCGTTGTCCGACAAACGACACGCACCTTTGAAATTCAGTATAACATTAGTTTATTGAGTACTTAATTCGCTTAAATTTAAATTTAGTTTGGCGACTTCTTATAGGTTATGTTGGCTGAAGACCAACGGCTATCTCCTATGTAAGTAGAATGCGAACTGACGATTGTCCCTTTGTTCGTTCGTTTTGTGTCCGTCTTTTCCCTAATCGGTTCGTTCGTTACTGTTGCTGGTCTGTCTGCGTGTGTTACACCGTAATGCGTTCTGTCTACTGTGATGTTCGTTTGTCTGGCCCAATACAACATTTATTTTTCACAATTTTGCACAAAGTGCTTTGCGCAATTTTGAATTCTTTTGAAATGTCTTTTCGTGATTTTCCACATTTCACCTCTTCTAAAATTCTTAATTTAGTTTTAAACGAGACCGCGTTTCTGTGGATTTTGGACATTTTGTCAAACGAATGAAAAAATCTATCAAAACCAATTGTCATTTAAAAACAGGTATGGTTAAAACGGAAATTCAATTCAATGCGGAAGATATCTTTAATAATTCACAAACTCTGCCGTGCGGATTACTGGAATCGGTCCTTCACAGAGAGACACCAGATCTTTGTATTTATCGAGGGAAATCTTTTGTTGTTGAATGTGTAATACTTTTAAGGGATTTATTCGACCCTGGTGACTACTTCTCCTATTCCTCTTTAATGATAGAGATCTAAACGTGGAGTCAAAGATGCTTGTTTTAAAAATATAATTTTAGAATTGATCTTTTTGAACTCCCATTGGACCATTTCTGGACACGAAATTGATGCCTCAGTTTCATTGTCCTTCCTGATTGTCAGGATCCGAAGTTCTTTAGAAAGGTCATTGAAATCAAAAAAGTCGTCTATTTCCATCTGGTGAACTTTATATGGGGTCGTGCTCTCACGGCTAATAGGATTTTTGACCGCTGCACTGTCTTGTAGAGCGACTGAGAATGATGAGAAGGCTTCGAAAAATGTTCTTTGCCCGTCAAACCATATTCGTGATGCCCCTTTCAGTTTAGTCGAAACTGCAAACAAAACAAGTTTTTCATTCCAGCCATACACTGAGTTCAAACCATTAACGCGATCAATAAACAGTGCAGCAGTAAGTCCCGAAAATTGGTCGGACGGGTCAAATGCCGGCAAAATGTCTATTACATCACGCAAGCCGCAGAACGGGGAAGACGTTGCAACATTCCCTGGCACCAAATGCTCTTTCGATTTTGCAATTTTGACTAAGTCCTCGCATTTTTTTTCTTACTGCTCCGATCGTGTTCGGAGCTGTCTTATTTCATTTTCCAACATCTGAATATATGATTTATCTTGTTTGTCATTAGGTAATTGATTGAAATTGAAGGCTAATCCAAAGAAAAAGAATGAATTTCAAAACGAGTTAGATTAATTAACCTTGACAAATTTTTATTTTCTCACCACGTACTAACGTTACAAAATTGATGTTCTTACACTCGGAGAAAAATACCATAAAAACAATAGGATTTTCGATTAAATCAATAGTTTTTTTACTATTGTTTTTAGTCAGTAGGATTGGTACTATTGAATCAATAATTTGTAAATTACTATTGTAATGGACGTTCTTACTATAAATTAAATGGTGTACGACTATTGGTTTAATAGTGTGTCTTATTAAAAGGTTAATAGTTTGTACCATTGTTTTTCAGTCTGTTGAAGTGAATTTATTAATTATATAATTACATAATGTGAAATCTAAACTGTTCAGTTACTTCAATTATTGCCGATGTAAATGTGCATTAACCCTACAATAATATTATGACAGTTTTGTTTTTGCGAATTTATGACATTTCTACCCTTTGAATGACACAATACATATGTTCATAATTACGAAAGGAAGTGTTTTAATTTGATTGAGTTTTTAGAAGAGATTTGAGATTGGAAATAAAGTGAGTAATTTAAATTGGAAAATTCAGCGAAGGATTACACAAAAACATTTGATTACACAAAAACATTTGGTCCTTCGAGCCGGTTTTGAACCAGCGACCTATGGATCGAGAAAGGCAGCGGATAAGGATCAAAGTAACACTTCCGGCCATGATGCATAAAGATAGAGTTAAATTGCGATGAATAAAAGAACTAGAGGCGTTCCACATTTCGACTAAGATTGACGAACGATTGCTTGAGTCTTCCGAGTGGGGCAGATCGTCAGACCATTGGTGGAATTTGGCCCTGTCGTGGGACGTCTCCTTCAGCGGATGGAGCTTGAGTTCGTAAATGTCGTCATCCTGAGTCCTTTGATGATGTCTCTTCCTTTGAACATCCCACAAGGACCCATCAGCAAGCGGCAGATAAGAGGGCATAAAGAGTAACGGAGGACGGATAGGGGAGGCGACTCCAGACATGGACGAAATATTGATCCAGACTCCGTTGTGCGGATACAGTATGTGACCCATAGGGACATAGACGAAGTTGTCCACGTCCGAAACTTGTATCCACGGTCGTCTCAGTTGGAGAAAGAACGTTTGATTAATCGTGAGTCCCAGGGAGAAGGGGTCTCCAGTGATATAAGAAGCTAGGAGATCTGGGTCACTCGAGATCATGATAGATCTCCACTGATCTAACCTGAGTAAACAGATCCGATGGTGGAGATCCTTCAAGTTCCAATTAAATGTTCTTTGGATAACGTCTAAATTATAATTGATTTGAGCGTCCTTTAATGAGAACTGCAGATCAGGCCCGGAAAGGAGCTGTTCCAACGGATTTGCAAACTCCTTCAGGTGTGTGCTGGAGAGATTCGTAGATACCAAAAAGCCAAGGTCGGTCTTGTATACCCCGGGGTATTGATCGGCACAGATTGTTAAAGGCTTACTAAGATGAATTGTAAACTGAAGGGATCTGAGAGGGACGGTGATAATTAGAATTGAGGTGCCCGATCTGGAACTATACCCTATATTGGTCGACTGAAGAATGAGGGAGCACTCTAGAGGAAATTGGTGGGAGACCATGAACCATTTATGTTCTTGGCGAAATAGGTCAGGGTCGCTAGTGTTAAACCAAAGGATCCCATCCGCCAAGAATCCCCCTGTGGGCCCCGGGAATCCCTCAACCCACTTGGAGTAAACCCTAATTGTGGTCCTGGTTTGAGTAACTGGCCAGACACATTCGTACAAGGGGTCATCCGTTAGGTCAACAACTTCATTTAGCTCCCCTGCCGTATCTTTCAATTGAGTAATCTCTTCCGGGTTGAGATCCACAATATGACGAGCGTTAATAGATCTCGACTCCCCCCCGAAGAAATGCGCATTGCAGGAGGTTACAACAACTCAGGCAGTCTTGCATAATGAAAGTGCATTGGGCTTAAAGAATTTGCTGGATATTTCCACCGAGTGTCGACATTCCCTTAAAAACTTAGGTCTCCCTGTGCAGCACTGGGATTCAATACGATGAATAAAAGAACTAGAGGCGTTCCACATTTCGACTAAGATTGACGAACGATTGCTTGAGTCTTCCGAGTGGGGCAGATCGTCAGACCATTGGTGGAATTTGGCCCTGTCGTGGGACGTCTCCTTCAGCGGATGGAGCTTGAGTTCGTAAATGTCGTCATCCTGAGTCCTTTGATGATGTCTCTTCCTTTGAACATCCCACAAGGACCCATCAGCAAGCGGCAGATAAGAGGGCATAAAGAGTAACGGAGGACGGATAGGGGAGGCGACTCCAGACATGGACGAAATATTGATCCAGACTCCGTTGTGCGGATACAGTATGTGACCCATAGGGACATAGACGAAGTTGTCCACGTCCGAAACTTGTATCCACGGTCGTCTCAGTTGGAGAAAGAACGTTTGATTAATCGTGAGTCCCAGGGAGAAGGGGTCTCCAGTGATATAAGAAGCTAGGAGATCTGGGTCACTCGAGATCATGATAGATCTCCACTGATCTAACCTGAGTAAACAGATCCGATGGTGGAGATCCTTCAAGTTCCAATTAAATGTTCTTTGGATAACGTCTAAATTATAATTGATTTGAGCGTCCTTTAATGAGAACTGCAGATCAGGCCCGGAAAGGAGCTGTTCCAACGGATTTGCAAACTCCTTCAGGTGTGTGCTGGAGAGATTCGTAGATATCAAAAAGCCAAGGTCGGCCTTGTATACCCCGGGGTATTGATTGGCACAGATTGTTAAAGGCTTACTAAGATGAATTGTAAACTGAAGGGATCTGAGAGGGACGGTGATAATTAGAATTGAGGAGCCCGATCTGGAACTATACCCTATATTGGTCGACTGAAGAATGAGGGAGCACTCTAGAGGAAATTGGTGGGAGACCATGAACCATTTATGTTCTTGGCGAAATAGGTCAGGGTCGCTAGTGTTAAACCAAAGGATCCCATCCGCCAAGAATCCCCCTGTGGGCCCCGGGAATCCCTCAACCCACTTGGAGTAAACCCTAATTGTGGTCCTGGTTCGAGTAACTGGCCAGACACATTCGTACAAGGGGTCATCCGTTAGGTCAACAACTTCATTTAGCTCCCCTGCCGTATCTTTCAATTGAGTAATCTCTTCCGGGTTGAGATCCACAATATGACGAGCGTTAATAGATCTCGACTCCCCCCCGAAGAAATGCGCATTGCAGGAGGTTACAACAACTCAGGCAGTCTTGCATAATGAAAGTGCATTGGGCTTAAAGAATTTGCTGGATATTTCCACCGAGTGTCGACATTCCCTTAAAAACTTAGGTCTCCCTGTGCAGCACTGGGATTCAATACGATGAATAAAAGAACTAGAGGCGTTCCACATTTCGACTAAGATTGACGAACGATTGCTTGAGTCTTCCGAGTGGGGCAGATCGTCAGACCATTGGTGGAATTTGGCCCTGTCGTGGGACGTCTCCTTCAGCGGATGAAGCTTGAGTTCGTAAATGTCGTCATCCTGAGTCCTTTGATGATGTCTCCTCCTTTGAACATCCCACAAGGACCCATCAGCAAGCGGCAGATAAGAGGGCATAAAGAGTAACGGAGGACGGATAGGGGAGGCAACTCCAGACATGGACGAAATATTGATCCAGACTCCGTTGTGCGGATACAGTATGTGACCCATAGGGACATAGACGAAGTTGTCCACGTCCGAAACTTGTATCCACGGTCGTCTCAGTTGGAGAAAGAACGTTTGATTAATCGTGAGTCCCAGGGAGAAGGGGTCTCCAGTGATATAAGAAGCTAGGAGATCTGGGTCACTCGAGATCATGATAGATCTCCACTGATCTAACCTGAGTAAACAGATCCGATGGTGGAGATCCTTCAAGTTCCAATTAAATGTTCTTTGGATAACGTCTAAATTATAATTGATTTGAGCGTCCTTTAATGAGAACTGCAGATCAGGCCCGGAAAGGAGCTGTTCCAACGGATTTGCAAACTCCTTCAGGTGTGTGCTGGAGAGATTCGTAGATACCAAAAAGCCAAGGTCGGTCTTGTATACCCCGGGGTATTGATTGGCACAGATTGTTAAAGGCTTACTAAGATGAATTGTAAACTGAAGGGATCTGAGAGGGACGGTGATAATTAGAATTGAGGTGCCCGATCTGGAACTATACCCTATATTGGTCGACTGAAGAATGAGGGAGCACTCTAGAGGAAATTGGTGGGAGACCATGAACCATTTATGTTCTTGGCGAAATAGGTCAGGGTCGCTAGTGTTAAACCAAAGGATCCCATCCGCCAAGAATCCCCCTGTGGGCCCCGGGATTCCCTCAACCCACTTGGAGTAAACCCTAATTGTGGTCCTGGTTCGAGTAACTGGCCAGACACATTCGTACAAGGGGTCATCCGTTAGGTCAACAACTTCATTTAACTCCCCTGCCGTATCTTTCAATTGAGTAATCTCTTCCGGGTTGAGATCCACAATATGACGAGCGTTAATAGATCTCGACTCCCCCCCGAAGATCAGTCTTGCAAGACTGCCTGAGTTGTTGTAACCTCCTGCAATGCGCATTTCTTCGGGGGGGAGTCGAGATCTATTAACGCTCGTCATATTGTGGATCTCAACCCGGAAGAGATTACTCAATTGAAAGATACGGCAGGGGAGCTAAATGAAGTTGTTGACCTGACGGATGACCCCTTGTACGAATGTGTCTGGCCAGTTACTCGAACCAGGACCACAATTAGGGTTTACTCCAAGTGGGTTGAGGGATTCCCGGGGCCCACAGGGGGATTCTTGGCGGATGGGATCCTTTGGTTTAACACTAGCGACCCTGACCTATTTCGCCAAGAACATAAATGGTTCATGGTCTCCCACCAATTTCCTCTAGAGTGCTCCCTCATTCTTCAGTCGACCAATATAGGGTATAGTTCTAGATCGGGCACCTCAATTCTAATTATCACCGTCCCTCTCAGATCCCTTCAGTTTACAATTCATCTTAGTAAGCCTTTAACAATCTGTGCCAATCAATACCCCGGGGTATACAAGGCCGACCTTGGCTTTTTGGTATCTACGAATCTCTCCAGCACACACCTGAAGGAGTTTGCAAATCCGTTGGAACAGCTCCTTTCCGGGCCTGATCTGCAGTTCTCATTAAAGGACGCTCAAATCAATTATAATTTAGACGTTATCCAAAGAACATTTAATTGGAACTTGAAGGATCTCCACCATCGGATCTGTTTACTCAGGTTAGATCAGTGGAGATCTATCATGATCTCGAGTGACCCAGATCTCCTAGCTTCTTATATCACTGGAGACCCCTTCTCCCTGGGACTCACGATTAATCAAACGTTCTTTCTCCAACTGAGACGACCGTGGATACAAGTTTCGGACGTGGACAACTTCGTCTATGTCCCTATGGGTCACATACTGTATCCGCACAACGGAGTCTGGATCAATATTTCGTCCATGTTTTAGTTTTAGTTTTAGTTTATTTTCGAGTAAATACTAACACAGTAAGATAAATCTTATAATCTAGTGATGGTTTATGGATTTACAAAATTCAATATTCAAGGATTTGGCTTATAATATAACAATTTATGTGATTTAAGAAAGAAGAAAAAGGGTAGAAAAAAGGTAGAAAGATTCATAAAGGTAGAAAGGAAAAAAAAAGAAAAGAAAAAAAAAGAAAGAAAAAAAAAAGAAGTTAGTTGCTTTGACTAATAAAGAAACATTTTAGTCTATTTTGAAACTGTTGAGTTCTGCTTGACTCCCGCAAGTATTGTGGTAGTGAATTCCAGAGACGGATTGCAGCAATAAAAAATTGTCTTTCTGATGTAAGACAAGAGAAACGAGGGAGTATTAAATGGTTTGATCTGCTTGATGCTGGAAATCGAAGAATTTCATATAAGTAAGTTGGCTGTTTTGTCATTATAATAGTAAAAAGTATGTTCATCGTACGAAACTTTATAAAGTTTTCGAACGACATATTGAGGAGGTTCATAGATAGATGTGAGACATGGTCGTATTTTTTGAGACCGAAAATGTAACGAATCGTGCTATTAAATGCTACTTGCAACTTTCTCCTGCTTGCAGAATCACAATTGTAGTATATTTCGCAACCATAAGTAAGAACTGGGATTACCAAGGTCCGGGCAAGAACCATTCTAATATTCAATGGGGTAAACTGCTGAACGGCCCACAAAGATCTAAGAACTCCATATGTTTTTCCGACTGTTGAATTAATGTGATCGGTCCATGTAAGTGTTCTGTTGAAAACCATGCCAAGGTTTTTTGAAGTGGTTGTAAATTCTAAGGGGATACTGTTCAGAAGCACCGATGGAAAACATGATAGAGCTAATATCTTTTTGGAGATAACTATACATTTACATTTTGTTGGGTTAAGGGTCAAACCATTGCTAACTGCCCAAGTAGAAATATGATCTAGTTCCTCGTTTATAGTACAAACGCAGTTTTCTAAAAGACCTAAGTGGCAACTTTTATAGATTTGTATATCATCGGCATAAAAATGCTTAGATACATTTGGTATTATGGAAGCTATTTCATTTATATACAAAGAGAATAACAGAGTAGCCAAAATCGATCCCTGAGGAACACCTCGTTTTATCGGGAGGAACTCAGAGAGCTGATTATCAATGCATACGGCTTGTTTCCTTTCCATAAGGTACGAGGAAATCAATTTGATGGCTTCTGGAGAAATGTTAAACTCAAGGTGCAACTTTTTTAAGAGAACAGAGTGGTTGACCATATCAAACGCTTTGGAAAAGTCTAATAGAACCAAAAAGGTAACGCAACCATCATCTAATTTATCCCTAATATCTTCAATGACTTTCATGAGTGCTGTAGTACAGCTGTGCTTAGGACGGAAACCGGATTGAATGCTTACTAAAAAGTTGTTTCGTGAAATATAGTCATTTAGTTGCTTTTGTATGATTCGTTCACATACTTTTGATAAAAAAGGTAAGATTGAGATTGGTCGGAATTCATCTCGTAATGAATTCTTTGGGATTGGAATAATTTTAGCGAGTTTCCACTGGTATGGAAAAATGCTAGTAGTAATTACAGTATTAAACACATGAGTAAAAAAAGGTAGCAGCAAGGGTAATATGGCTTTTAGAAAAGTTGGGTTAATTTCATCTACTCCGGATGCGTTAGATTTTATTGAAAGAAGACTTTCTAAAACATCTAAATCATTTACACACGAAAAACTAAAAGAGGAATCTGAGAGGGTTGTTGTTGGGTCATTAACATATTCAACATCAATCGAGGGAGCAGTACTGGGAGCAGACAAAAACTTACGATTCAATTCATTACCGTCAATGTTGTTTAGCAATTGAGTACGTTGCTTGCCGATTCCAAGTTCCCGAAGGCTACTCCATAGCTTACGAGTATCAGAACGGACATGTCTGGAGTCGCCTCCCCTATCCGTCCTCCGTTACTCTTTATGCCCTCTTATCTGCCGCTTGCTGATGGGTTCTTGTGGGATGTTCAAAGGAAGAGACATCATCAAAGGACTCAGGATGACGACATTTACGAACTCAAGCTCCATCCGCTGAAGGAGACGTCCCACGACAGGGCCAAATTCCACCAATGGTCTGACGATCTGCCCCACTCGGAAGACTCAAGCAATCGTTCGTCAATCTTAGTCGAAATGTGGAACGCCTCTAGTTCTTTTATTCATCGTATTGAATCCCAGTGCTGCACAGGGAGACCTAAGTTTTTAAGGGAATGTCGACACTCGGTGGAAATATCCAGCAAATTCTTTAAGCCCAATGCACTTTCATTATGCAAGACTGCCTGAGTTGTTGTAACCTCCTGCAATGCGCATTTCTTCGGGGGGGAGTCGAGATCTATTAACGCTCGTCATATTGTGGATCTCAACCCGGAAGAGATTACTCAATTGAAAGATACGGCAGGGGAGCTAAATGAAGTTGTTGACCTAACGGATGACCCCTTGTACGAATGTGTCTGGCCAGTTACTCGAACCAGGACCACAATTAGGGTTTACTCCAAGTGGGTTGAGGGATTCCCGGGGCCCACAGGGGGATTCTTGGCGGATGGGATCCTTTGGTTTAACACTAGCGACCCTGACCTATTTCGCCAAGAACATAAATGGTTCATGGTCTCCCACCAATTTCCTCTAGAGTGCTCCCTCATTCTTCAGTCGACCAATATAGGGTATAGTTCCAGATCGGGAACCTCAATTCTAATTATCACCGTCCCTCTCAGATCCCTTCAGTTTACAATTCATCTTAGTAAGCCTTTAACAATCTGTGCCAATCAATACCCCGGGGTATACAAGACCGACCTTGGCTTTTTGGTATCTACGAATCTCTCCAGCACACACCTGAAGGAGTTTGCAAATCCGTTGGAACAGCTCCTTTCCGGGCCTGATCTGCAGTTCTCATTAAAGGACGCTCAAATCAATTATAATTTAGACGTTATCCAAAGAACATTTAATTGGAACTTGAAGGATCTCCACCATCGGATCTGTTTACTCAGGTTAGATCAGTGGAGATCTATCATGATCTCGAGTGACCCAGATCTCCTAGCTTCTTATATCACTGGAGACCCCTTCTCCCTGGGACTCACGATTAATCAAACGTTCTTTCTCCAACTGAGACGACCGTGGATACAAGGTTCGGACGTGGACAACTTCGTCTATGTCCCTATGGGTCACATATTGTATCCGCACAACGGAGTCTGGATCAATATTTCGTCCATGTCTGGAGTCACCTCCCCTATCCGTCCTCCGTTACTCTTTATGCCCTCTTATCTGCCGCTTGCTGATGGGTCCTTGTGGGATGTTCAAAGGAAGAGACATCATCAAAGGACTAAGGATGACGACATTTACGAACTCAAGCTCCATCCGCTGAAGGAGACGTCCCACGACAGGGCCAAATTCCACCAATTGTCTGACGATCTGCCCCACTCGGAAGACTCAAGCAATCGTTCGTCAATCTTAGTCGAAATGTGGAACGCCTCTAGTTCTTTTATTCATCGTATTGAATCCCAGTGCTGCACAGGGAGACCTAAGTTTTTAAGGGAATGTCGACACTCGGTGGAAATATCCAGCAAATTCTTTAAGCCCAATGCACTTTCATTATGCAAGACTGCCTGAGTTGTTGTAACCTCCTGCAATGCGCATTTCTTCGGGGGGGAGTCGAGATCTATTAACGCTCGTCATATTGTGGATCTCAACCCGGAAGAGATTACTCAATTGAAAGATACGGCAGAGGAGCTAAATGAAGTTGTTGACCTAACGGATGACCCCTTGTACGAATGTGTCTGGCCAGTTACTCGAACCAGGACCACAATTAGGGTTTACTCCAAGTGGGTTGAGGGATTCCCGGGGCCCACAGGGGGATTCTTGGCGGATGGGATCCTTTGGTTTAACACTAGCGACCCTGACCTATTTCGCCAAGAACATAAATGGTTCATGGTCTCCCACCAATTTCCTCTAGAGTGCTCCCTCATTCTTCAGTCGACCAATATAGGGTATAGTTCCAGATCGGGCACCTCAATTCTAATTATCACCGTCCCTCTCAGATCCCTTCAGTTTACAATTCATCTTAGTAAGCCTTTAACAATCTGTGCCAATCAATACCCCGGAGAGGGACGGTGATAATTAGAATTGAGGTGCCCGATCTGGAACTATACCCTATATTGGTCGACTGAAGAATGAGGGAGCACTCTAGAGGAAATTGGTGGGAGACCATGAACCATTTATGTTCTTGGCGAAATAGGTCAGGGTCGCTAGTGTTAAACCAAAGGATCCCATCCGCCAAGAATCCCCCTGTGGGCCCCGGGAATCCCTCAACCCACTTGGAGTAAACCCTAATTGTGGTCCTGGTTCGAGTAACTGGCCAGACACATTCGTACAAGGGGTCATCCGTTAGGTCAACAACTTCATTTAGCTCCCCTGCCGTATCTTTCAATTGAGTAATCTCTTTCGGGTTGAGATCCACAATATGACGAGCGTTAATAGATCTCGACTCCCCCCCCGAAGAAATGCGCATTGCAGGAGGTTACAACAACTCAGGCAGTCTTGCATAATGAAAGTGCATTGGGCTTAAAGAATTTGCTGGATATTTCCACCGAGTGTCGACATTCCCTTAAAAACTTAGGTCTCCCTGTGCAGCACTGGGATTCAATACTGATTTATATTTTGTTGCAAAAAGTTCCGGGTTCAACACAACAATTATGGGAGGAGAAACTGGGTTCAAGCAAGGAGTTGCCGACATTCACCGCCTTTTCGGATTTCTTGGAAACCAGATTTCGGACACTGGAGGTCTTGGAGCAGCAGAAGCCGAAACTATCGAGTAAGAATGCCACATCAAGGGTTGCGTTTCACGTAAAAAATCGTCAAAAGGAGCAATTTAGTTGCAAAGTGTGCAACAAAGGCCAACATTCATTGCGGAAATGCAACAAATTTTTGAAAATGGACATCTCGGAGCGGTACAATATCGTAAAAAAAATTGGCGTTTGCGAAAACTGTCTGGCTTGTAGCCATTCCACCCACCAATGCCCTAGCCAAATGCGTTGCTATTATTGCCAGCAAAAACACAATTCATTACTCTATTTCAGCAATAATCCAATCAATCAGCACCCCATTTCACACTCACATTCACACTCATACCCTACACAACACACTAATCCCTGCAATATACCAAACTCTGCACAATATCAAATCTCTGACTCAAACCATACACCACACAATAGCAATAGAATACAGTCCATTAATCAAACCCCACACGCAAATACTCACACAAACTCATATCAAATCAGTACAATTAACCACCCCCTTAACCCCTCTGCATCGAATTTTCAACCAACCGGGACTGAGCAGCCGACAACATCAACCGCATTTAGATCCTGTCACTCTATACAGTATGAAAACACTCAGGTCCTTTTAGCTACTGCTGTAATCAAGGTTATTGACTCAAGGGGAGTTTTTATAAATCTTCGTGCCTTAATTGATTCGGGCTCAGAAGCCACTTTTATTACTGAGGATGCCGTTCAAGCGTTACAACTCAAACGTCGTCGTATTTTTTTGAATGTGTCAGGGCTGGGGAAGGTGAGCAGTGGTACATGTCATAGTTCAGTTGACATAACATTCGGGTCAAACCACTCGAACTTCGTGACTAAGACACGAGCCTACGTTTTTAAATCACTGACTGGGCTTCTTGCGGCCAAGGAACTGACAATTAGGAAGTGGGATCACATCAATGGTCTACGATTGGCTGATCCGTGCTTCTTCAAACCCGCCACTGTGGATATACTTCTGGGAAGTGACGTCTATTCGGAAATCATCCTGCCAGAAATCATCCGAAATGATGAAATCATGTCACCAATAGCCCAAAACACTTTGCTTGGATGGATCCTTATAGGCAAACTTCGGTTGGAATCGACCCCTGTTCGAAGCTTTATGCAGGTTTTTGATCTGGACTCTCAAATGCAAAGATTTTGGGAAATTGAGGAATCGCCATTCCAGAATTTTGAGGCCCAAGAAGATAGAATATGCGAGGAACATTTTGTGGAAAACACCAAGCGGATGCCCAATGGAAGGTTTCAGGTCAGGCTGCCCTTTAAGGAGATGCGTTACCCGGCAATGGGAACATCTTTGGACGGAGCTTTAAGGAGATTCTATCAGTTGGAGAGAAGGTTTCTGCACAACCCCACATTGAGAGAAGACTACACGAAATGTATAAAGGAGTATATTCAACTAGGTCACATGAAGCTACTTGAAGAAGAGGACAACACAATACTTTCAACTCCTTACCATTATGCTGTTCCGCACCATGCTGTATTCAAGGAAGCGAGTTCGACTACCAAGTTGCGAGTTGTCTTCGATGCTGCAGCCAAAACTTCCGATGGTACTTCACTGAACGATCATCTGCTAGTAGGTCCTAAAATACAAAACGATGTTTTAAATATCATTCAGCGTTGGAGAAAGCATCAATATACGTTTACGGCTGATATGGAAAAAATGTATCGGCAGATTTTCGTGGACAGACAGGATGCCTACTATCAGCTGATATACTGGAGAGATGATCCACAGCAGCCCGTGAAGCTTTACCGACTGGACACAGTTACCTTTGGTACTGCATCTGCTCCATATTTGGCGATTCGGACGCTTCACAAGCTGGCGAACGACGAGGAAGCAAATTTTCCCAAGGCTGCCGTTGTTTTGCGTGAGGACACGTACGTGGATGACGTTATCACCGGAGCAGATACAGTTGAAGAAGCCCTAGAAAAGAGATAACAGTTAAGATCAATGTTATCATCAGCAGGTTTTAACTTACGAAAGTGGACCAGTAATTCCTTGGATCTTCTGCAACATCTTCCACCGTCAGACTGTGAAGTCGACTTTGCATTGCCGTTTGACTCAGCCAACAAACAAGTCAAAACCCTCGGCATTAAATGGCAACCGTTAAGCGACTCTTTCTCGTTTCAGAACGTCGAGTTGGGAGAGGCGGAAGTCACCAAACGCACAATGCTTTCGACGATAGTCAGGCCTTTTGATCCACTCGGGTGGATTTCACCGTGCATTGTGAAGGCGAAGCTGATGCAGGAACTTTGGTCACGAGGCTTGGACTGGGACAAACCCATTACGCCAGAGCTGAAACAAGAATGGCTTGCTTTTCGGGAAGATCTTCCAGCTGTTGAGCAGATCTGCATTCCTCGGTGGATCCAGGTACACGGCAAGAGCAAAAATCTGGAAATACATGGTTTTAGTGACGCTTCCGAGAAAGCTTATGCAGCGGCAATTTACCTGCGAGTGCTGGACGAGGAGAACAGGATCCACATGAATCTGTTGATTTCCAAAACAAAGGTTGCGCCTTTAAAAAAGATTACGCTACCACGCTTGGAACTTTGTGGCGCCGTCATGTTAGCAAAACTTTTGAACGAGACATCTACAGCACTAGGATTTCAAAACGCCAGGATGTTTGCATGGACGGATTCGCTAATCACTTTATGCTGGATTACAGCTACTCCTTCGAGATGGGAAACGTTCGTATCCAACCGAGTTGCGGAAATTCAAAGGCTCACTAAGTGCGATATGTGGAAACATATTCTATCCCAACACAACCCAGCAGATCTTGCGTCTCGTGGCGTACTTCCATCTTCACTCGTCGGAAACAAATTTTGGTGGAACGGGCCAGAGTTTCTTCACCATTCTTGGGAAGTTCCTTTTCCCGCTCAACCCGCTTCATTAGAGACCAACGAAGGGATGCGTTCTACGAGGGTACACTGCATTACACAGGATGAAAATCAGCTTAGCTCTTTAGTACATAGGAAGTCGGGTTTGTCTTCAATTGTAAGAACAATTGCACGCTGTAATCGATTTGTTTTTAATGCAAAAAGACCCACAAATGAGAGAAATTTCGGCACACTATTGTTCAAGGAACTTCATTCAGCATTATTGACAGCAGTCTATGTCGTGCAACACAAAATGTTTTCACAGGAGTTAGCAGATGTTCGACAAAAAAGTACAAAAAATTAAGGGGTTCAAATCCTTAAAACCGTTTTTAAACAAACACACATAAATATAACATGAATAACATGAATTAATCAAATACACATCACATAATACACCATTTTAAAACAAAATGAAATATATTAATATTAAAACGAAATAATACTAAATAGTACTATTTTTCAACGAATACAACACGAAAGCACTAAAGTCACATCACTAGTACAATTTCTACTCAACACTTGCACTCAATCTACAAATTTCATTCATGCCCTATACCACACATATCCACACACTCATAGTAACATGTTTACATTGAAACACAATGGAAAATGAAACATTCAACACAAAATGAAAACATTATCAATATAAATAAGGTACTCACCTGAAATTACATAACACACCACAACACAATATAATAATATAACTTAATTTCAACCCGACTGAGCAAACGCAAATTAAATAAAAACAAACTTTTTATTCAACAAAAAAAAAACAACCGAGCGACGCCGACGCCGATGCCAACAACTGATAACGATTACAAGCCGAGAAATATTATCTACGTTAGGGCAAAAGAGATAGCTATCATGTTTTTTTTTGTACCTATGCTTGTTATTGTTTATGTTTGTCTCCTTTATTAATCAATACAATTATAAATTCGCAGAGAAGAAGATAATGATAACAATTTCAAGCAAAACGAGGGAAATAGTAAATTGGCGATTATGTTGGAGCTTTGAAGTCAGGGACGTCCATCTTATTACCTCAATCAGATCTGTTCGATGATGATAATGGTGCTTGTTGCGAACAGAGTTCACGGGGGGGAGAATGTTGAAGTGAATTTATTAATTATATAATTACATAATGTTAAATCTAAACTGTTCAGTTACTTCAATTATTGCCGATGTAAATGTGCATTAACCCTACAATAATATTATGACAGTTTTGTTTTTGCGAATTTATGACATTTCTACCCTTTGAATGACACAATACATATGTTCATAATTACGAAAGGAAGTGTTTTAATTTGATTGAGTTTTTAGAAGAGATTTGAGATTGGAAATAAAGTGAGTAATTTAAATTGGAAAATTCAGCGAAGGATAACACAAAAACATTTGATTACACAAAAACACAGTCACACTATTGAATTAATAAGATTCACACACTATTGCTTCAATAAGATTCCTATTGATTTAAAACTGTACATCCTATTGAAATGATAGTATTTACTATTAAAATAATAGGACTAAGCTTTTTAAAACAATTAGATTATACCCTTGTCCTAATAACCTTTAAACCATTGTTTTTATGGGATTACTATTGATTCTATGTGGCTGGTCCTTTTAAATCAATAGTATTTCCTATTAAATATGTTCTATCATATTATTGTTTTAATAACCTAAAAACTATTGTTTCCATGGAATAACTATGGAAACAATGCGGCTGGTCCTTTTGAAATGCATGGTATTTATGAATGGCTAAAACCATAAATAGCGGCAGCCCAATGTATAGGTTCTCATATCTAAAATAATCAATCAATGTTGTTGCAGCTCAATCTGAAAATTCGTCAGTAGAAAACGAAAACATCTGCGTTTATAAAAATTAATTAATTTTAAAACAAAATTACATTTTTATGTTTTACATCAAAGCAACTATAATGACACAATGAATATTTAATTTATTGAATGGCTTTCGGATTTTGTAGTCTATTTCAATCTGGAATATTAGAAGTTTTGTTTTTTATTAGAAAGGCATATTTTCGTATTTTAATTTAAACTATTGTTAAATATACTGAAATTGTTAATTTTAATAGAATTAAATTACTGAAGAATTAATAATTTCAATTCAAATAATGATTAAACTAACCAATGCATGTCCAAGAGCCTGTTTGAAAAGGTCCCATTTCTTAGGGACGTTTACATTTCCGATCTTTATGTTTTTTGTGCCTTTGCCTTTCCTTTAAACATCACTCCATGGCTCATTGTTATACATCAGCCATATGATGGTCTGCTCAACATCTTTATCCAACGGTTCATGGTTTATTCTTCCATCGAATAATATTACATCTGCACTATAGCCGCCTTCTATCAATATACAATTCTGTATATTTTGCCTTTCCATCTATAATTGGTAAAAATATTGCAACAGTCAATGTCGAAAGAATAAAATAAAACAAACTTTTGACTGGAGCAGAAATCATATTTCCTTAAAGTCTGTACATTATTATGATCTATGTTTATTAACGGAACATACTATTAAAACAATGGGATTCCGATTAAAAGAAATGCGTTTCAATGGGATGTACGATTAATTCACTAGGAATCATATTGAATCAATGGGATGTGTACCATAAAGGTAAACGCTTGCCATTAAACCATATGAATGATTACATTTTGTTTTTTCTTCTATGGCACTTATGAAAAAACAAATTATAATCACCGTGAAACATCAATATCGATACCTTAATGCACACATGTGCTACGTCCGTTTTTGCTGTTTTTGGCAAACTCAAAGTAAAGTTTTAGTATGTGCATAACTCTACTAATGCAGCTTAATTGGCTTTAGTATTTAAGTATGTTGTGGCCTGATACCTTTGTTAAAGTATAATAATCAAAAATAAATAATTCTTTTATCACTTTTGAATTTATTCATAATAGAATGAAATATGTAAGGACATAGCACTTTTGTGCTTGATGCCAGTTGTTCAAATAGGACATGGAACACAATTTAGTTCCTAGACCGTTAATTTATTATGCTGAAGACATTACTTTCTTACCAGAAACCGTGTCATAATAAAACAATAATAACTATTATTATTTATTAAATAAGCATATTTTTTATTGCAACAGAAGTAAAAATAACACGATTATATTTTAATAATCATTTTTATTTATGTGGTTTTCGTTTTCATCTTCGTTGCACCATACTGCAATGTCTCGAACACCGCTGCATGATGGGAGATCATTATAAAATGTCGCGTACTCTTGAGGTATAACTCCTTGCTTGAGTAAGCTAAGCAAATCTCTCTTTTTAGCTATGGAAATGTTGATGTGGTTCTTATATTTAATTTTAAGAACTATTTTTCCCAATTTATGACTTCAAAAAACTTAAATTCTTCTTCAACGTTATATTTAAAGCCTACAACTTTGGAATTTTTTTGGAATTGAAACCACTTCACTTTCAGCCAATTCAGTTTATCTCCAGTTGTGGATTTATTCTTATTTTTTACAAGAATTTTATTCAAGTTATTAACATCAACAAATTCATTGGGCGGTGTGAATAAAAACGAGTACGACGAGTATTTACTTACAAGTAAAATGTAACGAGTATTTAAACTCCAAGTAAACCGATGTGAATAAAGCGTCTAGTTTACTTGTGACCGTGTACTCGTCAACCCGAGGTATACTAGCAAGTATTTACTCGCGAGACAACTGAATTCACAAAAAAGGCAAGTAAATACTTGTAGCGCCACACAGACTACGCATCATTTCCTGTTGTGACTTGTTCTGTTTTCGCCTAAACTAACCTTGACTCCCCGTCATTACTCACAAGTCAGTTGTCGTTCCCGTTTGTTTTTGTCCTCTTGCAGCTATGGATGAAAGTAGTGTGACTTCCGGTTGTGACAATAGAGCTATTTTTGTAGCGTTATTGAAAGACTTTAGTGTTGTGCTAAATAAATCCATGTTGCCTAAAGTTGCATCTGCTAAAGAGAAGGCATGGGGATGTTTAGCCGACCAGTTTTCGAAAAACGTTGGGAAGCAAACTAGTGTTGGACAGTTAAAAAAACTATTGATCAATATGAAAACCGCAGTCAAGAAAAAAACTGATGTCAATGCAACTGGAAATAAACCAATAACATTGTTGTCATGGGAGGCAGATTTCCTAAAAATTTGCGATTCAAACGAGAACGCAGTTTATTGCAAAATAGTGTTTTCATCAAGAAAGTGCGAAGTGAGAAAATCTACGTTTTCGCTCTCAAACCGTAATAGTCCCTTAGATAGATCGGGACTTATATCACGCCGGTCTCTATAACGTTTCACACCACGCAGGTTCATAAATGCAGCCATCTTTCGTGTACAAGTACGACTGCAAGTCTGGGGTCGGGTTGACTTGCGAATAGACGAATATTTACTTGCTACAGAAGTATTTACTTGCGTTTATTCACACAAAAATTGGCATTTTTCCGGGTTTTACTAGCCTCTCAAGTATTTACTCGCGAGTAAGAGTAAATACTTGTTTTATTCAATTCAATTTTGGCGTTTACTTGTTATTTTGATATGTTCAAGTATTTACTTGTCCTACTCGTTTTTATTCACACCGCCCATTATAAGTGAGATGATGAACACTGTAGGGAAAAAGGTTTTTTCCTGCTCATTTCGATTAATAATTTGTACTCATTAGGGGAGTAAAGCTGTTCGGACTTCCGAGCTCTTTCTATGGTTGCATGAATGCTGTCTGCTTCAAGATAATTGTGTCCACTTTCCATGAATTTCAAATCAATGGTTTGCAGATTAGTGTTGGGTAGGACACGTTTTTTTAATGAGTATGTATGAGGTGCTCATTTTGGAATATGAGGTGGTACAATGTCCCACCTCAAATGGGGTACGTACCTCAAATTGCCTAAAAATTCCTTTAAAAAAGTTAAAACAAAATGATAGCAACTACATTTGCATTTTCACAAAGTGTATGTAAATCCATACCCGCAGCTGCGCCACAAAATTTACAAAAGACGTAGAGAGAGTGACGAGACAATAGACATTACTATATACTTTTTCTCACTCATATGTCGCAGTCACAATTCACAGATGCGACTGGGACATTGAGGTAAAAGTAATGAATAGAGTGAATCCTCATAGCTCATACTCATTGCCTCATTTGTTTAGGACATGGGACTTATGAGGTAAAAGTAAGGAATAACTCATTGCCTCATTTGTAGTGCGATAGCAGAATTGAGGCAATGAGGTACCGTGAGTCACAGTACCTCATTGCCTCACAGTGCCTCATTGCCTCAATTCTGCTATAAACAACATTCGAAATTTTATTCAAAACAAATAAAACTGTTACCTTCATGAAGGTTCACGAATAGTGAATTCTTCCTGAACAACTTGGGATTGAAGTTCTTTGACTTCGATAACAATGCACTTCTCATTGAGACATTCAGTATTATCTGTGTCAGTTTTCTCTTCTGAAAATAAGACATAATAGAAAAGCTTCATAATTTTGAAACACTCACCGTTAGAAGAACTGATCAGGCCATGTTTTTCATTATTCTTCATTCGCTTGCAAAGCTCTACCATTAATTTTCCACGATTCATTTTAAATGAGTTTGTTAAAACAATGTAACACACAAATAAACAAGAACCGTACAGTATCAACAATCAAACTTAAATAGTTTAACCGATACATAAAATAAAGTGCACAAAAGTGCTATGTCCGGACATAGCACAACATTTGAAACATAAAATGGACATAGCAAAAAATGTTGCACATAGAACAGTTGTGCTTTTTCCAATAAGTCAGGGGGGGGGGGGGGACATAAGACATTCGCTTTTTTGCAGATTCAAGCAATTTAGGATTTCTGTTGGACATAGGACGTGTGTGCATATCAAAGTACTGCTTCTCACCTTTACATTGCTGCCGATATCTCAAAACAGTAAAAAACGGACATAGCACATGTATGCATTAAGGTATCGATATATAAATTAATAATTATTTCTAGATAGCGTAGCTTGCTTGCTAATTATCTTGCAAATATTTTGTTATTTATGTTCTTTTCAATAAATGGTTTTATTTGCTTGCAATAACATCCTACTGCTTTCAATCGCGACACTGAAACTTATGACGAAATCATTGAAGCTTGCTAATGTCCAAGCTCGATCTGCGTATATTAATGGTACATGTATTAAAACGATGGGATTCCATGGGATGTACGATTAAATACACTAGAAATCATATTGAAACAATAGGATGTGTACCATTAAAGTAAATGTTTACCGAACTGGATGAACAAAATATTGGCACTTATAAGTAAAAACAAATTATAATCAAGTTAATCTATAAATTAATTATTATTTCTTGATAACTTACCTCGTTTGCTATTTATGTTAATATATGTTGTACCTATATTTATATTCTTTTCCAATAAATGTTCTTAGTTAGTTTCACTTTCAATGGTATCACAACTATTAAAACAATAATAGTATTTAATAATGGGACAATAGTATGCGTCATAAAATATTAATGGTGAAATACTATTAAATCGATAGTATTTCCCATTAAATTAATAACGAATACCCTATTAATAATAAAAGTATCAATACCATTGTGTTAATAGCCTGCATCTCTTTGATTTTATTCGAAAACCATTGTTTCAAAAGGAAAATCTTATTAAAACGCGTCTATTAATCCAATGGTCGTACCATTGACGATTTAATGGGATGCTTTTCTCTGAGTGTACTTGGTCGCTGGGTGAATTACAAGAGCGAGCTGCATATACATAATATTAGTTTACAGGCAATGATACGTTACGAGAATATTAACAAAGAAGAATATAAAATAATGCAACTCTTATACGAGAGATTATGAGAGTAAATGTTACTTAAGCATGATATTAATACCGCAAGTAGAAATTAACGCATAACATTTTGACAATAATAGTTTAAGCAAAAACAGAAAATTAAAAATAGGGGAAATAATGTTTGTTTGGGCGACATAGGCACTTAATACTGAACACATCTGATGTTTCGGTATTCGTAGCATTTGTGGTATTAAGAATACAGTTCTCTATTAGTTGATTCTTCAAAGCATTCTTGGTTCCCCGAACCTTTAATCCCCTACTTTTTAATTGTACTTTGAGTTCGACTACTGTAATTTTTTCAATTTGTTTGTCTGAGTTTGTCAGTCAAAATGAACCATTTTTTTTTTTTTTAATGCACTATCAGCTCTGTGTCGTGGAGTGTTTAAAGCAAGCAACTATCCACGAGCAGAAATTGCCGGCGCAAAAAGTGCAGGTGTTAGTAAGGACAAAACAATTAAAAATACAATAATTATGTACCTACAAAATACTAACACAGACACAAAATAATGCAAACAATTTAAGACATTAAAGCATTATTACGCAAAATATTTTTTAGCTTAATTTTACTAACACGCAAGTCAATCGCATGATCATTTAGATTATAGATTCTACTCATGCGACTAATAGGCTTATGCCTCCCATAATTCGTTCTATGATGGGGGCTAAACAATAATTCAACACTGCGTAAATTATGGGCACCACCACGAAAATTAAAGCCAATAGACGACAACAAGTCAGGTGCATCTATTTGACCGGATATAAGCTGCTGTAAAAAAATGATATCGCTATTAAGCCTTCGTAGAGCCTTCGTATCACGAAATAATGAATAGGTAAGGAACAAGTAAAAAGGAATCAAACAAAATAAAAGAAGAAAATAAACAATTAGATGACAATTTGATTTGCATGTATGTAACCGGTTAAGCTACAGCGCGGACCAACAATGTGAGGGCCATGATATATTTTTTTTCTATGGCTTACTTGCCCCACGTTGGGCGCCATCTGTAACCGGTTAAGCTACAGCGCGGACCAACAATGTGAGGGCCATGATATATTTTTTTTCTATGGCTTACTTGCCCCACGTTGGCCGCCCTCTGTAACATTAAAACGAGTATGCTCTACGTTGCCTCGCCATCTATAACGACCGCCTGCAACGCCAATGCATACTCCCCCCTCCTCTGTCTGGTTGGCATCGGCATACGAAAAGAAAAAGAACCCACACACGCTGCCATCCCTGAAGTGTGCCCAGCTGGCATCCTGCTGGCACGGAAGGTATCAGGCAACGCTGGTCGCTCGCATAGTACGTCGACGGCTCTGGCCTACAGACTGCCAAGAGTCCGCCGTCGTCAACGGATTAATAAGAGAGAGGGGTTGTTCGACCACTCATAGCCAGGCATGGCCGCCCCGTGCTAGCTCGTCGGCGGGAGCGGGAACTTGCTATAGAGCTCGAACTGGGGTTACCTCGTTATTTACATGCCTGAAATTGTCGTGGTGGACTAGACCTCGGACGACACGATGAACCGTCGCCGGTACCAAAAGAGTCCTAGTCCACCCTCCACTATCCCAAAGGATAGCCTCTCCGGCCCGAAGAAGACGCGACTTGAAAATTTTGTAGGGGCTGACCTGGACCCCCAGGTCTATATAAGAAGAATACAAGAAAGTTGGGACTTTTGCCGAATGTAAGAGAAGAAGAAGATGTGGTATTTCTTCCAAGCTGGCCCACCCCGCCGCAATAAGGATAAGTATTGCGGACACCTTTGGCCACCGCATCGCTTCACTCGCGATGGCCCCTGCTCCGAAAAGGAGTGAGATCCCCTAAAATGCTTAGGGCACCTTACCCCATGTTGTTGTCCACACTGTGGTGGCTGGTGTCGACCTCGACTTCTCTTCGCTGACCTCTAAATTGCTTACTGCATGATGCTACTTGGCATCCGTACCGTAGTGGAAATTACCCAAGACGCGGTTGTATGCTGAGCCTTCATGGCGATAAGTACATTTATTATAAAGTTAATAATACAATAAAAGACTAACTTTAAACAATGGAGAAAACGAACTATGATTGCTATAATAACGTCGTAACGACACGTCAACCTCAACTTAATATGCTAGTTGTGGTTCTGTCGGGTAATCAGCTTTCAACCGCTGTATCTATTTATAGTTCGATACATATGCTTATCTCTAGTTATAAACCTATATATAGCTAGGAATGTATGTCTCTATATCTATACATATATCCATACATACATCGTAATATCTATATAAGAGTTCATATGGCTCTAGAACTATATAACTATACACCCGCGTGTGCAATTATGCCACGCTGCCACTATGCACACATAACTATACATACTCCCGATTTATGGGACGGAATGTCCAAACCGGCAACCAACAATATCGATGGTTACAAAGAACTTTATTCGCGTATGGCGATATACTACTTCTACTTACGTATTATATTTATGAAATAATTATTAATCCGACCTTAAAATTAACATTAGTAAGCGGAGACACGACATTGACATAAAGATCCTGGTGGGGCTATCGGAATCTAGTAATTGTAGTTCGCGACACTTAATGGTAAACGACCGATGGTTGCACTCTCTCAATAGGAGGCATCTCCGAGGATGACTAGTGTCAGCCTGGAGGAGTAATGACAATAAAGGACTCTCGACCGAGTACTTAATAATCGTGGCTGCGAACGCGATATCTCCCTGATGACACGAATGTCCCGAGAGTGTGACCCTAAGATTAACCCCTCCTACCCTTTTATATAATTTATGTAGGCAATCAATATAAGTATATGGATCTGGGAAAATTCCCAACAATAACAAAAGGTAATATAGATGATAACAAAAAAAAATGGACTTACGTGGTGTTAAAATCTCAGCCGATGTGCGCACATTGACGATCCACCTGTATGTGATGCTGCGATTAAGGTCATTAATATATAAAAAGGTAAGACACCCCTAGGTCTGCCCTAATCCTGGTACGTACTATCGGTACTCGCTGGTTATTACTGGCGCGATCGATTACGAAACGTAATTCGACTCGCTCGCTTTCGTCGTGGCTCTGCCTGACGATTTGATTTGAACGAATTCCGATTTCATAAAAAAAAATTATATAACCCACTTAGTTTAGATGCAGATCGAGAGGGTTGGTTTTGAAAAATACCGAATAAAAAAAACTAAAATATACAACGCATCTGCGTCGATGCAAATAATGCCCTATTGCTTGTATCCGCACGTATCTACGAAAGAACACTTTACTTTTCTTCGCGACTTAATGAGAGTTATGATGCGGCCTTGAAAAAGGCCGATTTAGACAAAAAAAGATTTACCAACGCGAGATAGCTCGCCTCGATGCTTGGCTCGCGGATTGAAAACTCAAACAAAAAGAACAAATTCCGATTGGATTTTAGGATCGGTGACGAAATTGAAATCGCGAACGCGCTTTTATCCCGGGGTTAGTAATAATTACACTTGCTTTTTATACTTAGAGAAATGTAATGAGGGCTCGCTTCTAATTTAATAAACGTAAGTATTACTCGAGAGAAAGAAAAACTTATTGAAAAAAAGAAAATACTCTACGAATAACGTGGCTATCCCACGCCCCTTTCCCTAGACCGTTCGCTTTTAGCTGGATTCTGCTGCTGCTGCTGAAGATGATGGTACTGCTGCTGATGATGATGTTACTGCTGCTGATGATGAGGAGGTGTTGCTGCCGCTCGCACCTGTATCACTTGGGTAGGAAAACAGAAACCAGTAAGAATGGTTGCCACACGTGGTGTGATCAAGACGATTTGCTTGGTCGACTCTATCTTACCTTTGCTCGGGGATTCCGTGCTTCGTGGTTGGACTGCTGAACTGCGGAAGTCGCGGCGTTGCGACTCTCGTTCGGTCTGGAGATGTGCTGCACTGCTCGGATGCGCACCGTCGATGACCTCGGTGCTCGACCGCCTGTGGTGGTGGAACAACGAGAGGGTAGTGTATCGGTATTGCTTCTGGTGAAACTATTTATCACACGGAATGGCACTGGTTTTCACTCAGCGCAATTCCTCGTGGTTGAGACCAGGGGTTAAAGATTGCAATGCGCTTCACGTGCTGTCGTCTGTGATTCCGGCCGTTTACGGACGGGGAAAATTCTGTGAGGTTGGCGTAAAGGCGACCTGAGCTCAGCCGTAGAAAGCTAAGCGAGCACCAGGCCGTCTTCACTCGTTTTAGGTTTTCTTCCTCGCTTGAAGAGAGTTGGCTTCCAGCCCTTTCTGTTGGGTGATGATGGTCGCGTGAAGGCGATTTATGCTTCTAATTTTATCATTAGTTTTTGTCGTTTTGCTTTGTTTTTTTGTTTCTTCCTTTTATTTCAGGATTTAATTTGCAATTTTAATTCTTGTAGATGCAAAAGGCAATTGTGCCACACAAAATGGAGTTCGCAATTGGTTTTGCGCGTTGGCTGTCAACAGCGACGTTTCGCTCCCAGTGTAGAAATATGAAAGAACGAGATTTCAAATGTTGGAATGGGGCCAAGCCGGCTTTCCCATAAAGGTAGCGTTCAGCCCTCGAAATGGCGTGTCGTTAAAAATTTCGCTGTGTCACCGCTGTTTACATTGCGGAGTGGTAAATGCCCTCGAAGCATGCTTCGGGATGCCAGACTTGTGACATGGTGGAAATAAATAATTCTCGTTACCGGTGGTTTGTTACATGTAGAAGCGCTAATCTTATTCGGCAAACATCTTGCGTATGGTATGGCTTATTGCAATACCCGCATCTGACGAAGTTTACTTCGTTTTTGATCCTAGGTGCAAAATTTTGGAGGTTTGAAACGGGTATGCCCCATCTTGTGGCAAAGTTGGCACACAGGCTTAGGATGATACGAGGGGTAAGGAGGTCGCGAAGGGGTGGTTTTGTGTGCCATAGCGCATCTCTCTAAACGAGTTGAGTGGTCTTCCGCGTACTTGATTGCTCTGCTAAGATCTGATGCCTCATGCGTTTGAACCATCAGACTAAAGGCTGAACTATAATAGTCGGAAGCAATCGGAAGCTAATGTCAAAATTCTAAGTTAAGTTTTCTTCAGTACTGTCAATTACTCAAGTTGCCCATAATAGACTTTTGTAAATGGAAGCGATTGTCAGAGTGGCAGTCGTTTTGCCTGTCATTTGTGCGTGTTACAATATTTTGCAAAATTATTGAACCTAAAAAAAATTAATAATACACATTCAGTATTACTGGATGATTTAAAATTGTTGCATCTTGCGATGGATGCTTTTAGTGCATTAAACGATATTATTGCTTTTAAAAACAAAAGAAAAAAAAGATCCTGTTGTGTGCCCCGCATAAACCGAGACCGAAATCGAAATGTTTTTTTTAGTGTTTCATTTATAAAAATGAAAGAGTTAGTTTTTTATCTACACCAGGATGAGTAAAGAACTTTATACTGTGTTGTTGGATTTGATAAAACCGTTCCTGACAAAAACATCCATCAGAGAATCAATTAGTACAGAATGTCGACTCGCTGTAATTTTACTGTGAGTATGTGTATTTATTTTTTTCAATAAAGATAAGTAATTTCGTTTTATTTCACAAGTTATTTATCACAAGGTACATCGATACAGTCGCTGGCTTGGTCCTTTAAGCTGGGGAAATAAACTGTACGAGCAGAAATACTGTGGAAAACTCTCTCCCCCATATATATGTCCGAGCCAAACACCGACGATTACAGGCAGATTTCCTTCGACTTTTGGAATATGTGGGGTATGCCCAACTGTATTGGCGCAATTGATGGCTAGCACATTGCAATAAGGTGTCCTCCAAAAAGTGGCAGCCAATTCTATTGCTATAAGAAGCATTTCAGCATAGTCCTAATAGCAGCATGTGACGCTAAATATCGGTTCACATACGTAGATATTGGCGCATACGGGAGTCAAAGTGATGGAGATAATAAAAATATACCAATATGCTTTCAATCTCATCTAATGGTACTTTTCAAATCGTATGCAAGTATTCTTCAAGTAAGTCAATTTGGAAAGAAGCTTTTGAGCAATGATCTTCCAATTCCTGCCACCAAAAACTTTCCAAACAGCCGAACGAAAATTCCTCACTACCTTTTTGCTGATGCAGCCTTTCCCCTTGGACTAAATTTAATGCGACCACATTCAGGCGTGCTGTTGCCACCAGATAAAGAAAATTTTAACAAACGGCTGTCGAGAGCTCGCCGTACCATAGAGAACAGTTTTGGAATCCTTGCCTCCCGTTGGCGCATATTGCTCACAACACTGCACATGTTCCCAGAAAATGCTGAAAAAATAGTATCAGCTTGTGTGGTGTTACACAATTTCATAATGCTAAACTAGGGCAATGATTCATCTTATTGTCCTAACAACTATGTGGATTGGGAGGACTCGGATGGCCAACATCACGATTGATTATGGCGAAGTGAAGTTCGAAGCAACATTCCATTTCCATTCCGTCAATTGTGCCATCAGGTAATATTCATCACTATGGGGGAAGATCATCAACAACCGTATGAAATATTCTCACGAAATTTTTGAACCAAAATTAAAAACAACAACATTTCCATAACTTTTTTTTAAATATATTTGCCCTTAATTTTTTGGACTTCATAAGAGTAATAATAATAATAATAAAAACAATAAAATAACAGAATATTTCTTCTTACTTCAAGGAGTTTTAAAAATATGTGCTCCTTTAAATTATCTTTGGCAACTAATGGCGATCTTTCATCATCGACAAAACAGTTGTCATAAACAATTCGTCACTGTCGTCAGCTGCAACTGGCATAGTGGCTGAGAAGCGTTCTTCCATCCTCCCGATTGCTGATCCGAATCGGTCACATAAATCCCCAATTGCCACTTTTCTACACATTGCGGGCGTGGACGTTGCAAGGGACTCGTTGGAGTCTTCGGTGAAGGCCTGTTCCAGGCCACTATTTTCGCCACTAAATTCACCAGGTGAACGAGAGTTAGAATTCGTCACGTCATCCAATATCTCATTACATCGCGTTCTGTGCCAAAAACGAAACAATATCAATTTCCAAATAAGATCAATAGATACACAAACTTACCGTCTGGGCTTCATGGAATCTTTTAAAAACAGCATCTCGGAGAATAGTGCCCATCCAGTTTCCTCGCAGCCTCCACTACCAGACGGCCTGTCCTCCTGGCGCAGTTCTCGACAGAATTTCTCCCGGAGATGTGTCCACTTCGTTTTACATTCGGAACAAAGATCTGCACCGATACACCACACTCTCACACACACCGCATGCATACTCGGTGTTTAAATGACTCACTCTCAAAAATATCGCAAACAAAAATGATCGCCACCACATTGACACAAAACATGAACGCTATTGCGGTGTTACACTCTCTGTATCACCCATATCCTATGAGAATAATGTCGTTTTCCATTGGGCAAAAAGAAGCGTCCGGAAGAGTCCGGAATCGAAAAAATCACTTCTGAAACCGTTCCATTGGCACAAAAAATACTCTTCTGGTGATTCTGAGAAGAGAATTTCGCTTCTCGATTTGAAGTCAGAATCCACTCAAGAAGCACTAATACACACACAAACCGAACGTCAAAAGAAAACGTCAGTGTCAATTCTTGTTTACGTTCCGCAGTGGTTTAAAACAAATTTGTAGTTTCATGGCGAAAAGTTTATTTAAAACAAAGAAATAAAGTCAAACAAGAAAGAAAAAAGTGCGGGACAAGAAACAACAACAAATTTCCCAGCTGAGAAAACTTCTCCATTTTCTCTTTGTGGCGTCTTTCTTTTTGCTCTTCTTTTGCAGAAGACCGCACACGTTTGTCCTCGATTAGTCGGTCGACCATCTTCTCCATAAGGCACTTTCTTTTTTTTTTTTGGAGTAGGACTGCGGCTGGGTAGCAAAATGCCATCACCGTCATCAGCCTCATCCGAATCCTGGACAGACAAAGGGTTTGGTGACTGGTTTTCTGTATCGTGATGGCTTGTCGATGGTTGACATTGCTGATTTTGAATTGGTAAGAGGTTTGACTTCCTTAGCAGCTTATTAGGTCCCATGAAAACCTCCGGAAACAAAGAATCGTCATCATTAATGATATTATTCATTATACTTCCATACGGCATTTCTTTTCGTGTTGCTCCACTCGTCTGTTTATTTTTTATGATTGCTTTTGTTTTTTTCATGATTGTTTTGAAGCGACCCTCCACTTGTTCCGGAGTTACATTAATTGCATAATTTGTACAGCAAGCTTCGCAGATGAAAGCCCACATATGCTTCTTAGTTCGGAATTGTTTCATGGGACCTATTTGCTTGAAACTTTCTTCGTAAAGCGTTAGAAGATACTTTGTTTGGTCATTAGACCATTTAAATATTTCTGTAGATATAGAAATAAAAATGCGCTAAGAATATATAGCTCTTATCAGATGCTGATTATATTATGTACCTGTACGATTTTGGTCTTCCATTTCGTCTACGATATCTCGCCTTAAATTGTAGAATTCGGCAACATCTTCGTAAGACGCCGAAACAAATTCTTGAGCTGAAATAAAACTTATGTTTGTAGATAAATTTTTTTCAAGAGAGCAGGTATTCTTACTCAAAATGTTTTGTAGGACAACGTTTCCATTAATTTGGCTAACTTGCCCATTTTCATCCACCACAAGCTTAAATTTCTGGAGTTCGCTGTATTCCATTTTGTGTAATTAAATTTTGTTTGCAAACAACTAACCTCTGACGTTTAACTAACACAAAGACAATACGTCAAAACTCGAGTAGAAGCAATTTTGCTGTTCCATTGGATTTCAGAATGAGTGGATCCCCGAGTGAAACCAATGGAAAACGACATAAGTAACTCTTCATTGTGTCAAAGCGTTGTGTTCGTGAAACAAGTTTGAGTATTTATGTGCCGCAAAATAAGCGATACAAGTGTTAACCGCCACCGCAAGTACAATGATTGTTCTTCGTACAGCTCTCTCGCATACTCGAGTGTAAGATTTGTGAGTCGTTGTATTGAGCAACACCGCATCTTCATCACAATATCCGATATGCGTTGGTATATATGAATGCTAGCGAAGAAGTGAAACACCGCAAACACCGCAATTAATTCTAGGAATATTCTACCAATCGTAAAAGACATGATATTTTTTTTTTTTTGCTTTTTATTTTCCATTTTATTACTTATTAGTTATTACTTATTATACGTTATAATTTTTTTGGAATGAGTGTAAGAATAATAAATTATCAACTGTCTTCGGTCCGAGTCTGTTTCGCTTTTCTGTGATAATGTTACCAGCTAACGAAAACGATCGCTCAGCAGATGCGCTGCTGGCAGGAATCGAATGAATTTGTAGCGCCAGTTTTGATAAATTGGGATAGGTTTTTGCATTACTTCTCCACCATTCAATTAACTCAAAATGAGGGGTTATTTTAATTATTTGACTGCTATACCTGTAAACTTCTTGTTCAGGAGTTTCTGGCGTTACCATTTCTGATTCTCTTAATAAATCCGGAAAAAAAATTGAATGTCTTGTTTTGGGGATGGTGATGGACTTGTGGAATTTAAAACTGGAAAACTGCTAATTTGAGTGCATGTAAATTGTGAACATGACAACGGTGAATGTGTAGAAGTGCTTGGTAAATCAGAAGTAATTGTTGAAGGGTCACTGTCGGGCTGGGAAGTAGAAGCAATTACAATATTTTCTTCAATTAATAATTTTTTAACGCGAGAAACACAAAAATGTTGTATGTCTGTAAGGTCACTTTGTTGCATACCCACAGCTGGTGGATACAAAAAAAAATATATTTTTTAACCAAATGTCGTCAATATTTATAATTATTTTTTCTTTTAATATTGAAATGGCAGATATATCGCATATGTTAGGTTGACAAAGGCTTCTAATTTTTTGTATTGATGGTAAAACAAAGCATAAAGAGGGAGAACTGCTAGTTTGCATCTTGTTGAAAACAGTTTCAAAGTCCTTGCAAAGTTCAACTAAGGCTCTCAACGTTGAAATATTTATATGCAGTAGTCGTTGGTTTTCATCATTTTCCGTTAAAATTTCATTAATGTGGAACCAATTATCCACGATTGATTTGAACATCGTGTAGTTTGAGTTCCATCGTGTAGGGCAAGGGTTCTTTAAAGAAGTAGGTAGCCTATGCTGCAAATTAGATTTTTTAAAATACTTCACGCCTTTTTTGCAAGACTCTACTATCTCGGTGAGTTCTGCTGTTTTATCGAACGACTTTTCTAAGACATTGGCAAACAAATGGGCGCTGCAGTTTAAGCGAGTGTTGTTTTCTAATGCTTTCACAATATTTCTGCCTCTGTCTGTTACAAATGTTATCGCTTCTATATTTTGTATACCAAACTCATGAAACAAACTCCTCAATTTCGTCAAAATGTTCTCACTTGTTGACCTCTCAAAATCCATTGATTTCATTCCTAACACAATGTCAAACAATTTGGAATCCTTCAGGTAGTGCAACGTCACTCCTAAGAAATTACGTTTCACGTAATTGTCAGACCACATATCAATGGTAGCTGAGGCACAACCGCTTTTAACTACTCCTATTAGTTCATTTTGGAATTGATTTTTGGTTTCGTCTGCGGCTTTCTGCAACTTACGCGATATTGTTGTTGGATCAGGCAGCAAGTCGTTAACGTCAACGTTTTCTCCGTATGTTGCACCAATCTTGATGAAAAAATCGACAAGCTTTGCGAAGCCCAAACCATTTATTGCCGAAAAAGGCCGACAATCTTGAATAACCCACGCTGTGCATGCATCAAGTGCGTTCTTTTTGTCTTCGGTACTGGCAATTTTCAAAACGGGAGGCTGTTTCAGGGCTAGACAACACTTATGGCGGTTAAGATTCGATGTCTGGTTATTTGTGTATTTGAGTATCTTCCGGCATGTGCGGCAGTATACCAAACCTTCCAATACCGTTCCATCTTCCTGCAAGATTTCGGACAGTACGTTCCAAATGAAACTTCTGCCCTTGTGTTGTTGGGACAAGGTGTAAATCCCATTTGCAATTTTCTGGGAAACCGAAGATTCTGACATCGTATCTCATCAACACTATTTATCAATAAACAGATATAAACAAAATAAATACATTTATTTTCCGCAAAAACACTTTTTGTAATTACCCGAAACAAAAACGACAAGTTAATACGCGTGACGACAGCCGAAATGATTTCAATGGTGTGCCTGTGCATGTGCAACGTATACTACTCAATGTGTGCTTTTCAGTTTGATATACACCCCTATTCTGCTATTCATCGGGGGGGATTTTTCTTCAATTTTCACTGAACACTATTCTACTATTCATTCGAATTGAATCTGGATTCACCTCGTTGATGTCGGTAACATCGATAATACTGCGCGGTATTCTGTTATTCACGTGAACGTATTCGTTCTATACAATTCAAATCCGCATATAAAATGTTGCGGGTTTTTCATTTAATGGATCGTCTGTCTGGTTGGTGGTCAATAACATCTAAGTTTATTGTTTGATTATTTGTATAAATAAAGATTATTAACATTTTTAGAAGCAGAACAATAAACAGAGGCCAATTTAAACCAATAATTTCTTATTTTTTGATAAGAGATACTTCAAAATGTCTATGTACATATATTGTGTAGAGCACAGTACACCTTTATAATTTGTGCCGCTTTATGAGATGAATACTGTAATACTTTGGACAAATCCAAACATCGAAATCTACTTTTCAATGCACCAATAGTTCGCTCTATAATATTTCGTCCTTTGCAGTGTTGTGTCTTGAATTTGGATTGTTGGGAACCTGCTTCTACATTTCGAAAAGGAGTCAGTAACCACGGTCGTGACACTTCCGGAATAACTTGCGTCAACGTAGGTAATCCACTGCTTATGATTGGATATCTGAAAGGAAATTTTTTCAAAGTAAAATTTAAAACACATTTTATTGCACTTACCAGCGCCAGCGTTGTGTTTAGGCTGTGGTAGCCTTTTCTGTTTTAGAACAAATGTGGATTTTGATAAGGTGTTTTAAGAGGAATGTGCATACCGTCAACACACATAACAACCCCAGGCACACCACATTTGGTTCTGCGAAGTTTTCTATTTGATGATTTTCTTATTTCACTGTTTGGAAGTGGAAAAAAAAGTCCAAAACTATTCATACCTGTTTGTTTATATTTTTAATTTTATTGAAAATAATTAATCAAAACAACATATCCAACTTTCCAAAGATTTTCGTAAACAGAGATCAAATCGATTACATTAATTTCAATTTGCAAACAACGAACCTCGTATTATTTTCACATGAAAGCTGTTAACTTGAATGTCAAATTGGGTTGGATAATGTAGTTCACCCGATGGATAGCAGAATGGAAAGCCAGAGTGAAAGGGAATCGAATGGGTGAATCGAATCTACGATTCACGTGAATAGCAGAATAGGCCTGATAGTTATAAACAAAAATAAGAATTTTTTTTCCGCAAATCACTATTTGTAACTACCTGTAACAAAAACGACAAGTGACTAATTACCCCTGACGACACCCGAAATGATTTCAATCGTGTGCATGTGCAACGTATACCATTCAATGTGTACTTTTCAGTTTGTCTCCTACACACATGTTCTATTGCGGTAATTGCGGTGTTTCTCTTCTTCGATAGCATTCATTCAATAGAGATGAAGATGCGGTGGTGCTCAATTCAATAACTGACAAACTTTACACTCGTGTATGTGAGGAGTCGTACGCTGATTGACTCATTCGTGAAATCATTTTCAACACAAACTACCGCATAGCTTGCGATGGCGGTATACATTTGCACCGCTTTTTTAAGAGTGTATCTCATGATAGAAAAACATTGCCTCCTTTGTTGAAATCATTCTCAACACAACTATCGCATAGCTTGCGATGGTGGTAAGTACTTGCACCGCTTTTTTTATGAGTATACCGCAAAATAGAAAAACATGACCGCATGCAGATCTCTGATTCGGAAGCGTTAAAGGCCATCCAATTAGCAAGTATTTGCATTTGGACAAAGTTTATTTATATGCTGTTTTATTTTACTACCTGTCTTGTTGGTTTGTCTCGCTATATCTTCCCAAGCCTTTTCTTTCTTCAGCCGATTAAAATATAAGGGATCCCTTTTTTCGTACAGCAATTTATTTTGTTGAACTAAGTTTATAAGCAGGGAAAGAAAATCGTAGTCCTCTGTGCAAGCCGCAATTTGTGTAGATAAATGCTTGGTGTCTATGCAAATGAAATTTAAAAACAATTGTGTTCTTTCAAATGATAATTACAGTACGTTCTCGATTATCGCAACTAATTAAAACAAGGGTGGTTGCAATGACCGAGGTTGTTGCAATAACCGAGTAAATATTTTTTTTGGCTCAATTCGAGATGCAAAGCGAAAATCAGAAAACCAGCACTTACATATTGTATTTAATGCAACAATTTTTTATTCAATAACACATAAATAACAAGAAACAAAACAAAAATAAGTTAATTCATTAAGATGTAAGTACATAAATAGGGGAGGGTGGGGCCAAAAGTAACACTTTTTACTAAAATCGATGGTCCTGCTACAACATTGAAACTAAATCAACCAAACAATTTTTAAATTAAAGAGCCATGTTTTAGCTACAAGATCCATTAAACAATTTCTGCAATACCTAACAGTAATGTGTTTCGATAAAGCTTACAAAAAAAAAATCGTGTTGTTTCAACTTACCCCGTATATGGGGCAAAGTGTAACACGTACCGGGGTAGGTTGTACCAAGATTTTCAAATAAGAGTAATACCTTTAATTTTTATATGTATTTATTTTCAATAAGTAATAGTAAAACATAAAAAAAACTTAACTCTTCATTTAATAACAAAGTACTTATTCTATAAATGATTTTATATTAGTTGTTTTAAAAACAAACAGCCTTTGTTGCAATACAAAATAAATAATAATAATAAAAACAAAAAATCACAATTCATTTTGGAAGAAAAAAGTTAAATAAGTTAGTAAATACAAATTAGGAGGAATCTTCATCTGAGTCACAGTTTATGCAAACATATAAGAGAACGGATCCTTTTGTGCACTTGGTGTGTGCCCACTTCTTGCATAATATGCACTGAACCCATTTTTCCCCAGGCAAACTCTGAGAAAATGGTTCACAACAAATGAGGCATAAATATTGCTCATCTTCTTCTTCGGATGAAGAGGCTAAGACTTTTTTCTTCACTTGCTTTTTTTGCTTGGGTCTTGCAGTTGCTCCCTTTTTGGCCAAGGTTTTGTTTCTTTCTTCAAGAAGTGCTTGTTTTTCCGGGGTATCAGTCAAAATGGCAGACTTTCTTGACCTTCTCGAAATTATTTTTTTTCTGGGTTGGGTCTTTGGATAAGGCCTGATTTCCGCTGGGTTAAAAGAAACTCGTTGTAATCCCGATGGCCCCGGTGAGCAGTAAGGTGGGGGAGTCAAGGGAGTTGGCTGAGGGCCTTGTCTATCGGTTGTGGGTTGGTCAGAAGAAATTATTATTTCGTTTTGTTGTGTTGGTGTAGATTCTTCCAAAAGCAATGGCATTTCGTCGACAGCATTTTCAATTAATGGATCTGGATCATCTGGATTCGGACGATCGGTGACAAAAGCTGATAGGAAATCGTGCTCTTAAAAATGTTCTCATTCAGAGGAACAATTCCGGTTTTTTTAAATCCATTTCTTACACTAATCGGATTGATTGCTAAAGGCAGAGCCTTACTTACGATTGATGGGATGTCGTGGATTGTCATGGTTTTTCCCGGGTTGTTCCTCATCCATGCATCTTGTGCATTTGCGCAATAACTTTTAAAGGGCCCATAAACCCCTACATCTAACGGTTGTAGTCTATGGGAACAGTGCGGTGGAATAGATAACATGACAACCCCATTATTTTTAGCCTTTTCAACAACTCCAAAATCCAGATGTGAACTATGATTGTCAAGTAAAAGAAGAACTGGGTCAGATATAGATGGTTTGGTGTATCGGATAAAATGATCCATGAAGATGTTAAACTCTACATTCGTCATCCATCCTGAAGAGTTTCCAGCTCCAGTACATTCCGGAGGTCCATCGCGAACAAAATACTCTCTATATTTGATCCTTGGAAACACAAACATCGGTGGGATCGAATTTCCCGAAGCACTAACTGCGACGCAAACAGTAACCAATGTGCCCCTTTCCGCTGATGTTAGGGCTCCAACTTGCTTCGACCCCTTCTTAGCTAAAACCTTTCGAGGCTTTTGCACTGTAGTTACACCTGTTTCATCACAGTTGTAAATCCGCGAAGGGGTGAATTTCCATTTATCAAAAAGCGATGTTAGTTTAGAGAAGAATAATTTCACATTTGTTGGATTAAATGACGTCGCTCTGCTGAGACTGGTTGCTTCCGGTGATCTTATAGAAAGATTAGGATTCCGCTTTAAAAAGGAACTTAACCAATCAGGTCCAGCTTCCTTATTTGTCAACCATGAATTGGGCATAGTTATTTTATATTGAACCCCACATTCGTAAGCAAGTTTTCTGGTGTCTTTTGGTGTGAGTCCAAAATAAATGTTGCTGCAATTAATCAGATACTCTACAAGGCTTTTTTCTTGCTCATCATTGAACACTTGTTTATGTTTTGCCCAACCGATTCGGATCGAGCTTTCACCTGCCTGTACCTTCTTCAAATACCTGGACAACGTAACATGACACAGTCCGAAGTCCCTTGCAACGCGACGTACGGTTCTGTTTTTATTTTCTTTAAGTACAGACACAGCCTTCTCGAACGTATCCTTTGATGTTCCTCGTTCACTTTTTTTCTTATAATTTCTCATGCTAGAAAATAATAAAAAAAAAGATATTCAAACATCACACTATAAAAAAAAACTAAAATAGTTTGATTTTGGTTGTTCTATGTGTGTATAAGTAGGTATGTTATAAGTAATAAGTTATAACCGAAAGCAAAACAACGAAACCAAACAACAACGGTGGATAGCATCAACATCAACAAATAGTTCACCATACAATGAAACAACCTAATATGTGCATGTATCCTCGAACGGTGCGGCGCAATGTACATATTAGTTGTTTTTACATATATATTTCTCATCCAACATCTGTCGAACAGCCAAAGTACGAATAAAACAACAGACAAAACAAAAAAACAAACACAAAACCCGTTCTTGATCTTTCTTGTTCACAAATATCATTTCGAAAAAAAATGTATGGGGTAGGTTTTTACATGTGACAACTTGCCCCAGAAAAATGTTACAACTTTCCCCAGCGTGAAATTTAACACAGAAAACAAATTTGAAAAAAAACCGAAATTCACATACACATAACATATACACACAATTCTAGCCAAAACACAAATGCACACAACAACAAAATACTAAGCACTATATCTTTTTATTGTAAGAATGTAGACCAAAAATAAAATAAAAAAAAAAAGTTACAAACCTGCTTTTTTTGTGCACTACTATTACAACATCTCCTGCTGACGTCCAATCTGCAACTGAAGCAAATGTGACGATAGATATGGAAAAAATGAAGATTTTTCTCTTTTACGCGATTCTTAATATCAAGAGGGACCCCGTCTTTTTTAGCTGTTACTTCTTACCCCTGTTACTTTTAACCCCACCCTCCCCTACATATGTTTAGTCCTCTGTATAGCTTTAATTATTTTTTTTGAAAAAATTGGACATTTTTGTTTGGATTTTTTCGTTTCTTAGATTTTTCAAAATTGCCATTTCTCGCAGTTTTTGAAGACTCAACATTTGTTCAACAGGAGCTGAATTCTATTCAGCCCATCGAATTGCTGTATTGAAAGCTTTTATTGCAGTTTCAGCCTTTATTTTGGGAGCAGGAATCTCAACCTCGGGCCCACTTTCATTTGATATTTCACTTGTTTCAATGTCTTCATAGATTTCCTCATTATTATTAATGGTTTCGCGTACCCAATCATACATGTCCTCATTCGGAATGGATTCGTTGCCGGAAATTTCATTGAATAGAGTTGATATGGATTCTACGACCGCGTGTTCATTGATAATTTGAGCTCTAACTGTGCTCAAAGGTATATCGTCCTCATCTTCCCAATCAATATGAGAAGCCATCAACACATTCCAACATTTTTTGATTGGATCTGCCTGCAATCCATCCCATGCGTTAGATAGAAGGCAAATTGCATTTCGGAGATTAAATGCTTTAATTTTCAATTCAAGGTCTGATCCCTCACATCCAACTAAGAACGCCAATAGACTTTTTTTGTAGTGCATCTTTGTCAAATTTATAACGTTCTGGTCCATTGGCTGAAGTATAGCAGTGCAATTTGCCGGAAAACACATCACAACGATCATGCCGTCATCACTTATTAACGCGCCATCTTTTGGATGGCAAGGAGCGTTATCCAAAAGTAAGAGCGCTTTTGTTGGAAGTCCTTTCGAATTTAAGAATTCTCGTACCTAAAAGACACAAAAAACGTATGAAAAAAAGACCTCCCTACAGCCGGTTTAATTTTATTACCTCGGGCACAAATGTCGAGTGGAACCATTGTTCAAAGAATGCTAACGTCATCCAAGCATTTTTATTTGCTTTGTATACAACGGGCATGTGGTCAAAATGTTTAAAAGATCTTGGGTTTACAGATTTACCGATGACGAAAAGCTTAACTTTGTGTAAACCCGTTGCGTTGGTGCAGGCGAGGAACGTGATCCTTTCTTTGCTGTTCTTTCGGCCAGGAGCTGACGATTCCTTAAAACCTACAAGGGTTTTGTTGGGCATAAGTCGGTAGAACAACCCGGACTCATCGGCGTTATAAATTTGATTGGGAGTCAACTCGAGCTCTCTGACTTTTTCCTTAAACTTAATCATGAATGGATCTACAAGCTGGGGTTTGTTTGAAAGTTTTTCTCCACAAATTTTCAACAGGCGAATTCCGTGTCTTTTCTTAAAATTTGTCACCCAACCATTGCTCGCATTAAAATAACCTGGCCTCTCTTTAATTTTTTCATGCAATGAGCACGCCTTTGTTTTTAGGACCTCGCTGGAAATTGGCACATTTTGCTTTCTTTGATTTAGGAACCACTTGTACAAAGCCTTTTCCATCTTAGGGTATTCGCCACCTTTTAATGTAATCCTCTTTCCGGGTCCACATTCAGCATTAGAAACAAACTTTCTTATTGCACCCTCTTTTTGTTTTATTCTGCTGACTGTAGATTTATGAACATTATACTCACGGCATAATGATTTAATTGAAGCTCCTTTATTAATTTTTTCTAAAATTTCACTTTTGTTTTTAATTGACAGTTTCACAATTTTTTTAGTAACACCCATTTTTTTCGAAACACACAAGCGACTGATCACTGGACAAAATTCGTTAAACTAAAAAGAAACTCTTGCATTGTATAGATACTTATGATGTACATTCATACAACTTCATCGTACCATCACTCAAAAGTAGCGGTAAAATAACTACCGAGACAAAATGTAACGCAACAGAGAAAAACAAACATAGCCAAGAACCAGTAAATAAAGACAAGCATATAAAAACAAAAGTTGCACTTATCGAGTCAATTTTTAAAGAGTTGCGATTACTGCGTCAACAATGGTATAAATTCAGCTGTTGCGAAAATCGAGGAGTTGCGTGAATCGAGAGTTGCGTTAATCGAGAACGTACTGTATATTAATTGCAAACGCACTTACCTTACAAACAATAAAAACAAAATTTCGTTGCTTATGAACTTCCAAATTTAAATGTACACAGCTGTTGAAATGAAATGTAAAATTTTTGTATGAAAGAACAAAAGAAAGAGAAAGAGCGAATGAATTCGCTTTTTCGCAAGTGAGCAAAAGTGAACGAAAACTGAACGAATCGAAGCGAAAAGCTATTATGGTCGTACAATACAAATTGCATGTATTCGCACAGTTACGGAAGTGGTCGTCCGCAACCATCTTCTATTATAGTTCAGCCTTAAGGCTTTCATTTTTAAGACCGTTCTCGAATGTCCTAGTGGCCAATTTCTCATTCTCTCTAACGAGATAAGTTCTTATGGCTTCCTCGCTTATGCCAACGAAGTTGGCTGAGTTAAGGAGAACGTTGAGGAGAACGTATATTCGCTCTCTGAATTCTGTTACTGTTTCTCTAGGAAGTTGTTTTGCACCTATTAGCGTGTTTTGAACGGAGGAACGGGATTTATGTTCCTTGTATTGGCTGTCTAGTTCCTGTACCAGATCAGCCCATCTGGTAAAAGACTTGAACTGAATTAGTTCGAAAGCGGGACCTTCTAACCTGGTTTTAACAATGTCCAGATAGAAGGTTTGTTCCTCGAGAGTTTTGGCAGAGGCGAAAAGAGTGTTTCCTCAGGCTATGAATCGGTTAAGATCCTTAGGGTTGCCATTAAATAACGGAACAATTTGGTAAATGTCGCTGACGTTAATTTTGAAATTCATTTTGTCAGTCGGGTCTAGATTGGAAAAGGGCCGAGATTCGAATAACTCCGCTATGCGGCGGTTTCTTCGGGTTAAAATGATGAACAAATACTCAAATTTGTTGCTAGTAAAAATATATCACGGGCACAAACAATTTTAGAGTGATCCGATTTTTTTTTTTTTAAGTCTCCTTTACTTTAAATTAAAAAAAAAATAAAGGAATGAAATTAATGATACAGGAAAAACTTAATGGGGAGCACACAGGTATCATTTTACAAGAAATAGTGTTCTTAATATTAACTTACGGTTGAAGCTGTAGCTTTTCCTTTCGGGGTAGTTGTATCTGCGTGCGCTGCCGTCTGTTATATGGGAGTCTTCTGTCCTTGTTCTGGATCTACTGAGGTTGCCAGGCAGGCTTCGTGCCCTATAGTTGATGTTACGGCCTGGACTTACGCTTGTGGAACTTCTAAAAAATGTTCACTTAACACTTTCAGTTTTACTAGGTTCCTTACGAAGTGATTACCTTACCGCCTAAAAAAAAAGGTTTTTCTTTTTTGTTTTGTTGCTGTTGGTAGTCGGGACCTTTGTAGGTATCCCACCGCTGCCACCAATTGTTACGATACGGCCCGTGCTTCCTCGGTTGGGCGAGGGAAGAGTACCGTACGTACCATACGGAGAGAGTAAATTAAAAGATTTGGTTTTATTTTAATTGGATCCGCCGTCTTTTCGCTGGGTTTATTTGCTTCTTAGTCTTACCGTCCGCTATGGTGTCTTTTACCATAGTCTTACCGTCCGCTAAATTTTTATTTTATTGTTTAATTTCTACCTCAGCAGGTACATTTTTTTAATTTATATTTTGAAGATTTGGATAGAGAGTTGGGTTACTAAAAGGAACGTACAAAGATTTATTACGATAATCCACAATACATTTAAATTTCGACAAAAAATCATTTCCCACTATACCGTGATAGGGGAGATTTAGACGATCGGTAAGCATGTGGAAAGGGTGGTTTAACAACATAGCATGTTCCTCAGTCTTAAATTCCAAAGTACCCCGTACCACTCCCAGGGTTTCTAACGAATCCCCGGCTATGGTGGATATGGTGTATCTTTCACCATTGCTGGCCAGACTTTTGGCCGGGAATTTTTTTTTTATAAGGCTTATATCGGCTCCGGTGTCAATTAGCAGGGTCGTGTACTTTTTATCCGAGGGACTGAATTTTAGGCGTATCGTTGGCTCCTCAAATTCAGGACAAAACGATACGTAGAAAACTAGTTTCTCGTTTGATGTACTTCGTTCCATCATTCGAGAGGGGTTGCCGTGTGTCTCCTCCCGAATAATGTCGTTTCCCGAATTCTGTCGTACCCGTTTTGTCTTAGAGTACCGGACACATTGATTATTGTTGGGCCTATTATTGTTGGGAGGCCTCGAGCTTCTGCCGTAACCAGGGTTTTCAGGGTCGTTCCTAAACCTAGTGTTTGGATTTACAGGGGTATTTTGTGGATAGTGCCACTGACTATTATTTGACATCCGCAATCTACACTCGTTATATGTGTGATTCGGTTTTCTGCAGTAGCTGCAGGTAAGGTAACTCACTTCCCTTTTTATATTCTGACGTTGAAACGGAGGGAGCTGATTTCTTTGGTAACACATTTCTTGCGTGTGACCAGGTTTGTTGCATGTTTGACACACTGGTCTAGGGGAGAAAGAGGGGTAAGCTGGTCTTGGGGCAGTAGCAGCCCTGTGTGTCACTGCGCATCTCTCTATGCGCGTAGAGTGTTCCTCGGCATATGCTATTATTTGTCTAAGATCGGATTCATTATGTGTCTGTACTATCAGACGAAGACTTTCATTTCGGAGACCATCTTGGAAAGTTCTGATGGCACTAACCTCGTTTTCTCTGATGAGAAACGTTCTTACGGCATTTTCCGTAATAGTCGCCAATGTGGCTGAATTAAGGCGGCTTAGCAGATCGGTAATTCGGTCGCCAAACTCTTTCACTGTTTCTCGGGTGTTTTGTTTGGCGGCCAACAACTCGTTTTGCACCGTGGAGCGAGATTTCTGCTCTTTGTACTGAGCCTCTAGCTCTTGCACCAGGTCCGCCCATTTTGAAAAAGATTTGAACTGAATAAGTTCGAAGGCAGGACCATCTAATCTGGTTTTTATCAACTCCAGATAGAATTTTTGCTCCTCTGGGGTTTTGGCGGAGGAGAAGAGGGTATTCCCGCAGGCTATGAATCTGTTCAGATCTTTGGGATTCCCATTAAATAGAGGGACGATCTGATAGATGTCACTTATATTGATTTTGAAATCCATGTTTTCTGATGAGGTATTCTCGCAGTCCGGGAAGGGCACAAACTTGAAAAATTCCGCTATGCGGCGGTTGTTTCGCGTGAGAATGTTGTATAACGTGACGTGACGTGACAGAATATGTGAGAGAATATGTAGGGATATTGGTTTAGTTTAGTGGTGTGGGTAGGGAATAATAATAACAATAATAGTACTTTATATAGTTATATATTGATTATAGCTTAAACAAGTATGCGTAACTTACGATTATGATGCTGACGTGGTCCTGGGTTCTAGCGATGCAGTTGTCGTTGTTCGAGTGTTGCTGCCTGTGGTTCCGGTGGTTGCCAGGTAAGCGGCCTGCGCCCTATAGTTGTTGGATCTCCTGGTCTTTCGGTCACAATTTGCACTTCACTGCACTAACTGGTGTATCGCCCCAGTTACGCTCAAAAATATTTTAGGTTTTAATTGTTCTAGTTAGTTTTTTCCACTGCACTAACTGGTGTATCGCCCCAGTTACGCTCACAAACTTTAGGTATTAAAAAAAAAATGTTTGTTCACTTTTACCGATGTTTAGCCCCGGTAAACGCCTCAAATTTCAAAGTGAATTTGGTGAATTGAATTTAATGTGTTATGGTAGTTGGGACCTCTTGGGGTATCCCACCGCTGCCACCAAATATTACGTGCGAGTACCGTGCTTCCTCGGTTAACGAGGGAAGAGTACCGTACGGAGAGTAAAATAATAAAACAAAGTTTTCAACTGTAATTATAATAGGCCCGCCGGCCGTCCACTGCGATGCTGCGACCTTTATTGTTTATTTAAGATATTGTATATTTTCTTAAAGTTACTTTTGTTTTTGACTAAGAAGGCCCGCCGTCCACTGCGATGAGGAAAACAAAGTGGATGCCTAAATATAGCCGCAGCCAGGTAATTGGGATAGAGAGATGGCGTTTTGGTTGAAGACGGGAGATGCACTGTGGGTGGTTGTGCAGATCACAACACACCCATTCAAGAATTATTAATTGGTTTCCCAATAGCACAACGTAATTTTCGTCGGAATAATGCGACCAGTGCAGTTTCGCCGTATGGTGGCTTGCCGGGGTTAAATTACGTGTGTATTGGGTGGGTACGACACTTGACTCTATTGTGTTGCGACAGCATTGGTAGATATGGAAAATGATAAAAACAAAGGTGGATGCCTAAAAATTGCCGCAATTAGGAAATTAGGTAGAGAACTGGTGTTTTGGTTGAAGATCGGAGATGGTTCCACTGTGGGTGTTCTGGGTATGGTTGTGCGGGTCACAACAATAGCATCAACCGTAATGAATAGTTTTTCGGGGTCTTTACTTTGGCCTTCTTCTTCTCCTTTCCCCACCGGCATTGAAATGCTTATTTTGTTTTATGTATAACAAAAACAAAGTTTAAAAAGAATCGGAACGAACTCATTGTACTCCTTCAACACGTTTGCTTTGCTAAAATATCGATGGGCCAATTGTCAGGTCACACACAACGGCAGCACACTTAAGTCACAAGTCGTTTTAATAAAACGAATCCTTCAAGCACGTTTGCTTGCTCGTCTAAGATAATGGGAAGAAAAAGAATATTTGTGAAGACTTGATATCACCGCACAAGCGAAGAAATAAATCAAGACAGTCCATGTAATTGAAACATTATTTAATAATAAAAATAAAATAATAAAAAAATAAAAGTAAAATTAAATTCATGGAAAAGAAAAAAACGGGGCAAGGTCATGATGGTCGAATTGGCAGCTCCACTGTAAATAAAAGATATAAAGGAAACGCATGAATTACCATCGTAATATTGGGGAAAAGATTTAATGAGAACAAATAAAAAAAACACATTTATTACATACACTAGGTATTCTACATTCTCAGCTGAGCCCTTTCCCCTTCCACATTGACATGAAAAACAAATATAACGCTGTGCCATCTGAGCCTCAACTTAGGCCAAACAAATTTGCGATTTCTCGAAAAGTATTTGTGTTTACCATGTACCACAAAAATATATATATTTCCGTTTCAGGTGGAGTTTTTGGGAGTCCTCTTGCTATATTTGTTTGAAATCTTTCCGAAAAATTGAAGCGATATAAGAAAGTTTATGTAGATGAGTATGCAAACATAAAAGAGAAGGTATATAGAATAGTGTGGTAGAAATAAAGAAAAAATTGTTATCTTAAGTGTTTATCTTTTTAGTTAACAGTGTAATGCTATAATTTCGCGCCTCCATTAATAACTTTATTTACCACTTATGTTATTCTGTATACCTAGCAGTTCACAAACCAATTATCATTTGATCAGTTGAGTGATGTAGTCGAAAATGCATCTTAAACTCCAAATTGCTGTAGCTGCGAATCGTTTCGATGAAATGGTTATTTGGGATAGTGACTTGGTCGGTACTCGAATCGGAAGAGGAATCTGTGAGCATGAAGAACGAGAATTCTGATGAACTCGTCTCGTTGCTTTCTTCATCGCTTTCAAATAAAAACTATAAACAAGGAAAACTTTACTTCGATTGCTGCTTGCTCCATTTTTGCTTGAGAATTCTGAAATGTCATCTTTTGACAAGTTTAAATGTCAAATATTACCAAGATTGAAAAGTTAAAATTATATAAGATCCGGCTTGTTTTATTTTCCTCCATAGATCATTGGGCAAAATAAAAAACGGCTAATATAACTTCAGTAAGCAAAGAGTTTATAAAAAACGGTTTAATAAAGTCAGTAAATATCTGCTTATTGTCAGTTTTTTGTCAACCGTTTCGTAAACGTCAGTCTTAAACGTTATTTTGACTTTTGTTTACAACCGTTTGGAAATAGTTTTAAAAAAAACTGTATTTATGTTGATTTTTGGTTACTTCACAACCTTTACACAACCGTTTGGAAATGGTTTAAAAAAAACCTGTATTACGTTGTTTTTTGATTATTTCACAACCTTTACACAACCGATAGGGTTCTTAAAAAAACCTTTATTTTGTTGATTTGCAGTTAGTTTCCAACCGTATTCGACGTCTTTTTGAAACCGTTGGGAAATAGTTTCAAAAAGACCTGTAATATATTATTTTTACTGTTTTTTTGTAACCATTACATGACGGTTATTAGATAACATATAATAATAACCATATGGTTATTTTGAGACGTTATTTTAACGGCTTTTATAAACCGTTTCCACAAAGTTTTCAAATTACCTAGCCAAATGACACCCAGGTCCAAATTGAACGTGACAATTGCACTCTTTATCTTTCCAGATGTGATGGAGAGAACAACTCTCAAAAGTACTTTATAGTTCAATTGAATCTGGGTGATCTTTTGGGCCACGTCTTTTGAACACTGAAAGAAAACGATTTAAAGAAAGCTTTGAAAATAACATCTTGAAATTACCATTTAAAGTTTTAAATGATCTGTCGTCCAGTATGATGTTGATTTTGACCATTTCTCAATTATTTATATCTGAAAGTTAAGTGTCCTTCTATAAATAATAAGAATAAATCTAAGCTTATAGCAAGTTTATTAACCCTTTCATGACGGCTTTGTATTGTAGCTACAGGAAAAAATTTTTTTTATGAAATTCAGACTTATTATGGTTGAAATAAGTCAACACCGAAAAAACAAATAAAAAAGGACGATGGGATTCCTGGATAAGGAATGTCATTTCTATACTACACTGGTCATGTATTGTAGTAAAAATTTTGATATTTTGTTATTTTTTTTAATTCAAACTGTTGTTATCAATTTTAAGAAAAAAATATCTAAAAACATAGAAGTGGTCTATACATTGTTTTATTTAAATTTATAAAATAACTAAACATAAGAGGAACACAAAAAGTAACATTTCAATTGCTAAAGCTTTCTTTCTTTAGATTTATATAAAATTTTCTTCATTCGTTGCTTTATTTAAGTTTATAAATTAATTAAACATAAGAGGAACTAAACAAAAAGTAAAATTTTTAAATTTTTTATGAATTATGATAGTGCATGAAACAATTTTTCTTCTTAGTGAAGCAGAGTGTTACATTGCATTTTACCGTTGACTGGCCATCTTTGCAGTATCTACAACGGTTCTGCTTATCATTGTACCGCGGCCAATGTCCAATTTGGTCTACTCTTACATCACGAACGGGATCATAATGCGTTATTTTCTTCTTTTTGTCCGGAACAGGTATATCATTTAAAGGCCTGCCTCTGGTTTTTCCTGCAGGTTTTCCCGACATTATTAGCCCTTTAGCTATATAAAGATGAAAGTCCAGTAATGTAGTTTTTCGGTTATCATTGAGTTGCTTAAGGTGTCTCCTGAACAGCAACCAACCGGTGACAACGGATACATTGAGGCACCAGTAAACTATTCTCGTATACCATTTGCTTGATTTCATGTCAATCCTATAGAGTTCAATTAGCATATCTGCTAAATCCACGCCTCCCATGTGCTTATTGTATATTGCAACAACAGAAGGTCGAACTACTTCATCATGTTTTTTTTCTTTGCTGTTCCAGCGCTTACACATATCTGAAGGTTCTACACAAGCCATGGTTGAAATCAGTAAAACACCTTTCCGATCAAACCAACGTACCATAGCTATGTTCAAGTCTTTTTCAACTCGCCAGTCAAAACTACCTCGCCCTTTTTTTTTGAGATCAGCTTCTGAGAGCAGGTTGCAATTTCCAATCCGGTTCGGACGAATTGTTCCAACACAAAATATTTGGTATTCCAAAAGTGTAGCAGAAAGTTTAATTGAAGAAAACCAATTATCGAAAAAAACTTTGTAATTTTTTCCGCTGGGCAATGATGACGTCAACTCTAAAACAATATCACTACTAAAACCAAGTCCTCTGTTTTTGCATGTGTCAGTTCCAGTATATAATGCAAAATCGTGCATTATCCCTGACACCCCTGCTAGTGTGAAGACTTTAAATCCCCAGTGATGAGGTTTCATTTTGATGTATTGTTTAAAACATGACCTTCCTTTGAAAGGAATCATTTGTTCGTCAACTGAATTACATTCTTCTGTCGGAACCGATTTCAAGTTTTCCCGAAGATGATTTAGTAAAGGCCGGACTTTAAAAAGTTTATCAAAAGATGGATCTGATTTTTCTTTCATAAGTAAGTTATCATTTATGTGAAAATATCTTTTAATTTGTTCAAATCTGGTCCTAGACATTGATTTGGAAATTATTCCATTTTGGCCTTCTGCTCCCCAATGCATTCGGTATTGCGGCATTCGAACTATAGCCATGTATAACAAAATACCCAAATAAGTTTCAATTTCCTTGACTGAGACTTTGAGTTCGATGCCAGTCGTTTGCATAGCGTATTTGTTAGTCTCTTCACAAATCTTTTCAATAATGTTCTTATTTATGAATTGGGCAAAATATTCCAAAGGAGTTGGACATGGTTCTGGTGGATTTGGAAGATTGTCTTTCCACGCAATCTCTGGAGCTTTAAAGAAACCCTTACGCCATTTCAAGTCCTTAACGTTGATATTAACCTGAGGAACCTCTTCGGCAGTCCCAATGGCACTGATATCATCGCATTCGGGGAGATGATTTTCAGAAGTAGCATTTTCTTCGTGACTAATTACTTGATCTATGAGTTCTATTTCGTCGATATTACCTAGCTCAATTTGATTTTCCCATCCATGCTCAAAAATTCTATTTACCTCCTCCTCATTGTTATCGTTGTCATCTTCGTATTCGTCATCAGATTTATCCCATTCAAGCTCAATTATCTTTCTAATAGCTGTATCATCCAAGCGTTTAGATCGATGGTGGAACATGTTGCCTTAAAAAATTAAAATAATTTATTCCACAGGTGCTTGGTGTAGTATACAACTGACATGTCAAAAAATGATAAACTTCCACAGGTGTCTGGTGTCATTTTAAAATGACATGAATATTTTAGTACGAAAACAAGTAGCTCGGTCACACATTTTTATATATTTTTCAAAATATTGTAAATATATAATAATTTACTGAGACCGTGAAAGTAATTTCACTATTTTTAAGGTTTTTTTCACAATTTTAGAGACTTACCAATTTTCTACTTTTCTTGGAAACCGCTAATCTTTAAAAGCTGTGTGACAGACAAACAAAATGAATCCATCTATCGCTTTTAGTGGCATCTGTTGAATTTTTTTACTAGAAGGGAGGGTTCTAGCAATAACTTATGTCAATATTTGAAAGCCTAGCGTGAATTTTTTGAACACTATAAACACGCAAAGTTCATGTAGTACACATACTACACTGGGCACGAAAGGGTTAATTACTAGCGGATACCCTGCTTGTGCTACTACGCTAATAAAATGAAATAAGTGTGTTTGCAAAAAAAGAAAATTTTTTTTATTTATTAACTTCTTTTTCTCTTAATGCTAGCGGATAAACAATATTTTGAGTTTTTTCGGTAGGTGTGTAAACATAAAGATTTTTTGGCGTTCCAACTCTAGAGCAAGCAACATATAATTGGCCGTGCGAAAACCGGGAATTTTCTAAGTTCAAACCAGCAACACTTAGCGATTGGCCTTGAGCCTTATTGATGGTTATGGTGAAAGCAAGACGCACTGGAAACTGTAATCGCTTGAAATCGAAGGGTAAATCGGTTGAAATCATTGGAATTCGTGGTATCAGCACTTCTTCTCCTTTACATTTGCCGCTGATGATTGTGGCTTCGATTAAATTTGGAGATAGTTTTTTAACAGCAAGTTGAATTGAATTGAATTGAATTTTTATTTTGCTCAAATTGTTTTATACTTTACAATATTTTTCCTGCAAAGCCTAAGTGGCTTGTCTGCAGAAGATTGAATATTTTGTTAATCTTTGAGTTCTATATGCATGAATTCAATAATTTAGTTTACTTCATTAAATTAACGAAAGAATATTAAAATACCAGTAAAAAGAATAAAATGTTGAAAAATTTACATAAATTGTTAAACATTGACATTAAGATACATTTTTTTGATTTTTTTCAGAAATACTGATTTGGGTAGATCCAGAAAATGTGTTGGCACTTCATTGAATGTAGCTGGCACAGTTACTGCATAGCGTCTACGTCCATATTCGTTCCAGAACATCGGGACCATATATTTGTTTCGTTGTCGTCTTCTTGTATTTACGGTTTGTTGGGTTGGTGTTTTATACGTGCTGTCATCCTTGAATGTTGAGAGTATCTCCAATTTATACAGTTGGTTGACGGAAAGATACGATTTACTGTTACCATCTTGTTGTCGCTGCGCTCTCATCATCGTCTTCTGAATGCTCCTGTGGAGCATATTGAGTTTTTGGAGCTGCGGCGCATTCCCCCAAGCCATAATGCCATATCTCAAATGCGACTCCACCAAGCCGAAGTAGCAGTGCCTAAGAACTTCGGGTGGGCATCTACTGCTTAGATGAAATAGAGCGTATGCGGATTGCCTAAGTTTTTTCGTCAGCGCGTTTATGTGATAGCTCCATTTAAAGTTATAGTCAACGATGATTCCCAAGTATCTGTACGTTGATACGTTTTCAAGTACGGTCGAGCATTCGTCATCGTCTTGAAGTAGTACGTGGTCATGGACCTTGTGCAGGCATTCCGTATTATGTATTTTGATTTCTATTTTCTGCTTAAGAATATGCGGTGGACGGATATGCATGACTTTGGTTTTTTTGGCGTTAATGATGAGTCCATTGTCATGACACCATGACGATACTGCATTGAGTTCTTTTTGCATAATTCTTTCCGCAACTTCAAAGTGTTTGTGATTAACCACAATTGCCGTATCATCTGCATAAGCATATACCGCACTTTGTCGAAGAGCTATTAACAAGTCGTTCATATAAATGATGAAAAGTAGAGGACCCAGCTTTGACCCTTGCGGCACGCCATGGCTTGACAACTTTTCTACGCTCACACTATTTTTGATTTTAACTCGTAATCTTCTATCTTTTAAATAACTTTCGAACCATGCAAGTAACGGTCCTCTTACGCCTACTTTTTCCAGCTGATTTAAAATGTTTTTATGGCATAATGTATCGAAAGCTTTTTTAAAATCAATGAAAAGTACTATTGTATGATGTTTTTTTTCTTGATTTGTGTTTATTCTATTTGAGAAGTCTCCGAGTAGTCGATTCATACTTTTATTTGGCCTGAAACCAAATTGGTTGCTTGCCAGAATATCATATTTCTCAAGGTATTGGTGTAGTCTTTTGGCAACAATATCTTCTAATACCTTGTCCGTTACCGAAAGTATAGATATCGGCCGATAGTTTCCGATATCGTTTTTTATTCCATCTTTATATATAGGACGGACAATTGATGCTTTAAAACCTTCAGGGACGGTTGATTGCTCAAAGCTCATATTAGCAAGTTTTGCTACTACTGGAGCCAAAACGTTTGCATTGTTTTTAAGGTCTTTCGGCCGTATGGCATCTTCACCGGCTGATTTATTTTCTTTCAGTGAGAGGATAGTCTTAAAGATTTCGTCCGTACTGACTTCACCGAAAAACATTGAACGCTGGACATTGCTTGACGGACCGGAATAGGACTTATAATTACATACATGTACTGTGTTTGTGATATCATTTACTAATTTTTCCGCAAATTGGTTGGCTAAACCATCAAAATTGTCGGTTTTAAAGTTTTTCGCTAGGACATCGTCCAAATTTACCACCTTTTTGCCAAGTATACTATTTACAATTTTCCAGGTTTCTCTGGGATTGTTCTTTACTTTTGAAAATTGTTCCATGAAATAACTTGATTTTGCGTTGTTTATTAGTTTGTTTAGATTATTTCGATACCGTTTATATTCGTTTTTGTATTCTTCGTTCCTGCGGTTGTTCTTATATCGCCGGTACTGTCGATCTCTCTCTAAACATGCATTACGCAACTCGTCGGTAATCCAATTGTGCTCCTTTGACCTTCTTTTTCTCAATCTTGTTGTAGTTGAGGATTTGACAAATTGATTAAAGCGAGATTTGAAGTTTTCATAGTATTCATTTACCTCAGTAAACTCATTTAAGATTTCCCAATTGAATAGGTTGACTTTTCTTGATAGATCGTAACTGCGGATACATTCCTCTTTTTGGTTTCCCCTAACTTCACTCTTTTCATTTGTAATAATAGCGCAGTATATTGCGTAATGATCCGAAAAGTTGAACTCGATTACTGCTGATTTTACTACAGTGTGTTTTGTTCGAACCAGACAGTGATCTATAAGTGTTTCTGTATCTCTCGATGCATCAACACGCGTAGCTGACTTAATCGTATTAACAAGTCCTCTCGATGCTATCATTGATAAATAGTTATTTACTATTGGGTTATACACATCCTCAGTATTTATATTAATATCACCAATAATTATTAGTGCTCTTTTTTTGTTAGTTTTATCTATATTTTGGCTTAATTCATTGATAAAATCGTTTGTATTACTTCTTGGCGGTCGGTATACTGCGAAAATGGTGACGTCAGATGCTCTACTGTTGGTATTTAATGTAATACATTCGTAGGATTCGTAAATTTCGGTCGTTCTTGTATACTCGATATCATATTTTAAATAAACCATTATACCACCTCCTCTTTTTTTTATTCTGTTGAAAGATTCAGAATGAAAACCGTCAATAGTATAATACATGTTCTCCTCCTCCTTAATATTTATTTCGGACAGTACAATAACATCGATGTTATGTAAAAATTGATTAGCACTTAACATAAAATTATTCCAGTTTGTCCGTAAAGAACGAATGTTTAAAAACAGAAACGATAATCCATTCAGTTTTTCTATATATTTTTCAATTTTCTCTTGGGTTTTTAAATTTTCAAAGTTTATTTGTAATATTTCATTTTCTTCTTCAGCTATATTTTCCATCATGAGTGTACGATTATTTTTTGTTCGCAAGGTGTACTTGCAGACATTGAGATTAAGCTATTTTGTCTATGTCGAGAGCAGAGTCGATTTCCACTACTGCATCTCCATCGTTCTTTCTCGCGAGAATTTTGTTGTTTCTCATCCAAACATATTTCCAATTGACAGCTTTCGCCTTTGATTTGGTTAACCAGAGCAACTTCTTGAAATGCGCAGTTAACTGGTTGTTTATGAATAAGTGTTGTTTTGCATACCCGCCGCTTATTTCTTTGTTTACATTTTTGGCAATTTCTTCATACATGAGTGTTCCTTTTATTTTTGTTTTTTCCATTACTTCGATTTTCGTTTGTTTGCGTGTAAAGCAGACGGAGAGAATCTTAAGCTCGCGGTTTTTTCTGTCGTTGTATGTGGAAATTTCATCAATGTCGCATTCGTTTATTTGAAGGCCAAGTGTTTCGCCGATTGCATTGACGATATCAAATGCATTGTCACTTGCTTTCATCGGGATGGACTTAATCTCTATGGTTTTATCCAATTGTTTTTGTTCAAGCGAGTTGATTTTTGTTTGCAAATTATTTATGATCGAGTCTTTTAGTTCATTTTGTTTTTTGTATTCAGTGATTTCGTTTGTTAGTGTTTGTATTAGCTGTGTATTTTTAGCGAGAGCGTTGTTTAGCTCATCATATTTGGTGCTTGTAAATTCGACCGTATTCGCGTATTCCTTCAGCATTTCTTTTATTTCTTTTATTTCCCTATGAGTTTGTAGTGAAAGATCATTCTCAGCAGATTCTATCGAAACTGGAGGATTTTTGGGAGATTCCGCCGGTCTGCATCGTTTTGCTTGCTGGTTTTCTGCTTGTGGGGCAGGGAGCGCCTTTTCCTTTCCCCTGCATATATTGCACTCCCATGATTTTTTTGCTGCTGCGGACCATTTTCTCCATGTATTGTATGAGACGGTAGTGCATTCGTGGTGGTAACACCCCTTGCACTTCATGCAAGTAATGAATTCACCGTCTCTTGGCAATGGGTCGTGACACCGAGAGCAATTTGTCATTGTAACAAGGTCGTATTCTTACCAGAGAGATGCACAGAAAACGAAAAATAAAAAATAGCTTGGAAAATGTATTTAACTAACTATCGCTTTTAAACACGTTGATAAGATTAAGTATAAGGCTGATTTAAATCAACATAGTGTATTTTTAATACAGTCTAATGCCACTTATTTTTGATTTATTTTGGAACGTTTTAAAACACGTCTAACCACTTCAGAACTCAAACTCTTGTTCCGTCGCACAATTTCGGTGGATCTAAGTTGCGAATGAGCATCACTGGTGAACCAACTTTTAAAGTTAAGAAGTGTGGTGGCATTCCAGAAGGTTCCAGAGAGTTAAAAAACTCTATTGGATAGTTAACAGCTTATTCCTCATCTATAACTGTGTCAATCGATTTGTACTTCACAACTTCACCGGGTAGCTTCAATTGAATTTGATGGTTTATTTTGTTGACATCATCATTCTTCGGAGCCAAAATTGCTCGTTCGCAAAGCCAATCATGGTTTTTGAAATTATTCGCAATATCGGGAAAAACTTTCTGCACAACATCTTGAATTGATGACTGCATTTGGCAAAAGTTTAGCGGAAAAGATATTTCACGTGTAGTCGGTGCATACGGAAGTTTTCCATCGCCCATATCCAAAAGCTGTTTGGCGAATATTTGTGCAGCAGCATCTTGAAGTAAATGCACACGCATATTTGTCGACAATGTAAGTTTTTTTACATGTCTCCAAAGATATGACGCTTTCAAACGTGCATTTAGTTCATCTGCTGGTGTTGATTTTGGAATCACTGGCAAAGTTTGTCGAAAATCACCAGCAAGAAGCAATAGAGCTCCACCCATTGGTCGATCATTTGCTCGGAAATCTTTCAGAGAACGGTCAAGAGCTTCAAGAGATTTCTTGTGTGCCATAGTGCATTCATCCCATACAATAAGTGAGCTTGTTTTTAATATTGCAGCCATGCCAGTATTTTTTCCGATGTTACATGTTGGTGTTTCGGTATGTTTTAATAGAAGTTTAAGAGCTGAAAGCGCTGTACGCCCACCATCGAGTAAAGTTGATGCGATTCCAGACGATGCTACAGCAAGTGCAATTTCATTTTTCGATCGAATCTCAGCGAGTATCAAATTGAGCAGAAATGTTTTTCCCGTGCCTCCAGGTGCGTCAAGGAAAATAATTCCACCTCTTTTGTTTGCTACGTGTTCCATAAGTTTTTCTAAAACTATTTTTTGATCAACAGTTGTTTCTGAGCATGGACAAAATGGCGCAATTCATCAGAATTATACTGCCGTTCACGTAGCAAATCTCTGTCGTGGACATTGTTTCGATCACGTCGCGGTGCTGGTAGTCCAAGCTGGGAAATAATTTTGTTGTTGATCGAAATACATCTGTCTTCAAGTAGTATGAGTGCTTTATTGAAAATGTCGTCCGAAAATTGGATTTCCACATCAGGGTTCGTTGTACGTGCTTATATTATTATTAGTATATCGTCACTATTGCTTTCTTTATGTTTTTCCCAAAGATTTTTTAGGTCTGAAGCAGGGCTGCCGTTTTGTAAATTTGGAGAGGAGTATTTCAGAGGATTAGAGGGGAGTATTTCGTGTTTGAGGGGAGTACACAAAAAAAAATGAATCTTAATATTAACAGTATAAACTTTATTATTAATTTTAATTTGTACTTCAATTCAAATGCATTCAATTCATATCATACATTAATTTAATAAAGAAAAACTAAACAAAACATAAATAACTTAAACCAATAAAAAAATAACATTTATGTATTAAATAAAAGGAACTTAGATAACTCACATTCAATGTGAAAAAATAAAATAAAATCAGACTTTCGTATTTTTCAGACTTTTTTGTACATATCTAATCTATTTGTAATAATTACATAAGAGCTCTTTTGAAGGCACCCATTGTGATGCATGGGAATTTTGAAGAATTGACTTTGCCATTAAAATGGCATTGACTGTGGCAATAGACAAACAGTTTCTGTTTTTGGTCTTTATTAAAAATAATTGAGAGAAGATGCGTTCAGCATTGGCACTACTGTGAGGTAAAGAGATCAATGAACCAACAAATGTTTTCAGTGTGCCAAACATTGGCTCACCAAGGGCGTTTTTAGTTACGAAAACATTTTGCCAGAACTCTTCCAAACTGCAATCTCTATTGATAAATTCACTGTTGTTTAAAAGCCTCCATTCTTTATCCAGTTCCTCAACATTATCACCCGTTAAAAGGTTTGGAAATATTTTTATTAGAGGCACTAAAGAAGGACTTCTAAATTTTTGGTCAATAATGATAAGTGCTTTTAAAACTTTATCGTCAAAATGTATTCTTGAACTAATTTCCATACAGAGCATTTTATAGTATGCACGGCAGTGGTCAAGAATATCTTGAATGTCATCTGGTGAAAGCTGCTCGTCTGACAGCAAAAGACTCGCCTTAGCACCTATGTATACTTTATCAAGGAAAATGTCATTATTTGAAAAATCAAGATTATTAAGTTCTTCATCGTCAATATAAGAAGGCTTTATAAAATTTGTTAAAACCATCTTATAGTACATTTTAATTGTAGGAAGGAGAACATGTATTCTTGGCGCTTCGGATTGAAACTCCAGATTTATCTTGTTTGTCATTTTTAAAATATATGAAAGAAAATTAAAATAAATTTTATTTTTCACATTCATGTCCAAACAAATCTGATGGGCCATGCCTGCATTTTTGTCTAATTTGTATGACAAAAAATAATGAAACAAGGCATTCCATTGCTCTAAAATTCTATTAACAACTTGCTCTAATGAAAGCCATCTGGTGGAAGAGGTTTTCAAAATCTTGTGAATTTTAACATTAAAATACTCTTGGAACTCTTTATATTCTACTTGTCTCTTACAACTATGCGAAAAATAATAATAAATATTCCTCGCAAGGACCTCTATTTCTCCCGGAAGTTTTTTGGCAGCAGAACTTGAGCATAAATGCAACGAATGGCAAGTACAACCAATGACATAAATGTGCGGTAGTATACTTTGAAACAGGGCCTTTACCCCACCTTTGTGCCCCATCATCACTGATGCGTTATCAGCAGCAAACCCAATCATATTATTTATCGGCACATCCAACAATTTAAAATAATCGAGCATGGCTTCGAAAATTGATTGAGCGTTTGAATTCTGCAGCTCAAGCAATCCAAAAAAGCGATCGATGACCTTTTGTCGTGTATAGTCAAAGTACCTGACAACAAGAACGAGACATTTTTTGCAGCTAGTGTCTGTTGTTTCGTCAATTATCAATGAAAACTTTTGACTTTTTAAAATACTTGCTATTGATTTTTGGCCTTCAGACAAAAGAACTGTATTCGTTGTTTGAGTAGCTTTGGTTTTCCCACATTTTAATCTTTTCACTATTTCTGAATCTTCAGCTACAGATTGAATTATAAATATTAACGGACTTATCAAAATGAAAGGAAGATTATGTTCTAAAATAAACATAATTATTTTTAACTCGGCCGTCTTTATTTTGTTCAATTTTTCTTTTTGTTTATTGCGTTCTTCTTGATGCTGCTTCGAGAAAATATTAGGCTGATTTTTTAAGGACTTTATCGACTGTTTGTGATAGTCAGAATTTTCATGTCGTTCAATATGTTTTATATTATTTGTCAGTACCTTATTACACCATTTGCAGAAGGGTTTTTCAACTCCATTCGAGGTTTTTACCATTTCCATCCAGTCAAACGTATCTAACCATAATTTTCGGAAAATTTGTTGCCTCTTCTTTCGGCTTGATGTCGTTGTGGCTTCTTCTTCGCTGTCGTCGGAATTGCTGTTCTTTCTCTTATTCGATGTGTTTTCATTTCGAGCTGATGACGATGATGGTGTTTCCTCGATCGTAGATTTCCCGGCTGACGATGATAATGGTGTTGGTGTCGCAAATCTTTCAACAGAAGATGGGCTTGGAAGAGATATTGTTGTAGAAGGAGTCAAAGCTGGCACCGCCGGCGTTGATGTTGCACATGCATTTTCCACTGAAGAAAGCGTCGCAGAAGAATTCTTTTTATATTTAATAAGATATCTATATAATGTAGAAATGATATGTGTTTGATAAAACAATGAGAAAAGTTTATTTTGTATTATTTTTAAACTTACTTTTCCATTTTGAATCCTCTTAGGTAGGTAGGTACGCTTTGTGAATTCTGATTCTGATTGCAAAATTCCCAAACAGCGAAGCTTTTATTTTATTTATGCAACTGAACTGACAAGAGTGACATTTGTTCCAGTTCAGGCTCATAAAAAATGAAAACATTCAGAGCATTTGCATTGGACGAATCAGATGAGATCGGTGATGCCACTTAAATTAAATACATTTTTTTTTGCTGACACAATTATTAAATCAATTTTTAAAAAGTTTTGGATACTTTCGAGGGGAGTACAATCATGGTGAGGGGAGTACAGGAGTACAGTGAATGCTAGGGGAGTACGAATACTCCCTTAGTACTCACTTTGGCAGCCCTGATCTGAAGGCGCGCAAGTCGTTAAAATTATAGCAAAGAGTGTGCGAATTTGTGGCGGAAGACACGTGATAGCTGCTTCTGGCAATGTTATGTCCCAATTCTGATCGTTTTCAAGTAAGCCGAATCGATAACATGATTCTCTGTACGTTTCACATATTTCTTCATTAACCGTTTTCAAAGCTTGGAATGATGTTGGACCTTTGACTGTGTGAAGCAACATTCTTAAATAGTAACATTCAGCGTTATTTGGATGAACAGTATATACTCGACCCAAAGCATCAAATGCACGAACATCAGAATAGTCTGGAATAACAGCGCCTCGCTTTCTCCTGCAAAATATTTTGCGTGTTGTGTTCCAAGTGAAATATTTTGGAACTTCATGATACAGCAATATTTTTGCAAAATTATCAGCTTGACACAATTGGTAAAAAGCCGTAAGTGTTTTTTGTGGCTGTGCTGCTCGTTCTTCTGCATTTTCTTCGGTAAAGTAAACACGTTGACCGTTTTCTAAATGAACAGCAAGATGTTGAACAGTTGGATATCGTTCGTGAATACTGAAACAAAGAATTCGCCAGACAGCTTCATTACTGTTGATGTAACGACCCATCTGAACTTGAGTGATTTCATCGTTTCGCCTTGAAAGCCCGAAAACTGCCATGTCACTACCTTTGTTAACATATTTGCATTATGTACTTAATGGATTTTACGGAGTTGCAGTATTCCACATTGATATGAGCTTGAAAGGTTTTTGAAAGTATTGGACTGTAGGGAACAATCCATCTGTTATCAATGTCAATTTCAACGTTTCTTACTTTAATGGTGGTGGTGAATCCTCCATCTTCTGGTTTTCGTCGTCTGTATTTTGGATATCCATCCTCACCAGATTGAGTTTCATTAATCAAATCGCGTGGATATCTTTTCGTGCATTTGGCATCTTTCATGCAAGGTGAATTCATATTCAATGCTCCGCGTGGGCCGTGAATCATGTTCTTGCATACAATGTCAAAAAGTATCGGATCTTGTTGTTGGTTCGGTAGTTCAGCAGATATAACACTATCGATTTGAGTTGGAACAATTTTTACTTTCAACCAAATTAAAATATGAGCATGTGGTCAGCCCCGTTTTTGCCATTCAATCGAATACATCCAGCATTGCACTTCGCCGTAAATACGATTTTTTATGATGAGATCCATGAGTTTCTTTAGTTTTTGTTTGAAAACTGTAGCTGTCAGATCATGTCAGTGATGCGATGACTGATCAGGCGATAGCAAATCTTTGATTTCCGACCAAGCTGGATTGCACGTGAATGTGATGAAAAGATCTGGTCGCCCGTATCTTCGAACATACGTCAAAGCATCTTGAGCATACTCATGCATATGTCTTGGGCTTCCAGTGTACGAAGCAGGAAGTATACACATTTGACCAATGTTGGCAGTGTTTCCATCATTTGCAATTGCATCGCGCAAATGAATATAATCTTCGACACGCAATTTGTTTTGGTGTACAGAAGCCGCTCGCTTTCAATTTTGGCGTACATGTCAGCAATGGACTGATGAAAGAGTTCACGTCATTTCAAAATGTGATTGGATTGTTGAGCTCTTATCATAATGCGATATGCATAATAATCCATAGATGAAACCTGTAATACAAATAGTTTTGTTTAATAAATTGTTACCGATATAAACAAACAAACTCATTTATATATTTTAAAAAATTTGTACTTCAAATTAAAAAAAAAAACAAACCTTTTTAGTTGTTGCTGCACCTGTGATAGAGTTTCTCCGCATGATGTTTAAATGGTATCCATCTTCACCTTGCCAAAATAATATTGGATATTGAAGAGCATCATACGATCGGTGTGTTTCAGAGACGCGTTGCAAATTTGTATTTCGTCTCTGAATTATGATGTCTCGCCGATCGAATTCCGTTCCAACCATAACGACTGCCACTTCGTTGATCGTTGGAGCGTTAAAGCGTCGTTCATGCTCACCGGATGGTGTTTTATCGGCTCTTATAATGACTTTATAATCATCAGATGGCATTCGATCCAAGGCGACTTTGAATAGTTTAACCAAATGATTATGCTGGTGAAATAAACGTTGCAAATTAGAAATAATTTCACGTTTTGTTCCGTTGATAGCAGCGCAACGTTGATCAGCTTCTTCTTCTTCATCTCCTCTGAAATAAATTTGCAAAAACTTGGCATCTTCATCTAGCGTTGGAAGAAGCGAACCGATTTGGTGGTAAACTTGTCCTTGCACTTTAAATGTTGGCATAAAACCTGGAAAAATAATTTTTGTAATGTATTTTTTATGTAAAAAAAACAAAAAAAAGCAGACAAACCTGTATTGCTAACAATGTTTGTAGCTCCAAACGAAGTCATTTGAAAGCTCGAATTGTATTTCCGAATGCTTTTCAAAAAATGTTTGGACAATGCTGTGGTGCCAGAAACGTAGCTTTTAAGTGGTTCAGGTGGCTCAACCAGCGGTGACAACTGAACTTTACCATTCGAACAACACATGCCCGGTGCCTTTTTAAATTTCAGTGCTTGGCAGTACAAACAAAGAGTGTTCATTGACCCAATCACAACATACGGATGATTACTGTAGTCACAGTTTTTGTCATAATTGAATGCCGCCAACTGCAAATCCATTCTTTGTCTCGATTGTGCTGTTTGGACTCCAATACCTTCAATCCGGTTTTCATGCAGTTGAAGAGTTTCAGCAGCTCTTGATGTACTTGCTCTGGTTCGAAGTTGTTCTAGCCGTGCTGTATGTTGTTCGGGTGTTTCTTCTGCTCTTGACTTTTCAACTCTAAGACGGCTTGATTCTAAACGCACTTCACGCTTTTCGGGCATTTCGGCTGCCCTTCCTTCTCTTTTGCGTTGTGAACCTGCTGTAATTCTTCCAATTGAAGCTCTTTTCGGTGGCATTTTTGATCAAAATTGTGAATATACACACTGAAAATTTCAAAAAGATCGGTGCAGCCGTTTCTGAGTTATAAACTTTGTTTTATATATAGATATATCAAATATTAAAAGTAATATGCAAAATGATGCACAGCGCAATTAAAATGAAATGCAATTGAAAAAATATAAATACTTACACGTTCTTTATTTTCTTATTTTTAACTATATTACTTTTTTCACTATTTTCGCTATTTTCACTATTTTGACAATTACACCCTTTATAACTTTTCACTATCACTTAAAAAATAACAAATGTTAAAAAACAGAATTATATATTCATTTTTTTAAAAAATTTGCCTGATGCAGCAATAAAATTATTGAAAAATGTTCAATGAATACCTGTGTTATTGAAAACGCGTTTTTCACCCCGCCCAATTTTTCCCATGACTATTCATAATATAATCAACGTGCACAAATTTCTAAGACTCTGGCTATTATAGAACTGTAGATATATGATATTAAATATTTACTTTGTATGGGAGCTGACACGCCCACTGGTGCGATCACGCCCATTTTTCCCATGACAATTCACATTAACAAATAATCAACGTGCATAAATTTCTAAGACTATGGCTATTATAGTACTGTAGATATATGATATTAAATATTTACTTTGTATGGGAGCTGCCACTCCCACTGGTCCGATCCCGCCCATTTTTTTTTCCTGATTATTCAAATCAGTAACATATGGGATACTACAATGTTTCAAAACTCTTGCTATCACAATAGTCAAGATATATGATGTTATTCAATTTATGTGGGAGGGGCCATGCCCACTTGAAATATATATAGCCGAAAACATAATTTGGACTATAACCTTTCAAATGAAACCGGTTTGGGCCAAATCGGTTGGATAGTTTTAGAGTCTATAGAGGACAAACATTGTATTTTATATAAAGGGTTTTCCAAGAGGTGTTATTTTGGTATTCAAAGAAAAATCCAATTTTTTGACATAAATGATCGGATATTTATTTCATAATATAGAGGAAGGTATGCAGTTAATAATGAAAAATAACATCAGCCAAATGGCCACCACGAGCACGCATACAGGACCATATCCTTTTCATGAATTATCTTTGATGTTTTGAATCGACGCTGGGCTGTTGGCGTAGACCTTATCTTTCACGTGGCCCCAAAGAAAGAAGTCGCAAGGTGTTAAATCACAAGATCTCGGTGGCCAATTGCGATCACCTCTTCGAGAGATAACACGGTCCGGAAACTTTTCCCGTAAAAGATCAATGGTTTCGTTGCTTGTGTGGCACGTACCGCCGTCTTGTTGAAAGTAAACGTTGTCCATATCAATACCATCCAACTCCGACCATAAAAAATCATTAATCATCTCTCGATAGCGCAATCCATTCACCGTAACTGTTGATCCAACCTCATTTTCGAAAAAGTAAGGTCCAATGAAACCGCTGGACCATAAACCGCACCAAACAGTCACACGTTGAGGATGGAGAGGCTTCTCAACAATAACTCTTCGGTTTTCCGGGCCCCAGATGCGACAATTTTGCTTGTTGACGTAGCCACCGAGGTGGAAATGGGCCACACCAGTCAAGATGATTTTTCGATGGAATTCCGGATCATTTGCATGCATTTCAAGGACTCAATCAGCAAAGACACGACGTTGTTGATGATCGGCCGGCTTGAGTGCTTGTGTTAACTGAACTTTATAAGCCTTAAGACCCAAGTCTTTATGCAAAATACGGTGTGATGACGTTTGTGGAATGCCCAATTCCAAAGAACGACGAGGAATGGACAAACCTGGGTTTTCTTCAACACTTTGGGCTACAGCAGCAATATTCTCAGTTGTTCTTGAGCGACGTGCACGGGTTTTATTCTTCACATCACTAACTTGTCCCAACAGCTCGAATTTGTCCACCAATTTCTGTATTGCGGTCCGACAAGGTGCTTCACGACGACCAAAAAATGCTTTAGTTTTGCGAACTGTGACTGCAAGATTTTCACCATTTTTGTATGAATTTTAATAATTTCAAGGCGTTGTTGTGTTGAAGCGTGTATCGTTCCATTTTTAGTAATGGCGTAGTTTCTACTTGTCAAATGTCAAAGAATAAAAGCTTCAAAAGTGACAGCTACCGAAATAGCGGGTCATTCACAATAACACCTCTCATTGGAAAACCCTGTATATAGATTGACCCTTACTAAAAGTACAGCCTATTGAGGGAGTTTTTCATTGAAAGAGATTTTCTTGTAACGCTGATGGTGTTTCTATTGAAAGATTGAAATCTGGGGGCTAATTTTATAACAGAACTTTTTTATGAATATATCATTTTTCATTTTTATAGGAAAAAAGTGTGAACATAATTTTTGTTTAATTAATTGCACAATCAAGTTGCATTGAATGTTTCCAATTTGAAATCGCCAGCCAATTTGAAATCACTAGATAAACTAATATTTGTTTATTTTCAAGTCAATATTTGCTTTGAAAACTTTTGACGCAAAATAAAAGTCATATTAACTCGAAACTTAAAAGTGACATACTATACTACGCTAACGTGTTACCTAGTGGCAGCCTAAATTTGTTTTAGTGTCGAGTTAACATGACTATACTTTTGCGCCTTTGATATTATTTTCTCAACTTATTAAAGCTCCGCGAATTTGTGTCGGAATATGTTACCAACCCTTTCATATCAAGAAAATAAAAAAATAAATCAAAATTAAGCAAATCGAACTGACTAGTAACTAACACTTTTGACGGATTTAGATTTTGCAAAACAAAACAAATAAATAGATAAACTGTAGATATTTTCCCATTTGGTAGATTAATATGAATAGATATTAAAATTGCGCATCAAAATTCTAGTAAAGATTATATTAAATATTTGGTTTTGTATTATGAACTGCTTTAAAAGTATATATATGTGTAAATAAATATCACAACTTGGACCAAACAAATGTAAACAAATATAAAACAAATAAACATATTTTATACCACTCGACAAAAGCAACATATATTTGTTGTAGAAAAGTAAATTAAACTAAAAACATTTGACATACGCTCTAGAAGATAATATTCATTCAAATCCGAGAATTTTTGAAGCTTTTTATGGTCCTTTAAATGTGTATGTACACGTATACAGGGTTTTTTCGAATTGAAAATAATTATAAAACAAATGAAATAGGAATAAATAAAAACTAGCGAACAAAGACTATTCTTTTGCTGTAGCTTAATACATATTTTAACTTAATCTAAGTGCTTTATATATTTATGTATGTCGTAACAAGAACGAACAAAATATGTATCTTTGTACTGTTCCTAAAAGCCATACAAATTGTTGTCATTTGTGATGTTGAAAACATTTAATTTTCTATAAAACGAATAACTTTATATAAATTAATTAAATTGTCATATAAATTCTTAAAAAACATGCGTCACGAATTGTGAACGTTATTTTAGATGAAGTTTTGTATCCTTGTATTATAAGTAATATCCTATAGAAATTATAATTTTTACCCAAACAATGTATGTATATGTAATAAAATTGTAATTATAAATATGTAGTTCATTTCATGAAATAATAAAAGTATGAACAAAAACTATCTGAAAAGCTTTAAACGGAAAAGTTATTTTTTTTAATAAGAGCACGACAGAACTTCACTCCACTCAAAAATATGACAAAGCAAGCTGAAAACATTACCCCTCGAAGGTCATTATTCGTAGCATGGGAAACGTCCGGTCTTCTTCTAGACTCGCTGAGTCTTCCCGTCAGAAATACAGAAACCAAACGAAAATGTACAGACATTTCAAAATATCCATTGTCAAACAAAAAATATTTTTTTTTTGTAAATAAAACGACACGAGACAGAAATTCGGATAATTTTTTTTTTATTATCAGCGTAAAATTCATTAATTAGAGGAATCGTTTTAAAGGTCTTAAGTTTTAAGATCCAGAAACGATTTGGAACGACGAACTAAAAAGAAATTTGTCTGCTATTGCACATTTTGGGTTACTATTTCCAGGTATTTAATGTTTCATTATGTTATTAATTTGTTTTAAATGTTTTCGCCACTCGTCGCGTCGAAAGCGACAGTTATATATTGCAACACTTGTGTTCTGGTTTGTTCACTCACACCAAATGCGATTTTCCGCCGCGATTGGTGTAACTGACTGTGACTAATTGTAGTATGTTTCATTTTATCGCTCTGTCGTGCAATACTTTATTTCGTTATTGAAAAATTATACGATTTAAATGGATAAAGGGTAAATGCAAGTGGTAAGTACAGGTTTTCTTAAGAATATAATTGTATAAGTAGTTTACGGAATTCGTGTGGTGCTACCTTCAACTTGAACGTCTGGATGATGTCCATTTGCTCTGGAATGTTCAGATTGCCACTCTTCACGACAATATTCATAACAACAGCGTGTTTATCAATATCCTTAAATACATGCAAATACGTGGGTTAACACGACTTGAGATCACCGGTATCGTAAAAGGCCGATCAAACAATATCTAATTAGTAACCGGATCAAGTAGGTGTAGAAATCGTAAAAAAGAAGCAGCCCTGCAAACTCCTGGGCCGTGATTAGGCGAGAGTCACGACAAACGATACCTATGACCTATGCATATTGCGAATGACGAGAACAACGACATGAAAATTCTAAATGCAAACCAGGCACAATTTTCCATCATTTTGAACATTTGCTGGCCAACCGAACCTGCATCGGGCTATGGGTGCTTCAGACCTTAGCCCGATGCAGGTTGACCAGCAGCTTCAGACCTTTATGGGCCATTTACACGGTCACACATTCCTAACATGTAAGATTAAAGGGATGCTAAATACTAAATATCCGTGTGACTGAAAGGGACAGCATTACCTAACATGCAAAAAAACATGACACGTATTCAGGTCGGCCATATTGTTTACGTGGTAGGAATTATGGGAAAGCTATGCATGTTGATATTTTTATAGCGATGGCTTACGAAATTTCGATTTCCTATAAAACAAAATGGGCGCTGCTACCATATGTTTTAATCGCCATAATACATTTTTGACATTTCTCTGCTTCACATCGCCGATTGTACCTACTCTAGATGGAAAATACGATTGATGGTATCTAATTAAAAAATAACATTTTCTTTATTTTTGTAGTTAAAGAATTCTGACCCAGAGTTGTACGGCTATGTTACCATGACATGTTTTCCATCAATAGCGCCAATGCAGTTCGGAAAATTCCACCGCTGCTCAAAGCCATGAGCAATTTCCAAAAATTTGGCGACTGTTATTTTTGGAAAAACTTCCTTTTTTATTACCTTTTCCATGGTTGACGTTGTTTCCACCAAAATATTATGCACGACAGACGCCGAACATTTATAGCTCAATGCTAAACTTGCCTGCGATTCTCCAGTAGCCAAGTATTTACTTTAATATACAGAATCATATGACTGTTAAAAAATATAGTTTAGATTTCTTAATGTTAATATTTGTGAAGAACCAATCAACAAACTACAGAAAGTTAGTTAAAAAAAATGATTTTACTCTCACCTAATGGTTATTAAAAGTCGGATTTTAGCCGAGATCGCTTCTCGCATAATATTTTGCTTCGTTATGGATGGTCCAATTTTGTGAAGCAACTCTTCAAATTGGGAAGCAGTCATTCTCAAATACTTGAGGAAAAGTTGCGTATCATTTGTTTCGCATATAGATCCAAAAATGGATACAAATGCTCCATCAAGCATTCTGTTCCTTAGGTAAGGATGCACCCAATACTTCCTCTTCGTTTTCCTTTTTACCCGACTGGTTACACATTTATTTTCCACTTCATCATCGCTACTATCGAAAACGATATCTATTAATACGGCAGCCTTTACGAGATCCATGTTTTTATTTATTTTTTAATTCTACCACAACAAAACCGATGAAATTAAATGTGTTTGTTTACATGTGATCTGTCAAATCTCCATAATAATGTTATAGCAAGTTAAATTCAACTGCTAGGTAAGTGATCTCACTCTTACACCTTATTAGCATTGACCGCGGATAAACGGATCTCTCTTTTCGGTTTTGTTGCAAAAATGCGCGTGCGTGATGGTGTAAATGCGCTATTAGCCAGCGATGTGCCGAAGGAGACGTAGCTATTGGTTTTATCCAAGAACCATGGTCAACAAATATTACGTTTTTTGAATTAAACAGTAAAACCAGAGAGTTTATTTTCGCCAAAGGTAGTTTCAGACCAAGGGCGGCTCTTTCTGTCCCGGAAGGTATAAAATACTCTCATTCCAGGTACAAATTGAACTGGGAGCTGCAAAAATTTGTATGCGCATCGGCGTACTTTGCTAGAAACATCCCTCCCCAGTACAAGAACTTGTCCAGTACTGCGAGGATCAGCATCAGCAGGTACATCTTTATTTATTTATTTATTTATTTTCATCAACATTCACTGTTCTCTTTAGATTACATAATACAAAAATAAATACCTATCAGCTACCGCCAGAGTTGCTTAATGCTAATATTAAACAGTTTTTAAATGAATACCTACTAAGATGAAATTCTAATAAATCACAGTAATTATTAGCCTCTCGTAGACATCTCGACATAGGTTCATTATAAGATAACCATAGTTAGCCCTATGAAAGGGTACATAAAATACATGACGATATCTGAGTGCTCTCGACGGAGCATAAAAACCAATTTGTTATAACAGAAAGGGCCAATCGATATGACAGGTAATTAAATCCCTCACAAACATTATAGATAAGTATTTCCTTCGAGTCGATAGAGGTAAAATTCCCAGTAGTTTACACCTAGTATCATAGGAAGGTATTTCAATATTCCAACGAAGCCGTCTTACTGCAACTCTAGTCAAACACTTTTGGATCCTCTCAATTCTGATGGAATGAACTTCATGAAATGGATTCCAGACAATGCTGCAGTACTCGAGGTGAGATCTAACAAATGCAAAAAAGAGGCATTTGAGACTATAAGGATCCTGAAATTCCTTTGAATTTCTCAATATAAATCCTAGCATTGAGTTGGCAGCTAGAAACTCAATATGTTCAATAAAATTCAGTTTTTGATCAAACATAATCCCAAGATCTTTTTTTGATCGTATAATGGACAACGGAACATCACCAATCATATACGAGACAGGAATTGGGGACAGATTACGACAAAAAGTAAGGCTTTGACATTTAGATACATTTAAGTGCAGGTCATTTTTACGGCACCAATTCGAGAGTCTATCAAGATCATCTTGTAAAAGTCTACAATCTAACATTATTTGATGAAACATTTTCAAATCATCGGCAAACATCAAACATTGAGAATTCTGAAACATTTCCGGAATATCGTTTATAAATAACAGGAAGAGTAAGGGGGCAAGATGGCTACCTTGAGGTACACCTGAAGTAACTTAGCGGGTGGCAATGGTGCAGTAGTAGTGTATTCGCTTACGGAATGGAAGGTCGTGCGTTCGAATCCCGGCCAAGTCTATTACTTTATACCGAATACATGAAATCGTAATCTCCCTAAGTAATTTAGACGCCACGCGTGTAGAAAAACCCTACACCTGCACCCAAACACTTAAAGTTTAAAGTTTATATATTAAATGGCATGGTTTGAACATTAAGACATAGGTCTCTTATAGTACTTAGGCTTGATGGTTAAAATAAGAACTTAATTTAATACATGTTATATTTAAATTAACAAGAAATATAATATTAACAAGATATATAATATTTCAAAAATAAAAACAATTCATGAGATGACTAAAATTAGCAAAGATGACATTTTTAAAATATAATTGGTATTTACAGTATGCAAAAAAGAAGAAGAAGGAAAGAATAGAAATGAAAAGAAAGTTATCAAAGATGAAAAGTAAGAAGTAAGAGAAAGAGAAAGAGGAGTTAAATATAAACATTAATCTTTATTGCTGCTGAAGAGAAAAATGCATCAATACTGCAGCTTTGAAGCTTGCGGCATTACTAATACCCTTGATATTCAAGGGCAGAGAGTTCCATAACCTCACGGCGTGAACGAAAAAGAACCTTGACGAGTTAAGACACTTCTTTCCTATCTCTCTATTCTTTCTAATACCAAGTAGCTTACACTGTGTTCTTAGCATTATAAGGGTACTGTAACAACAGAAAAACAAAATCCCTTTAGCGTAAGCAAATTATAAAAAAAAAAAAAACGGTGTTGACCGAATGTCGTTTAAGCATACAAACTGAATACGCTCCGTAAGATATGAGCTAACCCACTTCAACAGATTGGAATGAAATCCGAATCTTGCCAGTTTCTGCAGTAAGATGGCGTGATTTACACGATCAAAGGCCTTGGAAAAGTCAGTATATGTATATGACATCAAACTGAAAACCTTTCTCCAAACCGTTTAAAACGTGATTACAGAAAATTGAGAGATTAGTTGAAGTTGATATACCAGCCACAAAAACCATGCTGAAATGGAGAGATGTAATTCTTGAGGATAGGTGCAAGTTTATCAGACACTAATTTTCCGAAGAGCTTGGGTATAGTTGGAATTTTGCAGATTGGGCGATAATTTGAGGTACCATGTCTGGAACCAGTTTTAAAAATAGGTGTAATTAAAGAATTTTTCCAGACCTTGAGAAAGTCCCCATTTTCAATGGATTGATTAAATACTAAACAGAGAGGTACAGCAAACGCGTAAGAACTGTGACGAAGAATAATTGGCGGAATTCCATCAACACCAGGATTTGTATCAGTCTTTAAAAAGGAAAGTGCTAATTCCACTTCAGAAGACGAAAATTCGAATATGCCAAGATTTAATGAATTATTTGACAGTGAACTATCGCTAATAGAAGAGGAAGTGTAGACCGATTGGAAGTGCTTAGCAAACATATTGCAAATTGTTAAAAGGACTGAGGAAGTTACGTCATCTTGGCGCATAATTCTTGGAATACCAATTGATTGTTTTTTATTATTGATATACTTCCAAAAACATTTGCTATTATTCCTTAAATCTGACTCGACTGATAGAACATACTGTCTATACAGCAACTTATTTAAAACATTAAATTGCTCCTGGAGTCGGCGGTATTGGATATAAAGCTCTGGATCATTATTGTTTTTCCGAAACTGTTTGTAGATCTTATTTTTCCTATTGTTAAGATTTATAACCCTTTTATTGAACCAAATAGGTTTGGTGCCAGTTTTGGCTTTTACTTTCGGCGTAAACATATCGATTGCCACTCTAACGTTTTCTATAAAAAGGTTAAAGGAATCATTTAAATTATGGCTACTAAAAACATTTAACCATTCAATGCTATTTAGATAATTTGAAATGCTATTAAAATTAGCTTTGGAGTAGTTATACTTAAAATTACATTCAGATGAAGACGGTTTAATAAATTCACGAAATTGTAATCTTATAGAAAGTGCTACATGAAAAATTGTGTTGCGACAAAGAGGAACTATGGAGTTGCTAACACTAATGTCAAGCCCTGAATCAGCGAAAACTAAATCAAAATTATTAAACTCATTATGAAAACTATTTATCTGCTTAAGATCAAGCCGGGTAAGCGTGTCAACAACTTCATATTCATAATCTAAGTTAACATTTGATGGAATAAGCCTAGATTCATTGTAATCAAAAGTCAATATTAGATTAGGTAAGTTGAAATCACCAATTAGAATTACATGTTGTTTGTCGTTTAGGTTGTTTAAAATGAAGCAACAATTATCAATATGAGCTTTATATAATAAAAGGGGGCTTCCTGGTGGAATATAACTGATAAAAAGAATGATTTCTGAGACTGGAATACATTTAATACTAACAGCTATTTGGTCCACATCAATAGCAGCAGTTTGTACAGGCAATACAATTTCTTGGCTATGCCATGAGTCTCGGACAGCAGCCAATACTCCACCTCCCCTCACGTTCTGGGTTATATCAGAGCAACGATCTTTCCGAAATACGGAATATTGGTGGCTGTTGAACATTTCCGCATTGTGATGGTTATCGGTGAGCCAAGTTTCAGTGAATGTGATGATGTCATACTGACCAGAAGAGGAAAACAGCAATACATCTTTAAGTTTTGTGCGAAGACCACCTGTGTTCTGGTAGTATAAGTGGTATGCTGTAGATTTTATGTCATCGAGTTTTTTGAATTCGCTGCCAAGTTTTTTGATTTGGAGTTTTTAGAGCTGGGAAGGTTACCGAACTCCTTTACAAGCATGCCGTTGGGCCAAATGTTTGGATTGACCAGTATCTTAGCAGTAGATGGTGGAGCTAAAAGCTTAAATAAAGAGGAGCGACGACCAGGTAAAATTTCTTGTGTCATCGGTTGCGACGACAACGCACACATTCAGGTGTGGGTTAGCTGAGATACCAACAAAAGAGGTGAGATACTTAGTATGTCTTTATAAGTAAAGCCCTCGTTATTCTAAATAGGGAGGATAAACCAACATTTAGGAACTCTATAAGAGAAGAAGTCTTGGACCTTATACTCTCTCATCTCTATTTATTTAAAATATCACCATAGATCATATGCACATAAGATTAAAATTAAGGTGCAGCACCGGACACGCGCCAGTCCGTTATGACAACAGACTTACTGGAGACGCTGCACAATATCAGCTTAACGACATTATTCTCTCCTCCTTCATAAGTAGTTTCAAGGTAAAGTGCACTGTGGTCAAAAGGTGCAACCATGGTGGAACGATAACCTAGAGACTATCCGGAAGAGAGTGAGAAAGCTTTTTAACAAGGCCAAACGCACCGGCGCATGGGAACAATAGAAATCTCTGCTGACCATGAACAACTTAGAGTTGCGAAGATCTTAAAGGGCCTCCTTGCGTGAAAACTACGAGCAGCTTGGAAAACCCTCCCCCAAAGGGCATTGTTAAACCAGATGGTACAATCACACGCAACCGAGAAGAAACACTGAACATTTTGCTTCAGGCTTAGTTCCCAGGGTGCTTAAATGTCCATAGAGCGGATTTTTCAACTCCAAGAATACTCAGCGGAATAAGCAGTTTATCCGGGAAACTTTTCAGTCCGGATAGGGTTAAGTAGGCCATAAACTCATTTAAACCATTCAAGGCACCGGGTACCGACGGTATCTTTCCTGCCCTCACCCAAAAAGGTAAGGATTACTTGATACGAGTACCTAACATGATTGCCTTATTTAGGTTCAGTTTCAACTGGGGCATATACCAATCACTTGGATGGAAGTAAATGTACTATTCTTTCCATCAATCCCAGCAAGGCTATCATAGTTTCGTTAACCAAAAGAAGCAATTTAAAAATAGGTCAAATTTCAGTTAACGACACGATAGTTGAGTATTCCGAAGAAGTCGAATATTATTATTATATTATTATTATCTTCTTTATTTTTCACTGATAACAAAAAGTGTACAAGTTATACTTTACTTAAGAATACGGACATGGCTATGCTACAAGAGCTCTTTCTGGGCATGCCGCTGCATGTATGAACCTCGCTTATCTCTCCAAAGTTCACCCACTGGATCTATAAAGTGATGATCAACATATGCTTCTATAGTATGGTGGACAAAAGCCACCCAAAAAATAGCAATCGCAAAGCTTAAAAGAGTACAACGGGCTGCATGCCTTGGTATCTCCAGAGCCATACCAACTTATCCATTTTGTTGTTTTTGTCTCCGGTTGTGTTTTATATGTTAAATGTGATAATTAAATCAAACAAATATTTTATCTACGCCCGATGATGAAGCTACCGCTTCGAAACGCGTCGCGTTAGTAAAAAATAAAAATAAAAAGTTGTGACAATTACAAATTAAAATATATAAAAAAGATATTAAATAAAATAAAATATTTGTTTGATTTAATTATCACATTTAACATACCAACTTGGCCCATAGCTGCTATAGAAGCACTATTGGGCAAACACCTCTCCACATATAATATACTTACATAAAGTGTTAAATCGCTGTGCAGCAAGTTTAATACAGTTTAATGATATAAGGCTTAGTGACCACCCGGTACTAATGACCTTATTCGCTGAACTTCCGGAACTTGACATGAGCTGCGTGGTCACAGACCGCCTTCATAACACCTTATGCTTCAATAAACGGTTCTTAACAGAAATCCCAAAAACAGATGCATGGGTAACCAATTACCCACTAAATAGCCAAAACGGCATTATGTGGTATACGGATGGTTCTAAAATAGAAACGGGTGTGAGAGCTGGTATATACGAACCAAATTTAAACATGGCAATACCAATGGGAAAAGGTCCCTGGATATTTGAAGCAGAGCTGCACGCCATTCAAGAATACGCCAGGCACATTTATACATCTGGTATTAGAGGTGCAACTATCCATATATTCACGGATAGTCAAGCAGCTATAAATGCCCTTAGCTCGCATATCATTGGTCCAAATCACTCATGCAGTGTTTGAATAATTTTCACACACTCAGCTTAAGGAACGAGATAAGACCTGGCTACGGTGGGTTCTTTGCCATGAGGGGTTCGCTGAAAAAGAAAAGGTCGACAAATTGGCCAGGAAGGGTTAAGAGACACCATTCACAGATCCCGAACCCTTCTGCTGCACTCCTAGATTGGCAAAAATCGCAGCAATAAAAAGCTGGGAGCATATGAAATGGAACTTTTATCAGGAGAACAGCCCAGGTGTAAGACAGCCCAGCCCCTTCAATAACAATGCCAACAGATGTCTAAAACTAAGTAGGCATGATATCAAAACCTTAGGTTATTTTACTGGTCATCACGGTTTACGATGCCACCTAAACAAAATGAAAATTGTCGACTCTCCAAAGTGACGGCTATGTCGTGAACGTATGAACAATTGGACGCGAAGCATTCGATTTTACACCTCTTTCAAAATAAGCTTTATACACAGTGGGTCGATGCATACGAGATTCGACCCAAGTGCGATCTTGGTGGAATTCCAAGCACATTACAATTCACACCACGATGAAAAAGAAATTGTACTAGATCCGACTGGTAATTGTTTCCAGATCTTGTGTTGCCTACTTTTAAATGTCAATCATGTTAAATCGCCAGAATATTGTGAAAACTATATGCGTAACGCACCGGTCAGAAAATACCAATCGACAGCAATCGTTTGTGAAATGGAAAAATGTCGTCCACAATCGACAATCGTCGATCGCTGATCGAAGAAAGTCGTTCATTAATCAAGAAATCGACAGCGGCAATCGGGGCCATAGTCTGAGCTGTGCATACGACGTCGTCCGAAACTAACCGAATACACAGAATTTGTATTATGTGCCCATTTCGTTAAGTTTAGGTCCCCTCCGCTTACGCCCAACAACAGCGATCCCATTCACACTTACGTTGGCGAATTTGACAACCAGTTTTTTGTATGGTAAATTACAGGTAGTTCATATTTTTCTTTGGTTACTTAATCAATTGATAGATTGGAAGGGAACAGTTCGTTAAATCATGACATAGGTACGCTTCAGTTTTCGTCCGGCTATTATAAGGTCCGTTCGCGTACGCTTACGCGCACGAACGGACCGTGTACTTAATGTGTAGAAAAATGAAACTTGTCCAATCTCCAAAGTTGAGAGAGAATCCTCTCATTGCAAAGAAAAGTACGCGAACGCTTTTGCGTTAAAAGATGAAAAACGTCAAAGTTTGGCTTGAAAAGAAGCAATCGCTTTTTTTTTTGCTGCAAACTCATGGGATTTCATCATTTGACAGTTTCATTTTTTTACCAGCTGAAATTCTGTGTGAAGAAAAATTACCGAAAGTACATTTTTCTTTCGTTCATATTTTTACCCCTTTCTCAGTACGCGAATGCGTTCTTGTACGTTCGCGCGAAAGTTTATATAAATTTACTTTACGTTGGGCCTTTACATGATGCTTAACTACACAACCTTTGAGAGCTGTTTTAGGAAAATGTAATAAATACGACTGATTGTATTTAGCCAAATTTTCAGCCTTATTGCGAAGATCAATCGACAATTGATAATTGACTATTTTCAATTTGTGCTATTGTGAACGAACGATTGATTTGGTATTTTTGTCAATCGAATTTTTTTAATTGACTGCGATTGACAAAATCCTTTAAAATCGTTCGTTCACAATAGCACACATTGAAAATAGTCAATTATCAACTGTCGATTGATCTTCGCAATAAGGCTCTTTGATTCGAATCTTTTTCTTTTCTACATGCTTAATAAATTTGAATAACAACAATTGTTTAAATGGATATGAAATGAACACGAAAACTTATCGCTATTTTATTTTGTTGACCTCAACCAAAAACCATGACCACCTACTTCATCAGACTGTTTAAAATTGCAGAACTCAGAGTCAAAATCTACTACCAGAATGAGACAGCTAGGAAACAGGATTCAATTAGCATGAGTTAAATTCATGGGAACTATAGAATATGATTCCCTATTATTTGGGAAATGTAGAATGGGATTTTCCTAATACATAATATATCACAAAAAACTGTTGCAAATATCGTTGACCGCAACCCCAAAGCTATTTGCAGATATACCTAATTTATTATTTGTAAGAATAAGCTAGGTATCGACATTAAAAAAACATCGACGTTTTCGATTGTTAGGAACCATCGAAAATATCGATGATAGTGCTATCGATGTTTTTCGAACACCTTACTACTTCGCTCGCATTTCCATTTCCATGCATTCGAAATCGAATGTCGACTTGTGGTCGACATACATTATGCAGTTGCAGTAGAAGATAGTAGTACGATACGAGTACGACTCGTTCTTTTTCTAATGCGGCTGTGATTGAATTTGTGTTTGTGAAAAAATGGAGTGGCAAAGGCAGTAGGCTATGAATAAAAACGAAATTAAGTGAAATTTTCAAGGAAACAACTCAAACATAAGATTCCTTCATCAAAACGCCTATCTAATGAGGATAAACTAGTAATTATGAGGGCTTTGATGACTGCAAGTTATCTATTTACATAGAACCATAAACGCCGACGCCACCAAGATGGCGTCAGTTGCAATGCAACAGTTGTGCACAAATCCGGTAAAATTGGTGTTTATGAAAGATATTAAAAATGGTGTGACATGACAGGCATCCTCTGTGAATATTAATCCATACATAATATATAGCGGCATAAACAAAGGTACGTATACATTTATAAAATTGCTTCATAACTCGAGTCGGTCTACATAGTATTGCTTTATAAACAAGTTATTCCGATATTCCCACATATGTAGCTGTTTATTGAAATCAAATTTGTTTCTCATATTGGGCCCCAGTTATAGCCATACTTAAAATGAAAACGTAACAAATTAGATTTGCCCTAAGGCCCCAGTTAAAGCAATACGTAAAAAGTGGAACAGCAACCGAATCTTTTGCAAGTAAAATGTCGTTTCGTGTGTGTATGATTAATCCGTGGAGTCGGCTAAATTCAAAAAGCATGCTTAATGATGGCAATGCCATTGCATGCATTACTGCGTGCGTCCTAGCTGCACATCTCTTTCAATCATTATGATCCCCTTTAGTCCAGACCAGATATTAACGTCGTCGTTAAAGAGAAAGAAGAAGAACAAAATTAAAGAAATCATACGTATCTCCTTGTAGAAATCCGGTGTAAGAACTGTTTTCAATTCGCACATTACCCTGTGTGCTTTCAAGTGTCATGCGACACAGTTGGATCAGTTATGCCGGGATCCCGTATTCGGCCATTGCTATGTAGAGCTCCTGACAATGGGATTTATCTTATGCGCCTTTAAAGTCCATGAAAAGATGGTAAGTCCGACTTTAAATTCGTTTTTCTTATCCAGTATTAGACTCTTTGTCAACATTTGGTCTGTTGTCGATTTGCCGGGTCGGAATTCACACTGGTCCATGTCGATTAGTGTGTAACAGATGGTTTTGAGCCGTTCCCACGGTACATTGGATAGGATCTTGTATGCGATCATGCTTCGAAAGTTCTAAGACAATATCGTATTTTTTATAGAGTGATTTATGGAGCTGATAGTCCAGTCATCGGACATGCTTTCTTCTAATCATAGTACTTACGTTCATGATTTTTTGCATGTGCCCTAACAAAATATCACTTCCGTATTTAGCTCCGCTGGTAAGCCACCAGATCCGGCGGCCTTGGTCTTAAAGGATTTTTCTTTTATAGCTTAGCCAACCTCTTCTTTACTGGGTAGTGCTATCGGTTCTTCATTGACAGGACGTGGGCTCTCTTTTTCCCTATCGCTCTCTCTCTACATGATGCCCATTAAGCAGCTGTTGGGAATGCCACTTAAAAACATCTATTACATCCTACGCTTTGGTGATTACTTGTGCAATGCTCTTTTAACGAGCCTGAGTTTTGGCTCTTAAGCCATCAGTCAGTTGCTTTGCTTTCTTAAAAAATATATTGTTTCGATCGCAAGACTTCGGTATTCATAATAGATATTCTTCTCGTGCTTGCTCAGTCGCTTTTGGTAGACTCTGGCTAGTCCAGGTGTATTAAGGAGTCCAACGTATAGTATCGATTAGTAAGCCTTTATCCGTTGTCGTCTTGGAAGCTGTGCTTGCCAACAAATTTGCCGAAGATGTTTTCCTTTCCGACTTGTGCATTAATTTGCCCGAGCACAACTTTGTAAAACTCTTCCTTGATCGAATCTTCAACCAGTTGGCATACTTTATGGACGATGCAAAACCCTCTTTAAAGTGTATGATGACATCCACCTCCGCTAGAGTTACTACTCTGCCTATAACTATGTGGTGGGCGCTGTAGCGCCGAGGTAAGTGTATTGGAATACTAATCTCAAGGTCTCAAGTTGGAATCGCGCTGGGGCCAAGTAAACACCCTGTCGAATGCCCGAGTTATGCGAGTGGTTGTGCAGAGATTAAAGGCAACGACCAGGGTAAGACAAGTAAAGGGTTTTTCAACAGGGACGCTACAAAAGTAGAGCGACAGGGACAGCAAACGACGGCGAATTTCTTGCCGCTCTTTTGACATTTCTTTTCAGTAAGGTTTGCCATTTCATGATGCAAAGATATACGAGCCAACAACGAGTCGAAATTATTAAAATTTACTACCGAAATTCGGAGTCAGTGGCCTCAATTTATGGTCGTCATGCGATGAGGCTCATTTCTGGCTGAATGGCTTCGTCAATAAACACAATATGCGGTATTGGTCAGGCAGCAATCCACACGTACTCCATGAGTCATCATTGCATCCCGACAAAATTACGGTTTGGTGTGGTTTATGGGCCGGCGGCGTCATTGGGCCGTACTTCTTCCTTGATGATCAAGACCGGCACGTTACTGTGAATGGTAATCGCTACCGTTCAATGATAACCGAATATTTTTGGCCCCAATTGGATGATATGGACTTGGAGGACATGTGGTTCCAACAGGACGGCGCCACAAGTCACAGCGAATGCCACAATCAATTTATTGGAAAACAAGTTTGGAAACCGTGTTATCTCACGAAATGGTCCAGTCGCTTGGCCGCCTCGGTCGTGCGATTTGACGCCGTTAGACTATTTCCTGTGGGTCTTCGTCAAGTCTATGGTCTATGCCAACAAGCCAGCGACGATTGATGAACTTCGTACGAATATCGAACGTGAAATTGCAGCAGTATCCGCCGATTTATGCTTGAAAACCGTCGAAAATTGAGTTCAGCGTCTGGACTTCTGCAAGCGTGCCCGTGGTGGCCATGCAAAAGAAATCGAGTTCCATATATAATGCCATCGAACGTACTTTCACAGGAATAAAGAATTTCATTGATATCCAAAACCGTTTTTGTTTTATTTAAAAAAAAAACTTTTGTAGCGCTCTTATTGGAAAACCCTTTACAAGTATGAAGTCTATTATAGGAAAAATGTGTAAAAACAGAAAGTATGTACATATTATTCAAAGTGATTTTAGACTTAAGTAGAAATTTATTTATACAAGAGGGCGGGCGTTGATTCATATTTTTTCATATTTTTCATATTTTATTCGTATAGACAATACAAGGGGATTGTAAGCAAAGTGGCATCTTGTTTTGAACGTATTTAACTATAAGCTATCAATTCAACATTCGCTCTTTCATGAATATCAAGGGTTGATTTGGGCCAAGGTAAGTTTGTATTCATTTTTAATATTTTGTTTTGCGACACTTACAGTTTTTTTTAAATGATATCTTGCAGAGTCGCCGCATACCTGACATCCAGCAAGATTGGTTGGAAAATTACTTTGTGCAAGATAAGTTTGTTGTCGATATTGACAAAAGTGGCTAAGCTTTCTAAGCAGAACAGTGAAACTTTGATTAAATAAGGGTCCATCAGCTAAGTATCTCTCTCAAAAATGCAAATCAATCGAGTTAAGCATAAACAGAATTAAGAGGAACGGAGATGCTCTAACAAAATTCGTTTCTAATGCTGAATATGGACCAGGAAAGCGAGCAATTCTCAGAGCATGTGAGCTTCCACGCATGGAAAAACCGTTGTTTGAATGGTTCGTAAAACAGCGGAACCTAATTTGCCAATTTTCTTTGAAGTCATCAAAGAACAGGGATGTAAACTATTCAACACTATCAAAGAAAAGTCAGGATCCTTCAATGCTAGCAATGGCTGGTACTCAAATTTTCAAAGACGTAATGGAATTCGTTTGCTAACGATTTCCGGAGAAAAGCTATGAAATAACCAAGTAAGCAAGTTTTTATTAAGTAGTGTTATTTTCCTCGCTAGAGAGCTCCGATAAACGCGTGAGTTCACTGCTTATCATAAAGTGCTATAGGGCAAAGCGCGGCCTTCGACGCGCTATTTATAGACACGCGCCGCCAGCCCCCGGCCGGAACCGATGTCCTTGCATTTTAAATCTGTAATATCTTCTAAAATATTGATTTAAATTGCATATTGTTTCAATAAAATTGTTTTATTTAATTGTGGGCGAGTCAGTAGGCGGACTTAAAAAAAATTTAAGCATGAGCTTAAAGGGCCCCTAGAGAGTATATAAATGTACTATAAATTTCAGCTCCCTAGCTCAAACTTTGGATTTAAAAAAAAAAAAAAAAAAAAAAAAAAATTGTGGGCGTAGGCGGATTTTGAAAATATTGGCACATAAGCTTAAAGGGCCCCAAGAGAGTATATATGTATTGTAAATTCAAATTTTGGTTTTTCGAAAAAAATCTGGTATTTAATTGTGGGCGTGACAGTGGGCGGATTTTGAAAATTTTATCTCCCGAGCAGTTTTAGGAGTTATAGATCATGTATACAAAATTTCAGCTTTCTATCTCAAAATTCGATTTTTTCGAAAATTTTGTTTTTTTGAGTTTGTGGGCTTGTCTGTGGGCGGATTTCAAAAATTCGTAAACTTGATTATTTCGGGACCCTAGAGAGTATATGGTTAAAATTTCAGCTCTCTAGGCCCAGTTTAAAGGCCTAATTTTTGCCGACGGACGGACGGACGGACATGGCTAGATCGACATTACTATCGATGCTGATCATAAATATAGTAACTTTTAGGGGTCTACGGGCAATATTAAGGTATGTTACAAACTATGCGTCAAAATTAATATACCCCTAGAATAGGGTATAAAAAAAAGGTGTGAGCCACGCTGCACTCACGGTATAGTTGATGTGTAAACATGTAGGCTCGTCAGTGTTGACTGGAAATATCACAGAGGTTGTAGTTTTGATAAACAAGAGATTTGGGTATTGTATTGAAATAAAACCATGATATATATTTAATGTCAACGACAAAATTTATTTAACGTTTGACCGAACAAATAATTGGTTTGTGAAAGCTGAAGTAGGAGACGTACACCGTCGACTCAAGTGTGTCGATGTACCGGGAAAATATAGCATCGATTGTCGTTTAAGTGACATTCTTAAATCGGCCATCGGTTACCGAAGTACAAATCAATATTTTTCCTCTTACCTTCAACTGATGTACAACAAACTACAAGCTATACAACCTCAATTATTCAAAACAAATCTACTTCCACACAACTTTCCGGTGTTTCGTAAGGACATAATAATCTCTAAAATTGATCATACATAATTAATAAAAAAAAAAAACAACGACACGCGGTTGTTCTTAAACGGTCATCCATCTACGTACTAACCGCGCCAAACGTCGTTTAATTGCGGTGATAATTGAACATACATAATTAATAAAAAAATAACGGCATTTGGGAAAAATATCCTTTCTTTCACTTTTAAGGACCTTTTTTTGTTGTTGCAAGGACCTCTTAGTCAAATAACATTGAACACAGATATACCGTCTGGATTCTAACGGCATTTTGGAAAAATATCCTTTCTTCGACTTTTCAGGACTTTTTTTGTTGTTGCAAGGACCTCTTAGTCAAATAACATTTAACACAGATATACCGTGTGGATTCTAACGGCATTTAGGAAAAATATCCTTTCTTCGACTTTTAAATACCTTTTTTGTTGTTGCAAGGACCTCTTAGTGAAATAACATTGAACACAGATATACCGTGTGGATTCTAATGGCATTTTGGAAAAATATCCTTTCTTCGACTTTTAAGGAACTTTTTTGTTGTTGCAAGGACCTCTACTCAAATAACATTGAACACAGATATACCGTGTGGATTCTAACGGCATTTTGGAAAAATATCCTTTTTTCGACTTTTAAGGACCTTTTTTGTTGTTGCAAGTACCTCTTAGTCAAATAACATTGAACACAGATATACCGTGTGGATTCTAATGGCATTTTGGAAAAATATCCTTTCTTCGACTTTTAAGGACCCTTTTTGTTGTTGCAAGGACCTCTTAGTCAAATAACATTGAACACAGATATACCGTGTGGATTCTAACGGCATTTTGGAAAAATATCCTTTCTTCGACTTTTAAGGACTTTTTTGTTGTTGCAAGGACCTCTTAGGCAAATAACATATAACACAGATATACCGTGTGGATTCTAACGGCATTTAGGAAAAATATCCTTTTTTCTACTTTTAAGGACCTTATTTGGTTCTCCAAGGACCACTTGGTAAATAACCTTATTACAACTAAAAGTGACATTCTTAAATCGGCCATCGGTTACCGAAGTACAAATCGATATTTTTCCTCTTACCTTCAACTGATGTACAACAAACTACAAGCTATACAAAACAAATCTACTTCCACACAACTTTCCGGTGTTTCGTAAGGACATAATAATCTCTAAAATTGAACATACATAATTAATAAAAAAAAAAAAAAACAACGACACGCAGTTGTTCTCAAACGGTCATCCATCTACGTACTAACCGCGCCAAACGTCGTTTAATTGCGGTGATCTGTCGAGCAGCGATTAACTCACGTGGTAATGAAAATCTGACGATGACGGTGACGGGAAAATCTGACGATGATGGTGACGCTAGATATTTCCAACTAGCCTCTACCGAGAAAAAATATATTTATACATCAACGAAAGCAAAAATGTTTACACATTAAAAAAAAAAAAAAAAAAAAAAATAACAATCATCATTATTACATTAAATAACTTACATTAATGTCTCCAAGTACGCCTTGAGTTTCATTTTGAATTGACGATCTTAGAGAATGTGACTGACAGATCTTGTTGTAAAGGTAAGGTGGTTGACGTGTTTGCAATATACTGTGAAGAAGCCTTAACGTTCTTAGCTTAAACATGTTTTCTAGAGTAATGCCGTATATTGATTTGGAAAATTGAGAGATGTGGTCATACTTTCTTAATCCGAAGATATACCTGGCTATACTATTGTACGCAACATTAAGTTTACGCTTATGCTCATAATCACAATTGTATAAAAGTTCACAACCGTAAAGCAAAATAGGGATTAGTAATACATTTTAGCGGATTCATACTAGTGTTGACACTTATACGAAACTATATTTAACACACCTAAGAGTTTTTTCCCACTGCCGCACCTCTTGCGAACGTCGGACAAAGATCCAAGATATTAATTGTCATAAGAAGCTTCTCAAATTTGCCGTTCGGATTCGGCTTAAAATTGTAGGTCCCTTCCACTTAGCACAAGCAATTGGTTGGAGAAGTTGAGCCCCTGTATGAGTCGTTAATGCCTGATATTATTTTTTTTAAATATGATCCATTCTAACTAATACCTCCCTCTAATCATTTCCTTTTTTCTTTTTAGTATGGTGGCACCACTATTCCCCTCCAACGCCACACTTTACGCTTTGTGGATAACTTTAGTGCGGGAACTCGAGGTTCGTCGTCTGCAGAATATTTTGCGGAACATGACTATGCTGTGATTTTTATGTATCGACAAAAGTCCCTAGAGCCGTTTACACGTCACTTCACCGGACAGCAAGTCTTCGACATGTCGGACATTACAGATGAAGCAGGTACGGCAATAGCCGTGAAACCAGACTATCGATGTTTTACTGGCCAAGTACAAAAATGCTCGTGCATCTCAAATGATACTGTATGTTAACTTCACGAGCGTTGTGGATTACATGTGGATGTATGCGAGTGTCTGGCAGCCTTCGAACAGTGGCCGTACTTTATTTGGCGGCAGCTGTGTCGGACTTTTTTACTTTCCACAAGAGAAAATGGTACGTCTCTGTTTTTGGGGGCACGGTTTTGGGGTAGGCTAACAATAATGTAACCGAGTTGCACATAGAACACGTGTATCGGATGGTCGGAGTGTTGCCATGCAATTTTGATTTATTTAAATGCTATTTTCCTTTATTAAGTTTTTTTAGACAGTCCTTGAAGAAAGATACTTGTCACCGCACATCATCCTTGTTGTGTCTTCTTCTTGCTTTCTTTCGGTGTAAGCAATTTAAATGTAATGTAATTTCGCTCGAAAATATCGGACTTTACATTTTACTGGATAAGTTATTGAGCCTCTCCCTAATCATATTAAACACATGATCTTCTTCATCCTTGAATGGCTGTGAGGCTATGATCAGGATTAAAGGGATCACAACATTCCCACTTAACAGCATTTCTACCTGATCGCCGGTTCTACCTCAGAAAATAACTAAGGGCTTCCCGATTTTGAATCACTTCGTCACTGAGACCAATCAAGTGCTAGTGTTGCTGCATTTTTTTTTTGATTCAGGAGTTTTCAGGCCTGCCTCGCTTTCGCGTTTGTATGGGAACGTTGATTGGTATTGCCTTTTTGACTGGGTTCATAGGATCTCTAATTTTGAACATGACAGTACCAACTAAGCCGGTAGCGCTTCATTTTCTTCGAGATAGGTTCTTTGACGTGAAGGCTTCCTCGGATCTTGGAACTTCTTTTTCGATCGATGTCTGTTACTCATGCTGTTTTGCAAAGCATATTCATCTTAGCGGCCGTTAATTTGCCCTCATACTTTTTGTACGTTGTCCAACTTTATGAACCGTATGTGAGCGCCGGGCGCACAACTGCTGTGTAAAGCCTTCCTTTCAGCACATTTTTCGGTCATAGAAGATGGCTGAGTTTTCCCGCCACTTCATCAACCCTACGCTTACGCGATGCTTAATGCCGTGATCACAGCTTGCTTCGCTATTGGCCATAGCTCCCAGATATTTGAACTTTTCGAACTCCTGTGAATCACCTTTCCATTTTATATATTTTCATATAAATGTCAAGAAAGAATAACTGATGCACTTTGGAGTCCGTCGCTTTTCCTTCAAGCAGATAAACGAATACTGTTATAAATGTCAAGGGACTTAAGACGCTTCCCTGGTGTACATCGACTTTGATTGCGAACTTTTCGGTGACGCCAGCGGGGCATCATACCCTTGTCTTTATTCCCTCATACATGTCCATGATCATCTGTACTTAGGCTTCTGGAAGTCCTCGTTGTCTTAGCGCCACCTTTCTTCCATTGAACAAAGGAAGAAGAAAAATTTCCCTCTACTGGTTAGGCATTGGCGATAAGAATCATGAGTCATTTGTACCCGATGGCTCCCATCTTTTTCCAGAACTCTGAGGTTATCTCGTCTGGTCCAACTGCTTTTCGTTTTTCGACAGTAATGTCGTGTACTTCTTCATTGTTAGGAACGGCTCTTGGGAAATGTATCCGAGGAAATTTTTTATTTAGAAGTCGAGTCCTTCACAATATTGTTGCCACCTGTGTAGTATTTTTTTTTGTCATGCACAAGAAGCAGCCCTTGAGCATTGTTGATGAACTTTGGCGAATGTTTCCTGTTTCCATTTCTCCTCCTCCGAGCGACTATTTTGAAAATGGTTGTGCCCTGTTCAAGCTGATTTGACGCAGTTCGTGGATAGTCTAATTTCTATCAGCAGACGAAAAAGAAATTTCATCTAACTCTCGATAAAGGACCTAAACACACTTTGCTTGAATTTGAGCGCAATTTCTCTTTGCGAGCCTCTTGCAGAGTCTGTATTCCAATTCGATGCGAGCTTTTTCATCTCCATTATTAGTGGATCACTTTGACCAGGCTTTGAATGCCGCTTTCTTGTCACTTATCATTGCTTTAGCTTCATTTTGAAGCCCGTAGCAGTGATTTGACTATCTAAGCAAGTTCGTTGTAGGGAATTCCACATATCTTGTGCTCTGCAGTCTGCACCCTCTATTTCGTCGATGATGTGATGGAGATAATTTTGTATATTTGCAATAAATGCTTCTCCTTTCTCCTTGCCCATATTGTACCATTTAGTTCTCGGCAGACGCTTTTGTTTGATTAGTTTTGTTCGTCACCGCCGCCATAAAAATGTCTGTCAGGAGAAGGCGGTGTTTTGGGCGATTGTCTCTCCTAAGATCACTTTGCAATCTTTAACCCGAGCCTTTAGAAACGTGCTACCAAATGGTAATCAATCTGACTTCATTCCCGCCACTGCTGTAAGTGACCAGGTGCCGGCTTTGTTTAACGAACATGGTATTTAGAACGATATGCCTAGGATATCTTCACCCGGAGAGTTCCTGGTGCCGTATCCCAGTCTTCCATGGCAGTCATCAAAGTCTTCGTTTGACTTCCCGACATGTCCGTTCAAATCTCGGGCAACAATTAAAAGTGCTTTTGGGATGTTTTTGATGAGATTGTGAAATATAGACAGAATGCAATTATTTTCTCTGCTTGCACCCAACTTGGTCATCATATGCACTGACATTATTCCACACCTCACCAGTTTGAGAGGTATAAAACGATCATTGAATTTTGAAATGGCCAAGACGCCGCCAAGTAGCTCTGCAGCAAGCATGATACCGATTTCGTTCCTACCCTGTTCCGTCCCGTAGCAGAACATCTTGAAAGCTTTTGTCCTAACGTCCAAGAAACGCGCCCGATTTCCGGTGTTTCGTAATTTCGTATCTTGAGCACATAAGATGTCAAATTGCTTTCTACCCATCATCTCTTCAAGCTCGTAGCTACGACGACTCATACTTGGAACGTTCCAACTCGCGACCCTTATTTTTCGCGTAAGCTTGAGCATAACTTTCCTATCCCCCGGAAACCGAATAGCTCTGACCCGAGCATTTCTGCCCGCCCCAGGATTAGTACCATAATAAGTAGTGCCTGGCGGGGTATTGCTATATAGCTTTTACGACACCGGCGATCTCCAGTCCTGTCACCCCATGGATTTGCATGCACACTTGCGGGACAGCTTTAAGATGTTAAATGTGTCGCTAGGCTCACCTTGATGTTCATTGCCTAGCTGTGCTTTTTCCCTTAGTCGGGTTGCCTACCATAGTAGAGGGGATGTGACCCTAAAGAGACTAAATGTTACTCTATCTTTGCGTCTTCCTAATCGTAGCGTGTTCCAGGCGGAAATTATGGCGATCAAAGAAGCCTTGACGTGGCTAAAGAGAAATATGATATCCACTAAGGACATTCGTATCTTCTCGGATAGTCAAGCCGCGATTTAGTCCATGGATTCAGTTTCTTCAAATTCCATCGTAGCCCTAGATTAGCGCTCATCTTTTAGGGAGATGGCGGAGCAGTTTAACATTCACCTCTGTTGGGTGCCGGGGCATAGAAACATTCCAGCGGTAAGGCAGATGATCTCGTCAAAAAAGGAACCACATTACCTCTTTTACATGATAAAGGTTCGCTAGATATATACCAATCGCTACATGCAAACTTTTGTTTAAGCTATTCGCAATAGATAGAACAATTTATCAGCTCCACTATAGGTGTCATTTCAGGGCACTGTCTCATAGGCAAGGACGCATCAAGTTTATTCAAACGACTTCTACAGAAGCTGCATGGACGAAGAGACTAAACTTCACCTTCTCTTTGCATGCCCTGCTTTTCCCTAAAAGAAATCTCTATCTAGGAGCCTTCTTGCTTAATGATCTAAGTGACTTGGCTAACACTGATCGAAGACTATCGCGCTTCATTAGCGATTCAATGGACCGGACCTAACATTGGTCTAATTGTGTTGGCTATAGCTGACAAATACCTCTACCTAACCTAACCGTTATGTTTGCGAAAACTGACTATCCCTTTCAACCCACTTACGCAATTTTTGTTTGTCAGCCTTATTGCGAAGATCAATCGACAGTTGATAATTGACTATTTTCAATGTGTTCTATTGTGAACGAACGATTCTAAAGGATTTTGTCAATCGAAGTCAATTAAAAAAATTCGATTGACAAAAATACCAAATGAATCGTTCGTTCACAATAGCACACATTGAAAATAGTCAATTATCATTGTCGATTGATCTTCGCAATAAGGCTGATAACGTGCAATACAACGTTGAAGGTTTTAAGATCGGAACGCAGGCTCATCAAAACAGTGAAGGAAACATAGTCACCGAAGTGCAGGCAGTAGAAGATGTTCTTTAGCGTACATTGACCAGCTGCAAACTGGGCATGTGGAGAAAGTTGTAGAGCAAGGTCACCGGCTCTGAATGTTCATCAGCGAAACTATTTAAATACGGACTACGGAGATGATGTTTTGGTAGACTGCATGCAATAAATAAATGGGGGCAAATGGTTATTAATAAGGCCCTATATGTTTTTACTTAGTGCTAGCTAATTTGTCTGACTTGACTCTGCCTTTTAAAATATTTTTTTACATTTAAGTATTTTTATGTTCTCTCGTTCTCAGTTCCATAAATATAACGGATTCATTGCTTCAACATGTCGCCAATGACCAATACCGATGCGAAAAAGGCGTACCATCCAAGTTGATTGCCGCGTGACTGCACCACATTTCTGTCGTCTCCTTAATCCAGACCATGGTGTGGGTCGTAAGTATTAGAGTTAAGTTATCGTATCACATACACATACAATCAATGTGATGACTATTGGCGAGAACTACACCAAAACGGAAATTACAAAATAAGAAAACAATAATTACAAATTAATCAAATCTTGTAATACTTGTCTGCGGTGTCTAACACCAAAAATGTACTAGATAGTACTAGAAAAATAATTAAATTATTTTATCTGCTTTAAACATTTTAAGAAAAAACGATAATGGAATATACATACATGCATAAGTAAATTAAATATATAGATATAACAACAAACCGTATAAATAAGTTTTAAAAACAAATCGCAATTTATTTATTTATTTATTTATTTATTTTACTTGTATTTTAAATTTTTTTTTTTAATTTTGATTGCGAGTGGTATAATTTTCTTATTCTATTTCTTAGCTGTTTGGCCATTTTGCTTTCTTTCGACAACTGCATCCTTAGATCCCGAGCTTCGCTATTCAAGACATCATTTTTTTTTCAATATGTTAACTTTGCTATTTATTTCGACGATTTGTTTTTTAAACGGGTCACCTCCTCCTTGTCCGCCAAGTTTTGCTGTCCTGTTCCATTGAAGAAAATTCTTCGCACATTTTGTCGTGTACACGTTGTCCAACACAGAGGGCATACTAACTCGCATTCTTTGGATCCAGTTGTTGATACAAATTTTATGGAAAATGTGGCCATATTCTGTAACGGACGCCTCCAAGTTGGTGCCCATTGCTTCTATGTATACAAATTGGGCATATTTGATCAGACATAATTAAAAAATATAAAAATATATGACGATTTCAAAACAATTTAATATAATTTTTCACCAATTTTACGCAAAGAAGTGAACACCAAAATGATGCATTATGTATAAATTATATGGGTACATTACATAATATAACTACGTATTATTTTTATTTGTTTTACAACTTTTTAACCTCCGTATAATGGTTTGTGATTTCAAATTGGCTATTTTTTTTCCTATAGATATCAAATTTGTTTGTTCATTTGTTTTAAGTTTAATTCTGCTGGCAAAAATTAGTTGCTGAGATAAACGCTGATTTTTACCCAAGTTACAAATTTGTGTGCTCTTGTACACTTCTGCCAGCAACAGGACTGCTGGGGTTTACTATATTTCTCTATTCTACCTTTGCAGAATTTCTGTATGCAGCACTGCGTTTACTACTGCATAACGTTTGCTGTCATTTGCTAATATTTATCATGTATTTTTTTTTTGTAGAAATTCGTTTGCTACAAAATTGTTTCAAATTGAAGTTATTGCGCCATTGATTTTACTTTATGCACGCGATGATATAAAATGTATGAATTTACCATGTCAACATCCAGCAGGTGAAAGATACGATTTGTCCATTTCCTGGTTTTAATACCGATGTGATAGTTGTTGTCCAACCACAAAACGCTGCTTATGTCTATTCGAATTCCTCGGAGTACACTCGTTCAGCTTTTAGTTTGGTAAGTTCAGCATCGCTTGACAATTTGATGTTTGGCACACGATTCGCGCGAGTTACGTATGGGGATTTTGTTATTTAAAAAAAAAGTAAGATATCTCCCAACTCGGAGGAAAGAACACAACACAACACAATACATGAAATAAAAACTCAACACAATTTTATTATATGATGTTTCTTTATTGGAGGCTGAATTAATAATCAGTGCGAATACAATTCGCTTTACTATTTATATGGAACGACAAGAAAGTATAAAGATCTATGTTTCTTTGTTGCTTGGTGGCTATTTGTTTATCTATCATCATCGTTGCTTGGTGGCTATTTGTTTATCTTTCGTGGTGGTTGTTTATCCTTCGTGGTGGTCTGCTTCTTTGTCTGCTTCTTTGGAGCATGTTGATCTGCTAGCATGTTGATTCTGCTAGCATGTTGATCTGCTATTGTTATTGCGATGAGATGCTGTTGTTTTGATGAGATTGGCATTTTTATAGAAATCAGTTGTGGGCTGGGTACTTCCGTAATTCGCGTACAGTTCCCAAGCTATAAATTCCACGGCTTTTTAGATATGTCAGCAAACCCAAAGAAGTGTAGAAGTTTTAAGTAAACGAACAACAACATTCGATGAAGCTCCAAGATCCGGTGCATTTTCAAATACCACATTATCACCGGCGCCAGAATAAATTTCAAAGGAATATGAATAGCCCGTATGATCACACAACGCAAAGAGCTTGGTTCCCCATTTATGTGGTTCACTCTATGCACTCTATGCAATTTATCGTGTCCCAGTTGGCCATTTGGAATCGCAGTGGAGTTGTCATTAAAATGCAAAAATTTTCGAATCTGGTGCGAGGCATTGCTGTTTGGATTGCTTCGAGTGAATGTCCAGCCCGTGTAGTTCCTGCTGTTCTCACCAGAGAATTTTTCCAATGATTCCCCAACATCCCTGAAGACGAAATTATTTTTTTCTGCCATCCTGAATTCTTGTCGCCAGCCGATCTTCTTCCCGTCGCGTCTGTCGTTCCTCTTCTCGCTGCGATTGTGGTTCTAATTCACTGTCTTCTTCTTCGTGGCCTTGTTTCTCGTCTTCGAACCCAATGTGTTCTCCTAGTCCTTCTTCTTCGGCAATAGCTTCTAAAACGTTCTCCGGGCTTAAGTTGTCTCCTTGGAATGCACTCCGTATTCCCTCTACTAGTTCGTTTTTTACGTTGTATCTGTACGAAATATTGTTTTTCCTCAAAAATTCCTGCAACTGCTTCACTGTTAATTTATGTAAGTCATCCATAGATAATTACGTCGTCATATCACTTAGCATTTCCGTTATTCACACAGTTTATTTTCCTTATCTCTTCTTTGCGATGACTTCACTTAACACTTAGCTTCTCTACTTTTCGATAAAGCTCTTCTTTCCACCGACTTCACTTTTGTTTGCTTAACTTTTCTTACAACACTTTTCTTTTCTTAGCTCTAAGTCAACCCGGATAACGCGATGGATATCTTCCCGGAAAACGTGCTTGGTGAGATCTTGAGTCCCATGGGCAAGCGTTTTAGCTGGTAGTGTCCGTTTCTCGTTGAGAAGGCTGTACATGGTCTGCATTCAGCGTCTAATTCCATCTGGTAGTAGCCTTGACTTAGGTCTATGCATGAAAACCATTTGGCTCCTCCTACCATATCGTATATATCCGTTATATTAGGCAACGGGAATTTGTCGTCTTCTATGACTTCGTTTAGTTTTCGATAATCGATCACAATTCTAAACTGTAATCCTGTCACAGGATCTTTTTTCTTTTGCACGATAAGGATAGGCGAGTTCCAAGCGGATACGGATGGTTCTATGACATCGTCCTGAAGTATTTTATGTACTTCCTCTTGTATATTTTGCTTCTGGGAATGTGGTAGCCTATAAGGTTTCGTATACTTTGGAGTAGTTCCTTCCTTAAGTTTTATATTTGCGCTTCCTATGTGCGTATAAGTAAGTTGATCGCCGCTGAGATGGAAGATATCTTGAAACTTTGTGCAGATGGATGTGATTTCGGATTTTTCTTCTTCATTTAAAGTAGTGAGATCCATTTCTTCTATCAATCTTTTAGTTCGTGTCGTTGGTGATTCCTCTGAATTTTTTTATTTCAGAACGTAATAATCGCACGAGGGTGATGAAACGGGATCTACCCATTCAAGTGTTGCTTTCGGTTTCTCGGGTATTAAGGATTTTGACTGGTATTTTTCCAGCTATTGGTTTAGAAAGTGACCCTACTATGAATACTCCGTCGCAGAGTTCTTGCGGGTAGAATATGTGATTGTCTGCATGTTTGGTATCGAACCACGAACCAATAGGTGGCTTCGCATCTTGGAGGAACGGTGACGGAGCTATGATGCTCCAAATTTATTATGGGTATGGATACAGGCATCCCTTTTTGTAGTTCTAGCGTGAAGTTCTCTAAATCTACTATCGCTCCGCAATCTTGTAAAAAGTTGGCACCCAAGATACCATCAGTCGGTATCGGGAATGAATCTGGTACAATATGGAACTCGTACTGAATTTTCCGTTCACCAAACAAATATGTACTGGTGCAGGTACCTTCGGATTGTGTATATCCTGGTATTCCCATAATTTGTGTACGCGTTCCGCTGTTAAAGAATGTTCGTCCTCCGAGTGCTTGTTTTCTTAAAGTGCATATGGATGCTCCTGTATCTACCAAGAATTTTAGGCCATTATTGTCGATTGTTTTTACCATGACATATAGGCCGTTCGCGATTCCTCCCGTGCAAATAGCGATGGGTGGTGGCGTACTTATTGTACCCCCTCCGACGGGTTGGCTGGCCCGTCGTGGGGTATGTCGTTTCCCGAGTCAAAAGCTAAAACTAGGTTTTGGCCATTTCGTTCGTTGACTCATCACTTTTATTGTGGCATCCAAGGTGGTATTCCATCACTTAGGTATAAGAAGTTACTACTTCTTAATCATGGTGGCATCAAGCCACGTATATACGTCTTGTGTTATCGTACCAAGACCCTCTTCTTCTTCATGCGCGTTCTCTCTTAGGCTCGGTCTGTCCTTAAAACCGTACCGTAAGGCAAATATTGCATTACAATCAAAATTGTGGTTCCACGTTGCGGCCCAGCCATCAGGAATAGCGTCACTGGCTAATAAATAGCACGTTACTGGAGTTTCAGCTGATCTCATGCGTTTGTAGGACATGTAGTTCGCACGATTTGAAGCTGATGCTGCAAAAGCAAATGGGGACTTCGTTGATGGTGTATCCCAAAGTACACGGGAAGCATCTTCTTCACCGTCATCAAAGTGCTTGAAAGTTGAAAATAAATGATGCACTGTTTTCCTTCGGTTTCAAATCAGCCTTCATGATTTTAAGGTCTTTTATAGTGCCTAGCACTCCTGAGCAAGTGTTCATCAAATACGCACAATGGCATAGCCTTCCAGTGACAGTGTCACTTTCATCAAATGCACACTCATTTAATTTCCGTGTAGCGTCAGGGTGTAATCGCTCCCTCCGCCGGTACCCGAGAAGATTCTCATTCGGTGTACTCGCTGCGGGTTTCCAAGCTGTTGGGAATGGGTCCCAAGTTAGCTGGTTGTCCCTGGTCTGCATTGTAACGAGTGCAGATTGGACGACGTACTGCGACGTAACATATGGGCTTACGTAACATTCATAAGCGTTGTGGGTATCAGCAGTAACTGCTCCAAAAGTACCGGATCTTACAGTGATTCTATCTACTGTAGTGGTTGTTCTTGGCACTGCCAAACTTGGTAGGTTCCAATAGACTATCGCCTGCTGGTGTTATGGTGGGGCCAAAACCACAAATATATTTAAATATTGGTTGTGGTATGTTATATTCTTCAGCACTTATCGCTGATAGTGGATCCATAACTGTTTGTAAATCTGGTACAAGGAATTCTGTCATGGCATGTTGAAACAATGCAAATGCGGTCACACACTTGTCTTACTAATGGAATGAATCCAGCACAATCAAAGTTTTGGCCAAGGGTTTTCTTGACTGGTTTACTCCCTTTACCCGTTCCAGTAACTGTTCATCTTTGGGTGGGGTCTCTGTAGTAGTGACTGGTGCTGGTGATCGCGGAGGTGGTCGGGCAGGTCGCGCTTGTGCATCAGAATTCTTCAGCATTTCTGACTTGATTAGCCCAATTTGACTCACCAAACCGTTCATTCTGTTGACGCTCATTATATTGAGCCATCCTCTCAATGTCGCGGGGCCTCATACGGCCGGCCTGTCTGTTCTGGTTTCCAGGGGTATTCCCACGTGGATTAAAGTTTTGTTGGTTAGCGGGATTGCCACGCTGTTGATTTCGATTAAAATTGTTAAACGCCATTTAAGCTGCAAATTTTTCTTTTCAAAATTTGTCGGATTTGTGTCTAAAAACGACGGTTATCTCTCCCATTGTGTCATAGCTAGGTGGGATTATAAAAATGGGTGGTGGTTGACCTATGTCCCTTGGCAGCAGTAGGCACGCTTGCGATCGCACGGCGTTAGCTCGTCGGTGGGGTGGGATCTTGCTGCCTTCCTATGCATACATAATTATCGTGCCTGGTGGTAAAATTGGCTTGCGTCCAAAATCAAAAGAGAATGATGAATGAGAAAGAGAAAATATTCGAGAAACGAATGGGTAAAGCATACGAAAAAAAGTATATGAATGAACGAGGCTGACGATGTTTCAGATGTTGCGAAACATTTTGGACAAGCCCTCCCCCTATGTACCTGGTTAGCCGAGGTACACCATGACTATCCTACGTCCATATTATTCAGGATAGTCCCTAAGATACCCTTGCAGAGTATCCACTAAATCACAACCCTAATTGTTTTTCAATTACCCGCGTAATGACTCCATATTATCATATGATAAGAAAACAGGACATTAAATGAATTACGTGTCAGAAAGTGCAATCTGAATTTAGTTTTTTTTTTTTCTTTTATTGTTTAGTGCTTTTGCAAAAACAAAATATAAACTTCATAGTGCTCGAAGGATTATAAAATTTAAGTATAAGAATTGTAATTAAATAGAATATAATGTATTGTATAGGCTAGTTATGTTTATGCACACAGGTAGATGCTTGTAGATAACATTTTAGGTATGTTAAAAACTTAAATGAGATTTCGATTCACGTTTTATGTATATGTATAACTTTAGGTAATTCAATAGGTTTAGTGAAATTTAAGTATTTAAACGTAGAGATATGTCTTTTTTTATATTTGAGTGTTTAGATCTTAGTATTGCCAAAGAAATCTGTATAAGCAAATAAATTGAATGCATGTACTTACAATTTGTCCATCCGGCGAAAGTTGTGGCCACAAGTTTCCTTCCGATGATGAGTATAGGTGATTTGATGTATGTTTTTTTCTTCTTTTTTTTGTATTCTACGTTACACGCTTAATAAGTTAAAATTTCTTAGGCAATTTAGTAGGTTAAGATTTATGGATATACAATTTAGAAAATAAGAAACTAGGTAGGTATTTTAACACGTTAACACATTATGTCAAAGGATTTAGATTTAGGTTATGTTAAACTATGTGTACGTATTTAAAACAAATCAGTAAGCAACTATAGCACTTTTTAACTTATTTTATATTTTTATTTTTTTATGCACTCTACTGCTTGTGGGCACTATGTTTTGATGAGGACGTTGGCCTTGTTCTTGGCTGGAGAAAAAAAATGATCCCGCACGCACGTGGGATTTCGGGTCTGATTTTACGCGCGTGTTCTCCCGTTTCGCTTCCGTGTGAAACTGCGCGAGAGCACGGCGCTGCCTTGTGTTGGTCGATATGTTGACCGATGGTCGGGAAATATCGACAAAATAAAAAAATGTTGCGGACGCTCCCTTTTCGGCTGCTGCTAATACATCTATGTATGTTATGTAGATAGCAGCGTACGGGAACAACCGAAGGTTACTTGTTGGGCGTCCGCAAATTGCTGTGGACACCAAATTGGAATTAGCACTTGCTCATTTTAGGAGTAGGATTACTTTTACATACCTTGGATTGAATTTGTCGAGTGATTGCTTTTCTCAGGTTTGCTGTGAGTCAGGATAACCACTGCAGCTTATTAAACGATCTCTTTGTATCCGGTATGCTTTAGATTAGCATGAGTGGTAGCGGGAGATATATTATATTTAATATATATATACGTATGTGTACAGGTGGCTTAGGGTTGTCGATTCCCTTTACGCTGTAGGACGAATAATTATGCAGATAATGCAAAGGTAATTAATTTGATACTCTTTGTTTTTGTTTGCGCAAAGGAAAAATCGCACTTACCTTGAATAACTCACTCCGAATATATGGAGCTTGTGCAATTTCTTGCGGATTTTGGGGATTGAATACCCTACCACGATCACTGTCTTCAGGCAAAAGAAAGTGCGTGTAATTTTCTATTTCAAAGAACGTGATTTGTGCTTTAGTTTCACAGTTCAGTGTTAACCAAGTTTAACTATGGTAATGGTAATAAATTCAGGGGTGTGTTCGTTAAATGTCCGGTCTGTGTCAAGGATATGGGGAGTCGGCAGTTTCATTTGAAACTGAACGAAATTTTATGTGTTTATAATTTTTTTATGTTTAAGGTGTACGCTACAAAATCATGGATTTTCGATTAAATATTTGTATCGAAAAGATATGAAAATCGGATGGCTTAAACATAATCAGTAGAATCACTTCGCCTCGACCCATGACCCTGGACTTCAAACTACACCAAGCCGACTGTAACTAAGCAGATGTTATTTGCGAAGGTCCTTAGCGTGATACACTACTCTTTTGCCATCAGCATTTTCAACTTCAAACATAGCGTTTCCAATTTGTTTCACAATCCTACATTTTAAAAATTTGTGACATAGCTTTGCATTAAGAGCTTTGGATGCGTTGCTTAGAACAAAGTTCCTGTGATACACCACATCTCCAGGCTGAAATAATCTTTTGGAACTACGAAGATTGTATGTTTTTTTGTTCCTGCAAAAAGCTTGTTTCAAGTTTTCTTTTTCACACTTCCACAAACCACTGGCTCGGTTAATTCGCCAATGATTTTAGGCGCGATATTAAATTTCTGCCAAAAATCTATCCCAAGGTAAAGGGGCTGTGAAAGCGATGGAATTAGGTACAAATCAAGACAATCAGTTACACCATTGTAAGCTACTTTTGTTTTTATTCGACCCACGATCGGCTGTGCTTTTCCATCAGCTGTTTTTATGCTTGAAATGAAATTAGTTACTGGTATTTTTAAGCTTTGCACAAACTCAATGCAGTTACTTCCTAGACAAGAGATAGTCGCACCACTATCCAAAAGTCCTGTGATCTCCTTTCCGGAAATTTCAATGGTAGCATATGGTCGAGGATCGACGTTCGAATTCAGCCTGCAGCTACTGATCATTGATTTATAAAATCGTCGCTTTTTGTATCGGCAGCGAAGTTTCTGTAATTTGCGTGAAGTATCTGTGCTAATTTCATTCAGATTAAAAATCTTTGATCGCAGCTCCGTATATCTTCGTAATCGTTCATCATATGGTTGCTTGCGAAATTCATTGTGTTTAAGCTGGTTAGAGTGGGTCAAATCAACTTGATTTGATATCTTTAACTCACTATCGGGTTTTATTACTAATTCAAGAGGAAAGTCTGTGTAAGTATTTGTAGTAGCGTCTACTTTGGTTATTCCGGGAGGGTCTGAGTCGAACGAGACTCCCCGGTTATGGTCAAGTTCGTTTCGAAGTTTTCCCGACTCGGATTACACTTTTTGCAATTCAGAACTGTTACATCATCTGTACCGCAGCGATAACAAAATAGTTTCCTTATGGGTAGCCGACAATTGACAAACAGGTGTCCTAACTTTTTGCAATTAAATCATTTAATTGTCTTCGAAGCGTTAGTGTTGCTCCCATAGGATTGATGGACGTCAGACACAGCTGATAGATTACCTCCATCTAAACCAATGTCGGACTCATCACTCACTACTTCCAGCTCATGGACTCTGTAAGGAAAATTGCGATTTTGAGCGGGAAATCTCGACTGTAACATCCGCTCTACTCTCCTACACTCATCTCTAAACTGCTCTAAAGTGTTTATACGCATGGGGTAGATAAAATTCATCAGCTTGGTACTGATGTTAGTTCTGAGAATTGTTATTAGATCGGTATCTCTCATAGTGTGTCTAAGTTGACTTTTCAGACGTAAGATGGAATTGAAAAAATCTTCGAAAGATTCTTGAGGCATCTGTTTACGATCCATTAATTGTTTGGTAATTTCGAAGTCGTTCTCATGGCTTCGAAATTGTTTAAATAGGGCTTGACGAAGAATTGACCAATCACCTCTGGGATTATCTCGAAGATACTGCCAAAACCAGTCTTGAGCAGTACCTGCCAAAAGAAGATGGAAATTTTTGATCACGTCTCAACTCTAAACACGAAGTCTTCGATGGACATCCCTTTTGAGGTGCCATCGAATTTAACTCCCCATCTATCGAGTTGAAGTGATTGACCTTCGCTCACGCGGACATTATAATTCGGATGAAAATTAGGATTTGCTCCATATTCTGAATAATGATTCGTAGGACAATTTCGTGGCTGATTACGATTTGAAAAATTAAAAGATTCCTGAATATTGTTTCTATCGTGCAACGCTGAGTGAACACCATTACGATCTCTAAGCGAATCTCTGTAGTCGTTTGCCGTCATAGCGTTTGTAGGAGCGCTATTGTTGTTGTTGGCATTGCTACTTCGATCTGCAACACTTCCCGTGGCCTTTTATATATTGACTCTGATCAAATCAGGAATCAGTTCACCTAACGTGGAGGTAACAATATCTTTAATATGTTCGTCGAGTTGTTTCATCCTCGACGAATTGCTAGCTATGAACTGAGTTGACTGACTACTCGTGTGTTGCATCATTGCTTCTGGTAATAGGTGGTTAGCAGCGTTCCTTATGCTTGGACTTTCTGCAACATTTGAACAGTTGTCAACATAACAGCTGGCCACGACAGTATCATTTGTAGGATTCTGGCTTACCGTTTCAGCTCTTCTATTCGAATGAGACACAATTGGCATAGCGCTACCGACACTCGTTACGGTAGTTAGTGTAGTTGGCCTGACTGCAGCAGTTGTAAACATAACATTCATTAAAGGCTGAGAGAGAAGCACTATGCTAGAGTTTTCAGTATTGTTACGGTGCTCGCTTAAGTTTTGATAAGAGCTATTGAGTGACATGTCTGGGCTTATTGACAGATTTTTGTCAACTACTCTTACGGGTGAGTGTTGAACAGGTTTTGTGTTATTGCCGGAATCATAATTGCGAGAGCGAGAGTTATTGTGCTGCCGCAAATTATAAGAACTCTGATTAGAGACAAAGGGAATATCACTGTAGGTAGTTTTTTTCTTCGGAACAGCTCCGGTTGATGAATTGGTTTTACTCATTATGACAAAAGAAAAACGGAGTATGATACGAGTACCAATGGGTTAGGTATTATTATATATTTTTTTTTTTTTTTTTAAATGTTCAAAATAAAGAGTAAAGCTCGATGTTTACTAGGGTTACGGTATGTAAGTATTATATAAGATTCGCGATAAGGTGTGATCGGTTTTTGCTCTTGCAAGGGGATATCAGCTGTTCATTCATGTTAAGAGAAATGTAATGAAAATATGTAATATGAAAATGAGGGTGAAATTAATTGACGTAATATGAGTTTCTCTGGACTATGCAACTTGTTATCATTTCATAATAGATAAAATAAACGGTTGATGACTCAGAAAAACATATGTTGTAGGCGAACTTCTTTGGCAACATAATCTTAATTATCACTTAGTATGAAATACCGTGATACGATGTATGGACTCAAAGATTTACTTCCTACACATAGTCAATTGAAATGTTAGCTACCAAGTGCAACGAAGCTTAAATTACTATTAAGTCAGCAATCTGACTCCTTGGTTTAACATTATGATTCACACGATGAAAAGGAAATTGAAGTTGACATTCAAGCTGACGCAAGAAAGCTTGTTTGGCAAAATATAAATTACTATTTATGCATATTTACTTAGGTGGAAAGAGTAGCTTTTATCAATTTATTTTGCCTAGGTTCGTGATCCGAGTTGTTGGATTAGGGTGTTATCCAAACGGATTCACGGTGGGGGTGACCGAGTGTGTCGCGGTCCCACGTTGTTGAGCGCCAATGTATGTCATAGCTAGGTGGGATTATAAAAATGGGTGGTGGTTGACCTATGTCCCTTGGCAGCAGTAGGCACGCTTGCGATCGCACGGCGTTAGCTCGTCGGTGGGGTGGGATCTTGCTGCCTTCCTATGCATACATAATTATCGTGCCTGGTGGTAAAATTGGCTTGCGTCCAAAATCAAAAGAGAATGATGAATGAGAAAGAGAAAATATTCGAGAAACGAATGGGTAAAGCATACGAAAAAAAGTATATGAATGAACGAGGCTGACGATGTTTCAGATGTTGCGAAACATTTTGGACAAGCCCTCCCCCTATGTACCTGGTTAGCCGAGGTACACCATGACTATCCTACGTCCATATTATTCAGGATAGTCCCTAAGATACCCTTGCAGAGTATCCACTAAATCACAACCCTAATTGTTTTTCAATTACCCGCGTAATGACTCCATATTATCATATGATAAGAAAACAGGACATTAAATGAATTACGTGTCAGAAAGTGCAATCTGAATTTAGTTTTTTTTTTTTCTTTTATTGTTTAGTGCTTTTGCAAAAACAAAATATAAACTTCATAGTGCTCGAAGGATTATAAAATTTAAGTATAAGAATTGTAATTAAATAGAATATAATGTATTGTATAGGCTAGTTATGTTTATGCACACAGGTAGATGCTTGTAGATAACATTTTAGGTATGTTAAAAACTTAAATGAGATTTCGATTCACGTTTTATGTATATGTATAACTTTAGGTAATTCAATAGGTTTAGTGAAATTTAAGTATTTAAACGTAGAGATATGTCTTTTTTTATATTTGAGTGTTTAGATCTTAGTATTGCCAAAGAAATCTGTATAAGCAAATAAATTGAATGCATGTACTTACAATTTGTCCATCCGGCGAAAGTTGTGGCCACAAGTTTCCTTCCGATGATGAGTATAGGTGATTTGATGTATGTTTTTTTCTTCTTTTTTTTGTATTCTACGTTACACGCTTAATAAGTTAAAATTTCTTAGGCAATTTAGTAGGTTAAGATTTATGGATATACAATTTAGAAAATAAGAAACTAGGTAGGTATTTTAACACGTTAACACATTATGTCAAAGGATTTAGATTTAGGTTATGTTAAACTATGTGTACGTATTTAAAACAAATCAGTAAACAACTATAGCACTTTTTAACTTATTTTATATTTTTATTTTTTTATGCACTCTACTGCTTGTGGGCACTATGTTTTGATGAGGACGTTGGCCTTGTTCTTGGCTGGAGAAAAAAAATTATCCCGCACGCACGTGGGATTTCGGGTCTGATTTTACGCGCGTGTTCTCCCGTTTCGCTTCCGTGTGAAACTGCGCGAGAGCACGGCGCTGCCTTGTGTTGGTCGATATGTTGACCGATGGTCGGGAAATATCGACAAAATAAAAAAATGTTGCGGACGCTCCCTTTTCGGCTGCTGCTAATACATCTATGTATGTTATGTAGATAGCAGCGTACGGGAACAACCGAAGGTTACTTGTTGGGCGTCCGCAAATTGCTGTGGACACCAAATTGGAATTAGCACTTGCTCATTTTAGGAGTAGGATTACTTTTACATACCTTGGATTGAATTTGTCGAGTGATTGCTTTTCTCAGGTTTGCTGTGAGTCAGGATAACCACTGCAGCTTATTAAACGATCTCTTTGTATCCGGTATGCTTTAGATTAGCATGAGTGGTAGCGGGAGATATATTATATTTAATATATATATACGTATGTGTACAGGTGGCTTAGGGTTGTCGATTCCCTTTACGCTGTAGGACGAATAATTATGCAGATAATGCAAAGGTAATTAATTTGATACTCTTTGTTTTTGTTTGCGCAAAGGAAAAATCGCACTTACCTTGAATAACTCACTCCGAATATATGGAGCTTGTGCAATTTCTTGCGGATTTTGGGGATTGAATACCCTACCACGATCACTGTCTTCAGGCAAAAGAAAGTGCGTGTAATTTTCTATTTCAAAGAACGTGATTTGTGCTTTAGTTTCACAGTTCAGTGTTAACCAAGTTTAACTATGGTAATGGTAATGGTAATAAATTCAGGGGTGTGTTCGTTAAATGTCCGGTCTGTGTCAAGGATATGGGGAGTCGGCAGTTTCATTTGAAACTGAACGAAATTTTATGTGTTTATAATTTTTTTATGTTTAAGGTGTACGCTACAATTGTTATTATTGCCGTAATGGTTGCTTCTGCCATTATTGTTATTGGGAACTCGATTCATATGCTGGCGGCTATTACCTTGGTATTGGTTTCGGTTGTTATACCGTCTATTGTAGTTATTTGGTCTGGGAGGAGGTTGGACTTGGTTTTGGACTTGACGGTTGTTATTCTAACAAACGAAAAGAAGGTGTGACCCACCGGTGGGTCACGTGGCACAAGACACAACACTTAACACAAGGGGTCATGTGACCCACCGGTGGTCACACTTTTAAAACACATAAAAAACACTTACAACTTGAAACAAAAGACACAGTGTAATGTACGAGTATTATCTTCTCTCTGTAGGGTATGTAATTTTTTTAATGAAAAGTATAAAAACACCTTAACTTGATTTCACAACATAAAAGAACTTTACTTAACAAAAAAAAAAAACAAATAATTAAATAAAGAACACGAACCTTGAATGCATTTCGAAACGCGTTCGTTTCATCATCAGCATTGCACTACCAAAGCTTTGAGTGTTGGCGGGTTGCGCTCCTCATGGAACAGCAACATCATCGATGACGAAGCAAATGTTAAAGAGAATGTGAAAAAAAGGGAAAAAAATAAATTTTTAATTCGTATGCAACGAAGTGAACACAGGTTAAAAAGCTTTTAGATTTGTTGAAATAAAATTGATTCAATGTTTCCATTATCTTGATTAAGCAGATTTTTGCCGGTTTGGATGTAAAAACATTCATAAGCATCAAGTTGTTGATCATTATCCACTTGTTTGACTAAACGTACACTTTCTGCATTTATACTGTGATCTTCTTGTAGTATGTGTGCTGCAATGGCAGATCGATTTTGTTGTTTTAAACGAATGCAAGTGAGATGGTCGTTGAATCTCTTTTTAATGCTTCTTTTGGTTTGACCAAAATATTCTCCTTCGCAGTCGTTACATTTCACAGCATAGATACCCGATTTTTCTAAATCGTCTAACATTAGATTTCACTCGAGTAATTAGGTTCCTGTAAACAGTCAATCGCATCATTTTTGCACCCAGTACAGACGCGATGTCAGCGCATTTCATCGTTGCAAACGTGGGAAGCGATGTTGAGCTTCGGGTTTCTCCATGAGAATTTATTCGGTGTTAACTTGCACAACAATTCTCAGACTCCGTAAATATTAGTGAAATTGGAACTGAAACTAAATTAAAAGTAAATACCGCGTCAAGTGAAATTGCCTTGAAAATGCTTAAAAATGTACACAAACTCAAAGACACCGGTGTGTTTTTCCAACGCGATCTTTCCAAGAAAATGCAACTAAAATAACGAAGACTCCTACAGTGTAGAGAATAATACGAGATTAACCAGTGGCACTGCAACTAAAATAAAAGTAAATACCGGCTCAAGTGAAATTGCCTTGAAAATGCTTAAAAATGCACACAAACTCAAAGACACCGGTGTGTTTTTCCAACGCCATCTTTCCAAGAAAATGAAACTAAAACAACGAATACTCCTACATTATAGAGAATAATAAGAGTGGCACTGCAACTAAAATAAAAGTAAATACCGGCTCAAGTGAAATTGCCTTGAAAATGCTTAAAAATGCACACAAACTCAAAGACAGGTGTGTTTTTGCAACGCGATATTTCCAAGAAAATGCAATTCAAACAACGAATACTCCTACATTATAGAGAACAATAAGAGATTAACCAAATTACGCAATTCGAATGAAAGGGTAATGCAATTTTAATTGAAAATAAATCATTTTATTTGGATCAAGATTAGAGGTGGGTCGTTTCAGCTTTTCACCGTAATGAAACGAAACAGCTTTTTAGAAATAAATAACTAGTTTTGAAACTAGTTACAAAAAAAACTGTTTTTTTTTTTTAGATTTCTGCTAAAATGTAGGTACTTACTTATTTTAAAATTAAAAGAACACAGAGACCTCTCAGTATTTTTTTTTAATTTTGCATTTGCTTGATATTTATAGTGAAAAGCGATTTTCGCTGAGGTTAACATTTAAAAACATTAGTTTGTCAACATTTTCAGCTGTCAACCTAGTCCTTCTCTCTGTTACTATGTTACCGGCTTTCGAAAACATCCGTTCACATGGAACTGACGTGGCGACGATATTACACTTTTTTATAAGTAACTTAGTTAGGTTCGGATAGACATGCCGATGATTTTTCCACCATAGCAATGGACAATTCCATTGTCCGTTTTTGTTTTCCCTGGGAAGGATCTCATCAGCCAGGAACTTTTCAATTTCTTTGATGGCTTTCAAAGCAGGAGTTTCTTGTGTTGAATGTTGACCTACAATGTCGTCGAAAATGGCCCAAGGACTTAGTTCATCTTTCTCCTCACCAGCGCCTTCTGGTTCTGTAGTAAGTTGATCGCTTTCAGAGGACTGTTCTATTATGCCTGCCACAAGTTTCTTAGCTTCCTCCTTTGTTCTCATAGCCTCGCGTGCATCAGAAAAAGCTTGCATTTAAAAACGAGGGTCCATAAATGTGCACAAGGCAAGACTCTCATTTTGTCCAATTTCTGCAAAGCGATTGACCAAGCCATCTTTGAGTGCCTTAATAACTTTTTGCACAGTTGGAGAAAAATTCTCTTTGCACACCATTTTATTGCATGACTCTTTCAGGCATCTTGTCACAACTATAACTGAACCAGTGTTGCCGAATGAAAAAAAATAATCATGATTTGAGAAAAAAATCATGATTTGGCCAAATTTGAGAAAAATAAAACAACAAAAATTTATTTAACATATTTACATAATATGTAACATTTATTATAAAATTTTATAAATATTTTTTTTTTTAGTTTGTAGGACTTTCAGTTTTTATGTTTATGCAAATGTACTTGGTACTGAACATTATAGATAATATACCTATTGTATAAAATTTTGATTATACATACTTACGTTATGTTATGTTGATTATATACTTTACTAAAGTATTTATCAAGTAGAGGTTTTTCTACTTTAAAATCAAAGCAATTGTGATTTTTGACAAGTTCATTCGTGTGTAAAAGACCAATCAGTTTCTTGACTCAGTTTCAAGTCTATTTCTTATTTTAGTTTTAAGAAGTGTTATTTTTGAAAAAATTCGTTCAGTGTTAGCTGATGAGTGTGGCAATGAAAGAATCTCAAAAACAAACTTGGTTAAAAGCGGATACGTGGCAGTTCCATCAGCGTGTTTAATTGCACTAACATATCGCCAAAATTCTTCAACATCATTTAGAGTTTCGTTATCTTTTATAATAATATGTGAGTTATCAAACATTCTCCACTCATCATTGTCTATATCCTGTAAACTTTTTTCAGGAACCAAATTTGGAAAATGTTTGATGAGTGGGAAAATTGATGAACGATTTTTATTTAAGGCGTTTAATGGATCCAAAATCTCCATGTCTCTAAAAACTTGGTTATTAAAATTAAATCTGTTATATATTTGTTTGGTACCTTCGATCAAAAATGATAAGCAATGACATTGAAAGTTTTGTAAAGTGGTTTTGTGAATAGAATATGTTTCCAAAAATGAAGACACTTTAACTCCATAGTACATATTTTCATATGAAAGTTGATTTCTGGGATTAACATAATCAACATTTTTTATATTTGTGCTATCCAGGTAGCTTTTTTTTATATAACAAATTAATAATGATTTTAGCGCGGTGGAAACTTCGTTATACATAGTTTGAATCTTAGGTTTTTCCGATTGCATACATTTATTTAATTTATTAAAAAATGGAAGCACAAAACTTAGAAAACTTATGAACATATAATCATGAATAGGATCGTTCAACATATTTAATATAGTTTGACTTGACAGTAAATGGTCAGTTTTAACGGCTTCAGTAAAATATGCTTTCAGAGCATCAAACTGCATAAGAATGCAGTTAACAACATCTAATCTAGATAGCCAACGAGTTTGAGAAAAATGAAGAATTTTGTTGGGTTTTATTTCCATTAAATTTTGAAACCTTTTGAAAGCACAAATTCTTTTAGGACTATTTTGGATGTAGTTGTACACATCCCTACGTAAATCCGCAATGCTTGCAGGTAAACGAGAACATGCGTAAGAAGCACAGAGGTGAAAAGAATGGCAAATACATTTCATGACAAATAAGTTTGGTATATCTTTTTGCAAAAAAGTGCGAACAGATAAGTTATTACCCATCATAACCGCTGCGCCATCGGCATATATATGTTTTTGTCCGTAAAACTTTTTACGAGGATATCGTATATAGTTTTAGCATCCGCCTTTTCTAAAGTGAAAAGATTTTAAAAAAATCAGATATTTTATAATCCTTACATAATCGCACAACAGCACATAAGTTTTTATGTGAACTCAAATCTGTAGACTCATCGATAATAACTGAAAATTTGTTAGCTCTCATTAATAAACGTAGGTCTTCAAAGTTTTGTGCTCCTGTTACATATTTAATTATAGCTGTTGATTTAGTATGTACGACTACATTGTACTTGATTTTCGATTTCAGAATCGCAGCAAATAATTTTTAAAAGACTAGGCAGGTGTTCCATAACATTCAAAGCTAAATTATGTTCTGCGATAAAAACACTTAACCTTATCTCTGCCACAGCTATCTTTCTCTTCAAAGAAACTTTAAAATTATCCATTTGTGTTATCCTGGGTGTCAAGGCAATTGATTTCGACGCTTTCTTATGTTTGTCGGTGTCTGCATGTCGCTCAAGACTTTTCAGACCCATAGCTGTCTTTAAATCTACTGCACAAATTTTGCAGTATGCAAAACTTTTACCTAGAGAGTGGTAGCTGGTAGTTGAAATAAAATTTTAATGATTTAAATCTAAATAGCAATTACAAAATCTACCTTTTTCGCTTGGTTGGACCCAGTTTTTATATTTGGCCATATCTTCCCATTTTCTGGTGTACTGTTGCTTGTTTGAAGTCTTTCGATTTTAATTTTTTGCATTTTCGTTTACTTCCACCACTTCACCTTCCGTTCTGGGATTTTCCAAAGTAGATACATTGGCAGATGGGACAACCGATGATGATGATGATGGTTCAATCGAAGGACAACTTTTTTTTGGCGACGACGCGTTAGGTGGACTTTTATTTGGAGGATTTTTTCTTTTCTTTCGAATGACAAACTTGTCCATTGTGAATACTTTAAATATAGGTAAATATTGCATTATTAATAAATAGGCACTACAAGATAACAATTTCTTACCTTTTCTTTTCTATGAAATCCAATGTTTTTTAAATTAATGTTTTCAAAAAACAGTTGAGAGAAACAAATTTGACCAAATTGAAATTGTAAATAAATTATGGCACAGATTGTAATTTAAATGATTTGCTTTCGAATTTTCAAATAATATAGCACTCGCCGAATAAAAACAAGAAACGCAAAAATCCAAGCGAACGTTATGCTGAAGCTGGTTGTTTGTAATTTTCACAAAAATAGTGGAAAAAGAACAGTTAAGTTTGCAAAAACTGTTGATTTTGTTGGTTTTACGTTTGTGTGTTATTACACTCAGACGTTTTTAAGAAGCAAATAAGTGCGAAAGAGAAAGGAGTTGAAATAGAAATACTTTAGTTTTCTGTTTTACGTTTGACATTTTCTAGGTATGTTCGTTCGCTTTCACTTTAACAAAACATTTCCATGGGCCAAAATGAAGAACAATAGATGTGCCTGTTTTGAAGTTAATTGCTAAGGGGATAAAAAAAATCATGATTTGAGACAAAAATCATGATTTCATGATTTGAGTTCAGAATTCATGAAAACTATGATGAATCATAGTTTTTGGCAACACTGCTTCCCTTCTATATCGCCATCCGTCCATCGTTTTTCCATCGTCCCGTCACCACAACGACCACACGCCTAGGCGATCCAGCATTCCATACCATGCCCAGGCTTTGCTTATCCAAGTCCAAACGAATGCAACTCCGCACATTCCAGTAATGATTAGTGTGACTGCCCTCCAATCTGACATGACTGCTATTTCCAATTTGTCCTCCTCATGGTCGTCGTTGGGCTTTTATTTAGCTACTTTATCTGTGTCAAAGGCATTGGATGACGCCCAATACACTTCGCAGTCATCGCCTTCGCAAAGTCGTCGTCACACGATCCCCATGGAATGTGGCGAAACGACGACGACGGTCGATGTGTTTACATTAGATCATGCTCAGTAGGTCGGTAGTCTGAAATGATCCATGATTAGTATTACTGAATTACAAAAAGAGGAAATAATAAACTTATCTACATTTATTGTTTATTTTATTGCAAATAGTTATCGTACCGTACCGTATTTTTATCGTTGGCAATTTTACATACCCCATGTGATTTTTTGACAGATTGGAAAATAATTTTTCATCAAAACACATGTGTGAGGTAGCTCCACTATCCACACACCACCGACTTTGACTATCTTCGTAAATTTCGCCACCAACTTCTAATGCCTTAGTTGATTTTGGCATACTCAAGCATTCTTGTAGTACAAATCCAGTTTCGCTTTCGCCATGAACCTGTTTGGCTCTCTCACCATGGCTCCAGCACTCTCTTGCTTTGTATCCATTTTTCCCACAGCGACGACAATAATTGTATTTAAACTCCCTTGAATTATCACGGTGTTTACCATAATAATGCGGTTTTGGCTTCGCATTTCCATAATTGAATGTATTATTGTTAGAATAATGATGATTAAAATTACCTCGTACTTTTAATGCGTTGTTTCCACATGGTTCTCGTTTTTTGTCACCAACTTCCATCAACCTAATGCGAACGGTTTCTAACTTGGGACCTTCCTCTTGTGCATCAAACGCAGCTTGCACGCTTTTATACTTTTCATCTAGGCTATCTTATAATAAAACTAGCGACCCCGGCGGACTTCGTCCCACCCAAAAATATCTACAACGAAACTATTGCAAGACAATGCAATTCTAACAATGCCACTTGTGCGCTCCGTTAGGCCTTTTATCCGCTTTAATCACGATTTGATGATCATCTGTAAGCATTCTGTGTAACGCATTCTTAAGTAATCCAATCAATTCATTATGGTCATGAAGCATTCGTTGCGATTCCCTGATGCTGTCTTCTTTCGTTCTGTTGTACAATGCTCTACGACGGTTTATTTCATCGCTCTCGATCCCAATGAAATAGATTTGTAAGAAATTGTATTCGCCATCAGGAAGCGGCAATAACGACCCAGCACGATGATGCACCTGCCCTTGAATCTGGTTACCAAGAGACGAATTCAAAATTAATAAAATGCCATCATTCAAAGGAAAGGGATGAGTACTTTTTCGAGCAGGAATTACCCTGAACGACGGATTATCCGCTTTCATTGATAATTGATGCAGCGAAAGAAGTCATTTGAAAGCACCCATTATAGTTCTGAACATTTGCAAGAAATTGCTTTGATTATCTTGGTACGCCTTCTAGATATGATCGCAATGGTTCCGGTGGCGATGGCAATGTTGGCAATTTAACTTTTCCACTAAGGCAACACAATCCAGGTGTTTCTCCTGGAAATTTCAATGCGTTGCAATTTGGACATACTACAACCATTGATCCAATTTGAACGGCAGGAAGAGATCGATAATCGAATGCACAATCATATCGGAATGCTACCCGAAGCAAATTGACACTGCCAGCACTTCTTCTTTGTTGTCTATTTTCAGTATTTATTCGTTGACTTTGAATCGATCAATTTCCACATCGATTTACTCGACGACTTTGTTGTGTCAATCCACGCGAATCGATTACCACCTGCCGTTGTTCTTCTATTTGTTGCGCACGAATTTGGACGTGGTTTGCATTTCTTCGTTGTTGCGCAATCTCTCTATCTTCTTGACTCATATTCGCACGATGAGTCGACACTGTTCGTGCTCTAGCTGAACGTCGGCCTAGATTAAATCTTTTCGTTGGTGGCATTATGAAGATCAACTGCAATGCAATGAAATCCCGAACAGAAAATTTGAAAACAATGAAACACCAATAGAAACGTACCACTTCTTACAGACAAATCGCAATAGCCAACCAACAATGCAACACAGCACAAATTCGGAAAATGACTCATCGCTCAATCGCCACTGTTCAAATGAAATGAAAATAGTCCAATATGAATACACTCATTTCTATTCTTCTATATCGTCGGTATGCTGCAAAAAGAGCTCAAGTAACATAATTGTGTTTCTGAGTTATTGAAAATTCAAAGTTTATGGCCGATGGAAAAATCATTAAGAAGTTTCAATTTGAAAATCGATATTGCAATCGGATAGTTAAAGCATTTATAAATAAGATGAAACCAAAAAGTTGTATTTAATTTAATTTATTCAATTTTTTTTCATACAAATGAAAAATGAGTCTTGGACATGGGTTGTTTTTGCATTAAAAAATAATTTTTTGTGGACATGGACATGGACATGGATTTTTTTTTAATTCATCGGAATCATCATTTACATCGGAGTTCTGGAGCTTTATTTCTGATGGTTTTGCTTGTTTTCAAGCTTTTATACCAGTGATGAAACTCATCCGGGATGGCTCCTGACTTGCATAGATTAAGTAAATCTTTTTTCTTTTCTATACTAATAGGAAGGCTGGTTTTATACACCTTGTTGAAGTTAACTTCTTTCAAATTTATGGGCCTACCTTTGGCGAAAACCCTTATTTCCTTATAGGTTTCATTGTGATCGTACTTGTACTCGATCACACCAGGTTTAATCTTTTGGTACTTAAAAGATTTTACCTTCAACCAATTCACTTTTTCTCCGCTTTCATTCAAATTTTTATTTTTTATAATCTGCGATAGTTGTGATGAATTCAGAAAATCAGTATACCGCATTTGGGTTATATTATACGGATTTCCTTTGCTTTTAAGCCTCTTGGAGCGTGCGAGTCGGAATATAGGAAGCCAGTCTTCAATCGTATATACTGGAACATTCTTTTTCCGCTTTTCGATAGCACTGTGTATTCTATCGACCTCCGTATAACTGTGACCGCTTTCTAGAAATTTGCGTTCAATTATATCCAAATTTAAAATTTGAACCAAATGGAGAAATAATATTGAAATATTTTTATTCCTATTTTGGCCACTGCAAGTGTCAGAAAAAAAGGACACTTCTTTAATTTCCGGTGAAAGTTGATGCAAGTATTTATACAAGCACGAACCAATTTCATTACTACCCCTTTTACCATCAGTTTCTGTCCAGAAAAAGCAGAAGGCATCGTTTGGTGGAGCAGCGTTATAGATGGTTAGATTGTATGAACATAGTTTTCGGCTGTAGTACATTTGACTAACGTCACTTGATGGAATTTGTAACACAGATTGTAAGTCGAATGTGCATGCCATGAAACTAGGCTCTTTCATGGCTCTTTCTTTGTCCAAGGATTTTGCAGCGGAACATTCGTCTTTTCTTTTTAAATGGCCGAGATAATCTTCATTTTGTGTTTCTCTACCTTTTTGACATGCCTGACACTGGTCTTTGTTTTTGATGGAAGAACGATAAATTGTAGTACTCACCGAAAACTTTCCTGTAGGTGGTAGATGAAGGTAGTTTTATTGACGCGTCACTCTTGTATTTGTCAAGGAATAAGGAATACATTTTTGATATACTCAGATTGGGATCTAGATACATCCTCTGTGAAGTCTTGCGGCAGTAGTGAGACTCAACAGTTCTGAAGCTTTCAATGTGGTCCTTAATCCATGTTATATTAGCCGCGTTTTATTATCCCAATGATCTTGATACGGATCCGATCTGATAATAAAACGATCTGGATCATTAGTGGCAAGTTGTGGCAACAGTTGTTTTTAACACATAACAGACGATACCAGGTATTTCAAGTTTCGATTGGCACTCAGCCATATTGCAAATATAGGGTACAATGTGACGTCACAATATGATCGCTTGTTGTGTCGGGGGTGTTGCCATTTGAATACAAATCAACATACATTTTGCACTCAATATTTTTTTTTCAGAAACTATGTTCAAATGTTATGTTCAAATATGCAACATATTAACAGTATTGTACTGCTAATATTTCCATTAATTTTTGTGTATTATATTACGAAGCAAAACGTCTCAAAAGTCGCAGTGGTAAATTATTCGAATATGAAAATATGCTAATTGATTTTTTGTGTTATTAATAGTGTTTCATATTTTGGTCTGGCAATATTATTGTGTTCCTATAATTTCCTATAATTTAAATAAGCAACGCCACGAAAAAACAGGTAGTGAGTTTTGTAATTACATTTTGGATCACGATTAATGATCCCGATAAATAGCAAGATCCTGTGTTGTTTTTGTTTTACGTATTAAATTGATCCAGATCCAGATCCGCATGGACTGCTATTGTCATCCGATGTTTTATTTGCAGCTTTTGATCTGCCCCTTTCGTCTTCTTTAGAAAAAAACTCCAGTTGGTCCTTTATATTTGAATGCCGTTTTAACACTCAATACACTCATATCTATTTTTCTATATATGTATTCTCATATCAATTTTAATTCACAAAAACTCAAAATCGCAATGAAGAAATCCGAATCTGTAATGCGGAATGGCCGGGAAACGTTATTCGATCGAACAAAACACGAATTCGCAAAGTGCAATATGGACGCTGAAACAGCAACGAATCAAATGGCACAGTCAACGTGGACAGCACCACCACACATGAAACAAAATTGGCTTCTCCATTGATCGATAATAGATGGCTTTACGTTGGGTTTTTGATTCTTTTTTGGTTGTTGTCAAAATAAATAAATACAAAAAATAAAAAATAAAAAAATTTAAAAAAATCGAAAAAACCTGTCGTAACACGCTGGGTGGTCAAAATAACCCTCTATAACTCAAAATCTCCAAATAACATATTTTTTGTGGAATCGGATAGATTTATGAATAAAAAAAAATAGGTTTTTTTTTTTTTAAATTTCGAAATTATTTATTAATTATGCATAAAATAACAAAAGAGGAGTGTAGCTTATAGGCAACAATGAATTGCAACGTCAAAGAAAATGTATGAGATTATGAGTCTGAGAATTTTTTTAGTAAAAAGTAAATAATTTACGACAGGTGCAAGTTCCTGAAACAATTTTTGTTTTTAGTATAGCATAAAGCTACGCCGCACTTCTCGCAGACCGTATGAGTAAATCCATCACACTTTGGGAACTTGCATCGGATTTTTTTTTCGGCCCATTGAGGCCAGTGACCGACTTGGTCTTGGTGGATTGCTTGTGGTGGCACATGTTGGGCAGGTCACTCACTTTCTAAAGAGCGGCGTGTAGTCAAACTAGTTTTTGAGCCCATCTTGCACAGAGTTTCAGCGACTTCCAGGCGAAAATCTGCTGATGCCATGACGGCCTTGTCAGGAATGTTTTTGTTTTTGCACACCCTCTTGTAGAGCAGCCATGAGTTAGTCATTGTTAGGTCCAAGTAATGATAAAACAGACGCATCTGCCATCTTTTGCTCCTCAGTCGTATTTTATTGATACCCTGATAATCCAACGAAAGATTGTAAATGGATCATGAATCATGTTCTTCAATTTCCCTGGCTTGCTTCTTTTGTAATCTACAATGTCATGAGGACGAATGCGCCTGCTCGTTGGTGGTTCTTTGTACAATTTCGTCTCATTTTTGGAAATAAAATAGGCATCAGTCTCAGCCCGATGACGATCAGCACTTCTTCAAGAAGCTGTTCTATCTCATCAGCGTCATCTTCATCAAATTCATCAACATTCATTTCCACATTCATTAATCGCTGCAGAATTGCATTTTTATGGAATACAGTACAAAAATACAAGTATTCATACTTGTTGTTGTACAGTACAGCCTCGCTAGTCCGGACACATAAAGTTTCGGCTGCGTCCGGAATAGCGAAATGTCCGGACTATAGAGACAAAATAAAATAGACAACCGAAAGCTTTTCAAACACCTTTTATTTAATATAATTTAAATATGTATAGGGGAAGGCGTTGCATAACGGTCCCTTTAAGGATTATTGTTAATAAAAACTCCAAAAATAGTCTGGGGATATCAGAAGAACTGTTATTTGAAAGAAAGTTTATTGAGGAATACGAATAAATAATACAGTTTGTTAAAAATAAATAATTTAGTATTTTTTTGTACTTTAAATAAATCATTCAATTTGGCCATTGTGCCCCGTTGCTGGGGCACAATGGGTATAGGTGGGGCATGATGGGCACGGACCTAAATTGGATTGCAACGCGAGCATATGTGTGTAGATTCATCATCAATATCATCCTCTCCAGCACAAGAACAATGAGCCCACTTGCCACAAGCTCTACAGGAAACCCATCCCTCTGTGGACTGGGAGTATAAATACCCGCAATACAAGCACTCCTCGTCTTCTTCGCTCTCTGAACTTTCTTCCTTCCTGTGTTTTTTTAATTTTTTTCTTTTTCACAGTGGGGGGCTTGGACTTGGTGATTTCGGCCTCTAACTGCTTTTTGTATGGAGAGCTCGTTATGGCTGCTGTTTTCCTCGGCGTTTAGAATTTCTTTTCTTTTGCGGTGCTTTGGGAACTGCTACGATCTGAGATGGTGAAAAATTATGGAAAGAAGTTGAGGGCGTTGGCGCATCGTTAGTTGCCAAAACAGGGCCTGGAGATGCATACATTGGCGTCGGTATAACGGATTTGGGAGAAGATGATGGCGTGGATGGATCATTCATTGCCGTCATTGCTGTTATTGGAGCTTCTGTTATCATCAAGGGATCAGTGGTTGATGAGTCTATTGGTGGCACTTGTGAAGTCTGTGAACATGGGCCATCAAAAACTGTTTCTTCCAGAACGGTGGGTTTCTCCTCTTGTGGCATGTCCGTGGTTTCGCAAGGCAAAAAGTCACGGTCTTCGAATATATCTGAGTTTATCGGCCATATTCCGGTCTTCAAAAAGCCGTTTATCGCAACTGGCATTGTAGCAGATCTTAAATAGGCTTTACCAAACAATTGTCCTACCTGATAGTGTGTTACCGTTCTTCCAGGGTGTTGTCTGAGCTATTTCTTTACTTCGTCTCCATAATATGAGCTCAAAGGCTTCATAAAGCTCACATCCAAGGGTTGTAATCGATGAGTACAGTGTGGTGGAAAACAGAGCATAACAACACCACTAGCCCTTGCAAAATCGATGACTTCAATGCTTTTTACATGACTTGCATGACCATCCAAAAGTAACAAAACATGTTGGTCTTTGGTTGCGCGTGACCATTCAACAAATCTTTTGAACCATTTCAAAAACAGATCGTTTGTTATCCATCCATTTTTGTTACATTCTCCCCATGTATTGGGCGGTGTTCCATCCATCAGCTCCGCCTTCATTCTTTTTCGAGGGAAAATAAACATTGGTGGCATATATGACCCATCGGCGCTCATACAAATTTCCACGGTTAAGAGTTGCCCTCGCTCTGAAGAAAATAACGATCCCACTTGTTTCCTCCCTTTAGTTGCCAAAATTTTTCCCAGGCTCTTTGCAACGGTAGTGATCCCAGTTTCGTCTACGTTAAATATCTTGTTTGACAAAAATCCATATTTTTCGATGCACTCCTCCAGTAAATTAAAAAAATTTTCGACAGCGACGCGGTTAAACCCCATAGCCCGAGCCACAGATGTTGCTTCCGGTTTTCTTAATGAAATTGTTGCATTTCGTTTTAAAAAATTGTTTGCCCAGTCTTTTCCAGCAATGCACCCCACAGCATCAAAGTTATTGGTCAACCCATTTTTTTCCGCCAGCTCATACGCCAGTTCACGAAATTCTTTAATCGAAAAGCCAAATAAGCGCCCTTCCATGTCTTTAAGATATTCTGCCAACTCTTTTTCTTGGTCCTCTGAAAAAACGGGCTTAAAATTTCCCATTTTTGTAACAAGAAGTGGACGGTCGGGGTTTTGATCCGCTTTTTTATAAATCTTTGCAATGTGCTTCGAGGAATTTCATAATTCCTAGCAGCAGCCTTACAGCTCATTTTTTTCGACTTCACATCTTGAAAAGCTCGTAGCATACTGTCTTTGCTCCATTCTTGCCTCTTGGTCTTCCTCACGTAATTTCGAACCATCTAAAACAATATAAAATACTGATAGAAACGAATAGAAATGCAAATTACATTAGTAGAAAGTAAATGGGGCATAATAGCCACATATGCCTATTATGCCTCGCCCATTCTGCCCCAAACCTCTTATTAAATACACATTGAAAAAATAAGTTAAAAATGTAACCTTAATGAAAAAACTAATTAATTTATATAAACTATATTCCCTTACCTTGATATGAAATAAAAACAATCAATTATTCACTTGACCAGTTTCCCAAAAAATACACTTTAAATCACCTCAAAATAATATAAACTCTATGCAAAAACTTGTTTTGCCCAAATCACAAAGCAACTGCCACTTTAATTAAAAAAAGGGTTTTCCCCAAATAGCGAGTGAAATATCAGAGCAGTTAGGTTGTTTTTCAAAGTTGCCACTTTACTCAATATAAAAATACAAAGGGGGGCCCTTTTTGCCCCGGGTGATCATTATGCCCCGCCTTCCCCTACATATATGTATGTACGCACAATGTACGCTTTTCAAAAATATTTAAAGAGTAGGAAAGTACGCGTTTATTTTTGGTTGGAGCGCTTTATCTAAAAACATCTTTTCAGCTTTTTCGCGTAACCTCTTTAGAAGAAGGATATCCATTTGAGATGCATTATTTTGTTCAGCCCACTGAATGCCCCTGGCGAATAATTTCCTTGCTTCATCGTTTGAAATTTTCCCAACTTCTTTGTTTACAATTTCATTTTCCTTGTTTACATCTTCACTGTCTTCTTCGTCAGTTTCATCAACATTTTGTTGGATTTGTAAAGCGGACTGAATAATGTCTTCATCAGAAAAGTCGTAGCATTGTTCATTTTGACCAGTTGCCCATTTATTTATTTCATCTGTAGATGTGCTACCATTTGGATCAATGATTCTAATTATGCCATGAATTCTATTTAAATCAGCAAGCGAGGAGTCAGAGTCAATTTACTAATAAAAGAGATATTTAATTTTTCTTTTTTCTTTATTTTTCGTTTTTATTTTCACAACTTATTGTTTTATTTATTTTAAAGACGCGACGCGTTTCGGAACTTGTGTTCCATCCTCGGGCGTGGGTTTCGTTACTGCTTTTTGATGGTTTGGGGTTATTTGTGTTGTTTATTTTGTCTCTCTCTATCTACTATTGTTGATTGCGGTATCAAATAATATGTTTTTTTTTATTGTCAATTTATCGTTTAATAGGTTGTCTCGTTCTATTTTGTTTGCTTTGTGTATTTCGAACTCTTCTAATGCGTCAAGTTCTTTTCCTTTTTGTTTTATGTGTAATGGTATTAGGTTTGTTGTGAAATTATTATAATTGTGGTTATTTTCAATTAGGTGTTGTGCGTATGTCAATTTGTTGCCGTAACTGTGCAAGTGGTATAAGGTCTTCATTATCCCATTGGGATGCCAATTCTGGCCATAACATTCACCAACTTTTTTTAATATTTTTCTCTCCAATACCTCTCCAAGCTGAATCCAAAAAGAAAACCGCATCTCGCAAATTGAATTTTTTTAAGACTGCTGCAATGTTTTTATCATCTTCAATAGAATGTGGGTCAACAGCTGCTTTCTATATGCTACCTTTATATTCTGGATTAAATTTTGATCCATCGGCTGCAATACTGCCGTACAATTAGGCGGTAAAAATAAGACTGAAGTTGGGATCAAAGTTTATTTCGTCCTCTTTAGGATGTGATGGGGCATTATCCAAAATCAAAAGCGCTTTCAATGGCATGTTAATCTCTGTCAAAAACTTTTTCACACATGGAATAAAATTGTTCTTAAACCAATCAAAAAAAAATGGTTGTCGACATCCAGCCTTTTTTAGTAGCTTTATATGCCACTGGAAGATTAATGTTCTTGAAGGCCCTCGGATTAACTGATTTTCCGATCACTAAGAGGGGTAACTTGTGCGTTTCTGCAGCGTTAGAACATGGCATAAAAGTAACGCGATCTTTGGATATTTTTCTGCCAGGAGCAGATTTTTCATTCGCACGAACCCATGTCGTTCCCGGAAGAACCCTCCAAAAGGCAGCTGACTCATCAGCATTATAAATCTGTTCTTCACTTAAGTTCATTTCTTGAATCACTTTTAAAAATTTAGCTTGAAAAGGCTTAACAGCAGCAACGTCGCTGGATACTTTTTCTCCACAAATCTTTAGACATCGAATTCCATGCCGCAATTTAAATTTTTCCAACCAACCTGAACTTGCTGCAAAATCTTCCTTTCCTGTCATCTCTTCGTAAAAGAATTTGGCCTTGGTTTGAATCATGTCTGTAGAAATTGGCACATGATGATTTCTTTGTTGGATAAACCATATAATCATCTTTCTCTTTCCTGGAAACCAATTGTAAAATATCCTTGAAAAGTGGGTACATATTCTTAGAACATAAATGTTCAGCTTACCTGATCCTTGAAATATGTTAGATACATATTTCCGAATTTTAATCTTATTGTTCTTTATGTCGAAAACAGTTAACTTTGAGACTTTGAAAATTTCAGCTACTTGCCTAACTGATTTTCCAGATTCAATATCATCCAATATTTTAAGCTTTTCAGAAAGTGTCAAGGTTACGTGCTTCCTTTTCTTTGCAGAAGCCATAATAAATAATAAAAAGATACACTACAAAATAACTAAACCGCAACTGACAAGGCTCGCAATGAAATGCAACAGAACATGAAATATCAACAAACACAAACATGAACTTGCAATGAGTAAAATTGCAACGGTAAAAATGTCTAGACTCAAGAGCCGAATACAAGCGACAAAACTAGTAGGGGAATTCCCGTAAGAACAAATATATTTCCATAGAACAGAGTCGAATTATATACGCATTTTAATACTCTGTCCGGACTGTAGAGGTAAAATTTTGAAAGTGTCCGAAATATAGAGGTGTCCAGACTACTGAAGTGTCCGGGCTAGCGAGTGTCCGGACTAGCGAGGCTGCACTGTAGTTGCTATTATTGTAGCTGTTGTATATTGAATGATTCTAAATTGGTCTCTATGATCCTTTAATTATTTTGTATTTTTCTATGAATTTCTCTAATACTTGATTTTTGTCTTTCTCTTTTTGCGCATTTGCAATTATGTCTTCTTTAAGAGATTTTACCTCTTGATCTCCAAGTTTTTTCGCTATAACCCCTATTTGAGCTTTTGTTTATGTCTAGCTACTTTATCCTTAACATAATTTTTATAGTACAAATTCAATTTATAAAATACATATAAAATTGTTGGAATAACTATGGCTGTTGTCGCGGATGAGGCTGCTGTGATGTGCTGGTCGTTGTTTGTTTTGACCACTACCTCTTCTTTAGCAATATTGTTGTAAATGTAGTGGCTTCCTGTAGTCGGTCTAACACATTTTTGCCACTTAAACTACTGCTGCTGCAAATTCAGATCTGCTCTCCTGAATTAAGCCCTTCTCTAACCATTAAGCGACTTGCCTCTCGATCTCTTCTTTCTCAGGTGTTGAAATCCTTCTGGGCCTCTCGTACAATGGTGTCTCGTCTTTCAAAATAATCTTCATACTAATTGGTGACGCTTCTCCTTCTTTCATAACTCTTAATCATCCTTCCGATTTTTTCCTGGAACTCCTTAGGAAGATAGTGTAGGTCGACTGCTGGGGTGGTATCGTCTTCCACCGCCAAACAACATAGCTTCAAACTCCTTTCGAAGCTCTGCTACCCCATCAATATCCGGTCTCACTGCATCTGTTGGGGTTAACCTCGCATTTGGACATCTTCCTTCGGCCTTCTAACCAGCCTAGATACACCCTTCTTCTCTTCGACCACCAAGCTATCCCTATGGACTTTTCCTTCTTTGCCGTCTAACTTTGTCTGCTGAATCAGAGTCTTAGTTTCACCTGAAGATATTCCGCTGCACCCTGGCCCAACTGCTTCTTCAACATCTAAACCTTACTTCATTATCCTTAATAACGACTTGCGCCTGGTTAATTACATCTGTTCCAATAACCATCGAAAACAACATGTCCCGTTCTCGCACGACATGTAGTCTGACTTGGAATTGGATGCGATCCACGGTTATCATAGTGTCTGAATAGCCAAGCGTCCTAATGACATTGTTTCCGAGGCCAGTTAGTTCCGTCGCTCTCTCTACCAACGTCACTCTTGGAAAATGAAACAACATTTCGTGCCGCAACAAAGACAAATCGCATCCCGTGTCTACTCCCATCAGTTTGACGTCTTTTAGAAGGTGCATTGGGATTTGTTTCATCCTTTGCCTCGGCTTTCCCCTTGCACTCGAATGACTTATGCCCTATGCCACCGCATTTGAAGCATTTGAATCCATGACGACAATTCTTCGCAAAATGACCTGTTCGCCGCATTTGAAGCACTTTCTCTCATCATTGTGTTTAACTGAAGTTGATGCTTCCTGTTTAACTGAAGTTGCTGTTCTTTGAGGTGTGTCCATCACTATCTGCTGCTTTATGCGCTCATAAATTTGTAGCTTCCCTTTCCATTTCTCAAGGGTAGTTGCCTCGTAGAGCACAACTTTGTTGACTCTGTCGATGAAGTAATCGATCAGAGAAGCATCATCTATAGTGATCGGTTTTGCAATTTGGATCAACTTATAGAGGTACTCTCTATTAGTCTCGGTCGTCGTAACTTCCAGCACCCTTGTTGAATGAATGTCTATTATGTATTTACTCTTTTAACTGTAACTGTCACTTTTGCAACTTCTATTTGTGTGCTTATTTTCTTATTTTTTTTTCTGTACTGGCGTTTCCTTGCAACTTCTATGTGCTTACTTATTATTATTTTTCTTTGTAACCGGCACTTTTGCAACATCTGTGTGTTTTATTTGTTGAATATTAATATTTCCTCGCACTGAATACTAAAGTGTATTGCGCACACGCACTCAGAATTCATCCCGGTTTAGAGCCCCCAAATTCTGTGGGATTCTCCACAGAATTGAAATTCTTCCTTCTTCACGTCAAAGGAAACACAAATCATTTAACGTTATAAATAATTAATTCACACTTTATTTGGTTATTATATTAGTAATATTAACGAATTTAATCTTTAGTCTGCTACTAGGGTAAAGGGAAAGCAAGTTCGCGACTGTCCTCGACAATTGATTGACTTCAACTACTCACTGATTACTAGTACTACTCGATCGTTTGTCTTTTCCTTGTTCTCTTTTGCATGTCTGGTTGTGTACGTCGTATCTCGTCGTCGGGGTTACGTACATTGTCTGTCGTCGTCAGGGTCATGCACATTATATGTCGTCGTCAAGGTTATGCACATTGTATGTCGTCGTCAGCGTTATATACTGTTCGCGTCCTACATATATTGTAGTGTATTGGATGTCTGATGGTAGTTGGATCTGATTCGGATTCAGAGCCTGGTCCGGATTGGCAGGATCGCCATGTAATGTTGGATCGTCTTGTATGGTATGCCTGTATTTTTCTTAAGTTCGAGAGGAGGTTTTATGAAAGACTAAAGTTGGAGGTCCAGGAGTATATGAACCTTGGTAAATGGATCCTATGGTTTGTTGCGAACGCCTACTCTTGCGGGGTTTTAGCGAGTTTTCTCTCAACTACTATACTTAATATAAATCATTTAAAAACTGACTTTGTAAGTTTAGGATAATCATAAACTCTATTTGGAATCTTAAATTTACAACAAAACTTAGGTAAAAGTGAAATACGATTTCACTAGTAGAAAAGCAATTCTTATCCTCAGCGTCGGCAAGATAATGGATTATCTTTAACCAAATTCTAGCATAACCAGCATCAAAACTAGAATACATCTGTCCTAAAGCTGCTGCACAAGCGTCAACGAGGGTAGTCCTCTTGTGCTCAGGGAAGATAAAAGACGCAATAAGGAAATCCTGATTCTTAAATGGAAAGCCGTAATAATTAAAATAACCTAAGAAATGAGTATTGGTAGGATTAGTAGTAACGTAACTTTTATCAACGTTAAGAATCATACCAAAATATTTAATAGCTAAAGAAGCAATGTCTTCTAAACAAACATTACCATCACAAACAAAAACACCATCATCTCCCAGAAAGATTTCACCCTTTGGAAATGAATTTGTTGTTTGATATACTAAAAATCTAGTAACTATACAATTTATTATTGAATCAATAATATTAGTAAAACATGACCCAGAAGGCACACCACCAGTAACGCGAAATCTTTCGCCTTTACAACTACGGATAGGTGTTTCAACAAAGAAGTCAACTAACTTCTTAAATCTTCTGTATTCATGATTAGCTCTTCCACCAGCACCAAAATCTATCAGTGATTCCAAAATGGAAAAAGCATCTCGAATAAGCCAAGGGGGAATGGTCTTATCAAACTTAGACCAATCTGTAATGACATACTTGGAACCCGGGTTTCTTAAAAGTAAATCATTTATACTGCTCATACCACCATGAGCCATTTCAAGTCCATAAGCTATCGGAAATTTATGTTGATGCTCTTTTATGTATTTTTGGATAGGATAAAAGAACCTAGCCTCTTCAATATATACATCAAAAGAGTATCCCCAAGTAGCACGAATTTTCTGTTTGGGTGCTTTTGCAATTTGAGCACTTGCAAGTAAACAGACATCTGGTAAGACTTCTTTCTTGCCAATACCAATATTATGCCACAACGCTTTGACGCGTTCAAGATGAACTGGATCGTCAAAAACATCCGATTTCTTTGTATACCCCATTCTTTTATAGGGTAAACCAGGGCTCTTAGAGCCAGGAAAGTCCGGTAATTTTCGTACCTCCTCATACGTTAATGACTTAAGCGCAGGAGATTCAAGATCATCAATTATAGACTGGATAATTATCCTATAAATAGATCTAGCGCTTGGGTCTTGAGTTCGACTGACGTGCTTACGGTCATAGTCGAGAAAATCAGTGATTAATGCATCATAAGAGATTTTACTCCTATGTAAACACGAAGTTACCTTAGTAACTTTCTCTTCACCGAAATACAAATTGCAAGCCAACCTAGCTTTGCCGTCTTCACGAGCTGGAGTCATGTTCATCACGAATCCATCACTCGGATCAAGTTCCTCCACAGCGTGGAAAACTCTTTGTCTCTTCATTCTGCCTCTCCGAGGACTTCCGTTTATACACTGTTAGTGTTTGCGGGGCTGCTGCTTCGCTAGTTTTATCGCTAAAACCACAATACCTTTTTTAAATATTCAAAAGGGGGACCTACTGAGTGCTACGCACCCGGCTATGTCGGTTCGACGTTCCCCTCAAAGGTTTGAGCCACCTCATTAACACCGACTGTCGGCTATGGCTCGGGTTATGAGAGGGGGCAGGGTAAGGTGGCAGGCGGTGGCACGTCTTGCGTTGAGCACGGCTTAGCTCGCCGACTGGGTGAGTTCTTGCCTGTCCTTACCTGCCGTACAATCGTACGTGCCTATACAAATAAATTTAGAAAAAATGAAATAAAGATGAAATGTTGGATGGAGAAAAGAATCGAATTAACGACATTACAGCCTTGAAGTGATAGTGGGAGAATAATCGAAAAGAACTCCTGATTCCTGGATGACGACGGAACCATGGCCTATTGTCCCGCCCTTGTGAACTCAACTGTCCACTCCTTCGGTTGCCCACGGCCTCGAGTCGGACAACCCCCTAATACCTAAAAAAGGAAAAAAAAGGAAATGCCTTCCCTCTACGACCCCATCAATACTCACTTCAGCCCCTTTCACCTCTCACAGACATTACCAAATTAATAATTCATGTTACGTTATGTAATCAATATTTTTAACAATTATTTTTATTTATCATAATCAAAATCAAAAAAAATAATCTTTTCTTATTTTTAGATAATATAATGTAACCTTCATATTAAGTATGAAATTAAAGAAACAATCACAACCACATGAAATTCATACCCTTTTTCCTACCCTCCTTGGCGCCATTCTGCGCATTGATGGCTGATGACGACTCCTTTCCAGCGTGCACGATGGTCGGGATAACGCGATAGCTGTATACTAACTGGGATAGAAAACTGATTATGAATAACGAAAATCTACTTTTAAAGCAAACAATATAAAAGTTACAATATTGAGATCCAATTACTTTTCTCTTTAATTAACATTCTTTAATTAACAATACTAAAGTCAAAATAAATTCCAATGCAAATTATATGCGTATGCACTTGTGCTCTCCAAAGAACTTGACTTCATAATACGTGTACACATGTTAATAAAAAAACTTTGATTGAAATAAAGCGTGTTTCAAAGTGATCAAAAATTAATCATTCTTGACAAAAAAATCATTATTTTCTTTGAAATAATTGCTAATCTTTGTTATATTAAGAATTAATATGATTGGATATCGCAATTTCGATCAAGTTAAACTAATATAACTATATTTATCACTCAGCAATCGTCCATGTGGTAGGGTGCTCCTGTGGCGTTTTGGATGAGTTCTTGTGACTCGTCGCTTCACCGGTGAGGGTAGTTGGAAATCTCCTAATCTAACCTTGTCCTAGTGGTTCGGACTTAGGCTTGGGCTTCGGTGGTCTTGCAATTTATATGCATATATATCGGGGGGTGTTTTATAGTGGCATTGTCTAATTTCCCACTTGTTTCTTTATTGTCCTTTTTTTTTGTCTTTTGTAAAAGTTTTAAGTGTTCGAATTTTTATTCAAGCCTCACTTATTCACAATTTCCTTTATTAAATTCAAGGCTAAACAATAAAAGCGCACTTGCTTACTTTATTAGTGACTGTACTTTTTCTTGTACTTCAATAAAATTAAGTCTACCGAATAGCTACTTTTTTAACTTTTCAAAAAAAAAAAAAAAATTTGCCACACAGCTAGCACTCAAAACTGGAAACCCGACCACTCCAAACTTGCCGTTCGACTCCTCGAAAAACAACTTAATCCCCCTATTTAAGACCTCGCCCACGCCACTCACACCATCGCACCTTTTCAATCGCCTGATTTTCGTCATATGAAAAAAAAATATAATAAAATAGTATTCTAGCAGTTCAAAAGCTCAGCAGAAACTGAGCGAAAATGCTGTACGGGGTTGCCACGCCGACGACAGAACTCTTATACTCCATATTCGTCCATACCTGGGCATTGCACAGGTTTCTAATGAAATGAAATTGAGATTCAATCTCTTGTCTACTATGATATTTTTCCCCATATATTTGATTAATCCCTCTTTTATCAAAAGCTTACATTCATCTGAAGTTAGCGTTATTATTTCTTCTTGTAAAGCTGACCTTGCTAAAGTATCAATAGATTTCCCACATCTTAGCATGAAATGTTCGACTTCTACTAAACATTGATAGTACGCTTGCTCTTGAAATACTCTTGGCTGAACTAGTTGGATGACTCTAGGTACTTTTGTTATATTCTTCTTATTCAAAGTACAAGGCTCTACGTTTATAAGAGATATCTCAGCAACTTCATTATTAACATTTGAACAATCATACACAATCAATGCATTAACCCATTTTCGGCCACGAAATTTCAAACTTATTCTTTTTATGTGAAATTTATAGTCTAGGGTAATATGGCACTGGAAAAAACGAATCCGTTGTCCAATTTCAGCTAGCTAGTCTGCGAATCTCAGAAACTGGTGTTCGCAAGCGCGAACACTGGCTGCTATTTGACGTTTTTTTGTTTTCCATAAAAACTCAAATTATGAATGAAAATGGATGTTTTAAGTTAAAAAAATAATGATTTAATATATTAGTAAACAGTCAATTTTATTAAGAAAATTTAAATTAAGAATGTAGGTATTATAAAAGAAATAAAAACATAGTACAAGAATCATTTTTCGTGATATTTTTTAAAGCAACTTGGATGCAAATGGACATTGCATTTTTGACACATCCATTTTATTGGCTTACCACAGCCTTTTAACTGGCAACGTCGAGGTTTTCCCTGTGGTTGTATAACAGGAATATGTTCACCCTTAACTCGTGGCATATTGCAAGGCTGATACTCTTCTGAAGATGATCCTTGTGATGATGTTTCTTCTGATGTCAGCAAAAGTTGTCCGCTTATTGTGACACGCATATTTTTTTGTGACATTTGTTTTTCATTTTTAAATTTTGCAACGAAACAATGCAACTTCCATGCGTTGACTACAGAAGAACTTAAGATGGATAAAAATAATGGCCAATACCATTTCTTTGACCGTATGTTTATGCGATAGTTTTGAACTGCATTGTCATGCAAGTCGACACCGCCCATGCCATTGTTATAGTTGGTAAAAACTAATGGTTGCTGATAATTTGTGTACATCTTTGTCTCCTTTTTCCATCGTTTAACTGTGCACATTGGCTCTATTTGGTCGAAGTTAGTGCAAATAGTCACTTCTTTGTTGTCAGCCCACCGACAGACCAACAAACTGTTTGTTTTATCAAACTGATAGTCAGTCTCACCACGCTGTAATTGTTTGCCTGTTTTTAAAGGTGCTTTTGCGATTCGATTGTTACGAACAGTTCCAGTTGCGGAGAAATGTTTTTCACTTAACAGACACATCAAATAGTAAGAAGTAAAAAAATTGTCAAAGTAAACCTTGTGTTGATTTGGGTGTTCAACTTTTTCCAGTAACCTCATAACAACGTCAGCGCCCAAACCAATTTGACGGTCATAATTATCACTGGCACCAGAATATGGTATGCAGCTAAACAAATAACCGGATGCAGAGCAGAGGCACCATATTTTATAACCAAAACGAATTGGTTTGCCTCGTATGTACATTTTGCATGAGTGGCGCCCAAAATAGGGAACCATTTGCTCGTCGATCGACAAATTCTCGCTCCAAACACCAAACTGGATGAACTTTTTGTTAGCTATTTCAAACAATGGTCGCACCTATGAAAAATATGAATGAAAAAATATGCAATTTATTGAAAATTAAAAATCTCACCTTGCTCATCTTATCGTTTTTGTCTAGATTTATATTGTTGTTAAAATGTATGCTACGTTTTATGTCCTTAAACGTTTTGCGTGACATGCTCTGTTAAACGATTGCATTACCAAGGCAAGGATCATTAGACCAGTAATCATCAATTGATGGCAATGTGTTATATCCTGATAAAATCAGAATACCTAAGAACCGTCTCAAACTAATTGCATCTAACAGAGTGTTAATCGATTTCTGTTGTGCATACTGGTTTGACTCTTTGATGATTAATTCAAACATTTCACTGTCAAAAAATTTTTCAAACAATTCCATCGGCGACAAATTTTTAATTTCATCAAATAACGTCTGTTGAACAGCGGCTAAAGTATCGGTAACTGGCGGTAACTGTTTGCGATTCGTTCTCTTCGACCATTTCGGTTCACCAAAAGCATTTAGCGTCTTGAAGGTTTTTTTAGCTCGTTTTGGTGGAGGTGCTGTTGATGAAGATGGTTGTTCATCTCTTGCCTCATATGGTATAACTTCAGCTGTATCATTTTCATTTCGTAATGTTATTTCAAATGTACCAGCTAATTCTTGCAAAGCAGTTTGCTAAATATTATAAATAGTAAAGAAACATGATTTAAAATACCATGGGTAATGCATTTGTTTTCCAATAGACTTACATTGTCATTCATTGGAATATCATCTTCATCAATAAATTCTTCATCTGTCACATCATCAACATTGTCTGGTGGTACAACACAAATAGTTTCCACTGAGTCGTCATCATCAATCATATCTATGATTTCACTAACTGTTAAGGCTTTTCGTGCCATTTTACAAGTTTTTCTAAATTCTTAGTATGAAACGCACACACTTTACTTGTTTTATAATTTTTTACAGTTTTACCAAAAGGTCCTCACTCTTGAACATAACTAGCAGAAGTGCTAAACGTTCATACCACCCTTTCCCTTTTTATTTATCAGAGGGAATGCCTATACTAACAAAGAGTGCTAGCGACTAGCAAAGCCGCCGACATCGAGAACAAAGAGACAGCGTAAAAGGAAAGGGATGGACAGTGTCTTTCGGTCTACATCTGCACAGCAGATGTTTTTAATGGATTTCACGACGCCATCATTAGAAACATCTGGTCAGCAGATACATCATGTCATTAAAAACATCTTGTCATTAGAAACATCTGTTAGCACATACATCTTGTCATTAGAAACAACAGCTTGTCAGTAGATTCTAAAACAGTATTGTTAAATTAAAAGAATTATCCTACCAAATAAAATGTTTAAGAAAAAGGAGTCGGCGATTTCAACAAAATAAAACAGGATTTAATCTTAACTTATTCCTCGAAGCAATAAAGAGAGACAACTTTCCTCGTCTATACAAATATACTACGAGGAAAAATGTCAAATAGCAGCCAGTGTTCGCGCTTGCGAACAGCGAACTTTACCCTTTTCTGCATAAAACGTTGGCTATGTATACAAAGTGGCTTGTGGTTTATAAAATCACTTGAAATGTTTGCACAAAAACGTTATCATTATTTTCTTTTTTTTTATTATTTTTATAATAATATTTTCTTTTTAAAAAAACCTCTTAAAAAGGGGGTTTAATTACACCCCATCATACTTAAAGAAGGGGCTTAAGACCTCCATTTAAAATTTGGGTTTCTAAAGTTAAGATAACATGTAAAATTATTGCATACTTACATTTTGTATTTAAAACTTAAAAAGCATAAAAAACAACATTAAAAAAAAAACTATTTTACTGTTCGCAAGTGCGAACAGCGGCCGAAAATGGGTTAAGTCCTTTCATCATTAATGCGAACAAGATTATAAAGATAATATGTTTTGACAACATTTTAAAAGAATTATGACTTTTCCTACTGGTTTTGTACGGGTTTTCTTATACTCGTATACTAAGGAATTGCGGTCTCTACAGTGGATTCAGTGACTTTGATTTTTCGTTTTGAGACAGAGGGTACAGCGAACTCGATTTTTTATTTTCAGGCGAATGATACAGTGGGTTCAGTGACTTTTTATTTTGATACAGTGGATTTGGCGAATTTGTTTTCTTATTTTGATTTCGCCATGTTTTTATACACCTTAATTCATGTGGCTTACCTGGCTCCGGGTGTTGGACGGGCCAGGTCTTTGGTAGTTTCCCGTACCTTGGGAGGAACGTTAAGGTGGATTTTCAACCCTGCCATTGTTGAATTGCCTCTTTCTGCACTGGTCTATTGTGTGTCTCAGGTTTTTGCAGTATCGACAAGATAAGGTGTTTTGTAAGTTATTAATTCTTGCATTTTGACTTGTATTGGAGGTTTGGCCGTTCACTCTATAGCTATGATTACTTCTCGTAGAAGTGTTCCGTTGAAGACGACACTCGTTTGTGTTATGCGTCCTCGTTCGGCAGTTATGACAACATTTGCTGATTTCCGACCTGGCAGAGACAAGAAGTTTCTCTTCAATCGCTATGTCAATTGCCTCATCCAAATATTTGAATCGAGCACTCTTTACTAATATTTTAGTTGGGGTACTAGTGTAATGTAAGTTACCGGGAATTTATTAATGCCTGCCTCGCCTACAAATCTATGGGGCTTATTGAAAGGCTAGCCCAAGCCGAGTAGAAATTAATGGCTGAAAAGCCTAAGTGTTTAGCGGCTAAAGAGCCAAGCTGAAAATTAAAAGAGGTGCATTTACTCGTCCAGTTTAAGATTGCCTTTATTATGATTTTCTTAACCTATTTATACAAAAATCTTATTCTAATTACTTACATCTATTCAATAACACTATTATATAAAAATGTTTATGCAGCAGTTAATGTGGATTTGAATTCACCATCTGGCTGTACAATTTGACACCATGCACAACGCGGCTCAAGGTGAAGCGGAATTCTTATCTCATCGCTTGTACCTTTGTGGGAATTCAGTGTAGGTGGATAGTGATTACAAAACTATCGTCTGGTCTGGGGGAAGCCCTTGTGTGGACTTTGAGTTGTTGTTTTCGTTGCCACGATTGGCATCAGGAATTGTAATCTGTGAAGTCGTGTATGTATCATGTTCGAATTTATATTTTAAGGAATTTCTGTCTGTCAGTGATGGGTAGTAGTACTACTTAGTACTAATGTAGCTTAGTACGAAGTGTGGTACTACACTAGGCCGTTACAAAAACTGTTCAGAATTATCGCACTATTCAAGTGTTGCGTACTTTTAGTTTTTGTACTGAGAGGTACGGCTCTCAGTTGGGTCTTACCTTTTTTGTCGCGTTATACTGTAAGTCCAAATTGAGTAAAAAAAACAAACACTGACACTTGATAGTTAATATGGGTTTTTTTTATTTAAAACTAGCTTACTTATTCTATTATTAAATTTTAGAACATAAGCTTTTAAAATTAATTAGAATTAAGAATTTTAATGGTATTAACAACTTACAGTTTAAGATTTTAGATGATAATACTAAAGATACAGTTACTACTTTGAACAGTAATTGATTTTAGGAGTTGTAGGATAGGAAACGATATGTGTTGATACAGAGGCGAACGATATGAGACGATACAGAGACGAACGATATGTCGATACGGAGACGAGAATTGAATATCTTGCAAGACCGCTCTGGTTGGCGGGTGATAACTGATTGTCGCGTCATTCCCTGGGAAGGGAATTAAAACCTCGTTCGAAGCATTCAAGAGTTCGACGAACGAACGAACGAGTAAAAAGAAATAAACACAAACAGGAAGGGAATTCTCTCGCAAGTCAAGTGGCTCGTGTTACTTTGTCGCGCATACGATCGATTCATAAGCGCGACATCAGCACAACGAGTTAATTGACTTGTGCACTTAATTGCGCAAGGGAAATTATAGAAAAACCATAACCCTCTATAACTCAAAACCTTCAAATAACATATTTTTTGTGGAATCGGATAGGTTTATGAATAAAAAAAAATACGTCTTTTTTTAAATTTCGAAATTATTTATTAATTATGCATAAAATAACAAAAGAGGGAGTGTTGCTTATAGGCAACAATGAATTGTAACGTCAAAGAAAATGTATGATATTATGAGTCAGAGGAAATTTTTAGTAAAAATTAAATAATTTACGACAGGTGGAAGTTCCTGAAACAATTTTTGTTTTTAGTATAGCATAAAGCTACGCCGCACTTCTCGCAGACCGTATGAGTAAATCCAGCACACTTTGGGAACTTGCATAGTCAAACTAGTTTTTGAGCCCATCTTGCACAGAGTTTCAGCGACTTCCAGGCGAAAATCTGCTGATGCCATGACGGCCTTGTCAGGAATTTTTTTGTTTTTGCACACCCTCTTGTAAAGCAGCCATGAGTTAGCCATTGTTAGGTCCAAGTAATGATAAAACAGACGCATCTGCCATCTTTTGTTCCTCAGTCGTATTTTATAGATTCTGTCGATAAGGTCGACACCGCCCATATGTCGGTTGTACTCGCCTACAACATCAGGTCGTGGGATGTTGATATACCTGGAGTTCTTTTTGTCGTATCTCCGGACTTCAGATACGGGATTTTGACCAGTAAATGTGGAGGCCAATGTAACAAGTTTATTGTCCTTCCATACAACCGTTGATATGTCGATGCCGTTGATGTTGGCTACATACTCCTCCGAATATCCTCGATCTTTCTTCATTAGAACTTTTTCGTTCGACAGCTTGCAGTCAGGTATTCTATTTCTTCGAATAGTACCTAGACCAAGAATACCATCCTTGGCTAAATATTGAAGAAGAGGCAACGAAGTGAAGTAGTTGTCAAAGTAGATTCTATAATTTTTTTGACGTGGAATCATACGTGACAATCTTACAACGACGTTGGAAGAGGCTCCCAAATCTTGCTCTTCTGGTCTTACAACATTTTCTTTACCAGTTTCAACCTCTGTCGTATAGCCGAAACCAGAAACACCACTCAAAACGTAGAGTTTATAGCCCCACTTATGTGGTTTATTGAGGTTATATCGTTTGAGCATATTCCGTGCTTTTGTAGAGCACATTTGTTCATCTACACAAAGCCATGGTTCTAACGGAACTTTGGCATATGCTTCGTTTAAGGCCTCAACAACTGGACGAATTTTGAATATCCTATCAGCATTGGGATTGCTTCTGGGAAGACATTTAGTGTTGTCGTTGAAGTGAAGGTGTTGTCTTATCTTCTCGAATTTGTTGGACGGCATTGTATGCTGAATAAGAGGTGTACCAAGGATGGAACTCCAATGGTTGGTAACTCTGGGCAGCTGAATCAGTGACATTATATACACCAGACCTGTAAATTGTTGGATTTCAGTCTCAGATACGCGAAAAGTGTTGTTGGTATCTTTCTGTACCAAATACAGGTTTGTTTCCTCCGCAATTTTCTTTATAAGTTCTGGTGGAAAAAGGTAAAGAAAGAACTGTATAGGAGTTTCCAAATCCAAGATATCAGAACCCAATGATTTGTTGCCTGTAAAAGCCAGCTGCTGAGCATTCAGCTCCAGGTTCTTCTTTTTCCACAGTATTGTTGGCTTTTCAGGCTTTCGTCGTTTCGCGGGGGGACCTGACGGATCTTGAATGTCTGAACTAGAAGGGGTCGGTTCAACCTCAGGATTAGAATTGCGGATGTCACTATCCAAATCATCTAATAATGTGTCCATATCAAGTTCGTTCCCAAAAGACTCATCAAGAAATTCTTCAAAATCCGGGTCAAAATCAGGGTCTGCCAAACTATCGTCGTCAAAGTCGAGACCATCTTCACTTTCAGAATCATCTTGGATTGCACAGGCATCGTTGTTATTGCGTCGGTGAGCCATTCTAAAACAAAATAATAACTAGTGTAAATATTCGCAGCGTTCATATAAAATAATTCCCTTTCTGTATAATGTAGCCTACAAGACACAAACACTAAATGCCACAAAATACCAAAATACGTATAAAATATCCACAATATATTAGCACAATTATAAAGTTAGAACACTTACCTTACAGATTCTCAAAAAAACAAGCACCAACAAACGTTAATTCTATTATTTATTATTTTATACTTTTTATCACACGCGAACGATTTGAAAACTTTCACACTTTTAACGGCAACTGTCATATTTGAAAATTAGTCACAGCTAGGTTACTTTGATTGTACTTGGTTGAAAGAACGAAGTGTAGACTACATTCTACAATGCGTGAAAAGGTAAAATAATAAATAGATCTAGAATTATGAAGGGTAAAACGGAATGTTGCCTGTAGTCTACAATATGTTATAGAGGGATAAATAAGCATTATTGTTTATTTAGGTCGGAAGTGTTGGGCATTGACGCTGGAAGTGACAAGCTGACATAGCAATTTGGGAGGATGTTTATTTGGGGCGATCGATATATTGTTACAAAGTTGTAACATCGATCGTGGGGTTAAACATCTTGCATACGAGGAAGAAATGGTAAAGAGGTTGTAAAGTGCTTGGTATGCTCAAGTGGTACACTTTACAACACAAGTTTCTAAGGCTGTATTTGCAATTTCATCAGTGGTGTTCGCATTTGCATTGTTTATTTCATCGAAAAGTGCGTTTGCTCTTTCTGCATAAGCACTTATATTACTACAGACTTATGTCTGTATCACCTGTATAGAGCGAGTTTTCCTGAAATTTTTTATAAGCGCCTCTTTTAAATCTTTCCATGCATCATAATCGTTATATTTAATGATAACGTTATATGCCCGGCAAGTCAGTTTGGATTTGACTATATCTAAAAGTTCGGCTTTTTCGGAATCAGAGGTAGTTTTGTTTCCCTGCAGATCAACAAGTTGAATGAACCTGTCTAAATTTCGAGCAGTACCATCGAACTCAGGTATGAGCTTAATGGCTTGTGTAGAGCTAAATGCCACTGGTTTTGACGAAAAGAGAGAACGACTGTGGGTAAAAGGCTTTTCTTGATTAGACAGACTAGATTCGTTTAGGAATATTTGAGTAGGGGATGAATGTCGTTCACTATACGGGTTAGATTTTGTTAAGAATGTTAGTCGGTGGTGGAGAACGTCCCACTGGCATTTGTCTAACCGACTGAGCTACAGGCACTTCACTTTCTGAGGAACTACGAGGGCGTTTTATTTTTCTACTCCTTAGTGAAATGTTCATTTCTGACACAAGAAAAACTGGATTTGGATATATAAAAGAATAAATTGGTGAACAGAGAGAGGGGGAAAAAAAAATTTGAGAATTTATAAATATAATGATTTAGTATACAAAGATGTTGGCAAAAACTTTAAACTAGCTTACACTGCAAACATGATGAGAAGAGTTGAGTTGAGTTAATTGCCTCGGCGGGCAATTTCTTCCTTCCTTCCTTCTCTGGACCACAGGAATTTGAATACCCCTGCGGCTTGATTTGGCACTGAATTAAGTTAAATTTTTTTTCTCACTGACAAGATTTCTTTTTTTTTCACTTTTAGGGGTCTTTTCTGTTCAGAGTTCAGATGATTTTTTTTTCGATTCGGGAGTTAAGTCAGATGCTTTAACTTAACATCCCACCGCTGCCACCATTTGTAAAGTATGAGAGAAACTGAGAAATCTTCACTTGAAAATAAACACTCTTTTCTTTTTGACTTTGCGTCTTGCAGTCCTTTTTACAACTGATCTCTGTCCATCGTCTTCGCCACCTTGTTGCCTCCGATCCACATTGGTTTCCAGGTCAGCCACGCAAAAATGACTCGCACCCTTGACACAGTATAATTACACAGGAAGTGCAACTCGCACCCTTGACACAGTATATGTTACACAGGAAATGCAACATGTGTCATACTAGGCGACCTCACGCTGCGGTGGGTCAGTATTGCTTAGGTTTGCAATATGACACCGCAGTTTGTGGTGTTGCCTTTATTCTCTGTTCGTTGTTTGACACAATTCGATAGGCACTCGATTGTTTAACAATGCAATTCTATGAATCACATGAAAACATTTGGAGTTCTAGAGCACAATCGATTGTGTCATGTGTCATATGTCTGATATCTAGGGCGTGTGTGTGGTCTCTGTTTTGAGGGCACAACACCAGGTCTTGTTCTTGTGCCGCTGCTAACAATCTGGACCGGTGGAATGAAGACGGGTCTTTCAGTTGCAACTGGGATATGAGGATATGAGGTTTAATTCTAAACCTTTTATAGTATTAATTAACTCCTTTCAGAGAGGCTTAGCATCTCTGTCCTCTGGCTTAGGAGTGGGAGTGTTTCCAATTATTGCCACTTTGATGAACTCTCCTAACGTTTTGTAAAACGTGTCATCTCCAGTATTGACTGTCTTGGAATAATGAGCTCTCATCATGTCTATGCGAGGTATGAAGTACCTCACATCACAATAGCACCAGGCTTCCTCTGCGCTAAGAGATTCAACATGCCTTTTGTCTTCTCCAAAACAATTTGCTTTAAGCCAGTATATGATAGTCTCCATTTCAAAAACACAACACATTAAATGAGAGGGACGCTCTTTTTAAGAAAAGCAAAATCTTCTGAGAAAATCAAAGGAGAGGAAGCTGCTGATTCAAAAATGGCTCCCTTGTGAGTTTGCGTCTTGTCCTCTTCCTCTTGATTTCTTCAGATGGTCTATATTTTTAATAATCCCTTCATATAGCTCAGGTTTTTTATTAACAAATTTGAGTATGTCTGTAAAAGCGCCATCAATATCAATGATCATTCCATCAAGTGCAGCAACCACGATCATATCAAAAAGGTTGTTGCAATCTGAGTATTTAAGTAATTGTGGACGTTCATGATTGTAAATGTCATCACTCCCTAGGACAAATTTGATTTTATTATAGACTACGTCATTATTATTCTTGCATATTCCTTTCAAATAGAACTCCTTCCTATTTGTGAAAACTTGTCGATTGTGCTGGAACAAATCTCCTTTTTCTCCCTCATCCATCAAGAGAAGGATCAAGTCCTGATACCATTCGTAGAAATTGAAAGACATGGTTGATTAATTATTTATTACTTATTTATTGTGACTTTTCCTCCGGATCATTCCTCCAGATGATTTGTTGGTACTTCCTGTCTTCTGGTGAAACATTTATTTGCCGAAACATCTTTTCTATATCGGGAGTGAATACAAATCGATGCATGCGGAATCTCAACAGTATGGAGAAGAGTTCCGATTGTAGCTTTGGACCATTTCCCAGTATTTCGTTAAGGCTGATATTAGATGAGGTTTTTGCGGAGCCGTCAAATACCACCCTAAGTTTCGTTGTTGTGCTTTCTGGTTTTAAGACACAGTTGTATATTATTGACCTGTAACGTGGAAAGAATAAATAAAAAACACCAACAAATTTTGGTTTGGGAAAAAGAGCTGTGCTCAGAAAAAACCCATGTTTATTCCTCGCTAGCTGTAAGTGGACTAACTACTCAAGAGAGGTACAGTCGTACGCGCAGTAGTACGACGATACCCCCTTTCTATGTATTGATATATATGTCGGGTAATTATTCCTTCGACGACAGGGGAGCGAATCTGAAAAAACGGTTCCAGAGAAATAGAGAGACACAAACACGAGAGCTCGGTTAAGCGTATTTATTTGTTATATAATTTTCTATTAAGTCCTTAAGATTAATTACAATATGGATATGGAGTTTGGGGACCGAACCGCTGCGAGATCACAAGCCGACCAAAAAGCACCGTACTGGGTGAATCACAAAACTGAACTGTACCGAGTCGAGGTTGAAAGATATCTCCACGAGAAACCAATTTGTTTCTCCCCAGAAGTCCGCAGTCGCCAACCCCTCTTGCACCGTCATCCAAATTACAGGGCCCACGGGAGCAGAGTTTCAAGCACTCGATACCATGCCCACGCCTTTGCCAACCACGTACCAACGAAATAGAGTGTGGCACACACACCCGAAATACCCATAGGGATCTGTATGCGCGACATTGTACTTATTCCAAGAATAAACAATGCGCCGATTGATGGCAGTATTTATGGTTCGCACCCTCGCCTGGTTATCTTATGTCAACAACCATTGGGCAACGAGGCGGCGACCACAAAGTGCATACGAATGTCTGCGCATAGACTCTGGTATCGGGTGGCGGTTATATGATGCTGGACATTCGCTCTGTGGAATGCCAGCTCATCGCTGGTGGATGGATTGATGAGGTATTTGGGCTGGTGGCGACCGGGGAAAATCTACATTGTGGGAACATGAGGAATATGAAGTGCCGTATGGCTCGGGCACTGTATAACAGAGAATTATATGCGACGTCAGCGGTTCGGTCTGTCTGTTTATGGAAATCCACTCACAACAAAGCAATAAAAATGTATGGGATAATTTGATAAGAAAATGAATCTTACTATAAGCACCAATTTTACTCTAAACCAGCCATCCTCAACCTTTTTTTAATAGGGGCCACAAAGGAGTTTTAGCTGTGGTGCCTCGGGCCGCAACGCAGCATAAATATATTTACTCAGGTGTTAATAAAAAACGTAATTAAATTTTATGGTTTATTTATTGTCATAAAAAAATTTTGGCAAACGATTCTTTAGTTTTAATGGGATCTCTGAAATTGAGAAAACTTTTTCAAAACTTTGTCAAGATCTGGCTTGTTGCTGCACGCCAGCCTTATTACATCATCCAGATGGGAGTCCGAAAGTTTGTTTCTGTTCACATTTTTTGCGTATTTCATTTGCGAAAACGACGATTCGCAAACGTATGTAGATCCAAACAATGTTAATATGATTTGGGCACTTCTTTGAACGGTTTCATATTTTTGAGGGACAATGCTCCAAAATTCCACATATTCCCCTTTCTCCCTTTTTTCTTTAAACATAACTTCAAGGTTGGTGTCATTTTTGAAATCGATGAACTCATCGAACAATTTTGCATAATTACAATTTAAAACTGTGTAGTGGTCAAGATTAGACGTCTATCGAATACTATAGAGTCTTTCCCTACTGTTGGTATTTAAGCGTACCACGCTGTAAGTGTAGGCGATTACTCGCCGCAGCTGAGAGAAAATACTAAGGCAATACTGCCGACTTTAAGTATGTAAACTACTCTCTGTTTTATTCATCCAAAAACCATTCCTTAAATACTATTTACAAAACTGTTATATTTATCTCTTATCCTACTTTTACTTACATTATTTGATATGAATATGAATAAGTATCTTATTCTACGTTCTGATTGGTTATGCCTTATGCATAGGATCTTATTACTATTGAGTGACATTCAGTTCAATTGAGTGCATGACACACCAGGCTGTGTGGCACATTGCACTCTATTGAACTTTACATTCTTCGTCACTTTATTATTGTTATGTACAGTGGTGTTGGCAAGTGGGTACAACTGAAGCAAGTTGTGAGATGGTCGTTGTTTCCAGATGCCAGGGGTTTTCAACAAGCATTAAACATTTTTTCATTTTTCTTAAATCTTGAAACCTATTTTGAAACTCGTCTGACAATGCAGTCATATAATTTGAAATTGTCGAGCAGTTTTCCTCAGAAATGTCAATACGGCCCTCTGTATCCTTTATCATAGTCGGAAAATTTTGCAGCTGTTTGTTTTGTATTTCTCCATGATAAATACTTAGCTTTTCTTCCAATGCAACTATTTTATTCGCCATCTGTGAGATTATGTTATTTTTACCTTGAGGCTACTCAGTTTTTCTGTGATATCGCATAGAAAGGCTAAAAGACACCACCATCCATCATTTTGCAATTCAGAACAAACTTTATTATTTTGCTGTAAGAAGAGGATTATTTCGTGGCGTAAAGAAAAAAACCTTTCCAAAACCTTTCCTCTGCTAAGCAACGCACTGAGGTATGCAAAAGAACGTCGCTATATTCACTTCCAAGTTCTTCCAAAAGGCTTTTAAATTTTCTGTGGTTCAATTCCCTCGCTCGTATAAAATTTACAATATTAATAACAGTCTTCATCACAGCGTCTAATTCTGGATTGACAGTACGCGCCGCCAAGTTTTCTTGATGAATAATGCAGTGAAATGTAATTAAATTTGTTAAATTATATTTTTTTTAAACAACGCAATAAATCCATTTTCGGATCCAGTCATTGAAGGACAGCCATCCGTGCACACACAAGCGGTTTTTTGTATGTCAGTTTCATTCTGCTCTAGAAAATTGGAAATAGTATCAAGATAATCTGTACCTCAAGTTTGACCTTTCATTGGAAGGAATTTCAAAAAGTCTTCAAAGATTGAATTCTGTTCTGTGCAATATCTAACAAATACCGAGCATTGTGATGTTGCTGAAATATCGGTGCTGGAATCGAAAGCCAAACTAAAAAACTTGCAGTTCTTTAGGTTATCTATTATGTTATCACGAATATATTTAGAAATGTCTTCAATACGTCTCACACATGTTGAATCGAACAGCTGTAGTTTTTTTTTATTTCAGACACTATTTGATTTTTGTTGCTAAATTTATCAAAAAGAACATTTCCGGCACTAACAAAACATTCCTTTACCATTTCTGCATCGGTAAACGGTTTCATATGCTTACCAAGAATGTAACAAATTTCAAAGGATTCCTTAGTTACCGCGGAATCTTGTGATAATGCCACTGACATAACATTTTGTTGCTGTTGCAATGACCTTTTAAAAAAAGTCAATTTCTCACTTCTTAAGGGAGATCCAGGAGGATAAGTTTCGTTAAAAGATTTGTGTTTTATGGTAAAATGACGAGAAATATTATATTTCTTTAATATAACACTTTCACGGCATATTAAACAAGTAGCTGCATTGTTTTTGTTAGGCACAACAAAATATTCTGTTTCCCAATCCTCTTGAAAAGATCGATTTTCATCAGATATTTTTCGTTTCAACTTAACTCCTGACATTATTTGTAAATTAAAATAACAGTTTTTCACTTAAAACAACACCAGTTAACAATTAACTATAACCCGAGCGAGATTCACATAAATATCTTTGCTTCTTATAAGAAGTCAAGTACGCAGTAACAAAGAAATTCAAAACACGTCGAGCCCGGCAAGCAAGGTGACATGAATGGAATGCACATGGGAGTGTGAAAGAGATGAGAATTTCCCGTATTGCTCGTTCGACTCGCATCGATGCATAGAATCGGATTTGTTTATCGATGTAGTTGTTAGATGCTGGCGTGTAGTAGGGTATATTTTACCCACACATTCTCTGGATCCGCGCGAAATTTAAAATGTTTGACAAGGAAATTATTTATATGTGTCAGGTGGGCCAGTTCTAAAAGCTTGGCGGGCCGCAGGTTAAGTATAGCCGCTCTAAACAATATATTACATATGAATGGTTTGTTGTATACATGTGAATGCTTGGTTGTGATGAACTCGTATGTAATGGTTCGCGGTCTAGCAAGGGTGTACCTGAAATTTGGTCTTTAGCTTATTACGTCGAATTACCCATCCTTAGACTCGGCTAGTGCCAACGTCTATACTCACCAGCAGCAGAGCTGCTAAACTAGGTAAGTGGATGTGGTCGAAGACGAGAGATAACTTTCTACTTGTCCTTGAAGCCAATGCTCCATCAGTGGACTAAATTGAAAAGATGTTACTCGTGGTTGGTCTGGTAGCACAAAGACAATTTATTCATAATTTTCATTCTATTTATACACAAATATTTGTATCGATCCCCATTCGATAATTCGGTTCCCTCCCTTTGAATATTGGATAACCGCAGCGTCATCATATACTACGCACGATCTACATAACGATCTACAACCCTAGTATATTCCCGAGGGGCAATGTCCCCATTAATTCATAACTCAGAATTAAGCTTGGTCAGCGCACTTGTACTTTGAACTGTACTTCGCTCCCCTTTGTGCTGTACATGCATTCATGCATCCACAACATTTCGGGTCTCGGTAATCCGATCTCCAACTCATTGATAAATGCCCAGTGCACTTGAAATACACTGTGCAAGGTTGCTAGCCGGCTGCACCGTGCTTGGGTGCTATATGATATACATCCCATAGCAGTGCATGCGGGGTTTGTTTGCATAGCAAGCAGTGCATGTGTTGGCTATTGTTTGATTTACAAAGAGTTGATCGTCCGAAGCGTGGTGGCTTGTGCCAGGCTACTCGAGTTACGATATTTTTAATGGGTTGTTAAACGCTTTGAGTTATGTGGGATCGTTAATGCGGTGATCGAATATTTAGGAAGTAAACGATTAACAAGAGAAATGGGAATGGGGAGTAAAACGGACACTGGCATTCCTCACACGTATGTCAATACGATACAGTGCCACCGAAAACGGAATGTTTTCCTTTAGGCCTCTTTCCTTCTGCTCTGTTCACTGGTTCCTGTTACAGTTGGCACCGTGCTTCCTCAGACTTGAGGGAAGAGTACCAGCCGGAGAGAGAGAGATTTGAATAAAAAAGATATGTGTTGGTTTCTTTTAAGGCCCGCTGTCTATACGTGGCTGCAACCTTTGCTAGTGTGTTTATTATGATGTCTTGTACAGTTTACTCTGCCAAATGTCCCTAACCTTTGCAATCACTGCCCTTTTATACTAAATTTACCTTACATTCTCATCCCTACTCCCTATGTCGCAAGTACAGAAATTGGCATTATTGCTCAAGAATCGATCTGCACCCTCAGCATTGTATGCATTTTCATGTTATTTCCGTATTTCCCAATATATTACACACATAAATCCATGAGTAATCGCCCTACACTTGACAATCGATATGCACTTGACATAATGTGCAACGGTCAGCTAAAAATACGATTAATTCTTAGTAGGTCGCTGTTGTTCAGCGATCGTTACCTTGTCGGTCGGTTGGTTAGGCTGATCGTTGCGTCGTCGGTCGCTTTAGGTTGTTTTTTAGTGTGACGATCGCATGGCTATGTATGTATATACTGGGCCGGCGCTACGCAGCATGGTACCGGTGTTTTGTTATGGAAATATAATGTTGGGTTACTGTTTCGTGGTACTTGTGCCCTAATTGTTGAGTATTACTCTCAGCTCTCCAGCCGCTTCATTCCGAGCACATGAAGTGCACGATTGGTAAGTATTATCTTAGCTCTTCAGCAGAGAAGTATTATCTTAGCTCTTCAGCTGAAATAAAAGGAACTCAGGATATAGATGTCGTTCTGACTCTGAACTTCTAATTGATTGATTTTATTGGCAAAATGTTCTTATTATATATACAAAGAAATTAATTCAATTTGGTTCAATTTCTTTGCCATGTCTCATATTTTCTTAATTATCATGACCTACAAATGCTGGCCCGTGTGACTACACATAAGAATCAAATTGCAACTTGAACTGAGTTAACGCATGGTTCACTCCACCCAAGTGCAATCCGATTCTATGTTCACCGCGACACATTCACCTGTGGTCATGATCAAAGCAAAATCAAAATAATAATTCTTATTCTATGAATCATTGTGTGCAAAGCAATCCACTGGCGATGTGTAACATGATCAGTTGAAATTAATTGCGGAAGTGAACGTACAATGTGAATGCACGTGATCATGTTTAAATCAAAAGTGGGTCACTGTGCACACGTGATCTGGTTAATTGGGTGCACACACAACAATAATACACTGCTACGTAACATGGAATGCTTGGTATGGGTGGTCTTTTCTCAGAATAGCAGTACCATGCGTACTGCTAGGAAGTGGGGTATGGTAAATTAATTATGAATGAAGAATATGTGAGTGGAGGAATGTAGAATACTACATACCGCTGCTGTCGTCTTTCGCTTCTGGCGGCTGGCTTTTAAGTGGCCACTTCTGGCCGCTTGCTATGCTGCTCTCTTGCTGCTGGCTACGCTGTGTAATCGCTACTGGCTGCGCTGTAGGATCGCTGATAACTATGCTGTATGATCGCTGATAACTACGCTGTATGATCGCTGATCACTACGCTGTATGATCGCTGTCAACTGGTAATATACAAATCTTCTGTACTGGCCTCGCTAGCTGTCCTGTCTCAGTTTGTATCATGACTGACCGGACTAAACCGTCCTTACTCGTGATTAGCTGGCAGACTCGTCCCATAAACCATTGCGCTGGCGGAAAATTCTCGCTTTTAATCAAAACTAGTTGCCCTACCTTCAAACCTTCCTTTTCCACCAAAGAGTTGCGCAAGAAGGAGAATTTATACGCCGGCGTGATCCGGTCATTCCCGTGGATCGCTGCCACAAACCTATCCCGGAACCCTTGCCATTTTGTGAGGGAACCATCAAACTCTCCCCAAGAATTCCTTATATCCTGCATCTGGACCGGTAGTTCCACCTGAACTGATATCGGAGTCGGTGGACTTGCTGGCGTTGCGCTGGCTTCGCTGGCTCTTTGCTCGGCTGCTCGCTGGCTCCTCATCGTCCCTAAGCAGCGTCGTAGAGTTTCCTTAGTGTCGCAGAATAGCGACTCCGCTCTGACCATTCCGGCCTCTATGTCCGCCGACCGCTCGCTGGCTGCGCTCTCCAAAAGTTTGGCATGCACTTTGCCGAGGTTAGCCCATGCCTCCTCGAGTCTCTCCAGGCGGACGGTTAGCCCAACGCTGTCCTGTAGCTGCCGGCGCGCTCTATGGCATTGATTGCCGCGTTAAATGCTGTTTCGCTGGCTGTGTTTCTGTAACGAAAAAATAGAATGCCTTTAATAAAAATTAAATTAATTTGCTGGCCCTGGCAAGAAACTGGCTGCGCTATTCCTTTATCGCTGTCCGTGGCAAAACGAGTATTTACTTGGTTTTAGAGTCTAGTGTCAAATGGTTTGAAAAGAATGGGAAATGTAAGTAAGTTCATACTACTTTTTAGCTTCAGCTTTTCAACCAGAGAGCGTACAGCCAAATGCTGCATTATCTCTATGATGTCATAAAGGCATACTGGGCATCTCCACCACGACAAGGTAAAGTAGGAGATGAAAAAAAAAAAAAAATTATAATAAAAAAAAACAAAAATCCAAAGCATTTTTAGTTATTTTTTTAACGCAAGACATGTACCTACTTATTTTTTTTAAATTAGGTGTTCCATACTCGCATTCCCCTAGGAATTCGCGGATCACATAACTCAAGGAGCAAATGGTTGTTGTAAAAATTTTGCAGGCTTTCTTTCATTTTCACTTCCCAGAACGCATCATCTCTTTCAATTTTTAAGAAAACGAAATCACAGGAAGTCCAAATACCGAAATAGCAAAACAGTCGGTTGGTAATATGAAGTTGACCTTGAATTTGATAAAAATAATTGTGAGTTCGTTTTAGCTCCAAATGTTCACCATTTATTTTTAAATACGCAATTTTTTTTTTTTTTTTATACCTTCCATAATTGTCAGGTCCTTGGCTGATGAAGGACATTTGACTTCGCAAATGGCGGTATCACCTACCAAACCATCTGGTGTGGCACCAAAAAAATGAAACTGTCTACCAATAAATAGTCCACACCTTTGAACAACAACACCAGCAGCTTCTTCAAGTTTTTTTATCGCATTAATTTCATTTTGTATGCCCCATAACATGGTTTGTGTTGAAAATGCACTATATAGGAATGATTTAATTATATTGTGGTAACTAGATACATTTCTTACTTTGCAAATTTTTCCGAAATTAGATGCGGTTACCATTACTTTCCGTAAAGAATGCCTTTTTAAACTATGCGATTGGTCTCTTGTTTCCTTTTCTACATCTTCTCTCCGTCTGAAATTGTTTTCCACTAATTCAAAAATTTCTGTTTTTCGTGTTTCTATATTTTCGGGTGACATATCGGGAGTATCAATAACAGCTTCAACATCGCCGTAATATTTGTCGGATGGAGCATTTTGTCTGCGCCTTCTATGAACAACCTTAATATTTGTTGAAAACAGCCTCCGTTTTCTTAACAATTTTTGTTTCCGTGTCTCTGTTTTGACCAGAAGTCTATGAGAGGGAGTACTTGGGTCGTGATTGCATGTTTTTGCGAATTCTGTGAAGGCCCTTTTGGTATTGAATTGGACAACTGCAGCGGCACATCGGTTGCTGTAAGACTGTCCCAAAGAAAAGTTTATTCGTTTGCCTCCAACATACTGACAAACAACGCTGTTGAATTGTTCACAAACATTTGAGTCATATCCATAAATTAAACTTTTTGAATTTTGTGCCAGTCTAAAAATATATGAGTTTATGCACTCGAAAATGCCGTCTTTTGCTATCAATTCAACTGTATTTTTTCCTTCAATGTCCACTCCCGAACAGAAATATTGTTTACAGTTTTGGTGGGAACCGAATACATGGTAGGGTACATTTAAAATATCAGCTTGTAGCAAGCAGATTTGTTCATCAATATGCTTTTCATTATTTTTTCGGTATAGAATAGCACTTTTAATACCTTTAATTATTCTGGCTGTTGCAGGGACTAACATTTTTCTTCCCAATAAATTGTATTTGGTGTTTGTTGTCAAGTTTGTTAACTTTTTGCGAAGGTTTCTAAATAAATGATTGACACATTCAATTTTGTGGATGGTATGTTTTGCATACGGTTTCGCTTCTAAGAGTTTCTTATATACATTACTGTCACCGTCGGCAATGAAATTGTTAAATACTATCGCATATTGATCCAAACAAAATTTAAAGCCATCAATCAAAATATCAGACTCCATTTTAGTGGACGGTCCTGTGTGATTTCGGTTGCAAATATGCCTTGGTGGAATGTCTGTCGTTTTTTTTTGTTCATGCAATTTGCAGATGTGGCAATACTTATTCTTCACTCCATAATATAGGACCTTTTTAGTTTTGAAGCCAATGATTGTGGCTATGCCGGATAGTGCCGCATATTTACATCCATATGACCTATGTGACCAGGCTCCGTCAGTTACAACCGTAATGAGTGGATAGCCATCGTCATCAACATCGCCATTCTCAATCGCAATGCGCTTCTCCTCATCAATAGCAGCTTTCATATGCTTTTGTGCAGTTTCAGCCCACACCGCCATACTACTATTTTCTATCATTCTGTAGGTCTTTGAAGTCATAAATGGAACATTTACTGCTTCGAGGACTCTTTTGCACTGTGTAAATCCGTTTCCTGATAACATTGTTCCAACAACAATTTCATTGTTTATTTGAAGATCCAGTGAATCGTTATTTAATGCTTGATTATTACAAGTGAACGCAGACAGCTCTCTGTTACACATCTTGCATTTAAAAACAAGTTTTGAATTTAGGCCTAAATATAAACACAACATTTGGAAGAATTATATACTAAGTAGAAGATATATGAAAAATTGCATACAAATTAAAGCCAACAAACGAATTACTATTTACGTTATCATTATCATCGTTCGTTAGCTTCTATTCAAATGCGACATGAAATATGTAAACACACTCGTACCCTGTCGTATTTCTTGAATGAGTTCCAAATCGTTCAAAGTGCAACCAAATGTTGCTCCATGCAATGTAATTGCCTTTAAATTTTTTAAGAAAAAATCTATATCAACAATTCGTTTGCCCTCAGGCACAAATTCATTGACTCCTTCTGAATTGTCAACACCAACACAAATTTCAAATTCTTTTTCAGAATTTTTATGCAATAGCGTGGAAAAGTCATTAGGAATATAAGACATTTCACTATCATCAATGAAAGTTGATGTTGAAGGAAGAACGTCATCAATCTTTTTTGTAGATATTCTGAAGGTAAAAATAACGAACATAATGTAGTCAGCCTAGCTTATATTTATAGAACTGATAGGTATTTCGAAACAGTAATATTTATTATGTATAATAGTTATAAACATTAATTGCATTATACGAATATGTCCACCGCTTGTCAGCCCTTTAAAAAATAAAAAATTTACTATGACAGAAAAGAATCATAAAATAAACAAACAACATGTCATCCACACAGAAAAGTTGATTTTAGTTGCAGGCTCCTCAATCAAAAACGATTGGATTGAAAATTTCTGACAAAACTGGGAAAAGCAAAACAGGCATTCCCATTTTCCTTTCTAATGCAACGTTTTGCTCAATCACGTCCCTAAAATTCGATTCTCTTTGAAGTCTATACGCTTACCCTTTACTTTCAATTTTGAAAAAATACTTTCTTTTTTTTTCCCCCAAATGAATATCTTTTCTTATTTAACATTTTCGGCATTCTATAATTTGTTTTTAGTATCTAAACTCTGTACTAAGCACTTTATTTCACAATTGAGAAAATCAAATATTATACGTATGACTATGCGCACGAAATACAGAAGAACAGAGCAACGTTCCTACATGAAAGATACAATAACAAAATATAATCAGCCCCTCCACATCTACACCCACTCTCTTATCAATGTCCTTCGCATTCGCATATCTACATTTTTCTTATTGTCGCTTCATTCGCTTGACTTTATCAATCAACAATAATGCATGAATTCCGGCCAACCGAAATAAACTGGTTTTTGGGATATCTGCAAATTACAGATTCTCTCAGTAGAGAGTAAAATTATAGAGAAAGCAAATAGCGCCGTGTCGGATATTTCGTGAACTATTATGGATATTTTGGTATATGTGTGCGTGAGTTCTGAAACAAAATTAAAAATTCAATAAAATAGTAAACTTTTCAAAATGTGAATTTAACTATTTTGTGAACCAAATATGTAATTTTTATTCATTGAACAGATAAACAGATGTTTGAAGAGCATTCTCCTGTTTACAGATAAAAGAAATAGTTCCTTGTTTCTCTACAAAGATTATTTACTTTTAGTCATTTTAACTTTCAATTCTTAAGAGTTAAACAAAAAAAATCAAAAATGTGCTCCAATGACGGCACAAATTGATTCATTGGCAATAAAATGAAATCATAAAAAAAATAAAAAAGTTTCATCTAGGGGTTGCCCCACCCGGTATAAGCAAAAAACACCCCAACACAAATAAACCAAACCACTCGTATGCCACTGCTCGCTTTGCCACTTTCCTTCTTTCACTTCACACACCACACATATAGCAATTTACTTACTTCTTATTGTTTTTGCTCATTTTTAGATGTCAAATTAATACTTGTAAACGCTCGAATGCTTCTGGGTTTTTAATCTGTCGTCTGACCACTTGCACGTCTCAACTTGTAATGACGCAGTGTGTCATCGTCCACCTATATATTCGCTATGCTAGAGGAAAAAATAAAAACAAAAGAACCCAGCCGGCTGGCTTACCTGACCGCTTTGTATTTTGTTCGCTGGCAATATAACTGTTGCATATTCGCTTGCCCTTTCGCTGTACGCATGTGTGTGTGGTGGTGGTTGTGCGCTTGCTTCGCTGTTCGTTGGACGTTGACGATAATCCCTTTCTGCTTGTGTAAATTTATCTGTACATAGGCTGCTTTGCTGTTTCCATGTGTAATTTTTATTGCGTTGTCTTCTTTCTGTGTTCGATAAAACTTTCCACTGAATTTTGTAATTATTTGCGCTTGCATTATTTAGGGTATTTTATAATGGTGGCACTTATGGTTTTCATTTTAGGTACGCCATTTATTTGAGGTTTATATTATGCTGGCACTTTATTATGCTGGGTTTTATTACACTATCCATTATGCTGGCACTTTACACTTTCCCGGCACGCTTGCACTTTACACTTTCCCGGCACGCTTGCACTAATTTACTTATCTTTCCACGTTATCTCTAGGTCGCTGGCTCAGAGATCCGGCTCGAAGGACCAAAATGTATATTATTGACCTGTAACGTGGAAAGAATAAATAAAAAACACCAACAACTTTTGGTTTGGGAAAAAGAGCTGTGCTCAGAAAAAACCCATGTTTATTCCTCGCTAGCTGTAAGTGGACTAACTACTCAAGAGAGGTACAGTCGTACGCGCAGTAGTACGACGATACCCCTATCTATGGATTGATATCTATTCCATATGAATGGTTTGTTGTATACATGTGAATGCTTGGTTGTGATGAACTCGTATTGCAATACGATACAACAGTGGTGTGGAAAAAAGTTGTGTGGTGTATCTAAGGCTGTGTGATGGATTTCTTGCATATCACCACAATGTTTTTTTATATAGCTAAATTTGCTAGCTAATTCGCTGTACTTAACCAGAGTTCTAAACCCTTGATAAGTCGTCGTGTTATTGCCTGAGTACAAACCCGTGTAAGCAAATGAAATGAAATTGGCAGCTTTCGGTTTCTTGGTTGTTTTGAGAATGCTTATTTTATTGTCTTAAACTTATTTATATTATCCTAAAATACATTAGTGGCTTAATATTAAATTGCGCTTTCGCATTGTCAGCTTCTAGCGCGACTTGAATTTATTTTGACAAATTACGTGAATTACTTAAGTTACTTGAACAAATCGAATAAACTATAGCTGTAAAATACCCGATACGCCTTTCCAGACCGCCGCCGCCGTTGATCGATGTTAATTTCAACTGGTCGTACCTCATTTGCCAAAACCCACCGCCACCGTCAGAAAAGTTGCCAGAGGTTGAACCGACTCAGCATTCGGTACCACCCCCACGCCTTCGTCGCCCAGCTCACCAGCCATCCGATTCCCATCACACCAGCCACGAATACACAGACCAGTATTCGGTTTGCCATCGTGTGGCAATTCTCGGAATTTTCGCCTCCTCGTGTGGTATTTATTGTCGCACTAATCAGGTCATCACTCCTAACGAGCGCGACCCGATCCGTGTGTCATCATCTTATTATCATTAAGTGCTAATGCACTCACTAGGTATTGAATTCTCATGTGGGACATGGTGACGGTTTCTAGGCATTGGTATATACGGCATCGACATCAATGTGGTACGATGACTCGTCTCGTATGCGGGAATGTGATCCGTTGGCGGTCTGGAAATGCTAATGGTTAGTAATGAAAATATGTGTGCTAATTATAAACTTATCTTTAATTCGTGGAATGTGGGTGAGACCCACATATATATACTTCGTCGATATGAGGTATCGATACTGTTTTATGATACCTATAAATAGATAACGAGTGTTATCTTGTTGCTGGGGTCATTCCTTGTTGTTTCTCTTAATCTTTTCTCAGAAGGCTACTTGGGATGTTTGTTCGATCTGTTGAGGTATTCCGTCGCCATGTGGTTGACATGTGTGTTGTCTGTTACTTGTTATCTCTAACATAAGTGGCGGGCTGACCTTTCGTGCTGACTCAAGTGCAATGCGCGTGCCATATGCTATCCATTAAACAGTCCATTAATTGCTTGTGTATTGTTGCGTCACAGCAAGACTTCGATTCGGTTTCTTGGTTGTTTTAAGAATGCTTATTTTATTGTCTTAAACCTATTTATATTATCCTAAAATACATTAGTGGCTTAATATTAAATTGCGCTTTCGCATCGTCAGCGTCTAGCGCGACTTGAATTGCGACACCTTATGGGTATGCGCGTGCACCTGTGGGAACGGTGTGTTGCACTAAAATTACCCGCGATCAAACTACTTTTGAATATCCTAAATTGGCGGAAAACAAACAAAATAACTTAATGCGAAATTGCGGTCGCCACCGCCGAGAATGAAATTTATTGAACTGTCAGAAATTTCGTGCGAAGAGCGCGAGTGCAACAGCCAGCAGATAGAGTGCTGATTTGCCGGTAGCTCAGCACGGGGTGGGTTCAGGAAGAAAAATACTAATTTTGGTACCTGTGCCAAAGGAAAGCGTAGGTACTTACGGTGGTGGTTTAAATTAAACTTTTGATTCACTTCCCAGTGCAAGACCTGAAAAATATGGAGAAAAATGGGCGCCACACAATTTTAAGGAGAATTGTGATTCTACTGACTTAAATGCTAGGAAATGTATGCTAGGAAACTTCATTCAGAAAACCCAGCTTGACTGATTAAGGAAAGGAAACTTGGTGGGTGTGCTCAGCGATAAGGAATTACGTATGGCCGGTGTTGCCAACCGCTACAGTACCCCCTTCCAGTAAAACGATAGTATTCAAACCCGAAATTGTATTCTTTTTAATTTGTTAATTGATTTAGTCTCAACTTCTTCCGCCATGAAAGCCGGTTTCAAACGATCAATGCTAATATTAACGTTTTTTCCGCGAATATTTACTATGAAACTTTTTCTTAGCCGCTTAATTACACGGAAAGGCCCTTCGTACGGCGGTCGTAAACCGACACGGACCGCATCTACGCGCACGAAAACCCATTCGCTATTACTTAAGGGTTGTGGTATATACGAAACTGAATTTGTTGGCCGCGTAGGAGTTGGACGGAAACGATTAATTTTTTCTCTTAAAAACGCGATCATGTCTTGCGGATCGATTCCCTCAGCGCGACTATCAGCAACACAGAATTCGGCAGGGAGCTTCAAAGGTTGGCCGTACACTAGCTCGGCAGGTGAGTATCCCAGGTCTGGTTTAAACGCACAACGTACTCCCAGTAGGATAATAGGTAAATCGTCACTCCAGGTGTCGCCACTCTCGCGACACATCAAGGCTGCCTTCAATTGCCTATGGAACCGTTCAACCATGCCGTTAGCCTGTGGATGATAGGCCGTCGTGCGAATTCTATGAGTCCCTAATAATTGATTTAATTGTTTAAACATCCGCGACTCAAATTGGCTGCCTTGGTCTGTCGTCAATCGGAGTGGTACACCGAATCTACATACGAACTCCTTTACAAATGTAGCGATGGTAGACGTAAGAGTGTCCTTCAACGGATATGCCTCTGGCCATCGTGTATATCGATCGACTACCGTGAGGATATGCGTGTGACCATTCGAAATTGGTAGCGGACCGACCAAATCCATGTGCACATGCTCGAAACGTGCAGAAGGAAGAGGAAATTCGCAATGCCCGCTTTTTGTATGACGCTGTATCTTTGATTTCTGGTACGAGATACAGGTTTTTACCCAATTCTTTATATCCGAGTTCATCTTAGGCCAAAAATATCTCTCGGTAATTAACTTACGAGAGGATCGTACCCCAGGGTGAGCGAGATTGTGCATTGAACTAAAAACTTCTTCCCTAAAAACCTTAGGTATAAAAGGCCTAACTTCATTTGTTGATACGTCACACCAAATAGGTTCTTTAATCGTCGGAAAGAAACGTTTTTCTAATTTGAACTTCGATTTATCTTGTTTAGTTCGCAGCTCCTGTAGTTCAGAATCGCTGCTTTGTAAGCGAACTAATGCAGGTAAATCGAAGTGCACTTCCAGCCCGTCGACGGTGTTGCGTACTTTTTATCTTTTATCCTGAGAGGTACGGCTCTCAGTTGGGTCTTACCTTTTAGTGGTGTTATCTGTAAGTCCAAAATGATTTAAACGCAAACAAAGACACTTGACTGTTTATATTTTAATTTATTTAAATTGACTTACTTCCACTAACACTTAATTCTAAAACTTATTCTTCTAACACTATTTAGGATTACTATTTTAATGTAGAAACAACCCGTAATATTAATAATTGTAGTATTGTTAACTTTGGATGTAATCATAAATGGAAGCATTGGTGACTTGGGTTACGAGTACATGAAATGATATAGGAAAAGAGACCGCACTCGTTTGGAAACTTGTTGATAAAGATCAAGAACACACTAGTTGGCGGATGATTACTGATACGACATGGGAAAGACCGCACTGTTGGGTGGATGATAACTGATTTTGAACAAGACCGCACTAGCTGGATTACAAGAACTGAATGTCGCGTCATTCCCTGGGAATAGTCATCGATACCTTCGTTCGAAACATTCAAGAGTTCGACGAACGAACGAACGAGCAAAAAGAAATAGAAAATACTCCGGAAGGGAATTCCCTCGCAAGTCAAGTTCAAGTGGCTCGTGTTACTTTGTCGCACATACGATCGATTCATAAGCGCGACATCAGCACAACGAGTTAATTGACTTGTGCACTTAGTTGCGCAAGGGAAATGCGGAAAAACCATAAATAAGCATTTGTTTATTTAGGTCGGAAGTGTTGGGCATTGACGCTGGAAGTGACAAGCTGAAATAGCAATTTAGGAGGATGTTTATTTGGGGCGATCGATATATTGTTACAAAGTTGCAACATCGATCGTGGGGTTAAACATCTTGCATACAAAGAAGAAATGTTAAAAGTTGTAAAGTGCTTGGTATGCTCAAGTGGTACACTTTACAACAACGGCACCCACGCGAGACAAGGCATCTGCCACGACATTGTCCTTCCCTTTCAAATGCTTAATACAGGTGGTGAATTGTGAAATAAAATCTAAATGCCTGGCTTGGCGAGGGCTGCGCTCCGTTTTTGTATGTAAAGCTGTCGTTAGTGGCTTATGGTCTGTGAAAACTACAAACCCTCGACCTTCAAGAAAATGTCTGAAATGTTTGATGGAAATGTAGATAGCTAACAATTCTCTATCGAAAGCTGAGTAGCGGGTTTCCGTAGGACTAAGTTTTTTGGAAAAGAATGCTACGGGTAGCCACGGTGTACTCTTTGCGCACTGCTCTAAAACTGCTCCTACAGCGACACTCGAAGCATCCACTGTTAGTTGTAGTTGAGGGTTTTCTAAAGGAAATGTCAGTAGCGTTGCAGCTGCTAAAGCTTCCTTTATTTTATTAAAGTGTTCCTCACAATTTTCAGGCCAGGAAAAGATCTTCGGTTTTTTCCTCAAAAGCTCGTTAAGGTGACTGTACAATGGCGTCAATAACTCTGCAAGGTTTTTTACAAACCTATGGTAAAAATTAACCATGCCGATAAACCTCTGTATCTGCCGAATGGATGTAGGAGATGGAAATTTTCGAATTGCTTCCACTCTATCCTCTGCTGGTAAAATACCATGTTGGTTTATCCTATGCCCCAAAAAGTTTAGCTCACCTACACCAAAAACACATTTATGCACCTGGATCTTGAGATCGAAATCTGACAAACGTTGAAAAACCTGTTCTAAATGACTTTTGTGCTCGTCGGCATTTTTACTAGCTATTAAAATGTCGTCTATATATACGAAAACGAATTCTAGGCCTCGAGTTATTTCATTCATAAAACGCTGAAATGTTTGAGCTGCGTTCCGAAGACCAAAAGGCATCCGCTCGAATTCGAACATGCCGAAAGGCGTCGTGATTGCTGTTTTGTGTATATCTTCGTGGGCCACCGGAATATTGTGGTATGCTCTGACGAGATCAATTTTACTAAATATGGTGCATCCCTGTAAACCTGACGAAAATCCATGAATATGTGGAATGGGGTAACGGTCGGGTAGTGTGGCAGCGTTTAATCGGCGGTAATCCCCACATGGACGCCAATCGCTGAGCTCCTTTTTGGGAACCATATGCAATGGAGAGCATGCTGGTGAAGATGAAGGTCGGCATATACCTAGATGCAACATATGTTGAAATTCTGTATACGCGGCCTTGTATTTTTGGTTGTCTAATTTCCGAGGATGCGCAAAAGGTAGCGGGCCCTTTGTAGATATGTAATGTCTGACGCTATGTTTAACTGGGCAAGAGTAGTCTGGTTGACTAACCAGAGAAGGAAAACGACTGAGGATGCGACCGTAATCGCCACTCACTGATAAAACTCGAGGTGAAGGAGTGTTGACACAAAGCACTTCGCCAGTAGAAGACAACTTCGTAGCATCATCAATGAGCTTTTTCTTTTTTAAATCGACTAGTAGGCCAAATTTATTCAAAAAATCTGCACCTATAATTGGCTTGCTGACTGTTGCCAATGTAAACGGGTATGCGAAAGAGCGGCGCAGGCCTAAATCTAGTTCTAAAAGTTTTGTACCGAAAGTCTTAATTGGTGTTCCGTTTGCGGCTGTCAGATTAACATCGGTTGAAACTCTGGGTAGCGTTGGAAAGAGAACATTTGGTATAACGGAAATGTCCGCGCCTGTATCTACCAGGAACCGCAGTTTGTTATTTCTGCACGAAACAAAAAGACGACTTGAAATGATACTACGCCGGTTGCTCGTCGTCATGGCCACCGGACGAGTTAGTTTTCCGATGGTCTGCCTTGCACGTTGTTATTTTGGTAAGCGCAAGGTCGTGTGCATCTTCTCGCCTTATCGCCAAATTGTCGGTGAAATCGACAGATATTCTGTGGCCCTGAACTGTTAGAGCGCCGCCCTCGCGAAAAACTTCGAAAATTTTGACCGCGTCCCCTTTCTCTACTACGGTCTCGTATACGAAAAGTTCTTAATGTATTTCTTAACTCTTCTATTTCCAAACGAGCCTGGTCTAATTCTGCCTCAATATTCCTACCATAAGTGGTCGCGTTGTTTCTCGCCTGCACTGAACAGATGGACGAACTCTGTTGTGAGCACTCAAAAATCTTATCTGCCAACTCTAACTGCCTTTCTAATGGCTGCTCTTCAGTAACTGCTAATGGAATCGATACCGAAGGCGGTAGCTTTCGCACCCACAGAGACTGAATTAACTCAACGCTGACGTTAGACATCGTACCCGCGAGCGACAACATATGTCGATATAAATCCGACGGCTTCCTATCACCCAAATCCTCCGCGGCCAACAATCGTTCAAGTCGTCGTTGTTCTGATAATGAATGACGTTTAATTAACGCGTCTCGCAAGGCTTTGTATTTTTCAGTTGCAGGTGGATTACTCAAAATGTCTAAAACACTGTTAATTGAATCCACTGGCAACGCAGAAACCGTATGCGCGAATTTTGTTTCGTCTTTCGTAATTTTTCTGACCGTGAACTGAGCTTCGATCATAAGAAACCACCAGCCGGGGGCTTTTTCCCAGAAAGGGGGTAAAGAAATATTTGCAACTTCGCGTTCTTCCGAAAAATTCGACCCACTAGGATGAAGATTTTCTCTAACGTCGTTTACCACGTCTTTTTCTCCATCGGATCCCACCATTATCACTATTATCTGAATCTACCACGCGACCTTGGGTTTTTTAAACGATTACAAAATGTGCATACGGAAATATACAAGTATGTTATTTTAATTATAAAGTGAATATAAAAAGAAAACGTAAACTACTTCCAAAACAATTCTACGAAAATTATTGAAATGTGTAATACTCAAATGATTTCTCGTACGTGTCCGTCGTCCCTCGTGGTCTTCGTTGCGGTTGCTGTAGCTACCGTACGCTGGTGGGGCGACTGTTGTGTGCCGTTAGTAACTGGACGGTCAACCCTCGTGGACCGCAAAGCGCACCGTTTTTATGTGGCGTGATGATCTTGTTCTTTTGATGTAATTCCAGCTCAAACCACGGAATATCGGCTGATGTATGCTGCTAGTGGATAAGCCGGTAAAGAAATCGACGTGGTGGTATAGCTGAAGTGAAGGCGGTATGGCTCCTTCTCGATGTCCAGCTGATGGTGATTTTTAAGGCGATGATTTGTTGGCTGACGCGAAGGTGGTGTTTCTCCTTCTCAATGTTCAGCTCGCTTGTGCCTATGTACTTGGAGCAACTGTTGGAGTTGGTAGTTGGAGCAATTTTGCGTAATCCGCTTTGGCAAACGTATTTGATTTTTGCGGGATTATCAATTGCCAATTGTCGCGATTCAGATATGGATTTTTAATATTCGGGGTCACCAATTGTGGTATTCTTATTGTACCACATAATTATCAATGCAAAAACACTTTTTATTACTTTAATTAAAAGAACAGAAGTACATGTTCTAGAATAAGGACTTTATTGTTCTTACACTTTCTATCGACTTAATTCTACTGACTTAAATGCTAGGAAATGTATGCTAGGAAACTTCATTCAGAAAACCCAGCTTGACTGATTAAGGAAAGGAAACTTGGTGGGTGTGCTCAGCGATAAGGAATTACGTATGGCCGGTGTTGCCAACCGCTACAAATTTAAGAGAGGACCTACAAAAGTTGCACTTTTCCCTGCTAACTTTCAACCCCGCCGCACATAATCGTTTAAAGACTTCTTCCAGTATTTCAAGATGTTGTTCGAAGGAATTGGTGACGATGATGATATCGTCCAAATACAAGAAGACGTGTGGCTCGAGATCGGCACCAAGAACGCTGTCGATGAATCTCTGCCACGTCGCCGGTGCATTATGCAAGCCGAAAGGCATTCGCTTGAACTGGAACAAGCCCCTATTCGGAACCGTGAAGGCTGTGAGCGGTCGTGATCCCTCCTCCATGGGAATCTGCCAGTAGGCCGACTTGATATCTAAAGACGTGAGATATTTTGCATCTCGAAGTTTATCTAGGGTCGTTGAAATGTAAGGCAGTGGATAAGCATCCCTATCTGTAACCTTATTTAGTTTCCTGTAGTCGACGCAGAACCGAAAAGACCCATCCTTTTTCCTGATAAGAACAATTGGAGACGCCCACGGACTGCTTGATTTTTCAATAACTCCCGCGTCTAGCATCTCCTTCAGCTCTTTATCAATATGGACCTGCATTGCAGGCGAAACCGGGTAATATCGTTGTTTAATCGGTTCTGCCGACGTCCTAATCTTGTGTTCAACCAATTGTGTACACCCTAATCCCTCAGGCATATCCCTGAAGATTTCCTCTTCCAAAATCTCCAGTTGCCTTGCTTGAGTTTCGTCCAAGTCGGACTTTTCCTTAATAGTGGAAATCGAGCCAACCGACTGCTGACTTGAGAAGTTCTACACGCCTGATTGCAAATCCGGGACTACACCCGACAGTGCCCAGAAATCTGCACCAAGGATCATCACGTGTGGTAGAGCTGGTATTACCAAACACTCATAAAAGACTGATTTATCCTGTACCACAATTGGAAGAGATACTACCCCCAAAACTTCTATACCCGCCCCATCTGCTAAAGCTACTGAGCTTATTCTACTCTTTGACAGGTTAGTTTTGTTTAAGAATATCCCACCCGTCCCTACAGACAATGGTGCGTGAAGCACCGGAATCCAGTAAACCTAGGAACTGAATTCCATAAATAGAAATGTTTAAAAACGGCCGATTGTCTAACCCGTTTGCCTCGAGAGTGAAACCTAAATGGACTTGAGATACCAGCTGGTCGTCAGCAGGCGACCTAACTAGTTGCGACGGCGCTCCTGTCCTGCTGTTCCAGGAGTCCGTTGCGCGTTTCCCGCACAACGTCGGCAATCCCTACGGTAAACCCCTGCTGCACCACAACCGTAACACTTTTTCGGAGCAGAACATCGATTTGAAAAATGGCCCTCACTACCACAATTGAAACAACGCATTTGCCGACGTTGTTGGTTGTCTTGAGTGACAACCGAAATCCTTGGTTCTTCTACGCTGATGTACGCCAAATCTGGCTCCAGCAAATGTCTATTGCGCGTCGTTGGTGGTGGAGCAAATGTTTCCACATTCACCCGCACCGTTTCCAACTTGCGCCCCAACGCCACCAAATCGCTGACACACTTGGGATCCGCCAATCCCAATTGCGTCTGATAAAATGACGCAAGGTTCCGTTGCAGAATCGAAAGCTTTCTTCGCTCCGAAATCGGTTCCGAAAGTCTTCCGAACATGTTCTGCATCGTTGCGACGTAAACTCCTATCGACTTTTCCTTCCCTTGGGTTCGACGTCTGATTTCCTCTAATAAGAGGTCATCATAATTGGGCGGGAGAAACTCCAGTTTCAACTCCCGAACAAGTTCCTGCCAAGAAAAGACCGACCTCCTAATCGCCCTAAACCAAAGAAGAGCCTTCCCTTCGAAGAGTTCCACTGCCGACCTAAACAACTGCTGGACTGAAACCCCCTTGCTTCACGAAGTTCGTCAACCCTTTCCAAAAAGGCGTTGACGGAAGCACCGCATCGTTCTCCTGAAAACCGTAATTGTCATTTGGACAAGTTTTCAACCCTTTCGTTCGTGAAAGGCTGCTCACTTCGCCCATCATCGTTTGACTGGGAATTCCTATTCCTGCCAAAGGCGGAGTTCGGTGGTGGCGAAGGGTCCCGGGTCGTCCGTCTCGGTGGAGGTGAGTCCGCCCGTGTTTGCCGCTTCAATCTAAGTCTGCCATCGTCCTGGCTTTCGTCGTCGAGGCTTCCATCGTCATCGCTCTCTTCGATGTCCCCGAGTAAGCCCAAGAGTTCCGTCTTCAGACTCTTCTCCTCTTCACCATCTTCGGGTGTTGAAGCGTGTGACCTGCCAATTCTGGTGGTCGCCCACTCAATCTTTGTTACGAGCTTTTTAAACTCGGGAGATCCCCGCTCGGGGCGGCTCGCTATGAGCGCTCTGATCTCCATTATCTTTCTGACAACCGCATCCCGGTCTTGTTCAAAAGTAAAAGGGTAATCCTCGAAGCTAGCTAATTGGGACCCCCGCCGCTCAAGAGCTCTGGCCGCTCGTAGAGACTTACGCATGGGATCCACTTCGCCCGTCGACAAACCCCTACACACGACCTCATAGATTAATTCTTCCTTCGATAGACGATTGATATCCATGGCCGAATAGCAATGCGAATCAATTATGAATTGAACAACAGAATTGGGTTAGTAAAAGGAGAAACGAAGAATTGGTCGTACCAAAACGACAAACTTGAAGGTGGTGATAAGCAGCAACTACAATAAAACAACCCAGTAAAAAGAACACCAATGTTTTTATTTCGAATCTAAAACAAAATGAACGATGTATTCAGAGCAGGTTTATCCTATATGAATACGGATAGATGTTAGCCTCAAACCAAAAAAATTACGCAAAGATTCGCTTTAGTCCCTCGATACGAAATTAGGAACTCTGAATTTAAACACGGAACTATAAAACTCAAGAATGAAGAAAACAGAAGTCAAGAAATAAGCACAATTTACCCAGACTAAAATCAAAATGTAATATGGTCTCAGAGCAAGAAAGACGAAAAAGAAATTGGAAGAAAACACTTCACTGAAACAACGTCACGAGAGTGTAACGATCTACGAGAAGCCCCAAAATTAATTCACAGAATAATTTCTAAAAACTCCGAGAAATATGTTCCAACAAAACACGAGAAAATGTTTTAGATAATCCAAATTTACTGTGATCGCAAAAACAAACAAAAGTAATCGAAACAAATGCTCCAACAAAACAGCTTCACGAGAATATAAAAGTTTCCTCAACCAAAATTAAATTCAAAAACTCCACTGAATGGCTGCCTATCGATAACCACGAGCCGATGGTAACCCTAATCGAAACAAATAAAATATTCCTAACCGAAAACAACAGTATGTATGTATCACGGTAGGTCAGTGCCCGAGGTACGAAAACGATAACAACCGTACCCAGGAAATATATGTATGGGCGTATATGAAACCCAACGCACCACGGAAAATATGTAATTAGATGGGGTACAACTAAGAAAACAATTTTATTCACTAAAGTGTAAAGATGTAACGATATGTATGTATCAACACTGAGAAATCTTGTCCGGATAACTTTGTATTATTATTAACTATTGTATTATTGGGGTATGAAGACACACCAAGAAAAAATGGGTAAAATAAATATAGGTAAGTATGTGGGTATATACTGTATGAAAAGGGGTATGACGAAATGGGAAAAAATGTATGTGTTCGGGAGCCCTTCAACCCTCGAACCACTTTCCTCTTTTCTTCACAAATAAAACACAAGAAACCTTTGTTTCTGTTGGGAAAAGCACAAGGCATAAAAACCTAACATTTATTACTTTACACTGTTACCCTTGACATCTCTCCTAGGTCTTTTCCTAGTGGACTGTATTTCACAACTGCCCACTACGGCCTCCACACCCAGTCATGCCTCTTGCTTCCAGTACAGTAGTTGTCTCTTTCTAACCATGACTGCGAGCAAGTATAATATAACAGAAGATCAAATAAAATAGCATTGCCAGATTGAAATATACAATTTGAACATGAGGAAGACCTCATATAGTTATACAATATGATACAGTGCCAGCTAAAACTAACAGTTTTACATAATGACAGAATTACTTAATCATATCAATCTACTCTCCGCTATCTCTCGTCCAGTCGCTCTGGTTCCACCGGAATGATGCATATCTTCTGCACTGGTCGAATCAGCTCGCTCGTTGCTGTCTGGATGACAACTGATCGGATGATCCCATCCTTGCTCGGTATCAACCTGGTAATTCTTCCCAGTGCCCATTGGGCTGGTGGGAACCTTTCGCTTTTGATAATAATCAACTGTCCAACCTTTACACTTTCCTTTTCCTTCCTCCATTTCTTCCTTTCCTGTAGAGTAGTCAAATACTCTTCTTTCCACCTTTCCCAAAAATGGTTAATCATAGCTTTCCGTTCTTTCCATAGCCTAGCTCCAACCGTAGTTGGTCGGTCCTCTGAACCGCAAGGTATGGCACCCACCAAAGGTTCTCCAATCAGGAAATGACCTGGTGTAAGCGCCTGAATATCACATGGGTCGTCACTCAGTGGATGAATTGGCCTTGGATTTAATATTGCCTCGATCTGCGCCAACAGTGTTAAAAACTGTTCATATGGCAACACTCTCTGTCCTACTATCCTCTTCAAGTGAAACTTCATCGATTTCACCGCTGCCTCCCAGATACCACCCTGGTGAGGAGCAGCTGGCGTAATGAAAATCCAATCTGTCCCTTTCTGACTAAAATGATGTAAAGCATCGTTATCTGTCCACTTTCCAAATGCTCCCCTAAGTTGCCTGTTCGCCCCTACAAACGCCGTACCGTTGTCGCTATACATACGGTCACACCTACCCCTCCTCGCTATAAAACGTTCATAGCAAGCAATAAACGCATCAGATGTTAAATCCGTTACTACATCCAAATGAGTTGCTCTGGTCTTCAAACAAATGAAAACCACCACCCAACATTTCCTCCTTGTCAGTTGCTTCCCGGCTCTATCAATCACTTTAAGCTCAAAGGGCCCAGCATAGTCAACCCCGGTGCATGAAAAAGGCTTTCCCACTTTCGTTCTATCCGCTGGCAGGTCTGACATTAACTGATCTTCCACTCGTGCCGTGTATCTGGCACACTTAACGCATTTATGAATGTAGTTGCGTAATACGCTGCGTAGTCTGGGTATCCAATACGACTGCCTTATAAATTGCATCATGACCTGAACTCCGCCATGTCTCGTTGCTTTATGGGCGCTATCCACCACCAACCAGGCTAAGCGTGAGCTGCCTGGCAGAATCACCGGATGCTTCATCTCATAATCCAGCTCCGCCCTTTCCAGTCTACCACCTACTCGAAGCAGTTTATTTCCATCTAAAATTGGTTTAAGCGATTCGATCTTGCTTCTTTCCAGAGATGCTTTCCCCTTAGAAAGAGATGAAATCTCATAACTATAACTTTCCATTTGTGCTTCATGAATCAAATATCTCATCGCACTCGCTCTTTCCTCTTTTGTTGTGGGTAATATTCTTTCCATATGCCTACGACTAACCTTCCTTACTTTTTGAACTTCCCGCTTTACCGCTTCCACAAATCTACAAACATATCCCATGATACCAATTATTCTTTCCAAACTATTCGTACGATGCACCAATGGTATCGCCTTTTCAATACTTTCCACATATATTCGCAACTCTGGCTTGTAACTTGCAAAGGTAATTTTCAATTTTCAATTCTTCCTCCGCTTCTCCCCACTCAACTATAACCTCCTCCTTCGGCCAATACCTCTCTTCCCTCTTGAGCCATTCCGGTCCGTGGAGCCATAACTTGTTTCCAACTAGCTCTGACGGGCTGACCCCTCGGCTCACCAAGTCCGCAGGGTTATCTTTCGTCTTCACATGGTGCCAGCGTCTCACCTCCGTATTAGATTGAATTGATGAAACTCGATTCGCCACATACGTCTTCAATCTGCATGGTTACTTCGTCATCCAATGCATCGCCACCGCTGAGTCTGTCCAAAGTGCATATTCCACATTTCCCCCACTCCATTGATTGCCTGACCTCTACTAACAAACGCGACAAAAGTTCAGCCGCAGCCAATTCCAACCTTGTAACTGTAACCACCTTCACTGGAGCTACTCGTGACTTTGAGACCAGAAGTGTACTTGTAATCTTTCCGCTGGCATACTCTGTCCTAACGTAAATGACTGCGCCATAGGCTGATGTCGACGCATCAGAAAACCCATGAATCTGCACAGTAGCCTCTTCCTCTGTCCCTATCCACCTATCAATTCTAAATCTTTCCAACTGGACACTATCACTCCAGAACACTTTCCATTTCCTTTCCATCTCAATTGGCACTGCCTCATCCCATCCGCAGTTTAACTGCCAAAGATTCTGAATTAAAATCTTTCCAATTATAATAACTGGGGAAATATATCCACTCGGGTCATATAGCTGTGCTACACAACTCACAATCCTTCTTTTAGTTATCTTTCCATTGAGCTCTGGTGTTTTCACAATGAAAGTGAATTGATCCTGCTCGATAAGCCATTTAAGACCCAGAACTGATGTTTTATCTGGTGCGCTATCTCCGCCCGAAAACACCATTGAGCTCTCACTGAGAGAATGCATCTCCGAGACGAAACTTTCGCCGTTGGATTTCCATTTGCACAGGTCAAACCCTGCTCCTTTCAGAACTTTATGAATATCTTTCGCCAATTCAATGGCTTCACTTTCTGTACTGGCCCCCGAAACGCAATCATCAATATAAAAATCGTTTAGTATGATTCTCGCAGCTTCGGGAAAACTCTCCCTCGCCTCTACAGCGGCTTGATTCATGCAGCGTACTGCCAAGTATGGAGAAGAAGTCGAACCGAACGTAACCACGGTCAACCAATATTCCCTAAGTGGGTCGCTACAATTCTCCCTCCAAAAAATTCTTTGAAGATCCCAATGTTCTTCAGCTATCCTGACTTGATTGAACATTCCAGTAATATCAGCACAAAATGCTATCCTGTGTCTTCGAAATCTCATGACAATCTCGTGCAAATCCCGCTGAAGCTTCTCTCCAAGTAATTGAACATCATTTAGTGACGTGCCTTTCCCTGTCTGACAACTCGCATCGAACACTATCCTAAACTTGTCGAGCACACAGTGGTGTGGAATATAATAAACAGGCATTCCATCCCTCGGCTTTCCCTTTACCAGCTTAATGTGTCCGGTCTGAATCTCATCTCGCATCTTTCCTACATACTTTGCTTTCAATTCCTTATCCCTCTCCAATTTTCTTTCCAAGAACAAGAATCTACTTAGGACTATCCCTCTTGATTCCCCAATGCCTCGCACTCTGTCCTTAAGTGGTATGAAAACCACAAATCTACCCTGCTCGTCTCTCCTGTGCGTGGTTATAAAGTGTTTTTCAGCCATCTCCTCCTCTGGTGTTCTTTCCGAGCTCTTTCCGATCTCATCCATTTCCCATAACCTAGTTAAAAGTTTATCCAGTTGCTCACTTTCCGAATATTCTATGGCCGAAAAGGTTTGCTTACTATTTTCGTTTGCCATGCCTAACTTTATCATACCGAATCTGGTGTCCATCATCAGCATCCCATCCGCAGATTGTGGGACAACCGATTCCACTATACTTGCAAATGATTGCACTCCTAATAGAACGTGTATTTGACCCGGAGTGAAGTATTCTGGGTCCGCCAATCTTATGTGACTGTCCCTTTCCAAAGGAGCCTCTAGCCTAACCGTTGGAGTGACTGGTTGCCACTGACTTTCCTTGGGTAATATCCAAAATCTATCCTCAATGTAATAATCCGACTCAAACCAAGGATGCACCCTCAGCGAGACTTCTTGCCGAACTTGAAATGGATTTCCGTCTATGCCCACCAGCCTCCTGGCTATGGGTTTGCTCCCCCACCCCGTCTGGCGGAAAAGAGAATTTGAAATGATGTTCAACTGGGCACCTGTATCCAGAATAACCCTAATAGGACCAAAGAATACACCTTCCCATGATAACCTTACCATAACTGTCGGATATAAGGAATTCTTCCCCCTTTCCAAATAACAATTCGACAAAAAATAATGTTTATTCTTTATTTTCATATTCTCGTCATTGCTTTCCATCTTTCTCTTCTTTCCATCTCTACAAAACTCGCTACCTGCTTTCCTTTTCCTTGACTGTCATTCCTTCTTTCCCCTGATGCTGCTGCTACTGGCCAAGATATTCGATGGCTTGTTCAGCTCCTTCATCGGGCATAATACGCTATTATGCGCTGGTGACCCTGGGCAGCGGATGCACCTACCCTGGTAACAGTTAACCGTGTTGTGTCCCGTCTTCAGGCAGTTGGGGCAGAGCTTCCTTCTCTCAACAAAATCCTCCCTGGCCCGAAGACTCAAAGCCAGGAAGTCTGGACATGCGTAGACCATATGATCGCCCGCGCACAGATCGCATGGGAACTTCCTCTTGAATGAAGTCCGGTTCCCATCTTCCACCCTTGCGCTTGATGTCCTTTCCAAATCTTTCCGTATCTCTTGCCGCTCCGTCCGATTGCCGCCTGCTGCACCTTGCCTCGACCCGTGGCCAGCCGCCTGTGAGTCCTGTATTGCAGCAGCTTGCTTATCGACGAAGTTCAACATATCAGTGAGATGGGGAAACTCATCCACCCAGCTCCCATTGCTTGGCGGTTTCCCTATCCAGACGCTCGTGCAGGCCGTGGACAAACACGAAATCCCAGTGGTCCACCGGAAGTCCCTGCGCTCGCAGTTGACGCACTACCTCATGGGTGATGTTGGACATCTTTTGCAGGTCATTCGCGGTGGCTCTTCCTTCTAGCCGCTGCAGCTCGTAAAAACGCCGCAAGTGTTCCCGACAGACTAAATATTTATTGTCGTACAGCTGGTTCAATCTTTCCCACGCTTCCGCGTAGCTTTCCTCGGTTAACTGCCACTCCCCCAAGGTACGAGCAGCCTTTCCAATGAGAGACTTCCTCAGATAGGAGAACTTATAAGCCGCATTGATGTCTTGCCTATCATGAACCGCCGCCACAAACCTGTCCCTGAATCCTTGCCACTTGGTGAAACAGCCATCAAAATTGCCCCAGGTATTCTGCAGGTCGTGCTGCTGAAAGGGTATATTGATCTGGACCGCTATTCTTTTCCCCTCTCTTCTTGACCGCTTTCCAGATTGAGTTTGGCCGCTTCCATCTTTCCCTCTAATTCCGCACACGCGTCGAAGAATTTCTCCTCCAAGGATACAAAACCCTTGATGTGAGCCTCCTCGTCGCTGCTTTCCATGCTTTCCATCATTGCGTCGTATCGGTTGCAATGCTTTGCCCATTCCTCTTTCAGTCTTTCCAAACGTACCGCCGCACCCCGCTGGTCTAATTTGCCCATGGCCTCTTGATCCCTTGTCAGGTCGTGCATTCGGTCAATGAATGCAGCCGATGTCCGCATACCCTTTGACATAGGAACCCTTGGGCTGCTTTCTTCTGGCTGATTTCCAACCAGATCTCTCTCGCTTTCCTGGGCCGCTTTCCTCGATCCACTTTTATTTTTGTTTTTATTCTTCCTGCCTTTGTCCATCTTGAAAGGCATTTTTAACTTTTTAGCACTACAACAAAGTCTTTTCACTAACGTCCGCTCGGGTCAAGTATCACGAAAAAACTAAACAACCCTCACAAGCGCATATCTCTCCTCACAGCAGTGATCATGCAAAAACATGTTTATGTGGCTCGCTGCCTACCTACTTTCTTCTTTCCTGTGTAATTCCCCTGATGAAATTACCTGTTTTCGTCCTTAGTCAGCCACAAGACGAAATTTTTCTTGCCCTTGTACAATGAATCATCTTTCCCTATCCTTCAGGCATAAGTCTTTTATCGTATCTGTATGTGAAACTCACATCCACCCCGTTGAGGTTTGTTGTGGAATGTGGTGGCAGCTGCTGTCTGCTGAAGCGAATCACATGCATTCCTACTGATTCCGTTGTGGAATTTTTAACTATACCCTTTCAGGTGACTTGCACAATTTTGCGTTTGTAAATTCCGAATAGAATTTATTTTTGCGAGTTAAATGCGCGCTGGCTAGTGCAGTTGTAAATTGCACACTCTTTTGGCTTTCCATATTCAAATCTGTAGTTGTAAGCTGCGAAACTAATGACCCAAAATTATAAAATCTATCCGACTAACACACTCGTAAATTGCGGTGTCTCTATTGCTTTCCAAATTAAATTAGGTAGACAAATGCAGTTGTAAATTGCACTGTCTTTCCATTGCTTTCCAAAATTAAATTAGCTAGACAAATGCAGTTGTAAATTGCACTGTCTTTCTATTTTTCCAAAATTAAATTAGCTAGACAAATGCAGTTGTAAATTGCACTGTCTTTTTATTGCTTTCCAAAATTAAATTAGCTAGACAAATGCAGTTGTAAATCGCACTGTCTTTTTATTGCTTATAGTCAAAATGGCAGTCGTAAATTGCCATTTGGATGTCTTTCTTTAATAATATTAAAATTTCTCACCAAAGGACGCTCGTTCCCGCATCCGGCTTGTCTTGGACCAAAATGTTCGGGAGCCCTTCAACCCTCTAACCACTTTCCTCTTTTCTTCACAAATAAAACACAAGAAACCTTTGTTTCTGTTGGGAAAAGCACAAGGCATAAAAACCTAACATTTATTACTTTACACTGTTACCCTTGACATCTCTCCTAGGTCTTTTCCTAGTGGACTGTATTTCACAACTGCCCACTACGGCCTCCACACCCAGTCATGCCTCTTGCTTCCAGTACAGTAGTTGTCTCTTTCTAACCATGACTGCGAGCAAGTATAATATAACAGAAGATCAAATAAAATAGCATTGCCAGATTGAAATATACAATTTGAACATGAGGAAGACCTCATATAGTTATACAATATGATACAGTATGCAAATATGTAAATATTTGTTGGTATTTATATATATAAATGTTTTTATGCAAGGGTTACGACGAATTGAAAAAAATGATGCAAATATGTAAATAATTATGGATCACTCCCGCTATAACCAACCGTTGAACCAAACCCGTACACTGCACCGAATAACTGCTCACAAAATTCCACTGCCTAATAGCGGTTGTTTTAGGGAAATGCCTCACAAATCTTTTTTTCTTATGCAGCCACTCGAAATTCTGTAAAAAAAATAAAATAAAAAAGTAAATAGCACTTTGAAATGTTTGCACACAAACTTTCCTAAACACATGTATGTCGGTACAATGGACCCCCCAGCTTGTACCGACAATTTACCTAAATAATTTTTTTTCCTCCACAATGCGCGCGCGCGAACACGACAAAAAAAAATTACGAAAATCCAAAAGAAAAAGCCCCACGTTGGGCGCCAATTTGTTGCACTAAAATTACCCACGATCAAACTACTTTTGAATATCCTAAATTGGCGGAAAACAAACAAAATAAATTAATGCGAAATTGCGGTCGCCACCGCCGAGAATGAAATTTATTGAACTGTCAGAAATTTCGTGCGAAGAGCGCGAGTGCAACAGCCAGCAAATAGAGTGCTGATTTGCCGGTAGCTCAGCACGGGGTGGGTTCAGGAAGAAAAATACTAATTTTGGTACCTGTGCCAAAGGAAAGCGTAGGTACTTACGGTGGTGGTTTAAATTAAACTTTTGATTCACTTCCCAGTGCAAGACCTGAAAAATATGGAGAAAAATGGGCGCCACACAATTTTAAGGAGAATTGTGAAACCGAAATATTCGACCAAAACGAGCGGAACAAAAAAAAAATAAAAGAGAAAAAGTTTTTTTTTTTGTAGCACGTTATAAAAACTCCGTTGGAGTACGGCAAAAATTTATTACGGTTACTGGACAGCCGTTTGGGATGAAAGAAAAAAAATTCCCAGGATACCACACGATCGCGTTCTCCCGAGGGGTGGAAAATGTTCCGAAATTAATGGGTCGCGTGTCCCGTCGTTAACCGAGATTTTCGAAACCCGATCCTACCGAGGTTATAAATTGTCACAAACACTGCCTAGCTATCACGAAATTAACTAATGATATATAAATATACACCAAAATACTTAGCTTTTTCTCGCAACTCCTTAGTCCTCGTCCTGTAAGTGGGTGGGTCTAATCCCGCCACGACAATCGTCTTATCGCTCCTTGAAACTATCCTGAGCTCCCTTTAATCGATCCTTCTTCCTAGTTCCTTCTTCGACTTTACTTTTATTCACTTTACTTTCACTCAAAATCCCTTCTGGACGTTTCCACAATTTAAAACTATCTCGTTGCCTGGCCAACCAAGAAGTGATTTACCAGCTGGCTTTGTCCATTCGGCCGGCCGGCATCCTCACTCACACATCCATACATACGTGGGGAAGCAGAGCCAACGACAGTTCTAACGCGGCCATTCAGCTGTAGCGCTGAAGAGGCCAACTGTTTCGTACTCCCCCATACTCACACATACTTAGACATTTGGCGGTCCATGTCATCTTCTGCTACACTATGTACTCTCACATCCGTGCGCTGACATGAACCCGCTAATGTTCTCACGCCCTTCAGGCGACCTCTCTCTCAGTGAATTCGCCCATTGCTCTAACTCAGCAATGAACAAACCCTCCGACCGACCCTGGATCTGCCTTTATTCAGCCCATGCCCCTTTCTGACGTTTCGCGACGTAAACAAAAGCATTCGAGCAAGGAAATAGATTTGCAAACAACATGCCAACTGCAAAATGTTGTTTTTAATAAAAATATCCCTTCAACGGCCAAAAAACTCATGGATAATTTCAGGATGCGGAAGACAGAAACCTTTTTCAAGATGTCCATCCCTAGGACCAGGCCCAGCGACTATTTGGGAACGCAGAACTAAGGAGTTGGTATGAATTTCTATTTAGTTTTACGAATTTTCCTATGCTACCTCGGTAGAGTCGCGCGCAGATTTTGGGGAAAGGGATATGCAGATCGTGTGCCATTCTTCACATAAATTTACGTTATGTTGAGCACGCAGCCATCGTTACATTTGTGTCTTGATTCGGTTTGTTGTTGTTGACACGTCCTGGGGTGTTCGTCTACAATCCCCGTCTTGGTTCAAAGTGTTATGTTTCTTTGTGTTATTTTCGCGCCGGTATTGTTTTTTTTTGGATGCGCGATTGGTGATGTTTCTCGTCCTGTGTCGCTCGTTTATTGTGAGGGTGTTTTACAGGGCCGCCCGCCCGCACTCCTCTGCTGCTCCTACGGTGCTCCCACGACGGAGTTGGGTCAAAAGGGAGCGTCGTCCCTTCCCTCATCGAACCAAACTCACTCCCGCGTCGGTGGTAGATCGATATTCGCTTTTGGGCCTTTGACTTATTCGGACAGTCCGTCCGCGACCGCGAATTACATTTGTATTTGCAGGGTGGATGTTTCAGTGGGTTGTATTGGTTCCACCCTGCCGTTGCAGACACTTCGTCTGGTTGCGGAGTGCTTTTCACTTGCACCCCGCCTTTACAGACCGTCCGTCTGAAGTCGTCACCACAGACCGCCCGTCTGTCTTGGTTTCCACAGACAGTCCGTCTGTATCTGTCTCCACAGACCGTCCGTCTGGATTCGTCTCTACAGACCGTCCGTCTGTATTGGGTTTGGGCCTGGGCCTCCTGCCCTTCCAGTCACCTGTGGTGGTTGCTCCCCAAGGCTCCAGAGACGTGGACCAATGGCTGATGGAACCATGGTTGCCCCTCCACTTCTTTAGACCCTGGAAACGCAGACCGATAGAAGAGGGAAATTTCAAGGAGGGTCAAGGGAAAAGAGAATGGTTCTTGTTGCGGGCGATTTGACCGCAATAGGTGGAAACTATTGGATGGGATTGAAATGCGATTATATTGAATCGCGACACCTTATGGGTATGAGCTTGAAATAAATTACTAACAGCCCTATTCATTAGATTTCCTTAATCAACTGATTAACAGTGTCTCCACTAAGTCACGTCAAATGAGTTAATTTGACTTTAACTTAGATCTCAAAAAAGTTTATTCATAAAATTTATTTTGCCATGTAGTAGCTAATCAATCAGTTAAGCGAAACTAAGCTGAAAATCTGGCAGCACTCTCGGTCTTCTGTGTTACTTTTAAATTTAGACAGCTCATATAAATTTGAAAAAAAAAAACAAATTGTTGTTGAACAATTGTTATTTGTATCATTTTAATAAGCTTTATTAAAAACAATCATTAAAAATGTAAATGAACAAATAATCTACGATTGATTTCTCGTCGGCTTGGGTTTGACAATATTGGCCAATCTGCTTCAGCTTCCTCTCGATTATAAGGTTCTATAAAGGTAGTAAAAAAGGTAGGTATTAAGTGGTAAAATGAACTGTGAATGGTATTATTGCCTTGTGGTTCGGTTAAATAGAGTGCTAAGTTATGAAGAACTGCTAGCGCTATTACAGTAGTTTTAACGGAATCTATAGGCCCTCTCATACCATTGAGCAGTATGCGAAACCTTTGCTTCCAGACTTCAAAACATCGTTCAACTGTAGTGTTTAAACGAAGGGGGTTTGGTGCGTAGCAGTCGTTAGGTATTTAAGCGTATGTACCACGCTAAGTTTGGTATATGAGCGTACCACGCTATATTGTTTTAGGCTTTTTCTCGCCGCAACTTTTGAGACCAACAAAGTAAAACAAGGCAATGCTGCCGAATTGAGTTCTAAGTTGAATCTGTTTTTATTCATTAAATTCTATTCCTTAAATACTATTTGCTTTGTTAAAATTATAACTGTTATACTTATTTCCTATCCTACTTCTACTTACATTATCGATTATGAATATCTTATTCTCTATTCTTATTGGCTGTGCACCATTCTATAAGATCTTATTTCTATTGAGTGACGTTCAGTGCAATTGAGTGCATTGAGTCACACACATGAATTAAATTGTTTTGTGTCTGATTCATTCACTCGATTGCACTTTACATGTTACGTCACTTTCATATTTGACTTTGGTCTAGGGGCAGTGGTGCCAATAAGTGGATACACTACACAACAACGTTTCTCGTGCCGATATGAGAAGCGTTGTATCTACGTTCTTGTTCTGTTCGAGGGTTCAGTATGGGAGTAATCAGATACGATGAGCAAGCATATCCGCAAGCATATAGACGTCCTTTAAAGTCTCCGCGTTCAAAACGCTTTTTAATGCGGCTTTCCCGAAATATACGAGAATCGTGTGTACTTCCGCGCCAATGACAAACAATATCTCTAATTTTTAGACACGAATCGCAGACAACCTAAAGAATAATTTTACTTTAAGATGATTAGATTCACTTATTAACAGCAACGAACTTGTGTATTTATAGAGTAATATCCTTTCCTATTTATGTAGTATTGACTTGCATCTCCTTTTACTTTTTGAATTTTGATGTGAGTACAGTCAATCGCACCTATTACATCAGGACATCCTTTGATACTTCTGAATTTTGAGATCACATCAATTTGTTCTGAAACCAGTGATGGCATATTTATATAAATTGGTGTTTTAGAGGCAAATGCTCTCGAAACCTTCGAACATATTCGGCTGAGAGTAGGTTGGCTAAATCCATGAATATCTGCGCTGTCGTCTTGAATTTACGAAATGAATAGAGGATTACATTTTAAGCGGAAAAATGTATGCTTGGCTTACTTCATTCCGACCCCAATATCGAATAGCTGCCATTACCTGAAGTTCAACATCGATATGCCCACCTCTCGGGTCACCCTCCAGATCACCTCGAACGATTTCAATTAGTTTCTTCATGTTTTCTTTACAGAATCTATATTTATTTCTGAATTCACTTTCATTGAGATCAAAAGGGTTAAAACGTGGTTTATAGTTTTTTAAACGCCTTCTGTTACCAATATTATTGTTCAATATATTAAAATTATCTAAAAAATTCGAAAACGTATCTGCCATATTTATCTAGTTTTATATTCTTTCTGAGCACAACGGGAAAATGAAAGTTAATTCACTGCTAAATGCGTAATTAGGCATTTAATTTGTTGACATTTGATTAAGTGTGAATTATCTTTAAGAAAAGTTTTTGAATAAAGTTTTCTTAAATTAAACTAAGATTAGGTCTGATTCAGCTTTAATTAAGTGTTATGAATAAGACTGTAAGAGTTTTGTTATGCTCTTCAATAAAAATTACCGATCAGTTGGACTGCTAAATGGGGATTGACAAAAGTTCTCAGCACGAATGAATCCTCACCGTGCACACAGTCACTTAGTGCACACTTACACACAAGAAAGGGTATGAGGGTGAAGAATAGATAGCGAATTCAACAGATTGGCAACGTATAAATCATATCTCGTATGCGACATGATCAGTCTCTGGACTGTTTACGTAAGCACAATTACTGTTGGCGTCGTGAAACCATAGGATTGTTTATCGTAGGATGTTTACAATCGATCATGGGATAACCATGGGATTGTTCATCGTAGGATGTTTACAATCGATAATGGTTTTAATTGTCTTGCAAGGCAGAGTAATATCTCTTATTTATACAAAGCATAAATTCCTTGGGTGAATGGAGATTGAGTTTGTGTAGCAAAAGCCATTTTTACTTCACGCAATGCTTATTAAGCATTTTCTACACGTCTCCATTAGCCGTCGACACCACGATCTATTTTATAATATGTATTAATGTACATAAATATTTTATCGCATTATCTATAAGCGTATCCGCTTAACAGTTTGTTTATTTTAAGAACAATTTACTTTTACTACTTAAAATTTCTTAGGAGCTAAATAACGTGGAGTGTTCCTCTACGATACAATTCTATAACTGTTTAGGAACCAAAATGTTCTTATATATATTAGGGTGTCCCTTATATGGGCTAAAAAAAAATTTATAATTTTTTCACGCATACCCTTAATTTTTTTTCTTAATGCCAATACTAACTTCGATGCAAAATATTTTGCTCCTGGGATGATGTTTAACACGTGCCGATTAGACAGCAAAGTCAACATTGAAAATCTGTATGAAAAATTCAGAAAAAAAATGTTTTACCTGCAAATATTTCATTTCAATTTCAACTTTTTATTAAATAACTATACTAAACACTTAAATAAGAATAATTAGTAACAAAAAGAAATTATTGCGGATACTTTCTCTTCAAAACTTCTTTCTTGCAATCAGGATATAACTTCCTTGCTCTTTCACACAACGAAGAAGGAATTGTTTTTGCTCTTCTTCAGCTGTCAGAAGTCCGTGAAAATCCTGCATTAGCTTGACAGCTCTTTCAGCTGTATCGTTCACTACTTTAAGAGAAAGAACCATCCTTTTGGCTTCTAAATAGAAAACATTGGTCTCCCACGAAGATGGCCTTTCTTGAAGAAAGTTTTCATTTATTTTCAAGCGAGGAAATAAATGTTGACTCTTGGCCGACACAAAATCATCCAACGTTTTATCTAAATGAAATAAAAGAACATTTTCAATCATTAATAAATAGAAAACAATTATGAATATTCAAAATTAGCTAACCTTGCATTGAATTGCACATTTCTTCTTTCGATGGAACGTATCTTTTAAGATAATGCGATTGACTTTCCTTATTAAAGTTAGCCACCATTTTTGCTTTTGTGTTAAGTCCACAGTATCATCAAATAAAGATAAAACTACAGCCTCTTCGGTCAAATAATATAGATGTTGACACAATTTTTGAAAGGCTGCTTTCGAAATCGACTCGTCTACTTTTTCATAATCTTTCAATTTTTTCAGAAAGCATAAGTCTTGAAAGGGTGCTTTTGCTGCCGAACTGGACTGCAACCATGGTTTAACATAAACCATCACAATAAAAACACAGACCTCTTTCAATCCGGCACTATCTTTTTTTGTCAATTTAAGTTGCGAGCGTCGCAAAAATATTTTTAAAGCATAAATTGCTCTTGCCATCCATCTCGCTTGATGCATTGCACCTGGGGGCCTGATTTTTAGTTGCTTATCGACATCTCCTCCTAAGAATATTATTGAAAGTTCAATAAGTTCGCGGTAGTCATTTCTAACAATTGGTTTTCGTAGCTCCCCAAAGTAAAAACTTAGAATTTCGGTAATTTCGTTGTCATTAAAATTCTCTTTAACAATGTCAGCACCGGTTTGAAAATTGTTAGTGTCAATATTTTTCCATTCATCTCGAAACTTTTTAAAAATAGGTATTTCTGAACTTATTGTTACTTGGTGGACCTTCGTTTCGAAGACACTTTTAAGCACGAGCTCATACATATGATGCCGACAACCAAAAAGGACTAACTCTCTTCCTAATTCCTGTTCCAAGAGCACGCATGCTCCATTAAAGCGACCTGTGTTAGATGCAGTTGTATCGCAACACATAATTTGAACTTTATCATCCAAGTTCCATTCTCTAATTGCTCTAGAAACAGCATTAGCTTGTTCTTTACCAGAAGAATTTTCCAATTTTGGCACGGATAGAAGTTGTTCCCCATCTCCAAAAGTAATAACAATAGGAAGTCGTTCTTCCTTAGCACTCCTTACATTCAATCCAGGTAACAATTTTCCATCCCAGTGAACAGTAACAACCTCCGGAATATTATTTTGAAAATCGGTTTTAATGTTCTCTGCCCTTTCTTTTCTAATCCGTGTCCGCACGCGTTGAATCGATGACTTATTAATTGGAAAATCCTCAAAGTTAAGCCCTAGAGCCTCCACTGTAGCCTGAAGTATATAAACAGAGTCTCTTATGCTCAACTGACATCTGTCTAAGGCTGAGACTAATTTTGGAGTAACAAAGTCCTTCCTTCCTCGTTTTGAGATTGCCTCAGATGACGGTTTAGGAGCAGTAGGAAGACCTTCGCTGCTTTCGTCGGAGCTTGTAAATATGTCCTGTTCTTCAGGAATTAAATCCTCCAACGACGCTGAAGAAGTAGATGGTATTGCCGATGACATGTACTTACTACGTTTTTGTTCTTCTCCTAATCGCCTTTGTCTTAACCTATCTTCCTTTTCAGCTTGTTTTTTATCAACACCCGCTAAGCAGCCCGGTCGTCCTGGCTCTCTCTGACGCTGTAAAAAGAGTATGTCCTCTTCTATTTTAATTTTTTGAAGAGCATCAGCATGAGCTATGTCAAATACTCGCATGTTATCCAAATCGTCCTGGAAATCAGCTTCTCTTTGTTTATGCACCTCCTGGGTTTTCTTTGAATTCTTTTGCAGTTCTCTCCAAGCTTGATACAAATTTATAAGCTTCTTCACAGAGTTGGGTAGTGATTTTGTAGGGATTCTTGCCTTTTCCCAAAAAATAGTACACTCGCGAATAACAAGATTTGCACTTTCGCTAACTGTCAATTTAACTTCCCGCATATTAAAAAAGAAAACTGCAAAACTTGTCGATTTGACGGTAATTTAGCACCCTTTATTTGGTGATTTACATCTCCCACTAAGTAAATGCTTTTTGTGTTGTGTAACGACACTTCGCTGAGCAGGTTGGACCGGGTCTTGAGCCGGATGCGGGTAGCACGCCTTGCTATCCTTTTGCTTAGCTCGTCGGAATGGGGGAGTTCTTTGCATCGACCAAGACCTCGCTGCCGTTCACAAATAAAAAAAATGCGTGCTAAAATTAAGTGAAGATGTAGCCCACTTTACTGTATTCATAACCCAACCAACAATCAATCGTTACCATCCCTTGAGAGACCAGCTGAAATGTCTCTCCCATTACCCTCCCTACCAGTTGCATTTCGGAACACATCTTTTCCTCCAAAAGCCCAAATCAAACACGACTACAGATTCAAACAACAGCGGTTAACAGCATCATGATATTATATTTAATTACTCATTTTAACTAAGGAATTCATTTAATTGAAATACAAAAAAAAAACATGTACTGAAATACATACTGTCCTCATCAGTTTGAGTGACTTCATTATATACTTTAGGTTTACTTAATTATTTAACTGTATGTTGTGGGAAAAAAAATGTAGCTATCGAAGAAAACGAAATCAATGCCATTTAACTGTAATAAAGCCAGCCAAATTTAATAAAAGAACCTTGTCATAATATGAAGACAGAATTAGGGTCATTCCTGGTGCACTACTAGTCTCATATGTATCTATGAGCTTACGAAAGAATTAATTGGTACGTACCTGCTTCCATCTCCTTCGGCAGGCCTGCTGATATCGATGTACTCCTGCGTTGACACTTTTCCCCCACTCACTTCGAGATACCCCCCTTCCCGTTAATGCACCAAAAAAAACACTAGCACATGAAGCGGTTATTAAATAATCAATTAGCTAGTAAATTTAAGTTTAGAATATGGTTTCGTTTTCTTGGTTTGTGTTTTTCTTTCCTTTTTTTTTTCTTTTTTTTTTAATATACAGATTTAGTTTTTTTTTTTTTTCTTTTAGTTTGTTGGTTTGTTTCCAGGCGTTGGGCTGGGAAGTTGCCAAAGAAGATACGTTGAGGATCTCAAAAGGGGATCCAAACCCAAGGTGGTACGCGAGCGCGTGTGCCCCGCAAGCTGGGTGTTGTGGAATGCCCCTAATAGCTCCGTAAGGGGTCTGGGATTCGCAGCAAATTTTTAAGAATTTACTCCTCACTTGATTCCACTAAAAAAATAATAACTTTTGGATTGGTGAACACAACGGAAAAAAATGCATCCCACTACCTTTGGGGATCGTTTTTTTTTCCTTTTTTTTTTTGTTATTAATTGCAACCGCACGGAGGCTTTTGTTCGGCGTGGAAGACCGTGACACGATTTAAATTCTTTTGATTGCAGTATATTACGAACGCACTTTGACTTTTGTGTGACTGAAGCGACTGCATAAGAGGGTTACTTTAAATGCCACGGTTAAAATATCACGTACTGATGCCGTCCAACTCGTGCTCATACTAAATTTCTGCAAACTCAATTACCAGACCAAACCTCGCCAAGCGCATGGGTAACAGCATATATGTCAGGCGATCTTCCCGTTTTGCCAGAGAAAAAAAAAGCTCTATGTACCAGCACACAAAGGCGCTTAGAGATTTATGTAAATAACACTACTGTGTTGTGTTCTTTTACTATATATTTATTTTTCTACATTTAATTGAGGTAAGGTGCAACTGGGTAGCTCGGCATCAGCACATAAAAACCAAAATAAAAAAAAAACCCATTACGATTTATAGACGGTTGATAATGGCCATTACAGTTGCTTCTTAATTGCAGTGACATCTTTAATCGATTAAAAAAAACTAGTTTACCGTTTAAAAACTAAAAATGCAATAAAAATTTCCTTAGGCACGTGCTACTATTTCAGTGTAACTTGTAGTGACATGTTTCGATCGAAGTCGGCACGGGTAAACATGATCCAAATGACCTAATTTTTTTTTGGTTGCGTTTTATAATAAAATAAATAAAATAAGAACATATGCGTTAAAAAAAAATTGTCGAAAAATAAGGGACACCCTAATATATATACTTCGTCGATATGAGGTATCGGTACTGTTTTATGATACCTATAAATAGATAACGAGTGTTATCTTGTTGCTTGGGTCATTCCTTGTTGTTTCTCTTAATCTCTTCTCAGTTTGTTCGATCTGTTGAGGTATTCCGTCGCCATCAGGTTGACATGTGTGTTGTCTGTTACTTGCTATCTTTAACATAAGTGGCGGGCTGACCTTTCGTGCTGACTCAAGTGCAATGCGCGTGCCATATGCTATCCATTAAACAGTCCATTAATTGCTTGTATATCTACATCCGTCATTGTTGCGTCACAGCAAGACTTCGATTCTAGATACATGCAATGATGACCAATGGCTGTGAGTATGCATGGCGTATCCAAGAATGATAGAATACAAGATTACGCCGATATGTCAAAAGAAAATTGACATAAAATCGTGTGACGTCAGTCGGGACCCGTGTTTTGACGTTTATACGTTTTGTTTTCCCTTCTGATTTCCGGATTGAAATGTTGTTAGTTCTTCTAAAATATTTAATTCAATTTTAAAAGATATTTGTAAATAAAATATTAGCGAAGTTTCTGTTTTAATTATCTATTATTTCGTTGAGTTTTAGTACATATCTATTGTGGTTCGGGCATGATAACTGAAAATGGAAAATACCTACCTGTAGTGTAAAAATTAACAAACAATGAAAAAATAAAGAATTCGAAGTGAAATTGTGCATTTATATTTTGTTTTAATGAATTATTTTGTTGAATTTTCTTTTTCTTTTGTTTGCATTTTCTGCAATTTCCCTATTTAGCTTTCTAATTCTAAAAAACATTCGCGCTCTGAAGAATAACATTTTCACTTTGTCGTCGCAATTTATGTTTGCCGCTAACTCCAGATGTGTCTTCAAAAAGTCTTTTGATATAAGTAAATAATCTCCGTTGACGGAATCAAATACTTTTTCAAGAGCAGCCATATGCAGCATCAAGTCTATCGTTGGCTTTGACAGACCTCCTTCGCTGAGATGATTTACCCAGGTAAATGTGTTATCATTTTCAGTGTCCACCCTTATATCTGGGGCTTTATCACGCAATCTGTGACAAATGTACTCAGCCAGTTTTTCCAATCCATCGTGAGCTATGGATTCGAGTTCCTTGTCCTCCGCAGTCTGAACATCTATGTTCTCTGGTCTTATTTTTATGCTCTTTAGAATTGTACCTTTATAAAGTAATATAGGTATAAACAATTGAACATTATGTCATGAAAATTAAACAAAGAAAAATTACCTGTTAGGGTACAATCCAATTTTTCTAGATCAGGCGTATCATCGACAAACGGTAAGTTAGAGTAAGTAAGATATCTTAAGTTAAAAGTAAGAAAAGTATTTAAAGGTATATTTATAGTATGTCTTAAATATAATATTATAAAAACAAACTTAATCTAGGGTACTTAAATTATTGTTGTACTCGGGAACTGCTTCTGCTCCTGCTGCTGCTGGTTCGGCTGGTTGCGGAGGCGGCATCCACATATACACAATCATGGGCAAATACGACATTATTTAACTATAAGCGTTCAAAAAAAAAATTATTTTTTTTTTTATTTTTCGCGGAGCGTTGAGGAAATCCTGGACTTTTAGATAGTCCTCGTGCCTGAGGTGATATTCCTCGTATGGGTCCCGGGGCCCTTCAAATACCCCCACCCTCGCATATGCCCGTGTCTTGAGGCCTGTACGTAAGCCGTATGGTTCGAGTTTGAAGAACACAAATTAATATGCCACAAAAAAAAAAAATATATATTTTTTTTTTTTTTTTTTTTGTCTAGTCCCTGTTTTATTTTCTCTAGTCACTGTTTTATTTTTCTCGTTACTGTTTTATTTTCTATAGTCACTGTTTTATTTTCTCTAGTCACTGTTTTAATATTAACTTTATACGGCACTTGCAAAAAAAAAATATTTACTAATCCAATATTAACTATTTCCGTCGGCCACTTGTAAAATTCAACTTGTCTTCAACCGACGCGCATCACCCTTTTTATATACCTAGCCTCGCCGTATCTTTCGGTACCTTGTTTACGAACCAAAATTATTTTCGAGCAAACTTTATTTACGAACAAAATTAGTTCATAAACAAGGTACCGATTTAATCCCGCATGCCCTATGTTTTGCACTCGCTAATCCCTAAATCTACCGACCATCTACAATTCATTCGTCGCCTCCCCCTCCATACCATCAAATCAAGCTAATACACCAGATGGCGAGTGCACTCAAGCTGTGCTTGGTACATGCGCACTTCAGTCGCGTGGTGAACATGGAGAGACAACTTTCCTGTGGTGGAGGCGTGACTTCGCCGCTCTTTTAAGTGGTGAGTTCAGAGGTCTCCACCATGTATTGTTTCGGCTAATTAGATTGAGTCTGTTTTCTCCACCATTGAGCTGCCAATGAAAGTCGGCTTTTAAAAAAAACTGAATTAGTTTCCAGGCACTTGGGTTGGCGGTTAGGTGACTCTTACTAACTTTGCGCTAGTGTGAGTGCCATTGTCACTCTGGTTACTTACATGGAGTGGCAAAATTGAATTTATTGTGAGCACAGAGGCAGAGGAGGTAACCAATTTTTTAATGTTAATATTTATTGGCCCAAAAGTATGCAGTAAATTACTAGCAAGTTAAGACATAACTCCGTACTGGTCGAAATACCGGGAAACGAATTTCTGTCCATTACACATTAGTGCTATCTGATAGGACGCCTTCATTGTAGCCAAGTATGTACGACCGCAGTTTATACTTAAACTTCTGACGATCTGGATGGTCATGTAAACCTCCTTTTGTCCGTATGACACCAAAAAAGTTTTCCAATACATCTTGATTAAGCCGATATGTCAAGATGTATTCAAATTTGAAGCGATACTTCAACTCCATAAGCAGTAGTTTAACCACATTGTTGGACTGAATAATGCCTGAAAAGAACGAAAAACTCGAACGGAGTGCTCAATGCCATGATTTCAGATGTGAGTGTAACCTTTCCGCGAAATCGAACCCAAGCTTTATCTAATTGCAAGTTCTTTTTGCGCCATACCGGTTTCTTGAAAACATCGCTGTCTTTATCCACCGTAACGGTTTCAAACATTGCCGCATATTGGGCCCAGCGCGAAGCGTCGCCAACAATCATTGACTCATCATCTCCTAAACATGAGGAAAACAGCAATCAAAACATGCCTCAAAACAATCGAAGCTCATTTTTACCTTGATTCGATTCAACCAATTCATTATTTACGGTGCCACTTTCTTCAGCAGTCATTTCAACATGGGCAACTGGAAATGAATGAAAAAATGCAATCAATATAAAAAAAAAATTAAATCAAATTTTACTTTGATTCAATGCTGCATTGCCACTGCTAGCTGCAACAGCGTAGCTAGCAACGTTCGGAACATCTGCTTCGTCAGCGGAAGCTGCAACATTTCGTTTCTTTCGACGTGCACCAAATTCGTCACCATCATGGTCACGATTCATTCGTAGAGCAGCCTCGAAGTCAAATTCCGGATCTATGTCACTATCGTCTCCGGAAAATCGCCGGCTTCACTATCGGACCATGCTTGTTGATTCACGTAGGCTGACAACTCTTCTTCGTTGCGAAAATCGACTTTGCGCGCCATTCTAAATAACAAACCGAAAAAAACAAAGCAAAATAACGAAAACAAACTTTTTTACATATGCGCACTTATAAGACATTTTATGGCCTGAGTGACCAGCGTGCCATTTTGGGCACGAACAAAAAATCAAAAATAAATTATGAAATTTTTTATAATTTTTTATTTTGAAAACTCACATCACTTTCTAGACACAGTAATAAACACGGAAAAAATTCTTTCAGCGTCGGATTCGACCGACTTACCACAATTATGTATGTGTGAAAATCGCAAATTCACAAAAAATGCGTGTCGTCGGGCGGTTAAACTCAACTGAATTTCAAATTTTCAAATGCAGTGGGTTTCAAGCGGCAACCGGTGCAAACTGTGGCGCTTGTATCGTAGAACTTACTTAAACTTTTCGTATGCAGTTTGAACAATTTTTTTGGGCAAACTTGTTGTTCAAAGAGTGCGTGCCCAAAATAGACATGTTAAGGGTTAAGGTTAGTATCTTCATAATAGAGTTTTAAATCGTAAGTATATCCACCTCTCTGAAAGGGTAGTAAACTATTTTTTCCAATAACCCTCATTTGGATCATCAGTTTCGTCATTTGGTCTAAAATTTCGTTTTGAGCTTCGATTGCTAGACCGTAAGCATGTGACCGCTCTCTGGAATCTTCAGTTGGGACTCTCACGTTCATTACGTCAAACCAGTCATTTGTCTGTAAGATAATAAAATTATAAGGAATAGGTAGGTACAGTAAGTTCGGTTGTTTTTAATTATAGAAACATTACAGTTTTAAATAACTGGTAGCATTGTTGCCAATTTTGGTCGCTTAGTAGAGCCAAACTTGATGCCATTTTCACTTTCTGCCGGTCAGGTCCAACGACATTGAGATAGGCGCTCGATATTTTGTGAGTTATTGTCAGCTCCGAAAAAGTACACGATAGGAGCCGAACAATAATTTCCTTCTTGACATATTTTTCGTTAATTAAAAATCCTTGATCGACGAAATGATTTCGAAGGAGTTTGTGGAACATCCGCGAAAACAAAAATTTTGTTTTCATCGTGTAAAAACCTAATGAAGAATATTTTTGAAAAGAATTCAATAAAAAATACGTATTTACACATACCAAGGCTTGTCCATAGTGATTTCTAGGTTCTTGAATAGTCCTCTATTTCCACCACCTAAGTCGCTAACAATCGCTACTGCACATCTTTGCTGTTTGAAGAATGATTGCCAAGATTTCGAAAGTCATTTGACAGTCAAACGCATAGAACACGGCTGCTTCCATTTGGCCATTAATCCTATTGAAAGTAGTTAAACAAAAAAAAATATAATTATGAAGAATGAAATATCACTGTGTTTTACCTCTTAGCATTGCTACTTGGACATAGTTAGCAGGAGCTAATGTCGAGTCAGATGATCTGTCGTAACAGAAAGTTTTTCTTATTTTCATCTCGTCAAAACTGAGAACGCAAACTTTCTGGGCTTCATCAAGCTGTGTTGCTGCTGACACAATTTTTACAACAGGTTTAATAATTCCTGGCGAAATATCCGCTTTCTGTGCCCAACTTTGGAGAGTCCGAACTCCAGGAAGTGAAAAATTTTTCTTCCGAAGCAGCTTGTATGCCTTGGCACTTGTGGAGTATAGCGTAATTGACTGTGCTATATCTTCTTCAGTCCAGTGAACTTTTTTAATGCCCATCTTCAGTTTATTTACCTGGCCTGTTGTAAAAATTAACTTCAATAGTTCTTCCATATTTTCACGCTGTAACTCTGATGTTTTGAGAAGCTTCTCCAGAGAACAAATTTTCTTTTCTAAACATTCTTCATTCAACTTTAGAGTAAAGTTCTTCTGCTTCAGAGTTTCTCTAAAAAAATGAGTTTCATTTTAGTTTTTATTTAATGAAAGAATGGAAGTTAACTCACACCTCCTTTTCCAAAGATGCAATACACTTTTTTAAGTTTTCAATGAAAGCCATACCCTCGGCATCATTTCCATTGCTTGCCTCTTCAACAATTAGGGGTGCTATTTCAGCATCTACAGGTTTCATTGTTTGTGGAACTTGCTCAAGTAGGGTCGTTATCATTTCCTTTGTACGAGTAGCTCGAGCTTGCATCCGGTTAGAGCGAACGGAGACGGAAACTACGTTATTTTCCGGGTGTAATGTGGGAATTGTTGATTTCTTACACAAAGTCCTGAAATATATCCATTGCTTTTTGTATAATATTACACTTAAATATTGTAACATACCCATTTCAAATTGAAGATTTCTTTCAATATCACCCGGAGCGAAATGTAAACAACAAATTCGCGATGTTTCGACATTAAATTGGTCTTTCCTTCGACAAAAATGAACCCATTGCTTCCTAATATTCTTATCTTTAGGAAAGCAATAAAACCAAATACTGTTTTCATCATTTTTATTATTTGAATTGCAATTGTAAACGGCACACCTCATTTTGAAAACATAAACACAAAACCGCAAATTCAAATAAAATTTACCGGGTCATGAATGATGTCACAACTGTCAAAAAAGAAAAACCAATATGGCGGACGAGCAGACGGCGTAATCTTGTATTCTATCATTCTTGTGGCGTATCCGTTTGTGTGGTTGTGCGAATGTAAGATATGAAGAGGCGGTTTTTGTTTGTTATGAATTCACTGCGGGGTATTCCCGGTGCTTGGTTGGAATTGAATTTATGTTATGTTTGTGTTTGGGAAGTGCATTTTTGTGGGGCTTTGGGAATGGAATTTGGTATTTGGTTTTGTACCGTTTTATGAATGGAAAAGACAAGATATTCATATACATATTTAAGCTTGTAGAGGGAGGGTTAGTGTGTGTAGTGTGGAATACTACACAATGCACTAGGAGGACTTGGCAAGGCGCCATTCAACTCGACGGACTCTAAATCCAAGAGGCTATTAAAAATCAACCTGGCCTTGGGATACCTACGTAAAAATTGGGCGTCGCACCGTGCGGATTCCGCTGTACTGGCGAATAATAATGTCTGACGCCTATTTTTATTTTCGGACATGTCCGTCAATTCGATTGGTACAGGTATGTGCAATTCTGTTGATGTTTTTTTTTTTGGTGTACTACGTCTCCTACAACTTCTACATTCGCAGAGTATAGTAGGAGCAGTATTGATTAAAAATAACAATTTATTAATTGGTAATAGAACATTTTATTTAGATAATAATAACAAACTTAAATATAATAACACAAACGGAGAAGACGAACTACAGAATATCTACGGAAAACTCAATTTTAATGCTGTCAACGAAACTATGTTGTCAAACAGACGTCAGCGTGAATGGCCCAAACCAGATGCACCAGTGATGACACTTTACACCGAAGGTCCGGAAGGTAGTAGTGTCATACAAAACTGAGAATTAAGCGTCGTCAGCTCAAACAAATTTATCTCTGCAAATATTTTATCTTACAATATATCTGGATTAAGTAATAAATTATTATTTGTAGATTTTTTTAACTATGTTAAGAACTTTGAAATTTTCTTTTTATTTGAAACACATTTAACAAGCGATAATTTAAGTAATTTTAATAAATATTTCGATGGCTTTAAGTTAATTTGGAGCGAAGCAAGTAAAACCTACATAAAGGGGCGTGCAAGTGGAGGAAGCCTGTACGGGATAAAAAAATCACATTTAAAAACTTACGATTTTGATGAATTTGAAGGAACTACCGTAGTAAAATGTGTGACACAAAATAATAATACATATATCGTTCCATCATAAATAAACTGCAACAAATGGACTCACGACTTTGAGAGGCTGTGTAATACAATGTCATGTTTAGCTAGCAAAAACGTTATGCTGATTGGAGATTGGAATTCGAGAATAAGTGACTCACAAACCACTATAGTGCAAACTGTAACAAACCCTAGTATATGTTGTACCAATAGGGTATCTAAAGACATAGTCTGCAATAAAAATGGAACAGATGTACTAGAGCTGCTCCAAATGTATGATCTTATTGTGTTAAACGGCTGTACAGAAGGTGATAGAGAAGGGCATTACACATTTGTCGGAGGACAAGGCAATTCAGTTATTGATTTTTGTGCTGTTAACAACGACTGGACTGAGAAAATTAAAAAATTTGAGGTACAATACAAAACTTTTTCGGATCACATGCCAATCGTGGTTGAAGTTGATGGTGAAACACCCTCATATCACAAAAACCTGCCCCTGCTACCAAGACTTAAATGGAAATCCGAAAAAACAAATACCTACCACAGGTTATTAGACAGCTTGCTCTCAGCAAATAATTCGATACCTGAAGAAACAGAAACACTCGCAAACCAAATAACTTGTTATATAAGAAGTGCTGCATCAAACAACATTTCAAATATAAGGTCACCATTTAAACAAAAATGGTTTGATAGAGAATGCATAAATGATAGGAAGAAATCATTTGCCCTTTTGCGTGTCTGGAGAACTTGTAATGACCCTGATGTTAAAAAGTGGTATAACCAAGTGAATACCCACTACAAAAATCTATGCCTAGCTAAGAAAACTGACTTCGATAATCAGCAAGCTCTCTTACTTAGTCAAACCAAGTCTTCGAAGGACTTCTGGAGAATAGCAAGGGAGATTAATGGTACAGTTTATCAAATAGGTACAGGAGTATCTGCTGATGATCTATCCATATATTTTAAACATTTTCTACTGGATAACTCAAACCTTTCTTTCTCGTATGCGAACCCCCTCATTTTCGACGATTCCCTAGATGGTGAGGTAACAACTGACGAAATTAATGCTGTTATCATGAAATCCAAAAATGGAAAGGCGCCAGGCGAAGATGGGATTCCGTACGAATTCTACAAAAATGCTAGTCCAACCTTAATCAACTATTTGAAAGTTCTCTTCAACAGTGTGTTCTCGAGTGCAGACATCCCTTCATCGTTTAAGAAGTCCGTAATATTCCCCATCCACAAAAAGGGTTCGCTGGAAAACGTAGAAAACTACAGGGGAATCTCATTCATGAATGTGTCAGCCAAGATATTTTGTGGCATACTTGTAGGACGATTAGAAAAATGGGTAGATGAAAAAAATATTCTGACAGAGCGTCAAGCTGGATTCAGAAAAAACTTTTCAACCGTTGACCAAATATTCACATTATCTGCGATTATAAGAGCCTTTCAAGCCAGAAACAAGAAAATGTATAGCTTTTTTGTAGATTTCAAGGCAGCTTTTGATCTTGTTAGCCGAAGTGCACTCTTCTATAAACTGTCTCAGTTGGGTATCTCTACAAAATTTCTTAAGACCATTAAAAAAATGTATGCCGAAACAAGTGCAGCAGTCTGGGATGAAAAGGATTTCTCAGAATGGTTTAAAACACAGACTGGTGTAAAGCAAGGATGTCCTCTTAGTGCCTTATTGTTTTCTCTATTTATAAACGACATAGAAAAAGATTTGCCTGGTGGAGTACGAATTGCTAATACCGTGGTCAATGTCTTGTTATATGCCGATGATCTTGTTCTACTCTCTGAATCTCCTGAAAATCTCCAATTGATGATAAATCGACTAGACAGTTACTGCAAAAAATGGCACCGAAAAATCTAAAATTATGGTCTTTTCCCGTTCACCACGAGTGCAAAGTGGAAATAGATGGTTTTATAATGGAAGCCGATTAGAGATTGTGAAGGAACTCAAATATTTAGGAGTGAAACTGAACCCAACCCTAGAATTTGGTAAACATCTAACGGATAAAGCCAAGTCTTCCCAAAGCTTAGTGAATCTATCATGGAAAAATGTTTTTGCAAACAAGCGGATTCTCCTCTCAACGAAATACAGAATATTTGATTCAGTTGTTAAATCAACTCTTTGTTACGCCTCTCAAGTTTGGGGATCAGACGAGTACGAAGTAATCGAGAAATTCCACAGGAACTTCTTGAAAAAATTATTCAACTTACCAATGAAATCGCCGAACTACACAATCTATTTGGAAACGGGTCTTCCAATGCTTTTTACAAGCACTCTCAAATCGCAAGCGGATTACATCATTAAAATAGGTTCGTATCCAGACTCCCGAATAACCAAAAAAATGCTATCTTATGAATTAAGAAACAAGGACTGGTGGGCGTTAAGATGGTTAAGAATTGGGAACGCGTGTGGAGAAACTATTTCATTCGATCTAAACAACCTGGACAACTTAAAGAACCAACTTTATCGAATAATAAATAAAAATGAAGATGCTATTCGTGTGCGATTTATAGAGAAAGCTCGTGAATCAGATAGCAGAGTATTGTATTCTCACCTGAACTGCAATCTAAAGGATAAGAACTATTTCAATGACTCACTCAACTATAGTGAAATATCTCTTATTTTCAAAACAAGGTGTGAGTTGATTGGTTTAAATGGCAGCCCATATAATGGAAGCTTCAACCAGTTTTGTAATATTTGCAACTTAAAAGCGAAAGAAGACTGCTTTCACATTATTAGTGTTTGTCCAATCTACAAACCACAGAGACTAGCTTACTTCGGAAAAAAATTCCTTACCATGCAGGAGACAATACAAATTCTGAACGAGTGTGATTGGAAAAAGTTATTTTATTATATTAAATCCATCTACAAATACAGGTCGCTATTAATAACAGAGTATTATGATTGATTAAGTTTATTAAAAAAATAACTATATTGTTAAAGTAACAAATGTAGGTACATGTATAAGCATTTTGCTAACCAAGCTGACGGCTAAGCCATAGCTTTAAAATTCATTCTATTATGTAACTTATGTAATAAGAAAATATTAAATAAATGAATTTCTTACTTACTTACTTACTTACTTAGTATGATCGATCAGCCGAATACTAATGCTCAAAGAGAATACAAACACATTCACAAAAACACGTTTCTTTGTAGTAGTGTTTTCGAGAAACTACTGATGGCTTTTGGTTTGCAGGAAGGAGACCAACACACACACGATCGAGTTTCTTACTCAAACATTTTATGTTAGGTATTATACCAACGTTCAGTAAGAAATGAATCATGTATTGCACCAAAGAAATTATTACTCTACTTCAAATATAATTAATATTCTTCTAGAGATTATTATTGAAATGTTTATTCAGCGAGATAAAATCACCTCTCTTTAAATTCCGTTTTCTTTTTCTTTATATTTACTTTCTATTTCGTAGATTTTCTGTTTCACAAATTAAAACACACAATTCACAAACCACTTGCTTCATTTGTGAACAAATCACAACTGAATGAGAAAGACAACATGTATGGAAAGGGTTGTGAGTGTCGCAAAATATAACTAGGTAGGGGAATTGTGCTCAAGATGACATACTTTTTCTTGAAAGTGAAAAATAAAAATATCTGGAAAACATAGGGATGAAAACAAAGTGAATTCAGTTAATTCATTTATTGGTAAACAAAATATAATTTAAAAGAATTTAGTAAAGCAACAAATAGGATTTTTAAAATAATGTTTATTTAAGCTGAAAAGAGAGTTCAAGATGACATAGTTAGGTAAAAGATGACATATGCCATTTGTGTAAGATGACATACCTCTTAAAAATCGTCTTTGCAGAGTTCACATATGAAGTGCTTAGTTTTATGCTCAATACCAGCACATAATGCGTGGCACCATTTTGCACACGCCTGGCAGACGATCCAGTGCTCCCCAGGACGTGATCTAGTGTAAAGCTCATTGCAGTAGATGCACCCGGCATCATCATCATCGTCCATGCTTCTTAGATGACAGTAGCCAACTACATTTATTTTCTCTCACGTCTTGAATAGCCTTAGCCATATCCTCTTTTGACCAAGAATGCCTGTTTGACGTTCTCTTGTAATTATTTGGCATACTGAAATGTAAAGATATATAAATTACAACCTCTTTGTTAAGATGACATACCGTGTCATCTTGGACGGTCGGGTACCATGTCATCTTACCCGATAGGATCGAAAATGTCTAGCAGATTGTTGGCACAAACATTTTCTGATCAGACAAAAATATCACACATAAATCACTAAATATACAAATAACTGTAGTCACAAAACACTTCAGACACAACACAATACTCACCTTACCAGAAATTCTGGAGCAAACACTTAATACAAAAATAATTTTTTCACGCGCAAAATCCTTAATTCCGACCTCATTGTGAAAGCACGTTGTAAATTGGCAGCTGCGTTTCTGTGGGGGTAAACAACACCGTAAAACTGCATGTCCAGACGTGTCTGGCAGAACTGTGGTGCTTATGGTTAAATAGTAATTGCAAGTACCTATGTCATCTTATTGGGTATGTCATCTGTAACAACCGTCGGCACAGCTAAGCGGCATAAGCATCCACGCGGACCATCCACGGGTGCCATATGTAACATCTGTACGTGTGTCTAACACCACGTCGCCTGCGCCTATCCCTCTCCCCGTAAACCTCGCTGCCAAAAGGTGGCCGAAGCTTCACCACTCGGACTTGACGTCCAATAAGGACGGACGACGACTCCCGGCCTACAGACTGCCAGGAGACCGCCTCCGCCGAATATAACGAAGGGAGAGGGTTCGTTCGACCACTCACAGCCAGGCATGGCCGCCCCGTGCTAGCTCGTCGGCGGGAGCGGGGACTTGCTGTGAGCTCAAACGTGGGGTTACCTCGTTTTTTACATGCCTGTACTTTCTTGGCGCACTTGGTATCGGACGACCGGGTAACATGTCGCCGTAACCTCAGAAACCAAGCACGCCCCACGCTATCCCTGAGGATAGCCTCATCCGGGCCCGAAGAGGTCGCGCTAGAGGTTCGCAAACCCTATCCTGGACCACCAGGAGTATCGATACTGTAAAAAAGGGGGCTTCTAATAATATAGAGCGAGAGAGAGAGAGAGAGAAGGGGTTGGAGAAGAGAGAACGACGAGAACAGGGGAGGTAAGAGCTGGTGGATCTCCCCTAAGCTGGCCCACCCCGCCGCCGAAATAGCGGACGCCTATGGCCATCGCATCGCTTGTCTAACGATGACCCCGTATCCGAGAAGGAGTAGGTTTCAGCCAATTAAATTGTGGAAACCATACCCCTTAGAAAATCCGCACACCGTGAACGTCGGAACGACGATCGGCTTTCCTCCGAACGTGGTTGTGGAACTATTCCATGGCCTTACTGTAGGCCTTTAACCAAAGAAAAAAATAAATGTATGCCATTGGTTTCTGCGCTCCACTGCGCTGGTAATGGTTTTATATTGTTAACATAAGCTTAAGAACTAACTCGACTAACAATGCCGGAAACTCTATACTAATTCAGAATATCTTACGTCACTAGTATACTATGCTTATCTGTACCTCAACAGGAAAGCACAATCTATGAGTGGACAGAAGGTCCCTTAAGAGAATAAAGTCGATTAACGATTATACATGAACGTACGGAACACAAATACAACTATGTTAGACTATGCGCGGACGGAAGGTCCTTATGTTAAAACAGAAACTAAAACGTTACACGAATCTTGAGAAAGGTCGGCGAGCATACTATCGATTCTTTTTTTTTTCTTACAGATAAAGTACTTTAAAACCCGTCTGCGAATGAACTTAGTGACACGAAGACGAAGCGTAGATACTGAGCGAGACATATGGCCCTGTCATGGATGTAAAAGCCTATGAAACAAATGCAGATGCGCAATAATAAAAAAAGGTAAAAAGAAATTCTTCCCGAAGAAATACTCGGGTCGTTGACCTTGGTTGAACTGAAAATGGTTGCAATTAATTCAGATTTCGCGGAGACATGGTGAAGGGAGGGTAGATATTTAGTTCAATATAATAATATAAATATAGTTAAAGGTATATTTTATTTCCGTATTAATATGTATAAAACCAGAATGTAGGACTTACGTGATGTTGATTTCGCCGATGTGCGCACATTGTCGATTCACCACTGCTGCTGTAATGCTGACGTAGATAAAGAATTAAACCAAATTAAATAAAAACCCTGTCCTCACGATTGCCTTCACCCCACGGATGAGTATCTTAAGGATACCTTATTGGATTTTTCTATTTAATTATTTCGTTCAAGCATGTTCAAAACCGCTCGCTTATACGGAATGCATCTTTTGGTATAATAAGAAAGTAAGAAATTTATCAATTAAATTACGGATTAGTTCTCACTGAGATGGAGATTAATCCTCGCTGATCGAATAATAATTCGCGATGATGTTTATATTTTTTTTTCTTCAGAGCACTTAGCTGCGCGTATCTCACGGATACCTCTCAGGAGATGGCGATGATCGAAAAGAACGCCGAGAAAAAATCTTTTAAATCGCGCTGAATTTACCTGTAACTGCATGGTTGGGTTGCACAAAACAAAAAAAAAAAGAAATCCGCGTTAGGGGTTAGTACATTACGACTATCAAGTTATATTTTTTCTGGTTAATTATGCTTAGATAACCCTATCACTACCTTACCGCACTCTCACGTGGCTAATCCACGCCCCTCATACCCCCTTACACTACACTACTGCACTAAACGTAAGCTGCTGCTGATGACGTGGTGGTGGTGACTCGAACTGTCGAGACGCACTGCTGGAACTGATGTTCGCGGAATGTGCCTCGCGATTCCTAGGATGCAGCCTCTGGGCTGATAGATGAATCTGCAATTACTCCGCTGCCTATACCTACAAGGAAAAAGAAGCGTCGGTAAGTAGGTGCGAGGCGTGGTGTGAGCTTATCACGTGACATCACGTAGCGGTACTCACCTATACACGCGTTCTTCGGACTAAAGCTGCGGTTCTTTTCCTTCCGTTATTCGTGCTCTCCTTGAGCCGTTGACCCGCTCTGGGGTGTGGTTGTTCCCTGGCCGAGATCTGCACCGCTGATGGGAATTATGAAGGGATGATTCGCCATTCTGGTTGCACATAACGTCAAGGGTGTCGTCTTACCTGGATGCTCTCGTGGAGTGGCAAAGTCTTTCGGGGAAGTCGTCTGCCTCGAAGAAAAATGACTCGCGCCGGCGTGCTTGCTGCGCGCGCGCGTTTCTTTTTGGAAGCACTTCCTGATGAAATCAGCGCTGCCGCTGGCGTGCTGTCCGTCTGCTTTTGCCGTTGATGCGGGCGAAGCAGAGGACCAGCGCCCTCGCACGCGGATTTGTCCCGCTTGGGTGGTTGGCGTGGTGGATTCCTTGTTGGAAGTCACGATTTTTGGTTTAAGTTATTTTTCCTTTTCTTTCTTTTACTTTTCTTTAATTTATGTAGATGTTCGTCTGATTCTTTTGTTTTCGTTGTTAGCGCTTGCTTATTTGTAACTATTTATTTTCTTTTCTTTTTATGTTAATTTTAAGTTCACGCGGTACTATAAACTAAAAAAAAGAATTTAAAATTGTGGCTTAGGGGGAAATACTTCCTCCATCCTTGACACAATGACACTTTCTGACGCTGTCTTCCAACTCTCGTCAAAGTTAGGCCTAGTAACTCGGTCCTCGAGTATTTCATGAAGGAAATTTGTACTAGATGGTGAATGACGGCGTTCAGCCTTCCGTAATTTCACGGGTACAAAATCCTCGAAATACGGAGGTTACATGGCGTAGTGCTTCTTGCACGTCGCTGACTTGGTTGCTGGAGTGGACGGTTGACGGTCGCAAATTTATTTTTGCTGGGATGGCGGTGGTTTGTTACACACCTCGAGGTTTTCGCGAGTATCGGGAGCGAAAGAATTGAGGACACAACCATCTCCTGATCGCCATCTGTCTGCCAGTCGGTTAGACGGAGTGTATATTTTCGTTTGTTGTCGAGTCTCGTGCGCAGGCTGGGCTATCCGGGCCTTGCACTCGCTTGTTCTTCGTTCCTAGATGTTGCCAATGCCTAGTAATTTTCAAATGATTCTCGAGTACTGCTCGAGTGTTTTTTTTTCTGTTAAATATTTTTTTTTTTGTGTTTCTTTTCCTTTTTTTTTTTTTGTTTAAATCGTAAATTTTTAAAGATGTGGGAGGTTGGGATGAAATCGGTTTGTTTGGGGAAGGGATAAGGTGGGATTTGAAATTAGAAGATAGAAGTGTATTTCCGGTAGTCGTTTCCTCCTGAGATTAGCGTCTTATATCCTTTGAGTGGACTAGACCTAAGTCCATTCCTTTCTCGTCTACCAAACGGTACAGATCTCCCTGAACTTTCACGACTCTGGCCTTAATAAACTTTCGGGCGAATTTTGCGTTAAAGCCTCTTTCGAAATTGCTGAGCGCATGGTTACGCTTGTACACGCAATCACCTTCTTTAAACTTCCTCGGGGCACTTCTGATGTTGTATCTCTTTTCATATTTGTCGTGAGACTTGCTTAGCGATTCCTTCACGAAGGAGTGAAGTATGTTCATACGGCTGGCTTTCGGGATCAGATCTATTTCCGAATTATTAAGCCCGTTCACATCTCTTAGCAACTGGTATCCGCTTCCGTGTTCAATCATGCTTTGCCCGAATACCACCTCATACGGGGACATTCCTAGGGCCGAGTGTATCGCGGTCCTTAGGGAACAGGTTATCGCGCTCAAATGCGCATCCCACGTCGAGTGATCGGGGCTGATATATGCCCTAATGGCGGTTATGATCGAGCGGTTGACTCGCTCGCTAGCGTTAGCTTGCGGCGAGTAAGATGCAGTTTTTAGATGTCGTATACCGAGAGACGATGTGAACGAGGCAAATTCTTTGCTGACGAATTGTTTGCCATTGTCAGACAGCACGGATTCTGGGACTCCAAAGATCGAAAAGATCTCGTCTCGAAGGAACTTGATCGTTGCGTCCGAAGTTGCTCGTCGTATCGCTTTAGCAAATATGAATTTTGAAAATTGGTCGAGGGCGAGAATCACATGCGTGTTTCCGAGTTTCGACCTTGGGTATGGACCTAGAAAGTCTAAATATAGATGTTGGAAAGGCCTGTCAACTACAAAGGCTTTTCCCATTTTAGTTCGCAGTATGGTGTTCGGTGCTTTAGTGGTTTTGCACACTTCGCAGTCTCTGATAAATTCTTGGACTTGCGTGGCCATGTTGGGCCAATAAAATTGCCCACGTAGACGGTCCAGTGTCTTGGCTATACCGCCATGCGCGGCTTTCGCAGGGCAATGAGCTAGCTTGGTCAGGCGGTCGGTCAGCTCAGCCGGAATCCAAAGTTTCCAGGCTTTATCGTCTCTAAGGGGGTTTCCTGTGCTACGCGGTATCCTCTTGAAAAGGAAATTATTCCGTACTTGGAGGTCCGGTAGCTGGTCTTTGTTGTTTTCGACGCTGTCAATGATCCGACGGTAGGATTCCGAGTGGAAGCTCGGATCCGTGAGATCGATGTGCAACACGTCGGAAACGAGGTTTGGCACCGGGTCGCCGCAATGGAGAGCTTCAATTTCGTGTACGCGTGATAACGCGTCTGGAACGACATTGAGGCTTCCCTTTCGGTGCTCGATGTCAAACGAGTACCCCTGGAGCTCCAAACTCCAGCGAGCTAATCTACCCTTGAGTTCTCGCTTGCTCATCAACCACTGCAGGCTTGCGTGGTCGGTTATTATCTTGAATCGATACCCTTCGATGTAGGGTCGAAATTTGGCTATGCCCATGAGTGCTGCCAAGCATTCTTGTTCCGTCACGGTGTAGTTCCGCTGTGCTGAGTTCAGTTTATGCGAGTAATAATAGATGGGACGCTCGTTCCCTTCCTCGTCTATTTGACTCAGTACAGCTCCTATGCCGGTGGAACTGGCATCGCATGAAATAATGAAGTCACGTTTGTAATCGGGATTCGCCAAGACTGGCGCTCTCGAAAGCATATCTTTAATTGCCTCAAAGGATAAGGCTGCCTTGTCGGTAAGTTCGAATTTGTGGCCCTTCTTGAGGGTGTCGGATAAGTCTCCAGACAAGGATGAAAAATTTGGCACGAATCTTCTGTACCATCCTGCCATGCCCAGGAATCTGCGGACTTGCCGTGCATTCGCTGGTATGGGGAAGTTTTTGATCGAGTGTACCTTACTCGGATCTACTTTAAGGACACCGTTTCCAACGATGAATCCCAAATATCTAAGCTCTTTATAACAGAATTTCGACTTCTCTAAGTTAATCGTGAGACCTGCGGCTTTCAACTTTCCCGCTACTCCTGCCAATAGTTCGAGGTGTTCCTGCAGCGTGCTCGATATGATGAGTAAATCATCGAGGTAGACAAACACTTTATGTCTCCACTCCACTGGAATAACCTGATCCATTAAACGACACAGACGCTGGGGCGCGTTGCACAACCCGAATGGCATAACCTTAAATTGGTACAACGGCCTACCCGGGACGGTAAATGCTGTTTTCTCTCGGCTCTGCTCGTCCAGCGGTATTTGCCAGAACGCGTCCTTCAGGTCCACGCTGGACATGAAGTACGTGTCCGGAAGGCGAGCTAGCAACCCCTCTATATTTTGCAGTGGGTATGCGTCCTTTTTCGTGACTCGGTTCAGCTCTCGGACGTCCAGGCATAAACGGTGCTTGTCTCCGCGTCTTACTAAGACGACGGGAGAGCTCCATGCACTGGGGCTGATCTCGATCACGTCAAGGGCTAACATACGGTCCAACTGCTCATACAGAAGGGCCTCCACCGCTGGAGAGACAGGGTAATGCCGTCGCTTAATTGGTTCGGCATCGCCAGTATCAATCACATGCGTGGTGAGGTGCGTGCGTCCTAAGCCTAAATTGGCGAAGGATGGAAATAGTGTCAATGTTTCGTCTAAAAGTTGGCGTTCCATGGGAGTCAAAGTGTGAGCTTGGGAGAGGACTTCGGCTTTCGGAATTGAATCGCCCGTCATGTCAATGCCTACCGAGATGCTACTCACGGCGAAGGCTTTGAATGTTGAATCTGGGATGACGTTTGGCGCTAGTTCGAAGGCCTTCCAGAAATCCACGCCCAAGATCAAATCTTGTGCGATGGTTGGAACTACGTACAGAGTGATATTTTCTGTGCGGTTGTTGTATGAAATTTTTGTGGGAACGATCCCCACTATGGTCTGAGATTTGCCGTCAGCTGTAGTGACTGCTGATGAAAATGGATTCCAAGAAATGTTTTTGGACTTCAGGAAGTCTACTCCAGTCCCGCCGATAACGCTGATGCACGCTCCCGTATCGAGGAGTCCTGACCAGGATTGGTCGAACAGAGTAACGGTCGCGTAAGGACGCGGGTCTCCCTCTGTACGTGGCGTGGCATGCAGTGTTGTCGCGGCTATCGCGGAATGGGTCTTCCTTTTCTCCTGGAATCGCGTTCTCAATTTTAAAATTCTGGGAGTTGGAATGGTTTTTCCGAAGATGCGTCTTCGGGCTTCGAGATATTCGGACCATCGTTGGTCGTATGACTTGTGATGGTGAGATGTTTTATTGGGGGTGTCGGATCCCGTATTGGGTGAGTGAGGCACTAATCTCTCGAGGTTAGTTTGGAAATCGGTCGGGGAATCTACCCGAAATGGTTCGTCTGGTGATCTCTGACTTGAGGTGTTAGGTGTACGTGATTTGTCTAATTCTGTGGGGCCGGTCGGAATATCTTCGAGCTGCTCTCCCCGGTTCGAGAGTAGCTCGTCCTCGGGTTTTCCCGACATCGAGGACAATTAGCAGCGAAGACATCTTGGTGCCCACATCGTAAACAAAATGGTTTCTGCGGAAGCTTGAGGCATTCGTACATCGAGTGCCCTGGCTCTCGGCAGATCCAGCAAATCAGGTTACTCCGGTCTCGCTGGCGAAAGGCTACAGCCTCCACGCTTGATTCTGCGGAGTTGGGGTCTGTCAATTCCGAATCGGTGAGCTCGCTGACTGTTCGGCGGAAGGGTGAGTGTGTAGTAAATCTGGCCTTGCTTGAAAGGCTACCTTGCGCTTCCGCGAGGAAACGCTCGATGCTTCGGCAGATATAAACTAATTCAGCCATATCTGAAGTGTGAAAAGTGAGCAGGTATTGCCCAATTTGTCGCTTCACGTTCCGCTTGACTATCTCAATAAGCTCGCGATTCGCTTTGGGATACTTTAACTTAGCGTTCAGCCTTAGCAAGTTCCCATAATAGGCGTCAAAAGTCTCTTGGTCGCCTTGAAGTGTGGCCGACATTTGTCGAAAAATATCAAAGTCCGACTCGAGGCTGCGGTATTGTTCTAGGAGGGCTAAGCGTAAAGCTTCCCACGAGGCGTGCGGATTCTTCTTAATCCAGCCCCAGAACCAGACCTTGGGCTGTCCTCGCACCAAATGATGAAAATTGAGGACGACGTCTGCCCAGGTTGCGTTACACGATTCCCGTTGTCGCTCCACTTGTAGCAGGAAATCGTCTACCGACAGTTCTACGTTGTCGAAATGTAAATCCCACTTGGGGATATTGTGGTATCGCGGGAACGAACTCGCGTGCGAGGGTCCCTGCGATGAAGTTGGTTGCGCGCCTTCTGGACGTTGCGTTGAATCGTTAAGATTCATGTGGCTAAGTTGAGCCAGAAAATTGTCCACATTAGCGCTCCTGGCCATGTGTATGGGGTACACATGCGGGTTCTCATTAGGAGCTGCTTCTGGAGGTGTGCTTGCTCCTAGAATAAATTCCGGACGACTGTCCGAATGTTCTTCGCCTGCCGTATTTGGTGGCGGGTTTCGTAAGGATGATGAAATGTGAGGATGAGATGGGCCGGATCCGTAAGGATCCCGAATGCGAAGTGCATTTGGTCCCATGACTGCTTCTCGAAGGACTACAGCCATGTCCTGCCGCATCACGGCTCGACTGCGGTCTAATTCCTCTCGAATGAAACGCAGTTCATCGGCTCGCCTCACTTGTACAGTGGCTGATACGACTTGATGAACGTATTGTTCGAAGTTGTCGCTTTCGTTAGGGTCGTCACGTAACGAAACGGTAGCGGCGGCGCCTTCTCCCGTGCAGGGATGCGGTCCCGCCTCTTGGCGTGTATGGATATCCGCTGTGGTCGGCTGACCTGCGGATGGTCTGTCAGTATCCCCGGAGGGATGAGGTACAATTGGGAATGGCCCCAGCCTCTCAGGAAGAGGTGCTGGTTCCGTGGTTCTAGCTGGTGGTTGAGACGTACTGGTTCGGGGTCTTTGCGGATCTGATGATCCTCCCGGTTGGTTGGCGTGTTCGAACATCCGGCTGCTTTGGGCAACGGAATGTTCGGGACGTGGTGTGGCTGACGCGCGAATTGGCGCTGCGACTTCCCTTCCCAGTCCTCTCAAAGAACGGCGTGGTTGTTTCCACGACCTATCGAATTGTCCGCCGTTCGACGGATTTGACATGGCCGGTTAGTTAAAGTCCGGTCCGACTTCCTTTATACGGAGGTCGATTACTAACGTTCCGTCCGGGAACGCGTAGTACTTAGTGAAATATGTAAATATAAAAAAAAGGTTGGGGTTGGCTTACAAACTGTAAGTTCCCAAAATACGGTTACTTAATCTGAGCTAAAAAAACTAACTTACGTGTATGTATTCTTAAAGCTACTGCCGTGGAAAGATAGGGGTTCTTATTCAGGGTAACCGCTACTTCCACGAATCGAAATACAAAAATAATCCAAAAAAAAAGGTTGTTGGTTTGAAGGGGTTAGTAAACTTATATTTAATAAGTTGAAAATATAAGCTTAAGTGAAAACGAGAAATAAGAAAAAAGAGATGAATATGAAAAAGAAATAATTTTTGGGTAAATAAGTGATATGTAAATTATGCTTATAATACGTCGTCGGAGGAGAAGTCGAGTCTCCACGGTGTGAGATTCGGATTCTACTTGTCTGTTCTCTTTTCTACCTCTCTTTGGTATCTCTCTGTTCCTAAAAACTTGTATCCCAAAATATAACGTAGGATGGATCTTCCGTACGGAGCTATGAGGATCGCGCGGTTCTGTCGCCATATAGCTTCAGACATGCTCGAGGAACTACTTCACCCAGGCATCGGCCTATATGCACGTCGAAACGTTGCTATCCTCGATTCGAGGGATTCCTTGCGCTGCGAAGCCTAACCTCGCTGAGCTTGGACAGAGTGGAAATCATGCGGCATACGCCTCCTGCAAAACCTCTTGCTAGAGACCGGACATGACTCCGACTCCTCTCCGTGAATGTGTGTAAATGACTCCGCCCCTTCAGCGCCTGCAGCGGACAATCGCGGCGAACAACTCCATCCACGATGCGGTCAGAGCTGAAGTTGCGAAGGCGGCTGGACTTGGTCGTAAAACGAACCTGTCACACGTCCGGCTACTGCCAGGATCGATCCCGGAGGTCGAAATCTGTGCTACCTACTAAAGTCACGTTAAATGATGAATGGATAACGATGGGAAATCCCCAGTGAATGACTTCACCAAAGAAAACCCAAAAAAAAGTTAATTTAATTTTTTTTTTTTTTTTTTTAAAAAAAAATTTTGAAAAAAAATTCGAAGAAAAAGTTTTCGGAAAGTTGCAACCTCTCAAGGCGTTACTTTCCTTCTTCGGGCCCCCACGTTGGGCGCCATCTGTAACAACCGTCGGCACAGCTAAGCGGCATAAGCATCCACGCGGACCATCCACGGGTGCCATATGTAACATCTGTACGTGTGTCTAACACCACGTCGCCTGCGCCTATCCCTCTCCCCGTAAACCTCGCTGCCAAAAGGTGGCCGAAGCTTCACCACTCGGACTTGACGTCCAATAAGGACGGACGACGACTCCCGGCCTACAGACTGCCAGGAGACCGCCTCCGCCGAATATAACGAAGGGAGAGGGTTCGTTCGACCACTCACAGCCAGGCATGGCCGCCCCGTGCTAGCTCGTCGGCGGGAGCGGGGACTTGCTGTGAGCTCAAACGTGGGGTTACCTCGTTTTTTACATGCCTGTACTTTCTTGGCGCACTTGGTATCGGACGACCGGGTAACATGTCGCCGTAACCTCAGAAACCAAGCACGCCCCACGCTATCCCTGAGGATAGCCTCATCCGGGCCCGAAGAGGTCGCGCTAGAGGTTCGCAAACCCTATCCTGGACCACCAGGAGTATCGATACTGTAAAAAAGGGGGCTTCTAATAATATAGAGCGAGAGAGAGAGAGAGAGAAGGGGTTGGAGAAGAGAGAACGACGAGAACAGGGGAGGTAAGAGCTGGTGGATCTCCCCTAAGCTGGCCCACCCCGCCGCCGAAATAGCGGACGCCTATGGCCATCGCATCGCTTGTCTAACGATGACCCCGTATCCGAGAAGGAGTAGGTTTCAGCCAATTAAATTGTGGAAACCATACCCCTTAGAAAATCCGCACACCGTGAACGTCGGAACGACGATCGGCTTTCCTCCGAACGTGGTTGTGGAACTATTCCATGGCCTTACTGTAGGCCTTTAACCAAAGAAAAAAATAAATGTATGCCATTGGTTTCTGCGCTCCACTGCGCTGGTAATGGTTTTATATTGTTAACATAAGCTTAAGAACTAACTCGACTAACAATGCCGGAAACTCTATACTAATTCAGAATATCTTACGTCACTAGTATACTATGCTTATCTGTACCTCAACAGGAAAGCACAATCTATGAGTGGACAGAAGGTCCCTTAAGAGAATAAAGTCGATTAACGATTATACATGAACGTACGGAACACAAATACAACTATGTTAGACTATGCGCGGACGGAAGGTCCTTATGTTAAAACAGAAACTAAAACGTTACACGAATCTTGAGAAAGGTCGGCGAGCATACTATCGATTCTTTTTTTTTTCTTACAGATAAAGTACTTTAAAACCCGTCTGCGAATGAACTTAGTGACACGAAGACGAAGCGTAGATACTGAGCGAGACATATGGCCCTGTCATGGATGTAAAAGCCTATGAAACAAATGCAGATGCGCAATAATAAAAAAAGGTAAAAAGAAATTCTTCCCGAAGAAATACTCGGGTCGTTGACCTTGGTTGAACTGAAAATGGTTGCAATTAATTCAGATTTCGCGGAGACATGGTGAAGGGAGGGTAGATATTTAGTTCAATATAATAATATAAATATAGTTAAAGGTATATTTTATTTCCGTATTAATATGTATAAAACCAGAATGTAGGACTTACGTGATGTTGATTTCGCCGATGTGCGCACATTGTCGATTCACCACTGCTGCTGTAATGCTGACGTAGATAAAGAATTAAACCAAATTAAATAAAAACCCTGTCCTCACGATTGCCTTCACCCCACGGATGAGTATCTTAAGGATACCTTATTGGATTTTTCTATTTAATTATTTCGTTCAAGCATGTTCAAAACCGCTCGCTTATACGGAATGCATCTTTTGGTATAATAAGAAAGTAAGAAATTTATCAATTAAATTACGGATTAGTTCTCACTGAGATGGAGATTAATCCTCGCTGATCGAATAATAATTCGCGATGATGTTTATATTTTTTTTTCTTCAGAGCACTTAGCTGCGCGTATCTCACGGATACCTCTCAGGAGATGGCGATGATCGAAAAGAACGCCGAGAAAAAATCTTTTAAATCGCGCTGAATTTACCTGTAACTGCATGGTTGGGTTGCACAAAACAAAAAAAAAAAGAAATCCGCGTTAGGGGTTAGTACATTACGACTATCAAGTTATATTTTTTCTGGTTAATTATGCTTAGATAACCCTATCACTACCTTACCGCACTCTCACGTGGCTAATCCACGCCCCTCATACCCCCTTACACTACACTACTGCACTAAACGTAAGCTGCTGCTGATGACGTGGTGGTGGTGACTCGAACTGTCGAGACGCACTGCTGGAACTGATGTTCGCGGAATGTGCCTCGCGATTCCTAGGATGCAGCCTCTGGGCTGATAGATGAATCTGCAATTACTCCGCTGCCTATACCTACAAGGAAAAAGAAGCGTCGGTAAGTAGGTGCGAGGCGTGGTGTGAGCTTATCACGTGACATCACGTAGCGGTACTCACCTATACACGCGTTCTTCGGACTAAAGCTGCGGTTCTTTTCCTTCCGTTATTCGTGCTCTCCTTGAGCCGTTGACCCGCTCTGGGGTGTGGTTGTTCCCTGGCCGAGATCTGCACCGCTGATGGGAATTATGAAGGGATGATTCGCCATTCTGGTTGCACATAACGTCAAGGGTGTCGTCTTACCTGGATGCTCTCGTGGAGTGGCAAAGTCTTTCGGGGAAGTCGTCTGCCTCGAAGAAAAATGACTCGCGCCGGCGTGCTTGCTGCGCGCGCGCGTTTCTTTTTGGAAGCACTTCCTGATGAAATCAGCGCTGCCGCTGGCGTGCTGTCCGTCTGCTTTTGCCGTTGATGCGGGCGAAGCAGAGGACCAGCGCCCTCGCACGCGGATTTGTCCCGCTTGGGTGGTTGGCGTGGTGGATTCCTTGTTGGAAGTCACGATTTTTGGTTTAAGTTATTTTTTCTTTTCTTTCTTTTACTTTTCTTTAATTTATGTAGATGTTCGTCTGATTCTTTTGTTTTCGTTGTTAGCGCTTGCTTATTTGTAACTATTTATTTTCTTTTCTTTTTATGTTAATTTTAAGTTCACGCGGTACTATAAACTAAAAAAAAGAATTTAAAATTGTGGCTTAGGGGGAAATACTTCCTCCATCCTTGACACAATGACACTTTCTGACGCTGTCTTCCAACTCTCGTCAAAGTTAGGCCTAGTAACTCGGTCCTCGAGTATTTCATGAAGGAAATTTGTACTAGATGGTGAATGACGGCGTTCAGCCTTCCGTAATTTCACGGGTACAAAATCCTCGAAATACGGAGGTTACATGGCGTAGTGCTTCTTGCACGTCGCTGACTTGGTTGCTGGAGTGGACGGTTGACGGTCGCAAATTTATTTTTGCTGGGATGGCGGTGGTTTGTTACACATCTTAAGCATAATTCCCCCTTAGAGTACCGGCGCTAACTGGTAGCTGGTGGTAACTGGCGGTAGCAAACAAAATCATCGGCAGGAGATTTGAAATTTAGAGCCAGAAAGTTGAATTTTTGCAATTAATATTTAAATACTGACACATTTTTGACCAGTTCAATTTGATGAGCTTGTAATATATTATTATTTTCACTAAATAAAAGGTCAATCAGGGTCTGAACAGTCGGTGGCATAACGAAAGGCAAAGAATTTCGGAGGCTTACATTGGCAATACATCCAATAACAATTCTTATCAGTTTATCTTCAGGTATTTTGAAGGGTAACCGATTTATCTGTGACACTTTTTCCATAACAAAATCGGTATAAGTGTCAAGTAGAACTATCGATGTTTGCCACTTGCCTTAGCTGACACAACACGCAGTTATTACAAAGGCAGATAGTACAAAAAACAAACCAACGATAAACAGAAACCAATGGCTCATACAATCAACACAAACCGAACGCGAATTCAGGACAAGAGATAATGTAAACAGGTAGCTATGAGTGCATAAAAGTAAATAATGACACTACGACGAATCAATTCTGGGTAGCAACAAACACAAGCACCATATAAAAACCCAAGGAAGTGAGAGAACCGCACTCGCACGATAAAACAAAAGATAAATTGTTTTTTCCTTTATTTATTATTTCTTTAGAAACTTTAAATTTCGGTGCTTTATTATCACAAGGTGTATCCCACTTCTGATAATAAAGCAGACAATGAAATCAACCGCACACGATCACGGATTCTGCCGTCCTCGACATTATCAAAAATGACTCGTAAGAGCGCAGATTCCTTTTCTTCATTCTCTTTATGACCAACTGTCTTGTTTCTATACCAGTGAAAGAGAAACGCACATATACCTTTAAAATAATTTATTATGTATTCAGAACATTCTGATATTTTTGGCTCTAACATATATATGCCATAAATGTTTGATTTCGACATATGGGTCATCAAAGGAACTCGGAACATTGAGCTTTTTAAAATTTATCATGTAGGCGGCCTAACACCCACCACTTCTAATTGTCCCTTCAGAAAGTTTACTGCATCCGCCTTCGCCGGTGGATGAGTCTCCTTCTTCGAAACTTGTCTTACTTACTCCACTTGATTTCCTCACACGATACTTGCATTTTGGATTTACTGAAAGGTACTGTACCAGGCCTCTTTTTTTAATGAGATTCACTTCTTCACGAAATTAAACACAAACTCGTATTTTTAATCGATTAAGTATAATGATTTTTATTTCACTTTCTTTTGTTATGTCTATATCCTTTGATGGCTTCGCGTCGACTGACTGCGTTTTCGTTCTACCTAATGAATATGAATTGAGTGCAACTCAATTCATTTGCGTGCCCTGTCTACTTCCCCGATAGCACCATTACATTCTCGTTTCGTCTCTCGTGTACCTCTTACTGTTACAATTCGGCCGTCCTGACTCCCAATCGTCCCGATTCTACCAGAAGTCTTTCCCACAGTATCAACCCATGATTTTATGTTCGCCACTTCCCATATCCTGCCATTCCTCAATAGATCCCTAAAAACCTGATTCACGTACCGCTGGAAAACTGACGGTGCTTCCTCAGCCCGAAAGGCATCCTCAAATACTCAAACTGTCCTAAGGGAGTCACAAAAGAAGTATATTTGACTGACTCCGCGTGCATCTGAACATGGTGAAACGCGCTCTTCAAATCTAAAAGTGTAAATATGGTCTTATTAACCAATCCGTCCAGCAGATCCTCGATTAAAGGAATCGGATAATTATCTTTCAGCGTCAACTTGTTCAGTGGCCTATAGTCTACGCATAGTCTTATCTCGCCTGACCTCTTTTTGACTAGGACAATCGGGGAGGAATATTTAGATCTACTTGGTCTGATAATTCCCTTTTTCGCTAACTCGTCTAATATACCCTGAATCTGCTCTTTCTCATAGTACGAACGTTTCGCGGGGGACAGTGGAATGGCTTTTCATCTTTCACTAATAACTTCATTTCCACTAAAACTTCTGGGATTTCAGGACGCTTGGCTTTTCAATAACATCTCTCAAACATTGTACTAAATTTTTTATTATACATCAAATCTACATTTAAACTCTCTTCATGTTTGCTTATATCTATTTGCATTAAGTTTTGACATTCTTCATAACTCTCATCTTTAACAGTCTTCATTTGTTGTTCAACGGGCTCAACCCTCATTTTTACATTCGCCTTCTTCAAGAAGTATTTGCCTAATACTACAGAGTACTCTATGGTACTGTCAGGTACGACCAATAAACTCACTTTTATTTTTTTTTGCTTTGAACAATATAACACTTGTAACATGTATCTATCTGTCCGCTCTCGTTTATGGCGGGATGTAGGCGGTTGGTCATCCCCTGGAATTTAACCAAAACACCAGAGCTCTAAGTCTCGGGAGCCTCGGCAGTGAGAGTGCCCAGATCACGATGCGCACGTTGTTAATTCTTCGGCTGTGCTTCAGTCCGTAAAATGCATCGTATTACGGTACAATAAAAACTATAACGTGCTTGTTTAAAAGAAAGAAATCTGAAAGAGAAAGAAAAAATAAAACCGAGGGAAAACTGACTGCGACCATGTCCTGGGATTCAGATGTTGCTGAATCCTCTTCCATTGCCCTCCCATCCTTTGACGATCAAGACCAATCTAGGCATGACCATCCCATTTAAATAAGCAAGACCACACCGGAAATTACTTCACCAAATTACATTTTATTACTTAATATATCATAATAATAAACATAAAGGAAATAACCCTAACTAATCAATATTAATAAAGAACACAATAATTTTTAATGGGAGCGGTTACACAACCATTGGTACTTCCTCGTCAGTACTATCGATTCAATTCATAACGAAATTTACGTTAATTTATGGACAAAAAACCAATTGAAACAAGCGAAATATTTTTATTAAATAATTTATAAGTATTCTTTTAATATTTATCTTTCTTTTGCTAAATATCATCCCGACGCGGCATTCAGAAATCACCCTCTTGACCATTAAAGGCACTTACAATTTGGCCTCAAATACTTTAAAGAGAAGAAAAGGACAATAAATCCATACCATACCATACCAACCTCTGCCTCTCTGTCGATAGATCTATCCACGGGTAGGTAGCTGTAAGGAAAGGTTAAATCCCAAAAAGAATGCAAAAGCGAAAGTGGTCAAGGGTGGCATTTCCATACCCCATCCTATTTCTAGCTATAACAATATATAATTGTCGCAAGATGAGATCCTTACAGCGTGAAGTGAAAAGTCCAAAGATTATTAAAAATTAAATATTTTTTTTTTTGTAATTATTATCTTACAAACAGAAAGTAATTCTCTCTCTCTTCTTCTTTTGTTTTATTTCTTTTCTGTTTTTTGAATAGGAAATATTTTTAATGTTGTTAGTTAATAATAATTAGAAATAAAGTGCCATACCTAGTTTATTTAATGTATTGATTTCCTTTTTTTTTATTATTTTTTTTTTATGAATAACTTATACACTATCTCACGGTGGAGTATCCAGCTTGATGAGTCAGCAGCAGAGAAACACGTGTACCGCAGAGGGGCGTATAAGGGGCAATCTTCGCCTCCCTGGTTGTGGGTGACCGACGTTAAGGGTATGCTGAGGGGGTGATGTTAACCTGTACCGTTTTTTTTTATAGCGAGGTGTAGTGCTCGGTAGGACCAGATGACGTAAACCTTCCACCATTAATTCACTTTTAGCGCATTGAACATTGACCACATGGCCGACGGGATACTAGTATACCCGTTCTACCCGCACTCAGAGTTAACAGTTCTTTCACAGAGTATCTTGTCGGTTAAGTTAACTGTAGGCGCCGTTATTTTAACACGCTGAACTTGCACTGTTAACGCACTGCAATGTATTAACTTTATACATGACCGACTGAGGGCTTAGCAGTGAACCGCTGGTTTAAAGGAAAACTGATTTAATTCGTTTTTTTTTTAGTACAGCACGCACACTGGTTTCAAAATTTTTTTTTTTGTTTCGATGATCAATTCACGAAAATCTCGGTGATGCCTTAAATGCCGTTTCTTGTAGCACCAGTAATAGCATTACGCTAATTTCACAGTGATAATTTTATTAATTGTACAAAAAAAACTTTTCGGTTCCTCGACGCGACGGGTTTTTTGTTCTGTTTTTTTTTTTTTATTCCCACGCACAATTCCCGAGCAACGATGTTGCTTGCTCGGCTCCTCAAAACTGACTGCCTCAAACTCCCAAATAACACTCACTCCAAATATCCAACTTCCTACCTCGTAACCCATTCCTCATTTCCCTTCCACAAATCCACTCGTCGCTTCTATCAGCCTCTCATGCCAAAATCCCGCTTTGCACCAATCACATACTCTCTTCTATATTTCCACAGCCGAAATCATCCTCTGCTTCCTCGCCCTTGCCAAAACCAAGAGTAGCAAAGCAATCGTTCTACCCGTTACTTATTGCACACTTTTCCCATGCATCACCATCATGGGTACAGAAAAATGCACCAGAGCATACGTTGTCGCCGGTACCTGTTGCTGCTGAGCAAAAAAAAATTCAGCACAGGCAATGAGGCGATTTGCCTCGACCAATCGTGGCCGCGAATTTCACCACGATGCATGACAATGTGTAAATTCAGAAACGTCAAACATTTGCGCAGTGATGCGGCATCACTGCTTATTTGCGATGCTGATGCGATGCAAAGTTTAAGCTGATGCGTTGCTGATTGAATATGGCGTTTGAGTTTTAGAACGCATTGTTTAAATCAAACATTTAAAATGGAAGTTTTGCTAATAAAAGTTTTAGTCGATATCTTTGATCGTAAAGACGATAAATTTAGTTTTAATATGTGTGAAGCAACGCAACGAAACGCATACGGACTTTAATTAGCAGATTTAAAAGAAGGAAAATTCCTAAGATTAGGGACTATTTCGAAGTTCTAGAAGAATATCCAGACGATGTATTTCAAAATCATTTTAGAATGTGCCACTCCACCTTCGATGTAAGTCCACTAATGATTTAACTTTTCTAAATGAAAACCAAACCATGTTTCTAGGATTCGCGAAAATCATTAAATCCTTTTTGGACACCTTCTTATACATCTTCTTATAGTATCTATCAATTAAAATGTTTGTTTACTTACTTTTCTTCCTCTTCCGACATTTTTCTTGGTTTTTTCCGGCGAATCAACAGCGCATCAGGTATTTCTGTGATGCTTGTTTTCGTTATGTTTGCGCATCAGTTTGATCAACATTGCAATAATGAACACTTGACGTTGAAAGTGATGCCAATAGTTGCGTTAATGAACATTTTGCAAAGCATCATGAGCATCATGATGCTAGTGATGCGTTACTGAATTTACACAATGATACCCATGGTAATATATATTTTTTTTCGTTGGTGCTGGTTATTTCTCTACCGGTAGTCTGGCATCGGTACTTTAAATGGCAATTCCACACGTTAGTGTGTGTGTGTGCATTGGTTATTGCCGGCAGAAGGTAATTTACGTTTGAATTTAATTCTGATGTAGACAATACAGTGTGGGCAAAAAAAAAAATTGTTGCACCCAAAAAAATATTCTTACAGTGTATGCCACAAAACTTCGCACCTAATAGGCAAGCTTAATGTTGATAGGTGCAGCATCATTACACACTATCAACTTGTCCGTACACAAACAATTTACTCTTATTAATTCCAAATAAATTACATTTATTGTTATACATTTGTATTAAAACTGGTGGTACGAATTTTTGTCGGACGAAACTGACTGGGCTACCGGTGTCTAGTCTATTAAGCTTCCTAATGATATTTTAATTAAAGTCTTTATTTGTAAAAATATGATATAATTCACTTACATACTCATCCTCATTGCACTCTTCGGTCACGTGGAAAATCGCGTTCATTCTCTCCTTCTTCTTTGGGCAGGCTGCTGCAAGGTGCCCCATCTGGCCGCATACATGGCACGTTATAGTCGGCATTTTGTGGCAAACACTGCTCCGAATATTTCAAAATATACGGATCTTTGTTCGCAAATAAAGAGAACTTTGCAATATAGTTATTCGTATTTACTGCATCCAATTTCTTTGCATAGTTTGATAGCTCCATTTTTCTGCAAATAAAATCGATAAACTATTGATTATTAATACTTTTCTTTCCTGATTCCTTTGATTTGTTGCGCCACGGCAACTTGTAACCTTTGAATCGTTCACTGAATTTCCACAAGAATCAAAGAAAGACACCATCAAATTTAATATTTTATTAGTTCACTTTAACTTTACTACTAGCTTAACCCATTAATGCCCATAGTTAAATTACAGTGATTTTTATTTTGAAAACTTTATTTTTTAGTTCATATACAACCTTTTAAGCAAGTAGGAAAAAAAAATAAGAAGAAAATGATTTCAATCCATGAGTTTTAGTGGTGTACTCGATTGAGTACAATGGGCACTTAAGTATGGTATTTTTCGAAACAAGGCCTTTCAATGCAAAGCGTTTTATCACACTTCTTGCACGCCCAACGTACTCTAGCATGGCAAATTACACACCTGAGCTGCTGAGACAATTTTTTCGCAAAATGCCCAATGTTGTCTGTTGACAAGCCAGGTATTGTTGATGATGATGGTCTGTTAGGAACAGTTTCCTTTTGACATTGGCGAAGTAAGTATCTTGTGATATTCCTTCTAAATTCCAATTGATCCTGTGGATTATCTGATGATATGACATGCAACCTCCATGCATTAGAGACTGTTAAATCCAACATATAAGTAAATATGGTCCACCACCATTTTTTTCCTCGTACTGCAATCCGATACAAAGATATGGACTGATCCATTTCGTCTACACCGCCCATTCCTCTATTATAGTTTTGAAATAATTTTGGGATATTCAGCTCAACTTTTGCTTTTTTTCCGGTACACCATCGCTTTACCTTGCCGAGTGGTTCAACGGTGTCGAAGTTTGTTCCCATAGTGCAAACACTGTTGTCTTTCCATCGAACGAAAAGAACTTCGTTACCACTGTCAAATCGATAGTCAAACTCTGCTCGGTTTTTCTTTTTCATATCCTTGACTGTGGTTAAAGGACACTTTTTTGTCCGGTTTTCACGAACAGTACCCGTAGCTCGATATCCTAAATCACGCAAATCGTTTAACAGTTGGTGGTTGGTGAAAAAATTGTCGAAATAAACAATATGTTCGGCTGGATTTGCTGGGATCTTTCCTAAAAGAGACTTTACTACTCTTGAACCTAACGGCTCTTTTATATTCGATCCAATCACTTTGCCACAGTAAATATCAAAATTGTAGCAGTATCCCGTGGAACTTGTTAGCGCCCAATTCTTGTATCCGAAGCGTACAGGTTTACCTTTTATGAACTGTTTGCATGGATGGTGGCCAAAGTACTTTATCATTGACTAATCTTTCGACAAATCGGTATGAAAAGCATTCCACTGGTTAAATTTTTTGATAAGAAGATCAGCCAAGGACCTTACTTTAAACATTTTGTCATTGGATGTGCGTGCTTCGTTGTTGTTTACAAAGTGGATGTTTCGTTTTATTTCCGTGAACGCATTTCGAGACATGGTTCGCTGCACCAATGAAGACCTTACATCTTCATCTAAAGACCAATACAATCTCTCGCGTGGCAATTTGCGATATCCAGTCAGCAATAGTATTCCAATGAAACCTTTCAATTGGGATACATTTATATCGAATGCTTGTCTGTTGTTTTGGCAAGCATAGAGCTTCGTATTGCTTATTATAAGTTCTACAACCTCTTCATCAAACAGCTTTTCAAAAATTTGTACGGGGCTTAGGTTTTTAAGCTCAGTTGCCAATTGATCCCTTCTTGACTGAACTGCTTCTGAACTTGAAAAACCAGCTGTGTATGAAGGGGAACACTTCTTCCAACTAAGAAGGCCTTGACTACTTCCCGCTATCTTACGTCTTTTAGAAAAAAGTGCTTCATCATCACTGCTTTCCCAATCACTTTCTCCGGAGGCTTGCGTATGTGTGAAAACCTCTACTGTCCCTGGAACATCGTGAGGTAGGTTAGCTGGTTCGATGTCATCATCGGCACCTTCTTCCTCATCTGTAAGATAACTTGGCTCTGGCGGGATAAGTACCATATCATACTCCCCCTTTTCTTCATCCTCCAAAATGGAAGTTACAGCTTCCTCCAGTCCATTATAGTTTTTTGAAAACTTAAAAACTAGTTCATTCATCTTTTGCTGAAAAATTATAAAAAGATAATTTGTACAGTCATGTGCCCACTGTACTCAAATGAGTACACGTAAAAATAACTGAACATTGTTGACGACAGAACTTACCAATTTTGCATTTACTACTTTAGAACTTTGAAATGATTAATAGTTTTACTAGAAATCACAAAAAAACAATCAAATCTCACTTAAAACACGTATCAATATTATAATAATTGAACTTACTCCCTTGAATATTTCACAGCTTTAGAACCGCTATACAAAAAATGCACAATGTCACACACGAATGGAAAAGTGCATTAATTTAAAACTGACACATAGTCGAGGCACTCTTAGTTTCTGAGAAATTCAAATTTTTCTCAGTTACATCTATTATCGTTCGCGTAACGGGGCTTCAAGCAGGTGTACTCAATTGAGTACAGTGGTCGTAAATGGGTTAATGTTAACTACAAATAGAAACACTGGTATAATTCTAAGCTGGTGTGTTCGCTGCGGTTGGTGTCTGATGTGTTGTTGCGCCTCGGTCACCGAGCTTTCTCTGTTTAGGGAGAGAAGAGTGTCAGGCGGAGAGAGAGAGTTTTTAAATGAAAGATAGTGTTTTAGTTTTTATTGCAACAGAGCCCGCTGTCTTTGCGTGGCTGCGACTCAGTGCTTCTTTAGTTGTTTTTTTTTTACTTTGTTATTATTTTTCTTTTTTTCAGAAACACAAAATAACAGAAGAAACAAACTGTCACTTATCAATTCAAGACTGCGTGTCACCTTCGCCATCTGCCTGACGGTACATTAAATGCACAATCCAATTACTGGCCACACTGTACTTCTATCGTGCTTACGCATGCTTATGTCGTTTAGGCAGCATTTTTGCAAAATCGCAGAACAATATGTACGTTTTTATGAACTATCGAAATGCACTTGAATTGATTTCACTTGCCCAATTTCGCACCAATACCACATGTTTGTTTGGCTACCGCTTTTTCTCATCACTATCAATTTCCCTCCTGCACAATAACAAAACGATATTTATTTGTGAATATACAATTTTTGTTTTCATTTGAATGGGTCAAGAACATATATAAAAGAAAAAAAGCTCTTGTATGTCCTTGTAAAAGGACACTCACAATTGTGAGCTTCAGGAGTGCAGCCACAATTGGCAAAAAAAAAAATCACTTTTAAGTAACGAAAATTGCGACTTTATTTAAACTTCATAAAAACTTCGAAGGAAGTAATAGTATAATGATAATAATTCAGTTTTTGGTGTGAAATAATTTAAAACAATCTTAGTCTTTTGTAAGGCAAATTTAAACATCGCACTTTTCACATTTACTCCTCGACCGGCTTGTATGTACAATTGGGTAAGCTGCACTTGAGTGGTGCCTTTAACCCTCTAATGCCTTATTATTTGAGTCAATAAATCAGTATAGACTAACATTCACATTAGAAGAACGAATTTAAAGTCCATTTTTCAGTTTGGTGAAGTTTACACCCTGTATGTATATGTAAAATTACACATGCCGCCTTGAGGCGGGCTTGGGTCGTCAGAGCGAGAAAAAATCAGACAAGTTGGTATACAAAAAAACAAGTTTATTAAAAGAAAAGAATTTAAAATGAATACAAAAATTAATGAAAAGGCACTGAAATGTGCGTACATATTGTTAACGTTTATGAAAGATAAGGAAGCAGGACTTTGTGGTTGAATTGCAGAGATTTACGTTGCATTTGGTGCAATATGCCTGTGTTTCAGACTTGCATCCCGGTAACTTGCATGTTTTTTTGCCCGTGCGGTCTTGAAATGAGCACCAGTGGCTAACGTTATCATAGCGAACATCATCTGTTGGAATGTACGTCTTCTTTGGCTTCGGAGGAGGTGGAGCTGGCGATGACCTTGGACGACGTTGGTTTTTTTTATATCGTTAGAAATAAAGCAAAGGGATTCAGCAACTTCTGAGCGAAAATTCGGCAATTCGATGTTGACTCCTTTATTTAAGCGATGGTAAAGAATGTATGCATTTACCATGGCCACATCCAACAGGTGGCAAAAGATGCGGTTTGTCCACTTTCGGGTTTTCATACGAATATGATAGCGACCAAGAAGACCATCCATGAGATCTACACCGCCCATATGCCGATTGTATTCTTTGATGATAAATGGGCAGTCAACTTCAATTTGTTGTTGGTTCATTCTATCCCATCGTGTGGATTTTAGAATTTGAAGTTCAAGTTTTCCAGATACAAATGGTTTCACACCAACATATGTCGAAAGCAATCTAACAATTTTGTTGTCTGCCCACAAAACGCTACTGATGTCGATTCCATAAGAGTTAGCGACATATTCTTCGGAATAGCCCCGCTCAACCCTTTGTGCCGTCAATTCAGCATCGCTAGACAGCTTTATGTTTGGCACTCGATTCGCGCGCACTCTTCCCAAGCTATGTATACCACGGCTTCTTAGATACGTCATTAGACCCAGAGAGGTATAAAAATTGTCGAAATACACAATATGGTTCACGTTATCTGTGATTTTGACAGACAACCGAACAACGACATTTGACGAAGCTCCAAGATCCGGGGCATTTGCAGGAATCACCATATCTCCGGCGCCAGAATAAATTTCGAATGAATACAAATAGCCGGTGTGATCACACAGTACAAAGAGCTTGGTTCCCCATTTATGCGGTTTGGCTAGCATATACTGACGAGTTGGGTTGCCACCCATTTTCGTAGCGCACATCTGTTCATCTACGCACAGACGATGAATCATCGGAACAGACCCAAAACGTTCGTTGAAGTGAGTCACCAGTGGTCGCAATTTATACAATTTATCGTGTCCAGGTTGGCCGTTCGGAATCGCAGACAAATTGTCATTGAAGTGCAAAAACTGGCGCATTTGCTCGAATTTCATGCGAGTCATTGTCCTTCGTACTGCTTCGAATGAATATCTTGCCCAGTAAAAACGAACGTTGGGGTAGCGATATACCGACATGAAAAACAAAATTCCCAAAAATTTGCGTACCTCTTTCTTTTCAGTGACAAATCTAGTGTCGATATTCTGCTGGCGAGCATACAAATTCATTTGATCAGCCAGGAACTGCATGAATTCGTCCGTTACAAAGTAACTGAAGCAATCGAATGGTGTTTTCAATGCCTTTACTTCATCTGGCACCTCGTTCACGCCACGGAAAACGACTTCGTTTATATGCAGCTGCAGATTTTTTTTCCTCCATAACATTGACTTAAATTCATGCGAACCATTCTTCATTTCATTTACTGAACCTATAAATTGGCTCGTGCACGAAGTGTTTGGGCAGCCTTCCTCTTGTTTCAATTCAATCGAGTTTACTCGCTTGCGTTTTCTAAACCGCGAATCTACAACTTTCGGCTCAGAAACGCCAGAAGAAGCAAATGTCGTTGGTATTGGTGGCGAAGCTGCATTCAAGTCGCTACTTGCATCGACTGCCTCAACGATCGTTTCACTTGTACTCACCAAAAGATCACTATTCAGCAAATCCTCTTCTTCACAAATGAACTCTGGATCGCGAACATCGTCGTCGTCATCGAAATCAGCTTCACCATCAGTATCGTCCGCGCAGGAAATTGAGTTAATGAAATCAACAATTTCCTCATCCGTCATCTTCGACACGTTGTTCATCGTTCATCATCATAAATATTTTATAAAAAGAAGGTTTTTTTTTTTTTTTTCAAAACCCATAACTTTATTCAAATGAAGATAAAAAACGCTTATCTACTCACCGATTTTTTTTTAACTCTATCGGAAGAAAATTAATATATATTTTTGATTTTCCAAAATCGTGTTTGTAAGAAAATATTTATTTGATTGTTTTTGTGGACAATTTCGTGTTCGAACTACAATTTTTTTACAAACGCAATGCACTAAATAGACGGGAGACATACCAAAACATAAAACAATATATTGACCATAAGTAGGCTGTGCAAATTTGAAAAAAAATTTGTATCTACATGAGTTATGACGTAAAAGGTATAGCCTGCCTTGAGGCGGTTGGAGGCATTAGAGGGTTAATTTATCAGCAACTGGTCATCAAAACGCTTATCTTGCCCAGGTAATGAAGACAACTTTTTCCTTTTCTTTTGAATCGTTGACTGCCAGTTAGACTTGAAGTCATCAAAACGCCTTTGTTGTCCTTCCATTTAACCATACATAGAGAATTATCATTGATGCATATTTCTTCGAATTCTCCCCTTTTCTTCTTGGAATCTTTTGTAAATGTATAGCTGTTCTGCCGATTATTCATTAGAGTCCCCGTCGCATAGATTTTAAACCTCCACACAATTAACCACGATTCTTCTTCTGATAAGTCAGAATCTTGTGGTCTAATAACTCGTAGATATGGCCAAATTTCTCATAGTTCCTTCTTTTTGTTGTTAACATTTTCATAGAATAATGATATTTCTTCCAACACTGCATCAAATGTGTGGGCCTTGCTCCTCTTTTTGGTCTTTATGAAATCTAACTTGATACCATTAAAGACTGCTAGCAAGGAATTAGCTGTTCCAAATTCTTCTATCTTATTAGAGAATTGATGAATCCAGTAGAAAATGGTTTCCTTAAGCTTAGGATAGGTATTCCATGTTGTTGTTATGTTTTCAATAAAATCAGAGTCCATCAAAAATATCGCATTACATACTAGTTTTGAGAACTAAAGGATTTTGGGGTTCGAGATACGACGTGAATACTTTTTGCTGCGACATCATGTGATTTGAATGCATCGATTACATTTGCAACAAACACTGCGACGTGCAGGTAAAGTGAAGAATAAAGCTGTAAGAAAAAGTAAGAAAGAAAACCAAAACAGAGAAAAGCTGATAGCGACCAAGCTCGAGGATTTCGATGTCGTTGAATCCGTCCAATCGCCCTCCCATCCTTTGACGATCGAGCTATCCCTTGATCATCCCAATCATTAAAGTAGACCATCACCAGAATTTCCTTCGCCGAATAAATTTTATTATACTAAAAATGCCTGGTAAATAACGATCTTACTTAACGAGTAACAATGAAAATACTGAATATAATCATATGGCTCTGTGGCCCCACAGAAAGTTCTAAATTCATTGGGACTAACCTCACCCTCTTGACCCTTTTTTCGCTTATTATATTTTGGCCACGATCAACCTAGGTAGAACAAAATTTACCTGGGAAAACATCCGCTGCCTCTCCGTCGATAGATCTATCTCTCAAAGGTTGATGTAAATAGAACAAATCCCGTTGGGCCCACTCGAACGAACGGTCAAGGGTGGCGATTCGTGACCCCAGACTAAAGGAATATATATATATTGTAGACACTATTTTTCTTTATTTTCACGTTTATTTTCAGTTTTTATTTTATTTTACGAAGTTCTCTTTTTCTTTTCACGTTTTTTCGTGTTTAACCAACCATAAACTCAACTGTCGGAAATACTTTTCTACCGCAGTTTCTTTTACTTACGCCATCTATGCGCTCATGTTACAATTTTATCTTAACTTTAATGGTACACTTTTAACAAAAGGTTTGACCTGGCAATCGCATTAATCTTAATAATGTTTTCTTGATACTACAATATATATGTTACAGTGCTTTTACTGTAATTTTTTGTATGCTGGATAGATCACGGTTCTTGTACCGTGCCTATCTTGGATATTGCTGGTACATAAACCAGAATATCAATGACAAGTAATGCAGCTAGAGAGAATGAAACTCTTTGATGACTGTATAACAAGTGAAAAATATATTTTATTGAAAGTCAATATATACTTAAAATTAGCTTAGCCTAGCAATAATACAATTGATAACAAAGTCAACAAAGTGCTGACATCGGGAATTTGTGAATAATACAATAAGTGCAGACATAGGTAAATTGTGTATAATGCAGTAAGTGCGGACATAGGTAAATTATGAATAATGCAATAAGTGCTGACATAGGTAAATGGATATTACAGTGCGAAAGTGAATAATAATAATAACAATAAAAAACATCAATGCATATTAGAGACCACAGTGCAAAAAATAAACTGTGTCTGAAGTGAGGTCGTTGCCTCAGTGTTGTTTGCTGCAGAGCTGACATAGCAGAACTAGCATGCCTTAACAATATATATATAAAAAACGATAATTTAAGGGTGCCACTGCTTTCGTGAGAATTTATACAATAATGTTGAATATATAAAGGAGGGTAATTCATGAAATTCATGACCTCTTTCCTATCAAACGGTATATCCGTTCTATCTAGTAGATTCCTAAGCTTCCATGTGATAGTTTTCTATACAGGCCAGAAACAGGCGGTCCCCTACCCAGATCGACTTTTTGTTGATCATTGGCACTGATAAACTTGTTTTGTTATACAGAAATTCTTATACCATTGTATGAGTTGTCCCACTAGGTTAGGTTAGGTTAGGTTACTGGGCTGACGGGGCAAGAGAATCCTGCGCCCGTCACACTTAGGTCAATGTAGACCCTTTGTGATACCCTGGAGGTTACGCTTCCCTTATCTGGAATCAATGAAAAAAAAACCTATGAAAAACTTAGCGGGTTTACAAACCATCCCGATGCGTTGATGAACTTGCGCAAGTCATTCACAGACTTGCCGGAGAGTTCTTCTAAATCCTGGAAGAAATATCTGCCCAGGATATTGTTTCTGATATGACAGAGTGCAGGGCAGTGACAGAGGAAATGCGGGGTATCCTCATTCACCTCCTCGTCCCCACATCCTCTGCAGAGTTCATCTGTGCTGAGTTTTAATTTCTTTGCATGGTAGCCCAGCATGTTGTGTCCGGTGATAACACCTGTGAGAGAGGACAAAGAATTTTTGTTCATTTGAAGGATTCTCTTGGTCTTTTGTTTGTCATATAGTGGCCACATTTTCCTTGTAATAACACAGGAATCAAGGGCACTCCATCTTTCGTTTGCTGCCATCAGTGTTTTATTTCCAATCACCTGTTTAAGGTAACAGGGTGGGGTTTTTACTGTGGTGTCAGCATCCCTTGATTCAAGGGAAGATCCTTTTCTTGCCAGCTCATCGGCTCTTTCATTTCCTGGGACACCACTGTGTCCGGGGACCCAGCAGAGTCTTACAGTGTGCTGCACGCCAAGAGCCCGCAGCTCTTCGCGACAGCTTCTTACAAGCCTCGATTTTATTTCTGTGGCGGAAATCGATTTTATTGCCGCTTGGCTGTCAATGAAGAAGGTAATATCAGCATGTGGTATTGCCGTCATTGCAGCCTGCTTAGCGGCTGTTGTCACCGCCAGAACCTCAGCTTGGAAGACGCTGCTGTAGTCGGGGAGTCTGATCGAGCCAGATATTCCGAGCGTTTCTGAGTAGAAACCTGCACCAACGCCGGTATCCATCTTGGAGCCATCTGTATAGATGGGGATCGTTGTTGCATGGATTGGTACTTGATTATCCTGCCATTCTTCCCTACAGGGAAAAGAGACAGTAAATGGTCTTATAAAATCTAGTTTGGGAGTAATGTAGTCTGTGCATACATTTCTACCCGTAAATTTCTCTAGAATCTGTGCATGCCCTGTTGTACTGGGCTTCCAGTTTTTTGTTTGGCTTAGCCGCAAGGCACTGTTTGCTGCAGATTCTTGTACGAAAAGATCTAGGGGTTTAAGATTGAGAATTACCTCCATCCCCGCTGTAGGGGTGGTTCTCATAGCCCCAGTAGTGCCAATACAGGCAATTCTTTGGACTCTAGTCATAGTCTTAAGGTTGGTGGCCTTACACAACCCCTGCCACCAGACTAAATTACCGTATGTGAGTATCGGTCTAACTACCGCCGTATACAACCACATGATAATTTTGGGACTAGGTCCCCAGGTTTTGCCGAAGATTCTATTGCAGGCGTATAAGGCTACCGATGCCTTCTTTGCTCGTTCTTTTATGTTGAGGCTCCAGTTTAATTTTCTATCCAGAATCACGCCAAGATACTTTGCGTATTCTGATGTTTGTAGTGGAGTACCCTCAATAGTTGGCGGATTAAATTGCGGTATAATCCTTTTATTGGTGAAGAGGACCAGTTCTGTCTTTTGTGGGTTAACCGCAAGTCCGCAGCTACTGGTCCAGTTACCAACCATAGATAAGGCGTTCCGTATTTGTTCACTTAGAGTGGATGGGAATTTTCCTGTCGCTAGCAGTGCTAAGTCGTCAGCATATGCTACTGCCTTGACTCCACTAAGTCTAAGTTCAATCAGAATCTCGTTTAAAACGAGTACCCAAAGAAGGGGTGATAGGACTCCGCCTTGAGGGGTTCCTCTAGATGCTGACACCTTAATTATTTCACCACCTAACTCTGAGTAGATGCATCTTCTTTTAAGCATGCACATTATCCATTTAATTATGGTATTCTCCACATTTAGGTTGACTAGGGCTCTTTCTACCGCTTCCCCTTGGACGTTGTTGAAGGCACCTTCAATGTCCAAGAAGGCGGCTAGAGTATATTCCTTGTCCCTTAGTGTCTTTTCTATGGTGCTGACGACACTGTGGAGTGCTGTCTCTACACCTTTGCCTTTCGTATATGCATGCTGAGCTGGGGATAAGACCTCTGGACTCAGTTTGCTACGGATATAAATGTCCATCAGTCTCTCAAAAGTTTTTAAAACAAAAGAGGTTAAACTGATTGGCCTAAAGTCTTTGGCGGTAGTGTGACTAGGTTTCCCAGCTTTGGGTATGAAAACCACTTTAACTTCTCGCCAAACTTTGGGTACATATCCCCATTTTAGGCTACTTAGGAAGAGGTTCCTCAGATGTGGGGTTATATGTTCTTCACATCTTTGTAGCATCATAGGGAAAATGCCGTCAATACCCGGAGATTTATATGGAGAGAAGGAATTAATGGCCCATTTTATCCTTTCTTCCGTTATAATCTCCGCTGTTGTTATGTGCTCCGTGTAGTGCTCTTCTTCCGGATTGTTATGCTCATTAATGCATCCCGGAAAGTGAGTCTCAAGGAGGAGCTTGAGTGTTTCATTGCAGGATTCTGTCCAGTTGCCGTTGGGGCCCTTGAGAGATCCCAAGGCTACTGGTTCCTTAGCAAGTAGTTTCCTGAGCCTAGCTGATTCCGCGGTGCTTTCCATTTTACTACAGAAGGATTTCCACGAAGATCGCTTTGCTTGTTGCGTTACTGCTTTGAATTTTCTTTGACTGGATTTGTAGGTTTCCCAGTCATGGTCAGATCTTGTACGTTTTGCTACATTAAAAAGTTTTCTAGTTTCTTTCTTAATGTCGTACAGTTCTTTTGTCCACCATGGAGGAGTCGATTTTCTTTTACTCCTCGTTTGTAGGGGACATGATTTTTCGAGCGCTTTACCTAGGATTTTTCCCAGATTCTCGGCATTCGTGTCTGTACTCTCTGGTGCATACGCAGCATCTGTCTGGAGAGTTCTTAAGTTCTTTCCCACTTCCATATTGAAAAGGTCCCAGTTAGTTTTTCTATGGTTCCTATATGATATTGGGGGATCGTTTGTGTCTGGTATCAGGAATTCAATGATTTTGTGGTCAGAGAATGTTTCCTCCTTTAATACCTTCCACTGATCTATTGTGATTGTATTCGAGTTACTTAATATTGTAACATCGATTACTTCTTGCCTATTTCTAATAACAAAAGTTGGTTCTGAACCCCTATTAGCTATAAGTAAGTTATGATCTATAAGAAATTCAAAAAGTGACTCACCCCTTGTATTTGTATTTGAGCTACTCCATAGGGCATGGTGGGAGTTAGCATCACATCCCATCACCAGGTCCCATTTTTCCCGTGTAGCACGTTGAACAAGAAGGTGGGTCAGATCTGACGGTGGTCCTTCCGTTGCATCATAGGGCATATAGCATGATGTAAGAATCAGCGGAGGGAGCCCGTTGCGCTCAAGTTTTACCGTCACGTGGTCGTTATCACTGTAGGTAGATAGAAGAAAGAGGTTAATCTGTTTCCTAGCTACTATACAAGTTCTGATCTTACTATTTGGATCTGTCTGCACTGTTTTAAACAGGACAAGTCCCTTCGAGTTTAAACCCCTTATTCTGCCTCCTGCTACCCAGGGTTCTTGAATAAGGGCTAGGTCTATTTTTCTATCCTCCATGAGGTAGATTAGGTTGGCGCTGGCCGCCTTACTGTGATGAAGGTTTATTTGTATTACCTTCATCACGGTTTTTTGGCTCCCCATCCTTGTTGGTTTTGTTGACTTTGTTCGCGATAAGCCTAAGCTTGCATCGGTTTATGCCGACGCGTACTTTAAAGTCGATCTTCTTCAACAACGGAATGGATTTGTGACTAAGCAACACTATCACTTCCGTGCCTGATTCACGGTATTCTCCCATCTCGATCACTTCCCAAGCGTGGCTCAGCTGATCGGTATTTAGGGATCGTAAGTATCTCTCGATACGGTCCTTAGGGATATGAGGCCCTCGTACAACAAGTTTGGCTTTAGGTCTTGTTATCCGTACGATCTCTTTTTTGTCGATCAGACGAAGGTCGGCGTTTGGCCATGGAGCTTTCGTCCTGGCAATAAACTCCTTGAGCCATGTGAGGGTGTGTTCTTCCTCACAGGTCATGAGTTTGAATCCTTGGATGGTATTGAGGGTGCCAAAAAGCGGGAGGGGTTCCTTGTTTTTTAGGATGGCCTCGTTCACCTCATCTAGGATTCGAAGTTCGATGAGTCGCCATTGGTCCTCTGTCAACTTCCGTGCAGGATTTCCGTAGTCTACTACGGCTACTTGTTGGCCAACTGCGGTTGGTAAAGAGACCTTGGCTTTCTTCCTAACATTTGTTTGAGAGATTGGAGAAAGCGTGTCGTTTTGCCTAGCTCTTTTGGACGTGCTTGCAATCGGGTCGAGCTTGGATTGAGTATCCTCTCTCGTGCCAATTACAGGGTTCCTAAGTCTGGCTGCGATTGGGGTGGAGAGCAAAGGGCTTTCTTTCCCCTTCCCAGCCGGTCTTTTGGGAATTGTCCTAGAGCTGGGCAAACGTTTGCTCTTCTCCGTTGGGTTGTCGGGTATGGTCTCCAGTCGTTCTTTAGCCTTGTCGAGGGATAGCTTCTCCTTCTCCGTTAAGGCTTCCGGATTTTTGCTACCCATCCTTCGGACGATCCTGAGCGCGTTACGCCTTTGCCTGCGCAGGATCTCATGCTCCCCTAGAGGCCTCTTTGGCTTGGGTTTGCTGGGGACTTTAGAGTCTAAGGCTCCTTGGGTGTCCCGTCCGGGATTGGAGGGCTGTGCCTCCACGACTGTTTGGCAACTGTCCATTGTCGAGTTATTGACGTCACGGCTGCAGTTGCCTGGTTGGTGAGGGGAACCTGCATCCAGATTGCAAGTGGAGCTGAGGCTCTGGATGTTCTCCAGCTGCAGTTTCCTCTCCCCTACCTCCCCAGTGACCATCTTCTCTCCTTCCAGGCCCGTACGAGCAAGAGGCTCGATGCAACGCCTGGCCGGTGAGTCTGGTGGTCCCGGGGTCGGTTCCTGTACCCGATCAGTCTCCGTGTCAGTTTTGTTGTTAATATTAGGAGCAGGGAGCACCTCCCCCTTCTCTAGACCCGTACGAGCAAGAGGCTCGATGCAACGTCTGATCGAAAGGTTCGGTGGCTCCTCGGTGGCATCCTTTGGCAGAGTGATTGGTGTGGTCGACCTTTCCCCTGGATGGACTTTGCCAATCTGGGAGGAAGGTGGCCCCATCAATTTACTATCGCTAGTGTTATCCCCAGGATTAGCTTCCGCCGGTGTACGAGCAGTAGGCTCATTCTCCGTTAGACGCTGTTCCTGCAGATACGCACGTGCGTTATGAAGCCGTTTGCGGTCAGTCTCTGTCAGTTCTTCCCATCTTTTCGTCCCTAGTCTCTTTACTGTTGTCCTGCAGTTTGTTAGTTTTTTCCGTCTGGAGGAGGTGGACAATAAAGAGAGGTTAGAGCTAGCGACGGAACAGCTGTCGCTGACATCAAGGTTCATGCCCTCCATGGCAGCATCTGTTCCAACGCTTTCTCCATCCCATACTCCAAGATTGGCAAATGGATTCAGAAGAAGGTTTTCTTCTTCCTCCGTCAGTTGTTGTTGTTCTGTTTGGGGATCGGTTTTTCTAGAGTCAGTGGTGCCCGATCCTTGCACCTTAGTCTCTTTTGTTTTGTTTTGTTTGTTTGTTTTGTTTAAATTGTTCATTGTAGGTCCCACGAGTAAGGGGGAAGGAAGGTCCATCTGCACTCACCCCCTGTATGCAGATAAGGGGAATTAGGGTTAAAACTGGAGGTCCCCAGGTATCCAGAGTTTGCGCTAGCGACTGAGCACTCCCTCAGCCATGCAGGTCTCGGCGCGTCGTACCTTACCTTGGATTTGATCCCTTTTAGTTTTCCACCCCCTCTTTGTCGATTAACAACAGAGAGGGGAGTACTTAAGCCCCACCACCACGACAAGGTAGGTGATCAATCGGGGGGAGTTGTCCCACTAGGTCGTCGCCTGATGTTAGTACCGTTTTTCCGAACGGTTGTCTTTCTGCTGGTTTGGTCGTGATTTTGCTTGTTGCGATGGTCTTCCAAATAGTTGTAGTAGTGCCGACTTCCTGCCCCGTTAGCTGTGGTGGCTTATGGAAGATCTTTATGTCTGCTAATGCTTTGTCATCGACTTTTTCATATGAGTATGACCCATGGGTATAGCATCGTCTTTTGGTAAAGAGCGATAGATCTCTAGTCCTTAAGCTTAAAGCAACTGCTCGTTGATATTCCAAAATATCTGTACTGTGATAAAAGACTTCATCTTTCCAAATAAATAGTCCGTTCGAACCATCCTTGATATCTCACACTTTGTCTACTGTCCAGTAATTCAGTTTTATCAATCTGCCTACACGATCTTTCGCCGTTACGGGATATTATCACGGGATATCATTACGGGATTATAATCACTTAAACCGGCCTCCAGTGTATTGTTCACCAATCTATAGACATTCGATCGCCCAGGTGTACTAGGAGCCAGCGACTGCAATTGGCATTCCATTTCAAGAAATTTGTCCAATACAATTTGCTCTGCCACATGTACGGAAAATACTGTGTTTGGCAGATGCAACCTGCTCCCGTGAGGACATTTATCTACACTGTAAAGTGCGTGCTTCAGATCTGAATTATCTGGAATCGCCGACTCTTCAACGCCGACCCAAGTGTTGTCATGGAAAAGGGAACCTGTCATCCCACAGAAATCCATCAGACGGATTCTATGACCATTCGGAATGTTCATGTCCGGATTCCAATAGTCTAAGTGATTATCGCTTCTCTCTTTAACGCAGAATACAGTTTTGTCCATTAATTCCTTTTTACATTCCGGTCTTTGGTGTGTGTCTGCAAGCCCCAATGAATGGTTGGGCATACATTTGACGCACATTTTCCATCCGGGAATAGTTAAGATACTGCAACATTGAAATAAGGATCATATAAAATAGACCGTTTCTCTATCAAAATGAATTTTTGTGTCTCTGTATTGGTCTGCAGCCAAGAGCACGCCTCTGGAGGGTATCCGAAGATGTATTCTGTACCTCGCATTATCGAGAGGCGGAACTGAGCATCGCCCGATACAAGATATAAGTTCTAGCATTGTATATAAACTCTATAGTAAAATCATCAACAAGATTTCAAAAAGGTCAACCTCCACGAATTTGGAGACCAAAAGGATGGAGTGATTGCTTCTCAATTTAAGCATAACATATTTGTATGAGCTTTGAATTAAGAAAAGAGAATCAAATAAACTGTTGGTTAGGAAACAGAGCGAAGAGTTTATTTGATCCTCTTTTCTTCGATAAGGTATTTCGTAAGGATTTCTGACAAAAATAAGAATTTTATCATTGTATGGAATTTTGTTATCTTGTACCTATATGGATATCTCGCATTTTCAACTGTCTGCCTCTGGTCGCGCCATATGATTTTCATTCGCATGGACGTGTAAGTATTTATTTTTCTGTGTAACAGCGTAACAGCCGAATTCTTTTTGGTAAATGGAATGTATGATGAGAAGCAGATGGTGTAAGGGGAAAGGAAACATTTTTCTACAGGATATTGAATAAAAGCTGATTTCGGTATTTTGGTATTTTCCATCAAACAAGGAATTATGAGTTTATGATTTTTTAGGGTTTTGCTATTTTCGCTGTATCTCGTCCAAAAATGCACCGATTTTTATCATTTCTTCAGTATTTGATTCAGAAATATTTAATTTGTGTAGTTCCATTATTCAAAGAAATAAGCCCAAACTACATTCGGCAAAAAGTAAAGTGTGTGCACGAAAATAGAAAAGTACAAGCTCACACACATACGCATCTGCCTCTGGTAGTCAAAAACTAACCTAAAAAGCTATTTTTTGACATCCGAAAGCTCTGCAAAAACACAAATAAAGCAAACAATTGTACTTATTATTTTTAAGAGAAAGTAAACAAAAAGGGTTTCAGGCTCGGTTTCAGGTGCAACAAAATGTATTCAACTTCAACACATCACCATTCAGGCGCCAGTAAATAGCTAGTGGAACCCAATTCTTTACTTACAAGAAAAACTACAGTATAGTTTTAGGGTTGTTCTTTTCCATATTTCTTGCATCAGACCCATCTAACCATTAAATAATGAACTACCGCAAGCTATTTTGTGTTAGTGTATTAGTTTGTTCTGAGCTTTGAAAAAGTGTGTTACTTGAAAGTTAGAGGTATACCTAACTTTCAAGTAAGTTACTTTTTGAAAAGTTGAGAGAAAACTACAGATCTTAAATGGTGTGAAAAGAGAAAAAACATTTTCGTGCACACACTTTACTTTTTGCCGAATGTAGTTTGGCCTATAGAGTTGGATATGTATATTTATCTTTTAGGGAATCGATCATATTGTAGGTGGTCTATTTTGAGGCAGGTCACTTGTCATTTTACAGTTTTTTTTGTAAAATATTCGTGATCAGCATCGATAGTAACGTGTATCTACTATCTCAAACTCTAGCTAGAAAGCTGAAATTTTAACCATTTACTCTCTACGTGCCCGAAATAATAAATGTTAAGAATTTTTAAAATCTGCCCACTACGGCCGTAGCCAGGACATAATGTATGGGTGAGTTCCATTTTTTTTGGGTGAGCTGACATTTTTTTTAAAAGAAAGTTAAAATGTATAGTCTAGAAAAATTTAATTTTTATTAAAACGGTAGGTATAAGCAATATCACATTTATGTTTTTATACCCTATTCTAAGGGTATTTCAATTTTGACGCATAGTTTGTAACATACCTTAATATTGCCCGTAGACCCCTAAAAGTTACTAAATTTATGATAATCAAGTTTAAAAATTTTTGAAATCCGCCCACAGACACGCCCACAAACTCAAAAAAACAAATTTTTCGAAAAAATTGAATTTTGAGCTAGAAAGCTGAAATTTTTAATATGTGAAGTATGACTCCTAAAACTGATCGGGAGATACAATTCTTAAAATCCGCCCACTGACACGCCCACAATTAAATAAAACAATTTTATTGAAAACCCAAAATTTGAGGTAGAGAGCTGAAATTTATAATATATACTCTCTAGGGGCCCTTTAAGCTCATGCGGGTGGCAATGGTGCAGTAGTAGTGTATTCGCTAACGGAATGGAAGGTCGTGCGTTCGAATCCCGGCCAAGTCCATTACTTTATACCGAATACATGAAATCGTTATCTCCCTAAGTAACTTAGACACCACCCGTGGAGAAAAACCCTACAACGGCACCCAAACACTTCTTTCCTATCTCTCTATTCTTTCTAATACCAAGTAGCTTACACTGTGTCCCTAGCATTATAAGGGTACTGTAACAACAGAAAAAAATAAGAATGAATAAGCTATTTATTAACATTACCGTAACAAAAACAAATAAATGTGAGCATACACTTTTATAAATAAAAATCTAAACTATTTATTAATATTACTAAACTATTTGTTAACTACTATTTATTAAACTACATATTTTATATAAAAATAAAAAAAAACACCCACCCATTCATTTATGTATATACATATCATTTTATTTAAACAAATTTACTTAAGTATAACTTTGGCCGCTTTAAATCCTTGTTGTTCTTCCTTAATGTAAATTTAATCAGTCCGATTAATATAAACTTAACGATGTCTTCAGTGTGTCCATAGTTGCTGCACGTCATTGTTTTAGTAACTTCCAACTGGTTTATCATCTGACCCAAGAGATTTTCAACCAAGTTTTCTTGTCTGCGGTCCTCTGGAAAAACTTGTTCGAATATTTCCTTTATTTCCTTCACGACATTTTCGAAGCCTATAGTTGGCACCGTGAGCTTCCCAAAGTCTGACAGAGTTTGTGTGGTCTCATAAGCCTCTCTGCGATCATCCGGGATCTTGAAGAATGAGCAACAATTACCCGGTCTTTTAACACGTTCAGACCCGACGGGATGACGACCTTCAAAATTTCCTTATCCATTGGAACCACATACCATATAGGCCCCTAGAAGGAGTGACACATGCAGTGTGTCATTGGTTCTACTGTTAAAAAATACGACGAGATTCTGTCAGCAGAACCAATGACACAACGGGTGTGTCATCGTTTTAAGAGAAAAGAACATTACGAAATATGTTGAAAAAAATTTATATTTAGTATAAACAGTTAGACACAGAGTTATGTTATATTAGAATTTTATTTATAAAAGATTTAAAAAAAAAAATTATTTTCTTTTTAAAATTTTCTTTTATTATATAAAAGAAAAGAACATAATTAGATTGTATTACAACAAATTCTCCTCAGAGTTCTCCAAATTTGCTGGTGCCTCATAACTCTTGGATGTCTTAAAATTTGTTGGATCCTCGTGGTAATTTCTAAAGCACGGAGTCAAACAAAATGCGTGGCCTTGGCAATCACGGCAAAAATAATTGGTTGACTGTCTTTTTTTTTCTTTAGAAAAAGAAAATAACGTCTTCTCATCATTTTGTTATTTTTGTCGCGCCCAACTAATTCTGGAAGATGCAGTTTTTCTTCTATTTTCATTGGGGGAACAATAGCTGGAACCTCTTTATATTGTAGGAGTTCTTTTATAACTTCCAGTCTGTAGTCGTGCAAAGATAATTTTTTCCCGCATAGCACTGGGGAAAATGTACTGTAGAGAAAGTATGCATTATTCATCATCAATTGCAGTATGTGAATCCCGATCTTTTTGTACCATTTTAATGTTTTCCTTGTTGACGGGTAGTATGATAGCATTTGATCTGTACTATCTACCCCTTTCATAAACTTATTGTATTCAGCAATAACTTTTGGTTTTTTTCTAATTCCTCTTTTTTCGGCAATTTCCACTATTGTGGCGTCAAATTCGCTTGAGATTGTGATAACTTCTCTTTTGTCTAACCATTTAGATACGCAGATCCCTTCTTTTGAAAATCTACTTATAACTTCACCTTTTTTCATTTTTTTTTTTAATCACTGCTATTGGGTTTCCAATTCTATTTGATCTTAAAGTACCAGTGCAATAAGTGTTGGAGAAGTAGAGATCTCTGCACAAAGATACGGAATTGTAGAAGTTATCCATGTAAACAGAATGACCTACCCCTAAGTAGTTTTTTAACAAACTGTTTACTACTTTAGCACTGTGCCCCTTCCCCGCGCATTCCTTTGATTTGCTTCCTTCATAAACCATTAGTTTTTGAGCGAGACCAGTTGGGTTGCTCAATATATAGAACTTTACTCCATACTTATGTCGCTTATTCTTAATATACTGTCTGAAGCGAAGTCTACCTCTCCAGTGAACCATTGACTTGTCGATAGAAAGTTCCTTTCCTGGATAAAATATTTGTTCCATTCTGCTATTGAAATGGTCAATTATTGGTCGTATTTTTACCAAGTTATCATTTGGGTCAGGACCGCTGAAATCCATAGTTCTCATAAGAGCTAAAAATCTGTTTCGACTGATGTGCCTTGAAAATATGTCTTGCTTGAATAAGAAGTCAGTTCTCCAATAGCTTCTCACATAATTTATTCGAATGTTTCCCATATGGTACAAGACTCCCAGAAAAATTTTGAGTTCATTTTGGGTGACATCCTTCCACTCTCTGCGGAATGCCGCTGCCGTGAGTTGTTTCATTATTTCAGCAGCATAGGCATTCATTCTTTCCACCATAAAATCCAAAAATTCTGAAGTTAGTATTAGGTTGAAAACCCCTAATTCTGTATCAGGAACATCCACTAGTAGCTTTTGCTGCTTAGAGAATATTATTTCAGGCACATCTGGACGATCTCTAAACCAATTGTGTTCCTCGTTTGTTAGATCATTAGAATGAGATGATAAATCCGGAATTAAGGGCGCAACAGTTTCCACTACAAATATTTCCATGTTTTCAATATCAAAATTAGTTTCATTTTGTTCAACCACACCAGTTTCTGCCTCCAGTTTCTGCCCTAGACCTATCCGTACATTCAATATCAATGCCATTGTCATCTTGCTCACCATCATCCGAACATGACTCCATCCATTCTTCCCCCGAACTGTCATCGAAGTCCTCGTCATCTGAATTCAACACTGATTCGATCCACTCGTTCACATTTTCGTCTGACATCTTCATCCTTTTTATTCTTTTTGAAGTACCGCTATTCATTTTAATCCTTAAAAAAAGGTACGAAAATAAGCCCTACAATTCCACTTATAAAAACATCCAAAACTTTATAAAAAGTGTTACAAAAAAAATAATTACCTGTATAATAAACTCAAAGATGTTCTGAAATGAAAAATAGGTAAATAAAACGAATAAACACTGCAGTGCAAAAGCGTGCAGATCAAAACTGAATACTGTGAAGACTAACAATGTCCAACACGAGGTAATATACACAATACCTACAATAATATATATGTAGTCTATAAAATAAATGTATATAGCTATATATATATATATGTATATAAATTTTGTTTAAATATTCTCAATTGAATAAAAAAAATATGTTTGCTCTCGTAAGAGAGCACCACCAAATAAAACCTTTATTTATTTTTTTATAATTGTATGAATTTTTATTGAAGTCGAAGCTTCAGATCCCTTACCCTGGTGGGGGGAAATCTTCCGCTATACGAAGTGACTGTACTGTGGTATGGTAGACTTAAGACTTAAAACCTTGAGATACATCGATCCCCTTTTATATTGCTTAATTGCTAACGCAGCATTTTGACTGCGGATCATAAGATGATATTCTCACACCAGTTGCTGAAGGCAAAAAGTGCTGAGTCACATTTCCTCATCTTTTATAAACATTGAAGCGATGGATCTTTTGTAAACATCGATTAGGGTAAAAAGTGCTGAGTTACAATTTATTCTTGCTCATAGCATCTTTTTGTATACATTGACTATGGCAAAATGTTTAATTATTGAATTTGAAATCTAGATGCGCACAAGTGGGTTCCGATATAACATATATATAAATATATTAAAATTTATAAAAATATAAAAACTATATAAATATTAAAATAAAATAAATGAAATATATGAAAATATATTAAAGCGATGATAAATAATGTTTGATACTTATCAAATTTAAAGTCTTGAAGTTGGATTAAAACTTTTATTCACTTTTTATCACTTAAAAGTTAAAACTTGTGGCTTTGCAGAAGTACAAAGTTAAACTGGCGGGAATTTGTCTTTTTCAAATACAGCTGCTTCCAATATGAGATAACCTACCCCAAAATTCCTTGAAAACCAACACATAATACACCAACCATATCCCCCACCCCCTCTCAGGATCACATCATATTCATATCCTGAGAAGTAAAGAAAAATTAAAGTGACAACACACACACTTATGGAAATTTTCTTTATTATCGAAGGAAAGAGTACTAAAGATACGCACTGCAAATATAAACGAGAATGGGAAAAGACAACAGAAATAACTACAAAAATACATAAAAGCTTTCTGAAGGTTCTTTTTTACGGCGTTTGGTGGCGTATCGTCGTATACACGAAGTGAGAATACTATAAAGTTCATTCATATACAATGGTTCTAGATTTAAAGGAGTCCATTGATTTGTATCACTTACAGGAAAGAGCATGTCACTTCGACCGGTACAAGATACAAAATCTGGATTTAAGGGAGTCCATTGAATAGTGTCACTTACAGGAAAGAGCATGTCATCTAAGGACATCAACGGTGAAACCAGTGATATAATCAGCAATATATTCATGATGTATCGGATGTGAGTTGTGTTTGTGTTGCTGTTAATTGCAATACATCCGGGAATAGTTAAGATACTGCAACATTGAAATAAGGATCATATAAAATAGACCGTTTCTCTATCAAAATGAATTTTTGTGTCTCTGTATTGGTTTTTAGCCAAGAGCACGCCTCTGGAGGGTATCCGAAGATGTCTTGTGTACCTCGCATTATCGAGAGGCGGAACTGAGCTTCGCCCGGTACAAGATATAAGTTCTAGATTTAAGGGAGTCCATTGAATTGTGTCACTAACAGGAAAGAGCATGTCACTTCGACCGGTACAAGATACAAAATCAGGATTTAAGGGAGCCCATTGAATAGTGTCACTTACAGGAAAGAGCATGTCATCTAAGGACATCAACGGTGAAACCAGTGATATAATCAGCAATATATTCATGATGTATCGGATGTGAGTTGTGTTTGTGTTGCTGTTAATTGCAATACATCCGGGAATAGTTATGTTACGTGTGAGGCGGAGGTGTGAGCAAAATAACATTATTTTGGTTTACCTCTTCTATTACCGAAAGAGCAATATATGTGTCGTGGTTGTCCATTATTAATAGTCCTTTTTTTTCTTCAGTTGGCTTAACAAAGGAAATAAAATTGTCGGGAATTAAACGTCCGAATACCAGGGGGTAGTTTCTGAAAGAATTAATGTTCCGGAAAAAGATATGACACGAGCAATTTATTCTAATTAATTTATTTCATTTAAATAATGCACGCGCAAGACCAAGACCAGACCGCCGAGCTCAATGGTTAAAATACAACTCAAATTGTTTTGTAAGATACTCCCACCATCAGCACTCTGCCACAACCAGCCTTCACGTTGCTCGCCCAAACTGCTGCGTCATCACCAGTCCCACATATGTAGTCGGTCCAACAATTGATACCAGGACCATGCCTTAGATATCCAAATGTATAGGAGCGTGACTCCCACGAGCGCCGATATACCTGCTACGATCTGGGTGCGAGACATTGTCGATTCCAAGAAACGATTTATGTAGTGTGTGCTGTAATTAGCTGTATTTATGTGTCGCTGCCCGCTGGTTATCGGATGGCAATAACCATTAAGCGGGTCACCAGGCGACAGCCAATTCATAGCAGTGTATCATCTTGCACACAGTCGGGCATTGGGTTGGCATTTGAGAGTCAACACATCGCAATGGAATGTGCAACTGTTATCATTGCGGTGGACGATGTGCGCGAGAATGGGAAGCGGGGCGCGACTGGGGGCGAGGGCGTGATGATGCGGACTCGCGCGATATGTGATGGATATGTGAGGGTTATGCAGCGTCAGCGGTCTGGCCTGAGGAATAGAGAATGCAAATAACAATATCAAATGAAGAATGAAAATAATAAAAATCAAATTAATTTGCTTAAACCTAACAATATCGGGTTATTATACTTAAACCAAAACTTAAACCTAAACAAAAATGTTGTAAGTATTTATGAAATAACTGCTCAGTAGACCATCCACTAGATCAGTGGTTCCCAACCTTTTCGACAGCATGCCCCCCTATGGCGAATTGGAGACTCGCATGCCCCCCTATGGCGAATTGGAGAATCGCATGCCCAAATAAAAATTCCGAATGTTCATTGAAAAATATATTTAATCCATCGAGGATTTTAAATACTCTTGCTTGTATACATATACATGTTTGTTTATACATTTTTTTAAGTTGATTTTGTAAGATGTTCAATGCGACTTCTGGGGTTGCATTTTCTTCACCAGCTCTGAGATTCTGGGTGCAATTTTCGTCAGTGCAATTCTAATGTCAGCTGAAGCGTCAAGTCTGTTTCTCTGCTTGTTTTTAATGAGGAGGAGAGCCGAAAATCCTTGTTCGCATAAATATGTTGTTGAAAAGAGCACCAAAAATGGAATAGCAATGTTTTGCAGTCTTGTGTATGATGTGCCGCTTTTGATCCAGAATTCTTCTAGTTCGCACTAGTTCTAGTTTTTTGAACGAAAGCTCGAACCTTATCTTCATACCTAAAAATATTTGCGGACACATTTTCTTTTCCCGACCCTTGCAAATGTAAATTTAGCTCGTTAAGATGGTCAAATATATCAGACAGGTACGCCAAGCCTAGAAGATTCGTATTACATTTGTTGAGTTCCGAGCGAAATAAAAGATTCGTACTTTTAATAGCTTTACACTGTATTTATTTAAATGTTTTCTGTTTTTTCTTTATTTTATTTATATAGCGCGAGTGGCTTTAAAAAATTACGTCCTTCTCAAATCCTCTTTGAAACTCAACTTTTGCTTCTGTCAAATTCAAACTTCTGTCAATTTGAAGAAGACCCCTGTCGGCCAAGTGCTGCCACATTCTCCATGTTTTTAAATTGTGGTAGAGTCGCCAACAACATTGGAATAACGCAAGGATTGGGTTTTTCTTTTCGTCCAAAAATGCACTGACCTCATCCCTCAGGTCAAACAATCTCTTAAGCATATTACCCTTTGAAAGCCACCTTACTTCAGTGTAGTATAGCAAGTGTTCGTATTCGGAGCTCATATCTTCGCACAATTTTTTAAATAACCGTGTGTTGAAAGCGCTTCCTTTTACAAAATTTACGGTTTTGATCGCTACGCTTAAAGTTGATTTTAATTTATCTGGCAGCGTCTTCGAAGCAAGCGCTTGTCGATGAATGATGCAGTGAGTGGTAATCACGTTAGGGTTCTTGTTTTTAATTAAGGTAGCAAGTCCGGAATCACATCCAATCATTGCCGGCGCACCATCTGTACATAACCCCGCCAGCTTAGTCCATGGGATTTCATGTTTATCGAAGTAGTCGCCAATAATTTTCATTATATCAGATGACTTCGTCGAAGTTTCAACCGTCGCTGAGAGTAGCAAATCTTCCTTCATTACGTTTTCTTCAACGTCTATAAACCGCACAAACACGAGAAGCTGACAACATTTTGCGATATCAGTTGTCTCATCGCATTCCAATGCAATGTGTAAGAAAAGAAGTCAGAAAACAGAATAATATATCTCCACAAGCGAAGAAATAATTCAAGACAGTCCACATTAGTTAAAGATAATTTAATAATTCAAGCAAAAAAAACGATATAATAAGATTAACAATAAAAGGAAAAAAAAATTGAATTCATGATACACAAAAAAAAACAAAGAGAACGCAAGGTCACGGACGGTCGAATCTCAGCTTCACTGTAAAGAAAAAAAATAAAAAGGATACGCATAATTTACCATTGCAATATCAAGAAGGAAGGATACATAATAAAACGCATACATACTATGCTACACTCCCAGCTGAGCCCTTTCCTCCCTCACATTGACGTGAAAAACAAATAAACACTGTGCCATCTGAATCTCAGCTTAGCGGGAATTTCACCCTAGGCTAACCACCACCACTTATATGATTCAATGTCTCTCCGAAGGAGCAAACCATCGCAACGAAGAGGATTCTTTAAAAGAATATAGGAGAAAACCATCGCTATATTCCGAATATGACTGAAGTGAGAAAGCAAACCATGACTCACAACAGAGATGATTTTTGTAAACGAATATAGGAGAAAACCATCGCTATATTCCGAATATGATTGAAGTGAGAAAGCAAACCATGACTCACAACAAAGAGAATTCTTTAAAAGAATATAGGAGAAAACCATCGCTATATTCCGAATATGATTGAAGTGAGAAAGCAAACCATGACTCACAACAAAGAGAATTCTATAAAAGAATATAGGAGAAAACCATCGCTATATTCCGAATATGATTGAAGTGAGAAAGCAAACCATGACTCACAACAAAGAGAATTCTTTTAAAAGAATATAGGAGAAAACCATCGCTATATTCCAACCATGATTGGAGTGAGAGAGCACACCATGACTCACTACCAATTCAATGACACACGTTTGCAGCCGAACACCAGCGCAAACATGTATCGTATGAAATGCGCAGCAGAATACCATACTCACGCACCACACGAATGAGGCTCAGATATGCTACAGTACGTACGTACGGGATGAATCACCCCAAACACAACAGACAAACAACATTCCAACCGTGCGCAGATGCACGGGGAGTATCATTCCTGGCACAATACAGGCACAAAGCCATAACGCGGCATATTGATATACCAACTCAACGCGCCGATGCTACAACAAAAACACGGAAAGAGAGAAAACACTCAGCTGGCTCACCACTTTATCCATACTAAAATAATTCCTCATGCGTATCTTAAACAAAACAATCTCATAAATCACGCACAAAAAAGATAATAAAATGAAGATAAGATACCAAAATATACAAAGGAAATCAAAAGGAATTGCAAGGGCAATTCAGTAAATGTCTAGCACTCACCCTTGTTTCGCCTCCGGCGTCTCTTGGCTTCGTTTCTTTCCTTTCTCACACTTTATACTTTTACCAAACAAACCACAGCACCGCACCACACAAAATACAATTCACTACTGTGCTGTGCTGTGCCTGTGCTCGTCCCATCATGCATTGTCTACACTACCCCCTCTCCTTTTATGAGGTCGATCGCTACTCTTCTTGTATCGAAGGATAGATATAACAACGTCAAGATAACAAATACTACAACACTTTCTGCTACTTATAAATTACCTGCTTTTATTCGGCCTTCCTGACATCATCTCGTCTCGAGAATGAATCATCACGTTCGTCTTCATTCCGTATCTCATCGTCTCTCTCATCACCGTCCGTCTCAAAACAATCATCAATGTCTCCGTCCGTACTCCAAGGCTTCATTTTATCCACCGCAATCACCCGCTCGTATTTTCTTTTGGTGCGATTAGAGCCCTTCATATCCATCACCACATAGCGGTCGTGTGGCAACACCCGTTTAATGACAAATGGACCACTGAATGGTGGAAGTAACTTTCTGCTTACGTTGGCAGCAACCTCCCTTTTCTCTACAAGAACCAGATCACCAACCATATAATGCCTTGGCGTCTTTCTTTTTTTGTCGAAATACTCCTTCTGTTTCTTTTGCCCTTCCAATACTCGTTCACAAGCCAATTGACGCTCTTTGACCACATCGTCTACAGCTCGGGAAAGTAGTGAGATCTCATCCACCAACAAGGTCTCATCTCCGCCGGCCCTTGGTGCATAGCCAAAAAGTAAAAGACTGGGCGTGGTACCGGTGGTTTTATTGGTAACATTATTGACAGCGAATTGTACATCCTTAACGTGCTCGTCCCATTTCTTCTCCTCCAGCGTTGTCGACAGCAGTGCACTTAAAACAGTCCTATTAAGGCGCTCCACTTGCCCATTCGCCCTGGGCGTGGCGACCGCATTCAATACGTGACGCATATCATTCCGCGTGCAGAAATCCTTAAAAAGTTTGGCAGTAAAGGCACTTCCCTGATCAGAAACCAGGATTCTAGGAATGCCATGCACTTTGAAAACATCTGTTAGGAACTCAGTAACTTCTTTCGTCTTTGTCGTTTTCACCGCCTTGAGGAACGCGAATTTGGTAAAGCCATCAATGACAACCACGAGGTATTGGTTACCTTTTCGACTTCTTGGAAAAGGCCCCAGATGATCGATATGAATGAGATTCATCGGTTCATAGCCTTTCGGAATGGGATAAAGAAATCCTTCCTTTTTCCCTGATATCTTTTTATTATAAAGGCACCTAATGCAACATGATATATATTTCTCGACATAATGCCGCATCCGCGGGAACCAGTAATGTTCGGTTAAACGATTCAAGGTTTTTTCCACTGAAAAGTGTCCCAAATCGTCGTGAGACGCTTTAACAACTTGTTGTCTCATACCCTGCGGAACAAGCCACTGAAAGCCTCTGCCCGTACGCCTGTAAATTCTCCCGTCACGAAGCGCGTAATCTCTATGAATGTCTTTATCATATGCGGATTTCGGAGAATGCTTCAAGGCGTCATAAATTTCCCTAACTTTTGCATCAGTCAACTGTCCTGATAATACCCAATCGGCCTCCGTTATTCGCATAACATCTTCTTTTGAGGGATTCCTACTCAAGGCATCCACATGCTTCATGCGATCACCAGGCCGGTACATCACGTCGAAAGTAAATTCCTGCAACTGTAACCACCAGCGCGCTATTCTTGGCAATAATTCTTTCTTCGCTTTGGTCGCCCTTATTGCGTTGCAGTCAGTTACCACCGTGAAGTTCAATCCAATTAGATATGTTCGGAATTTCTTCAGGCTCTCCACCACTGCCAATGTTTCAAGCTCATAGGAATGAAATTTTCTCTCAAGATCTGTGGTTTGCCTACTAAAATATGCCACAGGATGCAATCGCCCATCTTCTTGGTATTGGAACAAAATGCCTGCTAGCCCAAGAGCACTAGCATCCGTGTGCACTTCGGTTTTACTTGTCGGATTAAAGAATGCTAAAATCGGGCCTTCGGCTAATGCTGTTTTCAATTGGATAAATGCGTTCATTTCCTCGGAAGTCCATCTCCAACCTGTATTTTTTCTCAACAACATTGTCAGGGGTCTCGTAATCATTGCAAAATCCTTCACAAAATGGCGGAAGTATCCGGTCAATCCGAGGAATTGTCTAACGTTACGAACACTTCTTGGTGTTTCAAAATCTCGAACAGCTTTAGTTTTCCCAGAACCTGGTTTTATTTTTCCGTGCGATATTTCAAAACCTAGAAATGTTACTGCATGCATTAGGAATTTACATTTTTCCAAATTTAAAGTAAGTCCCTCGCGTCGAAAAATAGTTAGTACCCGCTCTAATCCACTTAGTGCCTCTTCCACCGTTTTAGCATGCAACAATACGTCGTCAATATAAATAGAAGCAATATCGCCTACGGATTTTAGTACTCTATTCATCAGCCGCTGGAAAACTCTGGGCGCGTTGGTCAAGCCAAAAGGCATTCGATTAAACTCATATTGTCCCGAATGAGTCACGAACGATGTAAAACGTTTAGCATTTTCCGACACAGGAATTTGATAATACCCCGATTTTAAATCCAGCGTAGTGAAAAGCATTCCACCATGAAGTTTGTTAATCTGATCATCAATGCGAGGCAGGGGATGATTATCCTGTATCGTTAACGAATTCAATTTCCTAAAATCTATGCACATCCGCTGTTCTCCAGTTGGCTTTCTAACCAAAACAATGGGCGACGAGTAATTAGAATCAGAATGGCGAATTATCTTATTCTTCAACAGGTCATCAATTATTTCTTATACTAGATCCTGTTCCGCTTTTGCCATCCTATATGGTCGATAGCTGAATGGTTTGTCATCCGTTAATCGAATATCCACTTCCGCTGACTTCGCACACCCCAACTCTTTTGTATCACATGCAATACAATCACGGAATTTCTCCAGCAATTGCATCAATTTCTCTTTTGCCTTTTCTTCGATTGGCCCAATATGTACCGAGTCTTGCCAATTGTACCCGCAAGGTTCGTGGCTATCTATTTGTATACTGTGAATCATTTCTTCTACTTGCGCACACTTTCCAAATGGCCACGCTCGGACGACTACTTTATTTTCTTTAACATAATAATCATGATCAGATAAGTTTACTATAGGAACATTCGCTATCTTGTTATTCCCCACCGATAGCAATGTTCGAGGGACACATGCTTCCATCCCTTCGGCACATCTGATACTAGCATCGACAAAAATATCCCCCGTAATTTTATCTGGAACCGTTGCTGCAACAAATGCCATATGCCTAGGTGGAATAATGTGGTCTTTTCTTGCTCGCAGTTCAACTTTCCTAGTAGTCTCATCCAATACTTTGGGTAATTCGTCAAAATCGTTAACCGATTCAGCGTTTGTTTGAATAAACTGCAAAAAGCCACTCGTTTTGATGGCTACAATCCCAGGTTGTTCTGTAAATGTCTGTCCGATTAATACTGGCTCACTCTGTTCATTATCTTGGACAACCACTGCCTGTACTTCTGCTGATACATCATCGACTTTCAGTGTAAAGTCAGTTGAACCAATGCTTAGTGTTTTTCCATTCCCGTATCCGTTGAGTTGTCGCTTATCTTGATAATTAATTTTTAGATCCAACGCCTGGGCCTCGCCTTTTGTTATTATGGTACACGTACTTCCGAAATCAATGAATGCCTTCGATGGTTTATTGTTAATTGATATTTTCTTAAAATATTTATGATTATTCGTAGTCCCAGGCATAAGTTCGAGTCATGCCACCGTTTTTGCTTGTGCCTTCCCTTTGGCACGGAAACATTCGGTCTCATCATGGTTTCGATTGCCGCATAATTTGCATCTTTTTTCGTCCTTATTACCGAAACATTTATTCGCATAATGTCCTACTTTCCCACATTTAAAGCAAGTCGGCAATCCAGGCTTGGCTCTTTGATCAGGCTTTTGATTACTCGAAAGAGCTCGGTTCCTATTATGAGAGCTGGTTTTAGGTCGCTGATGATTGAAGGACGACAGGCCGGCCGTAGAATCACAAACGCAGAGGTATTCGTGTAAGGATTCTGGAGTTTTATGTTGTGCCGATTCAGCTCCAATTCGAATCATATCATTATCAATGCCGCCAATCAAACATGACACTGCATTTGTGCCCTTTATGTCGCACGCATTTAGTAAGGTCGTTTTTTCACAAAAATAAGTACTAAAATTTTCATCGGGTTTCTTCTTGCGACGCATCATTTCTTCCAGAAGCTGACAATACCTCTTCTGGGATGGAAAAGCAGCCTGAATTTTTCCCTTCCATTCGGTCCAACTATATTTTATTGATTTTAAACCTCTATACCACGTTTCTGCATTTCCTCTTAATTTTGACATTGCCAAATATATCGTTTGGTCTTCGGTCCACTGATAAACATTCCGAAGTTCATCAATCTTCTTGCACCACTCCCTGGCAGTTTGATTGCGATCATCCGGATCAAAACGTGGAATATTATCCCCACGAAAATTAAAATCATTTTGTCGGCTAGCTAACGCGTTAGTAATTGCATCAGTAAAACGATCCATAGTGTCATTAGTTAAGCACGTATTACACGACTCTCTCTTCTTTGAGCAGGTAGCCTTCGGAATATCATCTTCGCTAGTGTTTGACGGAGAACGGTGACGAGGCCGGCTATGGTGCCGCTTACTGGACTTCTTACGCTTAGGCATTCTGATCTTATCTCTCTTCTATCCTTTATGAATTCGAAGTAAACAAATATGTAGATACTAAATATACCTAATATATGACATAACATAAGAAAAGGTTCAATCCGACCATCCACCAACCTGCGTCCTGCGTGTGAGTAATCCCACTTCTGATATGTAAGAAAAGAAGTCAGAAAACAAAATAATATATCTCCACAAGCGAAGAAATAATTCAAGACAGTCCACATTAGTTAAAGATAATTTAATAATTCAAGCAAAAAAAACGATATAATAAGATTAACAATAAAAGGAAAAAAAAATTGAATTCATGATACACAAAAAAAACAAAGAGAACGCAAGGTCACGGACGGTCGAATCTCAGCTTCACTGTAAAGAAAAAAAATAAAAAGGATACGCATGAATTACCATTGCAATATCTAGAAGGAAGGATACATAATAAAACGCATACATACTATGCTACACTCCCAGCTGAGCCCTTTCCTCCCTCACATTGACGTGAAAAACAAATAAACACTGTGCCATCTGAATCTCAGCTTAGCGGGAATTTCACCCTAGGCTAACCACCACCACTTATATGATTTAATGTCTCTCCGAAGGAGCAAACCATCGCAACGAAGAGGATTCTTTAAAAGAATATAGGAGAAAACCATCGCTTTATTCCGAATATGACTGAAGTGAGAAAGCAAACCATGACTCACAACAGAGAGGATTTTTGTAAACGAATATAGGAGAAAACCATCGCTATATTCCGAATATGATTGAAGTGAGAAAGCAAACCATGACTCACAACAAAGAGAATTCTTTAAAAGAATATAGGAGAAAACCATCGCTATATTCCGAATATGATTGAAGTGAGAAAGCAAACCATGACTCACAACAAAGAGAATTCTATAAAAGAATATAGGAGAAAACCATCGCTATATTCCGAATATGATTGAAGTGAGAAAGCAAACCATGACTCACAACAAAGAGAATTCTTTTAAAAGAATATAGGAGAAAACCATCGCTATATTCCAACCATGATTGGAGTGAGAGAGCACACCATGACTCACTACCAATTCAATGACACACGTTTGCAGCCGAACACCAGCGCAAACATGTATCGTATGAAATGCGCAGCAGAATACCATACTCACGCACCACACGAATGAGGCTCAGATATGCTACAGTACGTACGTACGGGATGAATCACCCCAAACACAACAGACAAACAACATTCCAACCGTGCGCAGATGCACGGGGAGTATCATTCCTGGCACAATACAGGCACAAAGCCATAACGCGGCATATTGATATACCAACTCAACGCGCCGATGCTACAACAAAAACACGGAAAGAGAGAAAACACTCAGCTGGCTCACCACTTTATCCATACTAAAATAATTCCTCATGCGTATCTTAAACAAAACAATCTCATAAATCACGCACAAAAAAGATAATAAAATGAAGATAAGATACCAAAATATACAAAGGAAATCAAAAGGAATTGCAAGGGCAATTCAGTAAATGTCTAGCACTCACCCTTGTTTCGCCTCCGGCGTCTCTTGGCTTCGTTTCTTTCCTTTCTCACACTTTATACTTTTACCAAACAAACCACAGCACCGCACCACACAAAATACAATTCACTACTGTGCTGTGCTGTGCCTGTGCTCGTCCCATCATGCATTGTCTACACTACCCCCTCTCCTTTTATGAGGTCGATCGCTACTCTTCTTGTATCGAAGGATAGATATAACAACGTCAAGATAACAAATACTACAACACTTTCTGCTACTTATAAATTACCTGCTTTCAAATGTATGGAGATTTTTTTATTTTAGCGAGAAGCTGACTTTCCACGTCAGCAGCCATTTCGTGAACTCGACGTTTAACGGTGTTGTCAGATAATGGTATTTCCTTGAACTTGTGCTTAGCTTCGTCTCCCAACAGAATTTCAGCGGCCTTCCGTAAACACGGTTTGACGAGAGATTCTCCGGTTCTATGAGATTTTTTTGATTTCGCGATTAAAAGAGAAAGCTCGTAGGAAGCAATAGCAACTTTTTCGGTATCTTCGTGCCTCAGTCCACTTGTTCCTAGCTTTATCTTTTTAAGAGACTTCAGTTTATTAATGAAAAACTCTTTGGGTTTGTCTTTTACGTCGACATGAACACTGGTCAAATGTCTTTCCAAGCGACCTGGTCTCAAAGAGTCGTTGCTCAAAACGGCAAAACATATCACGCATTGTGGAACTTCCACTCCGTTCTTTTCAATGGAAGTAAATCCATATTTTATATAATCGTCGGAGTATTTCCTTTTCTTACCGGCGGCGGAAGACATGATGAACACAAACTGGAACTACGATTCACCTAACACCTGATTTATTTATTTTTCTATGAAAAATGGTACTTATATTATTGTTCGTACTGCACGGGTTTTGCACATCAAGTGAGGATCGTTGTTTTTGCTGTGCTATATATATAGCTGCCGTGTGCCTGCATGTTGCGCGGATTTCGGTGGCAGGTAGCGTTGCATCGTCTCGCAAGTGATCGGGTTATCGGCCGCTCCTTCGTTGTGCCGCGTTGTGTAAAAGGTACGGCGCTTATTGCGCGTGATGGTATTGATTTGGGTTTTTTGCTGTCGATTTTATTACGGGCCATCTGGCTGCCCGTAACCGATACGTTTCACATTTTCCATTTCGATGTGTGCTTGCGATACTTTCCCAGAAAAATAAGCAAATATGAAGAGTAGAGTGGGAATATCTGCACACAGTAATAAATATTGAAGTCTTCAATATTGAATTCTTTGCATCAACAATTTACAATTCAAATTGTGTCCACGCCCCCCTTTTACAACCCCCCCCCCCCCCCCCTGGGAGCCGTGCCCCACCGGTTGGGAACCACTGCACTAGATCCTTCAGGAGCTCCATTTATCATTATGCTCCTTAAAATAATGCGTGGGAAGATGAACATTGGATGAACATGGTTTCCGATCGCATTCACTGCAGCTACGAGTATATCATGGTGACATTTAACCCTCGTTCTCCTGACGTTACATTTCCTATTTGCTTAGGACCCTTTTAAGCCAGAATTTTCGGCGGAACATGATCCGTAGAATTACATACCTGTTAAGAATCTGGTGGCCTCGGGTTTTCGAAGAGAAACCGTTGGGTGACGTTGAAGAAATAATTTGAGCCAGATCCTGCCAGCCGCACCCTGTTCGAACCAGTTTTTAGGAATGGGTTTGTTATTTTCTCGGCAAAGTTTAAGGCTAATTTCTTTAATTTAGCCCTCAGTTAGGTCAGTTTGGGCGCATTTATAACGTACTCTGCTAGGAGATCTTCTTCAGTCGAAAATTTCTGACGGTGGTTGATTCGGCTTACATATACGAAACTTGAGTGGTTTAATGCTTTATGTTTGGTGATGTGTCGCATTAAAGTGGTTTTGAAAATGTTGAACATCTTTGCTGCGGTATATATGGATTTTCCGTTGGCCACTACTTCTTCCACAGCACGTTGCAAAGCATCATCGTCTAAAGTTGGTCCTATTACTCCTGACTCCTGACTCCTTGGTATTTTTCTTATTAAAAATCATGTAACTTGGACCGGTCCGAAGTACATCCATAGACATAGGTCCAAGGTACATTCACTACACTTTTTTTTATAAATAATACATTTTAGCACTTTATTCTGCTCAACTATAGCAAATAAACTATTAAATATTGAAATTTATATATATGCTTACAAGTTAAAACCAGTAATTCGAAAGAAATATCTTAATTGAATGAGCACAACACTTTTATTATGTTTTATTCACACCTCCGTATTTAACGCCAAATGAACTCAAACTTAAATGAATCCCATTGTCATACATACAGGAAAATGTATGGAAGAACTTGTTGCAACATGTTCAACCAATTGTCAGGAATTGGCACTCGGTCCAAGGTACAAGCGATCCAAGTTACATGACCGTCCCTAACGACGCATTCCTTTCATATATCGCGCTGACAGCGTTCGGCAAACTCTCGAATCTAATTCCGAAGAAAGAGGATGTTGCAAAAGGTTCGAGCTTCATTCTAAGAAGAATATTAAAATTACTTCATACCTTCCAATTGAACCCAAGCGGGTACACTATACTGTAAGGTTGGTCCTATAAAGTTGAGATCCATCGACCCAAAACGTGAGCTATTACGCTGTAGTTTACCTCTATTAGCGACGCTATGTTAATAGAGTGGGCCGAGGTATAAGAATATTCAAATTGAGCGAGTTGCTCGTAAAAATAAAACAGTCTTGATACTTTGGTTGCTTTCAGAAGAAGAACATTTATTTACGCAATCTTATGCTATTTATACAGAATATTCCTTTGGATTTGGTTCACATTGCAATCCACTCAGATTCTGGCCCTCGATACTTGAACCCTAATCATTTCATACCTTGCTGGTGCATATCACCCTATCAGCATTATTATTATCTTATGCACCGGACGTTGGCAGCGGAATGCATAGTGCAACCCGAACCCGTCATAGTATTTGCTATGGTGCTTAGTGGTGAGGAAAATGCATTCACGAGATACATACTTATCGATTTGGTTATGTCGCTGAGCATGGTCGCCACTTCGGACGGATACCGAATGTGTCGGTATACAAATTGTGTACCATGGGTAATAGTCAGATGGACATGATTTACTATTCTGCCCGTATTTTCGTAAAGGCCCTAACTAACATTTTCACACTTTCGAGATATAGAGGAAAATGCTAAATTTAGTTCCGCAACCTGAAGATAAAACATGAAAAATGCAAGAAAAAATTTGTTTGGATGCTTAATGTGTGCTTTATTTTTTGAAGTAGTTACAAAAGAACGATTGTTAGGTGTTCGGGAAATAGGGTAGATAGGGCTTTTAAGCTTTTGAAAATATCTTATAAAAAGCCCTATGTACAACAAGTAATGGCTTTAAAACTAATTATTCTATAACTAAAAAAAAACTTATATATAAATTTCATTTATTTATTGGAAAAAATACTTTTTATTACGAGTACATAAAAACATAAAATTGTGTCACATAAAACCTTACGAAATAATGTCAAAGCAAACTAATAATATTTTAAAATATATAGTAAAAACTGTCGGTATATCTGGAACTCCTTTTCTCCCTATTTTTTTTTTTGTTGATTTGAGAAAGTTACCTTAATCCAGGGTTGCTTCATTTTCGGATATTGGGAGATTATTCCAGAAATGCTTTCGGTTTTCAGGAAACAATTGAAATAATTTTTTTTTATATATTCTTTACTTTCGAATGCGATTCCCCTTGGTTGAGAGCGTCCAAGTGACTCTGGCTTCAGAAATCCTGACTTCATATATTGGCTTTTTAAAAAGTTAAGAGTAAGAAACTCGGAATCGAAAGCCCGTTTGTAAAACAAGTTGTTGCTTCCTCTCTCTACTTTTAAGCAAGAAATGTCGCGCAAATATGGTATCGGATTGGTCTTGTTTATTTTGTGCAGAGAGGAGCAATCGGGCCAGTCATAGAAATCGGATACAGCCATTTCCTTTACAAAAACTCTAGAAGAGTTTGCGGCTTGAACACAGTCGAAAAAATCCTGAAAGTCATGAAGTTTTCCCTTCCTTTTCATTGAGAGTTCGACTTGATGGTGGAAACTGTCAGCAGACATAAATGAATGACCAGGTTCAAAAAAGTTTAATGTTATTGATTTTGCAGATATCTCATTGGAATTGATGATCATTATAAGGTAAGAAAAGAACGTCCAGTTTTTATTTTGAGCTGCGCAGTTATCAACCCATACTTTATCCCGATGGTGCACAAAGAAAGCGTGAAAAGTGCTTATTATGTCCTCTTTCTTTCGCCCGGAAGTGCCCTCGTGCCAAATTGCAGCAAAAGGGATTTCTTTGCTTTTTGTTCCAACGGGCACGAAACTTTCATTGAAAGCTATAATCCGCTTGGAGAAGATAACAGCCTTAAAACCTGCCAAACGTGGTAGCATGATCACTTTCTGTAAATCAACAGATACAACAAGGGTATCTGGTGCAATTTCATTGGCATCAAGTTTGCTGTGCTTTTGATACTCCGCTCGTGTCAACGCTACTCGGTCTTTGTGATCACGCCAAGCTTTGCACACCTCGCAGTTTTCTTCATCGCTGACCTCGACATTCAACTTATTTCCATGCATAGTCGTATGCAATTTGTGACTTTCACATTGTTCGCATTCCTCATTCCCAAGAGAAGCAAAAGAGATGTTCATTTCTCGCACAATTTTGCAGAAAGCAGGGTACGAGCTTCGAAGGTCGGGATGGCTATGAATAAGTTCGTTATGCATTCCTTTCATAGTAAGGTCGCTTGGTAAATATAGACGGAGAGGAGCATGCTCTCGCCGATAGTAGGAAATCGTCGGATTATACGACTCAATGAACGCTTTAATCTTGCCGACGTCCAATTGGGCAACCGAACGCCCACATCGCCTGCGCTTATCAACAAGGGATGCCAAGGAACCTTGAGGAGTTGTTGTTATAACATCATAAACCACGCTGTTGTTTTCCTTTGAAAATCCCAAAGTTCTCAGGTAGAAGGCTTTACAAACTGCTAATTTTAAACCTTCACCATTTTTTTAAAAAAATAACAGAAGCTAAATTTTCTCCTTGAGGGTAGGCTATTTTTTTTTGTGTCACGAGCAGTATCTTTTTTTTGTGTTAAGCTTAATATGAATTGTCGCCTTTCAATCCAATCTAAAGACCAAAACTGAGTATTAATTTCAAATCTCCTACCTTCACAAATTTTTGAAATGCATTTTTAATGCATTTTTCTCCACGCGGTGGTCGAACTGGATGTTTTTTTAGATTCCTTTTCCATTCTTTTAATTTTTGTCTCCTTAATTGACAGCCCTTTCCTTTTCCTCTTTAGTTTCAATTTTCCGTCATCTGCGAGGATTTCCATTACCTGTCCTGAGTTGTTGGTCTCTGCACTTCCATTAACTTGCTCCAAAGTTGCAATAATTGGTGTTTCGATTCCTTTTTGATTCCCTTTCTCGCTACCGCCAGCAGTGAATAAGCCATTTTCATTTTGTTGTGGAACATTTTCATTTTCGGAATCACTACTACAACTTTTTTCCGGAACATAGTCAGGATCCACTTCAATATCAGGGATTTTGTTATTTTCACCTCTTAAATTTGCTTTCATCAATTCAATCTTTTTCTTTTGATTAATATTTAAAGCTAAGTTTACTAGCACTCGTGCCCTATTCATTTTGTTCTAACACACAACCTTACCGTGTCAAAAATGCTACCAACTGATACACAATAACGCACCTTCCAATTAAAATATATGAAACAAATAGTAAATTATTTAGACAGGATTGAACATGTTACTGCAAGAAAATACGTGACGAAACATAGGGCTTTTTAGAAAAACATGGGTACATTTTCTCTATTCAATGTGTTATAAAAGGCCCTATATCTCAGTTAGGGCTTTTTTAAATATTGATGTATATGTTTTGTACTTAGGGCTTCTAGAAATTTGAATTTTCTATCGCATTTGAAGCTCCAGCATTTTGAAATAAATATAATTAAATCGGAGACAAAGCCCTAACTCCAAATATGCATTAATATCAAAATTGAAAATTTTGTAGATAGGCTTTACGAAAATAGCGGCAGTATTGCGCTAGACATGTTATACGACATTCGATGCATGTCTCGCGGGTTTCAAGTATCGAAGCTCAGAACGAGAACATTTATGAATGAAAGATAGATGAGCGCTGATGTGATCCCTTCACAATACTTCAAGTTACCTTCCATAAATTATACTTTTTTATTTATTGAACGACAATGTTTTGCCAACTATTTTGGACAAAGAAGTAAACAAATATTAGAAAAAATAATCACTTTTTCACATAAGAAAAAAACTAAGATCACAAAACAACAAAATTGTAAAATTCACTTCAAACTTCCTCCACCGAAAAGAACATTTGCTTTTTTCAAATAAAAAGGGTTTCATATGCCGAGGAAATGTCAAAAAATAGAAATAAATCCAATCTAAAAATTCCAGAAAAGTCAAAGGTGAAGTGATAAAAAGTTTAATTTTTTTTTACCCAAGCGGGTACAGTGGGAGTAAATGGGTGAAGATTTTCTTGTAACGCTGATACTGTTTCTATTGAAAGATTGAAATCTGGGGGCTAATTTTATAACAGAATTTTGTATGCATATATCATTTTTCATTTTTATAGGAAAAAAGTGTGAACATAATATTTGTTTAATTAATTGCACAATCAAGTTGCATTGTTTCCAATTTGAAATCGCCAGCCAATTTGAAATCACTAGTCAATATTTGATTTGAAAACTTTTGACGCAAAATAAAAGTCAATTTAACTCGAAACTTAAAAGTGACATTACTATACTACGCTAACAAGTTACCTAGTACCAGCTTAAATTTGTTTTAGTGTCGAGTTAACATAACTATACTTTTGCGCCTTTGATATTATTTTCTCAACTTATTAAAGCTCCGCGAATTTGTGTCGGAATATGTTACCAACCCTTTCATATCAAGAAAATAAAAAAATAAATCAAAATTAAGCAAATCGAACTGACTAGTAGTAACTAACACTTTCGACGGATTTAGATTTTGCAAAACAAAACAAATAAATAGATAAACTGTAGATATTTTCCCATTTGGTAGATTAATATGAATAGATATTAAAATTGCGCATCAAAATTCTAGTAAAGATTATATTAAATATTTGGTTTTGTATTATGACTGTTTTAAAAGTATATATATGTGTAAATAAATATCACAACTTGGACCAAACAAATGTAAACAAATATATAACAAATAAACATATTTTATACCACTCGACAAAAGCAACATATATATGTTGTAGTAAATTAAACTAAAAACATTTGACATACGCTCTAGATAATATTCGTTCAAATCCTAGAATTTTTGAAGCTTTTTGTGGTCCTTTAAATATGTATGTATACAGGTTTTTTTTTCGAATTGAAAATAATTATAAAACAAATGAAATAAAATTAATGTAAGAATTTTGAAAAATCTACTATCGCATAAAGACAAGAACAAACAAAATATGTTTCTTTGTACTGTTCCTTAAAAGCCATCCAAATTGTTGTCATTTGTGATGTTGAAAACATTTAATTTTGTATAAAATAAATAACTTTTTTATAACTTATATACTTTTATATACATAGTTTTAAATAAATAAAATTTGTTAAAAAAACATGCGTTACGTTGTGAACGTTATTTTCGATGAAGTTTTGTATCCTTGTATGTATCCTATAGAAATTTTAATTTTTGCCCAAACAATGAATGTATTGTATATGTAATAAAATTGTAATTATAAGTATTCAGTTAATTTATAATGAAATAATAAAAGTATGCAGAAAAAAAACATCTGAAATGTTTTAAACGGAAATGTTATTTTTTTATAAGAGCCCAACAGAACTTCACTCCCGCCAAAAAAAAATGGCAAAGCAAGCTGAAAATATTGCCCTTCGAAGGACATTATTCGTAGCATGGGAACCATCCGGTCTTCTTCTAGTCTTCCCGGCACAAATACAGAAACCAAATGAAAATATACAAAAATTTCCAAATATCGATTTTCAATAAAAAAAAATACAATTTTTCAAAATTATGCAATACGAGATAGAAACTCAGATAGTTTTAATATTTATTAACAGAGTGCAAAACAAATTAAATGGTTATTCATTTGAATAGAGGCATCAGTTCAAAGGTAAGCTTTAACATCCAGAAACGATTTGGAACGACCAATGAAAAAAAAATGCATCTACAATTGCACATTTTGGTACACCATTTCCAGCTATAGTTAACGCTTCATTGCGTTGTTTATGTTTTTAAAGGTTTCCACGCACGCATTGCAGCGAAAGCGACAGCGATATGTCGCACCACGTATTCAGGTTTGTTCATTCATAGTAAAAAAAAAACGTCAACACACTGGACTTGTTTCTCACCTTTCACCCTGATAAATACACTAAACGTATTATATCCTCTAGGTTCGTCAGACCATTGTGTCATATTGGCGACGATAGCAATGTGGATGCTGCTGCTGATATGATACAAACATAATTCACCTAGGTATGAAATTCGTTATCCCTAACAGGGTAAAAAGTACTTAACCTTATGCAAACGCGTTGTGTGACTTAAGCTGCAAAGAGGACATCAGTTTAAAGAAGTAATGTTTTCGGTCATGTAAGGCCAACGCATCCGCGGAAAACCGAAAAAAGTTAAAGCGAGCTAAAAATGACTGCAATGCCCACATCAATCGTGTCAAATTCACCTACGACCAAAAGTTGAGGCAAAAAATACTACTGCTATTAGGTTGTGGAGAATGAACTAAATCCATTTTGGAAAAAAAATAATTTCGATCGGCCTACAACGGGTTTGAGGCTGGCATTTGCCTAACTATTTGGAAGCTTGCCAATAACTGTTCGTTTAGGAAAATCAGTAATTTGTTTAATGTTGCTAATTAGGCGAGGAGCCACCAAACATCAAAGTTCCGTCATCACGCCTACTAAAATTTTAAATAAAAAATAAAAGTTAACACTCAGACGAATAACATTTGCTTGGTCGGCGTAAATTTAATTGGCCGAAAACATTTAAAATAATATATTTAATATTATTATTTAATATATTTAATATATTATATTATTAAATTTCCATCAGTTTTTTCTGTCATCACGGATTTTGATCAATCTCATAGACATTGTGGGAAATATCATATTCTTTGAGAAAAAATCCGGCCGACCAATGGTTTTGAGCCGAAACGGTCGCGCAAACCTATTTAAATGGTGTGATAAGGGGGTAAAATTTATCCAATATCACGGACACCTTTTTTTTCATTTTACGCGTTTTGATGTTAGATTCATAAATATCTTGGTATGCGTGCTTACAAACTGCCGGAAGTATCGCGCATACCAGATTTAATTATGTGGTTAGAGATTATACGGTAATGGATTTTACTTAATTCAATACATTTCTTCCGGAGTCATGTCTTTCTTCTACCTCTGTATCGCAAGAACACTCGCAAACCAAAAACTCCTCAGTCAAACAGTCGCAGATACGAGTAGTTAAGTTTGCGCGGTGGACTCTATCAAACAACAACAATTCCATACTATACATACAAAGCTTAATGGCTCGTGTTCAATCGTGTTCAAATTTAATTTTATTATTTTTAATTGTTTATTGCCGACTCGTTTTGAGAACTTTTAAGTTGGGAATGAATTCTAGCCTTCGTCTTCGCCTGATAATATTTATATAATATTTCTTCAACTTTTAACGGTGCTGATGGGCCAATGTACGACAATGGTTCAAGTTTACTGGATTCATTTAATTGCCATCCACATTCCGTTGGATCGTATAAAATACAAGTAGCTTCAGTAGCATTTTGCCACATTGCGTTTACAAACATGGTGCGTAAAATGTTTTGCCTTAAAGGAATATTACTAGAATTGAAATTTATCATACCTTTGTAAAATTCTCCTATGTCGCTTGTATTTGCAAAACATTGTATTGCAGTCAAATATTTTACACCAACATATTGTTTTTCCTCTAGACCGCGGGCCAAACTATTTAAAGTAGCTATGTTTTCCGATTTCTTCTAACAATATTTTTAAATTAAAAAAACAGTTGAACTTTATATTTTTAAAATCACGTTCACTCTTATTTGTTTGCTCTGAGTACTACCACGCGTCACCCCGTATTGTGTTTTCTTCACTTGTTTCACACCACTGCACTGACAAGAATTCAAGTCAACGCGCCTTTGAAAATACATTATGAAAAAATGTAAGCACCGCCTACCCAACCTTATTGCAAATCCAGTGTGACCAACCACCATAAAAACTAGCAAATAAAGAGTCAAATAATTTTTATTGTTACTAGGCCGTACACCGGATCGCATTTTTGCGAAATCAAAGCATATTTTTGACTGAAGGGTAATTGCACAGGTTCATAATTAGGTGTAATCAGTAACAAAAGGTAATCAGAAAAACCTGCCATAAACCATTTTAAAAAAAGTAAAGCAGGTAGCACTGCACGAAGTGAAAAGTTAAAGCAAGAAAATAGATTTAGAAGAAAGATATGACTCCGAAAGAAATGTATTGAATGAAGTTAAATCCATTACCGTATAATCTCTAACCACATAATTAAATCTGGTATGCGCGATACTTCCGGCAGTTTGTAAGCACGCATACCAAGATATTTATGAATCTAACATCAAAACGCGTAAAATAAAAAAAAGGTTTCAGTAATAATGGATAAATTTTATCGAACCATTTAAATAGGTTTGCGCGACCTTTCCGGCTAAAAACCATTGGTCGGCCGGATTTTTTCTCAAGAATATGATATTTCCCACAATGTCTATCAGCCCAATCCTGAATAAATATTCCGCGAGAATTTTTTCACTTTTCTCTACTCTCCTATTCTGAATGATTTGACAGCGGGAAATGTTTCCCTTTTCACTTTCCTCCTATCCTAAACAAACTTCGAAAAAGGGAAAAATTTCCCAAAGGGAAAAAAAAAATCACGAACGTCAAAAAAAATACGGAATTCAATTGCTTTTCCCATACATTTTTCTCCAAGAACTCGAGCGAGAATTAAGATCAAAATGGAAGTTTTATTTTTGTTAATTGACATTTTAGCAATCAGATATAACTAAATTTAACTTTTAAGGTCGAAAACTATCAATAAAGAACAAGGCAAGATTTTGTTAAATTTTATGGAAGCGCACCGCGACATTGCGTGCGGATTTTACAAAGGGAACAAGGAGGACGTTGTACGATTTTGGAAGAGGGTGGAAGTGGAATTGAACTCAGCAGGGCCGCCGTCAAAATCTATAAGTGAATGGAAAAAGGTAAAATAACGGTCTATTGAAACAATAAATATTTTATGTTTTATTACCATAAGGTGTGGGCTGAAAAAAAAAATATGTACGGCAGAAGGCAGCAATAAATTTAAAAAATAAAACCGACACCGGCGGTGGGCCAAACGCTGATTACAACTTCTCTACTCTGGAGCGTGCTATTTTTGATTTAGTCAGCATGAAGCAGTCCGTTAAAGGTATTTCCGCACAATCATTTGGTTTATGCTCTTCCAGTCAAAAACGCAAATCGGAAGAGGATAAAGAAAATGAAACAGTGGAGAAACGGGTTCCTTCACCGGATGTGGAAAAAAGTCTGAATGAAACCATCAATAGCTATTTATTAGAATTTGAAGAGCAGCAGGCACAAGAAACAAATATAAGAAGTTCTAATAAAGAACCAAAGAAAGCGTCAAAGCAAAAATCACCAAATTTGGATGCTTTAGAGAAAGAAATTAAAATCCAGACGCAGCTGTGTGAAAGTGTTAAGGAGGCAGTTGCTGATAACAAAGACCACCACCAAAGCACAAAAAAAATCTATCGGTCTATCGACAAGTTGTATGACCTTCAAAACAAACACTTCCAAGAAATGAAGGAATATCACCGTCAGCAACTCAAGGCCCAACAGGAGGAACAACAGGAAACTAAGCGGCACAATATTGCAATGGAAAAATTACGGGAGATAGAAGTAAACGAAAAAATTGAAAAATACCGCAGGCTCATAGAAATAGAAGAGTTAAAGTTACAACCTCCTTCGACTTAAATTTATTATTTATTTTACTTCTTATGAAAATACGTGTGTACATATATTAGTTTCAAGAAATGTAATGAATTACCTTTATGTTTGTTTTATGTTTTTTGTTAAGTTAATAAAGTATTTTCATTTAAATTATAATTTAAAACTTGTGGATCTATAAATTGTTAGATATACTATCTCTTATATATCGCGCAATGTTCAAGTACTCGGATCTAATTGAAGGAATCACTTCACTGTTCGGTATACTCGAAGGCGTTTCAGAGACCTCTAAATCAATTTCGGTAGATTCTACCTTGAAATGAATGAATGAATTTCATTTCTGGGGAACCTTCATTTGGCAACCTGTATGGTGTCATAAGCCACGGTTCTAAGGGGTATCCTGCATCTCCTTAAACAGAATAGAAATAATAATGTTTAAAAATACAAAAGAAAAATAGCATCCGTACCCAAAAGCCAAGTGTTTCTTACACCACGTAAATATTTTTCTTCGAAGTGAGACCGGAGATCGCTGACATTCCATATAAAGGCATCATGACATGCACCAGGATGGGATGCATCTACGTACTGTATTACCAATTTATCATCACATACCTACAAAAAGTTTTAATTTTTTAACGAAATTTTCAATTTTATACCAAAGTATACAAAACCTACTAGCATAACATTTAAGCTATAAAAGCCTTTTCTATTGTAATAGAGATGTGTATTTTCTGCGGGTGCAATAATTCTGACATGCGTGCCGTCAATGCATCCCACAACACCTGGAATGCCATGTTTAATGTAGAAAGCCAGGCTATGGTTTCTGATTTCTCTTTCATTTTGGCTCAGGCGTATCCATCGTGAACATAGTTCTTCTTGAAAAACATCCAATACGAACCCAAGAACTTTGCAAAAGCTAGATTGGGAAAGGCCAATATCATGATCCTTTCCCACTCCAGTTTGATACGCTCCTTCAGCAAAGAACCGCAAACAAGCACTTAGTTTAACGATTGGTGGGATAGCAAAGATTTTTCTTTGTTCCTGGGAGGATGCTGTGAGCACATCGAGTAGATATTTAAAGGCACACTTATTCACTCGAAAATATTTTTGAAATCTATAAAAGTAAATATTGGTGTGTAAAATTCGGTGCAGTGAGCCACGGCACCCACAAGACTACCATGTCTTTCAACTTTCATATTTGGTGGCAATTCCAAAGGATTCGAGCTGTCCCTCAAGGTCCTCCTTATTTTTCGGAGAGTTTTATTTCTTTCAGCAGCCAATTCCTCCGCCAACATTATAAATGCGACACTAAACGTTTTTTTTTAAATAACAACACTTATTTTACCACAACTGATTTGACACAATTCGCGAAATGACATTTCATTTTGCAAAACAGATAATTTCGAAACTTCAAAAATTCCTCCTCCCGGATTCGAAGTGAAAAAATTTTCCCCGCTCATTTAGAATAGGAGGATTTAATTCTCGAGAAAAATAAAATCCCCTTGAAAAAATTCCCCGGGAATATTTATAATTGGGCTGTATGAGATTGATCAAAATCCGTGATGACAGAAAAAACTGGTGGAAATTTAATAATATTATAATTTATTTAAAATGTTTTCGGCCAATTAAATTTACGCCGATCAAGCAAATCTTATTCGTCTGAGTGTTAACTTTTATTTTTTATTTAAAATTTTAGTAGGCGTTATGACGGAACTTTCATGTTTGGTGGCTCCTGGGCTATAAAGGAGCAGCTTTCAAATATTTCATTGAAATAACCAAATTGCTGTTCAAGTTAAGAAAGAGACATATAAAATGGCCTGATTCAACCAATGATTCAACAAATAATGGACAAATTCGCAAGCATAAGAAATTATCCGTTTTGAAACGTTCTTAGATGTGTAGAATGTAGATGGCACACAAAGCCGAAAGGATACAAGCAATTTCGTATCATCATCAGATCGGATTTTTTGCTCTTGTGCATTCCTATATAATAAAAATTATTCATTTTAATGTTTTAAATGCGAAATAAATACGAGTAGTTATTTCTACGTATCTGCGTGAAAAATTAAATAATTTGCAAGCATTTTACGTACTCCCTCTCTCCCGCCATTTTCTTGCAGCTCGGCAACAAAACAAAAACACATGTACAATTGACAGAATGCTGACTGATGATTTTCTTTTATGAACGCAGGAGCTGCCAAACTGCTGCAACGGTAATGCAGTACTTTAACAATAATGAACGCTGAATTTGCAGGCATGCAGCATTTTTACATTTATGAACTGACACCTACTTTCGCACTCGTACAAGAGTACTTCAAGATTTCAACATACACAAATCTGCTGGTGGAGATGTTATTTCCCCCATCGTTCTGAAGAGGTGTTCTTCCACTCTGGTAAAACCATTGCACAAGCTTTTCTATCTATCCTATTCTTCAGGGCTCTTTCCGAGAAGATAGAAAACAGCATTTGTCCAGCCCGTCCTAAAAAAGGCTAATCCTCTTCTTCTTCCTAGGTAGGCAATTGCACTTACGTCGCTTCTTTCCAAGGTCATGGAAACGCTGATAAACCGTCACCTAATGAAATGTCTCGAATCCCGAAAACAACTTAATGGCCGGCAGTATGGTTTTCGCAGCAACAGGTCCACTGGTGATTTGATGACTTATTTAAGCGAAAAGTGAAACCAATCTATTTACCATGGCGGTGAAAGTAAGATCGTTGCACTTGATATTTCGAAGGCATTAGACAGATTTCGGTATGAAGCTCTAGTCGAAAATGCGTGCATTTGGAATCGATGATTTTCTTCTTCAATGGATTAGAGATTACCTTTCAATTTAAGTTGTTTTGGATGGCTTTGAGTCTGTAACCCACCAAATAAATGCTGGTGTTCCCCAAGGCTGTGTTTTGTCTCCGACTCTCTTTCTCATTTTAATAAATGATCGCCTGTCTGTTACTTCTAATTAAATTCATTCCATCGCTGATGACAGTACGCTCAGACTTTCAGATGCGTTTCCAGATTCACGTCCCTCATCTTCGGGCGTGGAACTGGAACTACAAGGTGTGTTTAGCTCATTGAATTGCGACCTTGATAGCATACTTAGGTGGGGTACAACTAATAGAGTTGAATTCAGTACCTCCAAAACGCAATGCTGTTTCCTGTCACTAAAGCGAAGCCAGAATGGTCTACCATTATCCATGAATGGTAATTGCATACCTGAAACCAAAAGACTACATTCTCGGTATGTGCGTTAATTACAACCTTCATTGGAAAGGCTATAATATTCGATGTCGCCAAGAACGCTGCGCAATATCTAGGCTTCCTTAGGCGATGCAAGAAATATTTCACCTCTTCTGATCTGGCTACAATTTATAGGGCGTTTATACTCCAAAAGCTTGAGTTCAACGATCATACCTTGTCCGGTGCACCGATTACATATTAGGAGCTACTCGACAGAATTCAAAAACGCGCGATAAATCTCATCGGTAATCGAGACATCGCGAAATCACTGGACTCTCTTAGTTATCGTCGCAACATATCCTGCCTTTCGTTGTTCTATCGGTATTTCGGATTTAGTATTTAAATAGATAAAGGATATCAATTTCGAAATCGGCTTGGAGCTGAATACAAGTGGTAAGTACAGCTTTTCAGAATATAGTTGAGTTTTCATAAACGCAGGAAATCTGCGCTGGTACAATCGAATTTCTTTCCTTATGCGTTCTTGAACGCACTCACAATGCAGAATATCTGCAGTTAACGTAAATGCCTGACTTTGTTCAATTTTAATGTAAATGGCGTTCATAAACTTCAAAGAAAAATGGCAGCGAAACTAATTTTGTTGAACTTCCTTACAGAAAAAGTAAATAAAATCTTAGTCGGTCCAAATAACTCGCGAAACAAAACAGAAAACAAATTATAACCAAACAAATTTTAAACTTCAAAAAATATCGCTAATAATTGCCAAAAAAATCCATTTTTTATGCAGGCGATTTGAGAGTATCCTGACTCATCCCTGAGATCCAAATTCAATGTAAGCTTTTTTTCAATTAATGATACATACAATATAAATAAATCTAATGTTAATTTCCATAGTTTGAAGAAAACGAGTTGAAGATATTGTTGTGATTGTAAATGCATTTTCGAATTGCCCGCCCTTTCCTCTTTCTGCATCCAAAAAATTATGGATTTATAATAAGTTTTGTGCTGCTGGTTTTAAAGGATGGTTCTAAGTTTATTTTGTTTATTTTTTATTTAAATTATTTCATATTAATTAATTATTTTCATTATTTTTTTCATATAATAATTTAAAATTTATATATTTTTTTAAAAATTTACTATCTTTAGGTGGACTACCTCCATTCAAAGGATTTATTCCTAAATGATGATAAATGAAATAAAAATTAGATCCCATTAGTATACCACGGCATAGTATTTGCCTCCTTTTAAATAATAGTATACCAGTGGTCCATTAATTGGGGAGGCACTCTAATGTAGCTTATGTTTAGAAACTTTGTATTTTAGCTGATGCAAAAAATGAAATTAGAATAAACTTGTTCACCCAAAATGGGAATGAACCGTGCCTTTTCAAGAAATTAATAAAAAAAGAGTTTTTAATAGCATTAAAGGAAGGCAAACACAATTTTTTTTAAAAATCTGCTTGCCTGTTCGTTTGCAACCACACCACGCAAAAACTACTGACAAGGTCTAAGACCTAGCTTCACCTATCATTTGTGTTTGCAGAGTTATATTTTTTTCACGACGGTAAAGGACCCACATTTTTACGCCGACTCTGAAAGGCTATTTGAGAAGCTTCTAATGACTATTGATAGTGCGGTAAGAGTCAATTAACTTCTGGGAATTGTTATTTGTAATTAAAAAAAAAATAAAAAAAAACAAAGCTACGCGGCGCTACATACGCGTGGTACTGCATTTAAAAAAACCGAACAAGTTTCGTACGAGTCGTACACTTTATTGTGGTTGACGTTGACGTACCCTTACATAGCTCACTCTTCGTCACCACTTATAACAAGCGCGTTCTTATATTGATTTTTTGTTGGTTGGAATAAATTTTTTATTTCAACTATTAGATCAGCAATTTCATAAGCAGGAATTGTTAATAATTCCAAATATAATAATACCAGTTTTGTTTAAACGGTCTTATATACTGGGGGCTCGCTTCTGGACTAGGTAGGGATCGAATTAGGAAAATGGGAGTGCCGTTCTGGATTTTTTTATTAAAGCTTTGTCCATATGGTTTAATATTGATGAAGTAAAAGTAAAAACAAATGAATGGGTTTGGTTAAAAAAGTTTGCAAAAAAAATAATTTCAAAAAAGATCACAAGTTAATTTTTCTCTCCAGCGGGTCTTGTTATTGGGTTGTTTACCCTACTTGGTGTTTGATTTTAAAGAACTAAGCAGTTAAGTCCCTCTAGGCGTGTTCTAAAAAAAGATTTTCAATTTGAATAATTTTCATTAAAATTTAACCGAATTACAGCCTTTCGTTCTCGATTTGACTTTTTTTCTTTTTTTTTTTGCTTAATTGATTGGAACTCTTTTATTAAGTGAAAACGTTCAGCAAATATATTAAAGACTTTAAAAAGGTTTCGCAGTGAGTAAGAAAATATTTTTTTTTTGAATTTGCTGAAATAGACTCCCGATATCGTCGAGTCCCGGCGGTCTGGCAACCATAAACCAACTACGGCTTCTTCTTGTGACAGATAATTCCAAATTCTATTCAAGCAAAAACGCTGACACAACTTTTCCCGTAATTTTTGGGTCCGTAATATATGAAGCAACATTTGTAAATTAACAATCACTACATTACCAATAGGAAGAAGAGCGAGAGTCGAGAGTAGTTTTTGTAATGGCGGATCAGTTCATCATTTCCATTCAAAATGTGTGATTATCGTGAGATAAGAGGTTGTGGAATACAGAATTTCGAAACCGACGAAGTGGAATATTACTATGCTAAACCAGAGACTACCACTGTGCGACACATTGAGTTCGATGCAGAAACCGGTGAGCCGGAAAGTACAAAAGAAGCTTTTCGTTATCATAAAAAGAAAACTTTTCAAATTCCGCCAAAATACCTAAGGAACTTCGAAGAAGAGGACAACCAGGAACGATCCTGTTCAAAGAGACTTGCTGAATACAATCCGTACGATAAGGAATCATTCCTTAATATGGAACGCGTAAATAAGGTTATCATTCTTGGATTCATAAAAACACCAATATACCTGCTCTTATTGGTACCTTCAATCTTTTGGTTCACCAAAATCACATTGGCTGTAATTATAATTTGCGAGTTTCTGTTGCACATTTTGACGCATTACAAAGATCAAAACAATACCTTTACGTACCTATACATTCTACCGAAAGCCCTTGCATATGCTACCTTCACAGTTTTGTTGTCATTGTCGGGCTCAAAATGTAATGGATTCTATTAGTAAGCATCATCAACATGACGAAGGTTATTAATTACATAAGTTAAGAAAGACACTTTTTGATTTTATTGTATTTTTGCGTTGTATACATAATATGTACATAACGTAATTTTTATTCCTGTGATATTATTATTTTTTATATGTATGTTCTTGTAACATTAAAATAAATTCACTTTATTTATTAAAAACAAATCTGTCATTACACTGTCTCTGGCTGCAGATATCATTTTCTTTGAAAAGTATACTAAAATTGAATTTATAATTCCGCATAATTATTTGTTTAATTAAACTTTTTTGAATTCAGAATTTTTCAAAATCACAAAAATGGCAGCCGATGAAGGCTAATTTATTAATGGTGGACCGAATTTCGATGATTTTCTTGCTAGCGGAACAAATTCATGCTGAAAGTAAGTAACATACATTTTTATTTGCTTCTTTTTTTCGCAGGAGAATATGTAGCAGAAATGGTTGTTACCTAATAAAATAATGTATTGTTCTAAGAAATAAAATAAACATGAACAAACATTTTTGATTACTATTTTGCTTCCAACCGACACTCGATTCTCATCTAGCCTCGATTTACTCTCTCGATGTCGCTACCGATTATGATTTTTTTCGAGTAAGTAAACGGCATTCAATTTATTTCAAAATTTGTAAATATTCGTACAAACCCGTAAGTAATTCAAGAATTCTGAATTTGCCTTGTTAAAACCTAAAAGCAATGATTGTGCGTTTCATTTTACATACTGTTCGGTAAGTCAAATTGCTCTACCCTTTTTCATACAGTATCAGTAGCCACTCAAGTGTTGGCAGTTCCCAAGATAGGCAGCATGGACAAAAGTATAGTCCGTACCAAAACAGTTGGCCAACGGTCGATTGCGCAGAGAGAGGATTTAAGAGAACAAAAATGACGCGAAAGAGATTTAATCACTAAGCGTTTTTGCCTGTAATTTACAATGCGTAACCCAACTTTACAGTGCTTAGAACTAAAATGCTGTTGAATATCTAAATAAACTTAATTTTTTATTATGAGGTCGACTTTTATACATTTCTACCTAGAAGTCCGATTGTATTTGAAAGGGTTCCCAACCCTTTTTATGGTTGAACATTTCGTGGTTTAGCGCTAGGTACCTGTATGGGTGGTGTGCTTGGTTAGCATTAATTTTATGATGTTTGATTTTACCTGTTTGACTTAAGTGTAAAAGTTTTACGACATGATTAGTGTTTGCATTTGGTTACCTGTAGGGGCAAGGAATAAATTTGTTGCTTGGTTTTTAGAGTTTTTTATTTTAAGATAACGCATATATATTATGGATTTCCTATTTGGAATTCACTTTCACGAAAACAAAAGCATTGCTAGGACATAAGTTTATTAAAATAAAATAAATTGTCATGGATCTTTCCAGAAAAGGAAAACCAATAGGAAGTCTAGGACGTAAGATCGTTGTTAGGATATATTACAAAAAAATTGAAGAAGCTAGGAATTTATGTATAGATAATCCCATCACATACGCAAATTCACAGACAGAGGAGTTTACGGGAATTTCGGCCCGAACAATAAGAAGGATAATTAAAGAATATGAGAAGAAAGGCGCTATTGAATCTCCAACTAAAAGAGTACCACATACAAACTGGATTGGACGAATTTGGTATCACAGCTGTTCGGCGAATTATATACAACTTCCACATTGAAGAAAAAATGATGATAACATTAAAAATGTTAAGACAACGGGTGCAGGAAGATTTGGAGCTGAACCTAAGCAATATGTCGCTACATAGGATTTTAAAAAGAAATGGATTTTCTTATAGGAAAACGGAGAACAACCGTAAATTTCTTTGCGAAAGAAATGAAATCAAACTTTTACGAGTGAAATATCTGAGGAAGGTGCGGGAGTACAGGTCAGAAGGATAGGAGATTATTTATTTGGACGAGAGCTATATTCACAGCTCTCACACAAGGCCAAGGGCATGGACTGACGGCACCAGTCAAGGTTTAAAGGCGCCAATTTCAAAAGACCAAAGGCTGATAATGGCGCATGCAGGTGGAGCGAAGGGCTTCGTGAATAATGCCTTGCTTTTATTTAAATCTGGGTCGAAAACAGGAGATTATCACGATGAGATGAATTTTGAAAATTTCTCCAAATGGATGAAGGATCAAGTTTTAAATAACCTAGAGGAACCATCGGTTATTGTAATGGACAACGCATCATATCACAACAAATGGGAACACAAGCAAATCACTTCTGCTTCCGTTAAATCGGAGATGTTAGAATGGCTTTCCGTCAACAATACACCGCATTCTTCAAAAATGCTCAAAGTCGAACTTTATGACCTTATAAAGCGACATCGGACTAATCACCACCCCAAGCATAAGATTGACGATATGATTCACGGCGCGGGACACGAAGTACTACGATTGCCACCCTATCATCCAGATCTCAAACCTATTGAAAAGATCTGGGCAACAGTCAAGGGAAGAGTCGGAAGCCGAAATACAACGTTTAGATTATCGGATGTTCAGAAACTAGCTGAGGAAGAATTTTCAAAAATAACAGTTGAAGATTGGCGCAAAGTTTGTGAAAAAATTATAAGGACAGAGGAGGAATACTTTTCACACGAGCAGATGTGGGACACAATGTCGGATGCAATAATTATCAATCCAGGAGATGATTCTTCAACCGATTATGAAACTGACAGTTCTTCGAATTCAATTTAATATACATTAATATTAACTATTTCATAAATAGGTAGCAAAATCAATAAATATTTTTATCTTAGTACTAAAACGTGTGTGTTTTTACTTCTTAATTCAAACCAAACCGAACCACCCATTTGGTATACTGGTGTTTTGTTTTGCTGCTCGCTGTAAATCTGTTTTATATTTGCAATTCATCGTCAATTTTATCTCGCTATAATTTACACTTTTAATCAAGGTTACAAATTTAAAAGTGGTGGGTAGTTCAAAAAGTTTTAAAAACTGCATTTCTTAAAAAAAATTATTGAAGAATCAAGAACGTTCACCATTTTGTCTTTAACGAACCGTTTAATACCCCATCCTCTTTTTTGTGACAGAAAATCGTGCCTATTGTTATTGGGCATAAAATCGTTTACGTTTCCAAAAAATTCCCAAATTGTAAATTTTTTATTAAATTTACCTACCTCGCCCAAATTCAATGATATAAACAAAAAAAATTTGGTGTGACACTGCAATTTACTTTACTTTGCGTGCCAATATCAGTACCTACATGATCAATATGCACGACACAATTAATAATGATCAACGAAAGCATAATGAGCAAATAGGGTTTAAATCTAAAACCGTACACCTTCATACAGACACAGTCACACAATCAATTCATGTGCAATGTTTTGCTTAATCTATCCGACCGTGATCACATCATACTCCTACAAAGAACCGACAAGACAAAAAACGAAACAATATATTTGCCTCCAAGTAAAGTTGACATATAATGGTCTATATTTTTCCCCCGCTCCTAATTTCAGTATAAAAGAAGAAAAGTGAAGAAACGTGAAAAGTGAGATCGCGACAGCGATCTTGAACACAAGGCAGGGTATTATGGCTCCGCCCATTTTCGTCTCTTTATGCTTGTTTTTGCAATTTAAGAGATTGTAAAACACATTTTAAGAGACCTGCGCAGTAGAATGGCCAACTGTTTTGGTACGCACTATAAGTATGTATTCCACTATGATCGCAGAATTCGTTTTTTTTGTTGTTTTTGTTAGTTTCATATGTGGTAGTTAGAATGCATGAAACTGTGTTATCTCCTTTCCCCTTTACTTTTGCCCAGTGGCAGAGTAATGTTACACCCAAATTCAGCTAACACAAATGTGTTTTCCCTTAGGTTTATTTTTTATGCGCACATTTGTGATTGTGAATTTTCCTTCAGGAAGTTTCAACTTTAATCGACAGGACGATATTCAGGAGCTCCTAGATATTTTAGAAAACTCTGATGTAGATTTTAGTGACGACGATGAGCAAGCTGATGCGACTTGGAGGCCTCTAGTGCAACCAGGAATTCAAGAATCTGATTCTGATTCTGAAGATGAAGAAAATCAAGAACTCGTTCCTCTACATTGCAACCTTCAACAAAATATTTCATATTTCGTCGTTGCAAAATCTAATGGAATAGTTGTGGATTTCGAAATATATCAAGGAGCACACATTTCCTGATACTAGTTTAGGTCTTGGCCCGGCTGTTGTAATCAAGTTGACATCTTCGCTACCAACTGGAAGTTTCTTGTACTTTGATCGCTATTTTACTACTTTGCCATTGATGGAAAGACTGCTGCAAATGGGATACACAGCTACGGGTAATGTTATGACAAATCGCCTCAAGGGAATTCATTTTCCTATGGATAGAAATATGAACCAGGGAGACATGAGTCAGTTTGTAAGCAATGAAGTAGCTGCTGTTAAGTGGCGAGACTCTAAGTGCGTGACTTTGCTTTCAACAGAATGTGGAAAAGATCTTGTTGGAGTTGTGCAAAGATGGTCAAAAAAGGATCAGGCCCGTTTATCAGTCCTCTGTCCAGAGGTAATCAAGAGGTACAACGCCAAGATGGGTGGAGTAGATGAAACCGATCAGTCCATGGAATACTACAGGATCATTATAAAAACAAGAAAATGGACTGTCAAAATTTCATTTCATTTGATAGACATGGGTATCTGCAACTCTTGCAGAGAGTACATCGAAGATACGAAAAAAGCTAAGCTACCAAAGACAAATTTTAAGGACTTGCTCAAATTTAAAATGGAAATTGGAGAAGTATTGGCCAGAAGTGCAAATATATCGCGGGCGAATGCCAGTAGCGATAAACCTGCATGCAGTCAACCACCCGCAAAAAATACAGACCGTCAGATCCACCAACAGACATAAGAAAAGACCGCTATGATCACTGGCCTGAGTCTGCACATATTAGCAACCCTCGTATGTGTAGGTACAAGGACTGTTCCAGTCGAACGAGAACCAAATGCACCAAAAGTAACGTTTTTTTTTGTGTATCGCTAAAAACAAGCATTGTTTTAAGTTGTACCAAACGGAACACTAGGAACCGGCACCGTTATTTAGTTAAGACGTTTTTATTTTTAAGATTTTGTGCACGCCTACCTAGGTACCTGAATTGGTTTTTAAAGTCAATTTTGTTTTTGTAGTCAAAGAAATTTGTTACGTTTATTTTGTATGTTCTTTTTGCTTATCCACAAGGTGGAAAATAGTATAAAAATTACTATTCGTTATTTTATTAATAAAAAAAAAAATTGTACCTATACCCACATTTTGTTTAAATTTACTTTGTTTGCTTTACTTTCAATAATGACTGCATGTGTTTTCTTCTTCTTCTTTCTTAATGGCGGTGAGACTATGATCAGGATAAAGGGATCATAACCCTCCGAATTAACTGCAGCCTTACTGGTCCGCCTGTGGGGTTCGCCGGTTTATAACTGCATGTTTACTATTACTGTCTTATTAGTATTAGTCTTAAAGCCGGAAATACACAAATGTGCTGGTCCGTTTTAAAGAATCTGTTTAGGGTACGTATTTATTTTTATTTTTCCACGAAAGCTTTGGTTTAAAGACATCACCTTACCAAATTTGACTTAAATCGGACAATATTATTTTCAATACACACAAACAATACTCGGGAAACCAAACCAAACAATGTAATTTTCAACTAAAGTAGAAGACGATATTTTATTTCTTTTTTAAGCATAAAAACTTAGTACAAAAAGACTGATATACACTGGCGATCACAAGGATGAGGCCAGGCCATACATTTTGCAATCGATTTTTAGCCTATATACCTGTTGGGAATTTTATACCCAGAAACTTTTACTACCTGTGGACAGGTATATATTTTCCCAACAGTAAGTCATAAAATTAAAGGGTAAATAAGAAACGAGCGCTGGAATTTCCCAAGATCAAACAATGAACTTCTTGAAAAGCGTATAAAAAGATGCGCACTAGGATAAGGCCACATGCAATATCTTCGAAAGAAAGGAAAAAATTAATAAAATGTTTACATTAATAATAATGAGTATGCCCGCCATTTATCGATATGACCTCTATAAGACGGTTTGGAATAGATTCATTCAGTTTTTTTTTTTTTTAATAATTAAGAGAAATTTGGGACCACGCAATACGAATGGCTTCGAATAAAGTGTCCTCGTCTTCAAATTGCCTGCCGCCTTCATACACTTTGCGAGATAACCATGCCCAAGCATTTTCGATTATCTTTAAGTCCGGTGAATGGGGCAAAAGTTCCACGCCTTCTGAATTCAGATTGAATCCAACTTTCAACAACCCTGGAAGTGTGGGTAGGGGCATTGTCTTGTTGGAATATCCAAGACAGGGGTCCGAAACTGTTTTTCACTTTTGGAAATGGCCGCTCCAGGAATTTTTTTTAGTTGTTTCCGTTCATTGTGCTCCTCCTTTCTTAGATCACGGAAATACAAGTTGTAACCATCGGGGCCGTCAAGGTTGACGGTTTTCGGATGAAAAAAGATCCGAAAAGACAACGCGTTTCAATTAACTGCTCCAAGCGACATATTCTCTTGCAAAATTCATTCGATTGTCCTTGTGTACTTGCCTCAAAACAATTTCCTATTTTAGTTTTCTTCTCTGTATACGAGTAGTATCTCTTTTTCGTATTATCCTTCGGACCGTTACTTTGCTGGCTGATACTCCGTTGTTGGCCCTTATTTTAGTCAATCGTAGAGTAGTATTTGAGGCAAGCCATAGAATAACCCGCTTTTCTCGCAATGTTGATGGCTCTGCCATGCGTCCTTTTTGATTTTTCCCATAGTGTTGTAGATCCGCAAGATAACTGTTTACAACAGTCTTACTCCTATTTGGCCTCCTTGCAATTTCTCGGCCTGAGAGTCCTAACTCCTTGAAAGCATATATTTTTCCTCTTTCTGTCGCTGTCAAAGTCTTTCCGGAACACATTTTTTTTGCAACCGAATAAAAAGTTCTTTTCAACGCTTTTTTAAATATTCTTAACAAAACTTTGAAAAAATAGCTGATTTGAACTCCTGCAACGAAATATTCGCAATGGCCGCATCCTAGTTTCGCATCTTTTTATACGCCTTTCAAGTAGTTCATTGTTTGGTATAAATACTGAAAATCGATTGCAAAATGTATGACCTCATCCTTGTCATCGCCAGTGTACTTAGATTCAAGACAGAGTCGCCTCTAATAAATCCGAAGATTATCCTTATTATGCGATACAGCGGGGGATGAACCCGGGATTTTGGTCTGTCTTCCGGGAAATAGTATATACCTAGTACAAAAAATAAACCATGCTAAAACCAAAGAATATAGAACTACCAAGAAGTCATATCTCTAGATAATTTATTTTTATGGTGGTGTATGACTTATTTTCGATGCCGATGAGACTTTCCGCATAAAAGTTCTGGTTTGCTGTTTTTTTTTTTTTAATTTACAAAATAACTTTTTGAGTTCTATCTCATTTCAGAGCCAGAGAACATGCACTTCTTGGTAACTCAATATGTTAGCTTCAACTTAATGCAAAGTTTGAACCTTAAAAAGAAATTGTTAAATTTAATTAAATTTATTATATTAAAAACTAAAATCTGCCTAAAATATTTAGCTATTTGAAATCATCAATCAATAATAGATTTCACGTAGCACTATTACTTCAATTCCATTGCTTCGTTTGAATATCCATTCAAGTGTTTTGTGCCTCCTGCTGCCTTAGCTTCTGCCTCCGCGGACAGTTGTTCCGGTGATTTTGCCCAGTCTTGCAGCTCAGCTGATGCAAAGAACCAATAAATGGTAGCACCTATCAGGAAAATTGCAGCTGTAAGAAAGAACACGATTCTCCATTGATGAGGGCTCTGGAAAATCATATGAAATTATAGTTAAGTAATAATTTTGAGTTTTAAAGAGCGATGCTCTTACCTGATCCTGCACAATGTATCCCGTGATAAGTGGGCTCAAGATACCAGGAATCGTTGCCACTGTGTTACTTATGCCCATCAATACACTTGCGTGCTGTGGTGCGATGTCCAAATGATTAACACTAAAGCGGAGGGAGGTGCAAAAGATAAATATAAGATATATGCCTTGTTTTTTTTTAATTTACGCAAATCCAGACAAAGCAAATGCACTGAAGCATAAAACTATTGTTATGTTCACCACACTCCATACTGGATCAGGAAAATACGCTGTCAGCATCATAAAGATAGTTTGGCCCACGAAACCACCACAGTTAAAGTATCTCCGCACCTGTGTCGTTGTTAGATATCTTTTGACTTGTAACCAGTCCGCAAAATATCCTACGAAACCCAAGATCGAAGCCGTGGCTAGATATGGAATGGCCGATAGGAAGCCAGTGTTGCCTAAACTGGAGTTTAGGGCATCTAAAATGAAACATAAGAATTACAGATATTTGTCCCAAACTAAATAAATAGAGTTATCCACCTCTAAGGAACGTTGGCAGCTGTGTTGACATGAAGACGTTACCCCAGCTTTCAGCGCAATGCGACGCTATAATGGCGTATACTGGCACTGATGTGAAAATTTTTGTCCAAGGATGATGGACACGGGTCCGTCCGACGGTTCCGAGCGTTTTTTCTATATAATTTCTTTCGTCTTGCGCACAGAAAGGATCCTTCTCTGGTCCCTCTTTTACAATTATCATCCATAGCGCAAACCAAATAGTTCCAATTGTACCAAATATATAGAACACGCTCTCCCAACCATACACGCTCGCAAACACGCCAGAGAGAGACAGTGAGACAACGTTACCAACAAAAGTTCCAGCTATGGCTATCGATGCCATTCGAGATCGTTCCAGAGGTGGCGACCATCGCGCCCACACTGCGTGGATACACGGAAACGACACACCCTACATGAATGGAAAATACATATATGCCAATTTTGTTTGAAGATAATGCCGCTTTTCCAATAACAAATTCAGTGTGGATATGGAGTTTAAGTTAGTGGTCCCGTTCGTCTAAATTTTCATTTGCATAGGAGTGAAAGGGACCCTAACAAATTTAAGCTTTACACACAATTTTTTATTGGTACCGGTAATTGAGTTTTTTTAAAACTTACCTCAAACATACCTTCAACTATGCGCAATACCAGGAACATTCCCAAACTATGTTTCGCTGCCAAGGGTGTCAATAGTGACAACATCGATGCAACACCAATGCCAATTCCATAAACCTATAAGTGAAATATTAGTAGTTATAAACTCGATAACTTTTTTATGCTTCTCACTATAGTGCCACCTATTCTTGCCGCAAGATATCCTCCAGCTAACTGCAATATAATGTATCCAACTAAGAAAGAACTTAGAATCAGGCCCCTCTGTTTGGAGTCCCATGAAAAATCTTGCTCATAGTAGATCGTGCCATTGTCGGCGACCATCGTTCGATTTTCAGTCATGGCCACGATGGCCACACTCAAGTTTGTGCGCAGGCAGAAGGCATTGAAGAAGCCAAAAAAGGCTAACAGCACTACGATGTAGCGACGTTTTTTCCAAAATTTCCATGTTATCGGTTCAGCTTCGACCACTTCGATACTATAAGTAAATAAAATAGTCTAAGTCAAAATATTTTTTTTTTTAAATACCAACTGTCAAGGAGTAGCTCAGATTCAGCCTCATAAAGTAAATGTAAATATTGTTTTTTTTTTTAATTGATTGTGCTGTTAGATGGTTGCAATTAAAAATGCAGTAAAACTTAAAGTTTTGCTTTGAAAAAAGCTGTGTTTCTTTGCACGCGGATATAGACATGACATTAAAAAACGACCATCGCCGCTTAAGAATTCATCAAAAAAAACTTGGCAGCACACATGCACCCATGACATTTATGAGTGAAAGTTTTTTGTTTAAGTAGTGATGGGGTTAGCTGTAAGTAGAGTTAAGAAATTTGTATTGAAAATCGTGAAATTAAAAAATAATAATTTCCGACAGTTGAAATTAATGCCAAAATTATAAAAAAATCAGTTTCACATTGACAGATTTACTAAATTTAAAAAAAAAAAAAAATAATAATAAAATCACGAACATAATATTCGGCGGGATGTCAAACTTTGACATTTCCTAAAAAATTCATCGCAACAGTTCATCAGAAACGAAGAAAATGGGTTTTGGAAGCACTGTTTATCCCCGCTAAAGGACTTAGCGGCGATAGCTATCCCCGCTAAAGTTAGCGTATATAGGATAAGTTGTTGTTGTATTTTACATGCAAGTTTCAAATTATCCCAATATGCAAAGAAACACGGCTAAAGTTGGCAATAACCAACGAAGAACCATAAATCCACAGGAAATCCTTTCGCCAAAGTTTGTTAACAATGCTCAAGTGCAATTTCTTTTTAAAATAAATATGTATAAGGCATTTACCGAACATACAGGACGCAAAACCTTGCTTTTCCAAACATTTACTTGTGCGATGCGGGAGAGACCTACCAAACTTTGAGCCTAATCCGAACGACAAATTTGTGAAGCTTCTCATCGTTCGCAAAGGGCGGTGAAGTGAAAAAAAACTCTAGATGTTATTAAACCCAGTCGGGATGTGAATCGGGGACCTTTCGATTAGTAGTCCAACACACTGATCCACTGCGTCCACTTCTTTTGTATGAAGGAAAAATACTAGGAACACAGGAGGTGACAGTATAGCGAAGAACACTTAAACGAACGAAACATTTCCCCGGATATACTTAGCTGATGTCAGACTCGAAGAAATTTTTTATTTATTTATTTTATCTACGAGCCTTAGGCTCCACAGATGCGATGCAATAAATACATAGGGGTATTCTAAGATTTAACAGTATGTGCTTAAATTCTTAAAAATAAATAATAACATCATTTTTAAATTTATTTCTACGGAAAGCTATATCAATATGAATATTAATTTCATTGAACTCCCTAATTGACCTTGAAATTGGTTCATTCATACCATAATTTGTTTTATGTTTAGGCTGAAAAAGAAGGTATCTTTCTCTCAAAGGTCTCATTGGGGAATATAATGCAAATTAAGGAAAGAAGATTGGGGCACTTTATACGGTAACATAAAATATGTCGCACAAATACAATATCGTGAATACATCATCGGGATTTGAGAGATTTCAATCCCAGAAGATTATGTCGAGCTTGAGAAAGTGGACAAAAATTCCAGCGCATTTTAAAAAACACAAACCTAGTGAAACGATTCTGAACTTTCTCAATTCTATCCGGCTAGGATTTCAGACGACATCAGCATACTCAAGTGATGATCTGATTAATGTGGTATAAAGGGAGACAAGTGTGTAGGGATCCGAGAAGTCACTTGAGTTTCTTTTAATGAAACCAATCATTGTATTGGATTTAGCAACAATTGCATCAATATGTGGGACAAATGAAAACTTGGAGTCAAAAGAAACACCCAGATCCTTTATTGTAGCAGTTCTCTGTAGAGGGATACTATCAAGAGAATATGCAAACTCATAAGTTGAGAGTTTCTTAGAGACAGAGATAGCACAGCATTTCTTAACGTTAAGTTTTAAGCACTTTATCAAACACTATTTAGATAAATTATCAAGGTCCACTTGAAGATTTAAGCAGTCAGTATTAGACGCCCGATTGTGTAAGTTGATATTAAAAGGTCTTCGATCGACTGCCGAGAAATTATTTCTGATTGGCGCTAAGACAACGCGAGGAATTCCAGAAACTTACGTCCAGATGGTCATGAGCGAGCAAAGACAAGAGTGCTGGAGTCACCGAGGAGATCCCAATCAAAGTTTGTTTACACCCGGCAAGCGACCAAAGTCTCCTGATATTAATTACGGTCCTTGATTATCAGCTTGAAGGAAAAGTGACTGACTTTCTTAAATACCGTTTATCGAGCCTTTTACGCCATCGTCTGGCACTCACTCAAAGTATTCAAAACCTTAAAATTGATCAAAATCGTTATAGCCGTTTTCAATTAAAAAAACTGTTATATGAATAAAAGAAATTATGACAAAATATTTCAAAATGTATAATATGCAAGTTTGTTGAAAACGGTGGTAAAGTTGGTGTGCCATTTTTTTTTAGAAATAACTGAAACAGTTTTTGAGATATTTTTTTTTTTTATTTTTATTTATTTCAAACTTTGTTTCAAAAAAAATTTAAAGCTAATATCTTTACAATGGAAAAAATAGAAACAAAAGATATTTAATAAAAAGCTTTAAAGTAAAAGTGAAACAGTTCGGACCATTCTTTTGCCGGAAGACAAGTGACGAATGAACCATTAAATAACTAAAGATTATTTTTAAAATAATTGATGGGGGTCAATTTTTATAGTATGTGTATTGAAAAAAAGATAAGGAGAAAAGGAAAGCAATTGTTAAAATAATGAGATTAATGTAATTTAAAGTTTATGATAAATCAAACTTCGACATTTAATAAAGAGTCTATTTCCACATGTTTAAACAAAAAAAGAAAGGATATTAATTTTTTTAGGAAGACTGATTTGCGTCTCTCACACCTCAGACTTGCAGGTACAATATTGAACAAACGGGGAGCGGTGACATTGTAACAAAGTGAAAAGTGTGCTTTTAATTTAACCATATAACCCTGAACTTTCAAAAAATGTTTTTAAAACTTTTAAAATATATAAATGCTTGAGTGGAAGAATCTTAAGGCCTCTGAATAGTTCAAAGCTAGGGGTTCTGCGGTTAACTTTACATCGCATGCTTTTGCTTGGCTTAAGTTTTATTAGCGTGAGTACCACCCCAACAATTTAATCCATACTGAAGCTTAGATATAAACAAACCGTTGAAGACCAATTTTAGAATATTATGACTGCAATAAAGACTGGGGTGATATAACTATCTTAAAACACTGTTGAAGTATTGCGTCAGACTGGCAGTGTGAGATTTCCAGCTTAATCTACTGTCCAAAATGATACCCAAGTATTTGAAGTGTTTACACTCTCAATATTAAAACAACCGTCAGAACAAGTTTCATATGGTTTGTAAGTGGAATCGCAAGATTGATGACTGCAATTACCCAAATTGTATTTAGGGCAGCTTGGTGAGTGATACCACAACATTATATCTTCACAGACCGAACCGCTAGTACTAAATATCATGAATTTAGTTTTTTCGCTAATGATTAGTTTATGCACGAAAGAATAACTAAGTCACTATTGAAAGCAATAAATAAATTAAAATAATTCTTTTCCGAATACGCTAATGCAGTATCATCTGCAAATGCTGTTAATTTGCCTTTAAACTGCTGAACGAAAAGAGAATTTATAAAAATTAAGAAAAGGATCGGACCCAAAACGGAACCTTGAGGAACGCCTACATTGATAACTATTTCCAAACTTAATTTATCCCTTAATTTAACTTTTTGTTTGCGGTCCCTTAGATACGATGCAAATTAATCATAAACAAAACCACGGAAGCCTGCCCTCGACAATTTTTGAAGTAGCAATATATGATCGACCGTATCGAAGGCCTTAGTTATGTCAATAAACAAGGAAGCGGCGATATCCGATACATTCATGCTATTATATAAAACGCTACACAGATTTAAAACTGCTTGTTCTGTCGATTTATGTTTTCTAAAACCAAATTGAGCATCCCTAAAGAAATTATATCTATATAAACATTTTTGTAAACTACCCTTATCGTGAAAACGGAGGACGCAATTTTCTTAGGCTCGTCTCAGTTATTTTATATTTTCAAAATGGTATTAAATCGTTAAAGCCATTTTGGAGAAAATCGGCGTTGTTAAAACTATTTCAATGTACCGCTATTTGAAATGATAAAGTAGAAACATGATCTGGACTAAAGGGATAATAACCCTCGCACTTCATTGTATTACTACTGTTACGCCCTTTTGCTTCGCCCGCATAATAACTAAAAACAGAGGCAGCTCTAATATATCCAAAGATTATCCTTGTTATGAGATACAGCGGGGGATGCACCCGGGATTTTGGTCTTCGCCCGCATAATAATAATAAATAAAGATAAAACCCCCAAAAATAATATTTAATCACTTCTTTGTATCGGTAAAAGGATCGTACTTTCAATCGTATTTAAGCGAAAAGAAAGGATGTTTTATTTGTTAAGTTTGATTACTAACTGGCGAACATCTAGTATGTGTGTAACCCTATCTCGTATCTACTGCATAATCGTTGTTTCTTTTATCATTGAACAAGTAATTATTTCAAACTTCTTTCCTTCGTTTGATATGACCGCCACCGAGTAAGTCCTCAAAGACATAGGCTATATATGCTAACTCGGTATTCCCTTGGCCGTTTTGTTATGCGAAATTAAGGGATAGCAGGATGCAATATTAAAATCGCTAGGGTTGTACGAAGATACTACAGCATGTTACAGAATTCTTACAAAATACCATTTTATAGTTGTTGCCAAAGTATGGCGGGAGGAATGGTGAACAATTCGATGGGGAAGATAGAACCCAAGATTGGGCTCTCTCGCCGATCATATGGCTGCTGTTGCCAATTAATTGTTTCATATATTATTTCAGCCGAACGCTACTTAGGCACTCCTAGAATGGTTATGAGCTAGGATCTGGGAACTGGGAATAAAACATTGATACAAGCTGTGATATTGATCTTCATGGACGATTATGGACGTAACACTATATACTTACGGATCAACAACTTGTAAATCTGGCTGCAGTTCATTATGTCCTTTAATATTATTATCAGCCATTGTAGTTAGAATAGTTTTGCTTAGTTACATTTCCTAAAAATAAAATTGAGATAATTAATTTATAAATGTTTTTTATTTTTCATGTTATGTAAATTTTTGTATTTTCGGTGGAATGGAATGAATTAATATTCTGATTTGTTTTTTTCATATCAAAATCCATTTTACATTTTGTAGTTTTTTTTTTACTATTTTTGTTAAATATTTCTTTTTCCCCGGAGATGTTATCTTCATGGCTACAGCCCAACTCGAGTTTCTTGCAGATTAGTTAAAATCGAATTACTGCAAATGTGGGTGTAGTGGTTAGTTAGATTTATGGATCGTGGATCAACGTTGATCATTGTTTAACACTGATCCGAGACATACCAGGCTTTAATAAAAACCAAATCAAATCAGCTTTTCTTTTGTATAAATTAACCGCCTTATTTACTAACGCATTTTAGAGTCAGCTTGAATGGTTAAATGAACAACAACAACTTTTGATTGCTACCCCCTCAATTTGGGGCTGAAGTAACAGCGCTATTTCGTGTCCGATAATCAGATTCTTTTTCTGTGGTGCTGGTCTGTTTTATTACATCCAATAGGATTCGAACCTAGACCAGTGTCTCCTTAATCAAGACCACTACGCACTCCGCCATCGAGGACACAACTTCAGCTCTGCTCAGCCTAAATGGGGTTTGATTGTTTATTTATTTTTAATCAGCAGTATTTCCCAATAGAATTCATTAGCCAACAATTTGTCGGACTAAGTGAGAAAGGAGAGAAGCTCAAAGACGTCTTAACTCTCAAAATGTCCTCACCCAGGAAAATGTGATTTAAAACCAATTTGTGATCTAGGCAGCGCCGTTTGCTTTACAGCTGCGTCGGCGTCGGTTAAGCCCACAAATTATTATTGTTATTTTTTCTTTAATGTCAGCCTCATGTTTGCATATTTTAATTAAAAAAAATTAAAAAGCAATTAGCTTCGGGTATTTTTTTAACGGTAATTTTATTCTATGTTCTACCATACAACTGGTTTATCAAGCACTGGTTTCCTCGAAAACGTTTAAATGATTTTAACCTGTTTCATTGTTTTGGACAATTGGGGTAAGGGTTATGAAATGGCATTACTGAGTTTTTCGCCAAAAAACTTGCCTTGCCAATACCTTTAGCCAAGTAATTTCAATTTTCAAGAACAATTTGCCATACGCATTTAAAAATAAATAACTGTTTGTAATGCTATTCAAAAACGCGTCTATTAGATGCGATAACTTTCCGAAAGACGCATTAGCACACTTTATTTCAATTTGTTTAATTTTAACATTTAAATTCGAAATTTATTTTCCTACGTCAAGTAATCTACCCGAGTAAAGTAATAATTATTTGAAAAAATCCACGGTTATACAATAAAGTTAATAAACAGCCTACTAAGCCAAACAGAATAACAAATCGCAAGAAAAAAATACGAGAGGATGAAAGGGAATAATATTTATTTAATATGTTACCTAAAAGTAACGCAAATAAACTGAACTTAGCGCTACCGCAATCACTTCACAAATACTGAAAGCTCTTCATTTTGATTAACCAAACCTAACCCTTGGGTACGTCGTATCAAAACCGGAAATTGCAGCAGGTATTTGAATTCTTTTTGTGTACATACATATAAAGCGTGTCGGTGTTCTGAACTCCTGCCATAACACTGAAGTTGAAATGAACCAAAAGTTAAAATTATTTTACTCAATGAAATCACACAATGAACCTTGTATGATATTTGCCTCTTTTGATCAAGTTGTACTTTTAACTTAAATAAAATATTCTTCGCTGGATAGAGGGGGGTTTTCGAAGCCAAATAAGAAACACAAATAATTTAAATTTTACTCTATAAAAACAAGTCGTACAAAATTCTGATAATCACAGCCCTGCCTAAACCATTAGACCCAAAAACATTTCATTCATCATGGAAGTTCGTTGTATGCTTAACGCGCGACTTAAGGAGGGAAATTAGTCCTCTAAGACGAGTGAAACTAGGCGCAATCCTTTTCTTTTACTTGGTTTCTTTCAGCTTGTCATTACTTTTACAAATCATAATTAAATGGCACTGTTGAGTATTTTGAGCTATAACTCAGCTTTCTACTCCAACCGGAAGCGGAGGTACTCGTACATAAAATATATTAACGAATGCGAAATTAATGATTGTTCCTGATCGTAGCTCTGCTTTAGGGAAGGTGTGACCGCACGCGTCGTTGGAGGAATTTCATATACGCAGAGAAAACACACCATGACAGAACTATGTTTGTGTTATTTATTTTGATTGAGTTAATTAATATTCAATCTGATTTGTGGTTTTCTCCTTCCATAAATTTTCTCAAATTTTGTAATTCAATTATTATTTAACTATGAAAACAGCTTTGACGACTTTATTAAAAATCAGTTAAGCATATTCGTACTTAATTACTTTATTAAGCGAAATTGATTGGTTTGTTAATTTAAACGTAAATTTTCACTTATTGCTTCACTTACAGTCACCACACCAATCTTTAAAAATTTACTTTTAATTACAAAAATTAAATTTGCCAATGGGCAGATTCTGACTGGCACTGAGAATTATTCCCGATAACACTGTTTGGTGAATTGCCATGTTCTTTTCTTTTCCAGTCAGTGCCATATCTAACAACGAGGGACTGAGAACAGTTTGACACTATTTGGTGGAATGAATTAAAAAAAAAAAATGCCATACGTATGGCATTTTGTATGATAGTTTAAAGATGTGATCCTTTCACGAAAACTTAGTGGTTATTTTTGAATTTAGTGGCCGATCAGTAGGTACGTCTCACAAAATACATTTTTTAAGTAATCGTTTTCACGAAGTACGGTTAGTGACAAATCCTCTCACACTAAAGGGACACTTTCCGGAGGACATAAATTGAAAAAATCGGGTATATAAATGGTCTTTCATTACCTCTTGACAACTTCAAGCTTTCAGTGTGAACGCACCCTTGAACCGGTTACCGAACTGTCAATGTCAAAATATTAAAATTTACTACCGAAATTCGCAACGTTAACGCCAATTTTCGACCGTATTTCTCGTCCCATCGTCCCAGTAGACAATCAATTCATAGTCTAGTGGCAAAATTGAGTCAGAATATTCGCTGCTTGATTTGATGTTGTCGTGCCAGAGAGACTACGTTTTGCCCGAAGTGTGGAGTAGACGGGTCCGTCGCAAACCAGCCAAATCAGTCAATTGCACGGCATTTTCACGAATTGGACCTCTCCCAGACCACATTATGGCGAATTGTGCATAAGGATCTTGGTCTACAACCTTACAAGATCAAGCTGACTCAAGAACTAAAGCCACTTGATCATATGAAGCGACGTACGTTCTCGAACTGGGCTCTGGACATGATGGAAGGAAATGAAGAATTTCATCGCAAAATCATCTTCAGCGATGAAGCGCATGTTTGGTTAAACGGCTTCGTCAATAAGCCAAATATGCGTTACTGGACAGGTGATAACCCGCATGTGCTTCATGAAATAGCACTTCATCCACAAAAACTCACTGTTTGGTGCTGTTTTCATGGCGGTGGCGTCATTGGGCCGTTTTTTTTTTGTCGATGAAAATGACCGTCACGTTACGGTAAATGGTAGTCGCTACAGAGACATGTTGGAACGTTATTTCTTTGAGCAATTACATGAATTGAACATCAGTGATATATGGTTCCAACAAGACGGTGCCACAAGCCATATAGCGGGCGCAACAATCGAATTATTCAAGTCTCAGTTCGGTGAACGTGTTACCTCAAGAAGCGGTCCCGTCTATTGGCCGCCGAGATCGTGTGATTTAACGCCTCTAGACTTTCTAGAAGAGCTCAGAGCAAATATTGAACGATAAATAGCGCACGTATCGTTCGAAATGTGCAGCCGAGTCATTGGTGGACATATGAACGAAGTCGAATTCCATTCATAAATGTTTTGATAAATTCAAGCCAATAAAATTTTGTTTGAGATATCTCAAGTAGTTTGCATTTTATTTAAAAAAGAGGTTGTCAAATCCTTAATGAAAGATCCTTTATTTGAGAAAAATAATTGAATATTGTAGTGGGCATTTTTTTATGATCAACTTGTACTACAAAATAAATACAAGGCATAACGCTCCATATAGTAGGGGAAGGTAGTGTACCTTGGTCCGGAGTTCAGTTTTTTGCCAATATTTTTTGTGTCGTTTTTTCATCAGCTTTTTTTTTGAAGACCTGAAGTCTTTTCTATGATATGGCTAAACTACCAAAAGGATATTGCTAACCATTCCTTAGAAAACTTTACTTTTATATGCTAACCTCAAACGGTCCAAGGTACAAGACGTGACTGCACCTTGGTCCACGGAGTATTGTACCTTGAACCGAAAATATTATTGAAAGTTTTCCTATAGTTTAAAGGTGAAAACTTTAATTTATTTCAATAAAAAGTAAAAATGGTACCATTCTTTATTTATTTCAAAAAAACAGTAAAAAACAAACCATTATCTTAAAGTTTTTGTGCTTGATTAAAAAAATGTATTTCAAATAATAGTATTAAATAAAAAAAACTCTTTTACTAAAAAAAACTTAGCAAAGGACTTCGATATTATTTAAAAACTTACTTTAAGGGAACAACATAAAAGAAAAACAAATTTATCACTTCAATATTATTTAAAAATTTTCATTAAAGGGCAAACCAATGGTCCAAGGTACACTTACACCACTTTAGCCAAACAAATTAAATTTTATCGTAGTATTCACACCGCATACGAACGACAATGTGTTCCTACCAAAAGATTATTCATACACTTACCGAAATCGATTAAAGTAGCGGAAAGGAGACAGAAAACTAAGCACTACATAACTTCAGAAAAGAGATAAAAAAATACTTTTTTCATTGAAAACTATGTTACTATTTTTGTTCCTGCCGACGCGTGCAGCTGTGCCTTCAAAAAGAAACTGATAAGACAAATGAACAGAAGATCAACATTTTACAGAAGGACCGGTTTTTGCGTGCTTTGTATTTTTCTGAAAATTGGCACTCGGACCAAGGTACAATCGGACACTACCTTCCCCTACCATATTATCAATATTTGCGCATGCTGAATACGAGTGCAGCTTCTCTTTTTTCGCCAGTGGCATTGCTTTCTTAGGAACTGCCATGTCTCTTTATCAACGAAGGATTAATAGCTATATCATTTCTTTACAGAAGCTTATATCCGGCCATATAGATGCACCGAATAGATGCTGTCTTCAATTGGCTTTAATTTCCGTGGCGGCGCCATTGCCTACGTAGCGTTAATTTATTGTTTAGCCCTTATCATGGAACGAATTATGGCAGGCTTGTTTCTGTGAGAATATAGAAAGAACAAGCGACTCCAGTCGGCTGCGTAAGATCCTCTCAAAATCTCCACAAATACCTAGCGTCATACAAAGCCAAGGAGGAGTGTGGACTTCAACCAGCGAGGAGACCTTAGGCCTACTTCTGGATACCCACTTCCCGGGCAACAAAGTAGAGGAAAAGGTTTTTCAGTAGAAACAGCACTCCATTCGCTAGTCAGCACTATCGAAAAATCGTTGTATCACAAAGAATACACGATGGTATCCTTTCTGGATATAGAAGGGGCTTTCAACAATGTCAATACAGAGGCCGTCACGAATGCACTCATCAGACTAAACGTGGATAACTGCCTCTGCACCTGGATAAAAAACATGCTAGAAAGCAGGCTGATCCAGGCGGAGCTTGGCAGCTGTCTGACCAGGAGGTCAGTGTACAGGGGCACACCACAAGGAGGAGTGCTCTCACCGCTACTATGGATCTTAGTAGTCAACGAGATCATCTCCAACCTAGAGGAGGACGGATGCAAAGTGACGGCCTACGTGGACGACATTGCCATTGCCATAACGGGGAAATTCCCCAACACGATCAGAGACCTAATGGAATCAGCTCTCAGGAAACTATCCTCCTGGTCCATTAAGGTCGGACTCAATGTTAACCCACCCAAAACCGAACTGGTTTTATTTACAAGGAAAATCAAGGTTCAGGAGATAACGCCACCTACGCTCAACAACGAACCACTCATTTTTTCCAGCCAAGCTAAATATCTGGGAACGATCCTAGATAGCAAACTCAGTTGGAAACCAAACATCCAAGACCGCATAAGGAACGCTGCGATTGCCATTTACACCTGTAAAAAGGCCTTAGGCTCCAGATGGGGTCTACAGCCTAAGATAACTCACTGGCTGTACACGGCGGTCGCATCCAGAGGGCAGCCTGCATATGCATAACAGGCAACTGTAAGGCGGACGAGTTAGCCAGACGGGGTTCCGCACAAGAACTCTCTGACAACAGAGAGACACCGGCGGTACCCATTCAGACACTGAAACTCAAACTTCTAGATAACGCGTTAATAGAAGCAAATAACAGATGGAATAGCATCAGTACATGTGTGTCCTCAAATCAAATTTGGACCAAATACGATGCGAAGAGAACATCCAAACTTCTCTCCATCAGCAGGAAAAATATCAGCTCTGTAATCGGAGCAATCACCGGGCACTGCCTTTTAGGCAGACATGCCATCAGATTGGGAGCTCCCTCAAACGACTTCTGCAGAAGCTGTAGAGACGTCGAAGAGGAAGAAACCACCACTCATCTCCTGTGCAACTGCCCCGCACTAGCCAATTCAAGGAAACAAATCCTCGGCAACTATTTCCTCGATGATCTCAGTGAGACAGATATTCGCTGTATCAGCAAATTCGTCACTAGGTCCAAATGGTTAAACTGAACTAGAGGACGGATTAGACGATGACTTGAGCCCCCCCCCCCACACTCCCCTCCCGCAGACCACCCCAAACCTATTCCCCTGCAAAGGAAAAGAGTTCTCACTGAAGTTAGATTGTATCAGTCACTTCAGTCAGAACTCAACTCCGAGGACGGTCTCCACCGGCCTTGCTGCCTCCCCGCTATGCAGACAAAACGGGAACAGAGTTGAGGTTAGATTGTAACAGTCACCACACTCTGTTTCTCTCCCATACCTTAAAACCTGCACCACAAATCCCCGAACTCAGTCATCATAATTCCAAATCGACTATCAAGGCCGCCCCTCCCTGCTTCTTTCCGCGGAAAGATGTAACTCGAGGCTCGTACTGCAACAGTCGCCACAAGCCGCATCCCCCCCCGCGATGCGTGTAGCAGGGTTGGACCACCTTCAGTCACGCCCTCTGGCACAGTTTTGTAACCAACTACTTGAGTGTGCAGCCGGTACACCCTGACCCCCCCTCCAAGGAATGTAATAGCTTGCGCGGGATTGACTGTATCGGTCTCCCTGGCACGGTATTGCCTGCAAAGAGAGTGAAGAGCAGTTTGAGGTTCGATTGTAACAGTCATCTCAAAAGACACTTCCCTCCCCCGGTGATCAGGAGGCAATAGCTTCCCTTCGCGGCGCAGAATTTGAGATCGACCTGGGGTTTGATTGCATCAATCGCCTCATCTCGATCGCAACCCTTGGTTCGGATGTCGGGCGAAAGTCGCCTCTGCACTAGTCACCCAACACATCGCAACCCATGCGAAACACAGCCAGGCTGCACACCCTGACCCCTTCAGGAGTATCTTCCCCCCTAAGACCACTACCTCACAAGAGGCAATCACAGAGAACCAAGTAGGCCGAGCGACGACCGGCAGAACACCCCCCCCCCCCCCCATTTTGTGGTATCACAACGGGCCGAAACTGCGGCCTAAGTGTGCCTGGGCTCACGCCCTCGCAGCCACCTTACCTAACCTAACCTAACCTATGGCAGGCTTGTGCCTATTAATCGCAAGAGTAGAATCTTTATCTAAATTATCAAAAACTGCTCTACTGGTACTAGCTGTAGTTTCAAACAAATTTATGTCAGTTGAAATAAACAACTGTTTAAAGTATCTTGTTCTGCGGGTGGCGACGGTGTAGAGGTTAGTGTGTTGGCTTGTCAGAGTCGTTCCGTAACTCTCGAAGAGATAGGTCGGCTAGTTAGTGACGTACGCAATACAGCAAAGTGAAAACCAAATAGTGGACATTAATTTTTTTAATTCAAGTGCAGATAAGTAGAGTGCGTAGCGAGCTCTTACGCCGGAGGTGTGGGTTCGTTTCCAGCCAGAACCAGGTTTTTAATTTTTATTTCATAAAACCAAATTATACTGATAGAGACAGTGGAGAAAAAAGTGCCGCAAAGTGGTCAGGTAATGGACCCCGGAAAATCGGTGGTCCGGCGTACGGGCGTGGGTGTGCCGTTGCATCGCGTGGTGAAAGCACGTGTGCCGGCTAAAATATCAGCTTTAGCAGCAACAACAATAACAACAAGTGCCGCAGTAGCAGAAGCAACTATGGCAAAGACAGCGGTACCGGCAAAGATGACAACGGGTCGTTTGCCAATAAGAGCAATGCAGCAAGATGCAACAACAACAAAAACAACATCATTAGAAGCAACAACAGCAGCGAATAAAAAAGCATTGACGCCCGAAGAAGCGGCCAATTCGGCGGATATAGTCGAAAAAGCAGCTACAACAGTAGCAGCCACAGAAAGTCCCATAACATTTGCGGCAGAGTTCCAAAGAGTGGAGAAAAGGAGAAAAAAAATAAACCCGAAGCCGAATCTGTCGGCCAAGAGGCCGGCAAAGTTAGAGGGTTTAAGTTTGGCGACACCAGGTTGTTATGACTACGACGCAGAAAGCTTCAGCTCATATGAACCTGACGTTGAAGCGGGCCGGTACGTTGGCGAAGGAAACTCCTTTCGCGATCTACCGGTCGATACTGAGGACGCCGTCCAAATGGATGAGGAAGAGGAAGAGGATGAGGAGGCGCAGCTCGATAAGCTAATTAAAGAGCTTTTGGAGAAGCGCGAGAAGTTGCGGCAGAAAAAACTGCAGCAACAAGAACAACAAAAAGTGCTCAAGCAGCAGGTGCAGCAGCAACTGCAAGAGAAACAGCAACAGCGACAACAACAACAACAAAAACAACAACAACAACATCAGCAACAACAACAACAACAGCAGCGGCAGACGCAGGAAAAACATACAAGGAAAGAAAGAATTCCCCCCATAACTGTAAGTAATTTCGATATAAGCGATAGTATTAGGTTATGTAGATTAATTACAAAGAACTTTCATGTAAAGCGGCTTTCGGCCAATAAGCATATAGTTATGTGTGAAAATATAGAGGAGTACCAGAGAGTGCGTACCGCCTTGGGAGATGTAGAGGCCGAGTACTTCACATACACCCCAAGGGAGCAAAAGTTAAAAACCGTGGTGTTGAAGGGAATTGATCCCTCAATTAAAACGGAGGAGCTAGAAAGAGAGCTTAAGACCTTTGAAAGCGACGACCTGAAGTTCGTGGGAGTCAAGCCGTTTTCCTCAGCTGTGGCAGGTGGTGGTAACCGTCACTTACCATTCTTCCTGGTACAGCTTACTCCCGACAGCAAAGTTGACAGGCTGCGAAATATCCGCTTCCTGTACTACCATGCTGTGAGATGGGAAAAAATAAAACGGTCAGATCGCATACTTCAATGTATGCGCTGCCAAAGGTTCGGGCACGCCGCAGCTAACTGCAACATGCAGTTTAGATGCGTCAAGTGCGACAAGGACCACAAACATGGTGAATGCTCTCTAGGTAAGGAGAGAGTCGAAGACCGGAGTGTACTCTCCTGTGTGCTATGCAGGAACTCTGGGCATCCCGCCAACTTCAGGGGTTGCCCAAAGTACCAGGAGCTGAAAAAGCGAGTCCAGGCCCGCAAACAGCAGTCGGAAGACGATAGGCGTCAAAAGAGTCGCTCGTTCTCGAATTTTGTGGCACCTAATGTGTCCTTTGCCCAAATGGCAGCTGGACCGGGTCAAGCCCAAATGACATTAAACCAACCAAAGGTAGCCCAAAAGGCACCAGAGGTGGATCTGGACTTAAAATCGATCCTTCTGTCTCTGCACGGAAAGATCGATAAGTTCCAGAAACAGTTAAATGAACAAGCGGCCCGAATTGACTTTATCTATTCGGAGCTGTTTGTGGGGTCTGGTGTGCCATAAATCTAATGGCTGCGCTGGATGAGGGAAACTTAAAGATCCTTGCTGTGAATGTTAATTCACTAGTCAGGATCGAGAAAAGAACGTCACTTGCCAATTTGTTGAAAACCGAAAACCCAGATGTGCTTTTGGTTAGCGAAACTAAGCTAAATCAGAAGCACAAATTGGGGTACAGAGACTATCATGTAATAAGAAGAGACCGACCTCACTCCATTCAAGGAGGTGGGGTTGGAATCTTAATTCGAAAAGGCCTGCGCCATAGGGTTATATATAGCGGGGACGTGCGTAGGTTCCAGTTGTTGGAAGCATGCATCATATGCATTCCTCTCCATAGCCGGAGGAGAATGTATGTGGTGTCGCTTTACGCACCTGCAGCACCTCCACCCAACCAATTTATGACAGAGCTCGAGACACTTTTTCGTAGTCTGCAGCTGAACTCGGAAGAAAATTATTACTTCTTGGCCGGAGATATTAATGCCAAACATGCGGCGTGGGGAAATGTTAATGCAAATCCCAGGGGCAATCAGTTTCACGACTGGTGGCGCCTCAATATGATTGAGTACAACCTCGAGTTGTACGCGACGGATATCCCTTCTTTCCCAAGAAGCGGTGCTTTCCTGGACTTGGCCTTAACGGATGCAAGACTTCAACTGACAAACATAGATCAAAACACGCGGAACTGTTTGCGTGCGTTTGAGTACGATAGTGACCACTACGGACTCGCCGCCGCAATACGGATCCCGAACGAGCAAACGCTGCTGGAGGAGTACGAAGCAGTGTGTTCATTCGATTATCGGAGGGCACAATGGTCGCGCTTCTCCAGATTTTTAAAGCGAGATATACGTTCGAGTGGGATCGACCCACCGACAAACAGTAACATGACAAATGATGACATTGATCGGCATTTATTGCAAATGGACGACGCCATCAAACGAACTATGGAACGAACTATTCCTCGGGTAAGACGTTCCGACGACGACCAGACAGAAAAGTACAGAAACCCTACAATCGACGCACTATACCGACAGAAAAGTAGACTGCTCTCGAGGCTTAAACGGCTGTACAGACAATTTGCTGACCCCAACGACCCGGAGGTTAGGATGCTGAAGTCAGAGATCCGAATCCTGAAACAGCTGATTAAAGAAAATTACAGAAAATCTGTAAGTCTGTATTGGGGCAATAAAATTCGGGCTATTAAAACCTGTAGTCCGAATATGTTCCCACAGATAAATAAGTTGTTCAGGAGGAAAGATCACAATGATATTCCTTGTGTTCGAATCTCCCAGACAGCAGAGAACAGACAGACAGTACTGACTGCTGGAATAAGTCCAGAAAGTGTTGCTTCAAACGACGATTTTTTCGTGGTCGAGGACCCACAGGAGAAAGTGGATTTCCTGGGCGCTTGTTTCGAGGCCGTGTATACGGTGAACAATCCTGTTCGCCGTAACCACGACATTGAGAATAGGGCTCTGGTGAGCCACTTCTATCTGCGCACCGAACTTGAGAATTGGCGATCTGAGAATAACGGATTCACCGTGTTCACTGATGAAAACCATGCTAATGCAGTTGTCGCCAATGACCGAGATGCATCGCACTTGTTCGTGTCGAAGGATGATCTTCTGTGCATCTTCGAGTCACTAAAGAATAAAAAGTCGGCGGGGATGGATGGTGTCCCAAACGTCGTATTGAGACACCTGCCTCTGGAGGCTGTAGATATTTTCACCACGCTGTTTAACAATGCGCTGAATAATGCACATTATCCGGCGCATTGGAAGGTAGCTGTGGTACACCCTATCCCGAAAAAAGGTAAAGATAGGACGAACCCTGCCAATCTCCGGTCAATTAGCTTGCTTCCGAATATTAGCAAGGTCTTTGAAAAGGTTGTCAATAGAGCCCTGTTAAAGTGGGTCGAGGACAATAATATAATCCCGGACAACCAGTTTGGTTTCAGGGCGAGGCATGACACTATTCATGCCGCGTCGAAACTGGTTTCCGACATTCAGTGGAATAAATGCAAGAACCAATGCACGGGTGCTTGTCTGGTTGATTTTGAGAAGGCTTTCGACACCGTATGGTTAGAGGGACTTTTCTACAAGTTGACCAGGCGGGGGATGCACAAACCTTTGCTATATGTAATTTATAATATGCTTATGGGAAAGAAGTTCGTTGTCAAATGTGGCAACGTGATTTCGAGCAGAGTCTTTGAAATTAAAAACGGTTTACAGCAGGGGGCGGTCAATTCTCCGATCCTGTTTAACATTTACACGAGTGATCTGGTGGGTTCACTCAGACATGCTATAGCGTATGCCGACGATTTGGTGGCATACAGGTCAGGTCCTAAAATCGAGGTCATCAACATTCTTTTGCAGCGTGACTTCGATCAAATTAAGCGATATTGCGCTGACTGGAAGTTAAAAATCAACTTTCAGAAGACGGAAACAATCTTGTTCAGAACTCCATTGGCTGGGGCCTCTAGGGATACCAGAAAAAACTGGAAGAAATTGACCATTGTTGGACAAAATGGGCAGCCATTGGCGGTGAGAAGCGTAGTTAGATATCTAGGTATCTGGCTTGACCAGTATCTATATTTCGATAGACATATAGCTGCTTGTCTTGCTGGGGCCAAGAAGGCTTATGCTCTGACAAGGAGACTGTTTCATAGCAGTCAACTTGACTCTAGAGTGAAGGTCATTTGCTACGTGGCCCTTATAAGACCGATCATCGCTTATGGTTGTCCATTGTGGTTTAATATATCGCCTAGTTATATGGAAAAGATTCGGGTTTTGGAGAGACAATGTCTTAGGACCTGTCTTCGATTGTTCCGAACGCCTGAATCCAATTATATAAAATACTATCCCAACAAGGCCCTATACGATGGGGCTCAGTTGAATAGGATTGACAATTTCCTCATTAAGGTGACTCGAAGGCACGTTGCAAGGGCGATGGCCAGCGACAATAGTCTGATATTTGGGGCTTACTACCCCAATGAAATGTACATAGAGAGTACACTCCGGTCTGGCTTTATCCCGCCAGAGGCATTTATCCATATTGACGCAAAAGGGCTGGTACAGACGAGGGATGGTATCCCGGTATTATACCACCGCTACCGCAGCGCGAGAGATAAGCGGCTCATCCGCGGCGAGGACATCGCCAATGCTCATGAGCTCCTCCGTTTTAGTACCGCAATATCGGAGAGGGATCAATTCGACACGGAAAAGCAATTCGCCGAATTTTGGTGGCTTGTTGAGGGGGGAGGGGTCAACATGCCCTCCCAGGACGGTGCGTTACTCTAGGTAACATCCTCTTAGCTTATAAGTTAGATTAAGTTAGCTAGGGCGTTTTTGGGAGAGGCCGGGCTCGCCAACGTGTGGTGGTGCTTCCGGGAGTTGACTGACGCTGTAAGGCTTCAGTCGGCTCACGGCGGCGCGTGTGCACGTTGACGACTGCCAGGCACCCGGAAAGCAATTAGGATTTTGACCACTTGTTGCGCAAGGCAACGAGTGTTCAGAATCCTAATTATAGTTAGAATATGTTAGGTAGTTTAAGTAAGTAGAATAGGTAGTTGGTAATTTGTTTTATATAAAAATATAAAATTTAAATAATGATGCCGAGTTTTATTTAATTTTCTCGAGGAACACATATGTAAGATTAGTTCGTAAAATAGTTTTTAGGCCGAAAGGCAATAATTATAAGATACAGTTAAGTTTAGGGCGTCCGCATAAGGATCAATAATCTAGAATAAGTATCCTGTTAATTTTAAGTTAGATTTAATCATTTTTGTCTAGTATGTAAGTTGATATAAGCTAATAATTAATAAAAATGAATTTAAAAGTAAAGTGTGTTGGCTTGTGACCCGTGTGGTGCAGGTTCAATCCCCATGGGGAACAACAACATACGCCACCCAATCACATGCCTCTACACCAAAAGGAGGATTTCTGCCTGGTAGTACAATGGACCGTTACCGAGTCTGAGTGCTCTGGGATTTGGATTTCCTTTTTATTAAAAAAATCTTGTTCTGCTATCTCTGATGGCAATTTCAAGTATATTAATATACCCTATTCTAAGGGTATATTAATTTTGATGCATAGTATGTAACATACCTTAATATTGCCCGTAGACCCCTAAAAGTTACTATATTTATGATCAGCATCGATAGTAATGTCGATCTAGCCATGTCCATCCGTCCGTCCGTCTGTCGGCAAAAATTAGGCCTTTAAACTGGGCCTAGAGAGCTGAAATTTTAACCATAAACTCTCTAGGGTCCCGAAATAATGAAGTTTACGAATTTTTGAAATCCGCCCACAGACACATAAACTCAAAAAAACAAAATTTTTGAAAAAATCGAATTTGGAGCTAGAAAGCTAAAATTTTTTATATATGATTTATGACTCCGAAAACTGCTCGAGATATAAAATTTTCAAAATCCGCCCACTGACACGCCCACAATTAAATAAAACAATTTTATTGAAAAACCAAAATTTGAGCTAGGGAGCGTTTTTATACAAAAGCTTGGTTTTTTTTTTATAAAATCCTTTAAATGTTATATAACAAAATATGTAGAGCGTTCTTAACAATTCAACCGTACTAGGACTTTTGTCACACCCACTTATGAGGGATAGGAATAAGAATAGGGTATCCAACAGTTCGCCCAAGCGGACGCATATAAGTATTGTCAAGAAAATAATTGCTCAGTAGAGGTTTTAAACATGCTTACGATTACATTCCTGAATCTCAAATGTTTCAGCAAAAGTCTTCATTTGACTGATGTTTACTCCCATTAAAATAAGATTAATTTGGATGGTAGTCCGAAGGTTAGATTAGGTAGCAAATTTCAGTCGTCCTTTTGAGAACACTTGGATCTTAATCTATCCTACCCATTGAACCAGTTACAGCTTTTTATGAAGCGTAAGAGGCCTTTAATGTTTTTTTTTTTTTTTTTTTTTTTTTTTTTGAAAAAAAGGAAATCCAAATCCCAGAGCACTCAGATTCGGTAACGGTCCATTGTACTACCAGACAAAAATCCTCCTTTTGGTGTAGAGGCATGTGATTGGGTGGCGTATGTTGTTGTTCCCCATGGGGATTGAACCTGCACCACACGGGTCACAAGCCAACACACTAACCTCTACACCGTCGCCACCCTCCGACCTTTAATGTCAGTTTTGGTGATCTACATCTACAGAGTTGAGGTAGATAAAAAATACGTGGTATCACAATGGACCTAAATGGGTCTACTCGTAAGTGTCTCGGCTTCTGCCGACAGCCACATAAACCTAACCTAACCTAACCTAGTTTTGGTGATGATCCTGATCATTATAGAATAAAGCTCCCTAAAGGAACTTTCGTCGTTGATTGATAACAGGACATGCACAAAGAAGCTGGATAAAAGGCTCGTTCTCCTCTGACCGGAAGGACATTTTTCGTATCTTTCCTTACATTTTAACAGAATTAATTTGCTTTTTCTTTAACTTATGAAAAAAGTATGTATTAATGAAATATTTAAGTTTAACCGCTGATAACGCAAATAATTTTTGGGCGTATCATTCAGTGTGTCCGATGAATTGTCTTGGTACCTACATGCATTTTCTCATTGGTAATCCGGAAGAACTCTTCGACCTGGCATGACAATGGAACAAGCAAACACATCATATTTGAGTTTTAAGTTTATTCGTCGTTGTATTTATGAGACTGCAAACACAAATACATCTTTCTCTAAATATTTCACGATATCAAGGAAGTTCTGCGCTTGTTTTTTGTTTAATTCTTTCAGTAAAAGTCAACGACACCCGCATCAGCATCAAATAATAGGTGTGTTTTTGCTTACTGAAGGGTATAAGTTAACAAACGAAACAGCAACACGCGCAACATTTATCGACCAACAACACGCGCAACATTGATTCCCACAGCGTCAGCAAATATGATCCATGCCATCGAACTGTGTCGCTGCACCTGCCGTTCCAGGGAATGCTGACGTCGGGTCTGAGGTAAAAAGTTCAACTTTTTGAATTTTAGCTCAACACTGTGTTCCTCGGGATATAAATACATGTGCTTGAGTATTATTAGTTGATCAGTTGCTTAGATAAGTTCTAGTAGTAATAAGTTAAGTTGCTTAGCGTTATTATTGATTGCTAGTTATTAGTCGTTTCTAAGTTCCGAAATCAATATATTTTTTGAATAAAAGTATCGTACGAATTTAACTTATACACGTTTTTTTCACATTTGCATTTTAAAAACAACAACAACTTCGCCTGTATAGGTACACTAACACTTCAGTGGAGATAACTATCCAAACACCGTTTTCTACGTATTCCGATAACTTTTGTTATCGAATGTCAAACTTTTGACATTTCTCACCTACTGAACTGACACATACCCCGAAATTTAACTTGTATATGAAGTCTTAATTTTGACGAACAAAATTATTGAACCCCCTGCCATTTCCAAACCACTTGTCTTATAGGTACGGTGACCATATTTCGCCGAGCATAACCGGGGACAAAATATCCAAAAAATTAAAACTTCAACAAAAAAGGTGGCTTTCATATTTTTATTACTATGTATGATAATAAATTAAAGCCAAATTAACAATGAAACAACTATAATAATAATGTTTGCTAATGTTGTAGATCGCTCTGTATGGTTACTTAAGGGTACGTTTGCAGTTTATAGCCAACATAAAATTGTATTTTTAGTAAAAACGTATTGTATATGTATAGACAATTAAATAAAATTAAAAAGGGGTCAAAACCGGGACAAAATAATAAAAATGGGACACTTGTTCGTACCGTATGAGGAAAAAAAACTCGGGACAGACTGTAAAAATACGGAACTGCACCGGACAAACCGGGACGGATGGTCACCGTCACCGTACTTATAGGGGTCAACTTTACACTGTTAAGTTGCAATTTTTGCGCCCTACACGGTGGTATAATTCGCTTCTGAGTAGTATTTTTGAGCTTAACTTTCAGGTTTATGTGCACTTCTTTGACTGAAAATACAAAAAAAACATAGGGACGGGCTACAGTCCGCTTGGGCGAACTGTTGGATACCCTATTCTTATTCCTATCCCTCATAAGTGGGCGTGACAAAAGTCTAAGTATGGTTGAATTGTTAAGAACGCTCTACATATTTTGTTATATAACATTTAAAGGATTTTATCGAAAAAAACGCCCCCTAGCTCAAACTCGGGTGTTTCAATAAAATTGTTTTATTTAATTGTTGGCGTGTCAGTAAGCGGATTCAAAAAAAATTAACACATGAGCATAAAGAGCCACTAGAGAGTATATATTATTAATGTCCGCTCCCTAGCTCAAACTTTGAATTTTCAAAAAAAGTTTTTTTTTTTAATTGTAGGCGTGTCAGTAGGCGGATTTTGAAAATATTTACACATGAGCTTAAAGGGCCCCTAGAGAGTATATATTATAAATTTCAGCTCCCTAGCTCAAATTTTGGTTTTTCAATAAAATTATTTTATTTATTTGTGGGCGTGTCAGTGGGCGGATTTTGAAAATTGTATATCCTGAGCAGTTTTAGGAGTCATAGATCATATAAAATCTAGTTCAAAATTCGATTTTTTCCAAAATTTTGTGTTTGAGTTTGTGTGCGTGTCTGTGGGCGGATTTCAAAAATTCGTAAACTTGATTATTTCGGGACACTAGAGAGTATATGGTTAAAATTTCAGCTCTCTAGGTTCAGTTTAAAGGCCTCGTTATACTCGTAGTAACTTTTGGGGGTCTACGGGCAATATTAAGGTATGTTACAAACTATGCGTCAAAATTAATATACCCTTAGAATAGGGTATTTTATATGATCTATGACTCCTAAAACTGCTCGGGATATAAAATTTTCAAAATCCGCCTACTGACACGCCCACAAATAAATGAAACAATTTTTTTGAAAATCCAAAGTTTGAGCTAGGGAGCTGAAATTTATAATATATACTCTCTATGGGCCCTTTATTCTCATGTGTTAGTTTTTTTTAAATCCGCCTACTGACACGCCCACACTTAAATAAAACAATTTTATTGAAACACCCAAGTTTGAGCTAGGGAGCGTTTTTTTTTGATAAATTCCTTTAAGTGTTATATAACAAAATATGTAGGGCGTTCTTAACAATTCAACCATACTTAGACTTTTGTCACGCCCACTTATGAGGGATAGGAATAAGAATAGGGTATACAACAGTTCGCCCAAGCGGACTGTAGCCCGTCCCTATGTTTTTATCTAAGCCTATAAACGCTTGAGTAAAAAAACGCACATGATGGAAAGGATGATAACGAAATAATATAAGCCATGAAGAAGAGCCTAGATTTTTTTTTTCGTAATCGCAGATTTGTTCGTCATCTGTCATTGTTGGTATCATGTTCTTTTGAACAACAATAAATTGAATTACAAATAAAAGAACACCAATTTAAAAGACTTCATTCCGACAGGCACAACTTATTGTTGAAAATCAAGTATCCAAAGAATGTTGGTAGATAAATAAATAGTTTATTTTCCTTGAATTTGTTTCTCATGGATTTTCCTTTTGCCGGACAAATCTCACCTCCTGAGTTTCTTAGCAATATAAAAAAAATGGTAAAGTTCAGTTTGTTTTTTATTTGTCTGTGAAACGATACTTGATTCTTGCATAAGTAGCCTTGATTTGTAATTTTTTTTGGATTAGTTTTTTACTAATTTTTTGCTGAGCACAGCGGACTCACTCTCTCACAATACATACACATGTGAGTCCGTGGCTATTTCAATGTTCATACTATGGATCCGAAAATCGTCGTTTCGTGGACCCGTATGCGGAGTGGTCCATATGGCATTGTATCTTGCTTGAAAGAAGGCAACTACCATCGATTTTCGTAATCAGGACCCTGATCATTGACTATTCTAGTATTGGTGAGGGTGAGGGTATCTCACGCAGTATCTGTTCTACCTACCTATTGAAATTATTTCACAATAAAACAAAACCATGTTTTCCTCAATCTAACCATTGACGCAAGGCTATTTGTATATTTTGGTAAATTATATAGGAAATTTCTCAAAAATTTGAGATTGCATCTTTCGTGTTAGGGGCGAATCTAGAATTGCTCTTGTCTTCAATGAAACATGCAAAACCGGAAAGGATTTGCTATTTTAGCAAAAGAGCAAATCTTTTCTTCGATGAAAAACGCCATTAGAGTGTCGTTTACCATAAAATTAACTCACAATAAAATTGCTGTTAATCGTTTACAAATTATATTCTGTTTAATCAATCACAAAATGAGAATAAGAGAAGCACAGAAGAATCGATACAAGTGCAGTGCCAAACAAGGGGCAACGACTTAAGGTTGTTGTCCTCCATGCAGAAACGAAAACATATTGATTGGAAGCAACCTTATAGGTATGTAAATCGAACGACGAGAAGCTGCAGTCGAAATCGAAATATTTTGAATCAGTTTAGCGATTCGTTGCTACAAGATGGACAAGTTTATTGAACTCGTGCGTGAAAAGCAATAGTTGCGGGATTTTTGGCTCTCAGATTACCACAATAAAAAAATAATTATAACATCTTGGGAGGAAGTGGAAAAAGAATGCCGCTCTCCATGACGTCTTCTTATTTGATTTAATGCACTTAAAATCGTTTTTTTGTTTTCTTATAATGTTCTCAAATATTTTTAACGCAGTAAATAACTGTTTTTCAATATTAGTAGATGCCTTATTTTAGCGCGCATCTTATTTACTTTACAATTGCCAAAACACGTATGAAACTAGGCGAAATCGCTTTGACATAAACACTCAATCGCTGGTAGCAATTACGCGACAAGCTTAGCGCGGCGCGAAAACGGGTAGCCATTAAGCCCAAGACGTTTCCCAGCGACCTCAAGAAACAATTTTTTTCTTTGCACAAAAACCTGATTTGATTATTTATGCAGTTAAAGAAGTCTAAGAGCAATCCCAAAGAAACCTGATACCTAATCAATGCAATTTTGGGGAATGGTGCCAAAAACCTTGATAAGACTGTGAAAGAAAATTGACCAAATGAAAGCAACCTCTAGAATTGAGCTTAAAGGTTTGAAAGTGGGCTTTAGATGTAAGTCGAGGTTAGTGTTCATGAATGGAACTGCAAGCTTGTCTCCAAGCGAAAATGATAAGTGACAAAAGTTTCTAACGAGTCCGCATTCTGTCGCTTTCTATAAAGTTGAATGGGACAACGCACATGGAGCAACTGCTTATTGGTAATAAATTTCACTTCCAAGTTAACATCGGCCTATACTGCAACCCTTAAAAAAAGGCAGCGAGCTCGCTGACAAACTCTTCGTGCACCACATTTTGGCGGAATGAAAAAGGGCACCAAGGCAAAATGGCTCAAATAAATAAATGAAAGAGGCCTCAAAAAGGGGGCTATATTTCAAAATGAAAAATGACCCGATTGCGTTTAAAACTCCACCAAGCAATGCAAAATGGCCCCTAATTGTTGGCGGCAAATTTGAACAAAATAAGGGGTCTGCCGGGGTTCGCTCGGCTTGCTGGGAAACTGTTTGCCTTCTGTGAGGCGTTGATTATGTGGATATAACTCCTAGGAAGCAAGTTGGAGAGTAAAAGCAGTGCTCACACGGTGCCAATACCCCTGGAGAGGAGCAGAGTCGAGTGACTGTTTCAGTCGAACCCCAGTTCTGGTCCCATTTTTGTGCTCGGCGGGAAGATAACATATTGAGCGTGACATGTTTTTTTATTTGGCAGGTTACTATTTAGATTTATTAAAATGAATGCTTGGGATACCGAAGAAATGATTTGGATAGTGCAGCGTTACCATGCTTTGCAGTCCTTCATTTCCGTCCAAAGGAAATTTAGGCGGCAGTAGATGGAGTAGATGGTCCATTGTGAGGCTGGTAAACATGTTTGCCAAATCTGGAAGCATCGCACGAAGACCGTACCATCAAGATCCGTATGTTCGGGTTCAATACACAATCGCGGCTTTAGAATCGTCAATGCAGGCAAATCCAAGCGTATCGACTCGAAACTTATCGGCGCGAATTGGAGTTAGCAGACGGTCATTACAACGGATAATTAATGATGACTTAAACTTGTTTCCGTACAAAGTCCAAATTGCAAGCAAGTAAAATCCTCTGGATTTGCATATTCGACTGGAATTTTGCCAAAAAATATTGAAATGACCAAAGAAGACAACAGCTTGATAAATTGCTTGCTTATGTCTGATGTTTTGATCTAAAACGGTAATGTAAATAAGCAAAATTGCCGTATATGGAGTGAATCTAATCCAGAAATACTCTATGAGACGGTACTGCACCCATAACAAGTCACTGTGTGGTGCGCAGTTTCATCAAGGTACACTGTGGGGCCATACCTCATTGAAGAAAACGGGGTAACAGTAACTGTCAATGGGGACCGTTATCTAAGGATGTTGAAGGAGTTTTTTTTTCTCAGAACTGCGCCGAAGAAGTATCCATTTCAACAGCATTTGGTTCCAGCAAGATGGAGCAACTGCACACATAGCCAGACCGGTTATGGCAAATTAATATCCAGACACTCCATTTTCCGCTAGCCCCAAAGGTCACCTGACCTGACTTCATCTTTTTTAAGACTTTTTTTTATGGGTTTATGTCAAGCAAGAGGTGTACAAAATGAAATCAAGGAATTTGAATTCGGGATCGCCTCAATTATTGTTTTAATGAACTGCTTCAATTCAGTCATCTTTCAGACGGCATTGAATAATTTTCTGATCAGGTGTCGCATATGCGTGGATGAGCATTTAGGTCATTTACGGTCTATCATCTTCAAAAAAACTTAGTTATATAAAATAAAAATGAATTTTCTATAAAAAATTAATGAAATACATTGATTAAAAAAAAAGTTATTTGAATTTCTTATTGCAGCACAATAGGCACGGCACCCTGTTTATACTCCTTGGAGACCCTTAATGCTCATGTTTAAATATGTTTAGAATCCGCTCACTGAAACGCCCACTATTTAAAAATAAATCGTTTTATTGATAAAATTATTGTAAATGAAAGTCTTAGGGCCAGTTTCAAGACTAGCTGATAAAGTATCGGATAGCCTATCCGGAACTTATCTGTCAGCTAAAGAAGGACTTTATGTTTCAAAGGTTTCGGATAGGGATATCCGACAGATAAAGTATCGGATAGCCTATCCGGAACTTATCTGTCAGCTAAAGAAGGACTTTATGTTTCAAAGGTTTCGGATAGGGATATCCGACAGATATAGTATCGGATAGTCTATCGGCCGATTCAAATGGGTGTTAAATCCTTTATCCGGAGAAGATGAATTTGAAGGTTATGACGGTCATAATACAAAGCCTCGTAGGAACAGAGTTTCGCCCAAGGCCAAATTATTTTGAAACAGTCGACGATGCAGATTTCAGAATTCGATTCCGGCTTACCAAAACGGCTGTAAGAAATATCCTCTTATTAATAGAAAGTTATATAAAAACTTTAATTGACTAGTAATGGAATACCAAATATGACATTTACTTATTTACCATTACCTATTGGATTTTCAGTAGTTTTGCAGTTCCACCAATGCAAGATATGAAAGAAAACCTTTTTCAACAATTCAATTTTAAAAAGAAGGTGTTGTTTTTCTAATTCATACATAGTGTCCTTGTCTTCCAATTACTTTTCTAAAAATTTCCTTTGTATAAAGTGTTGCTGCTTCAATTTCTAATTCCGTTAATTTATCAAAAGGTTTTTTTCTTTTGGTTTACCTAAAAAAACTAAAAATATTATTAGTAGTAAATAAATTGATATCGATATTATTAGATATTAGCCTTTTCAATTGATTGAATTGGGTTTCTGTTTGGTTTGCAGTGTCTGTTCCAACTAAAATAAAAAAACATAGGGACAGGCTACAGTCCGCTTGGGCGAACTGTTGGATACCCTATTCTTATTCCTATCCCTCATAAGTGGTCGTGACAAAAGTCCAAGTATGGTTGAATTGTTAAGAACGCTCTACATATTTTATTATATACCTAACATTTAAAGGATTTTATCGAAAAAAACGCTCCCTAGCTCAAACTTGTGTGTTTCAATAAAATTGTTTTATTTAATTGTGGGCGTGTCAGTAGGCGGATTTAAAAAAATTATCACATGAGCATAAAGGCCCCTACAGAGTATATATTATAAATTTCCGCTCCCTAGCTCAAACTTTGAATTTTTAAAAAAAAAAAAATTTTTTAAATTCTTTGCGCGTCAGTAGGCGGATTTTGAAAATATTTACACATGAGCTTAAAGGGCCCATAGAGAGTTTATATTATAAATTTCAACTCCCTAGCTTAAATTTTGGTTTTTCAATAAAATTGTTTTATTTTTTTGTGGGCGTGTCAGTGGGCGGATTTTGAAAATGTTATATCCCGAGCAGTTTTAGGGTCATAGATCATATATACAAAATTTCAGCTTTCTAGCTCAAAATTCGATTTTATCCAAAATTTTGTTTTTTTTTGAGTTTGTGGGCGTGTCTGTGGGCGGATTTCAAAAATTCGTAAACTTGATTATTTCGGGACCCTAGAGAGTATATGGGTAAAATTTCAGCTCTCTAGGCCCAGTTTAAAGGCCTAATTTTTGCCGACGGACGGACGGACGGACGGACTGACATGGCTAGATCGACATTACTATCGATGCTGATCATAAATATAGTAACTTTTAGGGGTCTACGGGCAATATTAAGGTATGTTACAAACTATGCGTCAAAATTAATATACCCTTAGAATAGGGTATAAACAATAGTTTTTTGTTGATTGCCAACATTTTGTTTTCCAGCTCGACCGGTGAATAGGATCGCTAAATTGAATTTCAATTCGATTCTCCGTGTTAGCTAAAGATAAAATGTTAAACTCTTACATTGCAGTGGTCCTTCTTCTTGTGGCACTTCACTTTCACAGAAACTTTTTTCTAGAAGATTCGCTATCTTGTTCTTGAATTTCTATAGCAATATTGGTACTAGAGCTTAAACAAATTGGAATTAAGTAAGTACTGTAAGTGCTGTAATTTAAAATGTGACCATTTACAAACGGCCATTTCTCGCACCATCTCTTTGCTCAGTAGCTGGTTGAACATATTGTTCTGCAGTAGACATCCAGATTATTATTGATCCGGGGCTTAAAGTACCTGAATAATAAGATTAGTTGGTTTTTACTCATGATTTAAATAATATTCCAAGATCAGGTGTTAAAATAAATACTTACTTGGCAAAACAAAATCTGAATCAAAAGAACTTTCGTTTCCTTCAACAGATAAAAGAATCGTTTGCTTCACCTTTCCTTCTGCAGGTGTTAAAACCGGACCTGTGCTCGTACCGGTTTTGTACGATCGAATTGCAACAATTTTAGTCCTAGTACTCCTCTAGATTGCCTCATATTTCAACTTAAGGTGTTTGTAATCGCGAAATACCGAACCTGATGTTCTGTTAAATGCCTTCATCCATCCATCCAGACTTTTTCTTTCTCTTTTCAAGTTATAGCGTCATTTTTTATACCCTATTCTAAGGGTATATTAATTTTGACGCATAGTTTGTAACATACCTTAATATTGCCCGTAGACCCCTAAAAGTTACTATATTTATGATCACCATCAATAGTAATGTCGATCTAGCCATGTCCGTCCGTCCGTCTGCAAAAATTAAGCCTTTAAACTGGGCCTAGAGAGCTGAAATTTTAACCATATACTCTCTAGGGTCCCGAAATAATCAAGTTTACGAATTTTGAAATCCGCCCACACACGCCCACAAACTCAAAAAAACAAATTTTTCGAAAAAAAAATGAATTTTGAGCTAGGAAGCTGACATTTTTTATATATGATCTATGACTCCTAAAACTGATCGGAAGATAACATTTTCAAAATCCGCCCACTGACACGCCCACAAATAAATAAAATAATTTTATTGAAAAACCAAAATTTGAGCTAGGGAGCTGAAATTTATAATATATACTCTCTAGGGGCCCTTTAAGTTCATGTGTAAATATTTTCAAAATCCGCCTTCTGACACGCCCACAATTTAAAAAAAAGTTTGAGCTTGGGAGCGGAAATTTATAATGTATACTCTCTAGGGGCCCTTTATGCTCATGTGTTAATTTTTTTAAATCCGCTTACTGACACGCCCACAATTAAATAAAATAATTTTATTGAAAAAATTATATTAAATATACATGTAATCTCATTAACTGTTTTATTATATAATTTCTATAGTAAGGGAACTCTAAATGTTAATTTTGTTAGTACTCTTTAAAGACAAAGGTCTTACATGTACTTAATAATTTATAAATAAATTAAATTGAAAATTGAAAAAAAAAAAAAAAAAAAAAAAAACCAAAGTTTGAGCTAGGGAGCGTTTTTTTTACAAAAGCTTCGTTTTTTTTTTTTGATAAAATCCTTTAAATGTCATATAACAAAATATGTAGAGCGTTCTTAACAATTCAACCATAATTAGACTTTGTCACGACCACTTATGAGGGATAGGAATAAGAATAGGGTATCCAATAGTTCACCCAAGCGGACTGTAGCCCGTTCCTATGTTTTTGTTTTCGATTACATGTTTTTTTCCTTCCGTAAGTGATTCTTGAGAGAAATTGGTATTTCTATCACGCTTGTTTTTAATTTTCGCAATTTTTGCTAGTTTTATCCATTTTAAACGCAACAATACAATTTACCTACGTAAAAATGGTTTCAATCTGATTCCAGAAAACACAAAACAAACAAAGCAAAACAAATTACATGTGTTTCGATACAAACTTACTGGCTAATAAATTTATCCACCAGTTAGTTTACCGGAGACTTTGACGATGAAACAGAAAAAAAATATCAGCAACTTTTGTCTGCTGGATAGGGTGATGTGTCGGCTAACTATCCGAAACTTTATCCGAAACCTTTGAAACTGGCCCTTACTCTTCGTAAAGTATGTAAATAACTTCGTTTTGAACATACGATACAAAGTTTTTTGCCACGCCCACTTTTAATGGGATTTTTTACATAAACTTTTTTTCCGTAAAATCGTTTAAATGTTGTAAAACAAAATATGTCGAATGTTCTTAACAATTCTTCCATACTAAGACTTTTAAAACACCCACTTTATGAGGGGAAAACATAGGGAATGTAGCTCCTCCCTAAGTTGTTTTCATTTGGTTTTTTCTATTTTTTATGCTCTCCTGGTTTTTTGATACCAACTGGATGAGGTTAAAGGAAACATATCCATGTTTGGCTTGAATTATCAGACGCTGTGTACCCAGCCTCGTATGTACCTACTTCAAATCCAACAGTGATCTACTATATTCACACGTTTTAAAAAACAATTATTGCATTAATCCGACAGTTTTATCCTTGAAAATTGCCCAGAGAATAAATAGGGATTTAACCTTTTTTCGCGCACCCAAAACACGGTTTGATTCAAAAATGTAAGCTGTGCAAAACGGCCCGAACATTTTTTTAAAATGCCCCAAAGTAATGCATAATCACCCCATCGGACTACAAAACTTTGTTGTTGTTCATTGTATGTATATAATTTGTTGGGGCCTTTCCTCATTATTTTGGACCCATTTTGCATTGGGCCAAATTTCATGGAAACAAAAACATATCCCTTAAAAGTTTAAAACTCGAATAGGAATTGTTAAATTTAAAAAATGTTTTTTTTATTGAAAACTTAAACTTGACTTAAATATTAACTCATAAGATCATAAATCCGTTATAGACTTCACGCCCTATTAATTCAATTCCATAGCTTCGTTCAAAATTCCATTCAAGGGTTTTGTGCCTTTTGTTGACTTTGCTTCAGCCTTAGCGGACAATTGTTCCGGTGTTTTCGCCCAGTCTTGCAGTTCACCTGATGCAAAGAACCAGTAAATGGCAGCACCTACCATACAGACTCCAGATGCAATAAAGAACACGATTCGCCATTCATGGGTGCTCTGGGAAATTATATTGAGATTATGTAATAATTTTGAGTTTTAAAGACAGATACTCATACCTGTTCCTGCACAATGTATCCCGTGAGAAGTGGGCTCAACATACCAGGAATCGTTGCCACTGTATTGCTTATGCCCATCAAGACACTTGCGTGTTGAGGTGCGATATCCAAAGGATTAACACTAAAGCGGAAGGGGATTCAAATAATAAATATTAAGATATATACCTGTTTTGTAATTTACGCAAATCCACACAAAGCAAATGCAGTGAAGCATACAACTATAGTGATGTTCACCACACTCCAAATTGGATCAGGAAAATACGCTGTCAGCATCATAAAAATAGTTTGGCCCAGTAAAGCGCCACAGTTAAAGTATCGTCGCACCTGTGTTGTTGTAAGATATCCTTTTACTTGCACCCAGTCCGCAAGATATCCAACAAAAGCCAAGAGCATAGCCGTGGATAGATATGGAATGGCTGATATAAAGCCAGTGTTGTCTAAATTGAAGTTTAGAGCATCTATAATGAAACGTAAGAATTCCAAATATTTGTCCCAAGCTAAGTAATTAGTGTGGTCCACCTCTAAGGTACGTTGGCAGCTGTGTTGACAAGGTGACGGTAGTCCAGCTTTCAGCGAACTGCGACGCTATAATGGCGTACACTGCTGCTGAAGTAAAGATGTCTTTCCACGGATGATGAGCACGGGTCCGTCCGACTGTTCCCAGTTTTTTTTTGATATAATCTCGTTCTTCCGCCGAACAGTAAGGATCCTTCTCTGGTCCCTCTCTTACAATGATCAACCATAACACAAACCAGATAACTCCAATTGTACCGAATATATAGAACACGCTCCCCCAACCATAGGCTGTCGTAAATACGCCAGAGAGGGGCAGTGAGACAACGGTACCAGCAAAAGTTCCAGCTAAGGCTATTGATGCCATTCGAGATCGTTCCAGAGGTGGCGACCAGCGTGCCCACACTGCGTGGATACACGGAAATGACACACCCTACACGAATGGAGAACATGTGACAGTTTGTTTTAATGATATGGCCTTACTAAATAAAGTTTGGAGTTTAAATAAGTTGTCCCGTTTTGAAAAGTTTCATTTGCTATACACCAAATCTGTTATTGATACCGGCCAGGCAGTATTTTAAAGCTTACCTCAAAGATACCTTCAACAATGCGCAATGTCAGGAGCATAGTCAAACTATGATTCGCTGCTAAAGGTGTAAGTAGTGTCAAAATGGATGCGCCCCCAATACCGATTCCAAAAACCTACAAAGTGAGATATTTGTTGTTATTAATTCGATAACTTTTATAATGCTCCTCACTAGATTGCCACCAATTCTTGAGGCTAGATAACCTCCAGCGAACTGTGTTAAAATGTACCCATAGTAGAAGGAACTCAGAATCAAGCCCTTCTGTTTGGAGTCCCATGGAAAATCTTGCTCATAGTAGATCGTGCCATTGTCGGCGACCATTGTCCGATTTTCGGTCATAGCCACGATAGCCACACTCAAGTTTATGCGCAGGGAGAAGGCATTGAAGAAGCCAAAAAATGCTAACAGCACTACGATGTAGCGACGTTTTTTCCAAAACTTCCATGTCAGCGGTTCAGCTTCGACCACTTCGTTGCTGTAAGTAAATAGAATAGTCTTAGTCGAGAGACGGCTATTTCTGCCATGCTCGTGTTCTCAAACACAAACTATTATACATATATTTCATGAAATAAAGAATCTAATCTATCTATCTATCTAGTCGACATAAAATTATTTTAATAGAAAAAAAAAATCGTGTGGCACTCGGGGACTGGCGCGGTAAAGCTATTGCATAGAATTTTTTATCTTTTTCTTTTTAGCTCTTTAAGTTTTTCTTCTGTATAAAATGAAAATAGCTAGGTATAAATAATAGGTATACATAATTAGGTATAAATAGTGTAATAACACACCAAAAAAATTATTCATTCAAAAAATTTGAACAAAAAGAAAGTTATTAAGAGTTTGATCATCGAATTTCGCGCAATGTATTATATAGATATAATATCATATATACTTTCTCTGCGCAGCATTAATGTGTGAGCCACGCTGCACTCACGGTATAGTTGATGTGTAAACATGTAGGCTCGTCAGCGTTGCATTAATTTAAATTGTGGGCGTGTCAATAGGCGAATTTTGAAAATATTTACACTTGAGCATGAAGGGCCCCTGGAGAGTCTATTATTATAAATTTCAGCTACCTAGCTCAAACTTTGGTTTTTTGTCGTCTGACCTGAAAATCTGACGATGACGGTGACGCTCGATATTTCCAACTAGCCCCTACCGAGAGCATACATATCGCCCGCTTGGGCGAACTGTTGGATACCCTATTCTTATTCCTATCCCTCATAAGTGGGCGTGACAAAAGTCTAAGTATGGTTGAATTGTTAAGAACGCTCTACATATTTTGTTATATAACATTTAAAGGATTTTATCAAAAAAAAAACGCTCCCTAGCTCAAACTTGGGTGTTTCAATAAAATTGTTTTATTTAATTGTGGGCGTGTCAGTAGGCGGATTTACAAAAAATTAACACATGAGAATAAAGGGCCCCTAGAGAGTACATATTATAAATTTCAGCTCCCTAGCTCAAACTTTGAATTTTCAAAAAAAAAAAAAAAATTGATTGTGGGCGTGTCAGTGGGCAGATTTTGAAAATTTTTTATCCCGAGCAGTTTTAGGAGTCATATATCATATATCAGCTTTCTAGCTCAAAATTCGATTTTTTCCAAAATTTTATTTTTTTTGAGTTTGTGGGCGTGTCTGTGGGCGGATTTCAAAAATTCGTAAGCTTGATTATTTCGGGACCCTAGAGAGTATATGGTTAAAATTTCAGCTGTCTAGGTCCAGTTTAAAGGCCTAATTTTTGGCGACAGACGGACGGACGTGGCTAGATCGACATTACTATCGATGCTGATCATAAATATAGTAACTTTTAGGGGTCTACGGGCAATATTAAGGTATGTTGCAAACTATGCGTCAAAATTAATATGCCCTTAGAATAGGGTATAAAAACAACGACACGTGGTTGCTCTCAAGCCGTCACCCATGTACGTACTAACCGCGCCCAACGTCGTTTGGTGATCTGACGAGAACCGATTAATTCACGTGGATAGATACCTATACACCTATATACTTTCTCACAAACACCTGCTTACATATTCGCAGCTGCTATGTTTGTGAGAAAGTATGGGGTGTTAAGTTTTATTTTCGTTACGGAATTTCTTGATTCGGTCGCCGCGCTCAAAGCCCGCGATAAAAGCTATGCAATAGCTTAAAATGGTTCGAAAGGCCTTATAGAAAAATGAAATTTTGTGTGTTCGTCTTCAATGCGGCCACGCGTCGTTAATCCAATTGAGTTGAAATTTAGTACAGTTGATTTTTTTACCTACCCTTTAGCACCTACCCCTAGCGGGTAGTCGCAGCAACACACTGTAACCGCTTAAATGTTGTATTTCAGACTGTTTATTTACAAATGTTGGATAAGGCGAAATAAGGAGCGGAGGGCTCCGCTAGTCATACAGCAAACGTGACTTTTTTATACCCTATTCTAAGGGTATATTAATTTGGACTCATAGTTTGTAACATACCTTACTATAGCCCATAGACCCCTAAAAGTTACTATATTTATGATCAGCATCGATAGTAATCTCGATCTAGCCATGTCCGTCCGTCCGTCCGTCTGTTGGTAAAAATTAGGCCTTTAAACCTGACCTAGAGATCTGAAATTTTAACCATATACTCCCTAGGGGCCCGAAATAATTACTTCTAAGAATTTTTTTAAATCCGCAAACAGACACGCCCACAAGCTCTTTGATCTTTGACTCATAAAACTGCTCGGGAGATAAAAATTTCTTAAATCCGCCCACTGACACGCCCTCAATTAAATAAAACAATTTTATTGAAAAGTCAAAGTTTGAGCTAGGAAGCTGAAGTTTTATAATACATATATACTTTCTAGGGGCCTTTATGCTCATGTGAAAATATTTTCAAAATCCGCCCACTGACACGCCCACAATTTAAAATTTTTTTTTTTTTGAAAAACCGAAGTTTGAGCTAGGGAACTGAAATTTATAATAATATGTACTCTCTAGAGGCCCTTTATGCCATGTGTAAATATTTTCAAAATCCTACTGACACGCCCACAATTTAAAAAAAAAACCTTTTTTGAAAATCTAAAGTTTGAGCTAGAAAGCGTTTTTTTACAAAAGCTTCGTTTTTTTCGATAAAATCCTTTAAATATTATGTAACAAAATATAGTTATAGAGCGTTCTTAACAATTCAAAAATACTTAGACTTTTGTTAGTTATGAGGGATAGAAATAAGAATACATATTAAATATGTATATACATTTTGAAACTGTAGTCCTTATAAACGTTGGTCAATCGAGGAAACCAAAGTTGTCAAGAGTCTCTACAATGTTTTAATTTGAATTTAGTAACAGAGTGAGTATAAATCGGTTTTCTAATCTCAACGAGTGAGATACTACTGAGTTGCAGAAAAAAACCGCTCTATTAATGTTCCCAAAGTACGGCGAGAGATAGTGAAAAGCTCGAAAGGAACATTCCAAGATTGGACTCTCTCGCCGATCATATGACTGCTGTCGCCAATTAGTTGTTGGTTGTTGCACATATTATTTTAGCCAAACGCTCCCTGGGCGTAGGCACATGTAGAAAATTTATAAGCCAGCCTCCGGGGACTGGGAATAAAACTTTATCAAAGCTGTGATGTCTGTATCTACGATTATGTACCTTACACTATATACTTACGGAGCAACAACTTTCAAATCTGTCTGCGGTTCAACATGACCTTTTATATTATCATCAGTCATCGTAGTAAGATTATCATCAGACATTTCCTAGAAAAAAAATAGAGATTTCATTTTCATTTCATTTCATTTATTAATTTACTTAAAAATATGTCATATGTTCCCCGTACAGGGACGGGCTTGGATTATCACTGCAGCACCTCCCAAACAGCGCTTGTCGTAGAAGGCGACTAACGAAAGAAATCACATCTAGGCAATTTTAACAGCCGGTTGAGCCTAGCGACACGCTTTATAATATATAATATATAATATTATTTTAAAGCTGTCTCACAAGGGTGCATGCAAATTGCAAATCCAAGGGTTGACACGACTTGAGATCGCCGGTGTCGTAAAAGGTCGATCAAACGATAATCGACCAACGGAGCATGCACTTATCCTGGATCACACAAATGCAACAATACCAGCATTTTATTGGCCTCATTGAACAAGTGATCCTAAATAAGGAAGCACGCCGATGTTTGTTGAGGTCGAGCCTTCAAACCCAATAGGCGGACCAGTAGTGATGCAGGAAAGTGCCGGGGTTATGATCCCTCTATGATCCTGGTCATAACCCCATCGTAAAGGAAGAAGAAGACATAAAAATATATCACAAAATTATTCTGCAAAGCCCTAAGGTGGTTTTTCTGCAGAATTGCAGAATTTTCAATGAATTGTATAACACAAAAACGTACGCGTATAATGGTCAAAACGAACAGTTGCAAATATATCATAAAAATTGAAAATTGTGAACTGACTTCAACAAGTGTCAAATTGAATTTGTATAAAAGGAGGCTATATCAATCAAAGAATATACTGCAATATATAACGTAACAAAGAACGGATTTTTTTTTTCTATATCGGCAAAGTACAGATAGACATTCGACAAATTAGAAGTTACCAGGAATCCGTTTTTGTATGAAACATTGGTCCTTCGAGCCGGATTTTCATGTTCATTTCTATATGTACATCGCCCACACGATCAAATACGAATCAGAATTCTATTAACTCAATCTTATCTTAACTATCGTGTAAACCAGTAAGAAAATAAATTGGATAAAGTTCATAAACATCAATCCGGAGCAGGAAAGCAGAAGACAGCATTGCAAGAACGCCATAGTGTAGAGACAAGTCATCGTTAAGATCAATTGATTGCAGTGAGTAAACTTTAATTTACTTACTACCTGTTTCATTATATTCATATATCAAACACATATATCACATAATATCTGCCGAGTTGCAAAGGGAGCTTTTGGCTCAAATGAAAAGGGATTTCAGCAACTTTAAGAAGACCGGTGAAGCCCGTTGCTCGCAGATAATTGGACGGCATCTGAGCGATATCATGAGCAAATTTTAAGTGGTAAACTGTTGGCAGAAGATGTTAAAGGTGAATTAATGTCCATTTACGAGAATATAAGGGAAATTTACCTTGAGTATAGGTGTGAGATGCTGGACGCGGTGGAAAAGTGCTATATTTTAACGAATATTCCGTCCGACACCCGATCTTCTGGTGAGCCGCTACACAGAAAACGCTCACGGAGGAAACAGCAGAGGGACTCAAATCGTTGCTGGATACGTCATAAGGAAGCATTCTTGCTTTGAGTAACTTTGAGCTTCCAGTTGACAAGTGAGACTGCATCGTTATATTCGTGATGACACAGAAGTAACCAAGTCTTACTCAGTGATTATGGGAAGAAAAGCTGGACAGCAGCAAAGAGCTGTCGACTAAGAAGGATTTAACCGATTTTTTGGAAACGCGCCTTCGCACATTAGAAGCCGTCGGTTCGCCAAACCAGAGGCTGTTAGAACTGCCTAGCTTACAGCCATTCGACAGCAAGTTGTCCCAGTGCCAAGAACTGCTACTTCTGTCATCAGCGACACCACTCATTACTCCATCCAAACATCGGAAACCACACGCACAACCAGCACACACGCGCCGATCAAAACGAAAGTCTTAACGCAGTCCAACACGTGCAGCAACACAACGCTCTCGTTCAACATGAAGAGGGCAACATGAACCGTGCTGCAAGCACATTTGACCCCAGGCCGGACGAACAACCTTCGGGGTCCGGTCTATCACGAAATGCGTTCCATACTACCCAATGTATAACATACAATCTACAGGTTTTATTAGCAACCGCAATTGTCAAAGTTTTGTCTGCAGATGGTAGGTACGGGGAGTTACGCGCTTTGATTGACCCAGGCTCTGAAGCAAGTTTCATCTCAGAGTCTGCTACACAAGCTCTTCAGCTTACCAAACACAAGACATTTGTTCAAGTGTCAGTGCTAGGGATGGTATTTTTTTTTTTTTTTTTTTTTTTTTTTAAAATTCTGGTTCGCCAAGGCGATTTATAAAAGGGGGGGTACTTCGACCTAAAAGATCTTTTGTACCGTATGGGCCAGACAAATTTTAAACTAGTAAAATTTCCACTTTCCGTGTAAAGCGGTTAATTTTACCAGTAGAAGAATTCTTTATGTCCTCGGGGCTCAATTGTTCCCTGAGAAAGATCTTCTTTCTAATTCCATTAAGGGCTGGGCATTCACATAAAATGTGTTCAGCTCACTCGTCCTCTTCAAGACAGAGTCGGCACTCAGGAGAATCTGCTATTCTCATTTTGTGTAGATGATATCTTAAACCGTGGTGACCAGTAAAGTAACCTACTAGGTTTTTGATATCATGCCTGCTTAGGTTTAGACATTTGCTGGCATTATGATTGAAGGGCCGAATGGCTCGTTTGGCCTGTCTTAGACCTGGGATGTTATCCCAATGATAGATACATTTTCTATGTTCCCAGCTTTTAATTGCTGCCGTTGCTGCTGATCTAGGAGTGCAGCAGAAAGGTTCGGGACCTATGAAAGGTGTTTCTGAACCTTTTCTGGCCAGTTCGTCGGCCTTTTCGTTACCTTCTACCCCGACATGACCCGGAACCCACCATAATTTGGTCTTGTTTCTTGCTCCGAGTATTTGTAGGGTATTGAAGCAGTACATGACTGATTTGGAGTCAATGGTATACGAGCTAAGGGCGTTTATAGCTGCTTGACTGTCCGTGAAAATAAGAATGGTTGCACCTTTTACGACAGATAAGATAATGTGGCTGGCGCATTCTTGAATGGCGTGGAGCTCCGCTTGAAATACGCTGGGACTTTTTCCCATGGGTATCGTAAAGCGTTTGTGTGGTCCGTATATTCCCGCTCCTACCCCCGTTTCCATTTTAGAACCATCCGTATACCACTTTATGCCGTTATGGCTGTTTGGTGGGTTATTGCTAACCCATGTTTCTCTTTTGGGTATCTCCGTGGAGAACCGTTTGTTGAAGCATAGTGTTTTTTGAATGCGGTCTGTGACCGCGCAATTCATGTTAAGTTCTGGCAGTTCATCGAGAAGGGTCTTAAGTTCCGGATGATCATTAAGACTTATCTCGTTTAGCTGTATTAGACTTATTGCACTGCGGATCGCCACTTTTTGGACGTATATGTGGAGGGGTATAATTCCTGTTATTGCCTCTATGGCAGCTGTTGGACAGGTACGCATGGCTCCGGAGATACCACGCAAGCCGTTGTACCTTTTTGAGCTTCTCTATTGCGACCTTTTGTGTGGATTTTGTCCACCATACTATGGAGGCGTATGTTATGATGGGTCTTATCATCACTGTGTAGATCCAGTGGACGATCTTTGGAGAGATTCCCCAGGTTCTACCATATGTGCGACGACAGGCCCATAAAGCTCTATTAGCTTTACTGATTTTGTTGTTTATGTGAGAGTTCCAGTTAAGTCTCTTGTCCAGGATTACTCCAAGATACTTGACTTCGTCGGAATACTCTACGACCGTGTCGTTTATTGTGATTAGGCCTAGGTCTAATTTCCTCCTTTTAGTGAAAGGAACGATGACGGCTTTACTGGGATTTATGGAAAGTTTTTCCTTAATGCACCAGTCTATGGCTGTCTTTAGAGCATTTTTCATTTTTGATGTGACTCCTATTGAGTCTTTGCCCCTAACTATGATGACAATATCATCGGCGTACCCAATTGTGGTGTAGCCCAAACTGCTCATCTTGTGTAGCAGGTCATCGATGACCAATGACCACAGAAGGGGTGAGAGTACTCCCCAGCCCCTTACGGCTGTTACTGATACTGAGGTCGTTCCTGACGAGGCAGTTATTTTGCGACTTTCCAGAATCGCTTTGATCCATTTAATAGTTGGTTTGTCTATGTTTCTATGGTACAAAGCATTTGATATGGATTCATATCCAGTGTTGTCAAAAGCACCCTCTATGTCCAGAAAGGCACAAAGTGCGATCTCTTTGCAACGGTAGGCGTTTTTTATCTCTGTAGTTAGTCTTAACAGAGCGCCTTCCGTGGATTTGCCCTTTTGGTACGCATATTGGTGAGGGTGCAGAGGCATGCTTTTTGATATGCATTCTCTAATGTGGACGTCAATAATCCTTTCCATTGTTTTCAGGAAAAACGATGTCAAGCTTATCGGACGATATGATTTAGGTAATTCGCTCGGCTTGTTTCCCGGTTTGGGTATAAATACTACGTTTACCTCCCTCCAGGTAACTGGTATATACCCCCAGTTGAAGCTGAACCTAAATAAGGCAATCATGGATGGTAGTAAAAATTCTATTCCATTTTGAATGAGGGCTGGAAAAATACCGTCTGTACCTGATGCCTTGAATGGTTTAAATGAGTTAATTGCCCATTTAACCTTATCCGGAGTAAAAAGTGTTCCGGATAAACTATGAATTCTGCTGAGGTTTCTTGGAATTGAGACCTCCGTTGTATGGTCGTCTGTAATGACCATCGTGTGAGAACCTGGGAAGTGAGCCTGAAGCAAAGTTTTCAGCGTTTCTTCCCGGTCGCGTGTGATTGAACCATCTGATTTAATTAACAATCCCATGCCTTTTTCTTGATCCGTTGACAGGGCCCTTTGGAGGCGTGCCACCTCTGGAAGTTTTTCTATCTTCTCACAGTTTGCACGCCATGAGGCTCTTTTGGATCTGCGCAACTCTAAGTTGTATATGGTCAGCATGGATTTATATTGTTCCCATGTGCCGGTGCGTTTGGCTTTGTTAAAAAGCTTTCTCACCCTCTTTCGAATAGACTCAAGGTTATCGTTCCACCATGGTACGCATCTTTTAACCACGGTTCTTTTAACCTTGCAACTATTTTTGAATGAGGTAAGAATAATATCATTTATTTGACATTGCGCAGCATCTGCATCAATTGTATTTGATGGTGCTTCTGGCAGCATGTCAGATCTGACCGCAAGATTTTCGCGGTAAGTTCTCCAATTAGTCAGTCTGTTGTCATAACGGACTGACGCGTGTTCGGCATTGCATTTTATCTCGAAACGGATGTGCATATGATCCGATAGAGATGCCTCGCCAGACACGTGCCATCCCTCTATAATATCCTTCATAAAAGGAGATGATATAGTAAGGTCTAAAACTTCTTCTCTTATAGAATTTCTAAATGTAGGACTATTTCCCTTGTTTAGAAAAACGAGGTTATTGCTATATAAATATTCTAATAACGACTCACCTCTGTTATTTGTATCTCGGCTGCCCCAGATGGTATTATGTGCGTTTGCGTCGCAGCCGATTAGTATATGTACTTTCTGGTCCTCACAGTACCGGACAAGTTCTTGTACTGGTAAGGGAGGCACTGCATCTGTGTCTCCAGGAAAGTACGCCGATGCGCATACAAATTTATGCAGCTCTCGGCCTTTGTGGCGCTCTATTAGAACCGCCGCCAGTTCCCTAGTTGTGAAACCTGGAATGAGAGAAAATTTTATATCTCTCTTAATAGAGATAGCCGCCCTTGGTCTGAAAGGACCTTTGGCGAAAATTAGCTCTCTGTGTTTACAATTTAATCCGGATATCTTACCATTGGTTGCCCAAGGTTCCTGGATTAGTCCAATAGCAATGTTCCCTTCGGCACATCGCTGGCTAAAGGTGTCCGATGCACCCATAGCCCTGTGCAGGTTGGCCTGCAAAACGCTGAGACGGGTGGTCATTTGCGTCTGTATTCAGGGTTTCGTACTCTATTGGGCTTGTTATCACCTCTCCTACGTACGATACCCTGTTGAGGAGTACCACTTTGTCTGCCTCTAGGACTTTTGTTTTTATGTCCTTCTTGTGCCAGTGCTTTCTTACGATCCATACCTAACTCAGGCCTGAAGCGTATTTGGCTTTCTCTGGCTGCGCTTGACTTCGCGCTTGTAGCTTCTTTTTCTGGCACAGTTGTTGCCGTACTTGAAGCTGCAGCCTTAGCGGCAGCGCTGGTGCTGGCCCCACTTGGGTCAGTTGCGGTGCTGCCATGAGCTGTGACATCCTTCTTATCCAAAACGTGCTGTTTTTGATCTTTAGGGCTCTGTGTGGCCGTCTTGTCAGCACTTTTTAGGATAAGTTTGGAGTATCCGAATCGAAAAAGGGATGGTATACTCAACCTTTAAAGGTTTCACCAAGGCATTTGTCTTCAAGTCGTTGACTGGGCTTCTTCCGGCCCACAGAATGGTACTGAACAAATTTACTCACATACAGACCCTTATTTTAGATCCCATTTCTACATTGCTCTTGGGAAGTGATGTTTACTCTGACATCATTCAGCCGGATATCATTCGACATAGCGATGCAGGCACCCCGATCGCCCAAAGCACTCAACTTGGCTGGATCGTACTGGGGAAGGTATTTTCAAATATTCCGGTTAATCTTCGAACCATCACCCAACTCTGGATCTCGATTCCGCATTGCGAAAATTTTGGGAAATAGAAGAGTTGCCATTCCCCGCTCAAGAATCTAAGGAGGATATCGCATGTCAACAACATTTCGCAACACATACCACCAGACTACCAGATGCACGACATGAAGCGGCGCTGCCCTTCAAGGGAGGATCACATCCTGTACTTGGATCCAGCAAGGAAGGAGCATTTCGGAGATTTCTTCAACTTGAACGTCGTTTTCAACATGATCCCGAGCTGAAGGAAAGTTACACTCAGTGCATTATGGAGTATGCAATACTTAATCAGATGGAAGAAGTAAATTTGTCTGAAACCATAACCCTAGCCTACACAAAGGCATTATGTCCTACCACATCATGCTGTGTTTAAGGAAACCAGTTCCACTACGAAACTTAGGGTCGTCTTTGATGCATCATTCAAGACGTCGGATGGAACATCGTTAAACGAACACCTAATGGTAGGTCCCAATTTGCAAACAAATCTTGTAGATATCATTTTAGGTTGGAGAAGATATCAATACACCTTCATCGCGGACATTGAGAAGATGTACCGGCAGGTGTTAATAAAATATGAGGACAGCCTTTACCAGATGATATTCTGGAGAGATTCGAGCGGCAAAGTAAGGTTCTACCGGTTGAAGACCGTCACCTTCGGTACTGCAAGTGCCCCGTACTTAGCAATTGGAGTCGTACAGAGAGCAGCTGAGGTTGAATCGGTCAACTATCCAATAGGAGCACAGACCATTCAACACGAAATGTAGGTCGATGATCTGATAAGTGGGGACGGTACCATCGAGGCAGCACTATTGAAACGGGACCAATTCCGTAAGATACTATTATCGGCAGGACCTAAATTGCGGAAATGGACAAGCAACACCAAGACATATCGGTGAACTCACGGAGCTACATGGCTTTAGCGACGCATCGACAAGGGCTTACGGTGCAGCAACATACATCCTTGTGTTGGACAAACAGGGCCAAACACACATTTTTTTTTTTTTTTTTTTTTTTAGATGCATTTATGTCTTAATGTCAAAAACAAAAGTAGCTCCACTCAAAACAGTAAGTCTTCCTCGACTTGAACTACGTGGTGCTGTTCTTTTAGCATCGTTAATGCAACATTCAGCCAGAGTTTTCTACATGTCAGGGAAGCACTGGCACACTTGGTCCGATTCGACGGTAACCTTACCTCGGATTCGAGGCTCCGTCTTGTAACTGGACTGACTACCTTCGTCGGCAACAACAAATCCCAACACAACCCAACCCAGCTGACCTAACTACACGAGGACTTCTACCATCGCAGTTACTTATGGTGAAGCGGTCCATCTTTCATGAGAAATCAGTGGAACTACAAGGTACCAGAACAACCCACAACAGCCAACACTGATCAAGAAAAACGGGTCGGAAGGAGCCACTTAGCTACAACACACACTGAAGAACGAGAAGATGTAGTAAGAGAAATTGCTCTGAAGTATTCGAAGCTGCGAAAGGCAATTCGAGTTTTGGCTTATCGCAAACGGTTTGTAAATAACTGCAAGTGAAAACGAAAAACCTTCGGCATCCTCGAACCAATGGAGCTAAAAATTGCAACACAAGCAGCTATTAAATCAGCACAACGTGACATGTTTCTAGAGAATTACGCGAACTACAAGGATCAGGGCCACAAGCCACATTTAAATCACTCAATGCTTTCATTGACGCCGAAGAAATTCTTCGGGTTGGGGGTAGACTTCAGAATTCCGTTCTATAATACAGGGTGTCCCTTAATTCGTTGCCAATATTTTAGGGCATGATTTATGGGTGTATTCTAAGGAAAAAATTGTTCTACAGTAAGGGCCTATCTCTAATTTTTATATCATTAATTGAGGATTTAAGAAAAGGCTTACTTGGGTGTACCCTGACCCATATTAACGGTAATTGCGCTGTTCGTATTAATGATAGAAATTTCGTTTAGGACTCTATTTTTAGAAGAAATATTAGCCTTTGTAATTGCATTTAAATAAATTTTATATCTTAACTCAGTCTTAAGATATTCAATTTTTAACCTGTTTCATTTTTCCTGCCCGTGCTAATTTTTTGACTTTCGGTTCAATTTTCTCCAGAAAATCTGTAATAAACATAACGTTTCAATATTTTTTTTGAATGAACGTAACAATAATAAAAATAAAAGTTTACGACAATTTTTGTTTTAATGTGTGTACTTTAACAGGAAAAATCCATAGATTTTATGATACTTAGGAAATCCTGCAGCAGGTAAAAAAAGGGGTTTCTGATTTTGTACCTACATTTCTAACAGCAGTTGACAATAAGAGCGGTTTTCCGTCGGTTTATTTGAGTACCTGTCAGGACTTACCTAAAAAAAATGGTATAAAAGATTTAAAATCAAAATTAATTCATCAGTTTAATCTTAAACGCCAAGGCAAGTCGTTAGTTGATAAGAAAGGTTTTTTTTAAATGTCTGCATTTACAAACGAAGAATACGCAGACATTATTTACGTTTATGGGCTGTGCAATGGAATTTCAAATAGTGAGCGACAAAGATACCACGAACTTTATCCAAACCGACGACTTCATAGTAGAAATGTAGGTATTTGGAAATACATATCGAAGGCTTCGAGAAACGGGAACAGTTTCAAATACACGACCTAACGCGGGAGCTCCACAAGTAAGAAGAACTTCGATTGATCAGAGAATACTGGAATCTGTTACTAATGAGCCATCAATCAGCATCAGACGCTTACCTTTGCAATTCAATGTTTCCAGACATAAAATTTCTGATGTCCTGTAATCGTGCAAAAAATCCATTTTTTTTAAATTTTACCTCTTCCATGTTTTCACAAGTACATTAGGGTGTCCCTTATTTTTCAAAGTTTAACATTTGTAACGCATAGGTCTTAGTTTTGTTCATTTGCCTCTATAATACTCGGAAATAAATTTTTACCTTATTTGGAGTACGATAACCCGTGCCGAATTGCATCGAATCATGTTCATACATGTTGCGCGGCAGTAGCGGTCCGGTTTTGCGTCATTTGTCATTTGTTGTCAATTATTCTCGCGATAAACACGTATTATTTTATATTTAAAATATGGCAGTGGAATTAAGAAGCAATAAAAAACGTATTTTCTTAGTTGGTGACGTAAATTATCAAATAATAGGTGCAAAGTTACCCTCTAATCGTCAAGTTCTTGCAGTACTTTTTTTTTTAACATTCGCGAAGTTAAATTGACTGTTAGTGAAAGCGCTAATCTCGTCATTCGGGAGTGTATTATATTTTGGGAAAAAGCTAGAATCCCTACCAGAGCTATACCTAACTGTGTAAACAAACTTGTGAATCTTCACCATGCCTGGAGGGAGTTGCAAAAAAATTCTAAAAAAATACAAGATGTGTACAAGCGCCGTGAGGAGGACTTTAAAAAAAATTTAAATAATTTGTTTGATATAGCACATGCTGATGCCCTTGAACGGATGAAAATTGAAGAAGATAGAATATTTTTACAAAAACAAAGAGAACCAGCGCGTCCAGGGTGTTTAGCGGGTGTAGACAAAAAGTTAGCCGAAAAAGAAGAAAGGGTAAGACAAAGAAAATAAATGAAGAGACAAAAAGACATGAGGGGATGTGTTTCGGAGGTTTATCGTCATCTCTTACTACGAAAGATTCTATACAAACGCAAGGACATCACGATCAACTTATCAGCTCTGATGAAAGCCTTGAGGAACCCTTACCATCCACCTCTCAAATCGTATGTTCTGAAACTACTAAAAAACGAGGAAGGAAAGACTTTATCACGCCTAGGTTAGTTGCAGCTTTAGATAGATGTCAATTAAGCATAAGGGATTCTGTCTATATACTTCAGGCTGTAGTTGAAGCACTAGATCTTAGCAGTGATGATTTTCCGATAAACAAATCGTCCATTCAACGCATTCGCACACAGAGTCGAAAAGATAGAGCCGAATCTATTAAATCAGATTTTCAGAATAATATGCCTGGAATGGTGACCGTTCACTGGGATGGGAAATTATTACCTGGACTTGACGTGAGAAGTTCTAAAGAAGAACGCCTGCCAATTCTGATTTCATTTGGAGAAAATGAACAACTTCTGGCTGTACCCAAACTGGAGAGCTCTTCCGGACAGGAGCAAGCTAAAGCTGTGTTGAACGCACTTTATGAGTGGAACCTCGATGACAAAGTACAAATAATGTGCTGTGACACTACTGCGTCTAATACAGGGCGATTGAAAGGAGCTTGTGTACTTTTGGAACAACAACTAGACAGAGAATTACTACTCTTTGCTTGCCGCCATCACGTTTACGAACTGGTTTTAAAATGTGTGTTCGAAACAAAAATCTACCAAGTCACAAGTAGCCCTGATATCCCACTGTTCAAAAAGTTTAGGGACAACTGGAAAACTATTAATCCTGCTGCCATTGAAACATACACCGATATCGTCACACGACATTTTTGTAATAAAACAATAGAAGATTTGTTGACATTTTATAATCAAGAACTGCAAAAAACCATTGTGCGTGACGATTATCGGGAAATGATTGAACTACGAGTATCTATTATTTTCTTAGGAGGAGACAGTGAAAAAAAAAATTAAAATAAGACCTCCTGGAGCGGTGAAGGCACCCAATCAAGATTTGTGTTTTTGGAAGAGGCTGAAGGAATATGAAACTGTTGACAAATTGATCTCCAAAGCAGCCCTGAGCAAGTTTAGTCAACATCTTTGGTACTTGTCAGAAGAAATTGCCGTTTCATCACTCTTTGATGATGAGGTTAATGAACAAACCAAGACGAACATTGTAGTAAACTTACAAAGACAAAGTTTGTACGATTCTGGGAAGAGATACATCCCATCTCAAGAAGATATGTCTGATTATTTGTATGGTAAGTAGGAATACAATACATAGCACTGTTTTTAATACTGTTTTCAATAAATTGATAATAATACGGCCTTATTTATTGTTGCAGGAAAATCATTAAGTGATTTTGTGTCTGTCAAGAGCACAAATTTATTTTCTCGATTCAAAATTGATAAGAATATCCTCCAGAGACCCGTTTCTACATGGGATGAAGATGTTGCCTATTTAGAGGCAAAAAGAAAAGTATTTTCTTTAAGAGCAGTTAATGATACAGCTGAAAGAGCTGTAAAGCTTGTGCATGATTTTCATGGTTTGATCACTGCAAAGGAAGAGCAAAAGCAATTTTTGCTACGCTGTGTTCAGGAGCATAGAAATCTGTATCCAGATTGTAAAAAAGAGACCCTCAAAAGAAAATATCCTGCCTGATCTGCAATTTTATCTTCTTTTAATAAATATTATAAAAAAATTTAATATTTCAATTGATTTAGCTACAAAACAAAAAGGGTTAAAACAGCAATATTCAAAATCTTCAAAGTTCTGTCGGCACGGGTTAATGTTAATTCACGAAGATAAAATTTTGTATGTTAGTAAGTCTGGGTAGTCTAAAAAGAAATAGGGGGTATGCATTTCGATATCTAAAAAAAAAAATGTTTACCCATATAAGGGACACCCTAAAGTACATATCATAAAATCTTTGGGTTTTTCTACAAACTTGTCGTAAACTTTTATTTTTATTATTGTTACGTTCATTCAAAAAAAAATATTAAAACGTTATGTTTATTACGCATTTTCTGGAGAAAATTGAACCGAAAGTCAAAAAATTAGCACGGGCAGGAAAAATGAAACAGGTTAAAAATTGAATATCTTAAGACTGAGTTAAGATATAAAATTTATTTAAATGCAATTACAAAGGCTAATATTTTTTCTAAAAATAGAGACCTAAACGAAATTTCTATCATTAGTACTAACAGCGCAAATACCGTTAACATGGGTCATAACCAACAACACCCAGTCATCCTCAAATCAAATCATCACTTCACTAAATTAATATTGCGGGGCGCACACGAAAATACACAACACGGTAATATTCACCAAATGTCGGTCTACATCCGTACTCTGTATTGGATAATCAAAATAAAAAAAAGCCGTAAAACACACCATCCACCATTGTGTCAAATGTTTTAGACGCAAGGCCCAAACGATGAAGCAATTAATGGGCAGCTTACCAGCAGCAAAAGTGCGGATGGCAAGCCCATTTAGTCACAGCGGTGTCGATTACGCCAGACCCATAGACTTTAAAACATGGAAGGGACGAGGCGCAAAAACACTCAAGGGCTACTTTGCTATTTTTATCTGCCTAGTAACCAAGGCCATACTTTTTGAAGCGGTAAGAGACCTCACCACTCAGGCCTTTTTAGCAACCTTTAGACGTTTCACAGCACGACGAGGTAACTGCACACAAATATTCAGTGACTGTGGAACAAACTTTGTAGGAGCCACCACTAAACTGAACAATATGTTGAAAGACGCGAAACACGATTGGAGAGAATTCAATTCATTTCAATGCAATTTTATTATACCAAATTAAGGTACATAAAGATAAATATCTTTTATCGTACTTAGAGTTAAGGCAATAAGAAAGTAATTTCAAAAATACAATAAGTTAATCTTATAATTAGAATTAAGTTTACAATATAATGAGAATAAGATAAGAGATACGATAAAAAAGAAAGGAGACACTAGGAAAATAGACTAAATATAAGCAAATAGAATAAGATTAGATGACAGTTCAAGTTAGAAGGAAAGTTAGAGTGAAGACATTAGGATAGGTTTGAGAAATGTAAAAAGACTGTGTTTTTAAAATGATTGACATTGGAGATGGTTCTGATATTTGTTGGTAGGGAGTTCCATAATTTTACAGCATAAATAAAGAATAAACGAGACGAATTAAGATAGTTGTAATGTGGTGGAATTAAACAAAGCGTTCTAAGGGAACGAGCAAAATTAAGTTTTTCATATAGATACATAGGAGTCTTAGTTGTTATTAAGTTATATAGGAATATACAGTTTCTGGCGTCAATATAGTGCTTAAGGGTTCTACCCAATAGGCTATTGCATGTTGTGAAATATGGTCATATCTTCGTAGCCCATGAATATATCTTACCGTATCGTTGAAAGCAACTTGTAGCTTGCGCTGGCATAAGGAATCGACATTACAGTATACAACCTCAGAAAACGTAATTAAGGGTAGGATGAGTCTTATTACAAGTTTCCGTCTAGTGGCAATAGGAGTAAAATCAGCACTTAGCCACAGTTTCCTAAGGCATCCATAAATCCTTCTTATTAAATAATTTATATGGTCGTATCCTGATAAGTTAGAGTCGATAACCAACGACCATACCACGTCGAGTTAATCGGTTCTCGTCTCAGAATCCTAATTATAGTTAGAATATGCTAAGTAGTTTAAGTAAGTAGAGTAGGTAGTTTGTAATTTGTTTTTTTATATAAAAATTTAAAATTTGATAAAGATTCCGAGTTTTCTTAACAATTTTCTCGATGAAAACATAATTATGTAAGATTAGCTCGTAAAATAGTTTTTAGGCCGAAAGGCAATAATTATAAGATAGAGTTAAGTTTAGGGCGTCCGCATAAGGATCAATAATCTAGAATAAGTATCCTGTTAATTTTAAGTTAGATTTAATCATTTTTGTCTAGTATTTAAGTTGATATAAGCTAATAATTAATAAAAATGAATTTAAAAGTAAAAAAGTAATCGGTTCTCGTCAGATCACCGTAATTAAACGGCGCGGTTAGTACGTAGATGGGGGACCGTTTGAGAACAACCGCGTGTCGTTGGCCAGTCCCATCTACAGAGTTGAGGTAGATAATACATACGTGGTATCACAATGGACCTAAATTGGTCTAAGTGTGTCGGCTTTTGCCGACAGCCACATAAACCTAACCCAACCTAACCTAGAGTCGATAACACATCCCAGACTAATAACAGTATGAACAATCTTTAATTTAAAAACAAAAAGTACGACATCATTTAAAGTTTGGATGGGTAGTCTTTTTTCTAGATATGGGTATAACTTGCGACTTGTCTGGATTTAGAAGTAATCCATTAGTTACAGACCACAGATGAATACTGGAGAGATCCTCATTTAGGCTGCGTACAAGTTCAGCTGTATTATTAAATGGCCTGGGCAAGTAGAGCTGAAAATCATTTAGCATAGACATGGACCGAAGTATGTTTACAGACAGATGGTAGGTCATTTATAAACATACAAAAGATAATGGGACAACGTATTGTCCCTTGTGTAACACCCTGCTTTACTGGCAGAAGAGCGGAAGAAGAATCGGAAGTTGTAACTTTCGGAAATCTATTTGAAAGAAAGTTCTCAAAAAGTTTTACTGCACTGTTACCAAAACCAAAGAGATGTTGCAATTTCCAGCAAAGTATTTTATGGTTAAGCTTGTCAAAAACCTTTGAGAAATCAAGCAGACAAAGAAGCGTTACACATCCGTTACCAAACTCTTTTCTTATGTCTTCTAAAATATTAACCATCGCAGAAGAACAACTGTGGTTAGACCTCAAACCCGATTGCCCGCCATACAGAAGGCTATTAAGAGATAAGTGTTCAATAACCTGTCTTGCTATGAGTTTCTCAAGGACTTTCGACAGCCACGGTAAAATACTGATTGGTCTAAAAGGTGCCGTGACATAACCCCTAGCGTCATAAGCCCAAATCTCGAAATTTGGTTTTATGTCGCTTTTTGAAATTCCAGCATTGTACTGTTTATGCAATCTACTTGCGATTTCGCAACTAATCCCATAAACAGTGCAATGCATATGGGGGGCATACTGCCCCCCTGCAACCCCCCTGCTTGCGGTCACTGTTTGATTTGGGGTAGGTGCGAGGCAAATTGTTGAAAACAGCACCAAGCGAAAGTGTCATAAAGCCAAATTGGCCTTATGACGCTTTTCCAATGTATCATAATACCAAATGCTAAAATTTGGCCTTATGTCACTTTCACAATGCGACATAAGGCCAAATTTCAAAATTTGGGCTTATGACGCTTGGGGTTATGTCACGGCACCGTCTAAAATCAGAAGCAGATGTCGGGGTGTTCTTTTTTGCAACAGGTACAACTCGAGCTATTTTCCAAGATTTTGGGAAAGTTGACGTGGTAATGCAGTGGTTGATAATATGGGTCAAGTTAGAAACAATATAGGGCAAGATGAGTTTTACAAATCGTATTGGTATTCCATCTTCGCCGATAGCATTTGATTTAATAGCTGCAACACATTTTATGACATCATTTTCGCTAACAGATTCGATTTCAAAACCTCGTTCAAACTGCAAGAGCGAAATATGATTATTTGAGAGATTGCAATTGACTTTTTCAGTATTGTTATCGAGAAAGAAGTTATTTACCACATCAGGGTCAATTTTAACTGACTTTTTGCACTGGAAACACCAAATTGTCCAGAGCTTTTTAGTTGGAAGATGAGTATGCAGTTTAGAGGAGTAGTAATGTCTCTTGCAGTTTCGTAATACAACTGTCGAATGGTTTCGCATCGCTTTGTAAGCGAGCCAATTGGAATTACATGGACTATGTTTCCATTTGCTGTAAAGCTTATTACGAGCTTTGATGGTCGCGACAACTTCAGTTGTAAACGAGGGACAGTTGTTGTTACGGACTCATACTGTTTTGACTGGGACAAATTGGTTATATAACTCATTAGCCACATCTTGAAAATAGGTTAGCTTGGCATCAGGATTACGAAATGAGCGACAACCATCCGAAGGTGCCAAAAATGTGGCGTTTCTTAGGTCTTCCATATTTATTGACTTATAATCCTTAAATGAAAGAGTCAAAAGAGCAGGAAAGTCATTGAAGTTAATGTTGTATGTACGAAACAGAAGATCATGATCCGATATAAGATCAATTGAAAGCTGGTCGAAGAGGATAACCGACAATGGGTCAGATACAATTGTCAGATCAAGGAGGCTATTAACTATTTGGAGTCCTAAAGAGGAAGCAGAATCATTTATTTGGAAGGCAAGAGAATCGTTTTTGAACAAATCAGCATTGAAATCACCACAAACTATTATGAGCCTTATTGCGAAGATCAATCGAAAGTTGATAATTGACTATTTTCAATGTGTGCTATTGTGAACGAACGATTCTAAAGGATTTTGTCAATCGCAGTCAATTAAAAAAATGCAATTGACAAAAATACCGAATGAATCGTTCGTTCACAATAGCACACATTGAAAATAGTCAATTATCAATTCTCGATTGATCTTCGCAATAAGGCTCTATGTGTTCATAGATGGGCGAGAATTAAGAAAGAACAGAGAAAAACGGCTGAGGGGAGCAACTTCGGTCCGGGACATAGGCACATGCAATCAAGCATTTAGTGCAACCATCATATACCTCAACAGTCAAAAACTCAGTGTCTAAATCAACCTATTTGCTTATAATTTTACATTTAAGGGATGATCTGCAGTAGATAGCAATCCCAACTCCGCGAGTATACGTGACTGGATCATTTCTTGATATTACATAATTCGGTATATTATATTGTATATCAGATATAGCAGGCTTAAACCAAGTTTCACAGACACAAGCAACATCAACTCCAGAAGCTGTAAACAAATATTTTAAATAAGTTGCCGAGACACTAAGCAATCGCGGAACTAAATGTAACTTCATTCCCCCGGCTTCTCCACACTTTGGTGGTCTTTGGGAAGCAGGCGTGAAATCGGTGAATAACCAATTAAGAAGAGTTGTAGGAGACACAAGGCTCACATTCGAGGAACTCATAACACTTCTCGCGCAGATAGAAGCATCCTTGAACTCCAGGCCACTGTGTCCAATGTCAGACAACGTTGATGAACTAGACGTGATCACTCCTGGCCACTTTATAATCGAAGAACCTATAAACTTTCACTTTCTAATCTATAAACCTATAAACGCGGGAAACTCTTTAGAGGGGTGGAGGCGGATTCAAGTTATGAAGGCAGAGTTTTGGGGAAGGTGGAGTAACGAGTACTTGACGCTCCTGCAAGAGCGCTCGGAATGGACAAGGCTTGAAGAAGGACCAAAGATAAACGATTTGGTTCTGCTAAAGGATGAACGATCACCACCAACACGGTGGATGCTCGCGCGCATTATGTAGATTTACCCCGGAAACGATGGAAGGGTACTAGTTGTAACGGTAAAATCAAAACACTCTAAACTTAAACGACCGATCACAAAAATTTGCCTTCTACCATGCGACAATTCTACACAGGAAAATACAATAATATAAATATCACGAGTAACAATCAATGCAGCATGAAAACCCAATACAGTCCACAATTACACACTTAATCACATTAATTCCTAATCACAAGGTTATATTCCGACCAGTTTAATCGAAAAAAAAAAAACAAATAGAACACCAACCAGATCTTCGCTTCAGGCAAAGGCGAGACGACATCATTGTGTACATTAAACAACATCTTTTACAGTCAATCCATTCTGCACACTCACATAGATTATGATCGTTATACTTGTGGACCAATGTGCAGTCGTTCTGAAGACTGAAGTACTAAAACAGCAAACGCAGAGGGTGTTCCAGAGATGGAGTGTCTCTGCTATGTTCCTGTACAGTCTCATCAACACTATTGAGCCTTATTGCGAAGATCAATCGACAGCTGATAATTGACTATTTTCAATGTGTGCTATTGTGAACGAACGATTCTAAAGGATTTTGTCAATCGCAGTCAATTAAAAAAATGCGATTGACAAAAATACCAAATGAATCGTTCGTTCACAATAGCACACATTGAAAATAGTCAATTATCAATTAACGATTGATCTTCGCAATAAGGCTGATGGTCAGTTGCGAATTTCATTCACAGCCGGGAGAATGTTGGCGAAATGATTTGTTATTTATAGAGTTGAACTAAAATTAAATTGTATAACACTAAAACGTACGCGTATAATGGTCAAAACGAACAGTTGCAAATCCATACTAATATTATAAATGCGAAAGTAACTCTGTCTGTCTGTCTGTCTGTCTCGCGTTAACGCCAAAACTACTGAACCGATTTAAATGAAATTTGGTACACAGATAGTCTAGAGCCTGAGAATGGACATAGGCTACTTACCGCGGGAAAATGCTTCATCCGCTGTCCAGAAGCGGAGATCTAAGCTGATATCTAAGAGAAGTTGTAACTCTCGAATGCTTTCTAGCTCCTAGCTTTGGAATGACATCCAAATGAAATATGATTTTTTTAATATAAAGTCAATTATGTATGTACAAAGATTTTAAGATATAAATCATCTTTGTAGGTTATCCTCAAGTTGAACAATAGGCATTAAACTATACATTTTATACAATTCAAAAAAGTAAAATGTTCGATTGAAGCTAGATCGTTGGATTTTCCCAGCGTTCAGTGGAGTAAAATTTGTCTGTATGTGCGGCACAAATCTGTTTCTCTACCTGTACCTTTTGTGCTGTGTGCTTTTTATTTGTTTTTCTTATGCACCTTTTGCAGTTTGTGTTGTTTTTTTGTGGCGCATGGGATTGAGAAAGATAAGGTATGAAATGCCAATGAGATTTAGAGGGAGTCACACCCAGAGTATATCCATATAATGAGTAGGCACACTCTCGACGTATTCTTTATCAGTTCTTATCAGCAAGTATTTTTTTTTAAATTTGAGAAGTGGCAGACTGGCGAAGCAAGGCGAGCACGAGACAGCTAGTATATCATAAAAAATGAAAATTGTGAACTAGACATCAATAAGTGTCAAATTGAAGTTGTATAAAAGGAGGCTATATCAATCGAAGAATATACTGCAATTTGTAACGTAACAAGGAACGGAGTTTTTTTCTATATCGACAGTCATTTTAGGTTTATCTGCGGAAAAATTCCTAGTGAGCTGAATTTTTGTATACACCTTAATTACGGCGTTGTTATGAAGCTGTGAAAAATCGACATTGATATCGTGCCGGCTAAAAAAGTTAAAGGTCACGAAAATCAGTTTTTCGTAAATATCTCGCGATCTATTGCTCGGAGGTCAATAGAGGTCATAATAAAAATTGTTTGTCGTGAAATTATGTACAAAAATTGTAATGAATATCCACCTGGTATTCTAAGATGATTGTCGATTGCCGGAATACTCGAATGTTGGAAAAAAAAACTACCTCGTGCTTCGATAATTCAAAGAACAATACTTTTATTAAAGCTGTCAATTCGGATGATGTCTTCCTATTAAAGTGCTGTATACATTTGTCTATTCTAAGTTTTCTTACATATCTAACAAATTGCCTCTTGCATTTTTCTGTAAAATTAACAGTAGAGCGCTGAGAAAGCGACTAGAATGCACTCACATACGGTATTGCATACCGTACACCAAGGCGTAAACTCTATTGCTTTTTATTCATGTTGTTAAGTGTCTTGAAAACTTTTATCTGATACATACTTGGAAATACACGTAATGTATAGCGTCCCTATCTCTACTGGCGACGACGTTTAAAATAAATTGTAGTTTGTCTTAACTTAATAACAAAATTATTAAATACTTGCTGTACCCGCCTGGCCTTGTCTATGCCAAGCAGGTACCTAGTCGGCGTATGGCGTGCTTAACAAAATGAAATACATATCTCTTTTTAGTAAGAAACAAAACTGCAAGTCAAACTTTGTGAACTGATTTTGAACAAACTTCACAGACACACATTCAGGTCAATTCCAAAGATTGCCTGATTTGAGGTCAATCGGCTTGGTGCTTTTGGGGATTGCACCCTTTTTTGCGCTGTGCTTAGCCCGCTCACGCAAGTTTGTTGCTCCACTAAGAGTTGGTGCTAGTTGCCTGCCAGGCGCCTATGTCAGCTTACATTTTCGAATCGAAAAGCAACACGAAAGAAAGAAACTTCGTTTTTTATTATCATCCAATCAATTTGTTTATGCGCACGGTTTAACTACATGCAACGTTCTAATCAAATGTCAATAACAAAACCGACCAACATGAACAAAAGCGGAAATTCAACGCCACCTATCAGAATCCAACATAATTATAAACATTTCAATAATCATAGTTTACGTACATCCATTCTGATATGAACAAATATCAGTAAATGAAGTTTTTCGTAAATATCTCGAATTTTACAACAATTTAAGATAATATTTACATTTATATTTGTTATAATTTCATAAACGCAAGTTTGTTGCAATTCAAATAAAACTGTTTCTGCTGGAGATCGTGGAGGTGGACTACTTGTGACGGTTCGCTCATACTTGAGATGTCAATCTATTACACTGCCTATCACCGATATTGAACAAGTTTGTATATCCATCAGTCTTGAACCTGGCCTCGTAATGTATGTTATAGTAAGTTATATACACCAAATCCCCGCTATGCGTCGTTAATTGGGACCAGGACCATTAATAAAAAAATAAATATTTCATAAAACCAAATAAATTACATAGTTGAAAAATCAAAAAGTTCTACAGAAAATATACCTTGTTATTATGTTAAGATTTAATTCATTTTAAAGTTTTTTTTTCAGATTTAATTAATTTTATCTAAAGTTTCAGCGAATATTGACGTGTTGGATTTATTAAAAATTGATCCATATAGTTTGTTGAATTGTTTTTCCAAATAAATTTCTTTGTAACAATTGACAGCATCTGTCATAGATTTTGTGACTTTTAAACTACGTTTATCGTCAGGATCATTTTCAGAAAATATTTCCATCGCCTGTGAAATAAGTTGCATCGCTTTCGAAATAAGAACAGTTGTTAATTTCTTTTCTTCAACAACCACTTCAGGTGCAACAATATCATCTTCCGGTGACGCGTGTTCAACATTCATAGCAATCAAATATTCGTTATTAAGCTCTTCATCGTATGATATCAATAACGCCCTCCTCCACGCCTTCAAATACGAACGGTTGGTATATCATCAAGTTCTGCTATATCATTACTAACACATTCTGGCCATATTTGATGCCAAGTTCCGTTCATACTTGATTTTTTTATTTCTATCCATGACAAATTATATTTTCGATAGCCATCATGATGTTATAATTTTTCCAGAACTCTTTCATGGTTAGTTTATCTTCTCCATCTATTTCTGCGATAAGCTGACTAAACGTACGTCTTAGATAATAACATTTAAAGTTAGATATTACACCTTGGTCCATTGGTTGTAAATATGATGGAGGTGGTGTTTGGAGGCATGAAAATAACTTTTATATTTTCGGAAAATTCATCGGAATTAATTGGATGCCCAGGAGCGTTGTCTAATAACAACAACACTTTAAAGTTAATATTTTGAACAGAACAATAAGCTTTTAAGTCAGGAACCGCGCAGTTTTCTACCCAATCTTTAAATAGAGCTGCAGTCATCCAGGCCTTCTTGTTAGCACGCCAATAAATCGGAAGATCACACTTTTTCACATTTTTAAAAGCTCTTGGATTTTCAGAATGGTAGACAAGAAAAGGCTTAAATTTTAAATCGCCTTCTGCATTTCCTCCTAGAAGAAGTGTAAGCCGATCTTTGCTTACCTTATATCCAGGACAAGATTTTTCAGATTTGGAAATGTACGTTCTCCCTGGTAGGCGTTTCCAAAATAGACCTGTTTCATCGACATTCAGAACTTGCTTAGGAGAATATCCACCTTCCTCAATAATGGCTTTTAATTAATAATCTCCTTTCAACGCGACATTATGTAGGTTGGCTCGAGTTTTGAAACGTTCGAACCAACCTTGAACCTTGGCTTGCTTCAAATACTTCTAAGTATTCACCACTTGATAAAGGAGAACTCTCTTTCTGATCGTTAAACAATGTCCAGGCTATAATAATCATTTTGCTAAGTGGAATTCTTCGCTGATTTTGATTTTCGATCCATACGCTAAAAAGTGACTCCATTTTTACCATAAGGGGACTTCTTTTCTTCGTAATTTGCTTAGGCTGTAATGGTGTAGCAGTCTTAGCACTCTTTTATTTTATCAGCATCGCGGTTGCAAATTGTTCGTACGGTAGTGGGAGGCAAATCAAGGCTTCTTCCAATGTCAATTGCTTTTTCTCCAGATTTAAAACGCTTTAAAACTTCAAGTTTTAATTCTAAATTAATTTGTTTTCGCTTTTGGCTCATTTTGATGTTGACTACAAAAAAGTTAAACTTCACTGTTGCAAATATTCTTCAAACTGATTGGCTTCACGTCCGCTTGGGCGAACTGTTGGATACCCTATTCTTATTCCTATCTCTCATAAGTGGGCGTGACAAAAGTCTAAGTATAGTTGAATTGCCCCTAGAGAGTATATATTATAAATTTCAGCTCCCTAGCTCAAACTTTGGATTTTCAAAAAATTGTTTTATTTATTTGTGGGCGTGTCAGTGGGCAGATTTTGAAAATTTTTTATCCCGAGCAGTTTTAGGAGTCATAGATCATATATAAAAAATTTCAGCTTTCTAGCTCAAAATTCGTTTTTTTCCAAAATTTTGTTTTTTTGAGTTTGTGGGCGTGTCTGTGGGCGGATTTCAAATATTCGTAAACTTGATTATTTCGGGACCCTAGAGAGTATATGGTTAAAATTTCAGCTCTCTAGGTCCAGTTTAAAGGAATATTAAGGTATTAAGGTATGTTACAAACTATGCTTCAAAATTAATATACCCTTAGAATAGGGTATAAAAATAGTGAATAAAAGGGAATAACAAAAGCGCAAACTGAAATAATATCGACGCAACTTCGAAACCACAAAATTTTGTGAACGACGCAAACTGAAATAAAAACGACGCAGCTTCGAAACCACGATAAGTTTTAAATGACGCAACTTTGAAACGACGCAAATCGAAACGACGCAAAGCGAGGTTTTGGTGTACCGCCAAAAAGTAATATTGAACTTTATGAAAAACATCTTGCCAACATAGATTTTGTTGATAACTTAAATAATGATCTGCATAATATATTTAGTATTGGCCATTTTAAGTTGGCTGATTTAAATTGGTCTTATTCTTTCAGTGAAAATATGTTTATTCCTTGTAATTTAAAAAGAGATTTTAAAATAACTTTTATTGATCATTTACTTGCTCTAAACTTATGTCAAATTAATAGTACCTATTGTAAATGATTTAGATAAAATCCTCGATCTTGTTTTTACACCACAAGATGAGTCGAACGTATCAATCACTGATATCGTTCCATTTAAATTGCTAAATAATTCAATCCACCATAAAGAATTATATATTGAAATCCAAACGTATAATTATTTAAAACTCAATTGTAATACTCCTAGATCATTTCCGGGAATGTCGCAGCCACTTTTTTCCGAAACTATTAGATACTGTTGAAGCTTGGTAAGTAGATGTATTCTGTGAACCGCATTAAGATTTTCACACAAAAATAGAAAAAAAAACAATAAATTTTGAAGGTTCGCCATACTTAGAACTTAAACTGAATTTTTTTTTTCATCAAACCCATGCATACGTGTTGGGTATCTATGGATCGGTCTTCAAAAATGATATTGAGGTTTCAAATATATTTTTTTCTAAACTGAATAGTTTGCGCGAGAGACACTTCCAAAGTGGTAAAATGTGTGTGCCCCCCCCCCCCCCCCCCCCCCCACTATAACTTCTAAAATACGATAATTGGTTTGAACGAGATCTAGTAAGTACTTTTTTTTAATAAGTCATAAATCGTAAACCGCAATTTACCTTTCATTCAATCAAGTCAAATATAAAAAAAAAATAATTTATTTCATAAAGAAAAACCTTATGCGTAAACCGTGAACCATTATTTTCTAATAATAAATCTGTAATAGGCGCCTAAGTAAATAATAATTATAATTCGCGCGGAACCCTTCATGGGCGAGTCCGACTCGCACTTGGCCGCTTATTAAATTTTTATTTGAGGGATACTCTAGACCATTTAATGGGCATCTTAAATGAGGCTTTTAACTTATTTGTGTCTTATAGGACAAAAAAGAATGTCTCAAAACCTCCATGGTACAACAAAAGGTTGACTCATTTAAAAAATTTGAAAAATAAATCAATCGCTAAGTATAAAATGTCAAACACGTTAGATAACAAACTTAAATTTTGTAAACTCCGTAACGAATTCATTGTCCTCAGTAAATTCTTGCACAGAAATTATATCCCGAATATTGAGCTTAAGTTGAAGAAGGACCCAAAGCATTTCTGGAGTTTCATTAATTCTAAAAGGAAATCGCTTGGGATTCCAACTTCGATGAATTTTGAAGGAGATTATTCTACGGATATTGATAAAACTCTTGAGCAGATGATGTTTTAAAGGGCTTACAGGGCCTCAAGCCAAATCACATTCCTGGTGTCGATGGTATTCCTGCCCTTGTCTTAAAAGGATGCTCTAATTCTATCTGCTTCCCATTGCTTATTATTTTCAATCTATCTTTATCGTCCGGATTATTTTTGGAAGTATGGAAATCTTCCTTTCTTATCCCAATTCATAAATCCGGTTCGAAAAATTACGTTGAAAACTACAGCGGGATTTGCAAGTTGTCCGCAATTCCTAAACTGTTCGAAAGTTTAGTAAAAAACAAACTCGTTTTTTTCGTGAAAATCAAAGTCAAGTAGATGCTATCTACACGGATTTTAGTAAGGCATTTGACTCAGTATGACACAACATACTGCTTCGCAAGCTTGAAAGTTTTGGGATTCACTCAAATCTCCTTCAATGGATATCATCCATTTTAACTGATAGGGTCCAAAGAGTCAACATTGACAACCTAACTTCGAGATCTATTAGATGTACCTCAGGAGTTCCACAGGGTAGTCATCTTGGTCCACTTTTATTTATAATTTTTATCGATGATATTTGTGATAAAATAAAAATCAACCAGTGTCTCATATATGCTGATGATCTTAAAATATTCCTGAAAGTGACCTCCAATACTGACTGTTTAAATCTTCAAGTGGACCTTGATAATTTATCTAATTGGTGTCTGATAAACTGCTTAAAACTTAACGTTAAGAAATGCTATGCTATTTCCGTCCCTAAGAAACTATCAACTTATGAGTTTGCTTATTCTCTTGATAGTATCCCTCTACAGAAAACTGCTAAAATGAAGGATCTGGGTGTTTCTTTCGACTCCAAATTTTCATTTGTCGCAAATATTGATGCAATTGTTGCTAAAGCCAACACAATAATTGGCTTCATTAAAAGGAACTCGACTGACTTCTCGGATCCGTACACACTTGTCTCCCTTTATACCACATTAATCAGATCATCACTTGAGTATGCAGATGTCATCTGGAGCGCTAGCCAACAAACGTTTTCTATAGAATTGAACATTTTTTCACTAGGTTTGTGTTTTTTAAAATGCGCTGGAATTTTTGTCCAGTTTCTCAAGCTCGACATAATCTTCTGGGATTGAAATCTCTCAAATCCCGATGATGTATTCACGATATTGTATTTGTGCGACATATTTTATGTTACCGTATAAAGTGCCCCAATCTTCTTTCCTTTATTTGCATTTATTGCCCAATGAGATCTTTGAGAGAAAGATACCTTCTTTTTCAGCCTAAACATAGAACAAATTATGGTATGAATGAACCAATTTCAAGGTCAATTAGGGAGTTCAATGAAATTAATATTCATATTGATATAGCTTTCCGTAGAAATAAATTTAAAAATGATGTTATTATTTATTTTTAAGAATTTAAGCACATACTGTTAAATCTTAGAATATCCCTATGTATTTATTGCATCGCATCTGTGGAGCCTGAGGCTCGTAGATAAAATAAATAAATAAATAAATAAAAAAAAACATTAGATAAAAATACAAGAGCTCCCAAAAGTATCAAAAAATGGGGATTTGAACGATTTTTTGTATGGGAGGTGCCACGCCCCTTTGCTCAATTTTGGCCAAACATCACGGGAACAAAATTTGAGCTTAATCCAAAAAAGATTCGAGGTGAAAACCTTCCTTAAAATATTACCAACATCAGAAAACAACAATAAGTCAAGTCGGTACATTTTTATACCCTATATGCTAAGCCACATATTAACTTATAATTTTTATTAATAAATTTGTGTGCGCTTTAACTGACATGTGATTACAAGCGGATAACCTAATTCACCTAATTTGGCATATAAGGAGCGGCTAACTTCACACATTTCCAGATTCTAGTTCATACCTTCACGTATTGAGAGGATGTACAAGCACATGCATGTGTGGACCATTGAGAGGGTGAAAGAAGACTGTGCTCCCATTTGGGCGCATTTCACTTTCGCGTGTCAATAGTAGGACCATAGTATTTAAATGGAATATACAGAAATGAGTGTCAACTGATGAAATATGACAGACTCACTCGTTTTTATACCCTATTCTAAGGGTATATTAATTTTGACGCATAGTTTGTAATATACCTTAATATTGCCCGTAGACTCTTAAAAGTTACTATATTTATGATCAGCATCAATAGTAGTGTCGATCTAGCCATGTCCGTCCGTCCGTCTGTCGGCAAAAATTAGGCATTTAAACTGGACCTAGAGAGCTGAAACTTTAACCATATACTCTCTAGGGTCCCGAAATAATCAAGTTTAAGAATTTTTGATAACCGCCCACAGACACGCCCACAAACTCAGAAAAACAAATTTATCAAAAAAATCTAATTTTTAGCTAGAAAGCTGACATTTTTTATATTTGATCTTTGACTCCTAAAACTGCTCAGGAGATAAAATTTATAAAATCCGCCCACTGACAAGCCCAGAATTAAATAAAACAATTTTATTGAAAAACCAACGTTTCAGCTAGGGAGCGTTTTTTCGATTAAATCCTTTAAATGTAATAGAACAATTTTATCCTTGAAAATTGCACAGAATAGGATAAATAGAGATTTAACCCTTTTCCGCACAACCCGCGAGCCGCGACACCCACAACACGGGTTGATTCAAAAATGAAAGCATTGCAAAATGGTACGAACTTTTTTTTTAAAAAAAGACCCGAGTAATGCAGAATAACCCCATCGGACTACAAAACTTTGTTGTTGTTCATTCTATGTATATTATTTGTTGGGGCCTTTCCCCATTATTTTGGACCCATTTTGAATTGGGCCAAATTTCATGGAGCCAAAAACATATTACATGAAAGTTTGAAACTCAAAAATGATTTGTTAAATTTAATAAATGTTATTTTATTGAAAACTTAAATCTGACTTAAATATTCATTCATAAAGTCATCAATCCGTTATGGACTTCACGAAGCCCTATTCCTTCAATTCCATAGCATCGTTCGAAAATCCATTCAAGGGTTTTGTGCCTTTTTGTGACTTTGCTTCAGCCTTAGCGGACAATTGATCCGGTGTTTTCGCCCAGTCTTGCAGTTCACCTGATGCAAAGAACCAATAAATGGCAGCACCTACCATAGAGACTCCAGATGCAATAAAGAACACGATTCGCCATTCATGGGTGCTCTGGAAAATAATATTAAGATTATTTAATAATTTTGAGTTTTAAAGACAGATCCTCGTACCCGTTCCTGCACAATGTATCCCGTGAGAAGTGGGCTCAACATACCAGAAATAGTTGCCACTGTATTGCTTATGCCCATCAAGACACTTGCGTGTTGAGGTGCGATATCCAAAGGATTAACACTAAAGCGAAAGGGGATTCAAATAATTAATATTAAGATATATACCTTTTTTGTAATTTACGCAAATCCACACAAAGCAAATGCACTGAAGCATTCAACTATAGTGATGTTCACCACACTCCATATTGGATCAGGAAAATACGCTGTCAGCATCATAAAAATAGTTTGGCCCAGTAAAGCGCCACAGTTAAAGTATCGTCGCACCTGTGTTGTTGTAAGATATCCTTTTACTTGCACCCAGTCCGCAAGATATCCAACAAAAGAAACGATCATAGCCGTGGCTAGATATGGAATGGCTGATATGAAGCCAGTGTTGTCTAAATTGAAGTTTAGAGCATCTATAATGAAACGTAAGAATTCCAAATATTTGTCCCAAGCTAAGTAATTAGTGTGGTCCACCTCTAAGGTACGTTGGCAGCTGTGTTGACAAGGTGACGGTAGTCCAGCTTTCAGCGAACTGCGACGCTATAATGGCGTACACTGCTGCTGAAGTAAAGATGTCTTTCCACGGATGATGGGCACGGGTCCGTCCGACTGTTCCCAGTTTTTTTTTGATATAATCTCGTTCTTCCGCCGAACAGTAAGGATCCTTCTCTGGTCCCTCTCTTACAATGATCAGCCATAGCACAAACCAGATAACTCCAATTGTACCGAATATATAGAACACGCTCTCCCAACCATAGGCCGTCGCAAATACGCCAGAGAGGGGCAGTGAGACAACGGTACCAGCAAAAGTTCCAGCTAAGGCTATTGATGCCATTCGAGATCGTTCCAGAGGTGGCGACCAGCGTGCCCACACTGCGTGGATACATGGAAATGTCATACCCTACACGAATGGAAAACATGTGCCAGTTTGTTTTAATGATATGGCCTTACGAAATTAAGTTTGGAGTTTAAATAAGTTGTCCCGTTTTTGAAAAATTTCATTTGCTTAGGAGTGAAAGAGACTCAAACAAGCTTAGGCTATACACCAAATCTGTTATTGATACCGGCCGTGCAGTGTTTCAAAGCTTACGCTTACCTCAAAGATACCTACAACAATGCGCAATATCAGGAGCATAGTCAAACTATGATTCGCTGCCAAAGGTGTAAATAGTGTCAAAATTGATGCGCCCCCAATGCCGATTCCAAAAAGCTACAAAGTGAGATATTTGTTGTTATTAATTCGATTAGTTTAATATGCCTCTCACTAGAATGCCACCAAGTCTTGAGGCTAGATAACCCCCAGCGAACTGTGTTAAAATGTACCCATAGAAGAAGGAACTCAGAATCAAGCCCTTCTGTTTGGAGTCCCATGGAAAATCTTGCTCATAATAGTTCGTGCCATTGTCGGCGACCATTGTTCGATTTTCTGTCATGGCCACGATAGCCACACTCAAGTTTATACGCAGGCAGTAGGAAATGAAGAAGCCAAAAAATGCCATCAGCACTACGATGTAGCGACGTTTTTTCCAAAATTTCCATGTCAGCGGTTCAGCTTCGACCACTTCGTTGCTGTAAGTAAATAGAATAGTCTTAGTCGACATAAAATCATTTTATTTTTAAATATCAACTGTCAGGATGAACAGACTTCCGGCGACAGAACTTTGGTCAGCCCCAGATACCGCATTGATTTCATGCCGTTGTTATATATTTTTTATTATATGAACATCTTTATACATACATACGAATGTTTGTATAAATGCTATGGACTCGGAAACCACCGAACTGATTGATCTCAAACTCAGGCAATCTTCAATTTTGGCTAAAAACGGTCCACAACTGCACTTGTTTTGTTTTTTCTCTATGTAATCTTATATAAAAATCAATTGCTGTTCGTCAGTCTCGAAACGGCTGGAAATGATTTGACTAATTTTGGTTTTGAATTATTTGTGGAAGTCCAGGGAACTTTTAAAAGGTGAGTAAATATTAAAAAAGGCTTGGAATATAGTAAAAAAAAACAATTTCGCTTTCACTTAGAAACTATTCCTACCTGTCTAAACATTTGATGTTCGTCCCGTCGTTTAGAAATCAATTAAATTTAAAAGAATAGGCGGGAATCTGGGCGTAAAGGTCGCGTTCTCTCAGTTGAGTTTTATTTGTATGTGCATAATGTGGTTTAATGTATGATGTCATAGTGTATCATGCAGTAAATCAGTGTGTTCGTGTGCAGCAAAGGATTTAAGTGGGAACTGTCTTAAGCTAAGATTGCTCCAAAATTGCAGTTAAGTGAGACAACTTTACTTTGTTGATCCTTTGTTATATTGACACTATTTACCGCTACCATTCGGCCCTTCAATCAAAATGCCAGCAAATGTCTAAACCTAAGCAGGCATGATATCTAAAACTTAGTAGGTTACCTTACTGGTCAACATGGCTTAAGATATCATATACACAAAATGAGAATAGTAGACTCTCCTGAGTGCCGACTCTGTCTTGAAGAGGACGAGTCAGCTGAACACATTTTATATGAATGTCCAGCCCTTAATGGAATTAGAAAGAAGATCTTTTTCAGGAAGCAAATGAGCCTCGAGGACATAAAGAATTCTTCTACTGGTAAAATTGTCCGCTTTACACGGAAAGGGGAAATTCTACTAGTTTAATTTTTTCTGGCCCATACGGTACAAAAGATCTTTTTAGGTCGAAGTGGCTCCCCTTTTAAATCGCCTTGGCAAGCCAGAATTTAAAAAAAAAAAAAAAATTGCGCGAGAATTTTCCTTACTTTGATTATCTACAACTTACAATGCCAAGGAGAAGGCGATCTGACTTAGATCGTCGAAGTCAATCAAATGTGCGAAGAGATACCTCACGTGCTAACCGTACTGATGACCAGCGAGAGACAGATAACGAAAATAGTCGTATTGGTATGTCAGAATTGCGTTCTAGAGTGAGTGAAAATGAAGTGAATAGGCTTAGAATGCAACGAGTTCGTGCACATCAGACACAACAACAGAGAGTACGACACAATGAAATTGAGCGATCCTGCAGATGCAGTGTGATCCTGGAACGAGCAGCATTTCACTACGATCCGGGAATAGATTTTTGTGCCGACAAATCAGTAACAATTGGGGAAACGTCAATCATTTGTAAATATTGTAAGGCGTTAAAATACAGCGGTGAATCTCCTGGATTATGTTGTGCTGGTGGAAAAGTAAAATTGCCACAATTGGTCCCACCACCAGATCCATTACGCTCATTAGTTTCTGGGATGGGAAATGATTCTAAGCCAATATTCAAAAATATAACAATTGCTTTCAAATGACATCATTTGGTGCTACGCATATTGTACAGGACAATTTCATGCCCAGTTTCAATGTATTATACCTACCATAATAGTTTTTGATAATATTCAAATTTGTATTAATATTTGTATCAGAAATAACATAACAAATCTTAAACAATTACACATACAAGGACTTTTAGTCTGGTTAGTTGACAAATTAAGGTTATTTCAGCTGAAATTCCTGATGAAACAGTTGACCCAAAATTGCATGCAGTAGTAACTAAACCTTACGGAGTTTTCAACAACAATTCACCCTGTATAGTCGACGACAAGTGCTCCAAGCGATACCCGAGAGAACTGATTGTTGAAACCATCACGGGAAATGACGGATACCCATTGTATCGTCGGCGATCAGTTACGGACAATGGGCGATCGGTAGTTGTGAAGGTAAAAGGTCATAATTTTGATGTAGACAATTGTTAGATTGTGCCATACTAACGAGCTGTAATAGATTTTCCGATGACGTGCAAATCTATTACAGCTTCCCACTTGGGTGTGTCGGCAATGCAATCACGAAAATCAATGAGGACTTATCCGCAATTGCTAAATGGTCAACTGATGTTGAACCCCGTTCAACAGTAAACTATCTTGGGATGATCATATAAACAGTATCGTGTCTAAAATATATGCTTCCCTACGCGGCCTTTCTGTTAGTAGACATTTTCTTCCAATAGATATAAAGATCAAATTGGTGAAGGTGCTTTTAGTACCGATGTTTACATATGGGTGTGAAATATTTTCTGATATGGACTCTATCTCATGCCGAAAACTTAATGTGGCTTTTAATTCTATTGCTCGGTATGTTTTTAACCTCACGATCATGTTTCTTCGCAATCTCGTCAAATTCTCGATGGCACTCTTGACAGCTTTCTTAAATATAAATGTTGTGATTTTTTCCCTAACGTTATATACAAAAAACAGCCACCGTATTTATACAACAAAATTACATTAAATCGATCTACTCGTTACATATCAGTGCGACCGCCTATGCACACCTGCTTAACTTCGCGCAGACAATTTTTCGTTCGTGCCACTAGTTTATGGAATCAATTACCCATTGCTATCAGGTCTAATGTTGAGCTCAAGAAACTCCTCAAGGCAATCTGTGCTTTTTTCAGAAATACTTATTGAAATTTCTCTATCTGGTTAATATCAACTATTTTTGTTTTTATTTTCTTTTTTCTCTTTAAATTATTGTTAATTTTTTCAATTTCTTTCTCTTCTTAATTTATTATATCCGCAAGTGCAAGTTGTAAAATATCTATCTCATGTTTTTATTTTCTCTGATGTCTTTATATTACCATGATATGTGAACTATAAGAATTCTTTATATTCTCAAATGTACAGCGGTTTAAATAAATAAAATAAATAAATAAAATAAATAAATAAAATAAAAATACTCGCCAATATTGTCCAAAGCTTTTGAGACTCACATCAATGTGGAATATTGTAACTATGTCGACTCAATATAGTACATATGTAAATGTGTTAACAAAGGTAGCGATATGGCCATCTTCGCTGTAACAAATGCATATGACGAAGTATCTCAGTATCAGATGGGTCGCTATGTACATAAGTAGCAACGAAGTGATTTGGCGCATCTTTTCATTTGCGTCCACGAAATACATCCTACAGTAGTCCATTTGGCAGTTCATCTAGAAAATGGGCAACGAGTGTATTTCAATCAAGGAAACGCAGCGGCACGTCCACCGTCAACCACAATAACAAGTTTGTCAAACAGATGCTTTCGCTCGCACTTTGCTGTATGCTGATATGCCACGCTATTACACATGGAACGCATCATCGAAAACGTTTCAGCGTCGAAAACAAGGAACACCAGTTGAAGGACATCCAAATGTGGTGCAGGGAAATAACTTCACGGGCAATAACCTCACATGGGCAATAACTTCACCTCGAGTGGGCAATAACTTCACTTTTTTTTGTGAACTTATTGCCCACCATAGGTGAGCAAAAACTCCACCGTAAATTATGTGAACTTATTTCCCACCTATAATTTGAGAATTTGTCTATTATAACTAAAGCTTTATTGTGTTCTTCGGCTGTTTGGTCATTTAGTTTTTTGTAAAATGAAAGATTAATTCATTTACTTTCCCAACGTTTCGGCGGGGCTTGTCACCTTCCTTAGGGGAATCTTTATTACATACACAACAAATAAATAAATAAAAGTAAACATTAACCCCCGTATTAATAAACAACGGATAGCGGCGAGTTAGCACTAGCACACGTGTTAACTCTTAATTTTGATTAATAAACGTGTGGTAGCTTTCACTGATACGAGTATGTGATAACGAGTGGATAACTTAACTCACCGAATTCGGCGTATAAGGAGCGGATAACTTCACACATTCTCAGATTGTAGTTCATGCATTCACAAATTGAGAGGATGCGCATGTATTTGTAGAAACATTGAGAGGATGAGAGAGAACACTGTCACCCATTTGGGCATATTACTCTTTCATAATGCGTTGACTCCATATTAGTCCCATCGTATTGGCATGGAATACACAGAAATGAGTGTCAACTGATGAAATATGACAGATACACTCGATTTTTGAATATGATTTGGTTAAGTGCTGCCGTATTGTAGGTGAAGTGCTGCCGTATTGTGGGTGATAAAGAGCAAACAGCTAACACAGGGGACTAATATTTTTATTAATCAGAAAAGTTATCCTACGGACAAGTTCGCTATCCGTGTGCCAGCTAACTCGTGTGTTAAGGAGCGGATAGTGTTTTTCTATTAATATGGCTGTAGTGAACCAATCAACGGATAGAGATAAAACTTACAAATTAAGTTTAGAAAAAAAATAAAAATAAAATAAAATAAAATAAAAACGTCAGCTATATTGGCACTTCGACTTGTTGAAGTTTTGTCCTTAACTGTGTGTCCGTTATTGTTTTGGTATGAGGGAGCAGTAGACAGCGGAGATGTTCTGTATGTCCTGTTTCCTGTTCATGTTGTTTTTGTTGTTTAAAATATGCAGGGTTTCCAATGTGAAGCGTTTTGATTTGTGTTTTTCTGTTTGTAAAATTTGTTTGTTGTCGAAGTCCGGTCTATGGTGTCAATGGTATGGCTGGCTAGCGCTGTTTTGTTGGGGTTGCCTAATTTTATGTTTATTTATTTGTTGTGTATGTAATAAAGATTCCCCTGAGGAAGGTGGTAACCCCCGCCGAAATGTTGGGAAAGTAAATGAATTAATCTTTCATTTTACAAAAAACTAAATGACCAAACAGCCGAAGAACACAATAAAGCATTAACATTTAATTTGGTCAACAAATCACACATCGGTATTATAACTAAAGACCCTTGCACACACTCCAAATCAAACAGTGACCCCAAGCAGGGGGTGTAGATATGCATTGCACAGTTTATTTGATGATTAGTTGCGAAATCCCAAGTAGATTCCATAAACATTACAATGCCTTTGGGGGGCATGCTGCCCCCCTGCAACCTCTTTGGTTGGGGTCACTGTTTGATTTGCAGTCGGTGCGGGGTACGGTTCATGAATTATCATAAAATGTTAAGAGAAATTATTTCCCACAAAAAAAAGTGAAATTATTACCCACTCGAGGTGAAGTTATTGCCCGTGAAGTTATTTCCCTGCACCACCAAATGTATTTGCTTCAGACGCTCTAGGTCGCATCTATAGAGAGTCGTTTTGCGCAATAAAACGCCGATTATTGGCGATTACAAATTCTCGAACGACTAGGAGGAAACTTTAAAAAAAAAAACATGTGAGTTTTGGTAATTGTTTATATTTATGATTTCATAATTCTTTTATGATTAAGGGTAAAAATAACAAACCCCGATCAGATGAAACGTTTAGTGGAAATTATGGAAGGAAATATATCGTTGGCAACAAATTTTAAAAGAGGTGTTTCACAGAGCGATGATGTGAAAAATGGATGGGAGTCGGTAGCTGCGACCCTCAACTATTTAGGACCACAGGTTTGGTTCGATGCTAAATTTAAAGTTAAACAGAAACTGGTTTACAACAAGAAACAGTTGGAGACCACTGGAGGAGGGCCATTCAAACAAAAATATTTAAATGGAGTAGATATACTGATTGCACAAATCCTCGACCTAAACAGTTTAGTGAATCCGAAAGGAAACGTGTTGGGGAATACAAAACCGCCAAAGTCTGCAGCTACCATTGTGTGTCATCCACCCACAGTTCCTGCATCGAGTTCCGTACTTTTAGGTCCATCCACATACAGCTATCAACCGACTATTTTGTAATGTACTTACTTTGAATGTAGTAAATCCAAAGGATCGGATTTTGACCTGATTCTTCTTCTTATATGTTTTAGTTCTCCTTTGCAGACTCGTCTTCTTCGTCGCTTTCGCTCTCCAACGGTATGAACATTTCAATGATATTCATGTTTTTTTTAGTATATAATATATTACCACAATTCGAAATACTTTTGATTTTTGTTTTTTTATTTGAAATTTAAAACACAAAATGTAAATACCTACCTACCTGTCAACTATCAGCTGTTGGTATGGAACTCATGTGGAATGTAAAGTAAGTGAGAGTGGAGGCGTTCAAGAATAATTAGAATACCGATACTAAAACGACACTAAAGTGACTCGACTCAAAAAACGACAGCTGTCGATTAATATAAACGCTGGTAGAATAAAGGGGATTATCTTCGATTGTTGTTGGTGACTGTTCGTGGTCCGACATCATTTCAACAACTGAGAACAATTAATGCACATCTGTGTGCGACTTACCGTGAGGCGTGTCAACTATTACAGTTACTCGAGAACGATTCGCATTGGGATAATACGCTCAAAAATTCCGTCATATCTTGATCACCACATCAAATTCGTACATTGTTTGCGGTTATGATATCGACAAATTTCCTCTCGAACCCAAAAGATTCTGTCAAACTTTAAATCCCACACTACAAATGACTGCAGAAATTTACAATAACACATTTGGCGCGTTCAATTTGCAAGTTAACTGCAAGTTCACTACTAATTTATTAAATTTCTACAACTTGCCAAACGATGGTCACGTGAGTTATTTGATCAATGAGAAAAGGTAAAATAGTAGTCACTAGTAGTTGACTTGTAAGTTGAACGCGCCCATTGATCATAATAGAAGACATGCGTTTATTGATGGCAAATAAAGTATTGTCATGTTTGTGCATGACAGCACCCAATCGTTATATGCGCGATCCATTTAACCACGAGTTGCAAAGAGAGCAACAGTATGACACTGAAACATTGGCCGAAACAGTTCGTACAAATGTTCCACAATTAAATCAACAACAAAGAATGGCGTACGATACTTTGATAGACGCTGTGAACAGTGGATCTGGTGGAATTTACTTCCTTGATGCTCCCAGAGGGACTGGAAAAACGTTATTAATTTCATTGCTATTGGCGAGGATCAGATCGCAAAATGATGTAGCTCTAGCGTTGGTTTCATCTGGAATATCTGCGACTCTGTTAGAAGGCGGACGAACTGTACATTCTGCCTTGAAATTACCATTGAACATGCAAATCAACGAAACACCAGTTTGCAACATCGCCAAAAATAGCGCAATGGCGAAAGATCTTACAGGTATGCAAATTGATCGTTTGGGACCAATGTACTATGGCCCATAAGAGGTCACTGGAAGCACTGGACAGAACGTTGAAAGATCTTCATGACAACCGAAACATTTTTGGTATGACCATGATTCTGTTGTCAGGTGATTTTCGTCAAACTCTTCCAGTTATTCCGCGATCAACTGTTGCTGCCGAACTAAACGCATGCCTAAAATCATCAAATTTGTGGCGGCACATAAAATCACTCCAATTGACAACTTACATGCGAGTATTTTTGCAACAAGATCAAATTGCAAATGTGTTTTCGAAGCAGTTTTTAGACATTGGAAATGGTAAAGTCGCAATGGACACCTCAACCGGAATCATCACATTACCCACAGATTTCTGTCGCATCACAGACCCAAAAGAGGAGCTTATTCAACGTGTTTTCCCGGACATAGCGCAACAGTCAGCTTTTTTGTTTATTGATTCTGAGGCGGTACGAAGTTTGCCGGGTCAGCTGGTCTTATACATAAAAATTAATGTTTGTGTCTATTCGTTCTCGCATCGTTCATCTGATTGAGTTGAAATTGTATACAACAGAGTACCATCAATGTACAATAGTTGGCGCACTTATGTTTGCGTGTTCGTCTCCTATCCGTTCATGCAGCGTTAATCCCATCGAGTTGAAACTTAATATACGAGTAGTTGTTGTGGGTACTCGCACAAAAGTTTTTGACAAAGTAAATCATTAAGATGGGCGGAAATGTTGAAATTCAGATTTTAAAATAACAGAAAAAAAGCTATTTATTGACGAATGTAAGTTAAGGCGAAGCAATGTTCGAAAGGAGTGGGGGCGATGGTGTAGAGGGTAGTGTGTTGGCTTGTGACGAATACCACCTTGTTTCTCCAACCTCTACACCAAAAAGGGGTTTCTGGGAGTACAATGGACCGTTTGCTAATGAAAAGAACATTGGTTGCGATTGTGGCCGTTATATTATGGCGGAAGTAAACAGCGGCTGCCCGCAAGGCGGCGTTCTGTATCCACTTCTGCGGTACATGTTGGTCGACTCTCTGTTGAACGCTCGCTTATACGCTTAGGCGTACACTGATGATGTTGCCGTGCGGCGTGCTTTCTGTTGGATCATGCGTAGCGATTGTCTGTGCCAAGGCGCAGGCTGTCCTTGACGTAATCGACGAATGTTGCACTAGGAATGGGCTCTCGGTTAATCCTCTTAAAACAGAGGTTGTTGTCTTTAATAGAAGGAGGAAGCTGATCGGGTTGACTCAGCCAGTGCTAAAAGGCGTCACAATCCAACTCTCCAATGAAGTAAAGTATCTGGGAGTCATCCTGGATAGCAAACTTCTTTGGTCCAAGCATGTTGAGCTGAAGACTGCCAAGGCGCTGTCGTTTTTCTGCCAGTGCAAGGGCATTTGCGGTAATATATAGGGCTTATCACCGAAAAGACTCCTATGGATTTATACGGCTATGATAAAACTATTTCTAGCAAACTCATCGGTTGTTTGGTGGAATAAGCTTTCACGTAAACCTGTTACAGCTGCTTTCGCCAAACTGCAAATGAAGGTATGTCTCGGCTGCACGGTGGCCTTCCCCAGTACGTTTGGCTCCGGCCTAGATGTATTATTGAACCTCCCGCCCCCTGATATTTACATCATTGGTTGCATAATCAAAGCGATCTCACGTTTAAGAACTTATGCTACCCCAATGGCCGTGGACTATGTTGCGAGGAACAGGTGGAGGGGACGAACAGTCATGCGACAGTCAGGCTGCGCTTAAGGCCTTGCCCCTTAACCACCTCCAAAATAATTCGTGAATGCACGATCTCTCTGAATTCGGTCGGAAGGCTAAATTCACTTAGACTTGTCTGGGTCCCGCGTCATAACGGGATCACGGGAAATGAGATCTCCGGTGAACTTGCTAGACAGGGCTCAGAGGAGAACTTCTCAGGACTTGAACCAGCGATATGTCTGAATGCGTCCTCGGTCAGGGCTCCATTGACGGTTAGGTTTCATATGAACACAATCGTCTGTAAAAAATCTGCGGCATTCTTGTTGTCTCTCAACAGAAAAGACTGCAGACAGACTACTGGCGTTCTTACGGGCCACTACGCTTTTGCCAAACACCTTAAGGTGCTAGGCCTAAGCGATACCACCAACTTGGAAGCCTGTGGAGAAAACGACGACACTGCGGAACATTTCCTCTGTGACTGTCCTGCTTTTGCTTGTATCAGGTGACAGGTACCTATTTGGTGCTGATATGGTGAGTGCTGTAAACCCAAGCTCCTTATCATTGAAGCGCCTTCTCTTCTTTCTTAGGAAAACGACTAAATTCTCACCGTAAAAGTGGTGTGTCTCCTGATATTACAATGGACCAGTATTAGGTCTAGTACTCCAGTGTATAATGTGTAAATTCAGTAACGCATCACTGGCATCATGATGCTCATGATGCTTTGCAAAATGTTCATTAACGCAACTATTGGCATCACTTTCAACGTCAAGTGTTCATTATTGCAAAGTTAATCAAACTGATGCGCAAACATAACGAAAAAAAAGCATCACAGAAATACCTGATGCGCTGTTGATTCGCCTGAAAAAAAGCAAGAAAAATGTCGGAAGAGAAAGAAAAGTAAGTAACCAAACATTTTAATTAATAGATACTATAAGAAGATGTATAAGAAGGTGTCCAAAAAGGATTTAATGATTTTCGCAAATCCTAGAAACATGGTTTGGTTTTCATTTAGAAAAGTTAAATCATTAGTGGACTTACATCGAAGGTGGATCGGCACATTCTAAAACGATTTTGAAATACATCGTCTGGATGTTCTTCTAGAACTTTGAAATAGTCCCTAATCTTAGGAATTTTCCTTCTTTTAAATCTGCTAATTAAAGTCCGTATGCGTTTCGACCTCTTTCTTCTTGCTTCACACATATTAAAACTAAATTTATCGTCTTTACGATCAAAGTTATCAACTAAAACTTTTATTAGCAAAACTTCCATTTTAAATGTTTGATTTAAACAATGCGTTCTAAAACTCAAACGCCATATTCAATCAGCAACGCATCAGCTTAAACTTTGCATCGCATCAGCATCGCAAATAAGCAGTGATGCCGCATCACTGCGCAAATGTTTGACGTTTCTGAATTTACACAAAGTCTCGCACCCCGAATAAAAAAAAAAGACATTGGACCGTTACCGAGTCTGATTGCTCTGGGATTTGGATTTTCTTTTTAATAAAAAAAAAAATCGAAAGGCCCTATAGAACAATGAATGTTTGTGTGTTCGTCCAATTGAGTTGAAATTTAGTACAGTTGTTGTTGGTACTTGTGCGGAAGTTTCTGGAAAACATCCATTATTAACATGAGCTTAACCATGCGGAGAAAAGAGTATAATCCCATTAATTGAAGCGTAAAGCGGGCACTTTTTGATTCGAAGAAGTTAGCTGACATAGGCACCTTCCAGAAAACTAGCACCTACCCCTAGGGAGTAGTCGCAGCAACACACGCCCTGTACCCGCTTAAATGTGGTATGTCAGATTTTGAGCTAACAGAAGAGAAAACTGTTAATTTACGAATGTAGGCTAAGGCGAAACAACGAGCGAAGGGCTCCGCTAGTTAGTCATACAGTAAGTCATGTTTACCCTATCATTTATACCCTATTCTAGGGGTATATTAATTTTGACGCATAGTTTGTAACATACTTTAATATTGCCCGTAGACCCCTAAAAGTTACTATATTTATGATCAGCATCGATAGTAATGTCGATCTAGCCATGTCCGTCCGTCCGTCCGTCCGTCGGCAAAAATTAGGCCTTTAAACTGGACCTAGAGAGCTGAAATTTTAAACATATACTCTCTAGGGTCCCGAAATAATCAAGTTTACGAATTTTTGAAATCCGCAGACAGACACGCCCACAAACTCAAAAAAACAAAATTTTGGAAAGAAAGCTGAAATTTTTTATATATGATCTATGACTCCTAAAACTGCTCGGGATAAATTTTTTTCCAAATCCGCCTACTGACACGCCCACAAAAAAATAATGTTTTTTTTTGAAAATCCAAAGTTTGAGCTAGGGAGCTGAAATTTATAATATATACTCTCTATGGGCCCTTTATGCTCATCATGCCGCCCACTGGCACGCCCACAATTTTTTTTTTTTTTTTTGAAAATTCAAAGTGAGCTAGGGAGCTGAAATTTATAATATATACTCTCTAGGGGCCCTATATGCTTATGTGTTAATTTTTTTTAAATCTGCCTTCTGACACGCCCACAATTAAATAAAACGATCTTATTGAAACACCCAAGTTTGAGCTAGGGAGCGTTTTTTTTGATAAAATCCTTTAAATGTTATATAACAAAATATGTAGAGCGTTCTTAACAATTCAATCATACTTAGACTTTTGTCACGCCCACTTATGAGGGATAGGAATAAGAATAGGGTATCCAACAGTTCGCCCAAGCGGACTGTAGCCCGTCCCTATGTTTTTTATTATGTTTATTAAATATTTTTATACCTTATAAACGTTGGTCAATCGAGGAAACAAAAGTTCTCAAGAATCTCAACAATGTGTCAATTTGAAGTTAGCAACAGAGTGAGTTTAGAGTGAGTATCAATCGGCTTTTATAATCTCAACGAGTGATTTACTCGTATTACTGAGTTGCAGAAAAAACACCTCTATAGTTGTTTCCAAAGTATGCCGCGACCGCGAGAGATAGTGGAAAGTTAGAAGGGAACATCCCAAGATTGGACTCTCTCGCCGATCATTACCTCTCGCTACCTAGGCGTAGGCACTTGTATAAAGTTTATAAGCCAGAATACGAGGACTGGGAATAAAACTTTATCAAAGCTGTAATGTCTTTATCTACGTTTATGTACCTTACACTATATACTTACGGAGCAACAACTTTCAAATCTGTCTGCGGTTCAACATGTCCTTTTATATTATCATCAGTCATCGTAGTAAGAGTAGTTTTACTAAGTTACATTTCCTAGAAAAAAAATTTAGATTTCATTTTCATTTCATTTCATTTATTCATTTATAAAGTATTACTGAAAAATATGTCATATGTTCCCCAAACAGGGAAGGGCTTGGATTATCACTGCAGCACCTCCCAAACAGCGCTTTTCGTAGAAGGTGACTAAGGAAAGAAATCACATCTAAGCAATTTTAACATCTGGTTGAGCCTAGCGACTCAAAAGGGTGCATGCAAATTGCAAATGCAAGGGTTGACACAACTGGAGATCACCGGTGTTGTAGAAGGTCGATCAAACGATAATCAATCAAAATTTGTTCTTTATGTCAAATCCTTCAAATGTTATACAGGGTGGCGCACGAATCGTGCTACAACAACAAAATATAATAACAACTTTTTTTCTCTGTGAGTAATCGGCTTATTTTGTTTTTTATTTGGCAGGTTACTATTAAGATTTCTTTAATGATTGGGATGCCGAAAATAGAATTTGGATAGTGCAGCGGTACCATGCTTGGCAGTCCTTCATTTCCGTCCAAAGGGAAAGTAGGCGGGAGTAAATGGAGTAAATGGACCATTATGATGCTGACAAACTTGTTTACCGAATCTGGAAGCATCGCACGAAGACCGTACCATCTAGATCCATATGTTCGGGTTAATTGAGGCAAATCCAAGCGTTTCGGTTCGAAACCTATCGGAGCAAATTGGAGTTAGCAGACGATCATTACAACTGGTAATTTATGATGACTTAAACTTGTTTCCGTATAAAGTCGAAATTGCAAGCATGTTTAACCCTCTGGATTTGCCTATTCGCCTGGAATTTTGCCAAAAAATTATTAAATTGCCAAAGACGACAACAGCTTGATAAATTGTTTGTTTATGTCTGGTGAGGCCCATTTTGATCTAAACGGCAATGTAAATAAGCAATAAATAAATCCAGAATTATTCCATGAGACGGTACTGCACCCAGAACGAGTCACTGTGTACTGTGCAGTTTCATCAAGGTTCATTGTGGGGCCATACCTCTTTGAAGAAAACGGGGTAACATTAACTGTCAATGGGGACCGTTATTTAAAGATGGCTCCACATGTCCTTCCGGTTTTCCTACCACTACTTTTTGCAGCACTGTGAGTTGCAGCGAAAAGTGTTTTTTTAATTGAAAAAGTTAATGAGTTTAAGTACTTGGGCCTCACTTTTGATGCTAGGATGAGCTTTGCAAATCATACAGAGTCTTTAAGGAAATATTTTCGTTATACCCTCAGACATTTCTATCACCTACAAAATATCTGTTCTCAAAAATTATTGTTAACTATTTATTATGGTATTTTTCATTCCAAACTGCAATATGGAATTGCGTGCTGGGGGGGTTCTTATATGAATAAAATTCAACCCCTACTAATTTTACAGAAAAACATATTGAGGAAAATATGCCGGAAACATTGTCGGCATCCCTGTTATCCTTTATTTCGTGATATGAGAATTCTTCCAGTTCGTCATTTGTATTGTTTCAAAGTATTAAAAACGTTTTTCATGAGATCGGGAAATCTTAATTACAGACTAATTTCTGATTATAACTTACGTAGAAACTTTTCGAATGTTGTATCTATACCCGCTTCTCGTACTACTGCTTTTCGTAATTCTTATTTGGTTTCATCTTACCGCCTATATAACAAGCTGCCGCAAGCAATAAGATCATTGACCTCTTCTGTTTGTTTGTTAAATCCGTAAGAGCTTGGCTTTTTGATTTTGACTATGATAGCTTAGAATCCATTTTTTCTGACATTCTGGTGTAACTAAAGTTTCCTTGTATCTTTTTTTTCAATTTTGCTAATTAATATTTGTATTTCTTTTATCTTTTCTTTGTGATTATGCATATTTATTATGTATTTACTTTTGTTAAAGGGTCACCCCACCCATAATAAAAATATCTTGTTGTAATGCACATTGAAGTGGCATTTGACACTATTTTTAATACTTTAGTATAAAAAATAAAAAATGTCATTTAAGTTATTTCTTAAATCTATACTTAAACCTACTTATATGTAAGCAATGAAATAATGTTATGAACTTGTATGTGCATGGATTTATGGGAAATAAATTTTGTATCTATCTTGTATCTATCTATCTATGTTGAAGGAGTTTTTTTTTTATCCAGAACTGCGCCGAAGAAGTATCCGTGTCAACAGCATTTAGTTCCAGCAATATGGAGCAACTGCACACATAGCCAGACCGGTTTTGGTGGAGCTCCAAAGAAAATTCGCAAACAAATTGATATTCAGAAACTCCTCTTTCCCCTGGCCCCAGTGGCGGATCCATGGGGGGGGGGGTATCGGGTCCGGACCCCCACAGGGAGGCCGAACCGACCTGAATCTGAAATGCTGGTATTCTGTCGCCGAAAATTTCCATATTCTATTTTACGATTCGAAAATCCAAAAAAGATTGTAATGTGCAAATAAATGATTTCTCGTATTTTGTCATGCATAATATTATTATTATTCAATTCATGTTCTTCTTTTTTTTTTTTTTTTTTTTTTGTTTTTTTGAAAAGGAAATCCAAATCCCAGAGCACTCAGACTCGGTAACGTTCCATTGTACTACCAGGCAGAAATCCTCCTTTTGGTGTAGAGGCATGTAATTGGGTGGCGTATGTTGCTGTTCCCCATGGGGATTGAACCTGCACCGCACGGGTCACAAGCCAACACACTAACCTCTACACCGTCGCCACCCATTCAATTCAATTTCAATTCAATTCATGTTACTACTACATATTAGCAATAGTGCGAAATCTAGAGAAAATCTCAATCGTTTTTAAAATTCCGCGGTTTTTTGAAGAATTCTTGCAGAATTTCGTCTTCCGTTAGTCCAATTTGAGGATGGTTACTCAAAGAAGCGAGTCCATTCAGGCGCTCTCGTCCTATTATACTTCTAAGATAGTTTTTTTTATTCTTGTTAGGGTCGAAAACGATCGTTCTGGAGCTGCTGTTGATACGGGTAACACTGCCAATACTCGTAAGATCGTGCTCACGTTTTTGAAACAATTTTCATTGATAACCTAAAAGTTAAGTATTCGATGTGTTATAGAAACTGATTCTGGATGTAAAAATTCCGATCTGAAGTTACTCACTGATAGTGCATCGAGCGCATTTTGAATATCTTGATCAAAGATCCGTTGCCTCCACATTCAGATCTCTGAGATGAAATTCCTTTCTGAACAGTCCAATATTACGTCATAAAACTTGTAAAGATCTGCGCATTTTTCCTCATCAAATTCCTGCTTGGAAGGAAATAGTTGTCCGAAACTGTGGAAGATCGATTTGTGTTTTTCGAACCGACTTTGGAGATGAAAAAATGTAAGTATCAAGGAATGCAATGTAGAAGGCAATTCTGTAATAATCTTCGACATTTTGTGTTTCAACGTTGCAACGGTTTTTCTGTTGACTGCAACGACGAGGCGATTTTATATTAAGAACAGATTTCAGCTATATTGTCGTAAATGATACAAAAATTTGAATCAACGTTTTCCCGCTTTTCCTTGATATCATTCGTAGCATCATCAGCTAACTTTGTGTCTTCTCCTCGATCTTGATTTTTCGTCTGCAATTCCCGACTCAGAGGCAAGACGATAGAATTGATCGATTCCATTATATGACAGAAGATTTGAAATTCGATTGTCAAAATCGTGGTCAAAAGCTGAGAAGCCTTTTGTGAAGTCTCTCGATCTTTCCACTTTTTTATTTCTTTCAAAGCTTCTATAACGGTCGGTTGAAATTCGAGGTAAGTTGAAACTGCTTCATGAGACTAAGCCCATCTTGAAACAGCGAAAGAATTCAATTTTTCTTTTCTCCGGTCACTCTTTTTCGGCATTTTCAAAATATCTTCCTTTAAAATGCTTTGCCTCTTCGTCCAGTGGAAAAATGCTTCTATTGCTCCGATAGTTCCTAACGCATTTTTTATACCCGAAACCCTGCAAGCGGCATTGATGACCAAACTGAAGCCATGCGCGGCACAATGAACGTAGATTGCAAGAGGAAAATGAGATCTGATATGGGCTTGTACTCCTTTTACTTCGCCACTCATAACTGGTGCATATATATATCTGTGTATCAAAAAATTATCGACACTGTGTCGCGAAGTAGATGTTCCGAATTAAAATTGTTTGCAGTGGTAACCGTGTGTCCACACAAGCGGCACTATCGTAGTTTCATGCAAAATGTATCAGAAGAATGAGAAAATGAGGTTAAGTTAGGTCATGACAGCATACATTTTATGGACCCCCCCCCCCCCCCCCCCCCCTACACGAGATCCTAGATCCGCCACTGCCTGGCCCCAAGGTCACCTGACCTGACTGCACCACACTTTTTTTTATATGGTTATGTCAACCGAGAGGTGTACGAAACGAAACCAAGCAATTCGACTGGATTGAAGCAGTCCATTAAAACCATAATTGAGGCGATCCCGACTTCACTCCTTCAGGTCGCCATGAATAATTTTCTGATCAGGTGTCGCATATGCGTGGATGAGCATGGAGATCATTTACGGTCTGTCATCTTCAAAAACAGTTGGTTATATAAAATAAAATTGAATTTTCTATACAATAAAAAATAAATAAATGAAATACATTGATTAAAAAAAAAGTTATTTGAATTTCTTATTGTAGCACATTTGGTACGCCACCCTGTATAACAAGATACCTAGATCCTTCTTAACAATTCACTTAGATTTTAGGCACTCCCACTTAATGAGGGATAGAAAGAGGAATATTTCGTTTTTCCTATGTTTTCGAAACAGCTTTCTTTTACATAAACTAACAGCCCTATTTAATAACGCATGTTGGAGTCAGCTAACTTTTTTTGATTGGTTGAATGTACAAGAACAACTTGTGACTGCTTTCACGTGAAGCATATTAAAATTTAAAAAAAAGTTAAAAATCACTTAGCTTCGCGTATTTGTTTAAGGTATTATTTTAAGGTAATTTTATTCTTTCATTGTGGTACCACACAACTGGTTAATCAAACACTGATTTCCCCAAACCGCTTCAACAATTTAAACTTGTTATACCTATTGTTTTTGATAATAATTGATCTAAGGGTCATAAAACGGCATTACTGAGAGTTTTATTTTGCAAAGAACTATTTTTAGAAACATGCCAATACCATTGAGTGAAGTGATTTCATTTGTTTTATATTTTTGCTGATAATGTTTTTCATATAAAAATAAAAAACGTTGTATAATGTCGGTGGTTGCAGATAAATTCCTGTGATTGTCTCGAAATGGACACACCTTGGATTTTCGGTTGCACTCGTAGCTACGGCATGGATATTTTTAGTTCACCCTGTCGTACAAACACGAGTTGGAGTCTTCACACCACGAATGTTTCCGAGTTTTTTTTTTAAATTTATCCACAATAGCTGTGCCAGAAAGCGCTTGATGATGACCAAAGCAGTACAAACTTTACGAAAGGTTTTCGCGATATTTTCATTCAGTGCATTGTAACTACTCCAATACGTTGTGGGGGGATGTATCGATCCATACAAAATTACCTCCAAGCGTTCACTTATCAAAAATCATCGTAATGATAGTTGCATGTTGACAGTTCAACAAATGGCGCAACATTTCAAATGACATAGAAACGATAACTTTTCGTATGACTCATAACTGCACTTTATTTTATTTTTGTTTGATTTTTACATTAAAAGTCAAAACTAATTTCCTATGAATAATTGTTTGGAAATGCACCATTATTCACAGCCTACTTAACCAAACAGAATAACAAATCGAAAGAAACAAATACGAGAAGATGAAATAGAATAATATTTGTTTAATATGAAGGTAAAAGTGTCCTACATAAACTGAACTTAGCTCTATCACAATCACTTTACAAATACTGAAAGTTCTTCATTTTGTTTTACCAAGCCTAGCCATTGGGAATCTCGTGCCAAAATTTCCAAATACAAACAGGTATTTGGATTCTTTTATCTAAAGTGTGTCGCAGTTCCGAATGCCTGTCATAACTCTAAATTAATGAATCAAGGTAATGAACCCAAGCTTGAGTTATTTTACCGAATGAAATCACGTGAGTGTGCCTAGTACAGGGTGCGACAACATAACTTTTTTTTTGTTCAAAATATACATATCTTGGATATTCTTATACACAGTTTTGAAAATCACATAAGATAGGTGACGTCCCCATTGTCCATACACTGTATAAATCTTTTCTTTGTTTTATAAAACAAAATGTTAATTGTTATAACGACATTTTTTAGTAGTATCAATTTTATGTTATGTGATTTAACTTGCCCATGTAAAAAAAAATTCGCTAAATTTTAAATCGGCCACTTTCTCTTTCCATCTAACCCGCATTTGAAATCTTAAGTGGCAACACTGGTTCCTCAATTATCCATCTCCATTTGTCCAAACCTATTCAATGCACAACCGACGTACACTGACGATCACAAGGATAAGGCCATACATTTTGCTATCGATTTTCAGTCTTTATGCCTGTTAGAAATGTTATACCCAGAAACAGGTACATGTTTCCCCAACAGTAAGTCATAAAATTAAAGGGAAATAAGAAACGACCGCTGGAATTTCCCAAGATCAAACAATAAACTACTTGAAAAGCGTATAAAAAGATGCGCCACTAGGATGAGGCCACATGCAAATTCTTCGAAAGAAAAGAAAAAATGAATATACAATGTTTATATTTTGTGGTTTGAAAACATTTATTTATTATGTTTTTCTACATTAATAATGAGTATGCCCGTCATTTTTCGGTTTGACCTCTATAAGACGGTTTGGAATAGAATCATACAGTTTTTTTTTTTAAGATTTAAGAGAAATTTGTGCCCAGGCATCACGAATAGCTTCGATTAAAGTGTCCTTGTCTCCAATTGTAATAATCCTAGATCAGTTAACCTCTTAAAATCAAATTTCATTGAACTTGATAATTATCTTGCAACTGTTGACTGGAAAACAGAATTTTTAAATTTAAATTTGAAGAATATGCTAGACCATTTAATGCGTATCTTAAATGAGGCTTTTAACTTATTTGTGCCTTATAGGACCTCCATGGTATAACAAAAGGTTGACTCATTTAAAAAAATTGAAAAATAAATCATTTGCTAAGTATAAAATGTCAAACACGTTAGATAACAAACTTAAATTTTGTAAACTCCGTAACGAATTCATTGTCTTCAGTAAATTCTTGCACAGAAATTATATCTCGAATATTGAGCTTAAGTTGAAAAAAGACCCAAAGCATTTCTGGAGTTTCATTAATTCTAAAAGGAAATCGCTTGGGATTCCAACTTCGATGAATTTTAAAGGAGATAATTCTACGGATATTGATAAAACTCTTGAGCTGTTTGCTCAATTCTTTGAATCGGTTTTCTCAAACTCACAAAGAAACCCCGTTTTTCAATCAGAAAATGTCCCTAATTGGCTGAATACACTTGGATTCCTCTAATGTTTTAAAGGGCTTACAGGACCTCAAGCCAAATCACATTCCTGGTGTGGATGGTATTCCTGCCCTTGTCTTAAAAAGATGCTCTAATTCTATCTGCTTCCCATTGCTTATTATTTTCAATCTATCTTTATCGTCCGGATTATTTTTGGAAGTATGGAAATCTTCCTTTCTTATCCCAATTCATAAATAAGGTTCGAAAAATGACGTTGAAAACTACAGAGGGATTTGCAAGTTGTCCGCAATTCCTAAACTGTTCGAAAGTTTAGTAAAGAACAAACTCGTTTTTTTCGTGAAAGAAAATGTGAGTGACGCCCAACACGGGTTTATCTCGGGTAGATTAACTATTACCAATCTATCATGTTTTTCCTCCTTTGGTTCTTATTGTATGGAAAATCAAAGTCAAGTAGATGCTATCTACACGGATTTTAGTAAGGCATTTGACTCAGTATGACACAACATACTGCTTCGCAAGCTTGAGAGTTTTGGGATTCACTCAAATCTCCTTCAATGGATATCATCCTTTTTAACTGATAGGGTCCAAAGAGTCAACATTGACAACCTAACTTCGAGATCTATTAGATGTACCTCAGGAGTTCCACAGGGTAGTCATCTTGGTCCAATTTTATTTATAATTTTTATCGATGATATTTGTGATAAAATAAAAATCAACCAGTGTCTCATATATGCTGATGATCTTACAATATTCCTGAAAGTGACCTCCAATACTGACTGTTTAAATCTTCAAGTGGACCTTGATAATTTATCTAATTGGTGTCTGATAAACTGCTTAAAACTTAACGTTAAGAAATGCTATGCTATTTCCGTCTCTAAGAAACTATCAACTTATGAGTTTGCGTATTCTCTTGATAGTATCCCTCTACAGAGAACTGCTAAAATGAAGGATCTGGGTGTTTCTTTCGATTCCAAATTTTCATTTGTCGCACATATTGATGCAATTGCTGCTAAAGCCAACACAATAATTGGCTTCATTAAAAGGAACTCGACTGACTTCTCGGATCCGTACACACTTGTCTCCCTTTATACCACATTAATCAGATCATCACTTGAGTATGCAGATGTCATCTGGAGCGCTAGCCAACAAACGTTTTCTATAGAATTGAACATTTTTTCACTAGGTTTGTGTTTTTTAAAATGCGCTGGAATTTTTGTCCAGTTTCTCAAGCTCGACATAATCTTCTGGGATTGAAATCTCTCAAATCCCGATGATGTATTCACGATATTGTATTTGTGCGACATATTTTATGTTACCGTATAAAGTGCCCCAATCTTCTTTCCTTTATTTGCATTTATTGCCCAATGAGATCTTTGAGAGAAAGATACCTTCTTTTTCAGCCTAAACATAGAACAAATTATGGTATGAATGAACCAATTTCAAGGTCAATTAGGGAGTTCAATGAAATTAATATTCATATTGATATAGCTTTCCGTAGAAATAAATTTAAAAATGATGTTATTATTTATTTTTAAGAATTTAAGCACATACTGTTAAATCTTAGAATATCCCTATGTATTTATTGCATCGCATCTGTGGAGCCTGAGGCTCGTAGATAAAATAAATAAATAAATAAATAAAAAAAAACATTAGATAAAAATACAAGAGCTCCCAAAAGTATCAAAAAATAGGGATTTGAACGATTTTTTGTATGGGAGGTGCCACGCCCCTTTGCTCAATTTTGGCCAAACATCACAGGAACAAAATTTGAGCTTAATCCAAAAAAGATTCGAGGTGAAAATCTTCCTTAAAATATTACCAACATCAGAAAACAACAATAAGTCAAGTCGGTACATTTTTATACCCTATATTCTAACCCCCATAGTAACTTATAATTTTTATTAATAAATTTGTGTCCGCTTTAACTGACATGTGATTACAAGCGGATAACCTAATTCACCTAATTTGGCATATAAGGAGCGGCTAACTTCACACATTTCCAGATTCTAGTTCATACCTTCACGTATTGAGAGGATGTACAAGCACATGCATGTATGGACCATTGAGAGGGTGAAAGAAGACTGTGCTCCCATTTGGGCGCATTTCACTTTCGCGTGTCAATAGTAGGACCATAGTATTTAAACGTAATATACAGAAATGAGTGTCAACTGATGAAATATGACAGACTCACTCGTTTTTAGAGTATAGTTTGTCGAAGTGCTGCCGTGTTTTAAGTGATAAAGAACGAATAGCTAACATAGGGAAAAAATATTTTTGTTAATAAGAAAAGTTATCATATGGACAAGCTCGCTATCCATGTGCCAGTTAACTCATATGTTAAAGAGCGAATAGTTTTTTTTTTATTAATTTGGTTGTATGGAAATATATTGTTACGTTCGTCAAAAATAAAACTACTCCGAAACCAAGTTTTATTTCTCAGTTTTCTTTATTTTTTTGAATTCAAGTTTTTCTTCTTTTTTTTTATCTTGCGCGCCAACTTTATGCGGTCAGGTTCTATGTCTATCTCCACGAAGTTTTTCTTTTTTCTTCTTCTTTTTTTTATTCTTCTCCTGTTCTTGCTTCTCAATCAGCTAATGTCAGTTTGACGGTCATACTTTCTAATCGAGGCTCTAGATTCAACTGAAAATTGCTACAATATGTATAGTGACTCATAGTTTGTAACATACCTTAATATGGCCCGTAGACCTCTAAAAGTTACTAAACCGACCACTGACTTTTTGAAGTAAACCTTCTTTACGCACGCTTAACTTGGGGAGTAAGCTGGTGAATGCATCACGGAAGTGTAGACAAACGTACACTTCCGCCAAAACGGAAGTTGAGAGGGAAATATAAGTCAGTGAAGATAGAAAGAGAGAGAGTTTCGTTTCGTACCATACACTCATTTGTTACAACCCATAAAATTTAGTCCGCGGAAAGGTTCGTGCAATGGGTAAACACCCTTGAATCTCCTCAATAGAGGAAATACTAAGCTCTTATCATCTATCCAAATCAATCCAAAGGAGAATGCTACGAGTATATCTAAAACACTTGCCGACAGATGCAATTAACCTGAAGTGAGTAAAGTGTGTTCTTGAATCGCAGTTCATTAGTTCGTCTTTTTTCGTACAGAGGGCCCTCGAATGAAACAAACATAATGTTGTTTAAATTTCGTCAAATAACGCAGTTAATAATATTATAAAGTTTTTATATAAAACCAGAATTGAACGACGTAATGCGTGGTTAGTACTTAGATGGGGGACCGCTTGTTGTTGGCATCTCTTGCGAACGTCTAAAATGTGCCGTTCGAATTCGGCGTAAAACTGTAGGTCCCCTCCCATGAAAATGGTTGGAAGGTTCTAGGCCTTGTATGGGGCCGTTTTAGCCTACGTTGAAAAATAAAATTATTTTTTTATCAAAAAATCTGTGTTTTATTCCAAAAGTCACGGACTTATTGACCCACCCTCGTATCATACGTTGCCACTAATTTCAGCAGGGGATTTCAATATTAATTTCGCGTTCGAAGATGGACAACTCTTGGTAAACTGTCTGCAAGTTAAATTTAAGCCACAAATGAATAATAACCGAATCCACAAGACATGGAACAACAATCGATGCAGTTTCTAATTTTCATTTGAAAACATATGTATCTTATTTCTCATACCATAAGCCTATTGTCTCGGTCTTACAATAAACCACAGTAATTACTGATGTATCCGATAATGAAAATAATGAATAAAAATAAAAAGTCTTTCCAAAAATATTAATTTATCAATGAAATCCCATAATAAATTTAAATATTTGTAGAAAATTAATATACTCGTATGTATGTATATATTATGCATATATACATAAAACATGTATATGTACATATATTGGAGCTAAAGAAGTTTTACTTCAGTCGTGTAGTCTAAAGCACACTCGTTTTTTCTGTTTTCCGGGGCATGTGGAAATATTCTAAATGGCACTATGATGACCGTCGGCGCGTGCTCATACTAGTGTGAGATTTTTACTCATTAAAACCACCTCCTACAAATTTGTTTCCTACTGCAACTCAGTTAATATTTATCAAGCAATTTTGTTCTCACGAAACTTTCAACGTTTGCCTGCCAAACTTTCCAGCGATAGTTCCTGCTAGTTATGCAATTTTATTGCGGATGAAGATTATCGGGCTAAGTCGGAAGGTTTAGTTTATCGTAATCGCCGCAATAAATTTGTTTCGTCTAGAATTTCAAGGACCAAGTTATTGACGTGTCCTAATTATCGATTTCTATGCTTTGGAGCGCTATTTCTAGTTTCTTCCTTAACCGTGGGAATTTCGAGATCTCTATGGAGATCTTCGTTTCTAATGTACCACGGTGCATTGGCGAATGATCATATCACTTTATTTTGATTCACTGGTACAACGCCATAGTTGTATACCATACGTCCACACGGGCTTTAGCACTTGCTTATATAATAAAAGCTTGCTCTCGAGGTTAAGCTTGGATAGTCTCCGAGTAACCAAAAAAGTTCTCTATATTTGTTCTTAAGTTCTTCGCATTTCTTTTTTACATGCGACTTCCATTTCAACTTTGCGTCGAGAGTCATTCCGAGATATTTGGCCTCATTTGCAAACGGAACTTGGACCGTATTTATAAAAACAGGCAAGTTATTTGATTGTTTATATGTAAGATCCACGTGGACCGATTTCGTTTCGTAAAGAGCGATCCTCCATGATTTTGTCCATTCATTGACTCGCTTAAACGCACCTTGGCTACGGCGAACGTGGCAACTGTAATACCTTCAGAGCAGATTTTATTTTCTTCGAGAGCTTTCTCAATTACGTCAGTTATCCAATGCACTTGATCAATCGTTGAATGTTTGCTTCTGAACACGAACTGGTGGTCAGGTATGAGACGGGTTTCTTCTATAATTGGTTGTATAATTGGTGGTATAATTGTACTTGTTTTTTTTTTGAGTTTGTGGGCGTGTCTGTGGGCGGATTTCAAAAATTCGTAAACTTCATTATTTCGGGACCTTAAAGAGTATATGGTTAAAATTTCAGCTCTCTAGGCCCAGTTTAAAGGCCTAATTTTTGCCGACGGACGGACGGACGGACATGGCTAGATCGACATTACTATCGATGCTGATCATAAATATAGTAACTTTTAGGGGTCTACGGGCAATATTAAGGTATGTTGCAAACTATGCGTCAAAATTAATATACCCTTAGAATAGGGTATTAAAAAGACCCCAAAGTAATGCAGAATCACCCCGTCGGACTACAAAACTTTGTTGTTGTTCATTGTATGTATATAATTTGTTGAGCCCTTTAATCATTATTTTGGACCCATTTTGCATTGGGCCACATACTCGTATCACATGAAAGTTTGAAAATCAAAAAGGAATTGTTAAATTTAATAAATGTTATTTTATTTAAAACTTAAATCTGACTTAAATATTAACCCATAAGATCATCAATCCGTTATAGACTTCACGAAGCCCTATTCCTTCAATTCCATAGCTTCGTTCGAAAATCCATTCAAGGTTTTTGTGCCTTTTGGTGGCTTTGCTTCAGCCTTAGCGGACAATTGTTCCGGTGTTTTCGCCCAGTCTTGCAGTTCACCTGATGCAAAGAACCAATAAATGGCAGCACCTACCATAGAGACTGCAGATGCAATAAAGAACACGATTCGCCATTCATGGGTGCTCTGGAAAATAATATTAAAATTATTTAATAATTTTGAGTTTTAAAGACAGATCCTTGTACCCGTTCCTGCACAATGTATCCCGTGAGAAGTGGGCTCAACATACCAGGAATCGTTGCCACTGTATTGCTTATGCCCATCAAGACACTTGCGTGTTGAGGTGCGATATCCAAAGCATTAACACTAAAGCGGAAGGAGATTCAAATGATAAATATTAAGATATATACCTTTTTTGTAATTTACGCAAATCCACACAAAGCAAATGCACTGAAGCATACAACTATAGTGATGTTCACCACACTCCAAATTGGATCAGGAAAATACGCTGTCAGCATCATAAAAATAGTTTGGCCCAGTAAAGCGCCACAGTTAAAGTATCTTCGCACCTGTGTTGTTGTTAGATATCCTTTTACTTGCACCCAGTCCGCAAGATATCCAACAAAAGCCAAGAGCATAGCCGTGGCTAGATATGGAATGGCTGATATGAAGCCAGTGTTGTCTAAATTAAAGTTTAGAGCATCTATAATGAAACGTAAGAATTCCAAATATTTGTCCCAAGCTAAGTATCTAATTAGTGTGGTCCACCTCTAAGGTACGTTGGCAGCTGTGTTAAGAAGGTGACGGTACTCCAGCTTTCAGCGAACTGCGACGCTATAATGGCGTACACTGCTGCTGATGTAAGGATGTCTTTCCAAGGATGATGCACACGGGTCCGTCCGACGGTTCCCAGTTTTTGTTTGATATAATCTCGTTCTTCCGCCGAACAGTAAGGATCCTTCTCTGGTCCCTCTCTTACAATGATCAGCCATAGCACAAACCATATAACTCCAATTGTACCGAATATATAGAACACGCTCTCCCAACCATAGGCCGTCGCAAATACGCCAGAGAGGGGCAGTGAGACAACGGTACCAGCAAAAGTTCCAGCTAAGGCTATTGATGCCATTCGAGATCGTTCCAGAGGTGGCGACCAGCGTGCCCACACTGCGTGGATAGACGGAAATGACACACCCTACACGAATGGAAAACATGTGCCAGTTTGTTTTAATGATATGGGCTTACTAAATAAAGTTTGGAGTTTAAATAAGTTGTCCCGTTTTGAAAAGTTTCATTTGCTATACACCAAATCTGTTATTGATACCGGTCAGGCAGTGTTTTAAAGCTTACCTCAAAGATACCTTCAACAATGCGCAATGTCAGGAGCATGGTCAAACTATGATTCGCTGCCAAAGGTGTAAGTAGTGTCAAAATTGATGCGCCCCCAATGCCGATTGCATAAACCTACAAAGTGAGATATTTTTTGTTATTAATTCGATTAGTTTTATATGCCTCTCACTAGATTGCCACCAATTCTTGAGGCTAGATAACCCCCAGCGAACTGTGTTAAAATGTACCCATAGAAGAAGGAACTCAGAATCAAGCCCTTCTGTTTGGAGTCCCATGGAAAATCTTGCTCATAATAGTTCGTGCCATTGTCGGCGACCATTGTTCGATTTTCTGTCATGGCCACGATAGCCACACTCAAGTTTATGCGCAGGGAGTAGGCATTGAAGAAGCCAAAAAATGCTAACAGCACTACGATGTAGCGACGTTTTTTCCAAAATTTCCATGTCAGCTGTTCAGCTTCGACCACTTCGTTGCTGTAAGTAAATAGAATAGTCTTAGTCGACATAATATTATTTTATTTTTAAATATCAACTGTCAGGATGAACAGACTTCCAGGCGGCCGGGGACAGTACTTTGGTCAGCCCCAGATACCGCATTGATTTCATGCCGTTGTTATATATTATTTATTATATGAAAATCTTTATACATACAAATGAATGTTTGTATAAATGCTATTGACTCCGAAACCACCGAACCTATTGATCTCAAACTCAGGCAATCTTCAATATTGTCCCGAGAGTTTGGTTAAAATCGGTCCACAACTGTACTGTTTTTGTTTATTGCTCTATCTATAAGATCTGCTTGAGTTGAAATTATATACAGTTGTGGTACTTGCGCGAAAGTTTCTGGAATAGTACCATCAATGTACAATAGGTGGCGCGCTCATGTTTGCGTGTTCGTCTCCTATCCGTTCATGCATCGTTAATCCGATTGAGTTGAAACTTAATAAAGTTGTTGTGTGTACTCGCACAAACGCTTTTGACAAGGTATTTATTGACGAATGTAAGTTAAGGCGAAGCAATGTTCGAAAGGAGTGGGGGCGATGGTGTTGAGGGTAGTGTGTTGGCTTGTGACCCGTGCGGTGCAGGTTCAATCGCCATGGGGAACAACAACATACGCCACCGATTAAAGGAGAAAAACGAATAACACCTTGTTTCTCCAACCTCTACACCAAAAAAAGGGGTTTCTGGCTGGGAATACAATGGACCGTTTGCTTATGAATAGAACGTTGGTTGCGGATGCGAATTGTGGCCGCTATGTTATGGCGGCGGTAAAAAGCGGCTGCCCGAAAGGCGGCGTTCTGTCTCCACTGCTCTGGTGCATGCTGGTCGACTCTCTGTTGAACGGACTCAACAGCTGTAATGTATACGCTCAGGCGAACGCGGATGGGAGTCATCCTGGGAGTCATCCAGACCAAAGAAGTGTCCAAGCATGTTGAGCTGAAGTCTGGCAAGGCGCTGTTGGTTTTCTGGCAGTGCAAGGGCATTTTCGGCAAGACATGAGGCTTATCACCGAAAAGAGTCCTATGGATGTATACGACTATGATACGACCATTTCTAGCATACGCATCGGTTGTTTGGTGGAATAAGCTTTCACGTAAATACGTTATTGCTGCTTTTGCCAAACTGCAAAGGATGTCTCTGCTGCACGGGGGCCTTCCCCCGCATGCCTGCCTCCGGCCTAGATGCATTATTAAACCTCCCGCCCCTTGATGTTTACATCATGAGTTGCATAATCAAAGCTACGAGTATCTCACTTTTAAGAAGCTGTGGCTTTTGGTATAACTCGCACTGGAGTTTTGATGAAATTGTTCAATGGTTGTCCTTCGACTCCTGTCTTCTGGATATGCCGTCCGATGCAATGACACCGGAGTTGAAGCGCAACTACGAAGTAGACTTTCCTCGTGTTCAGGACTGGCTCTGGGCAGACTCTCAACCCGGAAAGGAATGCAGTCGAATCTTCACGGATGGCTCCAAAGCCGATCAAGGATCTGGTGCTGGTATCTTCTTCTAGACATTAGACTTTCTTCTCGTTAGGCAAACATGCGTCAGTCTTCCAAACAGAGACTTATGCTATCCTAATGGCCATGGACTATGTTGCGAGGAACAGCTGGAGGGGAGCGACAGTTAGGCTGCGCTTTAGGCCTATCTCAACCCCTTAAGGCACCTCCAAAATAGTTCATGAATGCAAGATCTCTCTGAATTCGGTCGGAAGACTGAATTCACTTTGACTTACCTGGGTTCCGGATCATAACGGGATCACGGGAAATGAGATCTCCGATAAACTCCGAGGTCTTCTCAGGACCTTAACCAGCGATATGTCTGCCTGCGTCCACGGTCAGGGCTTCCATTGACGGTTGGTGTTAATATGAACACAATCGTCGATGGCATGACTCTTCAGGGTGCAGACAGACTAAGCAAATTCTCCCCGACGTCTGTAAAAATCTTCGGCATTCTTGTTGTCTCTCAACAGAAAATACTGCAGACAGACTACTGGCGTTCTTACGGGACATTACGCTTTTGCCCAACTGCGGAACATTTCCTCTGTGATTGTCCTGCTTTTGTTCGTATCAGGTGGCAGGTATCTGGTGCTGATATGGTGAGTGATGTAAACCTAAGCTCCTTATCATTGAAGCGCCTTCTAGTCTTTCTTAGGAAAACGACTAAATTCTCACAGTAAAAGTGATGTGTCTTTCTGGTAGTACAATGGACCAGTATTGAGTCTGAGTGCTCCAGTGTATAAAGTCTCGCACCCCGACAAAAAACAAACAAAAAACAATCAACCGTTACCGAGTCTGAGTGCTCTGGGATTTGGATTTCCTTTTTAATAAAGAAAAAAATTCGAAAGGCTAACTTGAGCTTAACCATGCAGAGAAAAGGGTAAAATCCCATTGACCCATGAAGCGGGCACTTTTTGATTCGAAGAAGTTAGCTGACATAGGCACCTGCCAGACAACTAGCACCCCACGAACTGTACCCGATTAAATGTTGTATTTCAGATTTTGAGATAACAGAAAAGAAGACTGTTTATTTACGAATGTAGGCTAAGGCGGGTTCCCTGAAATTACGCCAAAAATTTTTTGGAAAAAGACCAAAATAATTGGGGCGTAATAATTTTGGCAAAAACGACAAAAACTAAAAATGAAAATTCGCCAGAATGCCAGGAAATTAGGCCATGTTTTTGGAAAAATAGCCAAAAAATAAAATGGAAATTACGCCAGAAAAAGTTTATTCTTTTGGCATAATTTCCAAATTTGATTTGGAAATAAGACCAACAAAGCTGTTTTTTTTTGGTTTAATTTCCAGAATTTATTATGGAAATTAGGCCCAAAACTCGTTGTGGACCTGTTTAGCCATAGTTCTTGTGAAATAAAACTAAAGATTCTTGAGGAAATGCGGGCGGCGATCCGTCGCGTCAGGCGGCTGCGCGCGTTGCGGCAAGCTGCGTGCCATCGCGCTCCGCCCCGCCCCGCGTCGCCTCGCGCCGTTCCGCGCGATCACTTTTTTTTGTTTTTTTATTTGTGAATTTAAAACAATTGAACTGTACAAAATATTATTTTATATAGTTATAAATATAAACACCTGAAGGATATCTGCGACAACTTCACGACAACATGGGCATTTATAATGGTCTTCTCCATCAGCCACTGATTGGGCTTGTAATTTAATGTTGCACTCGGAACATACCTTCATGTGTTTGCATGGCAACATTACAATGTTTGGATGAAGCGCTTGACAAACTACACATAAAATAACGTTTTCCCCTTATACACAGATTTTTTTTTATATATTTGTTACATACAAAAGTTTACTATTTTTTTTGTTTTCCACTTTATATTTCATAATTGAAATTTTCCATTTTATTTCTCTTTTAAGATTTCACTTAAACGCGACTAAGCGAAAACCCACTAACTTATATAATGATTACGCGTGAAAAAAGCATTTAAAGGACGGCAAAACAACATAAAAAGTAAGCCAAAGAATGCAACTTTATGGAGGTTTTCTCTAAAACAAAAAAAAAAACATTTTTGGCGTATTTTCCAAAATATTTTTTTGGGCTTTTTTTCATTTTCCTTTAATGGAAAAAATGCCCGAAACATTTATGGGAAAAAACCAAATTGCGCGGCATTTGCGGCAAAATATTTGGGCGTTTTTTCCTAGGAAAAAAAAACATTTTCATTTTTTGGCCTAATTTCCTTTGGCGTAATTTCAGGGAGCCGCTATTTAGGCGCCATAAACGTTGGTCAATCGAGGAAACCAAAGTTGTCAAGAATCTCTACAATGTGTCAATTTGAAGTTAGCAACAGAGTGAAGTTAGAGTGAGTATCAATCGGTTTTTCTAATCTGAACGAGTGAGTTATTACTGAGTTGCAAAAAGACACCTCTATAGTTGTTCCCAAAGTATGTCCCAACCGCGAGAGATAGTGAAAAGCTCGAAGGGAACATCCCAAGATTGGGCTCTCGCCGATCATATGGCTGCTGTCGCCAATTAGTTGTTGCACATATTAGCCATACGCCATACGCTACCTAAGCCAGGCTCCGGGGACTGGGAATAAAACTTTATCAAAGCTGTGATGTCTTTACCTACGATTATGTAGCTTACACTATATATACTTACGGAGCAACATCTTGCAAATCTGTCTGCGGTTTAACATGCCGTTTTATATTGTCATCAGTCATTTCCTAGAAAAAAAAGAGGTTTCATTTTAATTTCATTTCATTTATTAATTTACTTAAAAACATGTCATATGTTCCCCGTACAGGCACGGGCTTGGATTATCACTGCAGCACCTCCCAAACAGCGCTTGTCGTAGAAGGCGACTAAGGAAAGAAATCACATCTAGGCAATTTTAACAGCCGGTTAAGCCTAGCGACACACTTTAAAGCTGTCTCACAAGGGTGCATGTAAATTGCAAATCTAAGGGTTGACACGACTGGAGATCACCGGTGTCGTAAAAGGTCGATCAAACGATAATCAATCAAAATTTGTTTTTTATATCAAATCCTTCAAATGTTGTACAGGGTTGCGCACGAATCGTGCTACAACAACAAAACGTAATAACTTTTTTTCTGTGTGAGTAATCGACTTATTTTCAGCCTTATTGCGAAGATCAATCGACAATTGATAATTGACTATTTTCAATGTGTGCTATTGTGAACGAACGTTTCTTTTGTTATTTTTGTCAATCGCATTTTTCTAATTGACTGCGAAAATCCTTTAGAATCGTTCGTTCACAATAGCACACATTGAAAATAGTCAATTATCAACTGTCGATTGATCTTCGCAATAAGGCTCTTTGTTTTTTATTTGGCAGGTTACTATTAAGATTTATTAAAATAAATGATTGGGATACCGAAAAGAGGATTTGGATAGTGCAGCGGTAGGGAAAGTAGGCGGGAGTAAATGGAGTAGATGGACCATTATGAGGCTGATAAACTTGTTTGCCGAATCTGAAAGCATCGCACGAAGACCGTACCATCGAGATCCCTAAGTTCGGGTTAAAGACACTATCACGGCTTTAGCATCGTTAATTGACACAAATCCAAGCGTTTCGGTTCGAAACCTATCGGCGCAATTTGGAGTTAGCAAACGGTCATTACAACGGATAATTTATGATGACTTAAACCTGTTTCCGTACAAAGTCAAAATTGCAAGCAAGCTTAACCGTCTGGATTTGCCTATTCGCCTGGAATTTTTGCAAAAAATTATTGAAATGACCGAAAAAAACAACAGCTTTATAAATTGCTTGTTTATGTCTGGTGAGGCCCACTTTGATCTAAACGGCAATGTAAATAGGCAATTGTGCATAATTTTCTGATCAGGTGTCGCATATGCGTGGATGAGCGAGCATGGAGATCATTTACAGTCTATCATGCTCAAAAATAGTTAGCTATATAAAATAAAATTGAATTTTCTATACAGTACAAAATAAATAAATGAAATACATACATTGATTAAAAAAAAAGTTATTTGAATTTCTTATTGTAGCACATTTGGTACGCCACCCTGTATAACAAGATATCTAGATCCTTCTTAACAATTCACTTAGATTTTAGGCACTCCCACTTAATGAGGGATAGAAAGAGAAATATTTCCTTTTTCCTATGTTTTCGAACCAGCTTTCTTTTACATAAACTAACAGCCCTATTTAATAACGCATGTTGGAGTCAGCTCAACTTTTTTTGAATGGTTGAATGATCAAGAACAACTTGTGACTGCTTCCACATGAAGCATATTAAAATTTTGAAAAAAAAAATAAAAATCAATTAGCTCTGCGTATTTGGTTAACTGTAATGAGGTAATTTTATTCTTTCATTGTGGTACCACACAACTGGTTAATCAAACACTGATTTCCCCAAAACGCTTCAACAATTTAAACTTGTTATACCTATTGTTTTTGATAATAATTGATCTAAGGGTCATAAAACGGCATTACTGAGAGTTTTATTTTGCAAAGAACTATTTTTAGAAACATGCCAATACCATTGAGTGAAGTGATTTCATTTGTTTTATATTTTTGCTGATAATGTTTTTCATATAAAAATAAAAAACGTTGTATAATGTCGGTGGTTGCAGATAAATTCCTGTGATTGTCTCGATATGGACACACCTTTGATTTTCGGTTGCACTCGTAGCTACTGCGTATGGATATTTTCAGTTGACCCTGCCGGACAAACACGAGTTGGAGTCTTCACACAACGAATCTGTCCGACTTGTTTAAATTTATCCACTACAGCTGTGCGAGAAGGCGCTTGATGATGCCCAAAAGCAGTACAAACTTTAGGAAACGTTTTCGCGATATTTTCACTCAGTGCATTGTTATTACTTCAATACTTTGTGCGGGTTTTTATCGATCTACACATATTTACCTCCTAGCGTTCATTTATCAAAAGTCATCCTAATGATAGTTGCATGTTGACAAGTTTAACAAATGGCGCAAAATTTCAAATGACATAGAAGCGATAACTTTTCCTATGACCCATAACTGCACTTTATTTTATTTTTGTTTGATTTTTACATTAAAAGTCAAAACTAATTTCCTATGAATAATTGTTTGGAAATGAACCATTATTCACAGCCTACTTAACCAAACAGAATAACAAATCGAAAGAAACAAATACGAGAAGATGAAATAGAATAATATTTGTTTAATATGAAGGTAAAAGTGTCCTACATAAACTGAACTTAGCTCTATCACAATCACTTTACAAATACTGAAAGTTCTTCATTTTGTTTAACCAAGGCCAGCCATTGGGAATCTCGTGCCAAAATTTCCAAATACAAACAGGTATTTGGATTCTTTTATCTAAAGTGTGTCGCAGTTCCGAATGCCTGTCATAACTCTGAATTAATGAACCAATGTAATGAACCCAAGCTTGAGTTATTTTACCGAATGAAATCTTTTTAGTGTGCATATACTTAGTCCAAGAAAAATTGTCAGTACAGGCAAGTTATGATGTTTGTCTCTCAGACTGGTTGCAATGACTTACGTAAATCGGTCCCTCGTAAAGCTCTCACAGGGTTGACGTAGTGTGTATGATAATTCGCAATAACTCAGAAAGCAATTCTATTAGGGTTACCATCTTCCAATTTTAAATAAAAATATTGCGGAACGAAATAAATACCGTTTATCTTTTTCCTTTTCTGGTAAGATAATAATTGGCGCGTTTTTTAAGGGTATCTCCAATAGACCAACAAAATATATAAATTTAATAAAAAACGAAAAAAATATCACTGTAATCCAATTTATTCATTATAAATATTGTAAAACATAAAATACTAACTTCTAATATCACTACTCAACTAATCCGATGAGTAATTAAGTCTTTAGTAAGTCTCTTATTTCAGCCATTTTAAATGACTTGTTTTGGCTTGCTACAACCCCTTTCACTTGAGCCCAAACCAATTCTATTGGATTAAGGTCACAGTGATAAGGCGGCAAGCGAAGCACTTTATGTCCCGCATTTTGAGCCATTTCATCCACGACGTATGTTCCATAATTGGCTTTGTAACGTTTAACGATTTCAAGCAACTCTGCTTTAACCATATCATCCTCGAAACTTATCGCATTAACGCATTTTTAATTTCATCTTTTCTCGTGGAAGTGGATGGTGCTTTATTTTGTTTTCTGGAATGATAGGAAGCATTGTCCAAAACTATGACGGAGTTGGGTTTCAGGCGTATTAAAATATCTTTAAACCATTTCTGCATCGACGAAATCTGTAGAACTTCCTCGTTGAGCCAGGTCTCATCAGAAAAAGAAAAATTTTTTCAATAAAAACATTTCACATAAGAGATGAGTCTTCTTCAGGAGGCAAATCTTCCAAAGAAAGATTAACGATGCTACATTGTGTGAACATGCTCGGGGAAGTTGAACCATTGGTTATGATTGGAAAATCCGCAATGCCACGCTGCTTTAAAAACATATCGAAGTTAAATCTACCGGTGAAATGGTTTTCTAATAAGCGAGCTTGGATGACAACTTTTATAATGACGGAATGGTTAAACAGCTTCAACTCCAAAATGAGAAAACAACAGAGGAAAGTTTTACTGTTTTTAGACAACGCAACTTCACATCCTCATCTTACGTTTAGTAACATCACTATAATATTTTGCCCAGCAAACACAACATCAGTTTGTCAACCCTTAGACCAGGGCATCATTAAAAATTTTCAATTTTTTATCGGGAACAAATTTTAAACTACCTTATTGCTAAAACGGATCACGTTGGTAATGTTGGAGAGCTTTCCTCAGGAATTAATGTGCTAGATGTCGGGCGCAGTGGCTCCATGGTTAGTGTGTCTGCCTAATAATCGAAAGGTCCCCGGTTCAATTCCGGGGCCAAATAACATCTTGAGTTTTTTTCCACTGCCCCGCCTCTTGCGAACGTCTCACAAACATCCAAGAGTATCAATTGTCATTAGAAGCTTCTCAAATTTGCCGTTCGGATTCGGCTAAAAATTGTAGGTCCCTTCCACTTCGCAAAGAAAGTGGTTGGAGAAGCTAGGTTTTAGGCCCTCTATGGGCCGTTAACGCCTAATATTTTTTTTTTTAGATGCCAAAACAAGATTTTACAAGAAACAATAAAAAACTGTTTTAAAAAATCTGGGTTTTTATGAAATCCAACCACCCAAATTAAAGACTTTATCCCAGAGGATGGCATACCATTGATCTGTTTTAAAAATTTATCCTCGCTAGTCAGACAAACCGGCTGCAATCAAATTGATTACTTAGAGTATGCTGCATGCGACAAAAATGTTCAGAGATGTGAGGGATGGAATGAGAACTTGACCGTAGATGTCTTAAGCGTTATAAGTATGAATGACGAAAGTAACAATGAGTAGGACATGGCTGCTTCGGAAGCAGACACTGCAATCGATTCTTACTCCTACAAGAAGGCGTTGAGCGCTTGTGAATCTTTATGCAAATTCGCTTTAATAGTTGGGGATGAAAAGGCAATGCAGCTGACTGTTCTCCGATCTCACTATGAGTAAGTGGTAGCTAGCGGTTGTAATCTTCATCAGAGCCGGATTGAAGATTTAAAAAAAAAATTATGGACCATGTCCGTATATGTACTCAAATTAAATAAAACGATTTTGTGTTCTTTTTAAAATTTGAGTTTTTTTTATTTTAAATTTTTCCCTTGATTGGACACTCTTTTATGTGCACAAAAAACTCCGGTCCCTTGGCTGACCACTTAAGAGAGATTTCACTATACTTACTACTGTACTGAATTGTGACTGAAGTTACCAACCAGTTACTGACGCGGTTCGGGAAACGACTCTACTCGAAGTATGAAAAACGGGTCCTCTGTTCACTTCTCCCACAAATAATACATTCATGATAGTTTCGCTCACTTTACCAAGCGTGGAAGTAGCAAACAAAGTTAAACTACCATAAATAAAAAAATAAACAATTGTCTTTTGGTGTTCTGTTTGAAATAAAGAATCACCAAGGAAATGATCTGGAGCCTTGAAGTACAATTTTTAGTGAAAGATAGAAGCACTACTCCTTCAATTCCAAAGCATCGTTCGAATATCCATTGACAGGTTTTGTGTCGTTTCGTGTTTTTGCTTCAGCCTCAGCGGACGGTTGTGTTTTCGCCCAGTCTTGCAGTTCACCGGATGCAAAGAACCAATAAATTGCACATCCTACCATGTAGATTGCAGATGTAATAAAGAACACGATTCGCCATTCATGGGGGCTCTGGAAAATCATTTGAAAATTATTAAATTATTTTGAGTTTTAAAGAGCAATACTCTTACCCGATCCTGCACAATGTATCCCGTGATAAGAGGACTCAGAATACCAGGAATCGTTGCAACTGTGTTACTTATACCCATTAAGACACTTGCGTGCTGAGGCGCGACATCCAAATGATTAACACTGAAATTGATGAAATATCAAATGAAAGATATAAAGATACTCGTACATGTTAGTAAATTTTTGGTATTTACGCAAATCCAGACATAGCAAATGCACCGAGGCAAACCGCCAGAGTTATGTTCACCACACTCCACGTTGGATCAGGAAAATAAGCTGTCAGCATCATAAAAATAGTTTGGCCCAGAAAAGCGCCACAGTTAAAGTATCTGCGCACCTGTGTCGTTGTTAGATATCCTTTTACTTGCAACCAATCCGCAAGATATCCTGAGAAACCCAAGAGCATAGCTGTTGCTAGGTATGGAATGGCTGATAGGAAACCAGTTTTGTCTAAATTAAAGTTTAGAGCATCTAAAATAAAGCGTTATAGTTCCAAATTTGTTGTCCCAAGCTAAGTCAATATTGTTGTCCACCTCTAAGGAAAGTTGGCAGCTGCGTTAGCAAGGTGACGGAACCCCAGTTTTCAGCGAAATGCGCCGCTATAATGGCGTACACTGCCGCTGATGTGAAGATATCTCTCCAGGGATGCTGAACACGAGTCCGTCCGACACTTCCTAGTTTTTTTTCAATATAATCTCTTTCTTCCTTCGAACAGTGAGGATCTTTCTCAGGTCCCTCTTTAACAATGATCAGCCATAACACAAACCAGATAGTCCCAAATATACCAAATATATAGAACACGCTTCCCCAACCAAACGCTTTTGCAAATACCCCAGAAAGAGGCAGTGAGACAACGGTACCAGCATAAGTTCCAGCTAAGGCTGTCGATGCCATTCTAGATCGTTCTAGAGGTGGCGACCAGCGTGCCCACACTGCGTGGATACATGGAAATGACATTCCCTAAAGTAATAAAAAATATATGTAATTTGTGTATAGAAATAGAGTCTGTCTAGGCTTACCTCAAAGATACCTTCAGCTATGCGCAATGTCAGGAACATAGCTAAACTATGATTCGCTGCCAACGGTGTAAAAAGTGTCAAAATAGATGCACCCCCAATCCCAATTCCATATACCTATAAAGAAAATATTAGTTGCTATTCACTCGATAACTATTCTATGGTTCTCACTAGATTGCCCCCAATTCTTCCCGCGAGATATCCTCCGGCGAACTGTGTTAAAATGTATCCATAGAAGAAGGAACTTAGAATCAAGCCCTTCTGTTTGGAGTCCCATACAAAATCTTGCTCATAGTAGATCGTACCATTGTCTGCGACTATCGTTCGATTTTCTGTCATAGCTACGATGGCCACACTCAAGTTAACGCGCAAACAGAAAGCATTGAAAAAGCCAAAAAATGCCATCAGCACCACGATGTAGCGACGTTTCTTCCAAAATTTCCATGTTAGCGGCTCAGCTTCGAACACTTCTTTGCTGCAAGTAAATAGAAAAGCCTATATAAGTAAACATTAAGTTGCATTTTTAGTGTATTTTCTGTTCTATGATTTATTTGCAAAAGATGAATTCCTATCTCGTAGATGTGTGCTGGGTGTATACATATAATATGTATGTTATTAATAGCTATTCTAAGAGTATATTAATTTTTACTCATAGTTTCTAACATACCTTATTATGGACCGTAGACCCATAAAAGTTACTACATACATTCTCAAAGCTGAAAAAAAGTCATACAACTGCGAAAGGGTTGAGACCAATTAATCTCACATCATTCGTACTAGAAACGTTTGAAAAGCTAATAAATATGTACATTGGTGGCATGCTTAATCCAAGAAATATGTCATCGGCTTAACACGCTTACACGAAGGGAACATGATGTCGTAAGCACTATAGAAAAATCTCTTCATGTGAAATAATTCAAACTTGCTGAATTCCCCGGCGTTGAAAGAGCCTTCAAACATGTAAAGACAAGGGCAGTGAAAAGAAACAAAGAAACGACTCACGTGAACCATACTCTAATTAAATAAATAAAGCATGCTTAGTTATAGGTGATCTGCAAATAAATGCGAAACTCGGAGATACAGATCTGAAAGTAACCCCATCTATACTTTGTCCAAGAAAAATTGTCAGTAGAGAGAAGATAGGATGTTTGTCTCTCAGTCTGGTTGCAATGACTTACATAAATCGGTCCCTCTTTAAAGCTCTCACAGGGTTGCCGTAGTGTGTATGATAATTCGCCATAACTCAGAGAGCAATTCTATTAGGGTTACCATCTTCCAAATTAAAATAAAAATATTGCGAAACGAAATAAATTCCGTTTATCTTTTTCCTTTTCTGGTAAGATAATAATAGGCGCATTTTTTTAAGGGTATCTCCAATAGACCAACAAAATATATAAATTTAATAAAAAACGAAAAAAATATCACTGTAATCCAATTTATTCATTATAAATATTGTAAAACATAAAATACTAACTTCTAATATCACTACTCAACTAATCCGATGAGTAATTAAGTCTTTAGTAAGTCTCTTATTTCAGCCATTTTAAATGACTTGTTTTGGCTTGCTACAACCCCTTTCACTTGAGCCCAAACCAATTCTATTGGATTAAGGTCACAGTGATAAGGCGGCAAGCGAAGCACTTTATGTCCCGCATTTTGAGCCATTTCATCCACGACGTATGTTTCATACTTGGCTTTGTAACGTTTAACGATTTCAAGCAACTCTGCTTTAACCATATCATCCTCGAAACTTATCGCATTAACGCATTTTTAATTTCATCTTTTCTCGTGGAAGTGGATGGTGCTTTATTTTGTTTTCTGGAATGATAGGAAGCATTGTCCAAAACTATGACGGAGTTGGGTTCCAGGCGTATTAAAATATCTTTAAACCATTTCTCGTATACATCAGCGTTCATGTTCCGTGGTAGTGTCCGGTTTTCCCCGAAATGCATAAAAGTCCTCCATCGACGAAACCTGTAGAACTTCCTTGTTGAGCCAGGTCTCATAAGTAAAAGAAATTTTTTCTTTTTTTTCTCTAATTTTTTTTATTTCGCGTAAATATATTCGTCTCCATGAAATAATGTCACTTCTTTCCAACAACAGATTCTTTCGCTGACGTTTGACGAATTTAAATCCGAGATCTTTTTGTAATATTGTATGCAAAGTTGATCTGCTTATTTTTGTTATATTTGCATTTTTTTTTGTTCCAATAAAATCTTGTCTAGCGTTGGAATGTCATTATCCATAAAAAACTGATGGACTATCTGCCTAATGGCACATTTGTCAAAATCATCGACCTTGCTCTTGATACCGGATTTATCTTTCTTCTTTGGTGGTGAATTGTGGCCTTTGATTGCTTTTTCCCTTAAAAGCCTGTAAAATACAGTTCGTTCCGTTACAGAAAAAATATTAGCTGCATTTCCTTCGGCTTCCGATTTACTTTTAAAAAGGCCATAGAATTTTGCAGTTGCATCAACAATTTGTTGTTTCTTTTCTACACTTAGATCCTTTGAAGACTTTGTAGTCATGTTTCTCTTTATTCATATAAACAATAAAGTAAACCAATTGCTTAGATGCACTAGCAGCGATTTAGATAACAACCTTTGTTTCCGCCTTATAAACACAATCAGGCGATTAGATTACATAATTATATAACCACAACGCAATGTCATATGGGTACCTAAACAGATGGCACTTGTGCAGCTGTACAATACAAATAAAATCAAATTAAAACTGAATGGCAACACCACACGTAATAATTCGTTCTCAAAAGCACCAACACCGAAAGTTCTTTGATAAAATCCATAGAAAAACACTTAATGATATGCTTCATTGTAGAGACGGTAATACTCTTCTGATGTACTTCAGT